>CM051833.1:52963203-54163203 GCA_028451465.1 Erethizon dorsatum
TAAGAATGCTGATAGCATAACTCTGGCCATGCCCCTAGTCCTGTCTAACGCCCTAGCCCTCTACACTAGCCCTAACACTAAACCTAACCCTAACTCTAACCCTAACCCTAACCCTAACACTAAACCTAACCATAACACTAAGCCTAGCCCTAACCCTAACACTAACACATTTTCTAACCATAAACCCAACCCTAACCCTAACCCTAACCCTAACCCTAACCCTAAAACAACTCACGCTTTAACAACTTTTGTCTTAAAAAGAAAAAAAACATGCATGTCATAGGTTTGCCAACACTGGAGTAGAGGAAAGCTAATTCTCCCCTAAGGAAAATAATAACCATGAATTGTACACCTCTCCTTGTAGACCTGAATCTAGCCCAAGCTCTACCTGAAGCTGCAGCCCTCCGTCTTACCATAACACTAAATTTAATCCTCATGAAACACTATCTAACACTAAACCTAAGGCTAAATCTGGTTGAAACCTAACCTTACACCCAGCACTAGGCCACCACTAGCCTAACACAAACCTGTTACAAAACCCTGGTGGAACCCTAACGCTAGACCTAAGCCTAAACCTAATTCTAACTCTAGTGGAACCCAAAACTATTTCCAGCCCTAGCCTAATCTGAGACAAAAACTGAAGCCTAACCCTAAACCTCACCCTCAACCTGAACCTCAACCTAAACCTAAACCTGCTGAAATCCAAAATAATCCCTAGCTCTAAACGTAACCATAAGCATATTGATATCATAGCTCTGGGAAAGCCCCTAGTCCTGTCTCTGGCCCTAGCCCTAGAAAACAACACTTACCATAACCTTAAGCCGAACCCGAACCCTAACTCTAACCCTAACCGTAACCCTAACCCTAACCTCAGCCTCAGCCTCAACCTCAACCTAAAAGTAACCCTGCTAAAATCCAAAATAAAACCCTAGCTCTAATCCTAACCATAAACATGCTGATACCATAACTCTGGCCATGCCCCTAGACCTGTCACAAGCCCTAGCCCTAGAAACTAACCCTAACACTAAACCTAACCCTAACCCTAACCCTAACCCTAACCCTAACCCTAACCCTAACCCTAACCCTAACCCTGGTGGAAACCTAACCCTAGAGCTAAGCCTCAACCTAGCTTTAACTCTAGTGGAACCCAAAACTATTTCTAGCCTTTACCTAATCCGAGACAAAAACTGAAGCCTAACCCTAAACCTCAGCCTCAACCTCAGCCTAAAACTAACCTTGCTGAAATCCAAAATAAAACCCTAGCTCCAAAACTAACCATAAGCATGCTGATACCATAGTTCTCACCATGCCCCTAGTCCTGTCGCAATCCCTAGCCCTAGAAACTAAACGTAACCCTAAACCTAACCCTAACCGTAACACTAGCCCTAATCCTAACCCTTTTGTCTAACCTTAACCCTGACCCTAACCCTAACACCTTTGTTTAACCCTAAACCTAACCCTAACACTAAATCAAACCCTAACCCTAACCCTAACCCTGGTGGAACCCTAACCCTAGAGCTAAGCATAAACCTAACACTAACTCTAGTGGAACCCAAAACTATTTCTAGCCTTCGCCTAATCCGAGACAAATACTTAAGACTAACCCTAAACCTCAGCCTCAACCTCAACCTCAACCTGAACCTAAACCTGCTGAAATCCAAAATAAAACCCTAGCTCTAAACCTAACCATAAGCATGGTGATACCATAGCTCTGGCCATGCCCCTAGTCCTGTCTCAGGCCCTAGCCTTAGAAACTAACCATAACCCCAACCCTAACGCTAACCCCAACAATAACCCTAACCCTAACCCTAACCTCAGCCTCAGCCTGAACCTCAACATAAATCCAAACCTGCTAAATACAAAATAAATACCTAGCTCTAAACCTAACCATAAGCATACTGATACCAGAGCTCTGGCCATTCACCTAGTTCTGTCTCAAGCCCGAGCCCTAGAAACTAAACCTAACCCTAACACTAACCCTAACCCTAACCCTAACCCTAACACTAACACTAACCCTTACCCTTTTGTCTAACCCTAACCCTAACCCTAACTTTAACCCTAACCCTAACCCTAAAACAACTCACGCTTTAACAAATTTTGTCTTAAAAAGAAAAAAAAAACATGCATGTCATAGGTTTGCCAACACTGGAATAGAGGAATGCTAATTCTCCCCTAAGGAAAATAATAACCATGAATTGTACACCTCTACCTCTAGACGTGAATATAGCCCAAGCTCTACCTGAGTCCCCAGTCCTACGTCTTACCATAACCCTAAATTTAATCCTCATGTAACACTCTAACACTAAACCTAAGACTAAATCTGGTTGAAACCTAACCTTACAACCAGCTCTAGGCCACCACTAGCCTAACACAAACCTGATACAAAATCCTGGTGGAACCCTAACACTAGAGCTAAGCCTAAACCTAACTCTAACTCTAGGGCAACACAAAACTATTCCTACCCCTAGCCTAATCCGAGACAAAAACTAAAGCCTAACCCTAAACCTCAGCCTCAACCTCAACCTCAACCTGAACCTAAACCTGCTGAAATCCAAAATAACACCCTAGCTCTAAACCTAAACATAAGCATGCTGATACCTTAGCGCTGGCCATGCCCCTAGTCCTGTCTCAAGCCCTAGCCCTAGAAACTAACCCTAACCCTAACCCTAACCCTGAAACAACTCACGCTTTAACAACATTTGTCTTAAAAATAAAAAATACATGCATGTCCTAGGTTTGCCAACACTGGAGCAGAAGAAAGATAATTCTCCCCTAAGAAAAATAATAACAATGTATTTATACACCACTACCTGTAGACCTGAATCTGGCCCAAGCTCTACCACAAGCTCCAGCCATACATCTTATAAATAACCATAAATTTAATCCTCATGAAACACTCTATTTAACACTAAACCTAATGCTAAATGTGGCTGAAACCTAACCTACAACCAGCAATAGTCCACCACTAGCCTAACATAAACCTGATGCAAAACCCTGGTGGAACCCCAACCCTAAAGATAAGCCTAAACCTAACTCTAACTCTACTGGAACCCAAAAATTATTCTAGCCCTAGCCTAATCCGAGAAAAAAACTGAAGCCTAACCCTAAACCTCAAGCTCTATCTCAACCTCAACCTAAACCTAAACTTGCTGAAATCCAAAATAAAACCCTAGCTCTAAACCTAACCATAAGCATGCTGATACCATAGCTCTGGCCATGCCCCTAGTCCTGTCTCAGGCCCTAGCCCTAGAAACTAACCCTAACACTAAACCTAAACATAACACTAACCCTAGCCCTAACCCTAACACTAACACTTTTTTCTAACCCTAAACCTAACCCTAACGCTAACCCTAACACTAACCCTAAAACAACTCACGCTTTAACAACTTTTGTCTTAAAAAGAAAATAAACATGCATGTCATAGGTTTGCCAACACTGGAGAACAGGAAAGCTAATTCTCCCCTAAGTAAAATAATAACCATGAATTTATATACCTCTACCTGTAGACCTGAATCTAGCCCAAGCTCTACCTCAAGCCCCAGCCCTACTTCTTAACATAACCCTAAATTTAATCCTCATGAAACACTCTATCTAACACTAAACCAAAGGCTAAATCTGGTTGAAACCTAAAATTACAAACAGCACTAGTCCACCACTAGCCTAACACAAACCCGATACAAAACCCTGGTGGAACACTAACCCTAGAGCTAAGCCTAAACATAGCTCTAACTCTAGTGGAACCCTAAACTATTTCTAGTCTTAGCCTAATCCGAGACAAAAACTTAAGCCTAACCCTAAACCTCAGCCTCAAATTCAACCTCAACCTCTACCTAACCCTGCTAAAATCCAAAATAAAAACCTACCTCTATACGTAACAATAAGCATGTTGATATCATAGCTCTGGCCATGCCCCTAGTCCTGTCTAACGCCCTAGCGCTCTACACTAGTCCTAACACTTAACCTAACCCTAACTCTAACCCTAACCCTAACCCTAACACTAAACCTAACCATAACACTAAGCCTAGCCCTAACCCTAACACTAACACATTTTCTAAAAATAAACCTAACCCTAACCCTACCCCTAACCCTAACTCTAACCCTAACCCTAAAACAACTCACGCTTTAACAACTTTTGTCTTAAAAAGGAAAAAAATATGTATGTCATAGGTTTGCCAACACTGGAGTAGAGGAAAGCTAATTCTCCCCTAAGGAAAATAATAACCATGAATTGTACACCTCTACCTGTAGACCTCAATCTAGCCCAAGCTCTACCTGAAGCTGCAGCCCTACGTCTTACCATAACACTAAATTTAATCCTCATGAAACACTATCTAACACTAAACCTAAGGCTAAATCTGGTTTAAACCTAACCTTACACCCAGCACTAGGCCACCAGTAGCCTAACACAAACCCTATACAAAACCCTGGTGGAACCATAACCCTAGAGCTAAGCCTAAACCTAATTCTATCTCTAGGGGAACCCAAAACTATTTTTAGCCCTAGCCTAATCTGAGACAAAAACTGACGCCGAACACTAAACCTCACCCTCAACCTGAACCTCAACCTAAACTTAAACCTGCTGAAATCCAAAATAAAACCCTAGCTCTAAACCTAACCATAAGGATGCTGATACCATAGCTCTGGCCATGCCCCTAGTCCTCTCTCATGCCCTAGCCCTAGAAACTAACCCTAAAACCAAACCTAACCCTATCGCTAACCCTAACCCTAACCTTAACACTTCTGGAAACCTAAACCGAGAGATAAGCCTAAACCTAACTCTAACTCTAGTGGCACCCAAAACTATTTCTATCCTTAGCCTAATCCCAGACAAAAACTTAAACCTAACCCTAAACCTCAGCCTCAACCTCAACCTCAACCTGAACCTAACAATGCTAAAATCCAAAATAAAACACTAGCTCTAAACGTAAACATAACCATGCTGATATCATAGCTCTGGCCATGCCCCTAGTACTGTCTCAGGCCGTAGCCCTAGAAACTAACGCTAAACCTAACCGTAACACTAACCCTAACCATAACCCTAACCCTAACCCCAACCTCATCCTCAGCCTCAACCTCAACATAAATCTAAACGTGCTAAAATCCAAAATAAAATCCTAGCTCTAAACCTAACCATAAGCATGCTCATACCATAGCTCTGGCCATGCCCCTAGTCCTGTCTCAAGCCCTAGCCCTAGAAACTAACCCTAATCCTAACACTAAACCTAATCCTAACCCTAACCCTAACACTAACCCTAAACCTAACACTTTTGTCTAACCCTAACCCTTACCCTAACCCTAACCCTAAAACATCTCACGCTTTAACAACTTTCATCTTAAAAAGAAAAAACACATGCATGTCATAGGTTTCCAAACACTGGAGCAGAGGAAATCTAATTCTCCCTTAAGGAATATTATAACCATGGATTTATACACCTTTACCTGTAAAACTGAATCTAGCCCAAGCTCTACCTCCAGCCCCACCCCTACGTCTTAACATAACCCTAAATTTATTCATCATGAAACACTCCATCTCACACTAAACCTAAGGCTAAATCTGGTTGAAACCTAACCTTACACTCAGCACTAGGCCACCACTAGCCTAACACAAACCCGTTACAAAACCCTGGTGGAACCCTAACGCTAGACCTAAGCCTAAACCTAATTCTAACTCTAGTGGAACACAAAACTATTTCCAGCCCTAGCCTAATCTGAGACAAAAACTGAAGCCTAACCCTAAACCTCACCCTCAACCTGAACCTCAACCTAAACCTAAACCTGCTGAAATCCAAAATAAAACCCTAGCACTAAACCTAACCATAAGCATGCTGATACCATAGCTCTGGCCATGCCCCTAGTACTCTCTCATGCCCTAGCCCTAGAAACTAACCCTAATCCTAACCCTAACCCTAACACTAACCCTAACCATAACCCTAACCCTAACCCTAACAATAACCCTAACCTCATCCTCAGCCTCAACCTCAACATAAATCTAAACGTGCTAAAATCCAAAATAAAATCCTAGCTCTAAACCTAACCATAACCATGCTGATACCATAGCTCTGGCCATGCCCCTAGTCCTGTCTCAAGCCCTAGCCCTAGAAACTAACCCTAATCCTAACCCTAACCCTAACACTAACCCTAAACCTAACACTTTTTTCTAAACCTAACCCTTACCCTAACCCCAACACTAAAACACCGCACGCTTTAACAACATTGGTCTTAAAAAGAAAAAATCATGCATGTCATAGGTTTGCAAACACTGGAGCACAGGAAACCTAATTCTCCCTTAAGGAAAATAATAACCATGCATTTATACCCCTTAAACTGTAGACCTGAATCTAGCCCAAGCTCTACCTCAAGCCCCACCCCTACGTCTTAACATAACCCTAAATTTAATCCTCATGAAACACTCCATCTCACACTAAACATAAGGCTAAACCTGCCTGAAACCTAACCATGCAACCAGCAGTAGCCCATCACTAGCCTAACACAAACCCGATACAAAACCCTGGTGGAAACCTAACCCTAGAGCTAAGCCTAAACATAACTCTAACTCTAGTGGAACCCAAAACTATTTCTAGCCCTAGCCTAATCCGAGACAATAATTGAAGCCGAACGCTAAACTTCAGCCTCAACCTCAGCCTCAGCCTAAACCTAAACCTGCTGAAATCCAAAATAAAACCCTAGCCCTAAACCTAAACATAAGCATGCTGATACCGCAGCTCTGGCCATGCCCCTAGTCCTGTCTCAGGCCCTAGCCCTAGAAACTAACCCTAATAATAAACATAAACCTAACCCTAATCCTAACCCTAACCATGGTTGAACCCTAACCCTAGAGCTAAGCCTAAACCTAACTCTAACACTAGTGGAACCCAAAACTATTTCTAGCCCTAGCCAAATACGAGAAAAAATCTGAAGCCTAACCCTAAACCTCAGCCTCAACTTGAACCTCAACCTAAACCTAAACCTGCTGAAATCCAATATAAAACCCTAGCTCTAAACCTAACCATAAGCATGCTGATACCATAGCTCTAGCAATGCCCCTAGACCGGTCTCAGGCCCTAGCCCTAGAAACTAACCCTAACCCTAACCCTAAACCTACACCTAACCGTAACCCTAAACTTAACCCTAAACATCGTGGAACCATAAACTTAGAGCTCAGCCTAAACCTACCTCTAACTCTACTCGAAACCAAAACTACTTCTAGCCCTAGCCTAATCCAAGAAAAAAACTGAAGCCTAACCCTAAACCTCAAGCTCAATCTCAACCTCAACCTAAACCTAAACTTCCTTAAAACCAAAATAAAACCCTAGCTCTAAACCTAACCATAAGCATGCTGATACCATAGCTCTGGCCATGCCCCTAGTCCTGTCTCAGGCCCAAGCCCTAGAAACTAACCCTAACACTAAACCTAAACATAACACTAACCCTAGCCCTAACCCTAACACTAACACTTTTTTCTAACCCTAAACCTAACCCTAACGCTAACCCTAACACTAACCCTAAAACAACTCACGCTTTAACAACTTTTGTCTTAAAAAGAAAATAAACATGCATGTCATAGGTTTGCCAACACTGGAGAACAGGAAAGCTAATTCTCCCCTAAGTAAAATAATAAGCATGATTTTATACACCTCTACCTGTAGACCTGAATCTAGCCCAAGCTCTACCTCAAGCCCCAACCCTACTTCTTAACATAATCCTAAATTTAATCCTCATGAAACACTCTATCTAACACTAAACCTAGGGCTAAATCTGGTTGAAACCTAAAATTACAACCAGCACTAGTCCACCACTAGCCTAACAAAAACTTGATACAAAACCTGGTGGACCACTAACCCTAGAGCTAAGCCTAAACATAGCTCTAACTCTAGTGGAACCCAAAACTATTTCTACTCTTAGCCTAATCCGAGACAAAAAATTAAGCCTAACCCTAAACCTCAGCCTCAAACTCAACCTCAACCTGTACCTAACCCTGCTGAAATCCAAAATAAAACCCTAGCTCTAAACGTATCCTTAAGCATGTTGATATCAAAGCTCTGGTAATGACCCTAGCCCTGTCTCCGGCCCTAGCCCTAGGAAATCACCCTAACACTAACCCTAACCCGAACCCTAACTCTAACTCTAACACTAACCCTAACCCTAACCTCAGCCTCAGCCTCAACCTCAACCTAAAAGTAACCCTGCTAAAATCCAAAATAAAACCCTAGCTCTAATCCTAACCATAAACATGCTGATACCATAACTCTGGCCATGCCCCTAGTCCTGTCTCAAGCCCTAGCCCTAGAAACTAACCCTAACACTAAACCTAACCCTAACGCTAACCCTAACCCTAACATTGGTGGAAACCTAACCCTAGAGCAAAGCCTCAACCTGACTCTAACTCTAGTGTTACCGGAAACTATTTCTAGCCTTAACCTAATACGAGACAAAAACTGAAGCCTAACCCTAAACCTCAGCCTCAACCTCAACCTAAACCTAAACTTGCTGAAATCCGAAATAAAACCCTAGCTCCAAAACTAACCATAAGCATGCTGATACCATGGTTCTGACCATGCCCCTAGTCCTGTCTCAAGCCCTAGCCCAAGAAACTAAACGTAACCCTAACCCTAACCCTAACCCTAACACTAGCCCCAATCCTAACACTTTTCTCTAACCTTAACCCTGACACTAACCCTAACACTTTTGTTTAACCCTAACCCTAATACTAACACTTAACGGAACCCTAAACCGAAAACTAACCCTGGTGGAACCCTAACCCTAGAGCTAAGCATAAACCTAACTCTAACTCTAGTGGAAACCAAAACTATTTCTAGCTTTCGCCTAATCCGAGACAAATACTTAAGACTAACCCTAAACCTCAGTCTCAACCTCAACCTCAACCTCAACCTGAACCTAAACCTGCTGAAATCCAAAATAAAACCCTAGCTCTAAACCTAACCATAAGCAAGGTGATACCATACCTCTGGCCATGCCCCTAGTCCTGTCTCAGGCCCTAGCCTTAGAAACTTACCATAACCCCAACCCTAACGTTAACCCTAACAATAACCCTAACCCTAACCCTAAACTCAGCCTCAGCCTCAACCTCAACATAAATCCAAACCTGCTAAACCCAAAATAAATACCTAGCTCTAAACCTAACCATAAGCATGCTGATACCATAGCTCTGGCCATGCCCCTAGTCCTGTCTCAAGCCCTAGACCTGGAAACTAACCCTAACTCTAAACCTAACCCTAACTCTAACCCTAACCCAAACCCTGGTGGAACCCTAAACCTAGAGCTAAGACTAAACCTAACTCTAACTCTAGCGGATCCCAAAATTATTTCTACCCCTAGCCTAATCCGAGACAAAAACTGAAGGCAAACCCTAAACTTCAGCCTCAACCTCAACCTCAACCTAAACCTAAACCTCCTGAAATCCAAAATAAATACCTAGCTCTAAACCTAACCATAAGCATGCTGATACCATAGCTCTGGCAATGCCCCTAGTCCGGTCTCAGTGCCTAGACCTAGAAACTAACCCTAAACCTAACCCTAACCCTAACACTAAACCTAACCCTAACCCTAAACCTAACCTCAGGGTCAGCCTCAACCTCAACCTAAATCTCAACCTGACAAAAACCAAAATAAAACCCTAGCTCTAAACCTAACCATAAGCATGCTGATACCATAACTCTGGCAATGCCTCTAGTCCTGTCTCAAGCCCTAGACCTAAAAATTAACCCTAACCTTAACCCTAACACTAACGCTAACGCTGAACCTAACCTCAGGCTCAGCCTCAACCTCAACCTAAATCTAAACCTGCTAAAATCCGAAATACAACCCTACCTGTAAAGCTAACCATAAGAATGCTGATAGCATAACTCTGGCCATGCCCCTAGTCCTCTCTAACGCCCTAGCCCTCTACACTAGCCCTAACACTAAACCTAACACTAACTCTAACCCTAACCCTAACCCTAACCCTAACCCTAACCCTAACACTAAAACTAACCATAACACTAAGCCTAGCCCTAACCCTAACACTAACACATTTTCTAACCATAAACCTAACCCTAACCCTAACACTAACCCTAAAACAACTCACACTTTAACAACTTTTGTCTTAAAAAGAAAAAAAACATGCATGTCATAGGTTTGCCGACACTGGAGTAGAAGAAAGCTAATTCTCCCCTAAGGAAAATAATAACCATGAATTGTACACCTCTACCTGTAGACCTGAATCTAGCCCAAGCTCTACCTGAAGCTGCAGCCCTACATCTTACCATAACACTAAATTTAATCCTCATGAAACACTATCTAACACTAAACCTAAGGCTAAATCTGGTTGAAACCTAACCTTACACTCAGCACTAGGCCACCACTAGCCTAACACAAACACGTTACAAAACCTGGGTGGAACCCTAAAGCTAGACCTAATCCTAAACCTAATTCTAACTCTAGTGGAACCCAAAACTATTTCCAGCCCTAGCCTAATCTGAGACAAAAACTGAAGCCTAACCCCCAACCTCACCCTCAACCTGAACCTCAACCTAAACCTAAACCTGCTGAAATCCAAAATAAAACCCTAGCACTAAACCTAACCATAAGCAAGCTGATACCATAGCTCTGGCCATGCCCCTAGTACTCTCTCATGCCCTAGCCCTAGAAACTAACCCTAATCCTAACCCTAACCCTAACCGTAACACTAACCCTAACCATAACCCTAACCAAAACCCTAACCCTAACCCTAACCTCATCCTCAGCCTCAACTTCAACATAAATCTAAACGTGCTAAAATCCAAAATAAAATCCTAGCTCTAAACCTAACCATAAGCATGCTGATACCATAGCTCTAGCCATGCCCCTAGTCCTGTCTCAAGCCCTAGCCCTAGAAACTAACCCTAACCCTAACACTAACCCTAAACCTAACACTTTTGTCTAAACCTAACCCTTACCCTAACCCTAACACTAAAACTCCTCACACTTTAACAACTTTCGTCTTAAAAAGAAAAAAAACATGCATGTCGTAGGTTTGCAAACACTGGAGCACAGGAAACCTAATTCTCCCTTAAGGAAAATAATAACCATGCATTTATACTCCTTAAACTGTAGACCTGAATCT
Organism: Erethizon dorsatum; assembly: GCA_028451465.1. Classification (NCBI taxonomy): domain Eukaryota; kingdom Metazoa; phylum Chordata; class Mammalia; order Rodentia; family Erethizontidae; genus Erethizon; species Erethizon dorsatum. The sequence continues at coordinate 52,974,305 of CM051833.1, forward strand.
AGCCCAAGCTCTACATCAAGCCCCAGAACTACTTCTTAACATAATCCTAAATTTAATCCTCATGAAACACTCTATCTAACACTAAACCTAAGGCTAAATCTGGTTGAAACCTAAAATTACAACCAGCACTAGTCCACCACTAGCCTAACAAAAACCTGATACAAAACCCTGGTTTAACACTAACCCTAGAGCTAAGCCTAAACATAGCTCTAACTCTAGTGGAACCCAAAACTATTTCTAGTCTTAGCCTAATCCGAGACAAAAAATTAAGCCTAACCCTAAACCTCAGCCTCAAACTCAACCTCAACCTGAACCTAACTCTGCTGAAATCCAAAATAAAACCCTAGCTCTAAACCTCACCATAAGCATGGTGATACCATAGCTCTGGCCATGCCCCTAGTCCTGTCTCTGGCCCTAGCCCTAGAAAATAAACCTAACACTAAACCTAACCTTAACCCTAACCCTGGTGGAACCCTAACCCTAGAGCTAAGCCTCAACCTAACTGTAACTCTAGTGGAACCCAAAACTAATTCTAGCCTTTACCTAATCCGAGACAAAAACTGAACCCTAACCCTAAACCTAAACCTAAACCTAAACCTAAACTTGCTAAAATCCAAAATAAAACCCTAGCTCCAAAACTAACCATAACTATGCTGATACCATAGTTCTGGCCATGCCCCTAGTCCAGTCTCAAGCCCTAGACCTCGAAACTAAACGGAACCTTAACGCTAACCCTAACCCTAACCCAAACCCTAACCCTAACCCTAACCTTAACCCTAACCCTAACCCTAACCCTAACACTTTTGTTTAACACTAACACTAACACTTAACCGAACCCTAACCCTAACCCTAAACCTGGTGGAACCCTAACGCTAAGCCTAAACCTAACTCTTACTCTAGTGGAACCCAAAACTATTTCTAGCCTTCGCCTAATCCGAAACAAATACTTAAGACTAACCCTAAACCTCAGCCTCAACCTCAACATCAACCTGAGCCTAAACCTGCTGAAATCCAAAATAAAACCCTAGCTCTAAACCTCACCATAAGCATGGTGATACCATAGCTCTGGCCATGCCTCTAGTCCTGTCTCAGGCCCTAGCCTTAGAAACTAACCATAACCCCAACCCTAACGCTAACCCTAAGAATGACCCTAAACCTAACGCTAAACTCAGCCTCAGCCTCAACCTCAACATAAATCCAAACCTGCTAAATCCAAAATAAATACCAAGCTCTAAACCTAACCATAAGCATAGTGATACCAGAGCTCTGGCCATTCGCCTAGTCCTGTCTCAAGCCCGAGCCCTAGAAACTAAACCTATCCCTAACCCTAACCCTAACACTAACCCTAACCCTTTTGTCTAACCCTAACCCTAATCCTAACTTTAACCCTAACCCTAAAACAACTCACGCTTTAACAACTTTTGTCTTAAAAAGAAAAAAAAACATGCATGTCATAGGTTTGCCAACACTGGAATAGAGGAATGCTAATTCTCCCCTAAGGAAAATAATAGCCATGAATTGTACACCTCTACCTCTAGACGTGAATATAGCCCAAGCTCTACCTGAAGCCCCAGTCCTACGTCTTACCATAACCCTAAATTTAATCCTCATGTAACACTCTAACACTAAACCTAAGACTAAATCTGGTTGAAACCTAACCTTACAACCAGCTCTAGGCCACCACTAGACTAACACAAACCTGATACAAAATCCTGGTGGAACCCTAACACTAGAGCTAAGCCTAAACCTAACTCTAACTCTAGGGCAACACAAAACTATTCCTACTCCTAGCCTAATCCGAGACAAAAACTAAAGCCTAACCCTAAACCTAAGACTCAACCTCAACCTCAACCTGAACCTAAACCTGCTGAAATCCAAAATAAAACCCTACCTCTAAACCTAACCATAAGCATGCTGATACCATAGCTCTGGCCATGCACCTAGTCCTGTCTCAGGCCCAAGCCCTAGAAACTAAACCTAACACTAAACCTAACCTTAACCCTCCCCTAACCCTGGTGGAACCCTAACCCTAGAGCTAAGCCTAAACCTAACTCTAACTCTAGTGGAACACAAAACTATTCCTACCCCTAGCCTAATCCGAGACAAAAACTGAAGCCCAACCGTAAACCTCAGCCTCAACCTAAACCTAAACCTAAACCTAAACCAGCTCAAATACAAAATAAAACCCTAGCTCTAAACCTAAACATAAGCATGCTGATACCTTAGCGCTGGCCATGCCCCTAGTCCTGTCTCAAGACCTAGCCCTAGAAACTAACCCTAACCCTAACCCTAACCCTAACCCTAACCCTAACCCTAACCCTGAAACAACTCACGCTTTAACAACATTTGTCTTAAAAATAAAAAATACATGCATGTCCTAGGTTTGCCAACACTGGAGCAGAAGAAAGATAATACTCCCCTAAGTAAAATAATAACAATGAATTTATACACCACTACCTGTAGACCTGAATCTGGCCCAAGCTCTACCACAAGCTCCAGCCATACATCTTACCATAACCATAAATTTAATCCTCATGAAACTCTCTATTTAACACTAAACCTAATGATAAATGTGGCTGAAACCTAACCTTACAACCAGAAATAGAACAACACTAGCCTAACACAAACCTGATGCAAAACCCTGGTGGAACCCCAACCCTAAAGATAAGCCTAAACCTAACTCTAACTATACTGGAACCCAAAAATATTTCTAGCCCTAGCCTAATCCGAGAAAAAAAACTGAAGCCTAACCCTAAACCTCAGGCTCAATCTCAATCTCAACCTAAACCTAAGCTTGCTGAAATCCAAAATAAAACCCTAGCTCTAAACCTAACCATAAGCATGCTGATACCATAGCTCTGGTCATGCCCCTAGTCCTGTCTCAGGCCCTAGCCCTAGAAACTAACCCTAACACTAAACCTAAACATAACACTAACCCTAGCCCTAACCCTAACACTAACACTTTTTTCTAACCCTAAACCTAACCCTAACGCTAACCCTAACACTAACCCTAAAACAACTCACACTTTAACAACTTTTGTCTTAAAAAGAAAATAAACATGCATGTCATAGGTTTGCCAACACTGGAGAACAGGAAAGCTAATTCTCCCCTAAGTAAAATAATAACCATGACTTTATACACCTCTACCTGTAGACCTGAATCTAGCCCAAGCTCTACCTCAAGCCCCAGCCCTACTTCTTCACATAACCCTAAATTTAATCCTCATGAAACACTCTATCTAACACTAAACCGAAGGCTAAATCTGGTTGAAACCTAAAATTACAAACAGCACTAGTCCACCACTAGCCTAACACAAACCCGATACAAAACCCTGGTGGAACACTAACCCTAGAGCTAAGCCTAAAAATAGCTCTAACTCTAGTGGAACCCAAAACTATTTCTAGTCTTAGCCTAATGAGAGACAAAAACTTAAGCCTAACCCTAAACCTCAGCCTCAAACTCAACCTCAACCTGTACCTAACCCTGCTGAAAACCAAAATAAAACCCTAGCTCTAAACGTAACCATAACCATGTTGATATCATAGCTCTGGCAATGCCCCTAGTCCTATCTCTGGCCCTAGCCCTAGAAAATAACCCTAACCCTAACCCTAACCCTAACTCTAACCCTAATCCGAAACCTAACTCTAACTCTAACACTAACCCTAACCCTAACCTCAGCCTCATCCTCAACCTCAACCTAAAAGTAACCCTGCTAAAATCCAAAATAAAGCCCTAGCTCTAATCCTAACCATAAACATGCTGATACCATAACTCTGGCCTTGCCCCTAGTCCTGTCTCAAGCCCTAGCCCTAGAAACTAACCCTAACACTAAACCTAACCCTAACCCTAACCCTAACCCTAACCCTGGTGGAAACCTAACCCTAGAGCTAAGCCTCAACCTAACTGTAACTCTAGTGGAACCCAAAACTAATTCTAGCCTTTACCTAATCCGAGACAAAAACTGAAGCCTAACCCTAAACCTCAGCCTCAACCTCAACCTAAACCTAAACTTGCTGAAATCCAAAATAAAACCCTAGCTCCAAAACTAACCATAACTATGCTGATACCATAGTTCTGACCATGCCCCTAGACCAGTCTCAAGCCCTAGACCTCGAAACTAAACAGAACCTTAACGCTAACCCTAACCCTAACATTAGCCCTAATCCTAACCCTTTTGTCTAACCTTAACCCTGACCCTAACCCTAACACTTTTGTTTAACACTAACACTAACACTTAACCGAACCCTAACCCTAACCCTAAACCTGGTGGAACCCTAACGCTAGAGCTAAGCATAAACCTAACTCTAACTCTAGTGGAACCCAAAATTATTTCTAGCCTTCGCCTAATCCGAGACAAATACTTAAGACTAACACTAAACCTCAGGCTCAACCTCAACATCAACCAGAATCTAAACCTGCTGAAATCCTAAATAAAACCCTAGCTCTAAACCTAACCATAAGCATGGTGATACCATAGCTCTGGCCATGCCCCTAGTCCTGTCTCAGGCCCTAGCCTTAGAAACTAACCATAAATCCAACCCTAACGCTAACCCTAACAATAACCCTAACCCTAACCCTAAACTCAGCCTCAGCCTCAACCTCAACATAAATCCAAACCTGCCAAATCCAAAATAAATACCAAGCTCTAAACCTAACCATAATCATGCTGATACCAGAGCTCTGGCCATTCACCTAGTCCTGTCTCAAGAACGAGCCCTAGAAACTAAACCTAACCCTAACCCTAACCCTAACCCTAACACTAGCCCTAACACTTTTGTCTAACCCTAACCCTAATCCTAACTTTAACCCTAACCCTAAAACAACTCACGCTTTAACAACTTTTGTCTTAAAAAGAAAAAAAACATGCATGTCATAGGTTTGCCAACACTGGAGTAGAGGAATGCTAATTCTCCCCTAAGGAAAATAATAACCATGAATTGTACACTTCTACCTGTAGACGTGAATCTAGAAAAAGCTCTACCTGAAGCCCCAGTCCTACGTCTTACCATAAGCCTAAATTTAATCCTCATGTAACACTCTATCTAACACTTAACCTAAGACTAAATCTGGTTGAAACCTAACCTTACAACCAGCTCTAGGCCACCACTAGCCTAACAAAAACCTGATACAAAACCCTGGTGGAACCCTAACCCTAGAGCTAAGCCTAAACCTAACTCTAACTCTAGTGGAACACAAAACTATTCCTACTCCTAGCCTAATCCGAGACAAAAACTAAAGCCTAACCCTAAACCTCAGCCTCAACCTCAAGCTCAACCTAAACCTAAGACTGCTGAAATCCAAAATAAAACCCTACCTCTAAACCTAACCATAAGCATGCTGATACCATAGCTCTGGCCATGCACCTAGTCCTGTCTCAGGCCCAAGCACTAGAAACTAAACCTAACACTAAACCTAACCCTAACCCTCTCCTAACACTGGTGGAACCGTAACCCTAGAGGTAAGCCTAAACCTAAATCTAACGCTAGTGGAACACAAAACTATTTCTACCCCTAGCCTAATCCGAGACAAAAACTGAAGCCCAACCATAAACCTCAGCCTCAACCTCAACCTAAACCTAAACCTAACCCTGCTGAAATCCAAAATAAAACCCTAGCTCTAAACCTAACCATAACCGTGCTGGTACCATAGCTCTGGCCATACCGCTAGTACTCTCTCATGCCCTAGCCCTAGAAACTAACCCTAATCCTAACCCTAACCCTAACACTAACCCTAACCATAACCCTAACCCTAACCCTAACCCTAACCCTAACCCTCAACCTCATCCTCAGCCTCAACCTCAACATAAATCTAAACGTGCTAAAATCCAAAATAAAATCCTAGCTCTAAACCTAACCATAAGCATGCTGATACCATAGCTCTGGCCATGCCCCTAGTCCTGTCTCAATCCCTAGCAATAGAAACTAACCCTAATCCTAACCCTAACACTAACACTAACCCTAAACCTAACACTTTTGTCTAAACCTAACCCTTATCCTAACCCTAACCCTAAAACTTCTCACGCTTTAGCAACTTTCATCTTAAAAAGAAAAAAATCATGCATGTCATAGGTTTGCAAACACTGGAGCACAGGAAAGCTAATTCTCCCCTAAGTAAAATAATAACCATGATTTTATACACCTCTATCTGTAGACCTGAATCTAGCCCAAGCTCTACCTCAAGCCCCAGCCCTACTTCTTAACATAACCCTAAATTTAATCCTCATGAAACACTCTATCTAACACTAAACCTAAGGCTAAATCTGGTTGAAACCTAAAATTACAACCAGCACTAGTCCACCACTAGCCTAACACAAACCCGATACAAAACCCTGGTGGAACACTAACCCTAGAGCTAAGCCTAAACCTAACTCTAACTCTAGTGGAACCCAAAACTATTTCTAGTCTTAGCCTAATCCGAGACAAAAACTTAAGCCTAACCCTAAACCTCAGCCTCAAATTCAACCTCAACCTGTACCTAACCCTGCTGAAATCCAAAATAAAACCCTAGCTCTAAACCTAACCATATGCATGGTGATACCATATCTCTGGCCATGCCCCTAGTACTGTCTCAGGACCTAGCCTTAGAAACTAACCATAACCCCGACCCTAACGCTAACCCTAACAATAACCCTAACCCTAACCCTAAACTCAGCCTCAGCCTCAACCTCAACATAAATCCAAACCTGCTAAATCCAAAATTACTACCTAGCTCTAAACCTAACCATAAGCATGCTGATACAATAGCTCTGGCAATGCCCCTAGTCCTGTCTCCGGCCCTAGCCCTAGAAAACAACACTAAACCTAACCCTAACCCTAACCCGAACCCTAACTCTAACCCTAAACCTAACCCTAACCCTAACCCTAACCCTAAGCCTCAGCCTCAACCTCAACCTAAAACTAACCTTGCTGAAATCCAAAATAAAACCCTAGCTCCAAAACTAACCATAAGCATGCTGATACCATAGTTCTGACCATGACCTTAGTCCTGTCGCAAGCCCTAGCCCTAGAAACTAAACGTAACCCTAAACCTAACCCTAACCATAACACTAGCCCTAATCCTAACCCTTTTGTCTAACCTTATCCCTGACCCTAACCCTAACACTTTTGTTTAACCCTAACCCTAACCCTAACACTAAACCGAACCCTAACACTAAACCTAACCCAGGTGGAACCCTAAACCTAGAGCTAAGCATGAACCTAACTCTAACTCTAGTGGAACCCAAAACTATTTCTAGCCTTCGCCTAATCCGAGACAAATACTTAAGACTAACCCTACACCTCAGCCTCAACCTCAACCTCAACCTGAACCTAAACCTGCTGAAATCCAAAATAAAACCCTAGCTCTAAACCTAACCATAAGCATGGTGATACCATAGCTCTGGCCATGCCCCTAGTCCTGTCTCAGGCCCTAGCCTTAGAAACTATCCATAACCCCAACTCTAACGCTAACCCTAACAATAACCCTAACCCTAACCTAAGTAAAATAATAACCATGATTTTATACACCTCTACCTGTAGACCTGAATCTAGCCCAAGCTCTACCTCAAGCCCCAGCCCTACTTCTTAACATAACCCTAAATTTAATCCTCATGAAACACTCTATCTAACACTAAACCAAAAGATAAATCTGGTTGAAACCTAAAATTACAACCAGCACTAGTCCACCACTAGCCTAACACAAACCCGATACAAAACCCTGGTATAACACTAACCCTAGAGCTAAGCCTAAACATAGCTCTAACTCTAGTGGAACCCAAAACTATTTCTAGTCTTAGCCTAATCCGAGACAAAAACTTAAGCCTAACCCTAAACCTCAGCCTCAAATTCAACCTCAACCCGTACCTAACCCTGCTGAAATCCAAAATAAAACCCTACCTCTATACGTAACAATAAGCATGTTGATATCATAGCTCTGGCAATGCCCCTAGTCCTGTCTCCGGCCCTAGCCCTAGAAAATAACCCTAACCCTATCCCTAACTCTAACCCTAACCCGAACCCTAACTCTAACCCTAACCCTTACCCTAAACCTAACCCTAACGTCAGCCTCAGCCTCAACCTCAACCTACAAGTAACCCTGCTAAAATCCAAAATAAAACCCTAGCTTTAATCCTAACCATAAATATGCTGATACCATAACTCAGGTAATGCCTCTAGTCCTGTCTCAAGACCTAGCCCTAAAAATTAACCCTAACCCTAACTGTAACCCTAACCTTAACCATAACACTAACCCTAACCATGAAAATAACCTCAGGCTCAGCCTCAAACCTCAACCTAAATCTAAACCTGCTAAAATCCAAAATACAACCCTACCTGTAAAGCTAACCATAAGAATGCTGATACCATAACTCTGGCCATGCCCCTAGTCCTGTCTAACGCCCTAGCCCTCTACACTAGCCCTAACACTAAACCTAACCCTAACTCTAACCCTAACCCTAACCCTAAAACTAAACCTAACCATAACACTAAGAATAGCCCTAACACTAACACTAACACATTTTCTAACCATAAACCTAAACCTAACCCTAACCCTAACCCTAACCCTAACCCTAACCGTAAAACAACTCACGCTTTAACAACTTTTGTCTTAAAAAGAAAAAAAACATGCATGTCATAGGTTTGCCAACACTGGAGTAGAGGAAAGCTAATTCTCCCCTAAGTAAAATAATAACCATGATTTTATACACCTCTACCTGTAGACCTGAATCTAGCCCAAGCTCTACCTGAAGCTGCAGCCCTACGTCTTACCATAACACTAAATTTAATCCTCATGAAACACTATCTAACACTAAACCTAAGGCTAAATCTGGTTGAAACCTAACCTTACACCCAGCACTAGGCCACCACTAGCCTAACACAAACCTGTTACAAAACCCTGGTGGAACCCTAACGCTAGACCTAAGACTAAACCTAATTCTAACTCTAGTGGAACCCAAAACTATTCCTACTCCTAGCCTAATCCGAGACAAAAACTGAAGCCTAACCCTAAACCTCACCCTCAACCTGAACCTCAACCTAAACCTAAACCTGCTGAAATCCAAAATAAACACTTAGCTCTAAACCTAACCATAACCATGCTGTTACCATAGCTCTGGCCATGCCCCTAGTACTCTCTCATGCCCTAGCCCTAGAAACTAACCCTAATCCTAACCCTAACCCTAACACTAACCCTAACCATAACCCTAACCCTAACCCTAAACTCATCCTCAGCCTCAACCTCAACATAAATCTAAACGTGCTAAAATCCAAAATAAAATCCTAGCTCTAAACCTACCCATAAGCATGCTGATACCATAGCTCTGGCCATGCCCCTAGTCCTGTCTCAAGCCCTAGCCCTAGAAACTAACCCTAATCCTAATCCTAACCCTAACCCTAACACTAACCCTAAAACTAACACTTTTGTCTAAACCTAACCCTTACCCTAACCCTAACCCTAAAACTTCTCACGCTTTAACAACTTTTGTCTTAAAAAGAAAAAAAACATGCATGTCATAGGTTTGCAAACACTGGAGCACAGGAAACCTAATTCTCCCTTAAGGAAAATAATAACCATGGATTTATACCCCTTTACCTGTAGACCTGAATCTAGCCCAAGCTCTACCTCAAGCCCCACCCCTACATCTTAACATAACCCTAAATTTAATCCTCATGAAACACTCCATCTCACACTAAACATAAGGCTAAATCTGCTTGAAACCTAACCATACAACCAGCACTAGTCCATCACTAGCCTAACCCAAACCCAATACAAAACCCTGGTGGAACCCTAACCCTAGAGCTAAGCCTAAACATAACTCTAACTCTTGTGGAACCCAAAACTATTTCTAGCCCTACCCTAATCCGAGACAAAAATTGAAGCCGAACGCTAAACTTCAGCCTCAACCTCAGCCTCAGCCTAAACCTAACCCTGCTGAAATCCAAAATAAAACCCTAGCACTAAACCTAACCATAAGCATGCTGATACCATAGCTCTGGCCATACCCCTAGTACTCTCTCATGCCCTAGCCCTAGAAACTAACCCTAATCCTAACCCTAACACTAACCCTAACCATAACCCTAACCCTAACACTAACCTCATCCTCAGCCTCAACCTCAACATAAATCTAAACGTGCTAAAATCCAAAATAAAATCCTAGCTCTAAACCTAACCATAAGCATGCTGATACCATAGCTCTGGCCATGCCCCTAGTCCTGTCTCAAGCCCTAGCCCTAGAAACTAACCCTAACACGAAACCTAACCCTAACCCTAACCCTAACCATCACCCTGGTGGAAACCTAAGCCTAGAGCTAAGCCTCAACCTAACTCTAACTCTAGTGGAACCCAAAACTATTTCTAGCCTTAACCTAATCTGAGACATAAACAGAAGCCTAACCCTAAACCTCAGCCTCAACCTCAACCTAAACCTAAACTTGCTGAAATCCAAAATAAAACCCTAGCTCCAAAACTAACCATAACTATGCTGATACCATAGTTCTGACCATGCCCCTAGACCAGTCTCAAGCCCTAGCCCTAGAAACTAAACGTTACCCTAACGCTAACCCTAACCCTAACATTAGCCCTAATTTTAAAACTTTTGTCTAACCTTAACCCTGACCCTAACACTAACACTTTTGTTTAACCCTAACACTAAACCTAACACTTAACCGAACCCTAACCCTAATCCTAACCCTGATGGAACCCTTACCCTAGAGCTAAGCATAAACCTAACTTTAACTCTACTGGAACCCAAAACTATTTCTAGCCTTCGCCTAATCCGGGACAAATACTTAAGACTAACCCTAAACCTCAGCGTCAATCTCAACATCAACCTGAACCTAAACCTGCTGAAATCCGAAATAAAACCCTAGCTCTTAACCTAACCATAAGCATGGTGATACCATAGCTCTCGCCATGCCCCTAGTCCTGTCTCAGGCCCTAGCCTTAGAAACTAACCATAACCCCAACCCTAACGCTAACCCCAACAATAACCCTAACCCTAACCTCAGCCTCAGCCTGTACCTCAACATAAATCCAAACCTGCTAAATACAAAATAAATACCTAGCTCTAAACCTAACCATAAGCATACTGATACCAGAGCTCTGGCCATTCACCTAGTCCTGTCTCAAGCACGAGCCCTAGAAACTAAACCTAAACCTAACACTAACCATAACCCTAACCCTAACCCTAACCCTAACACTAACCCTAACCCTTTTGTCTAACCCTAACCCTAACCCTAACTTTAACCCTAACCCTAACCCTAAAACAACTCACGCTTTAACAAATTTTCTCTTAAAAAGAAAAAAAAAACATGCATGTCATAGGTTTGCCAACACTGGAATAGAGGAATGCTAATTCTCCCCTAAGGAAAATAATAACCATGTATTGTACACCTCCACCTGTAGACGTGAATATAGCCCAAGCTCTACCTGAATCCCCAGTCCTACGTCTTACCATAACCCTAAATTTAATCCTCATGTAACACTCTAACACTAAACCTAAGACTAAATCTGGTTGAAACCTAACCTTACAACCAGCTCTAGGCCACCACTAGCCTAACACAAACCTGATACAAAATCCTGGTGGAACCCTAACACTAGAGCTAAGAATAAACCTAACTCTAACTCTAGGGGAACACAAAACTATTCCTACTCCTAGCCTAATCCGAGACAAAAACTAAAGCCTAACCCTAAACCTCAGCCTCAACCTCAACCTCAACCTAAACCTAAACCTGCTGAAATCCAAAATAACACCCTAGCTCTAAACCTAAACATAAGCATGCTGATACCTTAGCGCTGGCCATGCCCCTAGTCCTGTCTCAAGCCCTAGCCCTAGAAACTAACCCTAACCCTAACCCTAACCCTGAAACAACTCACGCTTTAACAACATTTGTCTTAAAAATAAAAAATACATGCATGTCCTAGGTTTGCCAACACTGGAGCAGAAGAAAGATAATTCTCCCCTAAGTAAAATAATAACAATGTATTTATACACCACTACCTGTAGACCTGAATCTGGCCCAAGCTCTACCACAAGCTCCAGCCATACATCTTATAAATAACCATAAATTTAATCCTCATGAAACACTCTATTTAACACTAAACCTAATGCTAAATGTGGCTGAAACCTAACCTACAACCAGCAATAGTCCACCACTAGCCTAACACAAACCTGATGCAAAACCCTGGTGGAACCCCAACCCTAAAGATAAGCCTAAACCTAACTCTAACTCTACTGGAACCCAAAAATTATTCTAGCCCTAGCCTCATCCGAGAAAAAAACTGAAGCCTAACCCTAAACCTCAAGCTCAATCTCAACCTGAACCTAAACCTAAACTTGCGGAAAACCAAAATAAAACCCTAGCTCTAAACCTAACCATAAGCATGCTGATACCATAGCTCTGGCCATGCCCCTAGTCCTGTCTCAGGCCCTAGCCCTAGAAACTAACCCTAACACTAAACCTAAACATAACACTAACCCTAGCCCTAACCCTAACACTAACACTTTTTTCTAACCCTAAACCTAACCCTAACGCTAACCCTAACACTAACCCTAAAACAACTCACGCTTTAACAACTTTTGTCTTAAAAAGAAAATAAACATGCATGTCATAGGTTTGCCAACACTGGAGAACAGGAAAGCTAATTCTCCCCTAAGTAAAATAATAACCATGACTTTATACACCTCTACCTGTAGACCTGAATCTAGCCCAAGCTCTACCTCAAGCCCCAGCCCTACTTCTTAACATAACCCTAAATTTAATCCTCATGAAACACTCTATCTAACACTAAACCAAAGGCTAAATCTGGTTGAAACCTAAAATTACAACCAGCACTAGTCCACCACTAGCCTAACACAAACCCGATACAAAACCCTGGTGGAACACTAACCCTAGAGCTAAGCCTAAAAATAGCTCTAACTCTAGTGGAACCCAAAACTATTTCTAGTCTTAGCCTAATGAGAGACAAAAACTTAAGCCTAACCCTAAACCTCAGCCTCAAACTCAACCTCAACCTGTACCTAACCCTGCTGAAAACCAAAATAAAACCCTAGCTCTAAACGTAACCATAACCATGTTGATATCATAGCTCTGGCAATGCCCCTAGTCCTATCTCTGGCCCTAGCCCTAGAAAATAACCCTAACCCTAACCCTAACCCTAACTCTAACCCTAATCCGAAACCTAACTCTAACTCTAACACTAACCCTAACCCTAACCTCAGCCTCAACCTCAGCCTCAACCTAAAAGTAACCCTGCTAAAATCCAAAATAAAACCCTAGCTCTAATCCTAACCATAAACATGCTGATACCATAACTCTGGCCTTGCCCCTAGTCCTGTCTCAAGCCCTAGCCCTAGAAACTAACCCTAACACTAAACCTAACCCTAACCCTAACCCTAACCCTAACCCTGGTGGAAACCTAACCCTAGAGCTAAGCCTCAACCTAACTGTAATTCTAGTGGAAACCAAAACTAATTCTAGCCTTTACCTAATCCGAGACAAAAACTGAAGCCTAACCCTAAACCTCAGCCTCAACCTCAACCTAAACCTAAACTTGCTGAAATCCAAAATAAAACCCTAGCTCCAAAACTAACCATAACTATGCTGATACCATAGTTCTGACCATGCCCCTAGACCAGTCTCAAGCCCTAGACCTCGAAACTAAACAGAACCTTAACGCTAACCCTAACCCTAACATTAGCCCTAATCCTAACCCTTTTGTCTAACCTTAACCCTGACCCTAACCCTAACACTTTTGTTTAACACTAACACTAACACTTAACCGAACCCTAACCCTAACCCTAAACCTGGTGGAACCCTAACGCTAGAGCTAAGCATAAACCTAACTCTAACTCTAGTGGAACCCAAAATTATTTCTAGCCTTCGCCTAATCCGAGACAAATACTTAAGACTAACCCTAAACCTCAGGCTCAACCTCAACATCAACCAGAATCTAAACCTGCTGAAATCCTAAATAAAACCCTAGCTCTAAACCTAACCATAAGCATGGTGATACCATAGCTCTGGCCATGCCCCTAGTCCTGTCTCAGGCCCTAGCCTTAGAAACTAACCATAAATCCAACCCTAACGCTAACCCTAACAATAACCCTAACCCTAACCCTAAACTCAGCCTCAGCCTCAACCTCAACATAAATCCAAACCTGCCAAATCCAAAATAAATACCAAGCTCTAAACCTAACCATAATCATGCTGATACCAGAGCTCTGGCCATTCACCTAGTCCTGTCTCAAGAACGAGCCCTAGAAACTAAACCTAACCCTAACCCTAACCCTAACCCTAACACTAGCCCTAACACTTTTGTCTAACCCTAACCCTAATCCTAACTTTAACCCTAACCCTAAAACAACTCACGCTTTAACAACTTTTGTCTTAAAAAGAAAAAAAACATGCATGTCATAGGTTTGCCAACACTGGAGTAGAGGAATGCTAATTCTCCCCTAAGGAAAATAATAACCATGAATTGTACACTTCTACCTGTAGACGTGAATCTAGAAAAAGCTCTACCTGAAGCCCCAGTCCTACGTCTTACCATAAGCCTAAATTTAATCCTCATGTAACACTCTATCTAACACTTAACCTAAGACTAAATCTGGTTGAAACCTAACCTTACAACCAGCTCTAGGCCACCACTAGCCTAACAAAAACCTGATACAAAACCCTGGTGGAACCCTAACCCTAGAGCTAAGCCTAAACCTAACTCTAACTCTAGTGGAACACAAAACTATTCCTACTCCTAGCCTAATCCGAGACAAAAACTAAAGCCTAACCCTAAACCTCAGCCTCAACCTCAAGCTCAACCTAAACCTAAGACTGCTGAAATCCAAAATAAAACCCTACCTCTAAACCTAACCATAAGCATGCTGATACCATAGCTCTGGCCATGCACCTAGTCCTGTCTCAGGCCCAAGCACTAGAAACTAAAACTAACACTAAACCTAACCCTAACCCTCTCCTAACACTGGTGGAACCGTAACCCTAGAGGTAAGCCTAAACCTAAAACTAACGCTAGTGGAACACAAAACTATTTCTACCCCTAGCCTAATCCGAGACAAAAACTGAAGCCCAACCATAAACCTCAGCCTCAACCTCAACCTAAACCTAAACCTAACCCTGCTGAAATCCAAAATAAAACCCTAGCTCTAAACCTAACCATAACCGTGCTGGTACCATAGCTCTGGCCATACCGCTAGTACTCTCTCATGCCCTAGCCCTAGAAACTAACCCTAATCCTAACCCTAATCCTAACACTAACCCTAACCATAACCCTAACCCTAACCCTAACCCTAACCCTAACCCTAACCCTAACCTCATCCTCAGCCTCAACCTCAACATAAATCTAAACGTGCTAAAATCCAAAATAAAATCCTAGCTCTAAACCTAACCATAAGCATGCTGATACCATAGCTCTGGCCATGCCCCTAGTCCTGTCTCAGGCCCTAGCCCTAGAAACTAACCCTAATCCTAAACCTAAACATAACACTAACCCTACCCTAACCCTAAACCTAACACTTTTGTCTAAACCTAACCCTTATCCTAACCCTAACCCTAAAACTTCTCACGCTTTAACAACTTTTGTCTTAAAAAGAAAATAAACATGCATGTCATAGGTTTGCCAACACTGGAGAACAGGAAAGCTAATTCTCCCCTAAGTAAAATAATAAGCATGATTTTATACACCTCTACCTGTAGACCTGAATCTAGCCCAAGCTCTACCTCAAGCCCCAACCCTACTTCTTAACATAATCCTAAATTTAATCCTCATGAAACACTCTATCTAACACTAAACCTAGGGCTAAATCTGGTTGAAACCTAAAATTACAACCAGCACTAGTCCACCACTAGCCTAACAAAAACTTGATACAAAACCTGGTGGACCACTAACCCTAGAGCTAAGCCTAAACCTAACTCTAACTCTAGTGGAACCCAAAACTATTTCTAGTCTTAGCCTAATCCGAGACAAAAACTTAAGCCTAACCCTAAACCTCAGCCTCAATCTCAACCTCAACCTGTACCTAACCCTGCTGAAATCCAAAATAAAACCCTAGCTCTAAACCTAACCATATGCATGGTGATACCATATCTCTGGCCATGCCCCTAGTACTGTCTCAGGACCTAGCCTTAGAAACTAACCATAACCCCGACCCTAACGCTAACCCTAACAATAACCCTAACCCTAACCCTAAACTCAGCCTCAGCCTCAACCTCAACATAAATCCAAACCTGCTAAATCCAAAATTACTACCTAGCTCTAAACCTAACCATAAGCATGCTGATACAATAGCTCTGGCAATGCCCCTAGTCCTGTCTCCGGCCCTAGCCCTAGAAAACAACACTAAACCTAACCCTAACCCTAACCCGAACCCTAACTCTAACCCTAAACCTAACCCTAACCCTAACCCTAACCTCAGCCTCATCCTCAACCTCAACCTAAAAGTAACCCTGCTAAAATCCAAAATAAAACCCTAGCTCCAAAACTAACCATAAGCATGCTGATACCATAGTTCTGACCATGACCTTAGACCTGTCGCAAGCCCTAGCCCTAGAAACTAAACGTAACCCTAAACCTAACCCTAACCATAACACTAGCCCTAATCCTAACCCTTTTGTCTAACCTTATCCCTGACCCTAACCCTAACACTTTTGTTTAACCCTAACCCTAACCCTAACACTAAACCGAACCCTAACCCTAAACCTAACCCAGGTGGAACCCTAAACCTAGAGCTAAGCATGAACCTAACTCTAACTCTAGTGGAACCCAAAACTATTTCTAGCCTTCGCCTAATCCGAGACAAATACTTAAGACTAACCCTACACCTCAGCCTCAACCTCAACCTCAACCTGAACCTAAACCTGCTGAAATCCAAAATAAAACCCTAGCTCTAAACCTAACCATAAGCATGGTGATACCATAGCTCTGGCCATGCCCCTAGTCCTGTCTCAGGCCCTAGCCTTAGAAACTATCCATAACCCCAACTCTAACGCTAACCCTAACAATAACCCTAACCCTAACCTAAGTAAAATAATAACCATGATTTTATACACCTCTACCTGTAGACCTGAATCTAGCCCAAGCTCTACCTCAAGCCCCAGCCCTACTTCTTAACATAACCCTAAATTTAATCCTCATGAAACACTCTATCTAACACTAAACCAAAAGATAAATCTGGTTGAAACCTAAAATTACAACCAGCACTAGTCCACCACTAGCCTAACACAAACCCGATACAAAACCCTGGTATAACACTAACCCTAGAGCTAAGCCTAAACATAGCTCTAACTCTAGTGGAACCCAAAACTATTTCTAGTCTTAGCCTAATCCGAGACAAAAACTTAAGCCTAACCCTAAACCTCAGCCTCAAATTCAACCTCAACCTGTACCTAACCCTGCTGAAATCCAAAATAAATACCTACCTCTAAACCTAACCATAAGCATGCTGATACTATAGCTCTGGCAATGCCCCTAGTCCTGTCTCAGGCCCTAGCCCTAGAAACTAACCCTAACCCTACCCTAACCCTAACCCTAACCCGAACCCTAACTCTAACCCTAACCCTAACCCTAAACCTAACCCTCCACCTCAGTCTCAACCTCAACCTCAACCTAAACCTAAACCTGCTAAAATCCAAAATAAAACCCTAGCTCAAAACCTAACCATAAGCATGCTGATACCATAACTCTGGCAATGCCTCTAGTCCTGTCTCAAGCCCTAGCCCTAAAAATTAACCCTAACCCTAAACCTAACCCTAGCCCTAACCTTAACCATAACACTAACCCTAACCATGAAAATAACCTCAGGCTCAGCCTCAACCTCAACCTAAATCTAAACCTGCTAAAATCCGAAATACAACCCTACCTGTAAAGCTAACCATAAGAATGCTGATAGCATAACTCTGGCCATGCCCCTAGTCCTCTCTAACGCCCTAGCCCTCTACACTAGCCCTAACACTAAACCTAACCCTAACTCTAACCCTAACCCTAACCCTAACACTAAACCTAACCATAACACTAAGCCTAGCCCTAACCCTAACACTAACACATTTTCTAACCATAAACCTAAACCTAACCCTAACCCTAACCCTAACCCTAACCCTAACCGTAAAACAACTCACGCTTTAACAACTTTTGTCTTAAAAAGAAAAAAAACATGCATGTCATAGGTTTGCCAACACTGGAGTAGAGGAAAGCTAATTCTCCCTTAAGGAAAATAATAACCATGAATTTATACACCTCTACCTGTAGACCTGAATCTAGCCCAAGCTCTACCTGAAGCTGCAGCCCTACATCTTACCATAACACTAAATTTAATCCTCATGAAACACTATCTAACACTAAACCTAAGGCTAAATCTGGTTGAAACCTAACCTTACACTCAGCACTAGGCCACCACTAGCCTAACACAAACACGTTACAAAACCTGGGTGGAACCCTAAAGCTAGACCTAATCCTAAACCTAATTCTAACTCTAGTGGAACCCAAAACTATTTCCAGCCCTAGCCTAATCCGAGACAAAAACTGAAGCCTAACCCCCAACCTCACCCTCAACCTGAACCTCAACCTAAACCTAAACCTGCTGAAATCCAAAATAAAACACTAGCTCTAAACCTAAAAATAAGCATGCTGATACCATAGCTCTGGCCATGCCCCTAGTACTCTCTCATGCCCTAGCCCTAGAAACTAACCCTAATCCTAACCCTAACACTAACCCTAACCATAACCCTAACCGTAAACCCATCCCCAAAACTAACCCTAAACCTCATCCTCAGCCTCAACCTCAACATAAATCTAAACGTGCTAAAATCCAAAATAAAATCCTAGCTCTAAACCTAACCATAAGCATGCTGATACCATAGCTCTAGCCATGCCCCTAGTCCTGTCTCAAGCCCTAGCCCTAGAAACTAACCCTAACCCTAACCCTAACCCTAACCCTAACACTAACCCTAAACCTAACACTTTTGTCTAAACCTAACCCTTACCCTAACCCTAACACTAAAACTCCTCACGCTTTAACAACTTTCGTCTTAAAAAGAAAAAAAACATGCATGTCGTAGGTTTGCAAACACTGGAGCACAGGAAACCTAATTCTCCCTTAAGGAAAATAATAACCATGCATTTATACCCCTTAAACTGTAGACCTGAATCTAGCCCAAGCTCTACATCAAGCCCCAGAACTACTTCTTAACATAATCCTAAATTTAATCCTCATGAAACACTCTATCTAACACTAAACCTAAGGCTAAATCTGGTTGAAACCTAAAATTACAACCAGCACTAGTCCATCACTAGCCTAACCCAAACCCAATACAAAACCCTGGTGGAACACTAACCCTAGAGCTAAGCCTAAACATAACTCTAACTCTAGTGGAACCCAAAACTATTTCTAGCCCTACCCTAATCCCAGACAAACCTGAAGCCTAACCCTAAACCTCAGTCTCAACCTCAACCTCAACCTAAACCTAACCCTGCTGAAATCCAAAATAAAACCCTAGCTCTAAACCTAACCATAAGCATGGTGATACCATAGCTCTGGCCATGCCCCTAGTCCTGTCTCTGGCCCTAGCCCTAGAAAATAACCCTAACACTAACCCTAACCCGAACCCTAACTCTAACTCTAACACTTACCCTAACACTAACCTCAGCCTCAGCCTCAACCTCAACCTAAATCTAAACCTGCTAAAATCCAAAATAAATCCCTAGCTCTAATCCTAACCATAAACATGCTGATACCATAACTCTGGCCATGCCCCTAGTCCTTTCTCAAGCCCTAGCAATAGAAACTTACCCTAAAACCAAACCTAACCCTATCGCTAACCCTAACCTTAACTCTAACACTTCTGGAACCCTAAACCGAGTGTTAAGCCTAAACCTAACTCTTACTCTAGTGGAACCCAAAACTATTTCTAGCCTTAACCTAATCTGAGACATAAACAGAAGCCTAACCCTAAACCTCAGCCTCAACCTCAACATCAACCTGAGCCTAAACCTGCTGAAATCCAAAATAAAACCCTAGCTCTAATCCTAACCATAAGCATGCTGATACCATAGCTCTGGCCATGCCCCTAGTCCTGTCTCAGGCCCTAGCCCTAGAAACTAAACGTTACCCTAACGCTAACCCTAACCCTAACATTAGCCCTAATTTTAAAACTTTTGTCTAACCTTAACCCTGACCCTAAACCCTACCCTAACACTAACCCTAACCCTTGTCTAACCCTAACCCTAACACTAAACCTAACACTTAACCGAACCCTAACCCTAATCCTAACCCTGATGGAACCCTTACCCTAGAGCTAAGCATAAACCTAACTTTAACTCTACTGGAACCCAAAACTATTTCTAGCCTTCGCCTAATCCGGGACAAATACTTAAGACTAACCCTAAACCTAATCCGAGACAAAAACTAAAGCCTAACCCTAAACCTAAGACTCAACCTCAACCTCAACCTGAACCTAAACCTGCTGAAATCCAAAATAAAACCCTAGCTCTAAACCTAACCATAAGCATGGTGATACCATAGCTCTGGCCATGCCCCTAGTCCTGTCTCAGGCCCTAGCCTTAGAAACTAACCATAACCCCAACCCTAACGCTAACCCCAACAATAACCCTAACCCTAACCCTAACCTCAGCCTCAGCCTGAACCTCAACATAAATCCAAACCTGCTAAATACAAAATAAATACCTAGCTCTAAACCTAACCATAAGCATACTGATACCAGAGCTCTGGCCATTCACCTAGTTCTGTCTCAAGCCCGAGCCCTAGAAACTAAACCTAACCCTAACACTAACCATAACCCTAACCCTAACCCTAACACTAACACTAACCCTAACCCTTTTGTCTAACCCTAACCCTAACCCTAACTTTAACCCTAACCCTAACCCTAAAACAACTCACGCTTTAACAAATTTTGTCTTAAAAAGAAAAAAAAAACATGCATGTCATAGGTTTGCCAACACTGGAATAGAGGAATGCTAATTCTCCCCTAAGGAAAATAATAACCATGAATTGTACACCTCTACCTCTAGACGTGAATATAGCCCAAGCTCTACCTGAGTCCCCAGTCCTACGTCTTACCATAACCCTAAATTTAATCCTCATGTAACACTCTAACACTAAACCTAAGACTAAATCTGGTTGAAACCTAACCTTACAACCAGCTCTAGGCCACCACTAGCCTAACACAAACCTGATACAAAATCCTGGTGGAACCCTAACACTAGAGCTAAGCCTAAACCTAACTCTAACTCTAGGGCAACACAAAACTATTCCTACCCCTAGCCTAATCCGAGACAAAAACTAAAGCCTAACCCTAAACCTCAGCCTCAACCTCAACCTCAACCTAAACCTAAACCTGCTGAAATCCAAAATAACACCCTAGCTCTAAACCTAAACATAAGCATGCTGATACCTTAGCGCTGGCCATGCCCCTAGTCCTGTCTCAAGCCCTAGCCCTAGAAACTAACCCTAACCCTAACCCTAACCCTGAAACAACTCACGCTTTAACAACATTTGTCTTAAAAATAAAAAATACATGCATGTCCTAGGTTTGCCAACACTGGAGCAGAAGAAAGATAATTCTCCCCTAAGTAAAATAATAACAATGTATTTATACACCACTACCTGTAGACCTGAATCTGGCCCAAGCTCTACCACAAGCTCCAGCCATACATCTTATAAATAACCATAAATTTAATCCTCATGAAACACTCTATTTAACACTAAACCTAATGCTAAATGTGGCTGAAACCTAACCTACAACCAGCAATAGTCCACCACTAGCCTAACATAAACCTGATGCAAAACCCTGGTGGAACCCCAACCCTAAAGATAAGCCTAAACCTAACTCTAACTCTACTGGAACCCAAAAATTATTCTAGCCCTAGCCTAATCCGAGAAAAAATCTGAAGCCTAACCCTAAACCTCAAGCTCTATCTCAACCTCAACCTAAACCTAAACTTGCTGAAATCCAAAATAAAACCCTAGCTCTAAACCTAACCATAAGCATGCTGATACCATAGCTCTGGCCATGCCCCTAGTCCTGTCTCAGGCCCTAGCCCTAGAAACTAACCCTAACACTAAACCTAAACATAACACTAACCCTAGCCCTAACCCTAACACTAACACTTTTTTCTAACCCTAAACCTAACCCTAACGCTAACCCTAACCCTAACCCTGGTGGAAACCTAACCCTAGAGCTAAGCCTCAACCTAACTGTAACTCTAGTGGAACCCAAAACTAATTCTAGCCTTTACCTAATCCGAGACAAAAACTGAAGCCTAACCCTAAACCTCAGCCTCAACCTAAACCTAAACCTAAACTTGCTGAAATCCAAAATAAAACCCTAGCTCCAAAACTAACCATAACTATGCTGATACCATAGTTCTGACCATGCCCCTAGACCAGTCTCAAGCCCTAGACCTCGAAACTAAACGGAACCTTAACGCTAACCCTAACCCTAACATTAGCCCTAATCCTAACCCTTTTGTCTAACCTTAACCCTGACCCTAACCCTAACACTTTTGTTTAACACTAACACTAACACTTAACCGAACCCTAACCCTAACCCTAAACCTGGTGGAACCCTAACGCTAGAGCTAAGCATAAACCTAACTCTAACTCTAGTGGAACCCAAAATTATTTCTAGCCTTCGCCTAATCCGAGACAAATACTTAAGACTAACACTAAACCTCAGGCTCAACCTCAACATCAACCAGAATCTAAACCTGCTGAAATCCTAAATAAAACCCTAGCTCTAAACCTAACCATAAGCATGGTGATACCATAGCTCTGGCCATGCCCCTTGTCCTGTCTCAGGCCCTAGCCTTAGAAACTAACAATAAATCCAACCCTAACGCTAACCCTAACAATAACCCTAACCCTAACCCTAAACTCAGCCTCAGCCTCAACCTCAACATAAATCCAAACCTGCCAAATCCAAAATAAATACCAAGCTCTAAACCTAACCATAATCATGCTGATACCAGAGCTCTGGCCATTCACCTAGTCCTGTCTCAAGAACGAGCCCTAGAAACTAAACCTAACCCTAACCCTAACACTAACCCTAACACTAGCCCTAACACTTTTGTCTAACCCTAACCCTAATCCTAACTTTAACCCTAACCCTAAAACAACTCACGCTTTAACAACTTTTGTCTTAAAAAGAAAAAAAACATGCATGTCATAGGTTTGCCAACACTGGAGTAGAGGAATGCTAATTCTCCCCTAAGGAAAATAATAACCATGAATTGTACACCTCTACCTGTAGACGTGAATCTAGAAAAAGCTCTACCTGAAGCCCCAGTCCTACGTCTTACCATAAGCCTAAATTTAATCCTCATGTAACACTCTATCTAACACTAAACCTAAGACTAAATCTGGTTGAAACCTAACCTTACAACCAGCTCTAGGCCACCACTAGCCTAACACAAACCTGATACAAAACCCTGGTGGAACCCTAACCCTAGAGCTAAGCCTAAACCTAACTCTAACTCTAGTGGAACACAAAACTATTCCTACTCCTAGCCTAATCCGAGACAAAAACTAAAGCCTAACCCTAAACCTCAGCTTCAACCTCAACCTCACCCTAAACCTAACCCTGCATAAATCCAAAATAAAACCCTACCTCTAAACCTAACCATAAGCATGCTGATACCATAGCTCTGGCCATGCACCTAGTCCTGTCTCAGGCCCAAGCCCTAGAAACTAAACCTAACACTAAACCTAACCTTAACCCTCCCCTAACCCTGGTGGAACCGTAACCCTAGAGGTAAGCCTAAACCTAAATCTAACGCTAGTGGAACACGAAACTATTTCTACCCCTAGCCTAATCCGAGACAAAAACTGAAGCCCAACCGTAAACCTCAGCCTCAACCTAAACCTAAACCTAAACCTAAACCAGCTCAAATACAAAATAAAACCCTAGCTCTAAACCTAAACATAAGCATGCTGATACCTTAGCGCTGGCCATGCCCCTAGTCCTGTCTCAAGACCTAGCCCTAGAAACTAACCCTAACCCTAACCCTAACCCTAACCCTAACCCTAACCCTAACCCTAACCCTGAAACAACTCACGCTTTAACAACATTTGTCTTAAAAATAAAAAATACATGCATGTCCTAGGTTTGCCAACACTGGAGCAGAAGAAAGATAATACTCCCCTAAGTAAAATAATAACAATGAATTTATACACCACTACCTGTAGACCTGAATCTGGCCCAAGCTCTACCACAAGCTCCAGCCATACATCTTACCATAACCATAAATTTAATCCTCATGAAACTCTCTATTTAACACTAAACCTAATGATAAATGTGGCTGAAACCTAACCTTACAACCAGAAATAGAACAACACTAGCCTAACACAAACCTGATGCAAAACCCTGGTGGAACCCCAACCCTAAAGATAAGCCTAAACCTAACTCTAACTATACTGGAACCCAAAAATATTTCTAGCCCTAGCCTAATCCGAGAAAAAAAACTGAAGCCTAACCCTAAACCTCAGGCTCAATCTCAATCTCAACCTAAACCTAAGCTTGCTGAAATCCAAAATAAAACCCTAGCTCTAAACCTAACCATAAGCATGCTGATACCATAGCTCTGGTCATGCCCCTAGTCCTGTCTCAGGCCCTAGCCCTAGAAACTAACCCTAACACTAAACCTAAACATAACACTAACCCTAGCCCTAACCCTAACACTAACACTTTTTTCTAACCCTAAACCTAACCCTAACGCTAACCCTAACACTAACCCTAAAACAACTCACACTTTAACAACTTTTGTCTTAAAAAGAAAATAAACATGCATGTCATAGGTTTGCCAACACTGGAGAACAGGAAAGCTAATTCTCCCCTAAGTAAAATAATAACCATGACTTTATACACCTCTACCTGTAGACCTGAATCTAGCCCAAGCTCTACCTCAAGCCCCAGCCCTACTTCTTCACATAACCCTAAATTTAATCCTCATGAAACACTCTATCTAACACTAAACCGAAGGCTAAATCTGGTTGAAACCTAAAATTACAAACAGCACTAGTCCACCACTAGCCTAACACAAACCCGATACAAAACCCTGGTGGAACACTAACCCTAGAGCTAAGCCTAAAAATAGCTCTAACTCTAGTGGAACCCAAAACTATTTCTAGTCTTAGCCTAATGAGAGACAAAAACTTAAGCCTAACCCTAAACCTCAGCCTCAAACTCAACCTCAACCTGTACCTAACCCTGCTGAAAACCAAAATAAAACCCTAGCTCTAAACGTAACCATAACCATGTTGATATCATAGCTCTGGCAATGCCCCTAGTCCTGTCTCTGGCCCTAGCCCTAGAAAATAACCCTAACCCTAACCCTAACCCTAACTCTAACCCTAATCCGAAACCTAACTCTAACTCTAACACTAACCCTAACCCTAACCTCAGCCTCAACCTCAGCCTCAACCTAAAAGTAACCCTGCTAAAATCCAAAATAAAACCCTAGCTCTAATCCTAACCATAAACATGCTGATACCATAACTCTGGCCTTGCCCCTAGTCCTGTCTCAAGCCCTAGCCCTAGAAACTAACCCTAACACTAAACCTAACCCTAACCCTAACCCTAACCCTAACCCTGGTGGAAACCTAACCCTAGAGCTAGGCCTCAACCTAACTGTAATTCTAGTGGAACCCAAAACTAATTCTAGCCTTTACCTAATCCGAGACAAAAACTGAAGCCTAACCCTAAACCTCAGCCTCAACCTCAACCTAAACCTAAACTTGCTGAAATCCAAAATAAAACCCTAGCTCCAAAACTAACCATAACTATGCTGATACCATAGTTCTGACCATGCCCCTAGACCAGTCTCAAGCCCTAGACCTCGAAACTAAACAGAACCTTAACGCTAACCCTAACCCTAACATTAGCCCTAATCCTAACCCTTTTGTCTAACCTTAACCCTGACCCTAACCCTAACACTTTTGTTTAACACTAACACTAACACTTAACCGAACCCTAACCCTAACCCTAAACCTGGTGGAACCCTAACGCTAGAGCTAAGCATAAACCTAACTCTAACTCTAGTGGAACCCAAAATTATTTCTAGCCTTCGCCTAATCCGAGACAAATACTTACGACTAACCCTAAACCTCAGGCTCAACCTCAACATCAACCAGAATCTAAACCTGCTGAAATCCTAAATAAAACCCTAGCTCTAAACCTAACCATAAGCATGGTGATACCATAGCTCTGGCCATGCCCCTAGTCCTGTCTCAGGCCCTAGCCTTAGAAACTAACCATAAATCCAACCCTAACGCTAACCCTAACAATAACCCTAACCCTAACCCTAAACTCAGCCTCAGCCTCAACCTCAACATAAATCCAAACCTGCCAAATCCAAAATAAATACCAAGCTCTAAACCTAACCATAATCATGCTGATACCAGAGCTCTGGCCATTCACCTAGTCCTGTCTCAAGAACGAGCCCTAGAAACTAAACCTAACCCTAACCCTAACCCTAACCCTAACACTAGCCCTAACACTTTTGTCTAACCCTAACCCTAATCCTAACTTTAACCCTAACCCTAAAACAACTCACGCTTTAACAACTTTTGTCTTAAAAAGAAAAAAAACATGCATGTCATAGGTTTGCCAACACTGGAGTAGAGGAATGCTAATTCTCCCCTAAGGAAAATAATAACCATGAATTGTACACTTCTACCTGTAGACGTGAATCTAGAAAAAGCTCTACCTGAAGCCCCAGTCCTACGTCTTACCATAAGCCTAAATTTAATCCTCATGTAACACTCTATCTAACACTTAACCTAAGACTAAATCTGGTTGAAACCTAACCTTACAACCAGCTCTAGGCCACCACTAGCCTAACAAAAACCTGATACAAAACCCTGGTGGAACCCTAACCCTAGAGCTAAGCCTAAACCTAACTCTAACTCTAGTGGAACACAAAACTATTCCTACTCCTAGCCTAATCCGAGACAAAAACTAAAGCCTAACCCTAAACCTCAGCCTCAACCTCAAGCTCAACCTAAACCTAAGACTGCTGAAATCCAAAATAAAACCCTACCTCTAAACCTAACCATAAGCATGCTGATACCATAGCTCTGGCCATGCACCTAGTCCTGTCTCAGGCCCAAGCACTAGAAACTAAACCTAACACTAAACCTAACCCTAACCCTCTCCTAACACTGGTGGAACCGTAACCCTAGAGGTAAGCCTAAACCTAAATCTAACGCTAGTGGAACACAAAACTATTTCTACCCCTAGCCTAATCCGAGACAAAAACTGAAGCCCAACCATAAACCTCAGCCTCAACCTCAACCTAAACCTAAACCTAACCCTGCTGAAATCCAAAATAAAACCCTAGCTCTAAACCTAACCATAACCGTGCTGGTACCATAGCTCTGGCCATACCGCTAGTACTCTCTCATGCCCTAGCCCTAGAAACTAACCCTAATCCTAACCCTAATCCTAACACTAACCCTAACCATAACCCTAACCCTAACCCTAACCCTAACCCTAACCTCATCCTCAGCCTCAACCTCAACATAAATCTAAACGTGCTAAAATCCAAAATAAAATCCTAGCTCTAAACCTAACCATAAGCATGCTGATACCATAGCTCTGGCCATGCCCCTAGTCCTGTCTCAATCCCTAGCAATAGAAACTAACCCTAATCCTAACCCTAACACTAACACTAACCCTAAACCTAACACTTTTGTCTAAACCTAACCCTTATCCTAACCCTAACCCTAAAACTTCTCACGCTTTAGCAACTTTCATCTTAAAAAGAAAAAAATCATGCATGTCATAGGTTTGCAAACACTGGAGCACAGGAAAGCTAATTCTCCCCTAAGTAAAATAATAACCATGATTTTATACACCTCTATCTGTAGACCTGAATCTAGCCCAAGCTCTACCTCAAGCCCCAGCCCTACTTCTTAACATAACCCTAAATTTAATCCTCATGAAACACTCTATCTAACACTAAACCTAAGGCTAAATCTGGTTGAAACCTAAAATTACAACCAGCACTAGTCCACCACTAGCCTAACACAAACCCGATACAAAACCCTGGTGGAACACTAACCCTAGAGCTAAGCCTAAACATAGCTCTAACTCTAGTGGAACCCAAAACTATTTCTAGTCTTAGCCTAATCCGAGACAAAAACTTAAGCCTAACCCTAAACCTCAGCCTCAAATTCAACCTCAACCTGTACCTAACCCTGCTGAAATCCAAAATAAAACCCTAGCTCTAAACCTAACCATATGCATGGTGATACCATATCTCTGGCCATGCCCCTAGTACTGTCTCAGGACCTAGCCTTAGAAACTAACCATAACCCCGACCCTAACGCTAACCCTAACAATAACCCTAACCCTAACCCTAAACTCAGCCTCAGCCTCAACCTCAACATAAATCCAAACCTGCTAAATCCAAAATTACTACCTAGCTCTAAAACTAACCATAAGCATGCTGATACAATAGCTCTGGCAATGCCCCTAGTCCTGTCTCCGGCCCTAGCCCTAGAAAACAACACTAAACCTAACCCTAACCCTAACCCGAACCCTAACTCTAACCCTAAACCTAACCCTAACCCTAACCCTAACCCTCAGCCTCATCCTCAACCTCAACCTAAAAGTAACCCTGCTAAAATCCAAAATAAAACCCTAGCTCCAAAACTAACCATAAGCATGCTGATACCATAGTTCTGACCATGACCTTAGTCCTGTCGCAAGCCCTAGCCCTAGAAGCTAAACGTAACCCTAAACCTAACCCTAACCATAACACTAGCCCTAATCCTAACCCTTTTGTCTAACCTTATCCCTGATCCTAACCCTAACACTTTTGTTTAACCCTAACCCTAACCCTAACACTAAACCGAACCCTAACCCTAAACCTAACCCAGGTGGAACCCTAAACCTAGAGCTAAGCATGAACCTAACTCTAACTCTAGTGGAACCCAAAACTATTTCTAGCCTTCGCCTAATCCGAGACAAATACTTAAGACTAACCCTACACCTCAGCCTCATCCTCAACCTCAACCTGAACCTAAACCTGCTGAAATCCAAAATAAAACCCTAGCTCTAAACCTAACCATAAGCATGGTGATACCATAGCTCTGGCCATGCCCCTAGTCCTGTCTCAGGCCCTAGCCTTAGAAACTATCCATAACCCCAACTCTAACGCTAACCCTAACAATAACCCTAACCCTAACCTAAGTAAAATAATAACCATGATTTTATACACCTCTACCTGTAGACCTGAATCTAGCCCAAGCTCTACCTCAAGCCCCAGCCCTACTTCTTAACATAACCCTAAATTTAATCCTCATGAAACACTCTATCTAACACTAAACCAAAAGATAAATCTGGTTGAAACCTAAAATTACAACCAGCACTAGTCCACCACTAGCCTAACACAAACCCGATACAAAACCCTGGTATAACACTAACCCTAGAGCTAAGCCTAAACATAGCTCTAACTCTAGTGGAACCCAAAACTATTTCTAGTCTTAGCCTAATCCGAGACAAAAACTTAAGCCTAACCCTAAACCTCAGCCTCAAATTCAACCTCAACCCGTACCTAACCCTGCTGAAATCCAAAATAAAACCCTACCTCTATACGTAACAATAAGCATGTTGATATCATAGCTCTGGCAATGCCCCTAGTCCTGTCTCCGGCCCTAGCCCTAGAAAATAACCCTAACCCTATCCCTAACTCTAACCCTAACCCGAACCCTAACTCTAACCCTAACCCTTACCCTAAACCTAACCCTAACGTCAGCCTCAGCCTCAACCTCAACCTACAAGTAACCCTGCTAAAATCCAAAATAAAACCCTAGCTTTAATCCTAACCATAAATATGCTGATACCATAACTCAGGTAATGCCTCTAGTCCTGTCTCAAGACCTAGCCCTAAAAATTAACCCTAACCCTAACTGTAACCCTAACCTTAACCATAACACTAACCCTAACCATGAAAATAACCTCAGGCTCAGCCTCAAACCTCAACCTAAATCTAAACCTGCTAAAATCCAAAATACAACCCTACCTGTAAAGCTAACCATAAGAATGCTGATACCATAACTCTGGCCATGCCCCTAGTCCTGTCTAACGCCCTAGCCCTCTACACTAGCCCTAACACTAAACCTAACCCTAACTCTAACCCTAACCCTAACCCTAAAACTAAACCTAACCATAACACTAAGAATAGCCCTAACACTAACACTAACACATTTTCTAACCATAAACCTAAACCTAACCCTAACCCTAACCCTAACCCTAACCCTAACCCTAACCGTAAAACAACTCACGCTTTAACAACTTTTGTCTTAAAAAGAAAAAAAACATGCATGTCATAGGTTTGCCAACACTGGAGTAGAGGAAAGCTAATTCTCCCCTAAGTAAAATAATAACCATGATTTTATACACCTCTACCTGTAGACCTGAATCTAGCCCAAGCTCTACCTGAAGCTGCAGCCCTACGTCTTACCATAACACTAAATTTAATCCTCATGAAACACTATCTAACACTAAACCTAAGGCTAAATCTGGTTGAAACCTAACCTTACACCCAGCACTAGGCCACCACTAGCCTAACACAAACCTGTTACAAAACCCTGGTGGAACCCTAACGCTAGACCTAAGACTAAACCTAATTCTAACTCTAGTGGAACCCAAAACTATTCCTACTCCTAGCCTAATCCGAGACAAAAACTGAAGCCTAACCCTAAACCTCACCCTCAACCTGAACCTCAACCTAAACCTAAACCTGCTGAAATCCAAAATAAACACTTAGCTCTAAACCTAACCATAACCATGCTGTTACCATAGCTCTGGCCATGCCCCTAGTACTCTCTCATGCCCTAGCCCTAGAAACTAA
This sequence comes from Erethizon dorsatum, assembly GCA_028451465.1. Lineage (NCBI taxonomy): Eukaryota > Metazoa > Chordata > Mammalia > Rodentia > Erethizontidae > Erethizon > Erethizon dorsatum. Next base: position 53,005,161 of record CM051833.1, read on the forward strand.
CCCTAATCCTAACCCTAACCCTAACACTAACCCTAACCATAACCCTAACCCTAACCCTAAACTCATCCTCAGCCTCAACCTCAACATAAATCTAAACGTGCTAAAATCCAAAATAAAATCCTAGCTCTAAACCTACCCATAAGCATGCTGATACCATAGCTCTGGCCATGCCCCTAGTCCTGTCTCAAGCCCTAGCCCTAGAAACTAACCCTAATCCTAATCCTAACCCTAACCCTAACACTAACCCTAAAACTAACACTTTTGTCTAAACCTAACCCTTACCCTAACCCTAACCCTAAAACTTCTCACGCTTTAACAACTTTTGTCTTAAAAAGAAAAAAAACATGCATGTCATAGGTTTGCAAACACTGGAGCACAGGAAACCTAATTCTCCCTTAAGGAAAATAATAACCATGGATTTATACCCCTTTACCTGTAGACCTGAATCTAGCCCAAGCTGTACCTCAAGCCCCACCCGTACATCTTAACATAACCCTAAATTTAATCCTCATGAAACTCTCCATCTCACACTAAACATAAGGCTAAATCTGCATGAAACCTAACCATACAACCAGCACTAGTCCATCACTAGCCTAACACAAACCCGATACAAAACCCTGGTGGAACCCTAACCCTAGAGCTAAGCCTAAACATAACTCTAACTCTTGTGGAACCCAAAACTATTTCTAGCCCTACCCTAATCCGAGACAAAAATTGAAGCCGAACGCTAAACTTCAGCCTCAACCTCAGCCTCAGCCTAAACCTAACCCTGCTGAAATCCAAAATAAAACCCTAGCACTAAACCTAACCATAAGCATGCTGATACCATAGCTCTGGCCATACCCCTAGTACTCTCTCATGCCCTAGCCCTAGAAACTAACCCTAATCCTAACCCTAACACTAACCCTAACCATAACCCTAACCCTAACACTAACCTCAGCCTCAGCCTCAACCTCAACATAAATCTAAACGTGCTAAAATCCAAAATAAAATCCTAGCTCTAAACCTAACCATAAGCATGCTGATACCATAGCTCTGGCCATGCCCCTAGTCCTGTCTCAAGCCCTAGCCCTAGAAACTAACCCTAACACGAAACCTAACCCTAACCCTAACCCTAACCATCACCCTGGTGGAAACCTAAGCCTAGAGCTAAGCCTCAACCTAACTCTAACTCTAGTGGAACCCAAAACTATTTCTAGCCTTAACCTAATCTGAGACATAAACAGAAGCCTAACCCTAAACCTCAGCCTCAACCTCAACCTAAACCTAAACTTGCTGAAATCCAAAATAAAACCCTAGCTCCAAAACTAACCATAACTATGCTGATACCATAGTTCTGACCATGCCCCTAGACCAGTCTCAAGCCCTAGCCCTAGAAACTAAACGTTACCCTAACGCTAACCCTAACCCTAACATTAGCCCTAATTTTAAAACTTTTGTCTAACCTTAACCCTGACCCTAACACTAACACTTTTGTTTAACCCTAACACTAAACCTAACACTTAACCGAACCCTAACCCTAATCCTAACCCTGATGGAACCCTTACCCTAGAGCTAAGCATAAACCTAACTTTAACTCTACTGGAACCCAAAACTATTTCTAGCCTTCGCCTAATCCGGGACAAATACTTAAGACTAACCCTAAACCTCAGCGTCAATCTCAACATCAACCTGAACCTAAACCTGCTGAAATCCGAAATAAAACCCTAGCTCTTAACCTAACCATAAGCATGGTGATACCATAGCTCTCGCCATGCCCCTAGTCCTGTCTCAGGCCCTAGCCTTAGAAACTAACCATAACCCCAACCCTAACGCTAACCCCAACAATAACCCTAACCCTAACCTCAGCCTCAGCCTGTACCTCAACATAAATCCAAACCTGCTAAATACAAAATAAATACCTAGCTCTAAACCTAACCATAAGCATACTGATACCAGAGCTCTGGCCATTCACCTAGTCCTGTCTCAAGCACGAGCCCTAGAAACTAAACCTAAACCTAACACTAACCATAACCCTAACCCTAACCCTAACCCTAACCCTAACACTAACCCTAACCCTTTTGTCTAACCCTAACCCTAACCCTAACTTTAACCCTAACCCTAACCCTAAAACAACTCACGCTTTAACAAATTTTCTCTTAAAAAGAAAAAAAAAAACATGCATGTCATAGGTTTGCCAACACTGGAATAGAGGAATGCTAATTCTCCCCTAAGGAAAATAATAACCATGTATTGTACACCTCCACCTGTAGACGTGAATATAGCCCAAGCTCTACCTGAATCCCCAGTCCTACGTCTTACCATAACCCTAAATTTAATCCTCATGTAACACTCTAACACTAAACCTAAGACTAAATCTGGTTGAAACCTAACCTTACAACCAGCTCTAGGCCACCACTAGCCTAACACAAACCTGATACAAAATCCTGGTGGAACCCTAACACTAGAGCTAAGAATAAACCTAACTCTAACTCTAGGGGAACACAAAACTATTCCTACTCCTAGCCTAATCCGAGACAAAAACTAAAGCCTAACCCTAAACCTCAGCCTCAACCTCAACCTCAACCTAAACCTAAACCTGCTGAAATCCAAAATAACACCCTAGCTCTAAACCTAAACATAAGCATGCTGATACCTTAGCGCTGGCCATGCCCCTAGTCCTGTCTCAAGCCCTAGCCCTAGAAACTAACCCTAACCCTAACCCTAACCCTAAAACAACTCACGCTTTAACAACATTTGTCTTAAAAATAAAAAATACATGCATGTCCTAGGTTTGCCAACACTGGAGCAGAAGAAAGATAATTCTCCCCTAAGTAAAATAATAACAATGTATTTATACACCACTACCTGTAGACCTGAATCTGGCCCAAGCTCTACCACAAGCTCCAGCCATACATCTTATAAATAACCATAAATTTAATCCTCATGAAACACTCTATTTAACACTAAACCTAATGCTAAATGTGGCTGAAACCTAACCTACAACCAGCAATAGTCCACCACTAGCCTAACACAAACCTGATGCAAAACCCTGGTGGAACCCCAACCCTAAAGATAAGCCTAAACCTAACTCTAACTCTACTGGAACCCAAAAATTATTCTAGCCCTAGCCTCATCCGAGAAAAAAACTGAAGCCTAACCCTAAACCTCAAGCTCAATCTCAACCTCAACCTAAACCTAAACTTGCGGAAAACCAAAATAAAACCCTAGCTCTAAACCTAACCATAAGCATGCTGATACCATAGCTCTGGCCATGCCCCTAGTCCTGTCTCAGGCCCTAGCCCTAGAAACTAACCCTAACACTAAACCTAAACATAACACTAACCCTAGCCCTAACCCTAACACTAACACTTTTTTCTAACCCTAAACCTAACCCTAACGCTAACCCTAACACTAACCCTAAAACAACTCACGCTTTAACAACTTTTGTCTTAAAAAGAAAATAAACATGCATGTCATAGGTTTGCCAACACTGGAGAACAGGAAAGCTAATTCTCCCCTAAGTAAAATAATAACCATGATTTAATACACCTCTACCTGTAGACCTGAATCTAGCCCAAGCTCTACCTCAAGCCCCAGCCCTACTTCTTAACATAACCCTAAATTTAATCCTCATGAAACACTCTATCTAACACTAAACCAAAGGCTAAATCTGGTTGAAACCTAAAATTACAACCAGCACTAGTCCACCACTAGCCTAACACAAACCCGATACAAAACCCTGGTGGAACACTAACCCTAGAGCTAAGCCTAAACATAGCTCTAACTCTAGTGGAACCCAAAATTATTTCTAGTCTTAGCCTAATCCGAGACAAAAACTTAAGCCTAACCCTAAACCTCAGCCTCAAATTCAACCTCAACCTGTACCTAACCCTGCTGAAATCCAAAATAAAACCCTACCTCTATACGTAACAATAAGCATGTTGATATCATAGCTCTGGCAATGCCCCTAGTCCTGTCTCCGGCCCTAGCCCTAGAAAATAACCCTAACCCTAACCCTATCCCTAACTCTAACCCTAACCCGAACCCTAACTCTAACTCTAACCCTAACCCTTACCCTAAACCTAACCCTAACGTCAGCCTCAGCCTCAACCTCAACCTACAAGTAACCCTGCTAAAATCCAAAATAAAACCCTAGCTCTAATCCTAACCATAAACATGCTGATACCATAACTCTGGCCATGCCCCTAGACCTGTCACAAGCCCTAGCCCTAGAAACTAACCCTAACACTAAAACTAACCCTAACCCTAACCCTAACCCTAACCCTAACCCTAACCCTAACCCTAACCCTGGTGGAAACCTAACCCTAGAGCTAAGCCTCAACCTAGCTTTAACTCTAGTGGAACCCAAAACTATTTCTAGCCTTTACCTAATCCTCAACCTCAACCTAAAAGTAACCCTGCTAAAATCCAAAATAAAACCCTAGCTCCAAAACTAACCATAAGCATGCTGATACCATAGTTCTGACCATGACCTTAGACCTGTCGCAAGCCCTAGCCCTAGAAACTAAACGTAACCCTAAACCTAACCCTAACCATAACACTAGCCCTAATCCTAACCCTTTTGTCTAACCTTATCCCTGACCCTAACCCTAACACTTTTGTTTAACCCTAACCCTAACCCTAACACTAAACCGAACCCTAACCCTAAACCTAACCCAGGTGGAACCCTAAACCTAGAGCTAAGCATGAACCTAACTCTAACTCTAGTGGAACCCAAAACTATTTCTAGCCTTCGCCTAATCCGAGACAAATACTTAAGACTAACCCTACACCTCAGCCTCAACCTCAACCTCAACCTGAACCTAAACCTGCTGAAATCCAAAATAAAACCCTAGCTCTAAACCTAACCATAAGCATGGTGATACCATAGCTCTGGCCATGCCCCTAGTCCTGTCTCAGGCCCTAGCCTTAGAAACTATCCATAACCCCAACTCTAACGCTAACCCTAACAATAACCCTAACCCTAACCTAAGTAAAATAATAACCATGATTTTATACACCTCTACCTGTAGACCTGAATCTAGCCCAAGCTCTACCTCAAGCCCCAGCCCTACTTCTTAACATAACCCTAAATTTAATCCTCATGAAACACTCTATCTAACACTAAACCAAAAGATAAATCTGGTTGAAACCTAAAATTACAACCAGCACTAGTCCACCACTAGCCTAACACAAACCCGATACAAAACCCTGGTATAACACTAACCCTAGAGCTAAGCCTAAACATAGCTCTAACTCTAGTGGAACCCAAAACTATTTCTAGTCTTAGCCTAATCCGAGACAAAAACTTAAGCCTAACCCTAAACCTCAGCCTCAAATTCAACCTCAACCCGTACCTAACCCTGCTGAAATCCAAAATAAAACCCTACCTCTATACGTAACAATAAGCATGTTGATATCATAGCTCTGGCAATGCCCCTAGTCCTGTCTCCGGCCCTAGCCCTAGAAAATAACCCTAACCCTATCCCTAACTCTAACCCTAACCCGAACCCTAACTCTAACCCTAACCCTTACCCTAAACCTAACCCTAACGTCAGCCTCAGCCTCAACCTCAACCTACAAGTAACCCTGCTAAAATCCAAAATAAAACCCTAGCTTTAATCCTAACCATAAATATGCTGATACCATAACTCTGGCAATGCCTCTAGTCCTGTCTCAAGACCTAGTCCTAAAAATTAACCCTAACCCTAACTGTAACCCTAACCTTAACCATAACACTAACCCTAAACCTGAACCTAACCTCAGGCTCAGCCTCAAACCTCAACCTAAATCTAAACCTGCTAAAATCCAAAATTAAACCCTACCTGTAAAGCTAACCATAAGAATGCTGATAGCATAACTCTGGCCATGCCCCTAGTCCTGTCTAACGCCCTAGGCCTCTAAACTAGCCCTAACACTAAACCTAACCCTAACTCTAACCCTAACCCTAACCCTAACACTAAACCTAACCATAACACTAAGCCTAGCCCTAACACTAACACTAACACATTTTCTAACCATAAACCTAAACCTAACCCTAACCCTAACCCTAACCCTAACCCTAACCGTAAAACAACTCACGCTTTAACAACTTTTGTCTTAAAAAGAAAAAAAACATGCATGTCATAGGTTTGCCAACACTGGAGTAGAGGAAAGCTAATTCTCCCCTAAGGAAAATAATAACCATGAATTTATACACCTCTACCTGTAGACCTGAATCTAGCCCAAGCTCTACCTGAAGCTGCAGCCCTCCGTCTTACCATAACACTAAATTTAATCCTCATGAAACACTATCTAACACTAAACCTAAGGCTAAATCTGGTTGAAACCTAACCTTACACCCAGCACTAGGCCACCACTAGCCTAACACAAACCTGTTACAAAACCCTGGTGGAACCCTAACGCTAGACCTAAGCCTAAACCTAATTCTAACTCTAGTGGAACCCAAAACTATTTCCAGCCCTAGCCTAATCCGAGACAAAAACTGAAGCCTAACCCTAAACCTCACCCTCAACCTGAACCTCAACCTAAACCTAAACCTGCTGAAATCCAAAATAATCCCTAGCTCTAAACGTAACCATAAGCATGCTGATACCATAGCTCTGGCCATGCCCCTAGTCCTCTCTCATGCCCTAGCCCTAGAAACTAACCCTAATCCTAACCCTAACCCTAACACTAACCCTAACCATAACCCTAACCCTAACCCTAAACTCATCCTCAGCCTCAACCTCAACATAAATCTAAACGTGCTAAAATCCAAAATAAAATCCTAGCTCTAAACCTACCCATAAGCATGCTGATACCATAGCTCTGGCCATGCCCCTAGTCCTGTCTCAAGCCCTAGCCCTAGAAACTAACCCTAATCCTAATCCTAACCCTAACCCTAACACTAACCCTAAAACTAACACTTTTGTCTAAACCTAACCCTTACCCTAACCCTAACCCTTAAACATCTCACGCTTTAACAACTATCGTCTTAAAAAGAAAAAAAAAAATGCATGTCATAGGTTTGCAAACACTGGAGCACAGGAAATCTAATTCTCCCTTAAGGAAAATAATAACCATGGATTTATACCCCTTTACCTGTAGACCTGAATCTAGCCCAAGCTCTACCTCAAGCCCCACCCGTACATCTTAACATAACCCTAAATTTAATCCTCATGAAACACTCCATCTCACACTAAACATAAGGCTAAATCTGCTTGAAACCTAACCATACAACCAGCACTAGTCCATCACTAGCCTAACCCAAACCCAATACAAAACCCTGGTGGAACCCTAACCCTAGAGCTAAGCCTAAACATAACTCTAACTCTTGTGGAACCCAAAACTATTTCTAGCCCTACCCTAATCCGAGACAAAAATTGAAGCCGAACGCTAAACTTCAGCCTCAACCTCAGCCTCAGCCTAAACCTAACCCTGCTGAAATCCAAAATAAAACCCTAGCACTAAACCTAACCATAAGCATGCTGATACCATAGCTCTGGCCATACCCCTAGTACTCTCTCATGCCCTAGCCCTAGAAACTAACCCTAATCCTAACCCTAACCCTAACACTAACCCTAACCATAACCCTAACCCTAACACTAACCTCAGCCTCAGCCTCAACCTCAACATAAATCTAAACGTGCTAAAATCCAAAATAAAATCCTAGCTCTAAACCTAACCATAAGCATGCTGATACCATAGCTCTGGCCATGCCCCTAGTCCTGTCTCAAGCCCTAGCCCTAGAAACTAACCCTAACACGAAACCTAACCCTAACCCTAACCCTAACCATCACCCTGGTGGAAACCTAAGCCTAGAGCTAAGCCTCAACCTAACTCTAACTCTAGTGGAACCCAAAACTATTTCTAGCCTTAACCTAATCTGAGACATAAACAGAAGCCTAACCCTAAACCTCAGCCTCAACCTCAACCTAAACCTAAACTTGCTGAAATCCAAAATAAAACCCTAGCTCCAAAACTAACCATAACTATGCTGATACCATAGTTCTGACCATGCCCCTAGACCAGTCTCAAGCCCTAGCCCTAGAAACTAAACGTTACCCTAACGCTAACCCTAACCCTAACATTAGCCCTAATTTTAAAACTTTTGTCTAACCTTAACCCTGACCCTAACACTAACACTTTTGTTTAACCCTAACACTAACCCTAACACTTAACCGAACCCTAACCCTAATCCTAACCCTGGTGGAACCCTAACCCTAGAGCTAAGCATAAACCTAACACTAACTCTAGTGGAACCCAAAACTATTTCTAGCCTTCGCCTAATCCGAGACAAATACTTAAGACTAACCCTAAACCTCAGCCTCAACCTCAACATCAACCTGAACCTAAACCTGCTGAAATCCAAAATAAAACCCTAGCTCTAAACCTAACCATAAGCATGGTGATACCATAGCTCTGGCCATGCCCCTAGTCCTGTCTCAGGCCCTAGCCTTAGAAACTAACCATAACCCCAACCCTAACGCTAACCCCAACAATAACCCTAACCCTAACCTCAGCCTCAGCCTGAACCTCAACATAAATCCAAACCTGCTAAATACAAAATAAATACCTAGCTCTAAACCTAACCATAAGCATACTGATACCAGAGCTCTGGCCATTCACCTAGTTCTGTCTCAAGCCCGAGCCCTAGAAACTAAACCTAACCCTAACACTAACCATAACCCTAACCCTAACCCTAACCCTACCCTAACACTAACCCTAACCCTTTTGTCTAACCCTAACCCTAACCCTAACTTTAACCCTAACCCTAACCCTAAAACAACTCACGCTTTAACAAATTTTGTCTTAAAAAGAAAAAAAAAAACATGCATGTCATAGGTTTGCCAACACTGGAATAGAGGAATGCTAATTCTCCCCTAAGGAAAATAATAACCATGAATTGTACACCTCTACCTCTAGACGTGAATATAGCCCAAGCTCTACCTGAGTCCCCAGTCCTACGTCTTACCATAACCCTAAATTTAATCCTCATGTAACACTCTAACACTAAACCTAAGACTAAATCTGGTTGAAACCTAACCTTACAACCAGCTCTAGGCCACCACTAGCCTAACACAAACCTGATACAAAATCCTGGTGGAACCCTAACACTAGAGCTAAGAATAAACCTAACTCTAACTCTAGGGGAACACAAAACTATTCCTACTCCTAGCCTAATCCGAGACAAAAACTAAAGCCTAACCCTAAACCTCAGCCTCAACCTCAACCTCAACCTAAACCTAAACCTGCTGAAATCCAAAATAACACCCTAGCTCTAAACCTAAACATAAGCATGCTGATACCTTAGCGCTGGCCATGCCCCTAGCCCTGTCTCAAGCCCTAGCCCTAGAAACTAACCCTAACCCTAACCCTAACCCTAAAACAACTCACGCTTTAACAACATTTGTCTTAAAAATAAAAAATACATGCATGTCCTAGGTTTGCCAACACTGGAGCAGAAGAAAGATAATTCTCCCCTAAGTAAAATAATAACAATGTATTTATACACCACTACCTGTAGACCTGAATCTGGCCCAAGCTCTACCACAAGCTCCAGCCATACATCTTATAAATAACCATAAATTTAATCCTCATGAAACACTCTATTTAACACTAAACCTAATGCTAAATGTGGCTGAAACCTAACCTACAACCAGCAATAGTCCACCACTAGCCTAACACAAACCTGATGCAAAACCCTGGTGGAACCCCAACCCTAAAGATAAGCCTAAACCTAACTCTAACTCTACTGGAACCCAAAAATTATTCTAGCCCTAGCCTCATCCGAGAAAAAAACTGAAGCCTAACCCTAAACCTCAAGCTCTATCTCAACCTCAACCTAAACCTAAACTTGCGGAAAACCAAAATAAAACCCTAGCTCTAAACCTAACCATAAGCATGCTGATACCATAGCTCTGGCCATGCCCCTAGTCCTGTCTCAGGCCCAAGCCCTAGAAACTAACCCTAACACTAAACCTAAACATAACACTAACCCTAGCCCTAACCCTAACACTAACACTTTTTTCTAACCCTAAACCTAACCCTAACGCTAACCCTAACACTAACCCTAAAACAACTCACGCTTTAACAACTTTTGTCTTAAAAAGAAAATAAACATGCATGTCATAGGTTTGCCAACACTGGAGAACAGGAAAGCTAATTCTCCCCTAAGTAAAATAATAACCATGATTTAATACACCTCTACCTGTAGACCTGAATCTAGCCCAAGCTCTACCTCAAGCCCCAGCCCTACTTCTTAACATAACCCTAAATTTAATCATCATGAAACACTCTATCTAACACTAAACCAAAGGCTAAATCTGGTTGAAACCTAAAATTACAACCAGCACTAGTCCACCACTAGCCTAACACAAACCCGATACAAAACCCTGGTGGAACACTAACCCTAGAGCTAAGCCTAAACATAGCTCTAACTCTAGTGGAACCCAAAATTATTTCTAGTCTTAGCCTAATCCGAGACAAAAACTTAAGCCTAACCCTAAACCTCAGCCTCAAATTCAACCTCAACCTGTACCTAACCCTGCTGAAATCCAAAATAAAACCCTACCTCTATACGTAACAATAAGCATGTTGATATCATAGCTCTGGCAATGCCCCTAGTCCTGTCTCCGGCCCTAGCCCTAGAAAATAACCCTAACCCTAACCCTATCCCTAACTCTAACCCTAACCCGAACCCTAACTCTAACTCTAACCCTAACCCTTACCCTAAACCTAACCCTAACGTCAGCCTCAGCCTCAACCTCAACCTACAAGTAACCCTGCTAAAATCCAAAATAAAACCCTAGCTTTAATCCTAACCATAAATATGCTGATACCATAACTCTGGCAATGCCTCTAGTCCTGTCTCAAGACCTAGTCCTAAAAATTAACCCTAACCCTAACTGTAACCCTAACCTTAACCATAACACTAACCCTAAACCTGAACCTAACCTCAGGCTCAGCCTCAAACCTCAACCTAAATCTAAACCTGCTAAAATCCAAAATTAAACCCTACCTGTAAAGCTAACCATAAGAATGCTGATAGCATAACTCTGGCCATGCCCCTAGTCCTGTCTAACGCCCTAGCCCTCTACACTAGCCCTAACACTAAACCTAACCCTAACTCTAACCCTAACCCTAACCCTAACACTAAACCTAACCATAACACTAAGCCTAGCCCTAACCCTAACACTAACACATTTTCTAACCATAAACCCAACCCTAACCCTAACCCTAACCCTAACCCTAACCCTAAAACAACTCACGCTTTAACAACTTTTGTCTTAAAAAGAAAAAAAACATGCATGTCATAGGTTTGCCAACACTGGAGTAGAGGAAAGCTAATTCTCCCCTAAGGAAAATAATAACCATGAATTGTACACCTCTCCTTGTAGACCTGAATCTAGCCCAAGCTCTACCTGAAGCTGCAGCCCTCCGTCTTACCATAACACTAAATTTAATCCTCATGAAACACTATCTAACACTAAACCTAAGGCTAAATCTGGTTGAAACCTAACCTTACACCCAGCACTAGGCCACCACTAGCCTAACACAAACCTGTTACAAAACCCTGGTGGAACCCTAACGCTAGACCTAAGCCTAAACCTAATTCTAACTCTAGTGGAACCCAAAACTATTTCCAGCCCTAGCCTAATCTGAGACAAAAACTGAAGCCTAACCCTAAACCTCACCCTCAACCTGAACCTCAACCTAAACCTAAACCTGCTGAAATCCAAAATAATCCCTAGCTCTAAACGTAACCATAAGCATATTGATATCATAGCTCTGGGAAAGCCCCTAGTCCTGTCTCTGGCCCTAGCCCTAGAAAACAACACTTACCATAACCTTAAGCCGAACCCGAACCCTAACTCTAACCCTAACCGTAACCCTAACCCTAACCTCAGCCTCAGCCTCAACCTCAACCTAAAAGTAACCCTGCTAAAATCCAAAATAAAACCCTAGCTCTAATCCTAACCATAAACATGCTGATACCATAACTCTGGCCATGCCCCTAGACCTGTCACAAGCCCTAGCCCTAGAAACTAACCCTAACACTAAACCTAACCCTAACCCTAACCCTAACCCTAACCCTAACCCTAACCCTAACCCTAACCCTAACCCTGGTGGAAACCTAACCCTAGAGCTAAGCCTCAACCTAGCTTTAACTCTAGTGGAACCCAAAACTATTTCTAGCCTTTACCTAATCCGAGACAAAAACTGAAGCCTAACCCTAAACCTCAGCCTCAACCTCAGCCTAAAACTAACCTTGCTGAAATCCAAAATAAAACCCTAGCTCCAAAACTAACCATAAGCATGCTGATACCATAGTTCTCACCATGCCCCTAGTCCTGTCGCAATCCCTAGCCCTAGAAACTAAACGTAACCCTAAACCTAACCCTAACCGTAACACTAGCCCTAATCCTAACCCTTTTGTCTAACCTTAACCCTGACCCTAACCCTAACACCTTTGTTTAACCCTAAACCTAACCCTAACACTAAATCAAACCCTAACCCTAACCCTAACCCTGGTGGAACCCTAACCCTAGAGCTAAGCATAAACCTAACACTAACTCTAGTGGAACCCAAAACTATTTCTAGCCTTCGCCTAATCCGAGACAAATACTTAAGACTAACCCTAAACCTCAGCCTCAACCTCAACCTCAACCTGAACCTAAACCTGCTGAAATCCAAAATAAAACCCTAGCTCTAAACCTAACCATAAGCATGGTGATACCATAGCTCTGGCCATGCCCCTAGTCCTGTCTCAGGCCCTAGCCTTAGAAACTAACCATAACCCCAACCCTAACGCTAACCCCAACAATAACCCTAACCCTAACCCTAACCTCAGCCTCAGCCTGAACCTCAACATAAATCCAAACCTGCTAAATACAAAATAAATACCTAGCTCTAAACCTAACCATAAGCATACTGATACCAGAGCTCTGGCCATTCACCTAGTTCTGTCTCAAGCCCGAGCCCTAGAAACTAAACCTAACCCTAACACTAACCATAACCCTAACCCTAACCCTAACACTAACACTAACCCTTACCCTTTTGTCTAACCCTAACCCTAACCCTAACTTTAACCCTAACCCTAACCCTAAAACAACTCACGCTTTAACAAATTTTGTCTTAAAAAGAAAAAAAAAACATGCATGTCATAGGTTTGCCAACACTGGAATAGAGGAATGCTAATTCTCCCCTAAGGAAAATAATAACCATGAATTGTACACCTCTACCTCTAGACGTGAATATAGCCCAAGCTCTACCTGAGTCCCCAGTCCTACGTCTTACCATAACCCTAAATTTAATCCTCATGTAACACTCTAACACTAAACCTAAGACTAAATCTGGTTGAAACCTAACCTTACAACCAGCTCTAGGCCACCACTAGCCTAACACAAACCTGATACAAAATCCTGGTGGAACCCTAACACTAGAGCTAAGCCTAAACCTAACTCTAACTCTAGGGCAACACAAAACTATTCCTACCCCTAGCCTAATCCGAGACAAAAACTAAAGCCTAACCCTAAACCTCAGCCTCAACCTCAACCTCAACCTGAACCTAAACCTGCTGAAATCCAAAATAACACCCTAGCTCTAAACCTAAACATAAGCATGCTGATACCTTAGCGCTGGCCATGCCCCTAGTCCTGTCTCAAGCCCTAGCCCTAGAAACTAACCCTAACCCTAACCCTAACCCTGAAACAACTCACGCTTTAACAACATTTGTCTTAAAAATAAAAAATACATGCATGTCCTAGGTTTGCCAACACTGGAGCAGAAGAAAGATAATTCTCCCCTAAGTAAAATAATAACAATGTATTTATACACCACTACCTGTAGACCTGAATCTGGCCCAAGCTCTACCACAAGCTCCAGCCATACATCTTATAAATAACCATAAATTTAATCCTCATGAAACACTCTATTTAACACTAAACCTAATGCTAAATGTGGCTGAAACCTAACCTACAACCAGCAATAGTCCACCACTAGCCTAACACAAACCTGATGCAAAACCCTGGTGGAACCCCAACCCTAAAGATAAGCCTAAACCTAACTCTAACTCTACTGGAACCCAAAAATTATTCTAGCCCTAGCCTAATCCGAGAAAAAAACTGAAGCCTAACCCTAAACCTCAAGCTCTATCTCAACCTCAACCTAAACCTAAACTTGCTGAAATCCAAAATAAAACCCTAGCTCTAAACCTAACCATAAGCATGCTGATACCATAGCTCTGGCCATGCCCCTAGTCCTGTCTCAGGCCCTAGCCCTAGAAACTAACCCTAACACTAAACCTAAACATAACACTAACCCTAGCCCTAACCCTAACACTAACACTTTTTTCTAACCCTAAACCTAACCCTAACGCTAACCCTAACACTAACCCTAAAACAACTCACGCTTTAACAACTTTTGTCTTAAAAAGAAAATAAACATGCATGTCATAGGTTTGCCAACACTGGAGAACAGGAAAGCTAATTCTCCCCTAAGTAAAATAATAACCATGAATTTATATACCTCTACCTGTAGACCTGAATCTAGCCCAAGCTCTACCTCAAGCCCCAGCCCTACTTCTTAACATAACCCTAAATTTAATCCTCATGAAACACTCTATCTAACACTAAACCAAAGGCTAAATCTGGTTGAAACCTAAAATTACAACCAGCACTAGTCCACCACTAGCCTAACACAAACCCGATACAAAACCCTGGTGGAACACTAACCCTAGAGCTAAGCCTAAACATAGCTCTAACTCTAGTGGAACCCAAAACTATTTCTAGTCTTAGCCTAATCCGAGACAAAAACTTAAGCCTAACCCTAAACCTCAGCCTCAAATTCAACCTCAACCTGTACCTAACCCTGCTGAAATCCAAAATAAAACCCTACCTCTATACGTAACAATAAGCATGTTGATATCATAGCTCTGGCAATGCCCCTAGTCCTGTCTCTGGCCCTAGCCCTAGAAAATAACCCTAACCCTAACCCTATCCCTAACTCTAACCCTAACCCGAACCCTAACTCTAACTCTAACCCTAACCCTTACCCTAAACCTAACCCTAACGTCAGCCTCAGCCTCAACCTCAACCTACAAGTAACCCTGCTAAAATCCAAAATAAAACCCTAGCTTTAATCCTAACCATAAATATGCTGATACCATAACTCTGGCAATGCCTCTAGTCCTGTCTCAAGACCTAGTCCTAAAAATTAACCCTAACCCTAACTGTAACCCTAACCTTAACCATAACACTAACCCTAAACCTGAACCTAACCTCAGGCTCAGCCTCAAACCTCAACCTAAATCTAAACCTGCTAAAATCCAAAATTAAACCCTACCTGTAAAGCTAACCATAAGAATGCTGATAGCATAACTCTGGCCATGCCCCTAGTCCTGTCTAACGCCCTAGCCCTCTACACTAGCCCTAACACTAAACCTAACCCTAACTCTAACCCTAACCCTAACCCTAACACTAAACCTAACCATAACACTAAGCCTAGCCCTAACCCTAACACTAACACATTTTCTAACCATAAACCTAACCCTAACCCTAACCCTAACCCTAAAACAACTCACGCTTTAACAACTTTTGTCTTAAAAAGAAAAAAAACATGCATGTCATAGGTTTGCCAACACTGGAGTAGAGGAAAGCTAATTCTCCCCTAAGGAAAATAATAACCATGAATTGTACACCTCCCCTGTAGACCTGAATCTAGCCCAAGCTCTACCTGAAGCTGCAGCCCTATGTCTTACCATAACACTAAATTTAATCCTCATGAAACACTATCTAACACTAAACCTAAGGCTAAATCTGGTTGAAACCTAACCTTACACCCAGCACTAGGCCACCACTAGCCTAACACAAACCTGTTACAAAACCCTGGTGGAACCCTAACGCTAGACCTAAGCCTAAACCTAATTCTAACTCTAGTGGAACCCAAAACTATTTCCAGCCCTAGCCTAATCTGAGACAAAAACTGAAGCCTAACCCTAAACCTCACCCTCAACCTGAACCTCAACCTAAACCTAAACCTGCTGAAATCCAAAATAAATCCCTAGCTCTAAACCTAACCATAATCATGCTGGTACCATAGTTCTGGCCATGCCCCTAGTACTCTCTCATGCCCTAGCCCTAGAAACTAACCCTAATCCTAACCCTAACCCTAACACTAACCCTAACCATAACCCTAACCCTAACCCTAAACTCATCCTCAGCCTCAACCTCAACATAAATCTAAACGTGCTAAAATCCAAAATAAAATCCTAGCTCTAAACCTAACCATAAGCATGCTGATACCATAGTTCTGGCCATGCCCCTAGTCCTGTCTCAAGCCCTAGCCCTAGAAACTAACCCTAATCCTAACCCTAACCCTAACACTAACCCTAAACCTAACACTTTTGTCTAAACCTAACCCTTACACTAACCCTAACCCTAAAACTTCTCACGCTTTAACAACTTTTGTCTTAAAAAGAAAAAAATAATGCATGTCATAGGTTTACAAACACTGGAGCAGAGGAAATCTAATTCTCCCTTAAGGAAAATATTAACCGTGGATTTATACACCTTTACCTATAGACCTGAATCTAGCCCAAGCTCTACCTCAAGCCCCACCCCTACGTCTTAACATAACCCTAAATTTAATCCTGTTGAAACACTCCATCTCACACTAAACATAAGCCTAAATCTGGTTGAAACCTAACCTTACAACCAGCACTAGTCCATCACTAGCCTAACACAAACCCGATACAAAACCCTGGTGGAACCCTAACCCTAGAGCTAAGCCTAAACATAAGTCTAACTCTAGTGGAACCCAAAACTATTTCTAGCCCTAGCCTAACCCGAGAAAAAAACTGAAGCCTAACCCTAAACCTCAAGCTCAATCTCAACCTCAACCTAAACCTAAACTTGCTGAAATCCAAAATAAAACCCTAGCTCTAAACCTAAACATAAGCATGCTGATACCATAGCTCTGGCCATGCCCCTAGTCCTGTCTCAGGCCCAAGCCCTAGAAACTAACCCTAACACTAAACCTAAACATAACACTAACCCTAGCCCTAACCCTAACACTAACACTTTTTTCTAACCCTAAACCTAACCCTAACGCTAACCCTAACACTAACCCTAAAACAACTCACGCTTTAACAACTTTTGTCTTAAAAAGAAAATAAACATGCATGTCATAGGTTTGCCAACACTGGAGAACAGGAAAGCTAATTCTCCCCTAAGTAAAATAATAACCATGATTTTATACACCTCTACCTGTAGAACTGAATCTAGCCCAAGCTCTACCTCAAGCCCCAGCCCTACTTCTTAACATAATCCTAAATTTAATCCTCATGAAACACTCTATCTAACACTAAACTTAAGGCTAAATCTGGTTGAAACCTAAAATTACAACCAGCACTAGTCCACATCTAGCCTAACACAAACCCGATACAAAACCCTGCTGGAACACTAACCCTAGAGCTAAGCCTAAACATAGCTCTAACTCTAGTGGAACCCAAAACTATTTCAAGTCTTAGCCTAATCCGAGACGAAAACTTAAGTCTAACCCTAAACCTCAGCCTAAATCTCAACCTCAACCTGTACCTAAAACTGCTGAAATCCAAAATAATCCCTAGCTCTAAACGTAACCATAAGCATATTGATATCATAACTCTGGCAATGCTCCTAGTCCTGTCTCCGGCCCTAGCCCAAGAAAATAACCCTAACCCTAACCCTAACCCTAACCCTATCCTCAGCCTCAGCCTCAACCTCAACCTACAAGTAACCCTGCTAAAATCCAAAATAAAACCCTAGCTCTAATCCTAACCATAAACATGCTGATACCATAACTCTGGCCATGCCCCTAGTCCTGTCTCAAGCCCTAGCCCTAGAAACTAACCCTAACACTGAACCTAACCCTAACCCTAACCCTAAACCTAACCCTAACCCTAACTCTGATGGAAACCTAACCCTAGAGCTAAGCCTCAACCTAACTCTAACTCTAGTGGAACCCAAAACTATTTCTAGCCTTAACGTAATCCGACACAAAAACTGAAGCCTAACCCTAAACTTCAGCCTCAACCTCAACCTATACATAAACTTGCTGAAAACCAAAATAAAACCCTAGCTCTAAACCTAGCCATAAGCATGCTGATACCATAGTTCTGACCATGCCCCTTGTCCTGTCTCAAGCCCTAGCCCTAGAAACTAAACATAACCCTAACCCTAACCCTAACACTAGCCCTAACCCTAACCCTTTTGTCTAACCCTAACCCTAACCCTAAACCTAAAACAACTTTTGCTTTAACAACATTTGTCTTAAAAAGATTAAAAACGTGCATGTCATAGGTTTGCCAACACTGGAGTAGAGGAAAGCTAATTCTCCCCTAAGTAAAATAATAACCATGAATTTATACACCTCTACCTTTAGAACTGAATCTAGCCCAAGATCTACCTCAAGCCCTAGCCCTACGTCTTACCATAACCCTAAATTTAATCCTCATGAAACACTCTATCTCACACTAAACCTAAGGCTAAATCTGGTTGAAACCTAACCTTACAACCAGCACTAGTCCACCACTAGTCTAACACAAACCCGATACAAAACCTTGGTGGAACCCTAACCCTAGAGCTAAGCCTAAACCTAACTCTAGCTCTATTGGAGCACAAAACTATTCCTACTCCTAGCCTAATCCGCGACAAAAACTAAAGCCTAACCCTAAACCTCAGCATCAACCTCAGCCTCAACCTAAACCTAAACCCGCTGAAATCTAAAATAAAACCCTACCTCTAAACCTAACCATAAGCATGCTAATACCATAGCTCTGGCCATGCACCTAGTCCTGTCTCAGGCCCTAGCCCTAGAAACTAACCCTAACATTAAACCTAACCCTAACCCTACCCCTAACCCTGGTAGAACCGTAAACCTAGAGCTAAGCCTAAACCTAACTCTAACTCTAGTGGGACACAAAACTATTTCTACCCCTAGCCTAATCCGAGACAAAAACTGAAGCCTAACCCTGAACCTCAGCCACAACCTCAACCTCAACCTAAACCTAAACCTGCTGAAATCCAAAATAAAACCCTAGCTCTAAACCTAAACATAAGCATGCTGATACTTTAGCAATGGCCATGCCCCTAGTCCTCTCTCAGGCCCTAGACCTAGAAACTAACCATAACACTATACCTAACCCTCACCATAACCATAACCCTAATGCTAACCCTAACCCTGGTGGAACCCTAACCCTAGAGCTAAGCCTAAACCTAACTCTAACTCTAGTGGAACACAAAACTATTTCTAGCCCTAGAATAAAACCAAGACAAAAACTGGAGCCTAACCCTAAACCTCAGCCTCAACCTGAACCTCAAGCTAAACGTAAACCTGCTGAAATCCAAAATAAAAACCTACCTCTAAACTTAACCATAAGCATGCTGCTACCATAGCTCTGGCCATGCCCCTAGTCCTGTCTCAAGCCCTAGCCCTAGAAACTAAGCCTAACCCTAACCCTAAAACAACTCATGCGTTAACAACATTTGTCTTAAAAAGAGAAAATACATGCATGTCCTAGGTTTGCCAACACTGGAGCAGAGGAAAGATAATTCTCCCCTAAGTAAATAATAACCATGAATTTATACACCACTACCTGTAGACCTGAATCACGCCCAAGCTCTACCACAAGCCCCAGCCATACGTCTTACCATAACCCTAAATTTAATCCTCATGAAACACTCTATTGAACACTAAACCTAATGCTAAATGTGGCTGAAATCTAACCTTACAACCAGCACTAGTCCACCACTAGCCTAACACAAACCTCATGCAAAACCCTGGTGGAACCCTAACCCTAAAGCTAAGCCTAAACCTAACTCTAACTCTAGTGCAACCCGAAACTATTTCTAGCCCTAGCCTAATCCGAGACAAAAACTGAAGCCTAAACCTAAACCTCAGCCTCAACCTCAACCTCAACTTAAACTTAAACCTGATGAAATCCAAAATAAAACCCTAGCTCTAAACCTCATCATAAGCACGCTGATACCATAGCTCTGGCCATGACCCTAGTCCTGTCTCAAGCCCTAGCCCTAGAAACTAACCCTAACCAAAACCCTAACCCTAACCCTAACCCTAACCCTAACACTAAAACAACTCACACTTTAACTTTTGTCTTAAAAAGAAAAAAAAATGCATGTCATAGTTTTGCCAACACTGGAGTAGAGGAAAGCTAATTCTCCCCTAAGTAAAATAATAACCATGAATTTATACACCTCTACCTGTAGACCTGAATCTAGCTCAAGCTCTACATCAAGCCCGAGCCCTACGTCTTAACATAACCCTAAATTTAATCCTCATGAATCACTCTACCTAACACTAAACCTAAAGCTAAATCTGGTTGAAACCTAACCTTACAACCAGCACTAGTCCACCACTAGCCTAACACAAACCCGATAAAAAACCCTGGTGGAACCCTGACCCTAAAGCTAAGCCTAAACCTAACGCTAACTCCAGTGGAACACAAAACTATTCCTAGCCCTAGCGTAATCTGAGACAAAAACTACAGCCTAACCCTGAACCTCAGCCTCAACCTCAACCTCAACCTAAACCTAACCATGCTGAAATCCAAAATAAAACCCTAGCTCTAAACCTAAGCATAAGCATGATGATACCATAGCTCTGGCTATGCCCCTGGTCCTGTCTCAGGCCCTAGCCCTAGAAACTAATCCTAATACTAAGCCTAACCCAAACCCTAACACTTACCCTAACCCTGGTGGAAACCTAAACTTAGAGCTAATCCTAAACCTAACTCTAACTCCAGTTGAACCCAAAACTATTACTAGCCCTAGCCTAATCTGAGACAAAAACTTAAGCCTAACCCTAAACCTCAGCCTCAACCTCCACCTCAAGCTAATGCTAAACCTGCTGAAATCCAAAATAAAACCCTAGCTCTAAACCTAACCATAAGCATGCTGATACCATAGCTCTGACCATGCCCCTAGTCCTGTCTCAGGCCCTAGCCCTAGAAACTAACCCTAACACTAAACCTAACCCTAACCGTAAACCTAACCCTAACCTCAACCTAAACCTAACCCTGCTGAAATCCAAAATAAAACCCTAGCTCTAAACCTAACCATAAGCATGCGGATACCATAGCTCTGGCCATGCCCCTAGTCCTGTCTCAGGCCTTAGCCCTAGAAACTAACCCTAACACTAAACCTAACCCTAACCATAACCCTAACCCTAACCCTAACCTCAACCTAAACCTAACCCTGCTGAAATCCAAAATAAAACCCTAGCTCTAAACCTAATAATAAGCATGCTAATACCATAGCTCTGGCCATGCCCCTAGCCCTGTCTCACGCGCTACCCCTACAAATTAACCCTAACCCTAACCCTAACCCTAACCCTAACCCTAACCCTAACCCTAACCCTAACCCAAACTCATCCTCAGCCTAAACCTCAACCTAAATCTAACCCTACTGATATCCAAAATAAAACCCTAACTCTAAACCTAACCATAAGCATGCTGATACCATAGCTCTGGCCATGCCCCTAGTACTGTCTCAAGCCCTAGCCCTAGAAGCTAACCCTAACCCTAACCCTAACTCTAACCCTAACCCTAACCCTAACCCTAACCCTTTTGTCTAACCCTAACCCTAACCCTAACCCTAACCCTAAAACAACTCTCGCTTTATCAACATTTGTCTTAAAAAGATTAAAAACGTGCATGTCATAGGTTTGCCAACACTGGAGTAGAGGAAAGCTAATTCTCCCCTAAGGAAAATAATAACCATGAATTTATGCACCTCTACCTGTAGACCTGAATCTAGCCCAAGCTCTACCTCAAGCCCCATCCCTACGTCTTACCATAATCCTAAATTTAATCCTCATAAAACACTCTATCTAACACTAAACCTAAGGCTAAATCTCGTTGAAACCTAACCTTACAACCAGCACTAGTCCACCACTAGCCTAACACAAACTCGATACAAAACCCTGGTGGAACCCTAACCCTAAAGCTGAGCCTAAACCTAACTCTAACTCTAGTGGAACCCAAAACTATTTCTAGCCCTAGCCTAATACGAGACAAAAACTGAAGCCTAACCCTAAACCTCAGTCTCAACCTCAACCTCAACCTAAACCTAACCCTGCTGAAATCCAAAATAAAACCCTAGCTCTAAAGGTAACCATAAGCATGCTGATACGATAGCTCTGGCCATGCCCCTAGTCCTGTCTCAGGCCCTAGCCCTAGAAACTCACCCTAACACTAAACCTAACCCTAACCCTAACCCTAACCCTGGTGGAACCCTAAACCTAGAGCTAAGCCTAAACGTAACTCTAACTCTAGTGGAACACAAAACTATTTCTAGCCCTAGCCTAATCCGAGACAAAAACTGAAGCCTAACCCTAAACCTCAGCCTCAACCTCAACTCAAACTAAACCTAACCCTGCTGAAACCCAAAATAAAACCCTAGCTCTAAACCTAACCATAATCATGCTAATACCATAGCTCTGGCCATGCCCCTAGTCCTGTCTCAGGCCCTAGCCCTAGAAACTATCCCTAACCCGAACCCTAACCCGAACCCTAACCCTAACCCGAACCCTAACCCTAACCTGAACCTGAATCTGAAGCCAAACCCTAACCCTCTAACCGTAATTCGAACCCGAACCCAAACCCGAACCCTAACCTGAACTCGAACACAAACCTCGAACCCGAACCCCAACCCGAACCTCTCACCCCTAACACCCTAACCCTAATCCTCTAACCCTAACCCTCTAACCCTCACCCTAACCCTGACTCTAACCTCATCTGTGGGCATCCTGGGGCTGGGTCATGAAAGCGGTAGGGCCTGCTTACAGCAGGGTTCTGGAAGAAGAGTGGCATAGCCCAGCAGCTTCCCATGTGATTATGGTACAAGAAAGGCTCCCTGTGCCCCCACCACAAGCACCTAGGTACCCAAAAGCCTCTGCATGCACACACCTGTACTACAAGAGCCTTAAGTATCCATGGGACTCCCCTTTCCAGGATGCCCGGAATATTCCACACAAAGTACTGCAATACCCAGAAACCCCCTCTCCAACTAGAGGATGCAGAATCCTCTGGGTGCTCTACAAGGGCTAGGTACCCAGAATGATCCCCAAAGCCTCTGCTACCCAAAATCTTCACTGTAACCCTTGCAAGTATTACAATATCCCAAAGTCTCAGTATGACCATCCTGAGAAATATAATACCCAGAATCTTACACAGGCCACAGGATTGCAGTACACAGAATCCTCAGTGTATGCCCTCAATGAGGAAGGTACCCTAAATCCTCGACAGGCTCCCTCATGAACTAATGTACCCAGATTCCTAAGTGAGATGCACCCCAGGACTACAGAACCCAAAATCCTTGGTGTGTTCTCAGTCCCCCCAAATGGAACACAACATCTTGAAACCTCAACTTGCCCCATGGCATTACAGTTCCCAGAAACTATGTGACATCTTGCACCCCAGACTACAGTACCCAGAATCCTCAATGTGGCCCATGACCACAGTAAACACGATCTTCAGCCAGTGCCTGAAGATTCATTGCCTAAGGCCTAAGGATGGCCATCCACTTGTTTTTATAATACACCTAGTCCTCAATGAGATATGCTAGGGAGCCTAAGGTGTCTTGGTCCAGTGAGGTGATCCTTTTCTAGGTCCTGGTTTCCATATTTTTAGAAGCACTACAGATACATTTCAAACATTTGCCAGTTCTGTGCTACAGGTAAATAATTTCCCCAGCATGTCCTCTGTAAGAAATGATCTCACTTGTCCAGACCAAGAAGAAAGAAAGAAAGAAAGAAAGAAAGAAAGAAAGAAAGAAAGAAAGAAAGAAAGAAAGAAAGAAGAAAAAAGGAAGAAAGAAATAAAGAAAGAAAGAAAAAGGGAAAAAATAGAAGAAGAAAAAAGAAATTGGTCTCCAGAGGCAGCAAAAGCAAGGCTTTTAATCCAAACTCTTGCAAGAGTGGTACCCATGCAGAGACAAGGATAAACTAGTTGAGATGCTGTGTGTTTTTATTCCTAAACTGCAGGAGTCCCTCTCTCATCTCCCGTGGACTGGGATCCGGGGTACACAGTTTATCACAAGCAATCTATTTCATCCCATGCCTGTTGTTTCCCTCTTCCCATTTTTTTATTCCTGTCCACCCTCTGTATTTCTCTTTGTAGTCATTTTTAGCCTGTTGGCCTCCCAGAAATCCAGAAGACTCATCTTTGGAGTGAGTCTTTCCATAGCCTGCATGTCCTTTTCCACTAGTTGATTGACCTAAGTCTTGTGGGGAGTGGCTGAAGCTGAAGATCAATCACAAATGCGGGCTGGAGAAAGGCCAGTCCTGAGAACAAAGAGTGCCTCAGCTGAGCCACATGAACAAGCTGCTCCAGCTCCCAGAATTCGAGGCACCCTAATACTGCTATGCAAACAGGTTGCTAGGCAAAGGGGTGTCATGTGACATCAACCTGCTGAATCTATAAATAAACACACTGTGGTGGTTGAGCAGCTCCTTTTCTCCCATCAGGAGAGGGCTCCACCTGATCCCAGCTTTCTGTATCTTGTCTTCATTTCTTCTCCTCACCGCCCTTCATGGTCCTCACCCCAGGAAGTTCGAGAGCCACATGGGCCTCGGCAAAGTCTAAAAGTAAGGTTTCATAAGAGCAGTTAATGAAATACAAACCAATTAAAATATTTCTACCTTTTATAATCTCTCCCTCTCCTTAGTATAGGAGCCTTGCTCCCATTTTCATGTTTATGGGTGTCTTTTTTCTCTTTGAGTTTTCAAATCTTCCTAATCCTAATTGACTTTCTTCATCATAAGAAAACAGATTGACTCTTTCCTCTAATAGTAAGAGATTATGTCCTTGATGTGCCACAGACATTTTCTTAGTGAGCGCAGTCTCAATTAGTCTTTGGGCCAGGACTCTCACACCTGGAATAACGCAGCATCCTATGCCAGTTAAGACTCCAGGTACAACTATGAGGGATATTTCAAACTGTTACAGCAAAATCATAAGATTCACTCACAGGAAAACAAGAATCTAGAAATAAGTGAGTTCTTTCAGTAAAAGCAGCCAGCTGGTGGACAGCAGAAGTCCAGTCTGCTTACCCCGAGTCTTTGTTTTACAGCTCCTTAAAGACACATGGGGGGGGGGTTCACAAAATTTCTTGGTTGCCATAGAGACCACATTCTTTACCACATCATTTCTTCAGAATTTCACAAGGTCCCTCTCAAACATCAGGTTAATTAACACAGAGAATGGGGGTAATGGGTACCAGCCTGTGCTAAAAATATTTGTTTTTCTTTTTCTGGTTTTATGGTTAACTGGGAATGAATCTGAGGAGTGAGTTTTTCTATGGGTTAAGCAGAGAAAAACTGGAGACAAACCGGTGCCTAAAAAGAAATAGAGTCACTTTATCCATATCAAAACCAGGACTCTAGCCAATCTGTAAAGGGATCATCAGTTCGCGTTTTCAGTGACTTCATTAGCTACAGTAGGGAGGCCCTGTAATAAACACAGACACCTCCCTTTTTTGCCAATATCATATCTAGAGTAATCTAGTTCTCCCAGGCCATCCAGCTGGCTGCACCTAGTTGGTTAGCTATGCCTTGAATTGCATCTCTTGTATAGTTAAATGTGTTATTAGAGAAGTCTAAATGAAAGAGTCTTAATTTCCTAGTTGCATCTTGAGGTGTATTTCTGCCAGAGAGTTGGGTTTAATGAGTATTTCAACTAATTATTCATCCATTTTTTCATTTGTGTGGACTAGTATGTCTTTTCAAAATGTTTATTCACTCCCATAGTTATTGAGGACCCAGGCAGTATTTTCTTTTACTTTTTTTTTTTTTTTTTGGTTTTTGAGACAAGGTTTCACTATGCAGTTCAGGCTGTACTTGAACTCACTATGTAGCCCAGGCTGGCCTCAAACTCACAGCAATCCTCCTGCCTCTGCCTCCCCAGTGCTGGGATTACAGGCGTGGGCCACCAAAACCAGCTAGGCAGTATTTTCTGACTGTCCACAATGATCTGGGTCCTACTAAGTAACAATCTGTTATCCATTGTTTTCAACACAGTTTTCTGTTACACTTTTGACTCTGTAAAGGCTGAAAGATAGAAATGTGAAGGTGAAATTACTAATAAACTTACCATTTAAATCTTATCTAAAGAAAGGAGGGACTGGGGCCGGCGAGATGGCTCAGCGGCGTAAGCACCTGCCTTGCAAGCGCGAGGGCCCGAGTTCGACTCCTGGATCCCACATACGAAAAAGGGGCTGGTGATATCGCTCAGCGGCACGGGTGCCTGTTGGCGCGCGAGGTCCTGAGGTCGACCCCCCGGTACCCACAAAAAAAAAAAAAAAAGAAAGGAGGGACTTTGTCTCTACTTGATATGCAGTTCTGCCTGGATATCATCTAGTCAACACTTTATTGCTGTTTTTAATATCTTTGGGCTTAATAAAAATGAAAATTTTGTATTGGATCATTTCCTCCCTCACTTTCATGGGAAAAGCCATCTTAATTACATGATCAAGTTTTATCTTCTTTTATCCTTTTGAGAGCATCCCAATTAAATATTAACACTCCATCCCCTCCCCCTGCCCCTGACTCTGACCATTTCACTTTCTGTACCAATGATTCTGATGAGTTTAAGTACCTCACAGAAAGGGAATTTAGTGCTATTTGTCCTTTTGGTGACTGGCATATTTCACTTTCTCTGATGTCAGCAAGGTGTATCCATGTTGCAGCATTTGTCAGAATTTCCTTCTTTTTAAAAGACTAAATAATATTCCTTTATCCCACATTTTTTATATTCATTCCTCAATGTTCTCTTCTGTGCTTTTCTTAGATACTGTGAATTGTGTTGTGAATATAGTTGTGCAAATCTCTGAGATCCTATTTTCTTTTCTAAATTATTATTAATTGAACGATAATTGTACTGTCTGTGGAGTACAATACTGGAATACCATAAATGCATGTAATGTGTAATAGTCAAACTTCTGTAATTAGCGCTTCCATCTTTGAGAATCTATTTTCAATTTTTGGATATATTCCCAGAAGAATAATTTACCTAAAAGTTTCAGGAACTTCCCTAATGTTTCCTACAGTGGATGCACCATCTACCATTTCTCACCAGCAACATAGGAGTTTTCCTATTTTTCCACATCCTCTGCAACATTTATTTGAAGTTTTCTACCTTTCTTCCTTACCTTCTTTTTTTCTCCCTTTCATATTTCGTTCCTTCCTTCCTTCCTTTTCTTTTCCTTTTAGGAGGTGGTTTGAGACAGGGCCTTGCTGTGCAGTCCAAGCTGGCCTTGAATTCACTATGTAGCACAAGCTGGCCTTGAAATCAAGAAAATCCTCCTGCCTCAGCCTCCCTAGTGATGGAATATCAGGCACACACCACACCTGGCTTACTTACTTCCTTTTCTGTGGTGCTGGGGATCAATCCAGGGCCTTGCTCTCATAGCTAGCACTCACCCACAGAGCTACCCAAGGCCTAACATACAGCCTTCTTAAATGATGTCAGGTTGTAATAGAATTTTAAGCATTAGCATCCAGGCAGGGCACTACTCCTTAGTTCAGTTGAGGTGTTTCATAGAGGGAATATTTAAAACTCTGTTCAGTGTTAAGGTCAGTGACTGTCACTCACTGAATGCTATGTGCACGTTCGTTACAGAAATTTTAGGTAGTGAGTTTTTTTGTGTCCATGTTTGCAATGATAACCAGAACTATCTGAGAAACATCACCGATACGGAATAGGAATTTAAATGGGTGTTTTTCTACAGAGGATATTTTTTGTTCACCCATCAACCAGACTTCAGAAGTGTGCAGGGATTGATTTGACGTCTGAGTGGGCACCAACTCTTCTCAACTGGGTGTGCAAGATGTGTGGAGATTAGATGTACCACCTGCTGCCAGGAGTGGGCGCCCAAGACCACGTGCTTCCTTTTCTTCAGGTAAACCCTTGGCAATCTTGATTACAAGCTCTCAGCCTTATTTGCAAATGAGAATTACCAGAATGATTTGAAAACCTCCTGCACTGTGGATGAGTTGAATCTGAATCTCTGTGAGTGGAGACCAAGGGTATGTGATTATTAAATATCTCAGAGCAAATGGAAATTACTGACCTGTGTCTTCAAAACTCTTAAATACTTAATGCCCATGAACAGCAGGAAAGGATGGACAGTGAGATCAGCCAGGCAATTCTCTCAGAACAGAGGATTCTCCTGCATCACCCCAGATCAGGGTCACCAGGAAGGCTGTTAAGGAATGTACAGAGATTTCCCTTCTGGGGTGAGGCCCTGAGAGTCTCCATTTCTAAGAAGCCCCCAAGAGACTCTGTGCAGTGTCCAGAGCGCTCTCCTTGCAGTAGCATTGTTTGTTACTTTGCAAACATTTGGAGCAGAAAAGGAAAACTCCAAAGAGAGTTTATGAGGTTGAACTAATTTTATTTCTAAGTTACCTTATATGTTAAATTTCAAAATGTTTATATTACAAAATATTTTAGGCTTACACAAATTACACAGAAACACAAGCACACAGTTTATTACCTTTATTGTAGTAGTTCCATTCTTTAAAGTCATCATGAACACTCAATACGTTAATAATGAACTATTGCTTCTAAGAAGGGAAATACCAGGTTAGTTTCCTCTGAGCTTCCTGTGCCAATGTTTTCAACACCTAGTCACTACATAACTTTATGTTATGTGTGTTTCTGTTTAAAGACACTTCATTTCATACTGCTGGTCAATTCTCCAGAAAAAAATAAATAAACAGTCCTGTGGCCACTTAAATTCAACAAGTTTATCTGAGTAAGAAAAGGTTGAAGTGAGCAGCACAGATAGTTCAAAATGCCCCACTCACAGATGGAGAGCTGTATTTATATCCAGAACAATGGGAAATGATGCAGATGGGTGATCTTGTAGGCACTCTTTGGAATTTGCATTATATGTGCACAATTGAGAGCCTGCTGATTGGCTGAGGGTTCAGATGCTAGAACTGGTTGAGGTCAACTTGTTTGATCACTAGATTATACCTTTTATGCACTTTAAATTAGGTTGCAGTTTGCTATTTATGAAGTCTATTTTGGGCCAAATTTCACTGCAGAGTACAGAAGGCATTTAGGCCAAATTTATTTCAGGTATAAAGTGCAGGTTGAACTTTGACTGAAAGTACTATAACATGACAGAATGAAGGTTATGTAGCATATATATTTACTATGCAAGTCATATCATTGCTTTCTCATGTTTAGGAACACTAGATAGCATGTCAGCGCTATGCTTACTGGTTGTTTCTGACAGCAAAATCTCTAGCAGAAAACATAAAATATGAAAGAAATGGCACTCCATAGACTATGAAAAGGATGCCTATGATTAATGGTGATTGGGGAGATGTTCAGGATGGTGGAAAGGCTAGTTCACAACTCTTACTAGTAAAATTAATATATGTTAATAAAATATAAGGGCTGAGAAAACAGGCACAGCTTAACTTTGATGTCACCTGGGAATGTGTGCAAGACAGCTACATTTTGTTTCTTGTCACTCTGTGCACAAATAACTGTGAAATTCCCACCAGTACTGATTTTAGGATTACAAATACATTTTTATTATTTTGGTGGGACAGGGTCTCACTATGTTAGTTCAGGCTGACCTTGAACTCACTGTGTAGCTGAGGCCAGCCTAAAACCTGCAGCAATCCTACTGCCTCAGCTTCCTGAGTGCTGGGATTACTGGCATGTGCCACCATGGCTACAAATACCTTTTCATGAGTAAGTGAAATCTCAAAACATGGGCTATATGAGTAATGATGATTAACCAGACACACCTACACACTCACATATACTAAATACACACATCAGCATATACACACCTACCCACAAATACACACACAAACACAGAATCTCTAGTGCATGTGTGCAGCTACCTCCGAGCACAAACAACAAAAACATGGAAGTCACTTCAGAAGTCCTCTGTGGATCCCTCCCTGTAGAGGATCACACTGCTGCTTTTGGTTATGTTTATACTGTGAAAATCTCAGTTTTCCCCAGACACTATGCCTCCTTCAGGTCTTTAGAAATGAACAGATCCATTCGTTTTTAAATTTGAAGGTTTCTAGTCCCCAGCATCTCTAATCCTCTGAGTCTTGTGTGGCCCAAGAATCACATTTTAAAAAGCATCCTATGTCAGTCTACTGAACATTCTGCGATGAGAATCACTCACTACTTAAGTGGCCTGGCCAGAAACCTTGAAGAACAAACAGAAATGTTGTTTTCTGATGTCTTTTTGTTTTTTTTTTTTTTTAATTTCTTAAACAATTTTGTTAACATGTGATAATTATACACATTAATAGAGAATAGTGTATTTTAATAGCACACAGCATACTGAATCAGAGTTAATTAGCATTTCTATTTCTTTATCATTTCCTTATATTTTGAACCTTCTGTCTTCTAGTTCTTAAATTTGAAATTGCTATGTGGCCCAGGCTGTTCTTGAACTTGTGTTCCTCCTGTCTCAGCCTCCCTTGTGCTGGGATTAGAGATGTGCACCCCCACATTGGCTTGAGAAGATATTTCTTAATCAAAAATACAGATCCATGGCCAATAAGTGCATGAAAAGATGCTGAACATGTCAGTCATTTGCATGTGAATAATCTTTAAAAAATGGAGATTAAGTGTCAGTGAAGAAAAAGAAACTATAACCCTCAAACTTTGCTGTTGGGAATGTAAAATTATACAGTCACTATTGAAAGTTTGGCAGTTCTTCAAAATGTTAACCATACAGTCACCATATGGCCCAGTAATTCTACCTCTAGGTTTATATCCAAACAAATTGAAGACATATTATCCACACACACACAAAAAAATAACTTGAATATGAATTTTCACAGCCGCATTATTAATAGCCCCAAAGTAGAAAAAATCCAAACAAATCTCCATCACATGATGAGTGGATACATAAAATGTGGTATATATATTAAAAATGCTATGTCACCATAAAAATGAATGAAGTGTTACTGGGAGTCACAGCACTTACATATATTGCCAGCCACGTGGGAGGCTGAGCTAAGGCAGGACTCTACCTCAAAATAAAATTTAAACATGCACCAGGTTTGGTGGTGCATGCTTCTAATCCCAGCACTGTGAGAGGCCAGGGCAAGAGGATTACCACTTCAAGTCTTGCCAGGGCAATTTAGCAAGACCCTGCCTCAAAAATGAAAAAGGGAAAAAGGCTGAGATGCAACTCAGTGGTAGAGTACCCCTGGGTTCAATCCCCAGTACTATCCAAAAAAATGTTTAAAAGGAATGAATTGCTGACTCATGCTTTGATATGGATGAATATGGATGAATCTTGAAAAGGTTTTGCTGTTAAAGAAGCCAGTTACAAAAGCCCTCATATCATACGATTCCACTGATACGAAATGTTCAGTCAGCAAAGCCATAGAGGTCAAAGGTAAAGTAGCAGCTGCTAAGGGGCGGGGGTAAGAAGGGGCTGGAAGGTTTGACATTTCTTTCAGGGTGAAGAAAATGTTCTGGAATTATCGAGGTAAGGGTGTGCAGTGCAGTGAAGATATTAACAATCACTGGCGTGTATTTTCAAATGGCAAATTTTATATGAATTATCTCTCATACCCCCAAAAAATCTTGCTCCATGAATAAAAAGCAATTTAGGGCAAGGGCTCCAGACCCATGCTTGTGCTTTATCAGAATCTGAGCCTCCCTGCAGCCCCAGCCTGCATCTTCCTCATGTTGGGGAGCTGAGTCCCACCCCCTCACTCAAGGCCTCAGCAGTGGAGGAAGACCCAGCCAACCCAGGTCCCCAGTGCAGAGCAGCCACACTTCCAGTCTCCATGTGGCCTGTTTCCCAATGGAGAGGCCTCGAATGTCTCTGGCCAGGCACCTGCTGGCTGCTGGCCACAAGGAAGACCCAGCCCAGCCCCACTGCCCAGTGCAGAGCAGAGCAGCTACCTTAGCAGTCTCTGAGTGGCCCATTTCCCAATGGAGAGGCCTGGGTCATCCCTGGCCAGGCACCTGCTGGCTGCTAGCCACAAGGCTCACACAGCAAGTGAGGGCACACAAGTCAGACCGGTGAAACAGCAGAGCACACAGGACTCAGCTGGGAACTCACATTCACAAACCTCTGGCTTCTCCAAGGACATTTTGGCTAGAAACTCTGGCATTTTCAAAGTGGACTATGCAACCTGGAAAACAGGAAATGTGAGACTTTACCTGAGAAATGCAAACCACTCTGCACTTGACTCACAAACATGCAATTCATTCATCCAGCATCTTGTACAGTTGCTTGTACAGAAAACACATTTCCTGTCTTTTGCAGCTCATACTGTGGTTAGGGAGACAAAATATAAACAAGATGATATTGTAGCATCAGGCAAGTGGTCTCAGAAGGGCTAGGGGTACCCTTCATAGCAGCCTACCCATTCCTCTCAGTCCTTGCCTTCACTTCAGCAAAGAATGAGGGAATGGGGCAAGACTGGTTCTGGGTTGACACCTCCAGTAGAAAATGGGAAACTCAAGGGCTAGAGAAAATGAGGAAGTTAGAATTGAAATTATGCAAAACAAAGGTTTATTTATGGTTTGGTGAATGTAGAGAAGAAGATACCACACAGCAAGGGCATGTTGTGAGGTAGGGTAACCTGAGCAGGTGCCCCAGGGTCAGGGAACTACTGTACTAATATTTATAGGGGTAAACTGGTTCCTAAAAATAACTTTCACTGATTGGTATACTCTAGGCCAATCAGGGTCTTAGTCTTTGTTTCTGGAGTGAGCAGAGGGTCGGGGGTCTAGGGACACACAGTAAATGCATGCAAAGATTTTGCAAAAAACAACTTCCTCAAGTACATAGTACAAAGTAAGCATGTGGTTATTTCTATAACCATCAGCCATGCAGGACAGGACCTATGTTCCTGCCTACATCCCCCTCTAACTGTCCTACAATATAGTATTGTGTTCAATGTTACAGATGAAATAAACAGCACCATAATAGTGAGAGACAGAGGTTGGAGAAGGCAGAGAATATTTTTATTAAGGGCTATCACACTTTTCTGAGGTAACATTTAATAGAAGTCTATAGAATGAGAAAGAACCAGAAAAAGGGATCAAGCTAGACAGAAAAGCATTTCCTAAGGCTGTAAGGTAGAGAGGGCACTTGAAAGGCTGATGCAGGATTGCTATGAGTTTGAGAACAGCCAGAGCTATACAGTGAGCTCAAATCCAGCATGAAATGCACAGTAAGATTCTGATTTTTAAAAAAGACAAAAACTCCCAGAAAATTAAACTATAGACCAATATCCCAGAAAAACAGATGCAAAACTCTTAAAATTTTAACAAATTGAATCTAGCAATATAAATAAGAATATACAATGATCAAGTGGGAATTATCCTGAGAATACACGGTAGATAAGCATTTGAAATTCAATCGAGGGCCGGTGAGATGGCTCAGCGGCGTAAGCGCCTGCCTTGCAAGCGTGAGGGCCCGAGTTCGACTCCCGGAACCCACATACGAAAAAGGGGCCGGTGATATCGCTCAGTGGCACGGGTGCCTGTTGGCGCGCGAGGTCCTGAGGTCGTCCCCCTGGTACCCACAAAAAAAAAAAAAAAGAAAAAAAAGAAATTCAATCGATGGCATTCACCAAGTTGTGGAGAATCATGGTTATTTTACCAGTGTTTCTTTAGAGCTAGTAGTAAAGCATAAAGTTTCCACCTTGTAAGCTACACACAAAAACTATGCATACACTCCTAGGTGATGTAATTGCTTAACACATATTAATACCATCTTTCCCTTATTCCATATAATCTCACACACACACACACACACACACACATATATATATATATATACACACACACATACATATATACGTATATATATTTCTGATCCTCTTGACCACTAACTAGTCAGTCTTTACATATTTGTTAATTTTACCCAGAAGGACTGCTTCTAGCAACTCCAAGGGCACAGGACCCTGTCAAACAAAAATGTTACGTCGGTCTTCAAATAATACCTGCCCTCCTTAAAACTGAGATGGATGGACAATAGGACAACTGTGACCTGATGCAAGTGTTCCTGAGATAGATGATGGTAAAAGATGCCCTCATCACATTAAAATCAAATATAAAAATCTCAGCATTTCACCCTCAGGGAGCGGTCCTCTCTTGGACTCACCTGCTGCTTTCTTGTGGTGGTATATCTTCTTCTTTTCCTATATTCTTTGATTATTGGTAAATTCTTTTTACCACCTACAGTACCAGCCCTACATGTACGGTGCACTACATGGCATTTCAACAAATCTAAAGAAGAAACAGATAATTGTCTTAAGGGATGCAGAAATAGCATTGGGAAAAATTAGATAACATGCATGATGAAAACTCATCAAATACAAAATAAATGAAAATATCCATAACCTGATGGAGGGCATCTACAAAAAACCCACAACCAATATCACACTTAATGGTAAAAGATTGAATGTTTTTTCCCTAAGGAAAAAAAAAAAAAGCAAGGAAATCTGCTCTTACCATTCAATATTGCATTGGAGATTTTGGCCAGTGCAATAAGAAAACCAAACTGGAAAGGAAGAAATAAAACTGAGCCTATCACCAACCTGATTAAGTAAACAATCCTATAGAACCTGCCAAGAGAACTTCTCAAAATAATAAATGACTTTAATTAGGATATAAGATACAAGACCTAGCATAAAATTGAAGAGACTCTAAAGAGAAGAAATAAGCACAGAAAAAATGCTCATTAGCCACTACGGAAACTGGCTTGACCCCTCTTGCTGGCTAAAGACTAAAGGTTGCACCCAGAAGGCAAGGGTCACCCCCGGCTTCGGAGCTGCCTTCTTGATTTTGCTCAGGGTGAGCTGTTCGGTGAAAGCACGGAGGGCATCGGCTCTCTGAAAAGTCCACCACAGCATAATATACTTGCTTCAACACCACAGTGGAAAGAACCCCAGCCACTTAGAAAGCTTTGCTGTGAGGGCTGGTGAGATGGCTCAGCGGTATACGCGCCCGACTGGCAAGCGCGAGAGCCGGAGTTCGACTCCCGGATCCCACACAGGAAAAAAGGGCCGGTGATATCGCTCAGCGGCACGGGCGCCTGCTGGCGCGCGAGGTCCTGAGGTCGACCCCCGGGACCCACAATAAAGAAAGCTTTGCTGTGGTCACAACAAAGGCACTTGTTCCCTCCTACTTTGCAAGTGTTACACGTGTTTCCTGCCTGCACCATCTGATGACGCCACTGCTTAAATACAATTACTGTTAGGCGAGGTGAGGTTGACATTGTGGGAAAGAGCCCGGTCCAGAAGTTCCTGGGTTACAACCTACCATTTGAGCTCTACCCAGGCGCGCAGGAGTTTCTCTTCTCGCTGTTGGCTCAAAGCGAGGGCAATGGAGCAGAAGCCAATCAGAGATAAGGAGGCGGGCTGTAGGAACTGTCCAATCACGTGGGCCAAAGTAGGCGGGTTCTTCCGGTGTCATGGCGTGAAGTGTGTGTCCTGAGCGCTCTGCTGAGAGCCCTCCAACTTGCTAGGCTGCTTCTGTGATTTCTGCTGGTGCACGCTGCATGGGAAGGACTCCGTGAGATCCTGAAGCCACGCCATGGTGATGTTGTGGGACAGAAGACGGGGATGGGATGGAATCGGGATGAGGTCTGAAAGAAAGTGGTTAGAATCAGCTACGGGGAACTACAACCTCCCTGCTTAGCTCCAGACCCTGAGGGTCTCCTGGTCTTTGGTGCTGTTGTCCCTTTTGCCCGGTGCTGGGTCAGGGTTGGTTCTAGGTTCCCTGCATCCTTTCCCCACCGTGTCACTCCCAGCCCACAATGCTGTCTTGGATGGCCCCAGGCACAGCATGGGCTACACCAATCTGGGGAGAGTGGGGAAGGAGTTAGGTTGGGAAGACCCTCATTCAGGTATGGGTTGGAGTTAGGTGCAACTGTGATATGCTAGGTCCCTGGTCTCATCCCTTTTAGCGGCAGACCTGGAGGATCTGACATTTATAAACGTCTGCAATGCAGGATCCCATAACTCACCTCAGATCTCTACTTTTTTATATTCAGAGTGAATTACTAAATTTCCAGTATTTCCCCATATTGCCAAAGTCATAACAGGTGTTGATATGGGCTATGAGAATCCAAAGAAAGGTTTAATATTGCAGGTGATGTGACTCAGGGGCGGAGTTCTTGCCAAGCATGCAGTGAAATCCTGCGTTCCCTACTCAGCAAAATTATCACCTTAATTATTTATGTCAGACCTCTACTCACAGTGATAAAGAACAGAGCTTGTGGTCTCCAACATTGTGGAATGAAGTCGTGAACAAAAGAGAGGATGTTAGGAGAGTTTTTATTGGAAATAAGAATAGCTCCCTGATTCCTCCGAAGCATCCTGTGTAGGTGGCCATGCAGCTGCTCAATCCAGAACTAATTACAGTAATCAGAGGACAGTAATTGCTCAGTTATTTAATGGTCACCTGTGACAGGTGACACATTTAAAATGACCATTTGGAACTCAGGCTCTTAAACCCTTTTTCTTACCTTGTAAGTTTTATAGGCAACTGGGATTTTAGAGAAAAACTGCTTAATTTACACTTCAAATTCCTGGAAACTCAGAAGCTTAGTAGGGAGTGGCAACTCCCTGTAGTAGGGACAGGCTGCATTCCATGTTGCCTGAGGAAGTTGATTCTTGGTTCTCTGCCTGTAGTTCACTATTCTTATATTAATTCTTATCAGTGTGGCTTATTTCCCATCTCTATCTGAGGCCATTTCCCTAGCTAGATGCTTTACTTATAAGATAACTAAATAAAATATTCTTTACAATTAGACTATTTAAATGAGGCCTTCCAGAGAGTTTAGAATGCTGAGAAAATGGAGGGGATGTTAATGGATTACCAAGGGAGGGGGAGAGGTTCTTGCTAAAGACAACTTTCTGAAAGGGCTGCCTGTTAAAGCCAAATTGAGAAACACATTGAATTAGGGTATCTACATGGATATGGATATGTGATATTGGTAGTAGTGGAAAGGGAAAGGGGGCTTTCATCTCTGAAATAAATGCTGTAGTTTTGAGACTATTTCTACACGTTGTTTTAAATTTGAAATGTCGATTGAAATGGACTTTGTATAAAACAAGCATTGAAGTAGAGGTAAATCCCCATAATTAAGGTCTACAAACACAAGAAGGAATAGGAATGAAAGGGTTTTTTGAATAGGGAGGAACAGAAGGGAGTAAAAAGGAAATGAGAGAGCAAGGTTTGTTGGAGGGCGATGAAATCAGCAACTACAACTGTGAAGGTCAGATTGTTCTTAGCGTGACAATAATTGAAGGATTGTGTGCTGCCTTGGCCTGAGAGTGGGTCAGAGGTCACAGGCCTAAAGAAAGAAGGGCAACTTAGTAACAGATACTAGAAATATGTCTCCTGTTCTTACTAATCAGTTCACCTAATTATTTGTGAGACAAAATTGGAAATTAGAAAACTGGTCTTGAAGGTTTAAAAATAGGGTGAGCATCATGAAGTAGAATGGCAAAGGTTTTCTCATGGACACAAAAGATTTCAAGGTGTGTTTGATGTCTTTTTATTGTACATGGACTGAACTTAGGAATTTTTCTCCAAGCCACACCTCCCCCAACCCAATAAAAAAAATTGTTTTGTGACCTGGTCACCTCCCCCAACCCAATAAAAAAAAATTGTTTTGTGACCTGGTCTTATTAAGTTGCTCAGGCTGGGGAGAACTTTTGCTGCTGTTTCCACCTCCTTGACCGTTGTGATGACGGGCATGTGGTATTTCACCAGTTCAAGATTGGGGTTCTCTTTGACTTACCAAGATTTCAGTGGTTGGGTAAAGTAAACATCAATGAGGCACGGTGGTGCACACCTTTAATCCCAGCCACTTTGGAGACTGAGACAGGAGCATTGCAACATCAAGCCCAGCCTGGACAATTGAACAAGATCCTATTTCAATATGAAATAAATATTTTGAGATGTACCTCTGTTCTAACTCATCTAATACACACGAAGCCCTGAATTAAATCTTTAGTGCTGAATAAAAGAAAGAAAAATTATTAGTGGAAATCTTTCGGTTTTGTAATTTATTTACTTTTCTCACTAGTGTTGTATGATACAATACTTGCTCATGATGGTGGACAGCAGTAATGAGTCACTGCTCTGTCAGCAACTGGACACCAAGGGTGAACAGCCAGTGATTTGCAGTGTACTATATTCTATCAAGTTCATGAGATATTTAGTATTTTATTGTGAATTTTGTATTGTGAAGCATATATTTCCCCAAACACAGATCAAGGCAAGTGTGTTGAGCAGGTTTAAAAGATCCAAAGCTTGACAATGTTATATGATTGATCAGGTATGTTCTGTGCATTTTCTTTCCTTTTTCTTTTTTAGTTTTTTTTCTTTTTTCTTTTTTTTTTTTTTTTTTTTTTTTGTGCGTGTGTGTGTCTTTTTGAGACAGGGTCTTGCTTTGCAGTTCAGGCTGGCCTTAAACTCACTTTGTAGCCCAGGCTAGCCTTGAACTCACAGCAATTCTCCTGACTCAGCCTCCTGAGTGCTGGGGTTACAGGCATGCACCACCACACCTGGGCCTGTGCATTTTCAATACATTTGATTTTCAACTTCCTTTGGTTTGATCATGATATTTTCCCTACAGTAGCATCTGTAGATTCATTCCCTCAACTCTTCAAAAGTCCTTTGTAGAACATGACATTCATCAGACTGTTTCCCATTTTGAATGCTGTATTAATCAGCTTCTCCAGAGCAACCCAACCAGGAGATAGTATGAGTACTGTTTTGAAAAGGACAGACTACTCTGGAGTGTTTTTTGGTTTGTATGTGTGTTTGTGTGTCTGACTTTTTTGTTGTTGTTTTGGTATTATAAAGAGGTCCCTCACTCTGGTCATACTCTGGCTTACATTACCCTTACAAGGGGATAGGATCCAACTTTTCAGTGAAGACAGCAAGGCTGTGCAGTTTGAACATGACACCAAGCACATGCAAAGCTAAAGAGAAAACACTCCATTCCTAGTTCTAATTTATGCTGATTCTTAGAACCCTTCTAGCTGCTTTAACCTTGGGTCAACATCTGCATTTCTATACTGGGTTGTTCATTGCTATAATCTCACTTCCTCTTCCATCACCTTAGTGAGCTGAAAGCAGGTCTGTCCAGCTCTGTTGCTTCCTAGTCCCTTTCCCCCCTTGTACTGATTTGTATCTCTCTGGGGAAAGAGATGACCATGAGCCTTTTTTATGCATTCCATAAGTGACAAGAGACTACACTCTCTGAAATCCCCCGAAGTGTCTCCTGGGTTCCCCAGACTCTGAGGACAGAACTTCCATTTAGCATCCTGAAGAAGCCCATGGAAATGGCTTATGGAGAAAGGCACAGTTGAGACAAAGCACAAGGCTTCAGTTCAAGGCAACCCTTAGTCTGTCCTCTATATCTCGCTGTGGGTGTCATCATAGACCATCAAGCAGTGGAGCTGTTCTGGGTTTTCACATTAGTGACATCTGAAAAGTAGTGCAGGTGGCAGGGACAAGGAAAGAGTATGCAAGTACAGAGTACTTTGGGTAGTGTCATTCATTCAGCTTGGGTTTGGGGTGCAGAGAATTTTGGCAGCTCTTGAGGTCTTTGTTTGCCCATTCGGGTGTCTTGTCATTCAGGAGCTTGTATATCCATACTACACCTGCTAAGTTGATTGTTTTCAGGCACTGGTGATTGTGCACATCAGAAAACATGTGACTGTGTCTCAGCTTTTTTTGTTATAATCATGATGTGGAGCATGAGCAAGATTTAAAGCATGGGTAGAGGTCACGGGTGTTGAAGAATGTCATATAACACACAGGACAGCCCTAAAAATAATGGAATATTGGACCGAAATATCACTAGCTCTCTGTTTGACAACCCTGTTGCAGGTGTGTCTTCTTTCCACACTTGTGACCCTGCTCATCACTTTTGGATTATACACCTGCAACTTAATGTATAACTTCATGTACATTATGCTGGCAATAGACTCTAGAGACTGATAAGTACTGTATACATGCTCTTCTGCTGAGCTACACATCACTCTCGTGTACCTATACGTTTAGTGTGCCCAAATGGGAGTATGATAGAGAGTTCATCCTGTATTTTGCTTGATTCACTCACTATTATTTTCCAGATTTATTTGCATTACTGTACATGTAACTCCTGACAGGGTCTCCACTGTTTGTCTCCAGAACATCTTTTTTTTTTTTTTTTTTTTTTTTTTTTTTTGGTGGGTACCGGGGGTCTACCTCAGGACCTCGCGCGCCAGCAGGTGCCCGTGCCGCTGAGCGATATCACCGGCCCCTTTTTCGTATGTGGGTTCCGGGAGTCGAACTCGGTCCCTCGCGCTTGCCAGGCAGGCACGTACGCCGCTGAGCCATCTCTTCGGCCCTGTCTCCGGAACATCTTAATTGGCTTTCCACAGTTATGGAAAAGCAGGCTTGTATAGTTCTGCCACTGGTGTAAATGCCACAAGGGACATTTATTTGCTGCCCTAGAAGCAGATTTGAGAAAATGCCATAGATGCGCAGTGCTCTGGAGCCTATTTGCTCACGCACAGAGTATGTATCCATTTAAATCTTAATGTACACTAACCACACTGCCACCACCAGGAGGCAGTAGTTCCTATTTCTCATAGCCAAGCAACATTAGGCTTTTTCTAATTGGATGAGTTTCGTAGATTTATAGAGAAATTTATGTCTTTTAACATTTTTCTGTCTTTTATGGATCCATTTTATTTGCTTTTTTCATTTCCTGTGTAAGCCCTTCTATAAAATACTAACTTATATCATATTTTCATATTTGTGATGAGGAATTATTTTGATAAAATCTTTTTGTTCCAGGTATTTCTTTGTAACTTGTAGAGATTCAACATTCCTTCTCATAATTTTTCCATCTGCATGTTAATTTTATAATGTATTTTCTTTCCTAAACAAATTCTAAGTTACTTTTTGTCTCTTCAAAGACACTTTAACATTTGTGGCTTTACAATTTTATTTCTGAAGATTTACTCAATTCTGGATTTTGCTTTATTTCAGTTTTTTGAGACAGGGTCTCACTGTATACTTTGGGCTGGCCTGAAACTCATGGCAATCCTTCTGCCTCAGCCTCCCAAATGTTAGAATTAGAGGTGTGCACCATACCTGGCCTAGATTTTCTTATATGCTTTTTTCCATATTTTACTATCATATTTTATTTATTTTTTAATCTACTTAGAGTGCACATTAGAATGTTTGTGATGCAAAAATTAGATTCAC
Source organism: Erethizon dorsatum (assembly GCA_028451465.1). Taxonomy (NCBI): domain Eukaryota; kingdom Metazoa; phylum Chordata; class Mammalia; order Rodentia; family Erethizontidae; genus Erethizon; species Erethizon dorsatum. The sequence continues at coordinate 53,046,421 of CM051833.1, forward strand.
ATTGCATATAAAATGAGCAATTTACCACCATTAAGGAGTGATGAATTACATTTTACATTGATTTGTATTGCCAGCCTTATCAAATCTCAGTTTGCTTAAAGCAAATATATTTCCTGATACATCTTATAAATTTAGTGTGTCTACAGGTTGCTGAGTTTCAGGTTTGAAACTGAGTTTCAGGTGACTGTAACTGTATAGCATGTTCCAAATAGTGGGAAAGGATATCTCTCTCTCCTTCACTTTTTTATTGGAGGATTGATAAATATAACACTTTCCTTTGTTTTTCAGAAGGAATTGTAATAGATGTTTGTTAAATTTAGTTATTTTACTGCTATTATACATATAGTTGCATTAAGTATATAATTTTAAAAATTCCTAGCATAACTCATCATCAGATCTGAGTCTGTACATTATTCTCCTGACGTTCAGATCATCTTCTCCAATTTGATTTGTATGTACAATTTTTCACTGTGGAGATGTAGACTTTTAAAGAATTTGTTGATATAATATACAATAATTTTAAAACAATTTTTGAACTTGGTGGACTGTGAAATCATTTCTAGGTGTCAATAATGTCCTTGCTATAGAGTGATAAATGAGGAGGCATTTTCATTAATAAAACAATATATTGGCAAGGACTGAGTGAGGAACCAGATGGGAGCATCTAGTTCATTCCTTTCAAGGCAGATTTCAGATGTATTTGCAAAAATTTCAAACAAGTTCAACCCTCTACTTAAATATATTTTTGACAATGTAGTTTTTTCCCCAAAATATTCATTATAGCCACATGGTATTGGGACATTCCTGCACTTTTGATTCTATTAATAACATGATACATATGTATCATGTAGCTTCATTGTATTGGGATAGTTTTAGTGAGTGCTGAAGCTGAGATACACTATGACTTTTTCTGGTTGATCTTAGCTTTGGGAACATAGTCTTTCTGTTATTGTTCTCAAATTTTACATCTTGATTCTTTCATCATTCATGCATAGATATTTTATCTTTAATTTTAATCCTTTTGTTGCTTTTTGTCTGTCTTGCCTGTATGTCCTGTGGTAATGCATGAGTTTTTGTTTCATGTGACAGAATAGTGGAGACAGTGAATATCCTTGACTGATTTCTGATTTTGAAATAATTCATGTACTGCATCTCCATTCATTGTAACATTTGCTAGTTTTATGGAAGTTGTGCTTTATCAAGTTATTAATCACATTATTTTCTTCCTTAAAAGCCTTTAAGAAATAACAAAAATTGACTTTTAGAAAATATTTATGTCGAGTCAAATAATCATATCAATTCATTCTTTGTTGGATTTTCAGTGATGTTTTACCATAATTTTATGATGCTGAGCCATCCTTTGATAAGATGAACAGACAGCATTATTATCATATAGTTATTTTTTTCCTGTGTGTGGTACGTACATTAAACCTGCATCATGCACACTAGGGATCCATGCTACCATTTAGCTACATGCAAAGTTTAGAAACTGTTTGCTAATACACCCTTATATTTTGCTAGGTAAAATTCTATCCTGGATTTGAAAATCTGCATACATATGTGTAATGGGCCTATTTGCCTTTTCTTATACACATGTTGTCTGGATTTAGGTAAAGATTGTATTATCCTGGGGACATAAGTTGCAGAGATTTCTTTCTCCTTTTTTGATTACAAACATTTGAAACTATTCCAAGCTGAGTATACCATAGTTGTTGTAGAGTTCATATTTGTATATATTTGCTATACATAATGAATATATTCATCCTGAGAAATTGGTTCATATACAGATGGCATCTTGATCAATGTCAGAAAAGTTTCAATGAATCACTTGAAAATCCACTGGGAGATGAGTTTATGCAGGAAAGTTTTTTTTATTGTCACTTTGGTTGCTTGCCAACTTACTTCATTCTCCACGTCTGCCTCTTCTGTTGCCAAATTTGTAATTTTACACATTTCTGAGAATTTTTCCACCACCTGAAGTTCATTAAATAAAAATTTTTATAATTTTTATTTGTTTATAACATCCTGTTTTACAAAAGGGGCAATGCTATACACCTGTAATGCCACCATTCAGGGTGCTAATACAAGAGGATCAAGAGTTGATGCCCAGTATGAGTCACATAGTGAGACTCTTTCTCAGAAACTAATTTATCCATTATCCTTATATTTTTTCTCATTTGCATAGTGTGTTTCTGGTTGCCTCTTGTTATTCCATCTAGACTATGTATTTATATATATGAAGATGAAAAAAATATATTTTGTTTGCTTTTTGAGACAGTGTCTCATTACAGAGTCCAGGCTGTTCTCACACTTGTGGCAGTCCTCCTGCCTCAGTCCCCCAAGTTATGGGATTACAGGCATGTGCCACCACACCTGGCCTCTTTTCCAGTATATTGACTCCTGTTTCATGAATTATTCATTATGTTTTTGATCAACTGTTTTGCTAAATATATTTCTTTAAAGCTATATATGTAACTGAAAGTGTTTTTTCCAAATATTGACATCATATCCTAAAATCATTACTTAATTCTATATATTTCTAAATTTATTTCATGAATTTCTGTTGAACTGTTTATTTAATAATGTATTTTACAGCTGGGCATGATGACTCATGCTTAAAATCCTAGCACTTAGGACAAAGAAGCAGGAGAATCAGTACAAGCCTGAGGCCAGCCTGATCTACCTAGTGAGACCCTGTCTATAATGAAAAACGTGTATTTTGCATGAAATCCACATGCGTGAACCAGTAGTGTAGTTTAGTGGTGAACTGCAGACTGGAAGTGTGTGTCTCCTAGAACACGCTCACGGTGAGAGCTGTTACACCCTGATGGCCCGTGCCCGTTTGCAGTGCTCCTAATGCTGCCTTGTCTCGCTTTTAGCTTTCCCTGCAGTGAATGTTAAGGCTATTATAACTGAATAGATGAGGGAAAAAAGTGTAACACCTAGCAAATTGGTCGAGAGCATAGACTTATTAAATTGCTGTTTGGTCTGTGTCACAACTTAAATTTCACCATTTTGTCTTCATTCTGTTCTGGATCTGAGCAGACACACAGCCACGCTTGATGAGAAATACTGAACCTTGTCTCAGGTTATTCTTTTTGGCTTCTTGGAATTGTGCTCAGTGTCATCCTCAGTGGTGGTCAACCTGTTGTGCCTCCATTTCTGTATTACTCGTATGTCCGGGGCTCAGCGGATGCTCTTGTTTTTTACCCTTTGCTGCACTCAATTCTTGCTCATTGTTATGGGCTGTTCCCACTATTCGTCTGTTTGCCTATGTGTTACAGTATGCACGTTAGCCTCTGTGGTAGTGTCAGCCTGTGGCTTTATCCTGGGATGTGTTTGGTTATGGCAATCATGGGAACAATCCTAGATTTTTATGTTGCCTTGTGTGAGTCTAATGTTATCCAAGCTTTCCCCTGCCACGTTTTCCCTCATGAGGGGCCTGTACAGAGACAAAATCCCACTCATTGTGCCTGTGGTCACATCAGTTGTTTAACCCTCATTGTCCTTTCCTAGGTCTTCATTTTATCTGCCATCTTCAGGGTCTGCTGTGCTGAGGAACAGCAGATGGCCTTCTCTGTGGGTATAATTTACCCCACTATGTTTGGCAAGCTCTCTGGCCTTTTCTTTGTCAGTTGTTTCCACCCAATTTCTAACATATCTCAGAGGACACTCTGCAGAGTCCGACATAGAAGGTCAACAACGCTGTCACTTTTATCTTTAGACACAAGGATCAGAACAAGAAGAAGGCCTGTGCTATCAAACTCTCACCTAGGAGTTTTGAGGCTTGGGGTGAAGGAAATAGATTCACACTGGACTCCATGTCTCTTCTCTTTCTTCTATCCGTCTGTCTTCTCTAGTTCCCACCCTCCCTCCCCACTGTAGTCTCTTTTTCTTTTTATTTCCTGTTTTCATCCCTTTTTTGTTTCTTTTCTTTATCCCTTCCCTTTTCTCTTTTCCCGTTTTATTCCTCCTTGCTTCCATTTCTTGCTCTCATATGACTTTTTCTTTTGCCTCTTTCTCAAATCTCTCCCTCTTTCCTGCCTTTCTCCCTTCATTTATTATTATTAGCTGCACTGCAAATAGTTCTCCAAGTTCTCTGTACATTTATTATTAAGTATATATATATATGTCTTATGCCAGCTGTACTAAAATAATTTACTTACTACTTGGTTCATTCACTTAAAAATATATAGTCAACAGCTTAGTCCATTTGGAATATTTAGCTCCTAAAGGAACCCCACCTCCTTATTTCTCCTATTTCCCCAACCCATATGAACTGCTAACCTACTGTGTACTCTATATATTTTCATAGTCTGGCTATTTTGTATAAGTGAATAATTCGACACTGTTTCTGTATCTGTCTTTTTTGCATGACATTTCCAAGATGGATTTATATTGTAGCATTTATCAGAAAAATATTTCTTTTTATGAATGAATTATATGGAAAGCTTAAATTTTTGGTTATTCATCAATTTGTGGACATTTCATTTGTCTCTATCTTTTAGCTTTTATGAATGCTAAGTTGTAAATGTCATTGTAAAGTACATTCTAACCTGTTAACTGTGCCAGGTTCATATTTCATGTCACCAAAGAATAAAACAGAGGATGCAGAAGGCAAGTTAGAAAGTTTATGAAACAAAATGTTCCTGAGAGCAGAAGGGAGCATGAAAGTGGGTTGCAACTGAAGCTCTAAGGTTTTTTTATGCAGTAAAATTGAATTTTCTACTGGTTTTTTATTCAGTAATATTTTTACAGAATACTTGGGTCAAGCTAAAATCAATCTATTGGGTTACAAGTACAGTTGCTTAGCTAATATTGATCTAGTACTAAAACAAAACATGTAGCAATATTCATCAGGAGGAATTATTAACTTTAGTTTATCTATAACTACAAAAAAAGAGCAAAGGCATCTCTGAAAGGAGTAGGAGTAAGGTTCAGGGTGTTCTGGTCATCCACCTACTTGTTTGTTACATTATCTGGGCTAACCTGAGCAGATGGTACTAGTTACAATACAGCTTTGAACAGTTATTCATCTGTGTTGAGTCTTGTGGGCCTAACCATCACGTCTCCATCTTGCGACCTCGTTTCTGTCACTCAGCCCTCAACTACAGACTCTGTTCACCTCATCTCAGAAGTGGCTCTATCTTGGTCCTGGTCCCTTTCCTACTGCCTGTCAATCTCTACCTAACTTAACTATGCAGAATATAAATGTTCATGAACAAATTTTAGTATGGACTTAGGTCTTCATAACTCGAGTGTATATGACTAATATAGTTATTAATGAGTAATGTGAAAACAATTATATACAAATTGTTCCATTTAAAATTCATGAAAAAATGTGATTTCCAGTGGTACAGTCAAATAGGTGAACACCCAGTGGTATATCCTAACAGGTGAAAACATTGTGAGTAAATATAGACAGCTGGGTTACTCAGCAGGCAATTAGAAGTAGATGAGGTTTTTGTTTTTGGAATCCGTATGATTGAATACTGGAATCGAAACACAGGGTGAGAGGAGAGCACCTACCTCCACTCTTAGACTCTCCATGTGGTACCCTGTGTGATGACCTCCGGTCTCTGTCAGTAAGAAGGCCATTATGAGATTTAAATTTCCCACCTTAGCCCAAAACTCTGAGCCAAAGTAAACCTTTTGGGTACTTACTAAACATGAAATATTTTGTTTAGAAACAGAAATGGACTGAAAAATACCTGTATGTTTCATAATCACAGAAACTGTCAGGGTGTTTGTTATCAAACATGACCATCCGTCTTGTTTTTTCAATAACTGTGAGTTTTCTTCACATTCTTGGCAACAGTTGTTATTGTATGTCTCTCTGACTATAGTGTATTAGTGGCATTTTATTGTAATATAACAAAACATTTGCCTCATGACAAGCATAGTTTTAACAGCTACGAATACAAGAATTATTTCATCCTAAAGAAGGGTGGAAATTTTGTTCTATTTTTAAGATGAAGAAACAGTCATAAGAGATGACACTGGTTAACTGTGTTTTCTTTCTTTTTTACTTAGAAAGAAAGAGAAAAATGCACAAAATAACCTGTCATAAAATCTGAAAAGAGTGAAGATAAGAAGCATAGATTGCCACAAGGGATCGATTGAAGAAGCCAGTGTTCTCTAAAACTGTGGGAAGGCATGAATGTAAACAAGAGTGAAATTTGGGTCAGCATCTATGCAGTGACTCAGCACTGCAAATATTCTATTTTTAAAGTATGAGGGGAAACACCAGTGTGAGACAGTGGAGGAGCACCCTGGTGAGATTGGCTTAACTGGCTCTCATGACTCTGAGACAAAGAGAATGCTTGAATATGTAGTGTCTTGTTTTAATATCAAGAGATTTACACTCCAAAAATAGAGTTGAGTGCAAGTGAATCTGCAATTTCTTGCAGAGCACTTGACTGGAATATGCAAGGTCTGAGTTCAACACCATTATGACAAAATTTAGAAGGAAAATAAAAAGAATTGAACTGAAACTGTATTAAAATGAAACTAAATAAATCTAAAATAGGTATCTGCATTCCCCTGTGCACTGAAGAATTAGTTCTCAATAGGCATGGTGTGAAAACATACATCCATTCCAGTGGATCTGTTAGTGAGCTTTCAATTGCTATACAAGATAGCTGACACTTTAAAATGAGAATAGATATATTGTGGCTCAATTCTGGAGTTTCCAGTCCTTGGTCAGCCTCTTTCATTGATTTTACTCTTGTAGCAAGGCAGAAACACCTTTACAGAGGGCCATGGTGAGGAACCCTGGCCACCCTAATTTCACCCAGGGAGGAGGGAGAGAGAGAGGTAAAGAGGAATGAAATGTACCATTCTAGAGCATACTCCTGGTGATCTTGTTCCTCTAAAAAACATCAATAAGTTAAACTCCTGAAGAGATCAAAATTTACCTATTACTCAGTACCTCAAAACAACAAATTACCTTGTGACAAAGCCTACACAACATGGCACTTAGAGGACCTTTTACTCCATAACATTGTGGGAATACATAAGAATAGCGTGGCTTATTATATGACAATATTATTTAGTCTCAAAAAGGATACCCTGCCTTTCTTAACAACATGAATTAACCTGGATCATTAAGTAATATATTTAGAAGAGTTTCTGTAGCTCTTTAGAAATTCCACCTACTTTACCTATTTTTTCGCTTGCGAAGACTGAGCTGCTGATGTACTGTCCACTCTGAAGATTTTTCTGTTCTTGCCATCTTATACAAGTGGATATGTGAACACTGTCTCTATGTCTGTGGTGTTGATGTGGCATTTCCTAAATCCATAAATGTAGGAATCAAACTCAATTCTTTTTATGGATGAAAAATATTATTTTTTGAGTAGCTTACATTGTTAGGTATTCATCAATTGATCGACATGTCAATCACTTCTGCCTTTTAGATTTGATGAATACTAAGCTCTAAACCGTCATGTACAAGTTTTGTGTGGACTTTATCTTCACAACTTTTCTGTATATACCTAGGATAGAAAATATTGGATAATATGGAATCTGTGATGATTGTATATGGATTGTTTATTCAAAACTCATAATGATATGAAATCTTCACTGAGATATACTAAGAAGTAGAAACTGTGAGTAAATGTGCACAGCTGGGGAACTTAGGAGGCAATTAGGAAGAGAGAAGTTTGCTTTCTGATGTTGCCTTATTAAATGCTAGAATAGGAAGAGACAGAGTGAAGAACACTCACATATGCTCAGTCTCTCATACATGATGCCCTGTGATTTTTGGGACTCTGTCACCAAGAAGGCCATCACCAGATATAATTATTTCACCTTGCCCAAAAATTGAGCCAAAGTAAACTTCTTTTCTTTATTTTTTTCTGATTCTGAAGTGTTTTGTTTAGAAACCATAGTAGACTAAAAAGATAACTGAATGTTTCATTATTGCAGAAATGGGCAGTCACTGTAGTACAGTGTGACTGCTAATTTTATATTTTCAGTATCTGGTTTTGTGTTTTATCCATATCATTATCAGCTGTTGTTAGTCTTCTTGACTGTAGTGTTCTTAGTTACATTTTATTGTGATATAACAAAGCATTTGATGATGACTAGTGACAAACATATTTGTAAGAAACCAAATACATAAATTCTTTCATCCTAAGAAAGAGATATTTTTTTTGTTCATCTTTAATGTAAGGAAACAATCATGATGTGATTTTGATTCACTGTCTTTTCTTTCTTTCTTAATTAGAAAATGATTAGTGTACAAAATCACCTGTTATTAAATTCGAGTTCAGTGAGAATCAGAAACAGTTTTCTGGGCCGGTGAGATGGCTCAGCAGCATAAGCGCCTGCCTAGCAAGCGCGACGTCCTGAGTTCGACTCCCGGTACCCACATACGAAAAAAGGGCCAGTGATATCGCTCAGCGGCACGGGTACCTGCTGGCTCACGAGGCCCTGAGGTCAACCCCCGGTACCCACAAAAAAAAAAAAAAAAAAAGAAAGAAAGAGTTTTCTGCAGGTGATTCATTGAAGAATCAAGTATATTCCAAAAATGTGGGAAGTCATAGATGGAAACAAGACTTAAATATGAGTTGACACCAATAAAATGATTTAGTGCTGCAAATATTCTGTTGATAGAATGAAGGGGAAGCACTAGTGCAAGACCTGAGCAGAGCTCTGGTGAATTGGCCTTGATGCCAAAGAAAACCTTTATCTTTAGTTTTTACTGAGTCTGAACAGTTGTATTTGGAAAAAAAAAAATGGACTTTGCTTGAAAAATTTTTAGTAGATGCATAAATATGTATGAAGATTCATGTTTTAATATTAGCATATTTACCTCCGGGAAGATGATAGAGTGGTGAGCAGCAGCAAGTCAGCCTCTCGAAGATTGGGAGTTCAGACACTGGAGTTTAACAACTTAAAGAAGAGAAGGAGAGAGGTGGATCCCTAAGACCCAGGAAAGTTCTGAAGGGTGAATTGGAGTCCACAGCGAGAGCAAGGTGATGGACCTCAAGGCAGAAGAGGGAGATGGCAAACTGCACTTCCTCCCTGACTCCTAGCTCCTTGGCAAACTGTGCCTTGTCCCTGACTCCCAGCTCAGTGTGAGAGAGGGGGCTGGAACCTACAGAGGAGCAGTGATGGTTTGGGACCCTGGAGCCCTCCAGGAAGAAGCACACCAGTGGAGTGGAGTAGTGGACACAGTGGGCTTCACTGGCTGGTGAGTGACTCCATCCCAAATGTCCTCAGGAGAAGGTGATTGACTGGATGCCATTTTGGGGGTGGGGCCAGCTAAACCTGGGACTCAGAATAGCTGTGGGTTGGCCCCTTCTCAGGCCTACTGGTGTCTGGCTGAGGCACAGCCCTGATAGACACTGAGGATGGGGGAGCCAGGATCAATCCAGCAAGAAACATCCATAGTACTAAGGGCTGAACAACTCGGGTCACAGTCCCAAAGACAGAGACCAGGATCAGCCTGAACTTCTGTGGAGTTGGACAAGCACCCCACCCTATTCCTATTGAGGGCTTGTGATTCTGTAGCACCTCACGCTGATCCTACTGTGGGCTAGCTGGAATTACACAGTATGGCTCTGGGCTCTGTCTGCCTCCTTCATCCACCAGTGACAGCAGAGACGCACTTTGAAGGGGCACTACCACAAAACTGTAGACCCCAGAAAATAACCACAGGGTTGAAATCACAGAGAATCTCCTTTTTATTTGTTGGTTTTGTTGTTGTTGTTGTTGTTTTTAATTATATATTGCTTTTTCATGAGTATGAACATTGGTTTTAGTTTCTTGGTCTTATTTGTTCTGTTTTGTTTTGTTTTGTTTTGTTTTGGTTCCTTCTTTGTTTGTTTCCCTCCTGTCTTCTTTACCAGTCTCTAAAAGCTTAGGTAATCCTTCTTTGTCCTTCAACTTTTCTTCTAATCTCTCTCTTTTTCTGTATCTCTATTCTTTTCCTCCTATCCCTTTTAAATTTTCTCAACAGAGGTTGCTCAATTGAGGGGATATTTAATGTATATAAATTTCTGGTTTGTTTTATATTTTTTAATTAAGTTTATTGGTATATTTTAGGTATATATAATGATCTCATTCATCATAGGGTATTTGTACCTGTATATGATACCATTTGACTCTTTTTTTTTTTTTTTGCATTCCCCTACCCTCCCTCCAATCCCTCTTCCCCTCCTTGTTTACAAAAGCTTTGTTTCCATTTTTTCCTTTTCTCATTTTTTCTTTTCAGTTCCTTTCTGCTCCGTCCTTTCCCCCTCCCCCTCCCTATTTCCCCTTTCCATTTGAACATTTCTTTCCTATTTCACAATATTATACATTTTGGTCCTTATTTGCACTTTGGTTTCTCACACCAGAGAAACAATGCAGTATTTACACATATGTATCCAATTTGTTTCACTTAACTGTACGGTCTCTACATGCTTCTATTTATCTAGAAATGTCTCAAGCTTATCCTTCTTTATGGCAGAGTAGTACTCCATTGTGTTAAAAACCACATCTTTATCCATTCATCAGTTGATGGGCATTTGGTCTGTTTCCAAGATTTGGCTATTACAAACTGTGCCGCTATAAACATGGATGTGCGTATATCACTGTGGTATGAAGCTTTTAATTCTTTCAGGAAGATACCCCTATTCACAACCATATTTATACCAGCACAATTTTTAATAGGTATATCTTGGAAAGAGCCCACATGCCCATTAACAGATGAATGGGTAAAGAAGATGTGGCATTTAAAATAATAATAATAATAATAATGAAGTACTACTCTGCCATAAAGAAGGATAAGCTTGAGACATTTCTAGGTAAGTAGATGCACCTTGAGACCATACTCTTTAGTGAAATAACTTAAACACACATGTTTAAATATTGAATTGTTTCTGTGGTGTGGAAAACTGAAAGTGTAAATAAGGACCAAAATGTATAATAGATATTGAGATATAGGAAGAAAATGTTCAAATGGGAAGGGGAACAAGGCAGGGGGAAAGGAATGAATGAAAAAGAAAAAAGCCAATAAATGGAAACAAAGTTTTTGTAAATAATGAGGGGAGAGGGGTTGTGAGGAGGGGAGGTGATAGGGGTAAAAAGAATCAAGATATGTAGAGGTGCAAATTCTGTATGATGGGTGTGACTATTATGTATATCTAAAATGTACCAATACAGTTAATTTTAAAAACAGAAACATGAAAAAATATTAGCATATCTACCTTCATAAAAATTGAGGCCTTGGGATGTAACTTGGTTAGAGATCACTTTTCTACTAATGTACATGTAAAAATCCAGTGTAAACCACAGTAGTACAAAAAATAAAGTAAATGAAAAATAACTATGTTGAGTAGATATTGAATTGTGCTAAGTTCAGAATCAAGAAGAGATATCTGTATTTCCCTGTGTATTGAATTATTCTCAATAGGCAAGGTAGGAAAACAGCATAAATCCACTTTGGTGGTTCGGTTAGTTTACTTTCACTTACCGTGAAAAATGACATAGCTAAAGAGCAAAAAGGGATTTACTTTGGGTCAGTTTCATAAGTTTCAGTTTTTAGTCAATTTACTTATTTTTTATAGGCCTGGAACAAGGCAAAAAAAGGAACAGAGAAGTACATAGTGAAGGAAAACTTTTCAACCTCATTTCATCCCGGGAGAGGAGTGTGAGCATGAGAAAGAGAGACAAGGGTGTAAGGAGGAAAGCAGTGTACCATTCTAGAACATAATTCCAGGGTCCTTCTCCCTTCAGTACATCAATAAATTAATCTGAAAAGATGAGAATCTGCGCTATGCATTTAACCTCAAAACAACCAACCAGCTTGCAGTGAAGCCTTTTTACATCATGGCATTTAGAGGATATTTTACTTTGAATCCATAACAGTGTTGAAATACATAGAAATGGTGGGTTTTATTCGTACTACAGAGTATTATTTAGTCTCAACAAGAAGGATTTCCTGCAATTTATGACAACGTAGATTAGCCTGGAGATCATTAAGTAAAACATTCTAAACATGGAAAATTGTACCATGATCACATTGTACTTAGTACCTACAATCCTCAACAAAAGCAGAGAATTTAATAATGGTTGAAATGTGTGGGCATTTAAAAATTGGGAAGTGTTTATGAAAAGGTACAGTGTTTCTCTGGTATAGTACAACCAGCTTCTGGAGATATCATAGGCCCACAGGAAATGATACGGTATCTCATGTAATACTGAAATTGCAAAGAGTATTTTCTAGCATATTCACCACATACTCAAAAGGTAACTGTGTTAGATGACAGGCTAACTAGACAGGATTTGGGAATCATTTTGCAGTACACTTTTGGATATATTGTATGCTTTTTCATTAGTACATGTTTACAAGAAGTTTACAACCATCTTGCGGAGGGGGTACGTACACACAATACACCTTGATTCTTTTTTATATTTATGACAGAATGTTTACATCCATTGAGGTTATTAGCTCCTTTACATGGCATATCTTTATTTATTTCACCTTCTCCTCTCACCCTTAATACCCAGGACAACTTCCCATCTGCAAGAGATCTATCCCCTTCTCTCGTTCTATCCATCCTGTATTGTGCTTTTTGTTTGTACTTTGCCTTACTCAAAATGAGAGATACTATGTGATATTTAAGCTTGTGTGCCTGATTTATTTCACTCAATGTTTTCTTTTTCAAGTGCATCCATTTTCCTGCAAATGTCTCTAATTTTTCTCTCTTTATAACTGAATAATATTCCATAATATATCGATACCACATTTCTGTATCCAATCATATGTTGATGGATATACAGGCTGATTCCAAGGGTTGGCTATTTTGAATTATGCTGCTCTAACCATTGGTTTGTATGTATTGCTGTAGCATAGCTTTAGCTCTTTAGGGAAGATACTTTGGTTGGTCTTTCTAGTGTTGTGTAGTAGCTGCTGGATTGTATTTTCTCATTCTTTGGTGGCTTCCTTGATTAATTTTCATAATTCACCATTTTGTCCCCTAATGCTGGCTTGAGTTGAATGTGATTCAGAGGCCACAAGCCTGAAAAATACTAAGAAATTCAGTTAAAGTTAGAGTAATAAGACCTTTGTTACAAGTGTCCATTGACCTAATGTCTTATAGGGCAAACTGGGAATGTAGAAAATTATGTCTGACCTTGTTGAATAAAAAATTAGGTGAAGAGCATTATCCAAGTGTCATGGGAAGAGTATTTCTGACTGAATTCAGGACATTTGTTCTGAGCTACATCACATCCATTTTGCATTTTTTAGTATTATTATTTAGTTTAGGTAGCAAGTCTCTGTAATGTATAAGCTGGGAGTTGAACTTGATGCTGCTGCATCAGCCTGTGAGAGTAGTTTGAATACAGGTGTGGAAAAAGAAGCCCTGTTATAGTGAGAGGTTTATAATCATTTCTATTTATAAGTTCACAATGTAAGGGTAAATTAAACATCATCAACTCTTTGTCTTTATGTTTAGAAAATTATAATTTGTGTCCATGAGGAATGTATAGTTACCGTTGTAAAATCAATCTTTGGATTCATCCACATTTTACATTAGTTTCTGTATATTTCAGACTAGTGATGTGTGTGTAATAATATTTTAAATGGTAATTTTCCCCAGAATCTAGAACAAAGAACCTAAAGTTATTTTAATTTGTTGAACAATGTAAATATCTCTTTTTATAATATGCCACTTGAAGACAATTCCTTTTTTGAGGCAGGGTCTCGCTGGATAGTTCAGGGTGGCCTTGAATTCACTAGGTAGCCCAGGCTGGTCTCAAACTCACAGCGATCCTCCTGGCTCAGCTTCCCAAGTGATGGGTTTACAGGCGTGTGCCACCACGACCAGCCAAAACAATTATTTTTGGAATCTGCTTTTGTTGCTGTGTATCAGAACTGGGCTCTGAATTTGATGGAACTATGGTAACTCTGGGCAGTGTGAGTATTGAACTTTGGGCCTACCTGTTACTGTTGGAGAATTTCTTAGTGTTCAGCAAAAAAACACACATTTGAATTTTAAAGTGAAATTTAGAAAAGGCACAGATCAACCTTCAATGAATGGGCAAATTGTGGTATCTTTTCAGAATTAAGCCTGTGGAAAAGAAAGCTGTTTTACCCTGGGAGGATGGCTAAGAAGCATGTGTGGAAGTTCCCAGTTTAAATTTCCTGGTTTTGCATATTTTCCTCACCACCTGGGAGGGAGACACTCTGGGTGCATGGGGCACAATTGTAAGCTCAGGATTATGTTTAACATTCTGAGTATGTGTTCTCTTGTGAATTTCTTCCCCATGCTTCTTTTGGTGCATGTTATTTGTAAAAATACAAAAGAGAGAGTGAGAGAAGTTGCCTGAAGGATTTAGAAATTTTTTTCATGATTTAGCCATAAAGATTTGATATTCTTAGAAACTCGTGGACCGCATCTGAAGAAGCAAAACAAATTTAGACGTATTATTTCTTTTACATTTTCCGTAAACATGCATATGGCTCCATAAAATCACGCTGGTGAAAAGATCAACTATGTTTACATCTAGTTCATCTGTTTGATTTCATCTAACTACACTCAGAGGTCACAGGATGGATTTTTGGATGCTCTCTGTGGCTTTACTATCACATCACTAAGCAGAGTGTTACTTTGTTAAAACTTTTTGGAATTTTGAATGAGTTAATAATTGAAGTTAGTATAGTATTATTAATATGCTGAAAAAATTGTGTCATTTCTTTGCTTCAAGCTATTACCCAGAGGGTTGTAAGGAGGTCTGTATTTCAGCCAGTTCACTCACTTATTTCACTGATTCTGATTTTGCATTGTTTTGTAGTTGTTGATATTGATGTCTGGAGAGAAGCAGCCTTGGCAAGGCTTGGGTGTCCCTTTATCCACTGTGGTGTCCTTGTTCTTCCATGTCAACTGCTGATGCTACAACCTTGGTCCTTTCTGGCCCTTAGGGTGAGGATGTGCCAGCAACCAAGACCTAAGTATCGTATCGTATTCCAGTGAGGTGACTTCAGCATGGCCACGGTCCTATCTTAGGTAGCTCAGTGCCTGAAGCCATGCTTCTCTGCAAAATGTGCAGTGACACTCTCTGCAGGAGTGCTGCAGAGAGACTCTTGATTCATATATATGTATAGGACTATGATGTGTTGGGTCTCCTGTCTTTTCTCCCAACAGTAGACTTGGTGTCATAATTTATATGTTCCTCAGATGTCTCATGTGTTTGTAAGTTGTTTAGATTCTGTGGGACACATGCTCATCAGTGGATTCATCAGTGTTCAGTAACTGAATGTGGTTTTAGAACTGGGAACCTGGATGGAGGTAGGTCTCTGGGAGTGTGCCCTGGAAAAGTATATTCTGTCCTCCATCTTCTCCCTTCTCTCTCTGCTTCCTGGCACCTTTTCTTCCATCACGCTTTTTTGACATCCTCTTTCTGCCTTATTCCCAGCTAATCACTGACTGAAACTGTGAGCAGTAAAGTCTTCTCCTTTATTTGTGGGTATGGAGTATTTTGTCCCAGTAACAGGAAACTGGGCAAGACACGCTTTAGTGCTAAAAGTAATACATGTTTGCACTATAGGGTCTCAAACCCACAAGTGTTTCCTCAGTCCTGGTCTTCATTATGATGACAGTAAATGGCTATATTTCTAACTACTTTTTCACATTGTAAAAGTCATTGTGTTGTGTTGATAATATCTAAGAAGGTCTGAAAAAAGATTTAACATTGCTGGCAATGAGTTTCTTTGGTTGAGCAAATATCAAGCTTGCTAAATTTCATTGTTAAATCTACAACATTGAAAGATATAAAAGAATGTTTCCATTACTGTTTAGAATGTCAAAAAAATTTGAAGGAGGAATTACTGATTTATGAAGGAGAAAATGAAGTAATCTTGCAAATGACAACTTTCGAAAAGGACTTCATGTTACCAGTAACTGATGCTCTATTTGAAGTGGACCATCCTCATGTAAATGTCATTTGGGTATGAGTGGAAAGAGACATGGGTGCCATCTCTCATGGTCCATGTAGTCTTGGATAGTTTGTAAATTTTTAAAATAATGAAATGCTTATTGAGGTAGCTCTTTTCGTACAAGGAGTAAAGCTGTAGGGTTTCAACACCAAAAGTCAGGTCTGCATGAATATGAATTATAGAAACAGGGAATGTGGGAAAGGAGGGGCTAATGGAGTACAGCAAAGTCAGCTTCTAAACTAGAAAAGATTTACCTTTGAGGTCAAAATATTTTAGTGTGACACTAAACAAGGGGTCTTATGTTGGCTTGGTTTGAATTTGAGTCAAATATCAGAGACCTAAATGAAAGAAAGAAATTTTAGAAATGTTAGATTAATAAGTCTTCTGTTACTAAGTTACCTAAACACTTATGAGGCAAAATTGGAACTTGGAAAATTGTATCTGGCCTTCTTGGAGGTTAAAAAATTAGGGAGATGGCATTGTCTGTCATTGGATGAGTAGTTTGACTCGAGTTCAGGACATTTGCTCTCAGCTGTGTCCAGTTTTTAAAAATTAGTAGTGGTAATAGTAGTAGTGGGGGGGCCGGTGAGATGGCTCAGCGGCGTAAGCGCCTGCCTTGCAAGCGCGAGGGCCCGAGTTCGACTCCCGGAACCCACATACGAAAAAGGGGCCGGTGATATCGCTCAGTGGCACGGGTGCCTGTTGGCGCGCGAGGTCCTGAGGTCGTCCCCCTGGTACCCACCAAAAAAAAAAAAAAAAATAGTAGTAGTGGGGGGGTGCTGATGGTGCGGGAGTGGGGGGATGGGGATACTGATGGGGGAGGGGGGGTGGGGGGTATGTTTTGAGAGTTAGTCTCACTGTGTTGTACCTGGTGAAGGTTTAACTTGTGATCTCCTTGCTTCACCCCATGAGGGTGATGTGACTACAGGTGTGGATCACCAAACTCAGCTCTGGTGGGGGTCTTAAAATCACTTCTATTTGCCAAGATCACAGTGCTTGGTTAAATTAAAAATCATCAACTATTTGTTTTTATGTCCAGAATGTTGTACGGTAATATTTGCCAGTTGAGAATATGTGATGGTCAGTCTGAAAGAAATCCTTGAATTCTTCTGGTTTTAGATAAGTGCCTATAAATTTTAGATTAGTTGTGTAGTACAATTTTTTTTAAAATTACATTTTCCCCTCATTCTGGAACTGGAACGTTAAAACTATCATAAGTTTTTTTTTTTTTTTTTTTGTGGGTACCGGGGGGTCGACCTCAGGACCTCGCGCGCCAGCAGGCGCCCGTGCCACTGAGCGATATCACCGGCCCCTTTTTTGTATGTGGGTTCCTGGAGTCGAACTCGGGCCCTCGCGCTTGCAAGGCAGGCGCTTAAACCGCTGAGCCATCTCACTGGCCCAAAACTATCATAAGTTTTTGAACTGTAGAAATGTCTCTTTTTATTATAAGCCTCTTTTAGACAATTTATCTTCATTTACGTTAATAGAATGGGTCAGTGTGCCATCCCTTGACACCTTCTGAACAATGACTCATGGTGAAATCCAGCATCACATGCTTTTGCCTGAAATCTGCTTTTTAAGCAGCATACTAAGACTGGGATCTCAATTTGTCAGAATTGTTGTACCTCTGGGTACTGTGAGTGTTAAATTTTGGGCATACTAGCTCCTTTTAGAGAATAGTTAGGTGCTAAGCAAACAACACACTAGAGGTCAGAAGAGAAACTGGGAAAAGGAATAGGCAGTCTTCAAATGACTGTGGATGAGTCTCTGTTCAGAGTTAAGCCTATGGAAATTAAAGCAATTTTACCCTGGGATGATGTTCAGGTAGGCTGTATGGAAGCCCTAGATTTAAATTTCCTGGCTTCTCATATCTTCCTCATGCATCATCTGGAGCCAGACATCCTGGGCTGCATAGTCAGAGCGAGAGTGGTTTGTAAGCTCAGGAATGTGTTTAACCTTCTGGGTGTGGGTTACCTTTCAAACTACAGTGAAGCAGGCTTCTTCCCTGTCCTGCATCCCTGTTGCTTCTTTGCAGCAA
Source organism: Erethizon dorsatum (assembly GCA_028451465.1). Classification (NCBI taxonomy): domain Eukaryota; kingdom Metazoa; phylum Chordata; class Mammalia; order Rodentia; family Erethizontidae; genus Erethizon; species Erethizon dorsatum. The sequence goes on from CM051833.1 coordinate 53,064,390, forward strand.
GTTGTGTGTAAGGAGTAGAAGTTACCTCAAAGATTTAAAAACTTCATCATGATTTAACCAAAAGGATTTGATATTCTTGGTTGAACATTAGAATACTTCATCTGAAGAAGTAAAAAATTAAAATTACAAGCAAAATATTTGTTTTACATTTAACACAAATATGCATAAAGATTCATAGAATCATGATGCAGGTGAATACAACAATTATGGTTTCTTTCAGTGCATCTCTGACTTCATCTAACTACACCCAACATAGCCACAAGGTGGATTTTTTGGATGCACTTTGTGGCTTTACCATCACATTACTAAGAAGAGTGTTACTGGGATAAACTCTTTGAAATTTTGAATCTTAATAATTGAGGCTAAAGTAGTAGTATTATGCTGAAATGATTATTTGTGGTTTCTCTCTCTCAACCTATTATGCAGAGGTTTTTAGGGTAATTCATATTTCAGCTGCTTCACTTACTTTTTCCACTGACTCTGCTTTTGGGTTTTTAATAGTTTTGTAGTGTTGTTATTGTTGTTGTTAAATATATTATTTATTTTCTTCGAGTAATAATGAATTAGGATTTTTGACAGAATGAGAAAAAATTGGTGGTGTGCGAATTATAGAAAAATTAAAAATTTATAGAAAGTTTTGGAATATGAATTTGTCCTCTTAATGTTTCACGTATAGGTGCTTCTTGTGTGTTGCCCATACTTGGAATGATCTAATTTGTTTATATTTCTCCTCCTAAGCTTAAATTTTTTAAATGATGTAAATCATTTTTAAATGATTTTAACGTGTTAGGTGATTACATCTAGTGTTGAGCATTTTTCATATGTGGGCTTTTAGTGTAAAACTGTTTCTGTGTCTTTCTATGTGCTGCATATACTATGTTAAGAATTTCTAATTCAGTTTACAGTTGATACATAGTTAAATGACAGGCATCCATGCACTAAGCTAGGGATGTATACTGTGCTACAATATCTTACTAATTCTAGTAGTTTTTGTTGGTTCTTTAATTTTGGCAACATATACAATGATGCTATATGCAAATGAACACAATGTTATGTGTTCCATTTTAATGTCAATGATTTTTGTGTTTCTATCTTCCTTGTGTTTTCTGTGCATCTACTGATACAATGTTACATTTTTTTTGTTTTTAATGTAATGGATGACATTCTGTTCAGTAGCCTATTTTTACATACATTTAATAATTCTCATTGTGTTCTATAATCCTGAGTGAATATTGAGCATGTAATTTGCAATTATTGGTTGAGTGATTTTCATTTTTATTTTGCCGATGTTTCTCTGGCATCTGAAGTGGGATATTTGAATATCAAGTTGATTTTTTTTTTCTTTTCTAATACATGCATTTTTTAAAATTTTATCTGGAAGTACTCCTAAAATGATAATATGTATATTCAATTTTGTATATTATGAAATCATTAATAATTTAACAAGCCATTCTTTTTTTTTTTTTTTTTTTTTTTGTGGGTACCGGGGGGTCGACCTCAGGACCTCGCGTGCCAACAGGCACCTGTGCCGCTGAGCGATATCACCGGCCCCTTTTTCGTATGTGGGTTCCGGGAGTCGAACTCGGGCCCTCACGCTTGCAAGGCAGGCGCTTAAGCCGCTGAGCCATCTCACCGGCCCTAACAAGCCATTCTTTTAACACACATGTCATTTAAAATTTGTGACCTAATTTCTTCTAAACATTTTAATTCCAATATGTTTTGAGAGCCTACTTGATATTACTTCCATTTCTTTGGATATGTTAAGTTCTTTATTGTTGCTCTGTTAATTTGTCATGGTAAATATTTCTTGTGATTTTGAGAAGACTGTTTCTTCTGCATTTCTTAGAGGAAATAATTTTATATAATCATTTGATCATGATAATATCTGATTTTCTTTTAGGTACAGATTGAATACTGTCAAACTAGTAAAGATTTGGTAGATTTCATTAAATGAATGCTAGACTAGTTTACAGTTTATCTTAATAAATAACCTATTCAGTCTACATTTGCCTTTATGTGTCTTACATTCGTTACATTTGCAAAAATTATTTCAGATTTTCATTTACAAATGAAATTTATCTGTTTATAATTTAAAACCTGATGCTTTGAAACATTTATACATTTTAGGTGGTAAAACTGAGCAGATTATTTCACAATGCTATAATTTTTTTGTAAGTATATTAGAATTTTTATAGAGCTTTTTTTTTCTTTCTGTTTTCTATTGCTTTATTCTGTTTGTAATATTGTATAAGAGAGAGCTTTTTTCTTTCTATTTTCTGTTGTTTTATTTGTTCTAATACTGTATAATCTCTCTGGTTTTTTTCTCCCCCTTTATTTCAGTTGGGCATTTTATATGGTTCTATTTTCTGTTTCCTAGGAAATTCAGTAGGATCGTATCCCAATATTTCCTAATTTTCCAGTGTTAGCCATATCTATTTACAACTAATCTAAGCTCATTTTGAAATGTCCTATTGTTTCATAGATAGTGTTGTTTCAGAGATAGCATATTCACAAGGGCTTCCTATCCTATTGTTGTATCTTGTGAGGGTAAATTTTAATAATGTGGGATTCAAAAACTTATATAAATGAAGAATTAGAACTATAAGTTAAGAAGGAAAAATAAAATCACTGTATTAGAAAGAGGAGAGAAATATGAAGAGATAGCTACCTTGTTGGAGTAAGGTAGGTAGCCTGAAACTGACACCCGAGGGTCTTTCTTCTTGGCCCCTTTTGTTACACAGCAAGAAGGGACTCTCCCTCTTAAGAGTTGTTGTAAGTTGATTGGCTGTTTTGGGCTCTGAGACCCCTGATTTGGCCAATAGATCCTCTCTGTTGCCTACATGAAAATTCTTGGGAAAGCTCTTTTTGGCCTTCTTTGTTCTGTCAAGGTGTTATTTCTGAAATTTATAGTTGAGCCTTACATACAAGGCTGAGTTAGCAATTAGTAAATGGATATATGTATATTTTAGTACAATAATATGGTGAGAAAATAATGAAATTATGTATATATGCATATATGAATGTACATATGCAGGGGTGCATATAGATTTTATATACTAAGTGAATTTTTTATAATATAGCCCTCTCCCCACTTTGTCTCCTTTGTACTTAACTGTAAGTTAGGGTCTAAATCTAGATGTTATCCCAAAGTATGTTCTCATAGGCAGGGCTTTTGGAGCGTGACTGAGTCATGGGTGTGGTACTGGATTAGTCCACTGATGGGTTTATAACAAGGTATAATGTTGGGCGATAAAGCCTGGTGGGAAGAATTTGGTCACTGGGGGTGTGGCCTGGAGCCCTGTGTATGTATATATATATATCTCACTCCTCCTTTGATGGCTCACTGCTTCCCAATGCTATGCCATGAGCAAGCTTCCTGCATGCCATGACCCTCTGCCAAGCCACCCTGCCTTGGAGCCAGCCAACTATGGACTGAAACCTCTACAAACTGTGAACTAAAATAAACCTTCCATCCTTTTTTTTTTTTTTTTTTTTTGTGGGTACCGGGGGGTCGACCTCAGGACCTCGCGCGCCAACAGGCGCCCGTGCCACTGAGCGATATCACCGGCCCCTTTTCCGTATGTGGGATCCGGGAGTCGAACTCGGGCCCTCGCGCTTGCAAGGCAGGCGCTTATGCCACTGAGCCATCTCACCGGCCCCAAACCTTCCATCCTTTAAATTGTGAGTGTTGGATATTGTGTCTCAGTGGTATGAAAGTAACATAGACAGATTTGTTCAGATATAGCATATTAGTGACAATAGTAGTTTTGTACCTTGTCTAGTGTGAGTCTAAATGTAACTCGAAATTGTGTTTGCCACATTTTCCAATTAATGTTAAATTGTAGTGAGAAGAAATTTTACTCACCATGTGACAAATCTCATTGGCTATTCAGTTGTGACAGTGTCTCCTGTGTCTATTGTGACTGCCCTCTTACGGATCCACTCTGCTGAGGACGGCAGATACATATACTTCTCCTCAAGCGCAGTTTACCTTACTGTAGCCGTAAGAGCACTCTGGCTCTTCCTTTGTCATTTACTTCTATGCCACTTTTGGAAATAACAGAGACTCCTTGAGAAGTCCCGCATACTACAGTCCATACACTGCTATTCAGCCTCAGGGACAAGGATCAGGACAACATGAAAAAAGCCTTAGTCATAAAACTCTTACCTCAGAGTATTTTTTGGGAGAGGTATAGTTAATAGTGACATCATGGCCTCCATAATTGTTCCTCCTTTTCCATCTGTCCTTTCTCTTTCTCACTCTTCCCACTTTCCTCTGTTCTTTGATTTCTTCTTTACAGTCTTAGAAGCTCTTTGTTCATCATCCACAGGATATGGCCCAGTATAGTATTCAATGTGTGTTTTCATTGTTCCTGTGCTGCAACAGGCCATTGATAATAGCCACAAAAAGTGTGTCCCTAGTGTACACTAAAAATGTCATCATATCTCTTTTAACATGGCTTTAAATGAATAATTTAAATTGAGTAATGTATTTCAACCTCAAGAAGATTCTAATGTATGGCAGTTATACTTTTTAAAAGAGAGAGGAACTTCTAAGATGCTTAGGATTTATTATAGAAATGACTACATGGGTCAATTGAGGTGCGGGGTTAAATAGCTTTAAAAAATGAACAGCGCGTCAGTCATTAGACACAGAGCAGGTTGGCACTATATTCCTGGAATGATGACATTACCAATGCTCAGGAAAAAAGTGGACAATTCACATTTAGTTCATATTTGTCTATAAATCTTGTCATTTAAAGATGAATTTTGCTCTTTGCTTTTCCGTAATGAAAAATTATTCTTGTGCTTTAAATCCATGTTCAGCAGGTGTTTTATGTACAAATGGTTTAGGGGGTTGTTCTTTTTGTGGAAATGACTCTGAATGCCATAGGTCTTTTACTAGAAAATGTTTGCCTTTTTACCTGCAAACATTTACTGGCTTCAGACTAAAATTTGTACATACGAAAAATATTTATGAAGGGAATGCTTAGAGAAAGACTCATTTAGGTTTTTGTGATCATTAATTGTGCTGTGTCCCCTTGATGAGTAGGAAGCACCAGGAAGTTAGTATAGCTTTTGTCTGTGGATGATTGGCTTATAGGACATAAACTAAGCAGAGAAAATCCACCCTATATGAGGTTGGCACCAATCAATAAGCTTGTGCCTGAGATGGAATAAAAAAGGAAGAAAGGAAGTCTCCTTTTTTTTGTGAAGGAGCTCTGGTATCTGCCATTGCTTTGGATGCTGGTCTCCAGCTCCTTAAGCCTTCCAGCACCAACTCTTCAACCTTCCAGTGGAAATTCTTGAGTAGGGAAAGAGCCTGAGATGAAGGGGCCAGGGATCAGAGGCAATTGCTAAGGTCATACCGCCTTTTCTTACTCAGACACTCCCAGACATGTGCTTTACTAATATCCTAGACATCTTTCAAGCCAATGCATTTGACAATAAGTCTACCCATCACATGACTCCAGGGGAGAACTTTACTGTGGGGAATTTAATATGGTGAAAGAGGGAAGAAGTTTCAATCTGTGAGGAGGAGACAGCACATTATAAAGAATTTACTGTGTTAAGCTCTTAGTTATTCTCGCCTCATCACAGAGAAATGATTGAGGGTGTGCTACATTGAAACTGTTATTCTGACCCTCCTGCTAACATTAGTCTTCAGAATTCTGTATTTCTTTGTGACCTTGGAATAGGTAAGTTTCCTGTTTGAGGCATTTGAAATATTTTCTTTCATCTTGATTCCTTTATATAGTACTGTCTTCACATTGTACCAGCTTCTTCATTTATTAAATAGTTATATTCCCATTTTGGCATGGTTTTATTTTCTTTACTGAAAATGTGTAGATAAGGTTCAAAAATGTCTGTGCCATGAAGCTAAGTGGCTCATTTAATTTTCTCCCCCCTGACAACCTTAGGCTTTTCCTTCTATTACACTGTGTTCTGCCCTTGCCTGACCCAGATTCTTCTTTAGGTCTAATGGTTTTCTCCATGTGACATTGACTCTGGAAGTTCAGTGGCACCGTTGTGATCCCATATTCAGAGAAAACAAAAAAGAAAGAGCCCATGAGTACAGTAAGGAGACAGAGGTAGTTCTGCAAAGCTAGAAGCAAATCCTGCATCAATGCAATGGTCCAACAGGCTGGGTCAGGTCAATGTCCAGGGAGGAAGCCTGGGCTGGGAAGGATTTTGTCTCGAGTCTGTCATTTGGGCTCTACTCAAACAGCTATGGTATTGCTTTTCTTCTCCCTCTTGGCTCAGTGGGCAAAAATGGAGCAGCCTTGCATCATGAAGAATTTCTGTTGTATAAACTATCCATTCAGGCACACTGGCCAGGAAATAGAATCCTCTGTCAAGCTCTCAAGTCAGAAGCTCCTGGTCTGTTGCAGAGAGACTCCCAACCTGGCTTAGCCTAACTTGCTCTATGAATTCTACTGACTGTGGCTCTTGGGGAGGTGCTGGGAGACCCTCAATCCTCAAAATAGCAATTAAGCAAGGCCAAACAGCCCAACATAAGAGTAGGGCTTTTGGTGGATGCTCAACATCTGGTTAGAAGTGGTCAGAATGAGCTTTGGCAGGATCTGGGCCTCCCTGGCTCAGGTGATTAATCATTATTCCTGTAGTCAGCTGCCACTGGTACACATTTTTGGTCCTTTATAACCCTTCGGGTGGGGCTGAGACATCTGCCAGGACCTAAGTGTGCTGTCCTGTCCCAGTGAAGTGATTTTACCATGGTCTTTGCCAGCTCAGTACCTGCAGCCCCACTCCTCTCCATGCTGTTCAGTGAACAGGAGGGTTGAGGGGAGATTCAGGATGCATGTGTGAGGTTTCTGTGTAGGTAAAACTGTGCAGTGTTGGGTGCCATGTTTTTCTCCCAGCAGCAGACCAGGTATTATGCTTTATATCTAAAGTGTCTCATGAGTTTGAAAGTTGATTGGTTTGTATGGGTCCTGTCCTTATCAGTGAATTCATTCATTGGTGACTTCAGTATCTGGACATGCTGTTTGGATGTGAAGACTTCATGGAGATAGATCCCTAGAGGCAAGGCCTGGAAAAGTGTATTCTTTGCAGCTCTTCCCTTCTTTCCCTCCTTCCAGGCTGCATGGTTTGAGTATCTTTTCCTTCACCATGCCACCTTGGCATCATGTTTCTACCTTTGATCCAGCAGACCATGAACTGAAATTGCGCCAATGTAAACTTCTCCTCCTCTAAGTTGTGGGGGTTTGGTATTTTATGTCAGTAACAGGAAAGTGGCTAAACCACCTAATTATGCTAAATTTCTTAAAAGTTTAGATATGGGGTCTCAAATACTCAAGTTGTATCTTCCACCCTGGATTTGATTATGACAATAAATTCCAAAATTTCCAAACACTCCACAATTCCAAAATTATTATAGGGTTTTAACAAATGATATAAAAATTGGAAGAAATGTTTAACATTGCCTGTGATGAGGCTTAGTATTAGGGATCTGGCCAAGCCTGCTTCAACTACTGTATTATATCTAGAGCAAATAAATAAATAAATATTTCTTGTCATTTAGAATGCCAACAAATAGTCAGGAAGTTATCTATGTAAAGAAGGAAAGATGAAAGTGATGCTATAAAGAACAATTTCCAGAAAAGTCTGACTGTTAAACCCAGACTTTGAATCTCCTTGAAGTAGAGCATCCACAGGTGATATGAAAGTGGGTGAAAAGATAGAAAAGCACCATCTCTCACATAATTGCTATAGTTCACTGGTAGTTCATAGACATTGTCTAAAAAGTGACATGCTAGCCAAGCATGGTGGCACATGCTTGTAATCCCATCACTTGGTGGGGCTAAGGCAGGTGGATTGTTGGGAGTTCAAGTTCAGCCTAGCCTACATAGTGTCTTTAAAAAATGACATGCTGAATGAAGTAGAACAATAAGTAAAAGCAATATTGCACCAGGGGAAAGCACCAATTGTCGATCTGCAGTAGTGTCAATAATTAGGCATAAAATGGTATCTTGTCCAGGGAGGAGCAGAGTAGAGTAGACACAATGTGGGAAAGCAGGGGTGATGGTGGGTGGCAAAATCAGCTCCTAAACCAGTGGTTTTCCTCTGAAAATGTTCTTAGTATAAAATTAAAGGTTGGACTCTATGCTGCTTCAGTTTGAAAGTGGCTCAAAATTTTAGGCTTGAAAGAAGTTTACATAAAGTTATATAAATAATTCTTTTGTTACTGCTAAGTTCACTTGATTATTTTTGAGGCATTATTGGAAATTTTATCTCTATTGTTAGCTTAAAAATTGGTTGGGCAACATTATCTAGGTGTAAAGGGGAAGGTGTTACACAGGAATAGAAATAATTACAAGGTACTTTTTGTGGTAGTAGGGATTTGGCCCAGGACCTCACTCTGAGGAACATCCAGGCTCTTTACATTTTTAGTTATTATTATTTTAAATTTGACACTGGGTCTCACTACCATGGCCTTGAAGCTCTTATCCTCTTGCCTCAGCCTCCCAGAGTGATGTGAACACAGGTGTGGATCACCAAACACAATCATATACCATGATCAAAGTGCTTGGTTAAAGTAAACATCATCAGTTGTTTTTATGTGAAAAATGTTGTGACTTTTTTCCACTGTGAAAGTGTGTGTGCCATTCTGAAAGACATCTTTGGAACTTTCTTCCCCTACATAAGTGTCTATGAATTTGAGGTTGCGTGTATAGTATAAATTTTTTTTTAATGGAGGAGAGAATCTAAGACTATCATCATTTTTCAAACAGTAGGAACATCCATCCCTTGTTATCATAAGCCAGTTTGAGGCAGTGTATTCATTTCTCTTAACGGAGTGACTCAGTGTGCCACCCCTTGATAACTTCAGAATGATGCTCATAATGAAAAGCAACATCACATGCTTTGGACACAAATATTCACTTGGAGCAGTGCACTCTCTGAATCTGTCAAAGTTTTGGTCTCTCTGGGTGTTGCACTGATTTGGGGCCCACCATTTTTTGTTGGAGAATTGCTTAGTGCTCAGCAAGCAATACACACTAGAATTTGAGAGAAAAATTGGGAAAAGACAAAGGTCAACCCTCAACTGACTGTAGGTATTTGTCTCTGCTCAGAATGGAAACTGAGGACATGAAATTTCACCCTGTGAAGATGGGTAAGTAGGAGGTGAAGAGGCTCCAGACTTAAATTACCTGACTTCCCATATTTCCCTGTCTCACCCCCTGTGATTTAGCTGCCCTGGGCTGCATGGGCACAAGGTAGTGTGTATATCCTCAGGAGTGTGTTCAGCGTTCTGAGTGTGGGTTCTTTTGTCAACTGCAATGGAGCAGCCTTCTTCCCTAACCAGCTTCCCTTTTGCAGAAAGTTGCTTGTATAAAATATAAGTTACTTGGGCCGGTGATATCGCTCAGCGGCACGGGCGCCTGCTGGCATGCGAGGTCCTGAGGTTGACCCCCAGTACTCACAAAAAAAAAAAAAAAAAAATATATATATATATATATATATGTTACTTAAGGACTTACAAATTTATTTTCATGATTTAACCTTAAGTTTATGATTTTCCTAGTTAAAAATGGAGTGGAGAATTGATTACATCTGACAAAGAAAAATTTAGACGTGATTTTGTTGTTTTAAAACCAAGGTCTCTGGCTGGTGAACTAGCTCAGCGGCATAAGCACCTGCCTGGCTAGCATAAGGTCCTGAGTTCGACTCCAGGTACCCACATAAAAATGAAAAAAGGTGCAGTGATATTGCTCAGCCGCACAGGTGCCTGCTGGCAAGCGTGAGGTCCTGAGTTCGACCCCCAGTACCCACATTAAAAAAATAAAAAATAAAATAAAATAAAACCAAGGTCTCACTATGTACCTCAGGCTGCCCTTGAACTCACTATGTATCCCAGGCTGATATACATTAATGTGTACTTTCTCCATGGTAATTTAGTATTTAAATATTTTGCAATACATTTTATTTTCAAAATTCTGGGAAAGATTTAACAATAATAACGATGTAAATACAGTGGACCCCCAAAATTTGTGAGGGTTACATTCCTAGAGCACACATGTATTGTGAAAAACTGCAAATTTTAGATATGGTCAGAAAATAATGCCTATAAATGGCTCTTTTTATTACTTAAACCTTAAATATGCAATCCGTCCTGCAGTTATCTAATTTAACTTAATAAAACACTATATTAATAAAGCCTTAGAAGATGCAGCGTGTTTTGGCATCATCTTAGGCATCTTAGGCCTTTAAGAAGAGCAAAACCAAGAACACTGGAGACAGCTGCATGCAGTACAGCACCCTGTTCTGATGTGGGAATGCTGCTGCATCTGCTGGAGATGGGTTACAGGGCAGCAGCCAGTCATCAGCAAGAACTGAATAACGCTCTTGGACTGCTGCTTGCAAACCTCCTGCTAAAAAACACTTGTGGAGGATATTTGTGGTTTCTGCAGAATTGCAGGGATTTCTGTGAACAATTATTAGGTTCTAAGGAAAAATCTGTGAATAACTGAAGCCTTGAACTCCAAACTGTGACTTTGTGGAGTTATACTGTATCCTTGGAATATTCAGAAAGTTTCATCACTGGGCCTTGGGCAATGGATGAGAGTATCCAGGCAATTGAAACCCTATCTGACTCAAACCTCTCTTGCCCACAGATGACCACTCTCCTACTCTGGTGACTCTTCCTAAGTTCACCATGTGTGATTTTCTATGAACAGTGTTCTTCTCATTTCCTCCCTTGGAATTTTCAATAAATTATTATTCTAGAAATTGCCAAGAGAAATATTTCCATGGTTTGTTGTTGTTGTTCTTCCATCTCGTATTGTTCACCAGTGCTGATTGTGAACCAAGGGCAAAGTGCTTTCTCGTCCATTCCATTGGTTAAGTTGTTAAGCATTTTTCAAGTTTATTTGAAAAGAATTACATCTATCTCCAGGTATTCCTGGAGCCTGGTGTTTTCTGTAGACAGTGGGAAAAAGTCAGTGGTCTGCAGATTTTGGTAAACTCCAAAGTAAAGGAAATGAGTGTAGAGTGTATCAATTTATTCTCCATTCTGCATATGTCTACTTCCTTATTGTGTTCTTCCACACTTCCATTTTTTAATGATTTTCTCAAAAAAGAATTGGGTCTTGTTTTCTATTTGGTGTTTTCTCTTGAGTTAGATATGTTGCATTTTTTGAGATTGGTGTTCATTGATCTTTACGCCCTATACAAAATTTTTATACTGTGTACATAGCAAATAATTTTCTTCTTGTTTATTTCTCATGATTTTCATATATTTCAATATATCCTTCTAATTCTAATAGTTGATTTTCTCCTGAGGAGACTTTTTTTTTTCACATGTGAAAGTTTTTTCAGTATGAATTCTCAAGGCACTCAATTTTATCTTTCCCATTTCAGTATGTAACTTAATTATTATACATAGAAGAATATACAATCGAGGTTTCCAAGTACATACCTGTTTATCCCTGAACATAAATGAAACAGACTGTGATTTCCTCCAGAGACACATAGCATCAGCTCTGTCATGAATCAATATTCTATGTATGTTTGGACCCATTGAAGACTGTCTCACTTTCCTGAGATCCATTTGTCAATCTCTCTAATCATAGTAGAGCCTCTTGAAAGGTGGAATTTGAATGTCTTTCATGTATATTATGTAAGCTGTCAACCTTGCTTAAAAGGTATTGAATGTTGTTAGATTTTTATTATACTGTAGAGCTATAAATTTTTATCAAATCTAAGGTGTCATTCATAAATGACAATTTTTTTAAAGGTATCCTTTTTTGTGGGGAGTTGAGGCAGGGTAAATTCAGTCTGGCCTTGAATTTACTGTGTAGCCAAGGCTGGCCTCGAACTCCATGGCAGTCCTCCTGCATCAGCTTTCCAAGTGCTGGGATTACAGGCATGCACCACCACACCTGGCTCAAGTTTTCCTTTTGTGCTTAATTACTTTGTGATATATTGGTTTTCAATGCATATACTACATTTTATTTATCTGTTTCCCCTCATTACTCTCCCATATCCCCCTAGAATTTCTTAGGAACATTTGGTGACACTGAGCTATAGGTAAAATTCCTTATTTTTGGTGTTCCAATAAAACTTTTTCTATTAACATTTTAATTATTATTCATAAGCCTTATTTGATATTCAATTTTTTTATGAAACCAAATTCAAATTTCAAAATGCTGCCTAAGTACAATCAAAGAAAGAAGGACTTAATCCATAAAAATTTGAAAAGAGATATTACCTATGGTCTATCAAAACCGTTCATTAGATATCCATCTGCCTCAGTGTTTTGTGGATGGTGATCTTGTAGACTACCTCTGTGAGCTCTGCTTTAGAGACATTGCACAGGTACCCTTGTGATGTACCCTTGCTATTCTGTTGCTTTAGCAATGAGTGGCAATCTAACATTAGAATTGCTATCTGAAAAAATGTGCATTCACATGAATTTGATGACCAAGACACAGAGTTAATATTTGAAGGATTCAGCTCCCATTCAGCTGTTTTGCTGTTGTTGTTGTTGTTGTTGTTGTTGTTGTTTTTTGAGATGGGGTCTCACTATGCAGTTCAGGCTGGCCTTGAACTCACTGTGTAGCCCACACTAGTCTCAAACTCATGGCAATCCTCCTGCCTCAGCCTCCTGAGTGCTGGGATTACAGACATGCACCACCACAAATGGCTTTCAATTCAATTTTTTACGAGAGGAGTTGAGAAATCCCAGGCTGTATCAACCTTCCTTCAGGAAATGTGTTTGATCATTTAGGAGGCAGTGACCTTTGAGGATGTGGTGGTAAACTTCACCATGGAGGAGTGGGCTTTGCTTAATCCATCCCAAAAGAAGCTCTACAGACATGTGATGAGGGAAACTTTTAGGAACATGGCTGCTATAGGTAAGGATACATTACTTTGTCATTTATACTATCAGAGGACATTGTTGTTCATCAGCGTAGTTTCATTAAATAGAATGTGAAAACATTTCAGAGAATATCTCAGACCTGGTTACATTATACCATGAATCTAACTGGAATCTATTCATTTTTATGTAATAATACAGTGTCTCCTATATTCTTGTGTCTGTAATTCAGGAAGAGTCTTAGATAACCAGGAAGTTGAAGAAGAGTACAAAAATTACTGGAGAAATCTAAGGTAATTTGTACTCAAAAGGAAAAAAGTATTCCTCACGAGTCAGTGTAAGAACAGAAATATCACAACCAGAGAAACCTGGCCAAGTTCAAATTTATTTAATCTCCACATTTAATCACAAATATTCTCCGAAGATTTATATAGTTTTAGTATGTATAATCTGACAACTGAATACAGAAATATTCCAATATAGGAAACTGAGTACTGATATCATGCAACAAGTGACACTGTCTGACATATAAGTATAAAAAAAAATTATTTCATGATCACGATCATCACCAGAGAATTGAGTCCGTTCATGTTTTAAAATTCTTAAGAAGCACTCTCTAATATTATTGGTGTGAATGTTAAGTGTAGCCAGTATGATAATCAGCATACAGACATCTCAAAAAGTACAAAGAGAAGTTTCATTTGATCCAGGAATACCTCTCCTGGATATAATCCCAAAAGAGTTAAAATCATCACATGATACTGATACATGCACACACATACTCAAAGCAGGACAATATATAATAGATGTCCATCATTGGATGAATGGATAAAGAAAAGTTTTGATAGATTCAGTGTGACTTTTTTATATTCCCAGCACTCTGGGAAGCTGATTCAAGAGGATGGCAAGTTGAAATTCTCAGACTGAGCAATTTAATCATCAATGAGACTCTCTCATGAAATAAGAAATAAAAAACCTGGAGATGTAATTCAGTGCTAAGACCTGTGTTTAATTCCCAGTACTGAAAAGAAAAAAAGGAAAAAAATGTGCTATGTAATCAACCATAAAGATGAATGATATGTCATTTGGCAAAAGAAATGAGTGGGTCTTCATCCTGTAGTATTAAGTTAAATAAGTGAGACACAGAATGTGAGAGGTCACATGCTTTCTCTTATATGAGAAACCAAAAATATAAATTACCGAGTGAAATAAAAGAGAGGCAATTAAAAAAGGAAAGCCTGACTTTTTGGGAAGACAAACGGGAAGGGGAAGGGGGAGAGTGATGGGGGAAAGGGTATCAAAATGATCAGTATGTGATATACATATGTACCAATTGACCAAAATGAAACTAAGCCTTCTCTATTGCAAAATATACCAATTTAAAAATTATCAAATGAATACCACTCTTGGGAATTCCTGATTTGATGGTATCCTCTAGGGCATTCAGTTACTTCATTGTCAGAATTTCTTTGGAGGCATCAAAGCAGAACTTGTGCTAAATGATTAATATGGAGACCCATTGTATTGCAACTGTTTTTTGGATTTTTTGTTTTGTTTTGTTTTTCTCTACAGAAATGAAGAGGTTGAGAAATGCTATCAAAATAAAGCCTGGAATCAATATGAAGAAATATTCCTTTGGACTCCAGATGCTAATGTGAACATGAAACAAGCTGGTTTAAAACCAGCTGAAGGCCTTGCTTGTGGAAAGCCTCTGATTAGGCTTTTGTCAGTAAATGTGCCTGCCATAGCTCACACTGGACTGAAGACACCTGAGTATTTGGGATCAGAAGAGAAGCTGTATAAGTGTAATGAACATGGAATATCCTGCGGTGATTTCCAGTCCTTTCAGAAGGATGCAAGGACAAAGACTAAAGAAAAACCCTATAAATACGATCAATGTGGGAAATCCTACTCTGATCTTAGTGAAAGAACTCACCTTAGAGAAAAGACCTTTGTATATAAGAAAAATTTTAAAGCCTCCAGCACACCCAATGGTCAGATCCATGAAATAAATCACAATGGGAAGAAACCCTATGTATGCAAGCAATGTGGGAAAGCTTTTAGTACACAAAATTATTATAAAATACATGAAAGAACTCACAGTGGGGAGAAACCCTATGTATGTAGGCAATGTGGGAAAGTTTTCAGCAGGCACAGTGGATGTAAAATACATGAAAGAATTCACACTGGGGAGAAACCCTATGTATGTAAGCAATGTGGGAAACCTTTCAGCAGCCACAGTCAATGTAAAATACATGAAAGAAATCACAATGAGGGGAAACCCTATGTATGTAAGCAATGTGGGAAAGCTTTCAGCAGACACAGTGAATGTAAAATGCATGAAAGAACTCACACTGGAGAGAAACCCTATCTATGTAAGCAATGTGGGAAAGCTTTCAGCAGTCACAGTAAATGTAATATACATGAAAGAAATCACAATGGGGGGAAACCCTATGTATGTAAGCAATGTGGGAAAGCTTTTAGTACACAAAATTATTGTAATATGCATGAAAGAACTCACAATGGGGAGAAACCCTATGTATGTAAGCAATGTGGGAAAGCTTTTACTGGACAATATTATTGTAAAGTGCATGAAACAACTCACAGTGGGGAGAAACCCTATGTATGTAAGCAATGTGGGAAAGCTTTTAGTGCACAATATTATTGTAAAATGCATGAAAGAACTCACAGTAGGGAAAAAACGTATGTATGTAAGCAATGTGGGAAAGCTTTCAGCATGCATGGTACTTGTCAAAGACATGAAAGAACTCACACTGGAGAGAAACCCTATGTATGTAGTCAATGTGGGAAAGCTTTCAGCATGCGTGGTGCTTGTCAAAGACATGAAAGAACTCACACTGGTGAGAAGCCCTATGTATGTAGTCAATGTGGGAAAGCTTTTAGTACACAAGGTTCTTGTAAAATACATGAAAGAACTCACACTGGTGAGAAGCCCTATGTATGTAAGCAATGTGGGAAAGCTTTCACTACACAAAATTATTATAAAATACATGAAAGAACTCACAGTGGGGAGAAACCTTATATATGTAAGCAATGTGGGAAAGCTTTTAGCGTGCCTAAAGCTTGTCAAAGACATGAAAGAACTCACATTGGGGAGAAACCCTATGTATGTAGGCAGTGTGGGAAAGCTTTTAGCATGCCTAAAGTTTGTCAAAGACATGAAAGAACTCACACTGGTGAGAAGCCCTATGCATGTAAGCAATGTGGGAAAGCTTTTACTACACAAAATTATTGTAAAACACATGAAAGAACTCACAGTGGGGAGAAACCCTATGTATGTAGGCAGTGTGGGAAAGCTTTTAGCGTGCCTAAAGCTTGTCAAAGACATGAAAGAACTCACAGTGGGGAGAAACCCTATCTATGTAAGCAATGTGGGAAAGCTTTTACTACACAAAATTGTTGTAAAATACATGAAAGAACTCACACTGGGGAGAAACCCTATGTATGTAAGCAATGTGGGAAAGCTTTTAGTGTGCCTAAGGCTTGTCAAAGACATGAAAGAACTCACACTGGTGAGAAACCCTATGTATGTAAGCAATGTGGGAAAGGTTTTAGTACACAAGGTTCTTGTAAAATACATGAAAGAACTCACACTGGTGAGAAGCCCTATGTATGTAAGCAATGTGGGAAAGCTTTTAGTACACAAAATTATTGTAAAATACATGAAAGAACTCACAGTGGGCAGAAACCCTATGTATGTAAGCAATGTGGGAAAGCTTTCAGCATGCATGGTACCTGTCAAAGACATGAAAGAACTCACACTGGGGAGAAACCCTATGTATGTAGTCAATGTGGGAAAGGTTTCGGTACACAAGGTTCTTGTAAAATACATGAAAGAACTCACACTGGGGAGAAACCCTACCTATGTAAGCAATGTGGGAAAGCTTTTAGTACACAAAATTATTGTAAAATTCATGAAAGAATTCACACTGGGGAGAAACCCTATGTGTGTAGGCAATGTGGGAAAGCTTTCAGCATGCGTGGTGCTTGCCAAAGACATGAAAGAACTCACACTGGTGAGAAGCCAGCCCTATGTATGTAAGCTATGTGGGAAAGCTTTTAGTTCACAAGGTTCTTGTAAAATACATGAACTGACAGTGGGGACAAACTCTATGTATGTAAGCAATGTGGGAAAGGTTTTAGCAAAGCTTGTTATTGTAAAAGACATGAAAGAACTCACACTTGGCATTAATTCTAAGTATGAAAGCAGTGTGGGAAAGTTTTTAGCATGCCTAGAGCTAGTCAAAGATATAAAAAGAATTCCCAGTGGGGAGAAGCCTTATGTATGTAAGCAGTGTAAGAATTACACAGATCTTAAATATTAAAACAGAAACATTAAATCTGCTGGAAGGTAGGATAGGTAAATCCCTTGAAGACATTGGTGTAGGCAAAGACTTTATGAATAAAAACTCAACCGCACGGGTACTATCCCAAAGAATCAATAACTGGGATCTCATCTTATTAAAAAGTTTTTGCACAGCAAGAGAAACCACCAACAGAGTGAAAAGACAACCCACAACACGGGAAAAAATGTTTGCCAGCTGTTCCTCAAAGGATTACTATCAAGAACATATAAAGAACTCAAAAAAATCAGACCTCCCAAATTTAAAGACCCACTCAAAAAATGGGCATCTGAGATGAATACACATTTCTCAGATGAAGAAATACTAATGGCAAATAAATATACAAAAAAATGTGCAACATCACTAGTCATTCGAGAGATGCAAATTAAAACAACACTGAGATACCATCTCACCCCAGAAAGAATGGCTACTATAAAGAAATCAACTAATAACAAATGCTGGAGGGGCTGTGGGGAAAAAGGAACCCTTCTTCACTGTTGGTGGGAGTGTCGACTGGTACAGCCACTGTGGAAGTCAGTGTGGAGATTCCTCAAAAAACTAGGGTTGGAGGTCCCATTTGGCATCTTTCCAGAAGAATTAAAAACATCATACCACAGTGATATATGTGCACCCATGTTTATAGCAGCACAATTTGTAATAGCCAGATCTTGGAAACAACCCAAATGCCCATCAACTGAGGAATGGATAAGAAAGATGTGGTATTTTTATACAATGGAGTACTATTCAGCCATAAAGAAGGATAAACTGGAGACTTTTATAGGTAAATGGATGCAACTCGAGATAATACTCATAAGTGAAATAAACCACACGCACATGTGTAAGCATCATATTGTTTCTCTAGTATGAGAAACTGAAAGAGTAAATAAGATCCAAAATGTACAATAGACACGGTGAATCAAAAAGAAACTGGTCAATAGGAAAGAGACTGGAATAGGGAAAAGAAAGAAGGGAAAGGGAAAAAAATTGTATATATATATATAAGATGGTTAAGATAGATACACTACCATTTTTACTTAGTTCATTGAAGAGTAAGGTTTGAGCCAATAATTGGACAATTGAATGCTAATGTCTGGTATCCTGAATAACTAACTTAAAGATAATAATACGTAATTCATTGACCATTGTTACCCTATTATGTTGTTTTGAAAATTTGTTGTTTTTTTTATTTGTTTTTTTTCTTCTCTTTAAAATAAAAAAAAAAAAAAGAATTACACAGATCTATTGTCAAATAAATGAAAGAAATCTCACTGGAGAGAAACTTTATATATATAAGCCTATTTTGAAAATCCTGTGAAAATTTCTCATGTAGTGGAGAACTGCAGGAATAATATAAAAAGCTGGATGTCAATATTTCTTCATAAAATTTCCAGAAAATACAGTCCCAGATAGAAATATCCTAAAGTACATATATTATGTTTTTTAATAAATCACTTAAATATCTGGATTATGTGTCTGCAGTATTTAATATAAAAATAATGAGTTGACATAACTGGGTATTTTTATATGTTTTTGAGCTTAATACATAGTGTATTTTAATTAAGCATGGTGAATTGAAATGTATTTTTTACTTTCAAGTAGAGGTAGTATTTATGTAGTTTTTGTTTAGTCTTTATAAGTAGGAAGTATAGGCCACTATAAAACCTAATTTGTTAATTGCTTTATTGTTAATTATTGGGATTTTGCCACTACCTTTGTTTTAAATTTTTGGTGCATTTACTCTGTATTCTGTGTATTTTCTGTGTTCTGTTTTCTGTGAGATATTTTTAATTCAATGCCAAATTTTATATTAAGATATTTTCAGGGACTTGTGAAGATGTGTTTTTGACAAAGTTGATTTGTTTCTGCACAACTTGTAGATTAGCACGTTGTGTTTCTCATATGACAAGATACCTGCTTATATTTCAACATTGTATGGTATATCGTACATAATTTTGCCTATTTTTCTTTCATATTGGGGCCAATATCATTAGCATAAAATTTTTTTCTTACCATTGAAATTGTGCTTTTCTTTATATTCCAGTGACTTAATTTGGGGGTAATTTTTCCACCATATATACCAAAAATAACTACTTTCTGATTGCCGTACAACAGCAGAACCATAAGTTGTCTCCAAAAGGATATCATGAATTATAATAATCACTCCAAAATTATAAGTGATGGTATGACTTATCAGTAACAACACTTTTGAAGGAATTTTTGTCAACAGTAAAGTTGTTTTGGGGGAGAATAATTGCTATTGAATGTAATGAGGCAAATGTCTTTTTTCCCTGATGCTGCGATGCCACTCTATCTTTGGTATTCATATTTTTTGAGACAGGGTTTCACCGTGTAGTTCAGGATGACCTTGAACTTACTGTGTAGTCCAGACTGGCCTCAAACTCATGGCAATCCTCCTGCCTTAGCCTCCCAAGTGCTGGGATTACAGGCATGCACCACCATGTCTGGCCATCATAGTTTTTAATCTAATAAGTGGAAATAATGCCATGAAGGAAAACCTAACACATGAGTGATACCAGTCAGTTTTGTAAAAAGTGGAATTTACTAAATTATAATTCAGATTGTGTTGTCTTGCCAATTTTAGAGATAAATTTATACAGTGCCATTTTTTATTATTCATAAGAAGCACTGTCTAATGTTTGAAGGTATGTGACAAATGCCTTCAAGCACATAGACTGGCTCAAGGTGTATGCATGAGTCCCAGTTGGTCTCCTGTGATCTGTATTTATTTGTGTGTGTGTGTGGGTACCGGGGGTCAAACTCAGGACCTCGTGCACCAGCAGGCACACATGCTACTGAGCGATATCACCGGCCCTTTTTTTTTATATGTGGGCTTCGGGAGTCAAACTCGGGCCCTCATGCTTGCCAGGCAGGTGCTTACACCGCTGAGCCATCTCACTGGCCCTATACTTACTTTGAAAACTTGTATTCTAATAAGATGGAAAATGCAGAAGAAATGGACAGATTCTTAGATACATATGAATTACCAAAGCTGAATCAAGATATAAAAATCCTAAATAAACAAATATCAATCAATGAAATCGAAGATGTAAATAAAACCCTACCAACAAAGGAAAGCTCACGCCCTGACGGATTCACTGCTGAATTCTACCAGAAATTTAGAGAAGACCTAACACCACTACTGCTCAAACTCTTTAATGAAACTGAAAGATGAGCAATACTCCCATATTCAATCCCGGAAGAAAGCATTACTCTGATACCAAAACTGGAAAAGGACCCAACTAAGAAAGAGAATTACAGGCCAATCTCCCTAATGAACATAGATGGAAAAATACTCAACAAGATACTGGCAGACAGAATGCAGCAAATCATCAAGAAGATTATACATCATGATCAAGTGGGATTCATTCCAGGGATGCAGGGATGTTTCAACATACATAAATCACTAAATGTAATACACCATATTAACAGAGCCAAGGACAAAAATCATATAATCATCTCAATAGATGCAGATAAAGCTTTTGAAAAAGTCCAGCACCCATTCATGATAAAAATCCTACAGAAAATTGGAACATATGGTCTTTACCTCAATCTGATAAAAGCCATCTATGACAAACCAATAGCCAACATCATATTAAATGGACAAAAGCTGAAAGCTTTCTCTCTAAAATCAGGAACAAGACAAGGATGTCCACTGTCTCCTCTCTTATTCAACACAGTCCTAGAAACTTTAGCCAGAGCAATTAGACAAGAAAAAGAAATAAAAGGAATAAGGATAGGATAGGAAGAAGTTAAATTATCAGTATTTGCAGATGACATGATACTCTACATAGAAGACCCCAAAAACTCCACTAAAAAAAACTGCTAGATTAAATAAGCAAATTCAGTAGTGTAGCTGAATACAAAGTCAACACTCAAAATTGCCTTCCTGTACACAAATAACAAACTCACTGAAAGAGAAATTAGGGAAACAACTTTCACCATAGCATCCAAAAAAAATGAAATACCTAGGAATCAATCAATCAACAAATGATGTAAAAGACCTCTACATTGAAAACTGCGGTACTCTGAAAAGGAGATTGAACAAGATATCAGAAAATAGAAAGCTATCCCTTGCTCTTAGGTAGAAGGAACCAATATAGTGAAAATGGCCATACTTCCAAAACTCTTATACAGATTTAATGCAATTCCAATCAAAATTCCAATAGCATATTTCACAGAATCACAGAAAACAATACTCAAATTCATTTGGAACCAGAAGAGACCTAGAATAGCAAAGGCAATTCTGGGCAACAAAGGCTAGGCAGGGGGCATCACAATCCCTGACTTGAAATTATATTAAGCTACTGTGATTAAAAAAAAAAAAAAAAAAAACAATGTGATACTGGCAAAAAAAAAAAGACCTGAAGACCAATGGAACAGATTAGAAGATACAGAAACAACGCCATACATACTAAGCCACCTTATTTTTGACAAAGGTACCACACACATTCACTGGAAGAAAGATAGCCTCTTTAATAAATGGTGCTGGAAAAACTGGCTCTACACATGCTGAAGATTAAAATTGGACCCGTATTTTTCACCATGCAGTAAATTAAATTCAAAATGGATCAAAGATCTAAATATTAAAACAGAAACATTAAATCTCCTGGAAAATAGAATAGGTAAAACTCTTGAAGACATTGGTGTAGGCAAAGACTTTATGAATAAAACCTCCAATGGCACAGGAGGTATCACAAAGAATCAACAGCTGGGATCTCATCTTATTAAAAAGCTTTTGCACAGCAAGAGAAACCACCAGCAGAGTGAAGAGACAACCCACAATGTGGGAAAAAATGTTTGCCAGCTGTTCCTCAGACAAAGGATTACTATCAAGAACAGATAAAGAGCTCAAAAAAATCAGACCTCCCAAATTTAAAGACCCAATCCAAAAATGGGCAACTGAGATGAACATACACTTCTCAGATGAAATACAAACGGCAAATAAATATATGAAAAAGTGTTCAACATCATTGGTCATTTGAGAGATGCAAATTAACAACACTGAGATTCCATCTCACCCCAGAAAGAATGGCTATTATCAAGAAATCAACCAATAAAAAGTGCTGGAGGGGCTGTGGGGAGAAAGGAACCTTTCTCCACTGTTGGGAATGTCAACTGGTGCAACGACTGGAAATCAGTGTGGAGATTCCTCAAAAAACTAGGATTGGAGGTCCCATTGGACCCAGCTATTCCCCTTCTAGGTATCTTCCCAGAAGAATTAAAAACATCGTACCACAGCGATACATTTGCACCCATGTTTATAGCAGCACAACTTGTAATAGCTAGATCTTGGAAACAACCCAAATGCCCATCAACCGAGGAATGGATAAAAAAGATGTGGTCTTTTTATACAATGGAGTACTACTCAGCCATAAAGAAGGATAAACTGGAGACTTTTATAGGTAAATGGATGCAATTCGAGACCATACTCATAAGTGAAATAAACCGGACACACGTGTAAACATCGTATTGTCTCTCTAGTGTGAGAAACTGAAAGATTAAATAGGATCCAAAATATACAATAGATACTGTAAAATGGGAAAAAACTTCAAAAGGAAAGAGAAACTGGAATGGGGGAATGAAGAAAGAAGGAAGGGAAAAGCAAAAAATATATATATATATAGACAGTTAAGATAGTTATACTACTAATTTCTCTGAGTTCATTGAAAAGAAAGGTCTGTGCTAATATTCTTTGGACAATTAAATGTTAATATCTTGTACTCTGAGTAACTAGTTTGGAGATAGCAATACACAATGTATTAACCATTGTTATCCACCTACTATCTTGTTTTGAAATTTTGTTTTCTTTTTTTTTCTCTTTAAAATAAAAAGATAAACAATGAAACATGAATAAGACAGGCATTCCTTGGTCTGAATATAGGGGAGACATGAAAAAATTAGTTTTCTTAATGTTCATAAAGTTTTTGGTAGAAAATAAGGTGGGAAAACACAACAAACAAAGAATTATATAAAATTGAAAAACTGCACAGACCTGGAAGCAAACAACAGAGTGAAGAAATAGCCTACAAAATGGGAAAATGTTTTCTATCTACTCTGCAGCGTACTGATATCTTGAAAAAATAGAAGAATGAAATGAATATACACTTCTCAATAACTATCTGAAAAAATGTTCAGCATTTTTGCCCAATAGAGAAATGCAAATTGAGGGGCCAGTGAGATGGCTCAGTGGCATAAGCGCCTGCCTGGCAAGCGCGAGGGCCTGAGTTCAACTCCTGGAACCCACATAAGAAAAAAGGGCTGGTGATTTCGCTCAGCAGCACAGGCACCTGCTGGCACGCGAGGTCCTGAGGTCGACCCCCGGTACCCACAAAAAAAAAATGCAAATTGAAACAGCATATTTATTCCAGAAAGAGCACAGATCGCTAAGAACTCAAAAAAAAAAAAAAAGTTATGTGGCTGCAGGGGGAAAAGGAACCATTCACTATCATTGGTGGGAATGTAATGAGTTCAACCACTAGGGAAGCCAGTGTAGAAAGTATTTTAGACACTAAAATAGTAATTCCATTCAATATAGTGCTTCCTCTTGTGTGTAGCTTCCCCAAGCAGCTAAAGATGACATATTTCACTGATACTACATATTCTTGTTTTTCTGTTGTTGTTGTTTTTTTGGGTTTTTTTTTCAAACTTTTATTTCAATGAAGCCAAATCCAGTGAACTATTTTCAGCAAGGATTAGTCAGAATTAAAAGGCTGGACTGTTTTCCTTCAGAAACTGAATGTCTTTCCTGCCTGCAATAGATCAGTGTGTGCCAGAGTAAACAGAATTGCCCTCAAAAAAAAAAAACAAAAAGAGAGAATACTGTCAGGCACAGTAGCAAATGCCTACTTGGGAGGCCGAGGCAATTTAGTTTGTGCTGTTTGCAACTAGTAGGAAGGCAAGCAGAGAGGTGAATACAGGGGTGTGTCATTTCAGCAAGTGATTCAGAAATTTCTTTTATTTATTTATTTATTTTTAAGACAAGTAAATATTCTCATGTATTAACAAACTCAAGAATTACAGAATGTACAAATACTTTTTGGAGGAAAACATTACTCAGTATAAGATTAAGCCATGTAAAAGCTAAGTAAAAATAAAAGACTAAGGAATGGAATAGTCACAGTGAAATTGCATTTTCACACTAGGGAGACAATACAATGTTTACAAATGTGCATCCAGTTTATTTCACTTGTATTTTTTTGAGTTGCATCCATTTACCTATAAAAGTCTCCAGTTTATCTTTCTTTATGGCTGAGTAGTACTCCATTGTATAAAAATACCACATCTTTTTATCCATTCCTCGGTTGATGGGCATTTGGGTTGTTCCATGATCTAGCCATTACAAATTGTGCTGCTATAAACATGGGTGCACATATATCACTGTGGTATGATGCTTTTAATTCTTCTGAGAAGATACCCAGCAGGGGAATAGCTGGATCAAATGGGACCTCCAGTACTAGTTTTTTGAGGAATCTCCATACTGATTTCCACAGTGGCTGCACCAGTCGACACTCCCACCAACAGTGGAGAAGGGTTCCTTTTTCCCCACAACCCCTCCAGCATTTTTTATTAGTTGATTTCTTTTTTTTTTTTTTTTTTTTTTTTTTTGTGGGTACCGGGGGGGTCGACCTCAGGACCTCGCGCGCCAACAGGCGCCCGTGCCACTGAGCGATATCACCGGCCCCTTTTTTGTATGTGGGTTCCGGGAGTCGAACTCGGGCCCTTGCGCTTGCAAGGCAGGCGCTTAAACCGCTGAGCCATCTCACCGGCCCCCAAGTTGATTTCTTAATAATAGCCATTCTTTCTGGGGTGAGATGGAATCTCAGTGTTGTTTTAATTTGCATCTCTCGAATGACTAGTGATGTTAAACACTTTTTCATATATTTATTTGCCATTTGTATTCATCTGAGAAGTGTTTATTTATCTCAGTTGCCCATTTTTGGATTGGGTCTTTAAATTTGGGAGGTTTGATTTTTTTGAGTTCTTTGTATGTTCTCGATAGTAATCTTTTGTCTGAGGAATAGCTGGCAAACATTTTTTCCCACGTTGTGGGTTGTCTCTTCACTCTGCTGGTGGTTTCTCCTGCTATGCAAAAGCTTTTTAATAAGATGAGATCCCAGCTGTTGATTCTTTGTGATACCTCCTGTGCCATTGGAGGTTTTATTCATAGTCTTTGCCTATAGCAATGTCTTCAAGAGTTTTACCTATTCTATTTTCCAGGAGATTTAATGTTTCTGTTTTAATATTTAGATCTTTGATCCATTTTGAATTAATTTAGTGCATGGTGAAAGATATGGGTCTAATTTTAATCTTCAGCATGTGTAGAGCCAGTTTTTTCAGCACCATTTATTAAAGAGGCTATCTTTCTTCCAGTGAATGTGTGTGGTACCTTTGTCAAAGATAAGGTGGCTTAGTATGTCTGGAGTTGTTTCTGAATCTTCTAATACATATTCCTGTTTACTGCAGCAATACTCACTTTTTCTGTTGGATAGCAGCAGTGAGCCCTGTTCTGTCAGCCACCAGATACCAATGGTAAACAAAAAGTACTCATAAGTGTACTCTATTTAATAAATTATATGTGATATTTTATATTTTGTTATGAAACAAGCTCTATGTCAGATTATTTTTCCTGACTACAGGTCAATAGAAGCATGGTTAGCATATAAATGTAGCAGGGGCAGCCATAATGTTCATTAGATTCAGTGTATTAAGTGCATATTCAATGTATTATTTTTCAACTTTGTTGAGTTGACCAAATATTTCCACTTTATACCTTAAGAAGCATCTGTAACCACTTCAACTTTACTGATGTACATAACACCAACCTCACTGTATCCTCTCCAGGGTTCAGTGCTATTAGTCAGTGTACTACAGTGGAACATATGTATATACACGTATATAAGAGTTTCTTTTTCTAGTTTTCTCATGTTATAAAGGATTTTTTGATGGTTTTTGCCCACTCAGCTCAACAGGCCACGTACCAGTTATTTTCTGTAGGACATACACAGACACACAGAAGTGTGCTTTACCAGGTTTCATGGCATGTCTCCATCAAGTCATGATGAGGACAAGATTAACAAGCCCAAAGCAAAACAATTTTAATAAGTTAAAATTTTCATTAGTGCTCACTTTGGCAGCACATATACTAAAAATTTCATTAATATATGTTTGCAGTGTATAATATTCACATTTGTTGTCAGAACATGGCACATGTATACAGTACATCTGAACTCTTACTTCCCCTTCCAACTTTTCTCCCTCTTCCATCCATTTCTTCATCCTGTTTCCATTTGTAAAATATCTATCTCATTTTCCAATTACTGATCTTTTATTTTTTCTAATAAAGGTAAAAGTTAAACAGAATACCTCCAATAGGAAAGTCAAACATCTATAAATAGCAGCATCCTGAATATGTAGCTCTATAAGGACTTCAGCATCCTTCCTTTGTTTCTATAGAAAATCCACATGATTTTCAAGATTCCAAGAAGCAGAATCCCAAATGATGGTTATGAGCCACACTGTGACCCCAGAAATGGAGATCCACAGTGTGCTGCACAATGTGATGATCACAAGCATATGAGTTTAATGCATGAAAACTGAAGCATCAGATTCACCTACCAAAGACTAAAATGCAGGGCTGCCTGGGTTTGGGGGCACAATCTTTGCCCCTGTATGTCCAGTAGGTGGTGTGTGGCACCAGCTAAGATAATCATAGTCCTTCTTTATCTACATGTTAATTCTGCCAGTTTAGCAGGGTCTAATAATAATAAAAGTTCCAGAAATAAAAGTTGGCAAGTTTCAAATCATGTGCCATCTCAGTAGCATTAAATGTCATGCCACTATGATCCATCGTTTATCTCAATTTATCTCATCACATAGCTCTTGTGTGATGTCACATCTTGACAAGACGGGTGAGCACAATAACACAGGCAACATTCAGAGAAAGACAGCAATTCACATGACACCAATTACATGTTTTACTCTAACCATTTCAGTAGTAAGTACTATTATGCATCTCTACATGTGCATAATTTATCAATTCAATTTTTCATAAGTGTATATGTACATAAAATGCTATACGTGTGTATGTGTGTGCATGTGATTATTATCCACTGCTGGAAGCATACATTGGGGACATGGAATCATATCCCCCTCAGACAAAGGAGCACTATTCTATTTTTTATTATAATAGAGAGGTACACAACTCCTACCTGTCTGGTTTGTCACAACAGAAAAAAAAAAAAGATACAACAGAAGTTGTCTGGAAGACACATGACTGACTTGCCAAGTGACAAATAGTATGTACACCTCCCAAGAACAAACACTCTTCCATTCTCGGCTCTAAATAATAGAGTCTTGAACACTTTCTATCTTTGCCCCAGGAAAATACCCTCGTTTTATGTGGGCTATGATTGAACCTCAGAAGTAACAAACCTGGAACAGGCATAAATTTTTGAAAAGAAAATGCAGTTTTAAAATGTCTAGTATCTAGAAAAGACCAGGTGGGGGCCAGGGATATAGTTCAGCGGCACAAGCACCTGCCTGGCAAGCGCAAGGTCCTGAGCTCAATTCCTGGTACCAAAAAAAAAAAAAAAAAAGAAAAGAAAAGACAGGGTGGGTCAGTAGTAATGGAGGTGAGGCAGAAAGACAGTTTCAGATGACAAAGAGAACACAAACATCTCCAGGCAGTCAGCAGATGAATCACCCTCCACACCACCTGGAACTTTAAAAGAACTACTGAAGCTAAGGGAACAGGGGAGAACTCATAATTAATAAGTTGTTTCCAAGCTGGTTTGATTATACATAAGTATTTGTAGACTTATTGGTATTCTTAAAGGTATTTTTTGTCCATTTTAAATCCACATAAAATGTCTTAGCATTTTCCTTTTCTACTTTGTCAGTTAACAAAATATAAATCAAGGACTTACAAAGTCCTGTTCAAAGATTTATATTCAGCTGGGCATGGTGGCATGTGCCTGTAATCCCAGCAGTCAGGAGGCTAAGACAGGAGGATTGTCATGAGTTCAAGGCCAGCCTGAATTACATAGTAAGACTCGGTCTCAAAAAAAATTTTTTTTGATTCTACATTTTACCTTACTTAATTTATAAATGTTGTGATGCAGATGATGAGTGCGAGCAATGAATTTCCGTTGGTGCTTCCTGGGCAGCAGTCTTCCCTACAGGTGGCCCGCAGCTGGACATAACGCCAACAGAAAGAGTACACACAGTGAAAAGCTGCAGAGTGGTGGAAAGCTAGAGACCTATGTGCAGAAGCCATGCAGAAAGAAGCTACAGCCATTGAGTGCTTATTTTCTGTCTGAGGTTGTGACCCTACTTTCCTTTAGACATCCTACACACAGTTTTGATTTTGGTATGCATAAATTTGCTGGAGTCCATCTATAATTTGTGTAAATAAAAATCTGTGGTCAGGCTCAGAGATAGATTCCTTTACATAGTTTCTGGGAAAAGGGGTGATGGATTTTACACTTTCAATGAGAACTATAAAGTAACTTCAGGTAAGCGTGCTCCTCTAGCAAATATTAGGGTGGAGGAGGTTGCATTTTCACACTGGGAAAAGGGAACAGCAGGCTATGGTCAGCTCCCAGAGTTAAATATAGATAAACTTATCACTGTGGCACACCATTTCAGAAGTTAATCTTGCTCTCTGCATTGGAAAGATGTTTAACTGTCTAAATGTGGATTTTTCCTGTGACTGAGAGTGAAGCAGGTGGCTTTTCTTTACTCTTGATTATTTTGTAGAATATTGCTGTTGAACAACTGCAGTATGTGTATGTATTTAATAGTTATATTCCCTTGTTTTCATGCTTTAATTTGTTTAGTAAAATGGGTCAAAGCCAGGCATGATGGTGCACTCCTGTAATCTCAGCACTCAGCAAAGCTGAGATGAAAGGACTACAAGTTTACAAGTTAGAACCCAGCCTGGGCAACTTAGCAACTTAACAAAACCTTGTCTCAAAAAAAAAAAAAAAAAAAAAAAAAAAAACGTGGCTGGGGATGTGGCTCAGTACAAATGCCCTGGGCCAATCCCCAATGCTGAAAAAGTAAAAAAAAAAAAAAAGGCCTGGTTAATGGATAAAGTGTGAGAAAGCCTTGGCAATGAATCCAACTGCCTCATCCCACACCGATCATTCCACACTGTCCTCTGCTATAGGGCCTGACCTGCTCAAGGCAGCCCTCCCTCTCTGAGGTCAGTTGTCTCCACAGGATGTAGTCTAGAATAACCTGAGCATATTTACTGCCCTACTTCTAGGAGAAAGAAGCAGGAAAGGCCTACTAAATAAATAGAAAACAGGTGCCTGGCCTGGAAACCCAGAAGCAAGTTCAGCTTAAAAGCAATAATCCCTAGGTGGACCATTTCAGTACCCTGGGAGTAACCCAGGGCAGGGAATTGTCTTGGATGGGCTCTGTCACTTTGCTCATCACAGCCAGATATGGAGGTCTCTTCTCCTGTCCCTCAGATTTCAGAGGGTGGGCCTTTGATCACCAGCCATTGAGAGATGAATGTGGGCTGTGAGAGCTGTGCATAGGAGAGCAGGAGAGGGATATTAGGACGATCCACAATGTGCAGCCTTTATTTTTTGCTGCCATACTTTAGACCCAGTGTCACCTGCTGGAAAAAGGCACAAGATTCTCAGACTCCCTTGCTATGTGACTTGCTTGGGCTGCAGGAGTTGCATAGACACAAATGTGGGCCGTAGCTTCCTGAGAAACATGAGTCCTGCTGAACTGTGCCCTCATTTGGGGCTGTGGGGCCAGGGCTCAAGAGCAGCTGCAGGAGTTGTGGCCTTGACATTACGCAGACAGGTGCCCGGATGGATGCTAGGCCCAGGATGAACAGTCTCTGGTCCCACATGGTGGTGGGTGAGGGGCCTTATCTGCATGGCCACGTGTCACACAATGCTGCCAGCAGCTTCTTTCTGTCCCTCTGAGGCCAACTAACCAAAAGCAATTCCCCAAATCAGTTTGCCGGTGGTCAGTCCTTAGGATTGGCTTCTGAGCGTCACCGAGTCTCACCTTCTCCCCAACCACCCCAAATGCTGTTATGGCCCACGAGCTGATTCCAAGCCAGGCACCCCACATTCCAGGCTAGCCTGGACCCTGGCTGGAGCCCCACAGTCCTGAGTGGAAGACAGTAAGTGATCAGTTGAGGGAGTTCCTAAGCTAGGCCCTGGGAAGAAGAGAGGACCCTACCTGGAGTTTCGGCCCTTCCTTGGACACCCATAGCACCCCACAGGCCCAGCCTTCCCTGGCTCTCCATTCCTCGGCAGTGTGGGTAGTTCTACCCTCAGAGGGCAGGAGGACAGCCTTACCCTGCCCCATCCCATCTTAGGGCTGAAGGAGCCCAACAGACCCCAGACCCAGCCAGGGTTGCACACAGCATCCTCCCTTGGAGAGGATGAAGTGGAGAGGAACCTGCTGCCACTGTCACCCCTACAAAGAGACCTCTTTTCCCTCAGGAGGACATCAGGCTCTGTCCGCCCAGGCCATAACCTTTCTACTCCTGGGGCAGCATCTGATGGGAGGCTGTTTTGGGGGTGCCCTGACCCCCAGTCTGGGGGAATAGGTCTTTCCAGGGTGCATGTCCCCAGCCTTCTTGTCATCACAAGACACTGTACTAAGCAGTTCTATTTCTTGTCAGAACCAACCCCACCTGTCAGGCCCAACACAGGGGTGCAGCTGACAGGGAAAACAGTCCACTTAATGGGCTTTTCCCTGTCCTCCAAATCCCTGTGATCCATCTGCCGCCTGTCTGCCACCTGGTTCCAGATGCTTCCAGAGCAACAACAGAGCCCCTGTGGGCAGTGCTCTGAATGCACACTCTCCAACGCAGCCAGTCCTAGCAGCCTCACCTCTACCTGCCTGACCTCAGCCCCTGTGACAGATGTGTTGAGAGGACTGTGTAGTTTCTGGTGGGTCAACAGGGAGGCTTGGCCTGGGTCCTGGGGGGTCATCTTCCCACGAAGCCAGCTGGAGGGTCAGCCAGGGAGGCCTCTAAGGAGCAGCGCCTGGGGGACCCAGAGCCCATGCACACTTGCTCCCATTCTGGGCCACAATCTCTGACCCTCAGTGTCAGCCACCACCTGACTGATGCCAACCATGGTGGTGTGTGCAGCCCTGGGTGCTGGTACCCATGAGGGAAAGACCATAGCCCCCCACACCAGCCAGGGCTCTGTCCACAAGGACACAGCTCCCCCAACACTGTATCCAGCACTGTTATTTGTGCCTCCCACACCCACTGTGGGGTCTGGATTTTTGCACTGCCCTGAACCAAAGCTGCTCCCCAGGCCAAGCTGCCAGTGTATGGGTCATCAGGATGGAAGGCCTTGTCCTCCCCCAGGATGTAGAGCCAAAACCTTCTGCAGGAATGGGTGCACCCCTGGCTTGTCCCAGTATGGAGACTCAGAATAAAATGTTGCCAGCAGCTCAAGTCTATCATGTGTCTGTGGAGACCCTTCCACAAATCACCGAAGGGCTTCCATTTCACAAATCACACACACTAAGACACAAACACATGCAGACACACCATGTCCTGAACCCAGTGAACAACAAATGGTGTGTTTTGAGCCCAAACCCCTTTGCCCATGGGAGGCCCTCCACACCTCCATCCACCAGGCCTGAGCACCCTGGCCTGGCTGTGGGGCTGCAGGAGGAGCCTCTGACCTCTTCATTCTCCACTGCAGCACTCTGGCCCCTGCTGCCCTGTCTTGAGCCTGGTCAGGTGAGTCTAGGGTCTAAGAGGCTGGGCAGGGAGTCAGGACACACTGGGCAGTTGTGGCCTCATGGGCAGAGGGGCCAGGCAGAAGCCTGTGGGACATAACAGCTGTGTTCCTTCAACAGCACTGACCAGCCTGGACAAGGCATAGTTCCTCCAGGCAGAGATGATCAGTAAGCCTGGAGGAAGCTACTAGGCCTGGACACAGTCCCCTGATGTCCTCCTATGGCTCAGCCTGGCCTCCTCCACGGTTCTCCACACTCCCTATGCCGTCCTGGTGGGAACCCCTGGGGGAAAGTGTATCTCAGAGCCAAGTAAGCCCTCCTGGGGGGGACACATGAACTTCCTGACCTGCGGGTCCAGAAGGAGGGTGACCCCCCAAGGTGCATCCCCCCCCATGCAGGTCCACTCTGAGTATAACTAAAATCTGTTTCACTTTCTTTGTAACAAGTCAGGTGCTGTCAGGAAAGCAGTACTTAATCTGAGGGAGCCTTGGGGCACAGACCACCCCTGCACCCTGCAGCCAGGTCCCCTGGCACTGTCGGCCTTAGGGCCACTGAGAGGATCACCTCTGGCCCAAAGAAGGAAAAATACAGAGGGCTACGCAGGCCCGAGACCTTGAGGTCTCCCCTGGGCCTGCCCAGTAGCACAGCCCGACCTTCTGAGCCTCAATGTGAGCAGGGCCCTGGAGTTGCTTTCCCCAAGGCAGCGATGTGGTTACCTGTCAGTGGTTGCCAGCTGTTCCATTTGCTCAGTTCTGACTGGTTCAAGACTTTAGAAGCATAAATGAGGATATTTATTTCTCCCACATCCTCTAGGTTTCTTATTTGGCCCTGGAAACAGGCCCTGTGTCTGGGGACATCATCAGCATGTCTTGAGGGAGGGTGATCCTAGCATCTGCCCAGTCCACACTGCTGGCCCAGGGTGGTCATGCTGTCAGGTGACATTAGGATGATGTCAATCAATGGCTCCCTCAACCAGCCCACCTGCCTGCCAGTGCCAGGGCCTCACCACAGGAAAGAATCCTTTCCTCTCTCAATGGCCATGCCTGGGACAGGAAAGGAGTCGGAAGGGTCAGACATGGGCTGGGGGCTCCCACAGGCAGCATGCCCACCTGGAATGCTCACTGCCACCTCTGGCCTCCTCTTCCTCCCTCCCTTCCTCTTCCCTATCCTCCCATACACCTTGCATCTTGGGGACCTTTGAGCCAAGTGTGCTACCTGGCCAAAAAAATGGTGACACTGAAGTGAGAGGTTCAGTCATTCAACAGCCACTCAACACCCACAGTGCCAGGATGGAGAACTCACAGCCTCCAGGTACATAGTCTACCTAGAGTCACTGTCCTCTGCCTACCTCTCCAGCCTGTGGAAAAACTGTCTTCTCCCTCCTACAGAGCAGGAAGCCGCAATCTGCCTGGCCTCAGGGCAGACAGACCTAAACAGAAAGGTGTATGTCGCCTCATGGGGCTGGTGTCACCTTTTCTGAAGACTAGGAATCTGTCATCTGAGGTGCCTCCTTCAATCCTGGCCCCATGTTCCTGACTCCTCAGTATAAGGAAAAGGGAGAGGTCCAGGCTCCAAAGACTACTGTGGAAAGTGCAATGAACACGAGAGGCAGAGACCAGCCAAGACCACCAGGCTTGTGTAACAGCAACATGGTGTGGAATTTATTGTGCCCAGGAACAGGCAGACAGAGGGCAAAAGGTCATCTGTAGGGAACAAAGAGAAGTGGGCCCCTTTTATAGGGATTGAAAGAAGGCAAGGGACATTAGTTGGGAAGATTTTAATAAAAATCTGTGATCAAAATTCTCTGGCAGGGCCGGTGAGATAGCTCAGTGGCATAAGTGCCTGCCTGGCAAGCGCAAGGTCCTGAGTTTGACTCCCAGTACCCACATAAAAGAAAAAAAGGGCCAGTGATAGCGCTTAGCAGCACAAGTGCCCACTGGCAAGCACGAGGTCCTGTGTTCAACTCCTGGTACCCACATTAAAAAAAAAAAATTCTCTGGCAGTCTCACATCTCAGTGAGCAAAATCCTTGAAGTGTGCGGTATAAATCCTTGGGTGTCTCCAGATTTCCCAGGACCTGTGAAATTCCTTGCCCTATCTTATCTTCTTTATGACATCCTGTGCTTGCTAAGGACAGCCTGGGTGCTGAGCTGAATTCCCTGATGAGAATAGTGCCTCTGCTGGCAAGTAAGTTGGGAGCTGGGAGAGTCGGGTCTGATTCAAGCCTTATAGAAAATGACTCCCGTAAGCCCCAGTACAGCTCTGGACAGGGCTGCCCTCTTCCCTTTGGACTGGGATGAGTCAGGACTGGACAGGTGATCCACATGGACAGTGACCAGGCCTCTAGCCACCTGCACAAACACCCTGAACTCAGGCCCCCTGCCCAGCCCCGCAGGGAGCACTGGTGCCCAGCAGCTCTGCTTTCAGCAGCTGGCTACCACAAGCAGACAGACACCTTTGAGGTCAGGGCCAAGCAGCCTCCCCAGGACCAAAATAGCTGTCAGATGACTGCAAGGGCCAACTCACCACTTTCTCCCCAAAGCCAGGCTGCTCCCAGCACCAGTAGTAGCTAAAAATAGGCACGAAGGGCACAAGTCTCAGGGACAGCCAGAGGGGAGAGCACACTGCCTCAGCCCAGGGCACAATGAAGTCCCTTCGCTTCATTGCTGCAGAAGCCCTGGTATCCCACCCCTTGCTGGCCCGGAACAGCCTGGACAGTGTGGCCTACAACCTCTACCCACTCCTGTTCAAGGCCAGCTACCTGCTGGAGCAGGCAGAAGTAACCCGCGCTGTGTTGGGGTGTTGGCCCCTGGAGGAGTTCCGGCTGGCCTTGCTGCTGGGGCCCAGCACTGACCACCTAGAGGACCTGCGTGACTGGGCCTGCAGGACCTGCCTGGAGGCCTGCATGCAAGGCCTTGGTGACCATGTGCTGCAAAGTGGGAGCCGCCGGCTGCGGCTGGCAGACCTCACAGGCATCCGCGATGTGCAGGAGCAGCGGTGTCCCTGTGGAAGGGTGCTGGGGAGGTGGGGCCGCACCCAGCTGCTGGCCAGGACCTGCTGTAAGCTGCAGGCCCAACCCTGTGTGGCCGGGCACCCTGTCGAGGTCCTGGCAGACCTCTTTGTAACTAATGGCAACTTCGAGGCAGTAGTGCAGGCTCTGCAGCCAGCAGGCCCAGCTCCACTGCAGGTGTGCTGCCTCTCATTCCGTGCAGACAGCCTGAGTCCGGGACAGCTCCTGCTTGTGCTGGGCCTGGCCAAACCGGCTGCACTGCGCAAGCTAGAGGTGGTGCACAATGTGCGGCTGCATGCTGGCCATGTGCTGCAGCTGCTGGCCCAGGTGGGCTTCCCCCAGCTGTCCTCGCTCACCCTGCCCACCAAGGCCTTTGATGTGCCTCCTGCCTGCACCCCAGCCCCCGAGGGCCAGGACCCTCTCCTTGCCTCCATTGCCTGGGAGCTGAGCCGCATGACCCAGCTCACCGAGATCAGTGTGGCCTTCTCTTCGCTGACTGGGAAGATCAGGACTCTGCTTGGGTGAGTTGAGCACTGCACAGGGTAGGCAGGACCACTGGGGAGGCACCAGGGACAGAGTGCAGGAGTAGCTTCCTCACAAGGCCACCAGCTCCCTAGGGCTGCTTTCGCTAGAGCAGCAGTTATAACCACCAGGAAGGATGGAGCACTGAGGGCACTTGGAGGACTGTTTCCAGTTAGCAAAAGAGAATGCTCTCACTAGCAAGTTACCAAGGCAAAGGGACCATGGTGCATACTGTGGTTTGTACTGTTATATAATTACCCAGCAAATTACCCAGCACCAGGTGCTAAAACAGCAAACTCTGTTCAGATAGGAGTGGGCACAGCTCAGCGGGGAGCCTTTAGCTCCAGGTTGTAGTCAGCTGTCAGCAGTGGCTGCAGCCTCCTCTGAAAGCCTCGCAGGTGGATGTGCCAATCCCTTGTGCCTGGGGTCCTTGGCATATGGCATCCTCACATGGTGGAGGCCATGGGTCTCCATCTCTGCAGCTCTGCTGTGGGAGAGACACATTCCAGTGGCCCCCAGGTAGAAGTGCTGTCCTGTTACAGGTGGGATGGGCAGGCCGGGTGGGGGTCTGGGTATGGTAGGCAGTGGGAGGCAGCCTCAGCACAGGGTGAGAGGGGACAGAGAGCAGGATCCTGGGGACATCTTGCCTCACTGAGCAAGAACAGGCCCAGGGTCCCTGAGAGTGGTGGCCCAAGAATGTGCTTCCTTGCCAGTCTTGGGTACTGTTCCAGAGTCCATCCCCAGCTGCCCGTTAGCTGACGCTGGCTGCTGAACCAACTAAGTTAGATTAGTGATTCAGGGATGTGGAGCCCATGTCAGGGTCTCTAGGCTCCCCTCCCCAGCTCTAAAATTGTGGGTTCCACCATCAACAGAGCACGATGGCATTTTCTTTCTTGCAAATTTCTTCACTGCCCCTGCAACAAGTCTTCTGAGCAGACATTCCTGACATGACCACATACTGTACTTCCACAGGGAACCTGAAGGGTTTGTTGGTAAATCTGCCACTATGGGTGCTGTGTGCAAAGTGAACCCTTGACCATGCAGTGGGTACAGCAGCCCGGATGATTCTGAGCCAGGGGCAAGGCTATGTTCCAATAAAACCATTTATGGACATTTGCATTTCATGTAACTTTCATGTGTTGCAAACTGTTCTTTTTTTTTTCCAACTAATTAAAGATATCAAAGTCACTCTCAACTCAGACTGTATGAAATCCCATAGTGGTTGGATTGCAACCCCCATAAGAGACAAAACCAATGGATTGTTCTCATCCACCATGGCCTCCAGCTTACCTGGGATCTTCCTCTTATCTGTGCTATTTTCTGCCTGTCTCCACCAACCCAGCCCCCTCAGGACTCCACTGCGAGTGCTGGACCTGGCCAATTGCGCCCTGAACCATGCAGACATGGCCTTCTTGGCAGACTGCACCCACGCCACCCACCTGGAGGTGCTGGACCTCAGCGGACACAGCCTGGTCCACTTGTACCCCTCAACCTTCTTTAGGCTGCTGCGCCAGGCCGCCCAGACGCTGAGGGTACTGACGCTGGAGGACTGCAGCATCGCAGATAGCCATGTGGGCATGATGAGCCTGGGCCTGAGTCCCTGCACCCAGCTCCAAGAGTTCAAGTTCCTGGGGAACCCCCTGTCAGCCCATGCCCTCAGACGCCTCTTTGCTGCATTCTGTGAGCTCCCCAAGCTGCGGCGTGTTGAGTTCCCAGTGCCAAAGGACTGCTACCCTGAGGGCATGGCCTACCCCCAGGATGAGCTGGCCGCATCCAAATTTGACCAGGAGAAGTACAATGTGATTGCCGAGGAGCTGCACTTGGCGCTGCTGCAGGCAGGCCGGGAGGATATCCAGGCTTCCACACCACTCTTCGGAAGCTTTGACCCAGACATTCAGGAAACGAGCAATGAGCTTGGTGTTTTCTTGCTGCAAGCTTTCAAAAATGCTTTAGAAAACTTTTCTAGAGCACTAAGACAAATTGAGTAGGTTCTCAAATTATGCCAAGAATGGGTCTTGCATTTTAGCCCACGCAGCACTTGGGATGCATTGCAGACAGGAGGGCTAGGCCAAGCATTTGTTACCAGCAACCTCATTGGCAAAAGCACTTCTTAGTGAAAATTGTAGGTATACCTGTTAGGTGCTGTAGGAGAGAAAGTCCTGCGTTCTAGATGTGACATGAGGTGTCCCTGGGTGTCACCACAGCAGGACCCTGGAGCCAAGGATCCAAGGAGAGAGGCCACCACAGTGGCAGAGGGTAGAGAAGTGATTGGCCAGGCACTAGGGCAGGTGGCAGTGGGGACAAGGTCCACCTGCTACACAACAGTGAGGATGAGGAAATGAGAGAACTTATTGCAGAATGTGTATAAAAGAAGCAGCAGCCCATGAAAGCTAACTGAGAAAGACTAAACATGAGAAGTAAAAATGAAAAGTGAGACAGACAGACCTCTGTGCCCAGCAGGAGGCACTGCATACAGCAAGTCATGGCTTGCCTGCTGCACTAATGCTCATAAGACAAGGCCTGGGGTGGGCTGGGGTGCCTTCCTCCCCTCACTGGCATCCAAGTGGGTGAGTGCTGACTCTTGTCCCATCTCTGCCCACCACCCCTCTAAGCCCCAGCCCTGGGCGTCCACCTCCTGGGAAGACTGCAGTCTGGCACTTGGCAACCTTTGAGGGGGTGCTAATTACCACCAGAGAAAGATGCACTTGGACTTGATTTCCACCACAACCTGCTTTGTTAAAGAACTGAGTATTAGGATGATTAAATGCTAATAAAATAGAAGTGTGGTTTATTCAGATGTGGGATTTCTTTTATTGTAATTCAGAATTTTTAAAAGGGACTACTAGTCTGAACATAAAACATTTTCTCAAGACAGGCAAGAGCTTGGACCCAGAACAACTCAGGGTCTGACATGTGGCTCCCCATATAGTCCTTCCCTGTAGCCCCCATCCCCAGGTATACCCCAGGCCATTCTCAAACAGCTTAGTGGGGCAGCCTGGGTGTGGGCCCAGCAGGAAGCGTCACGCTGTTCCTGTCCCAGGTCCCAGCAGTAACCAACCACCGGGTGGGCAGACCTGTCTCCAGGGCAGGAAATGGACCTCTACCTCTGCTTTCCCCACAACCACCTTAACCATTTTCTGCTAACTCTACTTGGTATGTTTTATGAGAATACTGTTTCACCCCAGAGTTTGATATTGTAGCAAGTTTTTGGAAAGAGAGCAGGCACCATGAAAAATTAGCAGTCTAATCCGGACTCTCAAAAGCAGAGTAGCTCCCACAGTTTCAAGCATTTGAACTTTCTTAATTAATGGCTTGGTCTCTAAGTGGCACCATAACCCATCGTTATCTACAGGCTGGGCAGCACTGGAGGTCCTCACCACCAGTGAGGCTGAGATGGACATGACCTATGCTCTGGGCAGGGGCAGGAACATGGAAGTCTGCTGAGGCCAGGTGAAGGCACTGATAGCAGACGCTCTGTACAGTGCCCCCTCCACATCGGCAAGAGCCCTTCTGGGGCAGGAATCCAAACTTCCCAAGCCAAGGGGCTGTGGACATATTCAGCTCAGAGTCATCTTGAAGGGTCTATGCATGAGACTCACCTGCTCCTCTGGCCCTGCCTGGCCCCAGCCTGAATAGGCAGTTTCAACATCTGATGAATTTAGGTCACCTGGCCCACCTTGGGAATCTGTACCTAAGGCCAGGTAGTATCTGTGGCACACATCTGGTGTCTACCAGGGCCCCACACCATCCTACTGTGTTTGTGAAAAGCAGATCTCTGCAGCAGAATTTAGGGTCTCTGACCCAAGGTCACACTGTTGGAAACCCAGAAAATGCACTGGGCACATAAGTGTGCTAATCAGAGCTGCAACACACATTGGCGGCTACAGCCAGGTGACTCCTGATGATGCTTTAGGGGTCTGCTGTCACCTGCCCTGACCCAGCTGGTCTTTCCAGGGCCAGATGGGTGAAATGAACAGGGACATTACAGAGACCAGCATCAGGGATGCCAGGGACCCCAGGGGCCCAGCACTGGGGACACCATGTGGGCCACTCCTTCACATTCCTAAGTCTTCCTGCTGACTCTCCTACAGAGTGAGGGCAGTGCAGGGGCTCTTGTCTGGCCCTTCCTACCTTAATGACTAGATCTACAGGTCAGGACACTAGCGTGAAGGAAACTACAGAGATATCAACAGACCCAAAAAGCCTCTGCTCCAGTCATAACCAGCGCTCTTGTTCTCCCCTTGCCCCATTACAAGTTAATCAATGCTCTACTTAGCTTTCACCTGAAATCTGCTTAGCTAAATCTACTTAGCTTAACTCTGAAATCCTGTTACCAACCAGCCCCTATGGCTGGCCAAGAAGTGGAGGTTCTCCGCTTGCCACTGTCTTGATGCCTGTCACAGCCACCCCACCTACCTCCCTCTGCCAGTCCCAAGCCCTGTCCACGGCACCTCCCAGCATGACAGGACCAGAGCCTCACCAGCAGGCCCAACACCTACCCCACCTGATCCTTTGCTGCCAGGAATTCCAGTCCATTCAGAGACTATTACAGGAATCCTGCCCGAGCATCAACCTGGGGCTGGGCATTCCAACATAGTGCCTTCTGGCCAACTGGCATTGTTTCCCAGTTCCTGCAGGCACCCAGCCCCATGGGAGCCCACAAGGATGTCTCCCAGAGGCTGGCTCTTCAGGGCCCCCAACAGTAATGCCTGAGCTAATGTGAAGGGCTCTCAGAACCCTGGAATTCTGGTTTTCAGGCTACTCACCAAACACCCCATCTAAGCATCAGGCCAACTTGGCCTGGAAGCTGCCATACTCCTTTGCTGTCCTGTCAGTCTGACAGCAAGAGTCTCACCTACAGAGTGGAGCATCCCTAAGAGCCAGTGGGCCCCTGGCTTCCACAGCAGGCCTTGAATCATGGCTAGCTTACCACTGCCTTTTGCTTTCAAGGTTTCCTATGCAGTTAACAAAGCCACACCCTGCAGCCCTTGATTCTCACTGTTCTACTCCATTCAAACACCCCAGGGATCCCCACTTCCTGTAGGACAGGCAGTATGCCTGCTCAGCAGCTGCAGGTGGCCTGAGAGGCTAGAACCAAAATTCAGAGGCAGAGCAGTTCCTCCCAGGCAGACTCAGGGCCATCTTGAGTACTTTTCTAAGATCTGACCTGCTTTTCCCCACTGCTGCACTGAGGTTCCAGGAGATGGCTTTAAAATAAATCTCCATGTGTCCAAGTTACCTAGATTTCTACTGCTTGTGACCAGATTTATACAGAGAGAAACACAGTGACTGTCTTGTCAAACCTTGAAAAGAGGGACACTATTGGGGGGAGGGTGCTGGGGATTGAATCCAAGGCCTTCACACTGAGCTAGTCTTTTTTATTTTTGAGACAGGGACTCACTAAGTCACTAAGCTGCCCCAGGCTGGACTCCAACTGATGATCCTCCTGCCTCAGCCTCTGAGTGCTGGGATTATAGGAGTGTGCCACTAGAGCATTTCTGAGACCAATTTACAAAGCTCAGCTCACCTCATAGGTTGAATAGATAGAGCGAGCCCAGCTGTGTGCACAGCAATGATGTCCCCACCAGTGTGGTGTGGAGCCACCCAGAGGGAGCTGAATGGCACACACACTGTGGTCCCTGCTCAGGGCTCAGATGTGTGTACACTGAAGACTTGCTACTGTATGGGAGCCTTTTCTTCCCCTTACTTTAGAGATGATCTCAGTAACTATAAGCAACCAGGCTTTAAAAATAACCCAACAAACAGTTTCACGTTTCAGTCAGACACAACTTCTCTTTTAAAAAATACCTGGGTCCTCTGGGGAAGCTTTCCCCCACATCACAAAATTGTTGCTGTGTGTTGCCCTGAAATTATTTTTTGTCATGAAATCAACACTGTACCTGCCAGTCTGCAAGATGCACATATACACATACTATATATTCATATATATACATATATATATAATTATAATATATATATATATATATATATATATATATATATATATATATATATACATGCTTAAACAAGAGGGGTAAAGGCATCTCCACCTAATGAGTCAACTGAGGATACATACAGCGTTCCTGCCACTGTGTTTTGTGGGCTCCCATCCCTTCTAGGCCACTGTCAGATACCCACGTGCAAGTTCCCAGTAGTTCTGGAGTCAACATGCCTGGCTCAGACAACTCCAACACCACTACCTGTGTGACCAGGGCAGGTTACTGTCCCAGTATGTGAGTTCTAGATCCCCTCTATAAAGTGAGGATGTGTGGAAAAGCTTACATGGCAGTGCCAAGACCGCATCCTCTCAAAGGGCCACTTACAAGGCTGGCACCTAGGAACTTAGATCCTAGGAGGGTTCCCAGCACCATTTTAACCAGTAAGACTGGCTCTGGGCCTAACCCACCCAGCACAGGTCTGCCAGCCCTGCCCACCTACTGGTCTGTCCCAGGCAGAGGAGTGAGAACAGCCCCCATCATAATGCCGGCGCAGGCTCCAGTGAGTGTCCCAGGGATCTGTCACGCACGGTAACAGCTCGGCCCTGGAGGAATGGAACATGTTTCAGGTGCTGGGAGGGATCCTTGGAAGCTCATGCCTGGTTTCCTCTGGGCTCATGCCATGTGCCTTCTCCCTCTGGTGACTTTTTCTCTCTTAGTCATGGTTCATGGCTGTGAGGACTACATGTGCTGAGTCCTGGGACACTCCATGAAGGCCACGAGAACTGGGGTGGTCCTGGGGAACCCGGGCCCAGATAATAATAGTACTTGATCGTAGGAAAGAAGGATTGCATGAACAATATACAAAAAGCCTCAGTTCATGATAGCTATGTGTGAAATGGTGTTGTAAGTGCCTATCTACCTTTCAGGTTGGTTGTGGTAAAAACTGAGATAATATACATTATACAGATAATATATACAGATAATATACATTATCTGTACAAGAATAGTTTGTACAGAGTAAAGGATCACATAAGTTAAAAGTGACATTATTAGTTTTAAATGGTATGTATTTTTGATTGTATATCATTGCTAACAAATAATATCTGCTTACTGAATACAGACACAAGCTGAAGTCCAAAAACATACTAAATACCAACTGGATACAATAAACACTTAGTGTTTCTTCCCTTTGTGAGTGAGCGAGATCGTCCACCCAATGCAAAACCTTGAGGATATTGTTACTTCCTACTGTCACCTGCGAGGCAATCTGACGTGTTACCTGACAACTTCTAAAAAGAATCTGGAGAAGGAGAAAAATAACTCAAGAGGGGCCAGTGAGATGGCTCAGTAGCATAAGCACCTGCCTGGCAAGTGCGAGGGCCCGAGTTCGACCCCAGAACCCACATACGAAAAAAGGGGTTGATTATATCACTCAGTGGCACAGGCGCCTGCTGGCACGCGAGGTCCTGAGGTCGACCCCCGGTACCCACAAAAAAATAATAATAATAATAACTCAAGAGGACAATCTATTTAGGAAGAGATGAAAACTGACAGAAAACTGCTTTTGCTAAGGATCAATATTGTATTAGACCTTTTAAAAACAATTTTTTACCATAGAGCTAGAACATAAGGTTATATTATTCTGCTAAATATTAGCAGCTCAGAAAAATGCTTCAGAGAAAGTGAGTCCTTCATAGCTGCAGAGCATCTACAGGAAACCCTTCATCTGCTGAGACCATGCTGTGCCACTCAGAGTGGCAGGAGCAGAGTCGCTGCTGAGGGTGGCTGCATGTGGCTACAACACAGGTGGCAGGAAACAGAAAACATCAGAGAGGCTGGAATGCAGAATACCACAACAAACTGCTGTCTTCTGGCCTTGAGTTTTATTTCATTTTCTCTTACTTCTCTAGTATAACCTTCTCTACTCTCTTAAACTTTTTCAATTCGACAACTAGCTCCCAATACT
Organism: Erethizon dorsatum; assembly: GCA_028451465.1. Lineage (NCBI taxonomy): Eukaryota > Metazoa > Chordata > Mammalia > Rodentia > Erethizontidae > Erethizon > Erethizon dorsatum. Next base: position 53,107,788 of record CM051833.1, read on the forward strand.
TGAGATACAACCACATAAGACTCCCATTTTGGCATTTGTTGGTGTTCCACACACTGCCACAATATGTATCATGCTTAAATATGTCGGTCAAGCCAGCTGCCATCTCTAAGTCAGCAGCTATGGGGTCGATGGACGCACGTACCAGCAAGTTCTTCTCGAGCTCCAGCCTGGCACGTCGGGGGAGGAACAGGCTGCAGTAGATGCGCTGCCTTTCAGCGAGAGCCTCTCCAACTTCCTGCAGCATCAGCCCTGCTCTCCGCTGCCAGTCCTCTTGCTCCTCCAGACAGCTCAGATACACACCTCTCAGGGGCTGCAGCTGGCTTTTCTCTCGCATTACCTGAGCCCATTCCTGTTCCAAAAGCTTCTTTTCTTCCACCAGCTTGCGCCCTTGAGAGACAAGGGCTTCTCGATAACTAGTTGTTCTGTTTTGCTCCTTTTCAAGTTCCAAAGACAGCTGAGCAACAGCACGTCGATTTTCTGAGATCACGGCATGGTACTTGGCTTCAAGATCCTGCTGGAAAGCAGCTGTTCTCCGATAATATGCTTGTCTCTCCTTTTCTATTTCTTTTTGGGACTCCCTGGACCAAATCCAACCTGACATGAATAGAGGAGGAAAAGACATGATGAAGAGCATTCTTTGATCTTTACTCAAAGAAAACAATGCAATAAGAATAACATTTCAGGGCCGGTGAGATGGCTCAGTGGCTTAAGCGCCTGCCCGGCAAGCGCGAGGGCCCGAGTTCGACTCCCGGATCCCACATACGAAAAAGGGGCCGGTGGTATCGCTCAGCGGCAAGGGCGCCTGCTGGCGCTCGAGGTCCTGAGGTCAACCCCCCGGTACCCACAAAAAAAAATAAAAATAAAAAAAAAAATAACATTTCAATAAAAGCCTAAGACCCACAGAGGTACCAAGAAGTTGATATTTTGTAGGAAATACATAACAAGCAAAGTTCTTGTCCTACAATCAGACCTGGGCTGGGCAACCACGGGTGCACACACAGCACTACTATTCAGTCATCTAATTTCTACAGCAAAGAAAACCTACTACTATTTATTGGCCTTCACACCTACCATCACATACCTGCTCTGGCCTCAGGGCCCCATGGATCACTGGCAAGGTTTTAAAAAATCAGTATGAGCTGGAAGTTGCGCTTGGCTTTGCCCAATGATCACTAGTGCTTATGTCTAAGGTGTTTGCTTATGTTCTATAAAACCAAACTGAGACAGTTCAGCCTCAAGATGTGGTCTGGCTCCTCTCCCAAAGCTAGAGCTCACTGGGTCTGGGACAGGAGACATCACCCAGCTCTGCCTCACACCAAGGAGCAGCTGGCTTCCATCCTGTGCCACAAAGAGAAATCGAAGACCTGAGGATCTTATGACCCACACAGCCTGACAACAACAGGTGGCCAGTGTCACCAGCTCTGTCCCCTCCCCACTCACACCAGGAGCCTAAGAGGTGGACAGTGAGACAAGGCAGTGTGGTGATCTCCTCCCGATACAGGATGCCCATCACCTCTAAATGGACACTGTTGCCAATCATTTAAAGAATGCTGGGTAACTATGCTAAATCCTACCATTTCAAAATGATGTCTTCAGCCTGTCCTTCCTAGAAGTGGCATGGATTTGAGGCCTATGGAAAACAGTAGTATTCTGCAAATTCTCAAAGCTCAAGGCCCCAAAGCCACCAAGAGCAGCAGCTCCAGGTTCTCTCACAAACAGTGTACTTCCCTGCTGCCACAGGGTCAGTGAAGTTCACAGTATAGCTCTGAGGACCAGAAAGTTATGGGTTGGTCTCTGAAAAAAGTAGGATAGGGACAGGAAGCCACATGGGAGAAAAGTGTCATCAAGGAACTTTGCAAGAATAAACTGCAATTCACAGAGACCTCATTCTGTACCTCACCTGACAGTAGCTGACTTGAGCAAGCTTCAGAGCAGCAAAAAAACCCAACCAAACAAACAAACAAAGGCAGCAACAGAAACAGGATTTAGGGTTCACACCTCTGGAACTATGGAGCAGAAACAGTGTCCTGGTTTCTCTTGTTAAGTACAAGGAAGAACCCTGGATGTCACATATAAAACAAAACTCAAGACTGAAAGGGGAGGAAGAGGCAGACTGGCAAGCATCACAGAGTGAGCCCTGTGTGAAACGCTGCTTAACAAATGCAAGACTCCAGGAGTGAAATGTCAGTGGGTGCGTATTTAAACAAAAGTCCCAAAACAAGTCGTTCTCCCTAGCTAAATTAGGATAGAGGCTGGTGGTAGACAATAACCACTCTACTCCAGCCTAATTACCCAGAAAACCTGCAGCCCCACCTCCACATGGGGTGGGCAGGGGCAAAGGCTGAACTGGACAGGGGGCCAAGGTGTCCAACCGTCCACCCGGGGTAGGGTGGTAAGGAGGCCAGGTGGGACCAGGGGAGGTGGGAAACCCACAGGGCCAGAGGCCTGGACTTCTACCCCAACCTGGTGGTAAGGAGGCAGCACCACCCTCCCCCTTAGAGTATGTCAAAGAAAGCCAGCTAAAACAGGTTTATGTAAAACTCAGTCTCGTGACAATACTCAAAATGCCCAAGTTTCAAACAAAAATCACTCCTATACCAAGGACCAGGAAGATCTGAAGCTAAATGGAAAAAGATAATCAAGAGATGCCAATACCAAGATGAAAAGTGTTCATATTGTATGACAGTATTGAAAACAATCATCAGAATGAAAAGTCTAAGCAAAGAAACAGAACAACCAAATGGAACGTACTTGCAACCAGAATCATGAAGAGAACTGAGATTGTGAACCAAGGTGCCACTGCATTTCCCCTTGCCCTTCCACTTCCCCTCATCCCTCGCCCTTGGTCTCTTGGACCCCCTCCCATTTGCAAGAGATCCATCCCCTTGTCTCCTTTTCTTGGAGACAGAGTCTCACTATGTAGTCCAGGCTGGCCTTGAACTCACTATGTAGTTCAGGCTGGCATCAAACTTGTGGCGACCCTCCTGCCTCAGTCTCTGAGTGCCGGGATTACAGGCAAGCACCACCACACCAAGCCCCCTTGTCTCCTTCTATCCACCTTTTATTATTCTCTTTGTACTTTGCCTTACTCACATAAGGGATGCCACATGGTATTTAAGCTTGTGTCTGGTTTACTTCAGTCAACACTGTATTTTCCAGGTGCATATATTTTCCTACAAATGTCTCAAATTTGCCTTTCTTTATAGTCAAATAGTAATCCATTATGTAGAGATATAACATTTTCTTTAGCCAATTGTCTGTTGACGGGTATACAGGCTGCTTCCAGGATTTAGCTATTATGAATTCTGCTGCTATAAACATTGGTATGCATGTATCACTGTAGTATAATGTGGTAAGCTCTTTGAAGAAGATATGCAGCAGAAGGGGGATAGCTGGGTCATATGGAATTTGTAATTTTAGTTCTTGAAAAGTCTCTACACTGATTTCCATAATGGTTGTACTAATTTATATTCCTACCAAAAATGTAGGAGGGTTCCTTGTTCGCCATAGCCTGCAGCATTTGTTATTTTGATTTCTTGATGATTGCCATTCTTTCTGGTGTAAGATGGAATCTTAGTGTGGTTTTAATTTGCATTTTTCTAATAGCCAAAGATGCTGAACATTTTTTCATATATATGAAGGCCATTTGTACTTCTTCCTCTATGAAGTGTCCACCATGCCCATTTCTTGAAGAAGTCTTTTATTTTAGATGTCCTAATTTTTTTGAGTTCCATATACATTCTAGATATTAGTCTTCTGTCTGAGGAATGACTGGCAAAAATTTGTTCCCATTCCTCAGGTTGTCTCTTCACTTACTAATTAATTCTTTTGTTGTGCAGAATTTTAATTTGATGTAATCCCATTTGTTGATTCTTGCTGTTATTTCTTGGGCAATTGTGGTTCCATTTAGAAAATCCTTTCCAAGCCAGGCACAGTGGTACACACCTGTAATCCCAGCACTTAGGAGACTGAGACAGGAGGATCTCCACGAGTTCAACGCCAGCCCGGGCTACATAGTGAGTTCAAGGCCAGCCTAAACTGCATAGCAAGACCCTGTCTCAAAAAAAAGAAAAAATTCTTTTCTACATCTATGACTTCAAGTGTTCTACCTATTTTATCTTCCAGTAAGTTCAGTGTTTCTAATGTTTAGATCTTTGATTCATTTTGATTTTAATTTAGTACAGTGTGAGAAATATGGGTCCAGTTTCAACCTTCTACAAAGAGTTATCCAGTTTTCCCAGCACTACTTTTTGAATAGGCTATCTTCCTCCAATGTATGCTTTCAGCCCCTTTATCAAGGGTCAAATAGCTGAATGTGTCTGGAGATGTTTCTGTACCCACTTTTCCGTTCCACTGATTCACATATCTGTTTTTGATCCAACACCATGACATTTTTATCACTATTGCTTTGTTAAAGTCAGGTAATGTAAAGCCACCTGCTTTGCTCTTATTGTCCAAAATTGCTTTTGCTATTCTGGGTCTCTTCTGGTTCCAAATAAATTTCAGGATTGTTTTCTCTAAATCTGTAAAGTATGCTGTTGGTATTTTGATTGGGACTGCAATGAATACCAGTTTTGGGAGTATGGCCATTGTTATGGTTTGTGTCTAGATGTCCCCCCCCAAAGCCTCATGCAGTCATGGAGGCGGGTTTCTAGAGTTTGTGATTGATTCATCGTCCAATGCTGGGATTATGGGTGTGAGTGCTACATACAGTGTAAGGTAAGATGGAGCACGGAATATTCCAAAATACCCAGACATTTGAAGACACCCAAGCGTTCACACCGGATGCCTCAAGAACTTTGTCCACTGAGGCACAAAACATCCAAAGAACTTTGAACACTGATGTTTACTAAGATCTTCCCACCCAATGTCCCTTGCCTTCTTTCAATCCCTATAAAAAAAAAAAGGCCCACTTCTCTTTGTTCCCTACAGACGGCCTTTTTGCCCTCTGCCTGCCTGCACCCAGGCACAATAAATTCCACACCATGTTGCCTTTACACAAGCCTGGTGGTCTCAGCTGATCTCTGCCTGGCACCGTTCCTTGCATTGATAATGATGGCTGGCAAAGAAACACTGTGACAAAATCAAATGCTGGCAAGGGTGCTAGGAAACTGATCACACACATGTTACTGGTGGGGATATAGAACGAATCAAACAGCCACTTGGGAAAACGTTTTAAGCTTTAAAAACTTAAAACTAACCATACAACCCCCATAAAACCCAGCAACTGCACTTGTGGCCATTTACCCGAGAAAAATGAAAACCTAAATTCACACAAAACCTGTACAAGAACATTGGTAGCACTTTATTCATACTAGCCAGAAACTAGAAATGACCCAGATGTCTTATGGGCAAACGGTGAAATGCATGGCTCAGCCGTAAGAATGGTCAATGAGTTACAAAGACAACAACAGTCTACATGGGTCTCAGGGTTCACGCTGAGTGAAAACACCAGCCCCAAAGGTCACAGAGCATGATTCTACTTACATGACATTCTGGACTAAGTAGTTACCAGATGAGTGGTTACCAGGACACAGAGCAAAGTGTGACTATAAAGGGTGACAGCCTGTGCTGAGGTCAGTACCTGGTTGTAATACTACACTGTATTGTTTTACAAAACGTTACTCAGGGGGAACTCAGTAAAGTGTATATGAGCTTTCTGGATTACTCATCACACTGCATGTGGTCTACAATGGTCTCAAAACACTTAACAAAAAAAAACCTGAGTTGGATTAAATGATCTCTAAGAGTACCTTTCAGCTCTAAGACTGTGTTTTCTAGAAGGGACAACAGAGGAGGTGAGGGAATGAAAAAGGGGAAGGAAAGACAGGAGATAGCAGAAGTGAGCAGGACAGTGCAGCCTACCAGAGGGTGAAATGCTAGACACTCTCCTATGGCAGCTACTCAGAGCAACAACGCTGCCAGGGATTGCTTTCGGTGGTCACAATTATATTAGTCTTGCTGTTGTGTCAGAAGTTAGGAAGTTTAAGGGCCGGTGAGACGGCTCAGCGGCTTAAGCGCCTGCCTTGCAAGCGCGAAGGCCCGAGTTCGACTCCCGGAACCCACATACGAAAAAGGGGCCGGTGATATCGCTCAGCGGCACGGGTGCCTGTTGGCGCGTGAGGTCCTGAGGTCGTCCCCCCGGTACCCACAAAAAAAAAAAAAAAAAAAAAAAAAAAAAGAAGTTAGGAAGTTTAAATGATCAAGATAAAACTAGCTTCTCATTAATCCATTAAGTGTTGATCAAGTACAGCATTCATTAATCTGCCTTTACTTCTAGACCATGCTGAGAATGGTTAACATCTGGTTGCAGTGCAATTTCGCAGATATATAGTGACACATTTTTGGAGACTCCTTGTAAGAATGCAAATGTTAAATTTTACCTCTAATCACATCCTCAACTTTTCTCAGGGACAGAAAGCATTCTGAATGTCCAAGAGAAGGCAAGAATTTGAAAGTCATTATGAGCAGCTATAAAAGCTATGGATGAATGCAAAAAACAGAAAACCAAAGCCTCAAAGCCAGATAATTATTACATTAGTGTGATTTTAAGCCTACCAGGGCATCCCTTGAGTCAAAGTCCACCATCCTAGCCATGAGTAGCAGTAGCCTCTCCTGGTGTTAAGTGGTGCTCTGTGAGCCTTTAGATGGCACCCACAGGGCTGAATCCAGATGGCTGCAGGCACCCTGCAGATCCCTGAACTGTGAAGACCCCCTACTCCTGTCAGCTTCCACTTCCTCTACAATCAACTTGTTGAACTGGGCAATCCAGGCACACAAAAGGATCACTACACACACGGGGTGGTTTTTGCTCTCTTCCATTCAGTTTTTCAGTTTCTCATAGTCTTCAATGCCAACCAGAACCACAGTATGTGAGGAAAATTTTACAAACTCCTCCATATCAGTGGACTAATCATAGGCAGAGACACAAGTCACAGGCTGGGTTGTTGTAAATTTGCTTGAGTGGTGAGGACCCCAGCAGTGCCAAGTCAACTCACATGAGGAGATATCTGGCCAGAATGGGCAGAGCTTTCATGGGCAAAGTCTCCCGAAGACTGACTTCCCAAACACTAAACACACATCCTAACAGGTTTTCTTTAGGCCTGTTTTTCTCATCAGTCCTGGTAAGGGCAACCAAGCCAAGGGATTCTAAAGCCCTGAAGCCATGGAGAGGAGCAAACAGTTACTAAAACCCATTCCACACAAAATGCTTCTACTTTTGCCTTAATGTGCTGAGGTAGGTGTGACTAGTCATTCCCAGGAACAGGTAAACTGAGGCTTAGGAAAGTATATGCCTAAGAGTCACTCTATGGGATAAAACTGGGCTATACCTGTCCAGTTCCAAAGCCAGTCTTCAGTTGCCAGTCCCCTGCTGTCCCAAGCAGGGCTCCAACACCTTCAGCCCAGAAAACACAAATGTCAGAAAGACTATGACTTACGAAAAGCTGCCAACCCCAGCATTGGCACCAACAGGGCATAATTCCACCTGCTTCCATCACCCCCATCAGCTCTGGAATTAGGCCGGATGTTCCAATTTGGAGGATCATTTAAGTTATTCATGGAGATATACCTTCAAAAAAAAGGAAAAAATATTTATTGTATAAAGAATAAAATAAAGCCATCATGATTACATCATCTACTTTGGTCATTTGGGTCATTTCTTTTTATTAAAATTTTTTTCAGTTCTACCTATGTGCTGCACAATAATGAGTCTTACGCATTTGCAAGGAAAAAAACAGTTCACTAGTGGGGGTAAAGCATGTCTCAAATAAGTGATCCACAGGTAGAGTGTGTTAAGTTCTCTAGTATAAGTATGTTTGAATATATATGGTTGCTGTGGTGATTTTTTTTTTTTTCTTTTTTGGTACGAGGAATTGAACTCAGTGCCTAATACTTGCTAGGCAGGTGCTGCACTACTGAGCTACATCCCTGGCCCAGTGGTGATTAATTTTATGTGTCAACTTGACTGAGTCATGACATGCTCACATACTTGGTTGAACATCATTCTAGATAGGTCTGAGCCATGCTTCTGGATGAGAGTACCATTTGAATTCTCATACCAGTTTCTTAGAATAAATCCAATGCTCACTCACCCCAGCACTCGGGAGGCTGAGGATCACTGTGAGTTTGAGGCCAGCCTGGACTACACAGTGAGTTCAAGGCCACACTGAATTACACAGTGAGACCCTGTCTTAAAAACACAAAAACAAATAAAATGTTCTCCCCCTTGTGTATGCTCCTTTCCGTGCATGCGTGCACATGTAACCCATAACACCATCTTGGCTGAAGATGGACCACATACAGGCCGACGGTTCTGTAAGATCATATGGCCTATGGGCAGGTGTAAGGGCAAGCCCAGCCTGGGCAACTTAGCAAGACCCTGTCTCAAAAACTTTTAGAAAGGGCTTCAGTGTAGCTCAGTGAGAAAACTCTGAGTTTAATCCCCACTACTGCATGAGGGGAAGGTGGGATGGTGCTGAGGCCTTCTTAGGCCCCCTGACAAGGCAGTCATACACAGGATTACAGAGGTCCTTGTATCAGGCCCAGAGTATACCCTCCAAACCCAGCTGAAGGCCAAAGTTACTACGAATCTGCTAGTTCACTAAGCACCCATGCTAGGTGAGTGTTCCCACAAAGGAAAGTCATGACAGATTTCAGCTTGCTTGTATGTAGCCACCATAAATACACTGATCACAAAATAGTTAACCAAGATGCATGTAAAAAACGAAATTCAAGTTTTAGAAAACAGGTTTCTAAATACTTGTTTAACACCTAAAAACATAAAACTATGATAGGCAATAAAGATATACCCAAATATATGCCTCAGAACATAATATTAGCGGGTGTGTGGTAACCACAGAATTTTAAAAATTAGGTAGTACCTAATTTAGAAAGTATTAAAACTGCTTAACTTTCAAAAAAGTCTGGGAAGTATAGTTATCCTTCTGTATCCATGGAGGATTGATCCAAGAATCCTCAGATACCAAAATCTTACATGCTCCAGACTCTTACATTAAATGGTGTAGTATTTGCACATAACCTACCCATACACTGTTATTAGTGCGCTTGTGATACATAATAATTACATGCATCTATCACATCTTGATCATTTTTACTCCCCCTTCCCTCTGCTCTCCTCTCTCCGTTTCCATATCCTCTGCCCATTCAGAGTCTACTTCCGTTTCCTATCATCTTTTATTTTGCTGTTTAAATTATATTATGCCTACCCAAATACTTTAAACCATATCTGTATCACGCAATACTTGAGACAATATAAATACTATGCAAATAGTTGTGCTATATTGTTAAGGGACTAACAAGAGAAAAGTCTGTGCTTTTATCAGTATAGACACCATTTTCCCCCCCAAGTATTCCTGATCTTCAGTTAGTTGAATTTACTGATGCAGAGACCACCAATACGGAGGGCCAGTCGGCTGTAATGCTTGTTTCTTCCAGCAAATGAAGTCCATTGCTGATGCATATAGCCTAAGAAAATAATCCTAAAGGCTTTGTGCACAAATAAATTATGCCTTTATTTACTAGTAGAAAAAACTGGAAACCATAAACATCATTAAAATGGGGCTGGTTGGCCGGTGAGATGGCTCAGCGGCTTAAGCGCCTGCCCGGCAAGCGCGAGGGCGCGAGTTCGACTCCCGGAACCCACATACGAAAAAAGGGACCGGTGATATCGCTCAGCAGCATGGGCGCCTACTGGCGCGCGAGGTCCTGAGGTCGACCCCCGGTACCCACACAAAAAAAAAAAAAAAAAGATAAAATGGGGCTGGTTTACCTTAAACTTGATACTTCATAATTACGTTCATAACAGTTGCACAAGAGGGAGATTTTAATAATCTAATATTAAGTGCATAGTTACTTAAGATTATCGGTATTTTTTTTGCCACTTCATTCCACAAAAGATTTCAGCTATCTTACAAAAATACACACACTAAAAAAATAAAAACATTTGGTAAAATCACACAGGAAAAATCAGAGCAAGCTAGCAAAAAGGCGTCCAAGCCATGATCTATGAAGTTTTAAGGTTCCCAGAAGCCAAAGCCACAGGGAAAACTTTGGATCTGATCGGCCAGTGTTCCCTCCTCCACGGTGGCCCAAAACAACCAAGCCCAGTGCTGCGATCGCTCCCACCTACGCCGGAAACACGGGGCTGAGGGCACTGCTGGGATCACTCCCTCCCAAGGGTCACCCCGCCCACTCCCGAGGCCGAGGCCGACGCCCCTCTAACTCCATCGCTAGTGGTCGGGATCCTCAGACTCCCCTTGGGCCCGGCAACCCTGGGAACCACCCAGGGAACTTTTAAAGATAGGAGTGCTCAACCCCTCCCCTGAGCGGAGCCCAATCAGACCGACCTTCCTCAGCCTGACCGCGGGGTTCTCGGGCCCTAGAGCAGTCCGAGGATTCGCTCTGCGCAGGCGCGGCATCCCCCGCCTAACCCCCGCGTGGGCGTGGTACGCAAGCGCGTAACCACCCCCACCCCTGGGACGGGGCCGCACGCGCAGTCGCGGGATCCGCTGAGTCGTGGGCCTGGCGTGGTGCGCAGGCGCGTTTTAGCGCGGGATCTGGCTGCACGGTGCGGACATGGCAGGGATCGGAGTGGTTTCGCGGTTCCTCCGCGCGCGGCGCCTAGCGCTGTCTTGGGCGGTGAGTCAGAGCCACGGGAGGGCGAGGTCGTGGCGGAGTCCGGGGCCTGGATGGCCTCTGGCGGGGCCCGCAGAGCGAATGCTGAGTCCTATGACGCCCCCGTCGGACGGGCTGGGAAGGTTCTGGGCCCCGGAGCCCCAGCGTTCCGGATCCACCGTGTCCCGGTGAAGGTCGCGACTCGCAGCCGCCCCGCGGCACCCCTACCCCGCTCGGTCTGGGCTTGGAAACACGCTCGCCAAGGTCATGGGAGGGAGGGGCCGGACTGGCGGGGCGCAAGCGAGGAACCTTTATTTTAGGATGTGGTGGCCTCGGTGCAGTTTTTAAAAACCAGGAGACAAAAGCACACTGACCAGTAAGGGTGCGGGGCGCGTTTGCCCGGGAGTTTCGGCTGGGCGTGGAGCCTTTGGGAGAGTAAAGGTCGGGGTTACCCTCCCTGAACCTTGCTATCTGTTTGCGTTTGAATGCGCCCTCCACGCATTTAGCCTTGATCTTTTACAGTTTTATTTCAGCAAACTGAATTTGGATGGTTTTGTTATTTGGTTCTTTTAGGTGAACCGGCCCACCCACCTACCTAACAATTTAATTACAAAGTAGAAGTCCCAGTAACAGCCAAAGCATTGAACAATGCTGACTTGCATTAGGCCCGTAATTATGACTGCAATTTTCTCTTTTTTGAAAAAGAGATGTTAAAATTACGTTCAATTAAATGTGAAAATTAATTGATAGCTGTCCTTAAACAGAAAGCCTGTGGGCTCTTAAGACACTACAAGAACTAGGCCTGTTCCTTAGAACTTTACAGTAGATGGGTAGGCTGTGATTGGAGCAGAATGGCATGCCATTACTCCTGGCTGGTGCCCGGTGGCCCTGTGCACCAAGACTGGAATAGAAAAATTCTAGCTGTACAGTGATAAAAACAGCATGGTACTGGCAAAAAATCCGACTCAAAGATCAGTGGAACAGATTAGAAGATGCAGAAACAACTTCAAGCACATTCTGCTACTGTATCTTTGACAAAGGGGCCAAAAACCTTCACTGGAAGAAAATAGCTTCTTAGTATACGGCCCTTAATATACTGGCTTTCCACATGATCTCTCTCACCATGCACTTAATTAAAGTTGAAATGGATTGCAGATCTAAATATTAGAAACAATCTGCTAGAAGGTAGAATAGGTAGAAGACGTAGGTGTAGGCAAAGACTTTACAAACAAAACCTTGATAGCACAGGAAATATTACAAAGAATCAGCAGCTGGGATCACATTAAGCTTTTGCACAGGAAAAGAAACCACCAACAGAGTGAGGAAACAATCCACAGAATGGGAAAAAATTTTTTATCAGCTACTTCTCAAAGGACTAACATCTAGAGTATATAAAAAACTCAAAAAAAAAAAATCAGAGCCCCCCCCAAATTTAAAGACCTAATCAAAAGGGCATCTAAAAGTAATAGACGTTTCTAAGACGAAGTACAACAAATATATGAAAAAGTGTTCAACATCACTGGTCATTTGTGGAACACAAATTAGAACAACACAGATTCCATCTCACTCCAAAAAGAGTGGCTGTCATCAAGAAATCAGTAACAAATGCTAGCGAGGCCATGGGGAAAAAGGAACTCTTCTGCATTGTTGGTGGGAGTGTAAATTGGTACAACCTCTGGAAATCAGTATAAAGATTTCTCAAAAAACAAACTAGACATTCCTTTTGACCCAGCTATTCCCTTCTAGGTATCCTCATGAAAGAGTTAAAAGCATCATACCACAGTGATACTCATACCCATGTTTATAGCAGCACAATTTATAACAGCTAAATCTTGTAAACAGCCCATATGCCCATCAATGGATAAATGGATAAAGAAAACATGATTTTTATATCCAATACTACTGCCAACATAAAAAAGGTACTACTCTGCCATAAAGAAGGATAAACTTGAGATGTTTTTAGGTAAATGGATGTATCTCCTGAAATAAATGAGACACACAAGTTTGAATACCTCATTGTTTCTCTTGTGTGAGAAACTGAAAGGGTAAATAAGGAACAAAATGGAGGATAGATACTGGAAGTAGGAAGAACATGTTCAAATGGGAAGGGGAACAAGGGAGGAGGAAGGAAGAGTAAAAGGGTTTTAATAAAGGAAAGAATGGAAGGAAAAAATGGAAACAAAGCTTTTATAAATGGGGAGGGGAAGAAGGGTGAGGGGGGGAAGGGAATGGCAAAAAAGTTATATTTTGTACAGGTACAAGTTCTCTATGATTAGTGTTAACATTATGTGTGGCAAATGTTTTTAAAAAATATGGCCAAACCAAAAAAATAATAAAAATTCTAGCTCTGAGCTTCTAGCTGAAAGGGAGAATAAATAGGGTTCTAAGGACAAGAGGTCAGAGCACATAAATCCCCTTCTTTTCCTCATGGCCTAGTGACGTGATGGGAAGTGATCTTTTTCAACCTTTAGTTTTATCAGATGTTAGCTGCCAACATTTTACCTGGGTTATCTTCGTAGATCTTTGCAACTGTCCTTTAGTTATGTACCTGTGAATAAAGTGGTAAGAGAGACATAGCAAAATTGAGCCGCAAGTGAATCCTCCAAAAATATGGTCTTGGGTTTTTAAGAAGTCTTTTTATCTATGAGGATAGCTTTTCCTGTAGAAATTCTGTCCCCAGCCAGTATGTTTATTGGCATTTAACATTCACTGTTTTTTCTGAAGAACTAGAATTATCAAAGGAACAAGAGAATCAGAATAGCGGGAAAAAAATTAGTTTTCGATAGCTGAGAAATGTCTTTGGAAAGTAGATGCTAACAGTTTGATAAAGTTTGCAGAGAATGTTTTAAAATCTCATTTTAGTCAATCCTCTGGTTATTCTATATTAACAACTGCTTTCAAGTTCCTAACTTACCAGTCTTCCTTTGTTTTCATGACCCTGGTGACACAATTCAAAAACTGTAAAGCATTTTAATCCAGAGTAAAATTAAAACCAGGAATCTTGTCTATTGTTTGTTAACTATTCACTGCTGATGAAGTTTTAAAACTTCAGGACAAATATAGAAAATATAGGATAAGTCACTTCCTTTTCTTTGAATGAATTGTTCTGAATGTTTTATGGTACATCTAGAATTGCGTTAGTAGTAATGTTTTGTTTCACTTTGGGATCGTCATAACACCAGTGGCATTTACTTCTGCATTCTGTGCATCATTTTACCAGGTTCATTTGAAAAATTGACAATTTTTATACATAACTAGGATTTTAATAGTTTGGAGTCTCTCAAAAGTTTTCCCAAGGATCTTTAGGTAGTGAGGAAGTGAGTCCCTGGACCTTTAGTTTCTCCTTGGGGTTAATGAAAATTCTCTGAGGTATACTCTGAAAGTTGGTGGTGCTCCTCTGAGCCCAGGTTCATAGCTCACAGCCTGTGGTCGATATCCATATGACTTGTATTTTAAGCATCCCTATTTAAAAAATAATAAGCATTACTTTTTGGAGGAAAATAATTACACATATTCATAAAAAGAAAAAAAACAATAAATACAGAAAGCTTATAAATGACAAGGAATAGACCACTCTGTCAAGCAGTGGGAACAGATCTGAATAGTTTCATTGACTCCTGGTATTTACCACTGTTTCTCCAGCCAATATTGAAGTTTTCAATTTTTTTCTTTTTCACTTTTTATTTTTATTTGTACATGCTTGTAGTACATAATGATCACATTGCTTGTGGGGAGTTGGTACATGTATATAACACATCTTAATTCCCTTTACTCATCCCTTCCCTCCATCTCTTGGTCGCTTTCCCATTAGCAAAAGCTCTGTCTCCTTACTTCCTATTGTATTTTATTTTGCCCTATATTTATAATATGGGTTTCTTATATGAGAAACCATGCAATATTTAAGATTATATGTCTGATTTATTTCACTTAATATGAGAGCATTGGCTAGAGGTATGTAGGAGATGGATATGCAGAAAAAGGGACTTTCTGAGCCACACACCCAAAACCACCTGAAATGCATGGTTAGAGATGGAAAGATAGCCTACAGGGTTACAAGTCCAAGTAGGATCCAAACACATTCCTTAAGGAATGAATGCTCTGTCCCTCTCCTCCCCAAACTCTGATTTATCACTTAGATTGGCCCTAAAGTCAATCATGTAAAAGACAACCCTGACATCCCCCTGTCCTTCCTGTCCCCTACATGAATTCCTGCACAGACTCTTTTTGTCCTTTATCCTTGCTCCTTCTGTGTTCTATCAATGAAAAGCCACAGAAGCTTCAGTTTGAGGCTGTCTTTATAAGACTTTCTCACATTGATAGGTCTCGGTTAGGGGCAGTCCCTCTGAGCCTTCAGACATTGACTCCAAGTAATCTCTCATCCTTTGCACCCTGCCATGGTTGTGAACTAAAACAAGTTAACATGGTCTCACAGTGCATCTACTTTCTTACAAACGGCTCAAGTATTTCCTTCTTTATGGTAGAATAGTACTACTCCATTGTGTACTGTATAAATACCATACTTTATCCATTTATATGTTGGACATATAGGCTGCTTCCAGAATTTAGCTATTATGAATTGTGCTGCTATAAACATGGGTATACATTTATTATTGTAAAATGATGTCTTTAACTCTTTGGGGAAGAACCTAGAAGAGGAATAGCTGGGTAAAATAGAATTTCTAGTTTTAGTTTTTTGAGGAATCTCCATATTGATTTCCACAACTGTTGTACTAGTTTACACTTCTACCAACAATGTAGAAGGCTTTCTTTTCCCCCCCACAGCCTCTCCAGCATTTGTTATTATATGATTTCTTGATGATGGCCATTCTTTCTGACATAAGATGGAATTTCAGTGTTGTTTTAATTTGCATTTCTCTAATGCCCAGAGATTTTGGACATTAGTTCATGTGTTTATTAGCCATTTGCACTTACGAGAAGTGTCTGTTCATTTCAGCTGCTCAAACTGTGTTTTGATTGGGTCTTTTATTTTGAGAGGCCTATTTTTTTTTTCAGTTCTTTATATATTCTAGATATTAGTCCTCTATTCAAGGAGTAGCTGGAAAAAAATTTTCCCATTCTGTAGGTTTTCACTCTGTTGGTGGTTCTTTTGCTGTGCAGAAACTTTAATTTGATATGATCCCATTTGTTGAGTCTTGGTATTATTTCTTGTGCAGTTGGGGTTCTGTTCAGGAAGTCCTTGCCTGTGCCTACGTTTCAGGAATTTTAGCTATTTCATCTTTCAGCAGACTTTTTCTGTTTTAACATTTACATCTTTGATCATTTTGATTTTAGTTTAGTACATGATGACAGATATGGGTTGTCATGAATCTTCTACATGGTAGTTAACCAGTTTTCCTACCACCATTTGTCACAGAGGCTTCCTTCGTCCAGTATATGTTTTTGGCTCCTTTGTCAAAGATCAAACAGGTGAATATGCCTGGAGTTGTTTCTGCATCCTCTGTTCTGTTCCATTAATCCACATGTTTTTTGTTTTTGTTTTTGTTTTTTGTCAATACCATGCTGTTTTTATCATTGTAGCTTTATAGTGTAACTGGAAGTCCAGGACTGTGATACGTCTTGCTTTGCTACTTGCTTTTGCTATTCTGGGTATTTTCTGGTTCTATATGAATTTTAGGATTGTTTTCCCTAGTTCTATGAGGGATGCTATTGGTATTTTGATTGAGATTGTAGTAAATCTGTATCCGTTTTGAAAGTTTGGCCATTTTGACAATATTGGTTCTGCCCATCTAAGGAACAGGGGATATCTTTCCATTTTCTGATGTCCTTCTTAATCTTCTTTTTCACAATACTGTAGTTTTCATTGTAGAAGTCTTTCACTTCCTTGATTAGGTTAATTCCTAAGTATTTAATTTTTCTTGATGATATTGTGAATGGTATTGTTTTCCTAATTTCTTTCTCAGTGAGTTTATTATTGATGTACAGGAATGCTATTGATTTTTGTGTATTGACTTTGTATCTTGCTATGCTACTAAATTTGATCATTAATTCTAGGAGTCTTTTTTTTTGGTGGAAGTTTTTGGGTCTTCCATGTAGAAAATCATATCATCTGCAAATAATGATACTTTGACTTCTCCCTTTCCCCCTTTCTTTCTCTTGCTTGATTGCTCTAATGTTTTAAGAACTGTATTAAGGGGCCGGTGAGATGGCTCAGTGGCGTAAGTGCCTGCCTGGCAAGTGTGAGGGCCTGAGTTCAACTCCCGGAACCCACATACGAAAAAAGGGCCGGTGATATCGCTCAGCGGCACAGGCACCTATTGCCGCGCGAGGTCCTGAGGTCGACCCCCAGTACCCACCAAAAAAAAAAAAAAGAACTGTGTTGAGCAGAGGTGGTGATAGTGGATATTCTTGTCTTGTTCCTCATTTTAGAGGGGAATCTTTCAACTTTTACCCATTTAATATGTTGGCCTTTGGTTTGTCATAAGTGGCTTTTATCATTTTGAGGTAACGTCCTTCTATACCTGTTTTCTTCAGGGTTTTTATCATGAATGGGTGTTGGATTGTGTCAAAGGCTTTTTTGCATCATTTGAGATATATCATGTAACTTTTGTCCTTGCTTCTGTTTATTTGATGTATTGCAGGTTTTTTAAATTTTAGACAGAAATTTCCTACTTGGTAGAAGTGAATTTCATTCTATAAAGCTACCCTACTGCCCCATTCCCTGTCTTCATAATACCATTTTTAGCTCCTTATTGTTTTCGTAATTGTATAGGTCGTATTTAGGAGTTAGTCTCTTGTTCATAATTGTGTGTTATCAAATGAGGACTGCACTTTGCTTATTGAAGATAATGGTATCTCAGATCATCTCACTTTTTTTCTCCCTTTACCTAATTCAGTTATCTGAACTTTTGTGCTATTGGACAAGTCTAAATGTTCTTTTAGTTACACTGTAGATTATTCATTATTTTTTTCTCTGTTAGAAAGTTTGATAGTTTCTCCTCAAAGGAAAAATAAAATTCAGGCAGGAGTTTTATACTTTTATATTTATTTTCTGAGCTGGGCATGGTGACGCACACCTTATAGTTCCAGAGCTCAGGGGGTTGCAAGTTCAGGCTCAGCCTAGGCAACTTAATGACTTAGCAAAACCCTGCATCAAAATAAGGGTGGGATGGGGGCACTGGGGATATACTTCAGAGCAAAGGCCCTTTGTTCAATCCCAAATACTGCCAAGAATTCATTCGTTCATTTTCTGAAAGAAGAAAAACCTATATTGGTTTATCAATAAAAAAGATATGGATTGAGATCACACAGTTGAAGACTGACATTATCAGTTGAAATCTACTTAAAAATCCAAGTAACTCCTTTGTAGTTGGAACTATTAAAGTTCTTCTTTAAATATGTTTGTGCCAGTTAAACTAGGGGCTCAGAAGTAGAAGAGCCTGGGGTAGAAAGCCTGCCTCTGCCTTTGCTTGAGGCGGTGTAGCCATCCAGCCCTGGCCTGAGTCCCTGCACCTCACAGGGAATATGTTCAGTTTATACTGCCAAATTTTCCTTGTAATCTCCAGTTGTTTATGGGATTTTTCTTTTACCCCACAGAATAGTGTCTCTTCCAAATACTGGAATAGTGGAAAACATCTTTCATCTCCCCTCTTGTGATTGCTAAGTGTACTTACATCTTAATCACTTAACAGTTTACCCCAAGCATCACTCAGGCAGTGCATTTGTTTACATACTGCCTATCCCGAGCATCACTCAGGCAGGTGTCATTCCAACTACTCGATTCTTGTATTGAATAAATTGGGCCGGGGATATAGCTCAGCGGCACAGCGCCTGCCTGGCAGGCATGAGGTCATGAGTTCAATTCCTCGTACCAAAAAATAAAAGAAAAAGTAAAAAGGAATAAATTTGATAAAATTGTCCTTTTTTATATTTCTTGTGTATTCTTATAAAAATTAACAAGAAATGCAATTTTTTGTCATCCTGTATTTAAATAATTAATGATAAGTGGTTAAAACCATTCTTCAAGATGTTTCTGTTTCTCCATTTTATTTTGGTCTTTTAAAATACAGCCAGCAAAATGGAGAACATATCCCTCAACAGCAGGCCAGTCTTAGCAGATGAAGAATGTTGTTCTGTCTTACAGTGAGCTGCAATTTCACTAATAACCAGTTTTCTTGAGTAAATGTTTATGGGACAGGACATTTAAGCAGAGATGTTGTTAAGTTGTGGGGGTTGCCAGGAAAATGGCAGGGCAGCCAGGCAGAGGCAGCAGCACCAGGGACCTGACAGTGAGACCCGTGTGGCTGAAGCCAGATGTGGGCTGAGGCCAGGTTACAGAGTAAGGGGATGACACCAGTCCTTTGAGCTTGATGGCATTTGCCAAGTATCATAAAAAGCAGCAGCTCATTTCAGAATAGAGATCTCCTGGTACACTGTCCAGTGCCTTTTCCAATGGCACTGCCAGGTCTCAGACATTCAGAGCTCCAGTGTAAGAACTAAGATGGAGCCAGTAAGAATGCTTTATTATTTGCAAAAGTACAGTAAGACATAGATGCCTTTCCTGTTTTCCATGAAGTGAAGTAAAATAAGATACTGCAGATTAGGTACAATGACATATGCTTGTGACCCCTGTTACTCAGGAGGCTGTGGCAGGAGGATCACCAGGCCAGCCTAGGCAATGTAGCAAGGCCCTATCTTAAAATGGAGGGTGGAGGGAGGTTTGGGGATATAGCTCAGTGATAAAGCACTTGCCTAGCATGCATGAGGCCCTGGGTTCAATCCCCCTATTTACCACTAGAAAATAAACAAATACTGCAGAGAAAATGCCTTTTTCATGTCTGAGTGCCCTGTTGAGATACAAGCGTTACCCAGAAGGCATTTCCTGGAGTGCCAAGTTGGGCTGTAGTTACCTGGTGGCTTAATACTTAACCTCTTGGGTCTGCCCTTCAGGGTGAGGGCCCCAGGGGAAGACCAAGGGGAGCAAGATGCACAGAAAGGTTAGTGATTTAGAAGGACAATTTTGATTGTGCCCATCTGCTTCTGTTGTTCCTTCAAGAAACTACCATCATCTGTGTCTCAGCAGTGGCCAGCAGCCTTCCGAACACCAGCCTGTGGCTTTCATTTCACTATCGACGGGAATAAGAGGGCATCTGCTAAACTTTCAGATTCAGTAAGTTTATGGCCTTTTGCTCCATTATGTTTTGTTTTTTTTTTTTGTGGGTACCGGGGGGTCGACCTCAGGACCTCGCGCGCCAACAGGCGCCCGTGCCGCTGAGCGATATCACCGGCCCCTTTTCCGTATGTGGGATCCGGGAGTCGAACTCGGGCCCTCGCGCTTGCAAGGCAGGCGCTTACGCCACTGAGCCATCTCACCGGCCCTTTTGCTCCATTATGAACAGCTTTCTTGACTTAGATGACTAATAATCTATTCCAGTTTACTTTAAGGTATTTGAGTATTGCACATATATACAGAAAAATTCCTGTGGGCGTCCATTGCATGTTTAAATTATTTTTAGTGCAGTAATACTTAGTTGGCTGGGTGTGGTGGTGGTGGTGCACATCTCTAATCCCAGCACTTGGGAGGCTGAGACAAGAAGATTGCTGCAAGTTTGAGGCCAGCCTAGGCTACAGAGTGATTTTAAGGCCAGCCTGAACTATATAGCGAAACCCCATCTCAAAAAAAACAAAAAAGTTGTAGTACAAATACAAACGTGGATGCTGGCATTTTTTTGCTTGTAGCTCTTAATCTATAGTCAAGATTTTAAATCAAGTAAAGCAAATAAAAAGGAACAATATTCACTGTGATGGCTGAGGGAATCGCCACTAAAAATAAGATTGTAGCCGGGCATGGTGGCACATGCCTGTAATCTCAGCACTCAGGAGGCTGAGGCAGGAGGATTGTTGTGAGTTGAAGGCCAGCCTGAACTACATAGCGAGACCTTGTCTCAAAAAGAAAGGAATAAGAGTGTATAGCCACCTAAGTGTAGGTTTTCCTGTTTAGTGGGCATGTTCTGTTCTGTTCAAAAAAAAGGTGAGATTTGCTTACAAGTTCTTATCTCATAAGCTCACAGTAGTTCCTGAATACCACTTGACACCTTCTTAGTCATAAATCAGGCCCTTAGAGAATGGGCCTGATGCAGGGTTATGGCCTGCAGACAGGTAGATTATATATAATGTGCTTATCTAAACAAAAGCAACATTGTACCATTTCCACAAGAAATCTGGTTAGCTTTGACACATTTTAAGCTCAGACTCATTTAAGCACATCTGTATGTGGGCAGGGATACAGAAAGAAAAGATGATACTTGGGAAGAAAAAACATATTTAGAGCAGGCATATTGATTTTATTGTTGCTTTCCTCTGTTTTGGTTGGCAGAAGTGACAGACGGCGGTCTTGAGCATCGTTTCAGCTAATGGTGTGTTTCCTAGTCCTTACAGCAGACTCTCCCCTATTCATAAAATCTGATTATTGGTCCCTTTTCTGTGGAGGCTGATACCCTATGTGTGTGTTCAGCCCTGGGGCAGGGTGCAAACCCTCTGCATAGCACTTCTCTTTTCTTTTGGTTGTTGACCTTGTTTTCTTCAGGCTGATCTGCTGTGACGACAGCCTTAATGTTTGGCACAGTTGAATGTGTGGTTAACAGCTGAATTTTCTTTTCCAGATTTCAACTCAGTACCCAGTAGTGGACCATGAATTTGATGCGGTTGTGGTAGGTGCTGGAGGGGCAGGCTTGCGAGCTGCGTTTGGCCTTTCTGAGGCAGGCTTTAATACTGCATGCCTTACGAAGCTCTTTCCTACCCGGTCACACACTGTTGCAGCACAGGTAAGACAAAGTGTTGATGCCTCAAGGTCCTACACAGTAAAGCTTTCTCTGCCCCACTGGACAGCAGCCACACTGGTCAGAGCCCATTCAGCTTACTCTTACTTCAGGGTCGCTGCCTGGAGTCTTTTCCTTGGGAACCTTGCAGGGCTGGGGCATCTGACCATCCCTCCTGCTAACCCTCTCCCACTGTGGTTCACTTTCCTTCCCAGCACTTACTCGGTTTGAAATGTGCTTGCAGAAGATGGGCCTTTTCTGTTAGTCACCTTTTCGTCGCTGTGACAAAATACCCAAGAAAATCAACATAAATGGAGGAGAAGTTTATTTTGGCTCATGGTTGCAAAGGTTTCAGTCCATGGTCATTTGTCCTGTTGTTCTGGGTCTGTGGTGGCATAGAACATCATAACAGAGCATGTAATAGAGAAGATCTGTTTGCCTCATGGCAGTTGGGGGAAGAGAGAGGGAGACAGACAGACTAGGTCCTTTTCTCCTTTAAGAGCACACTCCCAGTGGCCTAACCTCCAATGACGACCCCCCCACAAAGGTCTCAGCACCTCCCAATAGCACTGTGCGCTGGAAACCATCTTTAGCCTGGCCTTTGGGGGCCACCCAAGACCCATAGAGTTGTTAGGTATGGATGGCTATTGGTTTTGATAATGACATGGACGTGCAGGTAGAAAAACAGTGGCTGTGATGTTCTCAATGTAGAGAAGATACAAATAAGCTCAAAAAGAACTACAGTGGTTTTATGGTTTTCTTTTATTCTTGACTTGCTGTTGGTAACACCAACCATGTGTACAGGTAGCATTCCAAAGTCACATTTGACTGTCCTGGTATCTGGACTGTTTTCTCACGGAGAATACAGGATATACAAGCAGCTTTCAGGAGCCAGGAAAAGCACCATCTAATCTCAGCCTCCAGTACAGGCTTCAGGCACTTCACTCCACAGATAACTTATTTTAAAGCTGTGTGTTAGCTAAAGAATGGATACGCCTTTAAAGTAATCATGGTCTACAAGGAAAAGTAGCTATGAATAGGTAATTCTATCTACTCTCATTGTTAAGGTAACACATGAGTGAGAAGGAATGGAAAGAGAAGAGCTTGACTTGAATGCCAGCTCCTGGGAATGTTTAACCAAGGGAAGTGTAAAAGTAGGTGGGGGACTGGAGATTCCAGAAAGAACTGGGAACTCTGAGAGACCAGTCTGCACCCTGGTTTTCATGGTGGTAACAGTTACATAATAGCTAGCATTGATTGTGTAGATGCCGTGCTATATCTTTCTTTTATTTCAGCTAGCTCTGTATTTTGCTATTACTGTGAAACTTAACATTTTTTATCAGAATCATCTTGGGTTTACAATTGGAGGATTTGGAGGATGGAAAGAAAGCTAACTTTCGTTCTGTTACCACAAGGTTTTTTGCTCTGTGCTACTGACGATCCTAACTGAAAGGTGAAAGGTATGGTAACTGAGGACACTGAGGCATAGTGATACTCAGTAAGGAATCCAGCTTGAGTCTGTTTGACTCAAAAGTTGTAACTAAACAATTGGAAAGAAGAGATGGAAATTATAAGATATTAGTTATTTTGTTATTGTTGCTGTTACAAAATATCCAAAGCCAGATACTATATAAAGAAAAGAGGTTTGTGAAATTCAAAGTTCTGGAGGCTGAAAGGCTAAGATCAGGCATGCATTTGGTCTCTGGTGAGGGCTCCCTTTGCTGCATCCCATCATGGTGGATAGCATCATAGTGTGTATGTGAGAAGAACAGATTACATGGCGAGATGGGAAACCAGAGAACAGGAGGGGCCACTTTTGCTCTTTTGTGACACTCTCTAGCTAGAACCACCCAGGGTCCCATGAGAAATGCCTCTGTCCCTTTCAAGGGGACAACCTCCCAAAAGTCCCTACACCTCTTAGCATCGTCACACCGGGAAACCACGCATCCAACACATGAACCCTTAGAGAATACACTCAGATCATATCAATGTGCTGTTGTGAAAAAGAGATTATCTAAAGAGTAGGAATCAAAATTGGGGAAGAAAAGGGTAAGAGTTTCATTTGTCACTATACTACCACATTCATTGGTTCCTTAAGGGTAAGACAGGATGCTGTCCACATATAACCAAAGGAAGCAGGGTGTGGGGTGTGTGTCACACATGCCTACAAACGCTGTCAGAAACATTTTGTCGTAAAATTACCTGATAAGTTTGTTGGGTGCGTTTGTGCCCTCTTCCTCAGGCCTCTTGAAGGCCCTTATAAGGTCTTTGTCCTCTCCATTTCAGAGGGAGATTAAGTACCCAGGCTAGTCAGGGGAAGAGTTGTGGCTTGGGACCTGTCCTGCCTGCTGTCCCTCAGCCTCACAGAGGGGCACTGCACAAGGACTTGAATCAGATTCTGGAAAAGTGAGGGCTACAAGATGCAAATGGGGCTCCAGTCATGGCTTACAAGGAATGCATGTGTTTCCAGGGGGGAATCAATGCTGCACTGGGGAACATGGAAGAAGACAACTGGAGGTGGCACTTCTATGACACCGTGAAGGGCTCTGACTGGCTGGGGGACCAGGATGCCATCCATTACATGACAGAGCAGGCCCCTGCCTCTGTGATTGAGGTAATGTACCAGAAGCTCTCAGATCTTCTCAGGCACAGTCTGTTCATAATACAAAAGAAGTCCTGGAAAAAAATAGAAAGGAGGCTGAGTATGATCCCTAGTACTATAAAAAAGAAATAGAAGGAATTGATGCACATGTGACAAGCGAAAAGAATGACAATGAGCTGAGCAAACAAGAAAGTTTCCTATAACTGTTCACTTTACCTGACAAAGAAACTTTTTTCTGAAGTATTGATTTTTTTCATAGAGTATGTTACTATGGGTTTTATAGATTTGTGTTAAAGTTGTTTGGGGAAAATCAAGAAATATCTTCACTTCTTTTTACGGTAATAGGCTTTTGTTCGTGTTTCACAGCTAGAAAATTATGGCATGCCATTTAGCAGAACCGAAGATGGGAGGATTTACCAGCGTGCATTTGGTGGGCAGAGCCTCAAGTTTGGGAAAGGTGGGCAGGCTCACCGGTGCTGCTGTGTGGCTGATCGGACTGGCCACTCACTCCTGCACACCTTGTATGGCAGGGTAAGGTGTATGCATCCAGGACATGGGGGGCATGGTCTGGTCAGACAAGGCCTGTGGTGACCATAGGAATGGCTGAGAGGACATCAGGGAGTCAGCCCAGGTGTTGCTTAAAAAGCAATAGAGAATAACTGTAAGACACATATAATAATTGTTACTAAGAAATTACTGGACATGCTATGAAAAACCATACATTGTTTCCTCTGTTTTGGAAAATTGACTCAGTAATTGTTGCATACCAGGTTGGACCTTTTGGTCCATTGCACTCCAAGTGTGGGAACAGCAGATATGCTTAGATTCTTCCACCACTTCTGAGTTCTGGACTGACTCATTTGTTTTAATACTTAGCTTTAAAACTGGAGGATGACTTGAGGGACAGCAGTTAATGGACCCATTTTGGTATAGCCAGATCATCAACTTTCTTAACTCTATTGTTTGCAGATCGATGGGGAGGTGTTAGGACACCAGTGCCTTCCCAACGGCTGAATACATGGGCAGTGTGGCCAGACCTGCCTGTCCTGGAGTTGTCGTGTGGGGGCTAGCCCAGGTTTCCAAGGGCCACTTGCATTCATTCGGGGACTGTTAGACCAGCACAAGAAGCGTTGTCCAATGTTGACCTCTGTGAGCGTGGAAATGGGGTTATTTGAACTGTCCCACTGGGCAGGCACGAGCCCTGTGTGGCCATTGCAGTTGTAGCTGGTGTGACTGAGAAGCTGAAATGAATGTTTTCTTTTCATTAAAAATGTTGCCACATGTAGCCAATAACTCTGGTCTGGGTCGTGACCCTGGCCTCACTGTGGTACCAAATTCTGAGGGCATTCAGTGCTACATGCAGCCACAGGAGAGCTGGAATGCCTCTGAAGGTTGTGTGGAAATAAGGCGTGTGTTGCCAACAAGAACAGTTCAGAGCCTGCTGTATTCTCTCTGACACACGTTGTCAGGGGTTTGCATTGTTCATACATTTCCTATATAGTGCTAAAAGCAGAATACCTTTTTGTGCTTTTACAGTGTCATAGGCACTTATTCCAATGTGAGGTGCAGTTTGTGACTCTGTTTCAACCACAGAATCTCCTTAAACTTACCTCATCTGTTAACAGGCCTAAGTTCTTTAACATGTTCACATGGTTTAACCATTCACATTTTAAGTGTTTGTTGATTTAACACTTACCCTAATTTCAATTTAGAAGGTGGGATCTCTTTTCTTGTAGTCTCTGCGATACGATACCAGCTATTTTGTAGAGTATTTTGCCTTGGATCTCCTGATGGAAAACGGGGAGTGCCGTGGTGTGATTGCACTGTGCATAGAAGATGGGTCCATACATCGCATAAGAGCCAAGAACACTGTTGTTGCTACTGGGTATGAATCTTAATTTTTATTTTATTTCATTTCTTTATAGAAAAGTTGGATTTCAGGGCTTCTTTAATAAAAATGTGGGTATTATGGAATAATGGTTCAGACATCGGTCTTGGTAAAACCTGTGAGGTAGGTGATCTTCCCAGGCCTTGGCATCTCATCTTGTGGAAGTAGTTGGCTGGAACACAGTGCACTCCTCAGTCATATCAGAGGCTATTACCAGGGTGCAGCAGGAGGGTACTGAGGATCACATGGCTCGCCTTCCTGCTCTGAGTCGAGGAAACAGCCTGGAGAGTCACAGGACATGTTCTGGTGTCACCTTCCTGGCTTTCATGGCTGCTGGAATAAAAACATCCTGTTTGTGCACATGCTAAAAATAACTAAATTTTACATTATACACTATGATTTTTACCATTTTTAAAATTAAGACATTTCTATATAGCAAAGGGAACAATCAGCAAAATGAAAAGGCAGCCAGTAGATTAGGAGATTATAGTACAAACCATATGCCTAATAGAGGTTAATATTCAAAATATGTAATGAATTCATACAACTAATTAGCAAAAATACTCAGATAACCTAACTAAAAAATGGGCATAGGGCCTGAATAGCCATTTTCCCAAAGAAGATACACATATAGCCCACAGGTTTATGATGAGGTGCTCAACATCACTAATGAGAATTCAAATCAAAACCATGAGGAGATAATACCTCACACCTGTGAGGTTGGCTGATTGCAAAAAGACGAGATAAACAAATGTTGAGATTATAAAGAAAACGGGACTCATTGACTGGTGGTGGGCATATAAATTGTAGTGTGGAATTTCCTCAAACAACTAAAAATGGAGCTACCGTATGATCAGCAATCTCACTCCTGGGTGTGTATCCAAATTCAGTGAAGCCAGCACATCCTGGAGATATGTTCATGCCCATGTTCATTATAGTATTATTCATTGTCACCTGGATAAGCAGTCAACCCGTTTATTGATGGATAAAGAAAATGTGGTATGTATAGGCATTGGAATATTATTCAGCCATAAGAAAGTAGGAAATCCTGTTATTTGAAACAATGTGGATATACCTGGAAGACATTGTGCTAAGTGAAATAGCCAGGCACAAAAAACAAATACTAAATGATCTTAGTTATATATAAAATCAAAAAATGACAAACTCAATAACAGTAAAATGGTGGTTGTCAGAAGCTGGGGGATGTGGGGGATTAGCTAGAGGTCCAAATCTGAATCATAAGATGAATTAGTTCTGAGACTTAAATGCATATAGCATACTGGTTATGGTAATAATAATGTACTATAACTGAAATTTACTGAGGCTTAAGAGTCCACACGACAAAAAAAGGATAACTACGTGGTGCGATAGATGTTACCTGACTTGATTGTGGTAGTCACTTCACAGTGTATACACTTGGATCATCATGTTGGACACTGTCTAAATTACTTTTCTCGTTACTGAGATGAAATACTCAACACCCAAAGTTAAAGGAAGAAAGGTTTATTTCACCTCACAGTTTGTAGAAGTTTCATTCCATAATTGGCTGGCTCCAGGGCAGGGTGGCATGGCAGAGAGCATCACAGAGGAGAAACAGTTCATGGCAGGCAGAAGGCAGCAAAAGCAGCATGCAGCAAACTATGACCCTCTTTCTGCCCCTTATATCCTGTCCAGGCTACCCACCCTTAGGGCAGGTAGCACTTGCACCCAGAGTGGGGCAGCATTAATCCCACCGTTGCACCATGGATCAATCCCAGCATCACATGCTTGATCCCACCATCACACACTCTACATCCAGCCACCTCCAAAAAGCCCCATTATGACTGCATAGGGCTTTTTGGGGACATCTAGATACAAACCATAACAGACATCTTATGCACATAAAATTTTTATCAATCATACCTCAGCAAAGCTGGAGGGAAAAAGAATAAGTCCAAAACCCTAAATACTTTAAAATTTTCATTATAGAAATAAAATACACTTACCAGAGAAATCATTCAAATGGCATAAAGTACCAAAATACAAATGAGCCTCCCTGCTCTGTCCCAAGCCCCATCCCAAGGTCACAGTGTCAACGGGCATGGCCTCCCGCATTGTGTGTGGTGTATGCACAAGCGTGTGCGTAGAGGGGGGGTGTACACAAACAGCACCTGAGGCTGCTCTATAGGTTCTGTGGTCCCCCACGTCAGGAAGTCCTGGCATTTGCTGCTATATGTAGTCACTGCACTCCTGTCATTTCCAGAGGCTATGGGCGGACCTACTTCAGCTGCACCTCTGCCCACACCAGCACTGGTGACGGCACGGCCATGGTTACCAGGGCTGGCCTTCCCTGCCAGGACTTGGAGTTTGTGCAGTTCCACCCCACAGGTAGGACATGGTGCCATGCCTGGCATTGGGCTCATTGGTGTCTTATAAGCATGTGGTGCCTCCTTAGTTCTCAAGTTTCAGGTTTTGACACTCTTTAGTCCTTAAGAAGACTTCTCCTTGATTGATGGAAGACAATTTGGGATGGATTTATTTTGTGGAGAAAACATTAGGCCCCTGTACTAAGACATGTGAAGTGAGGATGCAGCTGTGACAGATGGGAGACGGAGCTCGTTATGGGGGAGGTGAGGTTTTCCTGGGCCATCACACAGTTGAGGATGCAAGTGTGGAATCAGAAGCTTTAACACAGAGTGACCATTGCAGTTGTGAATTAGGGTGTTTTGTCCTGAAGTGAGTCTGCAGAAGGCAGGCTGAGGTGACTGGTCCTGCACTCCTGAGCTGCTGCTCTGACCAGAGCTGAGGAGACCCAACAGGTGGTGCTAAAGAACTAGAGCTTTTTGTCTTTGCTCTGACAGTGTTTCCCTTCTGATCCCTGGCAGGGATGAAACATATCTGTTGGGGTTTTGTTATTGTTGTTGTTATTATTGTTATCCAATAAACTGTCACTAAGCCTCTGGATGTCCACTGTCAAGTGCTGTTTGGAGAGCTCATTTCTTGTGTTTCTTTCATAACATTTGAGAAACAAACGACCCCAAAATGCCACAGAAGCTAGGGAAAATGAAAGGTAGGTAAGAGACAATCAGCATTCTTGTTTTTAAAGCATATAAAAACTTTTCATGTACTCAAGAAAGTTTTTTTTTTTTTTTTTTTTTTTGTGGGTACCGGGGGGTCGACCTCAGGACCTCGCGCGCCAACAGGCACCCGTGCCACTGAGCGATATCACTGGCCCCTTTCTCGTATGTGGGTTCCGGGAGTCGAACTCGGGCCCTCGCGCTTGCAAGGCAGGCGCTTACGCCGCTGAGCCATCTCACCGGCCCCAAGAAAGTTTTAACTTAAAAGAAATCATATGCATTTATTTATTTACTTATTGGCATCTTTTGTTAAAGTTTGAGACTTGACATTGCTCATTTTTTGTTACATTCAAGGACTCAGTCATGGTTAAAGGTATAGACCACACTGTGCTGACTAGGTTTGAATTTGGGCTCTGGCCTTTCCAGCTGTGTGACTCAAATGAATTACACAGCTTTAATTAACTTGTTTATCTCTGAGGATGGGGATGATATTACCCAAGGCCTTCACAGAAGATAGCGAAAGTGTGTACAGCAGCTAGTCCACAGCAAGTGCAATCTAAGTAATGACAATAGTAATTTCTGTCCTTTTTGCTGTTTGAGTGCCTTAGATAGGAATTATCCAAGCTGTTTGTTCTTGCTGAAAGTAGTTACCACATTCGTGGTACAAAATTGTGTTCAAAAATTAAAGTCAAGGGGCCGGTGAGATGGCTCAGCAGCTTAAGCGCCTGCCCGGCAAGCGCGAGGGCCCGAGTTCGACTCCTGGAACCCACATATGAAAAAGGGGCCGGTGATATTGCTCAGCGGCACGGGTGCCTCCTGGCGCGCAAGGTCCTGAGGTCGACCCCCCGGTACCCACAAAAAAAAAAAAAAAAAAAATTATAAAGTCAAGACGTTCAGCACACATAGAGTTCAGTCAGTCCTGGGCAGCATGCTCTTACTGGGTGACACCATTCCTCCTGGACCTGTTTTGTACATTCAGCTTCTTCAGTGCTTGTTATGCACACTTACACCACTTCTTGACTTTTTTTTTTCTGTTGCTGTGTTTTGAAGTGCAATGTCCATTGTCCCCTCCCCACAAGTCTTAAAAAAGAATTAGGTGTCTGAAATATGTACCTAACCATTCTTCACTTATAGATGTTTGGTGACTTGGGCTTTTTACAGGCATATATGGTGCTGGCTGTCTCATCACAGAGGGATGCCGTGGAGAAGGAGGCATTCTCATTAACAGTGAGGGCGAGAGGTTTATGGAGAGATATGCACCTGTCGCAAAGGACCTGGCATCCCGAGATGTTGTATCTCGGTCCATGACTCTGGAGATCCGTGAAGGAAGGTATGCAGTTCACTTCCAGATGTATGAGGGTGTGCCAGTGGGTACACATACCACGTGGGTGCACACACACACACCCCACGGGCTCACCACTTCTCCTTCGCTTCCTCTTTACTGCCTGTTGGTCACCTCTACATTTTAACATATGGGTTGTGCAGCTTTTCAGTTTGAGCACCCCACTTGTACACCTACCCACAAGGAAGAAATTACCTGTTATCTTCTCACTTTTGTCCATGAGTTTGTGGTATTTTTCTACTATATTTTGGGAATTTTAGCCAGTTAAGTGTAAATCTTTTCATCTCAGGTCTGTAAAAGAGCTGCGTGATAGGTACTCTGTGGGAGAGAGAGAAACAGCACCCTGAAGTTGGCATGTGAGCCTTAAAAGTTGTGTTGTAGTCCTCATACCACAGGTGTTTGCCGCCTTTGGGGTGTGGTATTACCTGTCTCTTAGTGACAGGCTACCTAGCCATTGTTCACTTATAAATTTTTGGCTAGGCTATAAGTACCTGACCCAGTTCTTTTGGACTTTTTTTTTTTTTTTTGTGGGTACCGGGGGGTCGACCTCAGGACCTCGCGCGCCAACAGGCACCCGTGCCGCTGAGCGATATCACCAGCCCCTTTTTCGTATGTGGGATCCGGGAGTCGAACTCGGGCCCTCGCACTTGCAAGGCAGGCGCTTACGCTGCTGAGCCATCTCACCGTCCCCTGGACTTTTTGAGACAGAGTCTCATTATATAGTTCACGCTGGCTTTGAATTCACTGTGTAGCCCAAGCTGTTCTCAAACTCACAACAATCATTCTGCCTCAGTTTCCCAAGTGCTAAGAATACAGTTATGCACTACCGTGCTCAGCTCTGAGCCTGTTCTTCAGTGCAGTGACGCATGTTCTGTGCCTGCTGGTGTAGCCTCTGCAGATTTTGTTTTTATATAAAAATGAAGAGTTGGATGGCTTTTTGGAATACTTGACACAGAGGACTTTTAATGCATTTACCAAGGAAAATATAGCAAATTTTGGTCCTCAAGACTGGAGCGTGAGCTCAATGACTGCAGGGTTTTTGTATCTCTTCTTGGCACACAGTAGATGCTTAAAGACTACTTGATGAAAGAGCATCCATAATGGGAAAACTTTCTTCAGTAACAAGAAATGTTCAATTCACATGCTTCCACGATGAGCGTTTGCTCCCATTGTTGTTCTTTACCTCATGTTAAAATATTCTGTTTTGCCAGAGGCTGTGGCCCTGAGAAAGATCACGTCTACCTGCAACTACACCATCTGCCCCCTGAGCAGCTGGCAACACGCCTGCCTGGCATCTCAGAGACGGCCATGATCTTTGCTGGCGTGGATGTCACCAAGGAGCCGATCCCAGTCCTCCCCACCGTCCATTACAATATGGGTGGGATTCCCACCAACTATAAGGGGCAGGTGAAGACATCAGGTCCATCTCTCTGCCACCCTTAGATGTCAGAAGCAAAGATGAAAATGTATTGTGTTACTTAGTAGTTTGCATTTACTGTAAGTTGCTATTTCTGGAGGGCAGACAGAGCCTCAGGTTGCAAAGTTTGCATTCACTTGGTAATAACAGTTCATTATCAATAGTGAATTAAGTCTGCCATAGATCTAATACCATGAGCAGTTTTTTTTTTATTTTATTGCTATCCTGAATGGTACTATGTTATTTTTACAGTGACTTTGTCAGTCTGTGGTCTTCACAGTTGGTACATAGGGTGGTATCAGCTGGCCCCTCCACTTTAGTCTCCTGGTCAGGGTTGGGAGGATTATTACTCTCCCGTCACAGATCAGCAGTAGTGGAAGGATCTGAACTACCCCTCAGTCTTCCTCCCCATTGATGGCTTTCTGTCTGCCATACTCCCTTGGTCTGAGCCAAGACCACACAGTGGCCAAGCCAGGTATTTAAGGGAGGCTGTAGGGTACATTGGACCTGGGGGAGAAGCCACAGGTACTGACACATGGGGTCCTTTGGCTTACTCATCATAGTGAGTGTTCAGGGAAAAAGGGGAGCTGGGGATATACCAGAGGGCTCCTTCTGAGATAGCAGACATGATCTCCTTCCCTACCTCAAGTTCAGAAGCCCATTCTGGGGTCAGGGAGTCTGTGTCAACCCCAATACCTTACTGTCTGATCTGAAATCTTTCCTGCAGGTGCTGAAGCATGTGAATGGCCAGGATCAGGTTGTGCCTGGCCTCTATGCCTGTGGGGAGGCTGCTTGTGCCTCAGTGCACGGTGCCAACAGGCTTGGGGCAAACTCCCTTCTGGACCTGGTAGTCTTTGGACGTGCCTGTGCCCTGAGCATTGCAGAGTCTTGCAGGCCAGGTATATGTTCTCTTCAAGCAGCCAGGCTGTTCAGGAGTCTTTATTTTTTGTACCAGGAATCAAACTCAGGGCCTTGTGCTTGCCAGGCAGGCACTATGCTGCTGAGCTACATCCCCAGCCCTCAGGAGTCTTGATTAGTTGTTAGAAATACGCTTGGTACTCATAGAAGTACGTAGTCTAGTTTTCCTCTAGAAGTGAGGAACAGAGAAGTCCAGAGATTGTGTGGTGACGATGTCAAGATGTGCTGGGTGGAAGTCTTAAGAAAGTGAGGGATTTTTTTTTGGTCAGTTTTTTTCCAGTTGTTATTCTGTGCTTTAAAATGTCATAACTAGGAAATTGTTTTTTTGAGTGAAAGTTTATTAAATGCTGCTCTCCTGGTAGAGATTACTTATTTGCAATGAATCTTTTTTTTTTTTTTTTTTTTTGTGGGTACCTGGGGTCGACCTCAGGACCTTGCATGCCAGCAGGTGCCCGTGCCGCTGAGCAGTATCACTGGCCCTTTCTTCGTATGTGGGTTCCGGGAGTCGAACTCGGGCCCTTACGCTTGCCAGGCAGGCGCTTATGCCACTGAGCCATCTCACCAGCCCATGAAATATTTTAAACAGTGATAAATGAATATGTAATTTCTTGGTTCTTAGAAAAATGGGTATTTTCTAAAATAAAATACAACTCATCTTTATTAAAGAAGAAGTGACACAAGCAAAGGATTGGATTATGGCTCCCATCTCTCGGGGAGGATGGGTTTTGGCTGATCTCTTCTTTTTAAAGGAAATTTTTATTGTTTTTTATTCTTGATAAAAGTAGTGCTTGTGCCAAGAATTAAACAGAAATAGCCAAGTGTGGTGGCGTACTCCTGTAATCCCAGCACTCAAGAGGCTGAGGCAGGAGGATTGCTGCAAGTTCGAGGCCAGCCTGGGCTACAAAGCGAGTTCAAGGCCACCCTGAACTGCATAGCGAAACCCTATCTCAAAAAAAGACAGGGGCTGGTGAGATGGCTCAGTGGCGTAAGCGCCTGCCTGGCAAGCGCAAGGGCCCGAGTTCGACTCCCGGAACCCACATGCGGAAAAAGGGCCGGTGATATCACTCAGTGGTACGGCTGCCTGCTGGCGTGCGAGGTCCTGAGGTCGACCCCCGGTACCCACAAAAAAAAAAAAGAAACAAATAAATTAGGTAGAGTGAAGATCTTTACAATGTGGGTTTCCCTATGTAAAACCAAGATTTTTCTCTCCTTCCATTTGTTCAAATTTCCTTTGTGGCCTTCAGTGGACAGTTACAATTTTCTCCTTACTGGATTCATAAAACAGTTGTTTGTTCCTCAAAATCATTTAGATACTATGTTTTAGTCATATATACCTAATAAAAATGTTTCCATGTGCCACAAATCTGTTTTTTAAGTTTAGACATGGTTTCTCTTTGTTCATTCAAGGATTACATATTGGACACCTACCATGTGCCAGAAATCTCTTTTTTTTTTTTTTTTGTGGGTACCGGGGGGGTCGACCTCAGGACCTCGAGCGCCAGCAGGCGCCCGTGCCGCTGAGCGATATCACCGGCCCCTTTTTCGTCTTTTTTTTTTTTTTTTTTTTCAGAAATCTTGTCTTTGTTCTTGCAAGTTAGGCCCAGGTCAGTAGTTCCTCAGTTTGGTGTCCAGGTCACTGCTGGCTGAGGCTGCTCTGCACTCTCCAAGTCCTTGCAAGGCTCTGATACACATTTGAGTGTCACTCAGAATCCATCTGGTTTTCTAAAATGTTTTTAAAAAGTTAAATTTTAACCTCCTCCCCCTTTTTACTTTTTTTAGGAGATAAAGTTCCTCCAATTAAACCAAATGCTGGGGAAGAGTCTGTCATGAATCTTGACAAGTTGAGATTTGCCGATGGAAGCATAAGAACATCAGAACTGCGTCTCAACATGCAGAAGGTAGGAACAGATGCTAGCCCAGATGCCCACTCTGGTATGTGGGACAAACAGCAGGAGGCCCATGTTCCTTGCTGTCTCTAATAAGAATTTAAGAGTGGTCAGGAAGCCTCACATAGACAAAAGCACATTCTTTTGTACACAGAAGGCTGGAGTCAGCTGTGTTCTGGAAAGTGGTGCCAGATACGTAAAATGTTTCTCTTGGTGATGTATGCAGATTTGTTAGGAGACAGGTACTGTACAGAATGGAATAATGGAAACACTTTTTTAAAGTTTTAATCAAGATTTCATTTTAAAATTCAAAAGCTGGGTATGGTGGCAAATGCTTATAAAATCTTAGTTGCTCAGGAGGCTAAGGCAGCGGTGTCACAAGTTTAAGGCCAGCCTGGGCAATTTAGTGAGTCATGTACTGAATTTTTTTAAATGGAAGGACTAGGGATATTGCTCAGTGGTAGAACATTTAGCTGGTATGTATGAGGAGGTCCCCCCTACTGCCAAAAAGAACCATACCTACACAGTCTGAGAGTTTATCTGTTTAGTTTACATAAATGTTAACATAAAATGAAATGCAGGAAAACTAGTCTAAAGGTTTTAGCAGTTATCTGGCGTGGCTCCTGGAGATTCCAAGTTTACCACTGATACTGTTAACAGACGATGCAGAATCATGCTGCGGTGTTCCGTGTGGGAAGTGTGCTGCAAGAAGGCTGTGAGAAAATCAGCCAGCTCTATGGAGACCTGAAGCACCTGAAGACATTTGACAGGGGTGAGCCAAGAGGGTGGGGCCTGCCCTCTGCAGGGGGCTTCATGTTGAGTGTGTTTGCCTGGTTGAGTTCCATGTCTGCTGTCTGGATGGCCTTGACCATGGCTATAGGGCCAGATCCCTGTGAATGGATCCTGTCTACTTCATGGGTCCTTGTGTGTCCCCAGGAATGGTCTGGAACACAGACCTGGTGGAGACCCTGGAGCTGCAGAACCTGATGCTCTGTGCACTGCAGACCATCTATGGAGCAGAGGCACGGAAGGAGTCACGAGGTGCCCATGCCAGGGAAGATTACAAGGTGCGTGGAGATAGGCTTGTGCACCTGGTGCACTCCTGGGGCTGCCACCCAGCCACTACATTCTACATTTAATTTTCCGCTGTAACTTTTACTTTTGTTCTCACCAGCTTCAGAAACATGTGACCTTTTTGTTGCTTTGGATCAGCACCTGAGCAAAACAGATCTGGTTCTCAATGGGCCGAGGGTCCCACGGCTAGGAAAAGATAACTTACTGAATTAAAGTGTGGGGTGGGTAATCGCCTCATACCTGATGTGAGCTTGGGAAAGGGATCAGAACCCTTTTCAGATGGACTAGTGAGTGCAGAGCACACACTGGTTTAGGATTCTGCATATGATGGTACACGGGAAGAGGGCTTCGGGTATGGCTGCAAGGTCAGGAGGAATGCTTCAGCTATAGGGTTAGACTTCCTCTGAGATAGACACAGGCTTTGGCCCAGTACAGTGCAGGGTGACACAGGTGACAAAGTTGGTTAAACAGGAGTGGTTTCCATTTGCTGTGAAGTTTTATTGATACCCTGTAACAACAAGGTAGACGAAGGAAGAAATGGCAATCACGTTACCAAGTGTGTACTGAGGCTGGAAGCTTGTCCAGGGTTGGCTTTTGGGCTGAGATGAATGAACTTCATGTGTGAGGCAGAACCTGGAACCCTGGAGAAGCTCATCTTGAGGTTGTGTGTGTACAGCTCAGGAACTGTGTGGCAACCCCACTGGCCCCAGCAAAGGAAAAGCCTCTGTTCCATTCACCCCACATTCACTCAGCAGAAACCGCCAGGTATCTGGGTCTCTGATTTTTATTGGAAGAGGCTCTTGCTCTTACACATTACCTCAAGCAGCATTTTCCTTACAAGCATTTAGCTATTCTGAGAGTTTTTGAAATTTTGATATAATTGTTATAATTAAAACAAATAAAAACAACTGAAAGAGTTGGGAAAATCTCCCAGGATGTGGGCAGAAGAAACTATTTGATAAAGTTTAGGTGTATAAATGATATCTAATTCCAATATTCACCCTTGGAGTTGTATGAAAAAATGTAGACACTGTGGACTCACTGCAGACTACAAAACACACAGGCCCTCAGCAGGTCCAGAGCTGAGTGCTGTCCACCTCCTGTGCTCATCTCTCGTGCATGGTTTTAATGTTTGCTTCATTTTCTGACAGTGACCTGAATGGGTGGTAAGAGGTGGGTGCATTTCTGACTTCAGGTACGGAGTGATGAGTATGATTACTCCAAGCCCATCCAGGGGCAGCAGAAGAGGCCATTTGGGGAGCACTGGAGGAAGCATACCCTCTCCTATGTGGACATCAAGACTGGGAAGGTATGTGGACATGCATGTGAACTGTTCTGCACTCAGGCCTTTGGTAGTTACCAGCTGGGAGAAGTAGCCCAGACCTAAACCAGCTGTTGACAGATTTGAGACACCACCGAAAAGGATACCCATGAGGCAGGCATCTTCTGGAAACAGAGTCCAGGGCCTGTGGTGGTTCAGGGGAGCCTAAATGTAGGGTCAGCTCCTGTGGCATGTGCTGGTTGAAGGGTACTGGGTAGAGATCAAATATCTGAGAGCTGGTGGCCAGGTAGGAGATGGTGACTCTGGTGGAGCACAGACAGCCACTGCAGCAACCTACCTGGAGCCCAGGGAGCCAGGAGACACTTTTACCTCCCATCCCAGTGTCTGGACCACTGGGAAGCAGCTGCTGAGGAGCCCAGCAGAGATGATGCAGCTTTAGCATCCCTGGCCTGCAGCATACAGAACAGGGCAAAGGTAGGAGACAGTAGCTGAAGCTTCTGTCTTCTCCACTGACACACAAATCTCCACATTTAACATTTCTGTGGGCATTAAGATTCTGAAATAATTAAGATAACTTTGCTCGGCGTGGTGGTGCACACCTGTAATCCCAGCACTCTGGAGGCTGAGGCAGGAGGATTGCCATGAGTTTGAGGCCAGCCTGGGCTACAAAGTGAGTTCAAGGCCAGCCTGAACTGCATAGTGAAACCCTGTCTCAAAAAGACAAAGAAAAAAAAAAAAAAAACAAAAGATGTACCTTAGCTTTTCATAGCTTATAAGAGAGATGGTCTTTGGCTGGGGATATAGCTCAGCAGCACAAGCCCCTGCCTGGCAAGTGCAAGGTCCCAAGTTCGATCCCTGGTACCAAAAAAGAGAGAGATGGTTTTGTAAACTTTTATTCTGTCTTTAGAAAGCAAGGTGAACAGTGTCATCACCTATATAAAAGCCTAGTATGTCTTAATTCAGACCATTGTTTTTAGAATTTATTATGAAGGCCATTTTCTAATGTTGTATAGAAGTCAGACTTCCTCCTTTAACAAGCAGATTTTTAATAATGTTTGAGGGAGGGATTGTAAAATACTCATTTTGGAAAGTATAGAAAGTACAAAATAACCCCAAATAAGCATCATCAATCAGAAGCTCATCAATCAGAAATCACCCATTCTGGTTTGATATATTTCCTCAAGTTTTATGTGTATGCATACTTACACTTTCGTATGAGTACATACTATGTGTATAAGTAATCACTTTCAAGTAGAAGTTTAAATAAAGTGTGACAGTATCTATAGAGATTTTATCTGCTTTGAATGATGTAAACATTTAGGCAAAGCATGAAGAATCTTTTCTTTTTTTCTTTTTTGATTTTTTGAGATAGACTCTTGCTATGTCCTTGAACTGGCCTTGAATTTAAACTGGCCTCAATCCTCCTGCCTCAGCCTCCCAAGTGCTGGGATCACAGGTGTGTGCCACCACACCCAGCTCCATGAAGAATCTTGTGCAGTGTTACTTTAGTTGCTCTATTCTACCGTGTGGGATTTATGTATGAATTTACACATGGATTAACGTAGCCAGCCCTGTTGTATGTACTGATCACTTTCCAGGTTGTGAATCCTTTAAGTTCCCATTCCTAGAACTGTACTTTATAAATTTTCTTGGAGGCACCACAGGAGTTTGTATACTCCTGTGTTCTAACTTCTCCTGACTCTTTTCAAGGTCATTCTGGAGTACAGGCCCGTCATCGATAAGACCTTAAATGAGGCTGACTGCGCAACGGTTCCCCCTGCCATTCGCTCCTACTGATGAGACCCAGCAGTTGCAGAATCGGCTTCTGTAATTCTGTATCATAGCTTGTACAGGTGCTCCTTGTCTACCTGCCTCAGTAAATTCCCTACTCTCCTGAACAGTGAACTCACTTCAGAGATTGTAGACCCAGTCGCCAGCAGCTTGCCATACTCAGTCAAGGGACAGCCAGGTCTGCCTTTGTCCCTTGCTTTATTCTGTGAAGTGTAATACTGGGCACAATTCCTAAATAAAACACAAACAAAAAAACCTTCCTGTATTGGTCACTTTCCCATCACTGGGACTCACACCCACAGTGTAAAGGAGGAAAGGTTCGTTTGGCTCACAGTTTTCAGTGGGTTCAGTCTATGATTAGCTGGCTCTAAAGCAGAAACAGCTTGGTGAACGAGCATTGTGAAGGAAAGTTGCTTAAAGCAGATCAGGAAGCAGAAAGTAAAGGGAGAAGCCAGGGACAAGACACCCTTTCAGGTCATGCCCCTAGTGACGTACCTTTTCTGATCAGGCTCCACCTCTAAACACTTGAGTTTTTTAAGGGACATTTTAGGTATATACCATAATATTTCCAAAAGGCTTATGTCCATCTCATTATGCAAAATGCATTTAGTCTGTCTCTTAAGAATCATAAAAGTCTGAGCTGGTTGCATATGCCTGTAATCCCAGCACTAGGGAGGCTGAGGCAGGAGGATCACTGAGAGTTTGAAGCCAGCCTGGACTACATAGAGAGTTCAGGGCCAGCCCAAACTACAAAACAAGACCTTGTCTCAAAACAAACAAACAAACATCACAAATTCTTAGCTGTAAGCCTCTAAAAATCTAGAAGTTAGGCCAGGCATGCTTGTGCATGCCTGTAATCCAAGCACTCTGGAATCTGAGGCAGGAGGATCGCTGTGAGTTCGAGGCCAGCCTGAACTGCATAGTGAAACCCTGTCTCAAAAAGACAAAAAAAAAAAAAAAAAGCAAATACTTCTAAAGTACAGTGGTGTAAGTATTCTCATTCCAAAAGGGATGAATAGGAGACTAGCCAGGAATCAGACCAAAGCAAGACTGAAACCCATCAGGACAAATATTAAATCCATTAGCACTTGGGGCAGGTTGTAGTGAGATGTGAGTTCCAGAGGGCTTGGGCAGCCCAACCCCTATAGCATTGTTGGTTTCATATGGCCTCTCTCAGGCAGGCTCTACGTTTTACCTGCAGCTTTCCTCAGCAGACATTCCACATTAGTGACATCTCCAGTTTCCTGGGGTCCATTGCACCTTTGACTTCATTTTCAGCTTCACACACTGCCCTCCCCAGGGCTCCTTTTGTGGCCTCCCAGGCCTTCCTCCAAAACCTGGGTAGAAGTCAATGAACCCACAACTCTTGAAAAGTGGATACCACATGGATGACACCAAGATAGCCACTAGCTTGGGCAGCAGCATGGCTCCCTTGGATCATGGCTGCAGAGCCTCAGTGACTGGATGGCTGAACTCAGGGATACACACCTAGGTGTATCCCCTAGGCAGCCGTGAATGAGCAGAATGCCCTGGGACTCTTCTCAAAAAAAAGTCATTCAACAGAGTTTACCCTTTCTGGTTTTTTATTGTTGTCACTTAAGACAGGGCCTTGTTACGTATTTCAGAGTGTGTTTGAACTCACTATTTCAGGTTGGCCTCAAACTGCTGATCCTCCTTCCTCAGCATCCCAAATGTGGGTGCTACTACACCCAACTGAGTTTACCCTTTACACATCTAGGATAGGTGGTGTCTGGCTATTTCCTGAGATGCCCTCAAGGCAGCTTTCCTGTTATCCTATGCAGAGTACTTGGCTTCTTTTCAAAGCTAATCTCTTCAGCAATGTTGATCTTCTTGGCCCCTACTTACAGGAGCTATCTTTCTGGCAAAACTGCAAACTTTTCACATCTTTTGCCTGTATTTTTTGCTCTCTGCTCCCAATTCTCATTATAAATCCAGCTTAAAAGCAGCCACCAGTATTTGTGCCACTGCATGAACAATGGGCTGCCTTGAAATTTCTTCAGACAGACTAATTCGTTCACCACCTTTAAATTCAGCTTCACACAAAGTCTTAGGATGAAATGGACAAAACATAGACAAGTCCCTTGCCAGAATGTAACACAGTTACATTAACTAGTTAAACAAGTCCAGTTATCAGTAATTTTCAATCCCAACTGAAACCCACGAGTCTGACCTTTATTGTCTGCACTGCTATCAGCAAACATTCTGGTCTTCAGCTTTTCAACCAGAATCACCCATCAAGCTGACAGCATTCTAAAGCTGCTCCAGAAGGTATCTCCAAAACTAATAAAACTGCAAACCCATTCCAAAAGTTTCTGAACCACATGGTCAGATACAGCTGTACCTAACTGTACCACATCAGCAACCCCACTTCGGGAAACCAAATTTCTGTATTTCCTGTCACTAGGACAAAATATGTGACAACTGCAAGGTACAGGACAGGTTTATTTGGTTCAGTTTCCAGAGGGCTCCATTCATGGTTGGCTGGCTCCAAGGCAGGAACAGTATGGTGGAGGAAAGTTACTCCTTGGCAGCCAGGAAGCAGAGAGAAGGGAGGAGCGAGGGACAAAGACACACCCTTCCAGGCTATGGCCCCAGTGACCTGCTTCTGACCAGGCCCCACCTCCAAATACTTGAGGCTTTATGGGGGACATTTTGGATCTAAACCATAACATTTATTTCTAAATCCATTTTGGCATATGTTGGCCTGAAATATCAAATATCTTCATGTTCTGGTACATCAAAATACAGAAATCTTATGGGGTTTTTTTTGTTTTGTTTACATAAGAATTTTGGTGTCTGACAGCAAATGAAGAAAGCTAATATTTCCTCCTTGTTCTCGCCAAACAGTTTTGTAGGTAAACCTATGAAACCAATGGGAGTAAGTCGAATTTTTATTTATTTTTTTTTTTTTGTGGGTACCGGGGGGTCGACCTCAGGACCTCGCGCGCCAACAGGCGCCCGTACCGCTGAGCGATATCACCGGCCCCTTTTTCGTATGTGGGTTCCGGGAGTCGAACTCGGGCCCTCGCACTTGCAAGGCAGGCGCTTACGCCGCTGAGCCATCTCACCGGCCCCGAATTTTTATTTTTAGACTGGTCTTTATTATTTACTTAGGTTTTTGAAGCGGGGTCTCTCTTTGTAATGCAGGCTGACCTTGAACTCACTATGTAGCCCAGGCTGGTCTTGAAGCTGTCCTGCTCAGCCTCCCAAGTGCTGGGATTATAGGAGTGCCCCACCACACCCAGTTTAGGTTGGTCTCTTAAAAAAAAAAGTCCAACTCAAGCCAGTCATGGTCATTCATGCCTGTAATCCTTGCACTTGCTGTGGGTTCAAGGCCAGCCTGAAATATAGCAAGACCCTGTCTGGGCAAAAAAAAGTCTGACTCAAGTTAAACAATGAATGTATTCCTTACGAAATTTGCCACTAGAAAATAATATAAATTTCTTTCTTGTGTTCTGTGTTTCTTTGTTTTGGTAACAAATAACTTTTCATAAGGCAGGCCAGGCAGCATTGCATTAATTTTGCACGTGAAGACATGGTCACTATGAGGTATTGAACATAGGGAGGGATGTGACCTCTCTGCCCTTACAGTGTATCTTCTGAAATTTTTCATGTTCAGTGGCCACCAATTGTGTTCTTTAAGAGTTAAATTATTTATTCTGGGCTAGCCTTTGGGGAATGCATCCTAGCAAATAAAATTGAATAATTGGGTGGGCATTTAACAATCAGGCAGAAAAGTTTGGATATGATAAATATAGAGCCAGTGCCTTAGGCTCCTGGACAGAAACAACATAAAAACAGAAAGTTAGTGGAAATCTATCCACTGAAAACTACCTGGGAGTTTCTAGTCAGTTGCATGAAGCACCAAGGAAACAATACCTGGGAAAGGACACTGTTAGGCCCACAAAGTGTTTCCCTGCATTTGAAGGAATAACCTACTGGTACACGCAGCAGAATGGATGAGTCTCAGAATCATTATGCCCAGGAAGAGAAGCCAAAGAAAGAGCATACGCTGTGTGATTGCAGCACTAGAGAGTGCTAACCAACATGTAAGGGAAAACAGGTCAGTGGTTCCCTGCAGACTTGGCTGAGGGCAGATTACCCTGGAGCAAGAGGACACTTATGGGTGGTAGATCTGTTCATTATGTTGCTAATTATACCTTAAGGAAGCAGTGAACATGCTAGCCAAAAAAATTAAAAGGCTATAAT
This sequence comes from Erethizon dorsatum, assembly GCA_028451465.1. Lineage (NCBI taxonomy): Eukaryota > Metazoa > Chordata > Mammalia > Rodentia > Erethizontidae > Erethizon > Erethizon dorsatum. Next base: position 53,150,684 of record CM051833.1, read on the forward strand.
AAGATTTCCCATCTATGTGAACATCCAGAAGTTTGTTGCTATACATTCCCTGTGAGGATGTACGATGTGAAGCTCTTGTAAGTGATTAGTGGGAATGCAGAACATTATAGCCTTTATGGAAGACAATTTCATGACAGGTAACAAAACTATATATGCATTTCCCTTTGACCCAGCAGCTCTAGGAATCCACCTAAAGAAATGAAATGACTAGTTATTCATCATGACTTTTTTTTTTTTTTTTGGTACTAGGAATCGAACTCACGACCTCGCGCTTGCCAGGCATGCGCTGTGCTGCTGAGCTATATCCCCGGCCCTCATCATGGCATTTTAAATACTGGAAACAACAAAGCGCCCGTCACTAGGAGATAAGGTGTATACATCCAAGCAGTGGGGTGCTGCAGAGTTGTGAGAAGGAATGAGAATGACTTTGATGCTGTGCATAGCAGTATATTTAATACAGTGCAAATGCATTTTTGCCTTCTTTTCTCTGAAGACAACAGAAAGATAAAAAAGTGGATGTCCAGGCAATGCAGGCCATGTGTGAGAATGGGACAGAATATAATAGGAAGTAATACTTCGGACAAATGTTTTGCATATTTCCAAAATAAATTTTTTAGACAATCCCTAAAATTGAAAATTAGAACCTGAAATGAATGAACTGAATTGCTTTAAACTGGGTTCTGTAGAAGCTGACCCAGAGACAACAATTTGGGAGGGATTTAGAGCAGCAATTGAAGTAGGAGGTCAGAGGCAAAGGAGGGACAGATGTGCTGAAGAGCTGCTTCCCACTGAGCTCAGTGGCCCAGGGGCACTTGGGTTCTTGCACTCCTCACCTGTTCCAGTTGCACTATGGCTGCTCTGGAGGATGCCCTCAGGCAGGCGCAGAGTACTCCGATCTGTGGGCCCGGACATCAGTAGCATCCGGCCCACCTCCATATGGACCCAGGGACAGCTGCAGAGGGGTTATTCCAGGGTGTTAGCACATTGTGCTTTGTGCAAATTAGTGAACTATTGTGGTGGATTGACAACTGGTGGGCAACTTGGAACACCCAGCTGAACTGAATCAGCATGGTGCTGGGTGTGAAGGGCCCACCTGAGGATTGTTGCCAAAAGCATAAAAAAGGCACCTGCCTGGCAAGCATGAGGTACTGAGTTTGATTCCTGGTACTCACCCACTCCCAAAAAAAGGCATAAAAAAGAGAACTGGAGAGCAAGAGGTGGTGCTTTTGATCCTCCTGGAGAAGGGTGTCACGCTGATTTTCCTGATATGAACTCGGCTGTTCTCATCGTCAGAGGAGCTCAGGACCTCGTCGTCACTGGGGATGGCTGTGGTTCACTTTGGGGGAGCTCTGGTCCTTACTTTGAACATCACTTCCTGGCTCTAGAGGGGAAGATGGTGTGCTGTTGATTCTGGAAAAGTGTGTCACACTGGTTTTTCTGATACAAACTCAGCTGTTATCATCAGAGGAGCTCGGGACCTTGTTGTCTCTGAGGATGGTTGTGGCTCTTTTCAGGGGAGCTCTAGTCCTTACCTTGAGCATCGCTTCTTGGCTCCAGTGCAGATCCTTCATCCCTCTGGCACAGACCTTCTAGCTTCCACCACTGACCTTTGGGCCTTCCCAGTACAGATCCTTGATACAGACTTGCATGAGACATTGCTGTGGGCTCTAGACCTCCAATTGGACTTGTGGAGGACATTGTCATGGGCTCTAGGTCTTCAGCTGGACTCATGCAGGACATTGCTGTGGGATCCAGGCCCTCAGCTGGATTCTTTGGATCTCTAAGTGTGTGCATAGATCTCCTGCATTCTTTTGCATTTGACTCTTTGGGTGAATATTTATATAAATTATGTGTCCTGTATTATATCTTTTCCCTTGCAAATCCTGACTACAACTATAAAGAAAAATAGAGTCATAATTTTAAAAAAAGAAAAATAGAGTCATTAAGAAATCCCCGGGGGCCGGGGATATAGCTCAGTGGCACAACACCTGCCTGGCAAACGCGAGGTCGTGGGTTCGATTCCCAGTACCAAAAAAAGAAAAGAAAAAATAAAAATATCCCAAATTTCATTCAGCAATGTCATTGTGCAGGTGAGTTAAAGCTAATAACCAATTATCTTAATGTTTAAACTAAGATTTTTCAGAGAAAGACAAGAATAAGATCAAAAGTTAACTAAAAACCCTGTCATTGAGAATTTGAAATGTAAATGTAAATTCATCCTATTCTTGCCAACAATACACATTTCCTACCTCTGCCCCAGGAACAGTGGAAGCACCATGCACCTGGATTGTGCTCTCCAAGTGCTAATCTCTACTGAGAAACCAGGGCTCCCTGAGAAATCACTGGTTCTGCTGTGTGTGGTGGTGCACACCTACAATCCCAGCTATTTGGGAGGCTCACAACTTTAAGGAGGATCACAACTTTAAGGCCAGCTTAGACAACTTAATGAGACCCTATCTCAAAATAAAAATGTTAAAAAGGGATGGGGATGTAAGTCAGTGGTAGAACACTTGACTAGCATGCATGAGTCCCTGGGTTGGATCCCCAAAATTGCATTAAAAAAATGTATGTGTAAGTGTACATACATGTGTACATACATGTGTAAGTGTACATACATGTACACAGGATAGGGTAGTCACGTGACTCACTTGGTCATCCATTCATTTAACAAATATTTGTTGAGGTTTTATTATGTGCCGAGCCCAGATCAACAAACAGGTGCATTATGGAAAGTATTAGGAACCCCAGAATCCAGAAAGTGCTGACATTTAGGAAAATTTTAAGGATAGTAAGGCATCTTCAAATTGGCTTAGAGAAATTAGGCCAAACGAAGGATTGGCTTAATATTTGGACACATGATATGATTAACATTACTGTAGGGAGGAAAGTGTTATCTCAGTTAATTTTTCAACTCCTGGAAACCTTAGAATAGATCTGGTTAGGAGGAAATTAAATCTGAGATAGGCAAGGAGATAGCTGGTGGCACTGGAAGATGACTCGCCTCTTGTGTCACAGAGGATCGTCTCCCTAACGTGTGACCCCCCCCCCACTACATCCATGGCAACACACCATCTCCAAGTGACAAAGGGCCTCGGGAGGACTTGTGGAAGGCCAGGGTCCATTGGGTAGCACAGGACAGGGCAGGTGTGACTCAGCTCAGATTGGGGTGAAGGAAGGATGGAAGCTGCACTGCCTGTGAAGGTGTCAGAGAGTATCTCTGTCCTCTGGACGATCCATGTGCATTTACATGGGTATCCATAGACTGGGTTTTTTTCTTTAAATCTTAATTTCATAGTAGTTAACCTCCCTTTTAAGAGTCAACATTGTTGCTGCTGAACTAAGCAGGAAAAGCACTGGAGGATCTGACTTGATCCTCTTAACATCTCTGAGTTTTCTCTTAAGTAAAATGTGGAAGGAGATGAAGACTAAACATAGTAACATTTAGACACCAGAGTGGACTCTTAGCTCCTTGTAAGCATTTGATAATTTGAGAAGCTTCCTTCTCACCCCCAGAATTAAACAAAAAGCAGAACAGAGCACTTCTGTGTGCGGGGATGATGGCAGCTGTAGCACTCCAGGTTGGAGACTCACTTGGGCAATGATTGGTGGAGCCCAGGACACTGTCGGGCAAAAAGCTAAGTCCTGCAGCAGTGACAGATATTTGCTGCAGAGGTTTCTTCCCATGTCCTGGTAAACTTATAGACTGGGTCACAAACTTGTACATCTGCATACTTCTAAAGAACAGAAAAGGAGCCCATGCTATGTAATCCAGGTTGGCCTTGAACTCACAGTCCTCTTGCCTCAGGCTCCCAAGTGCTGGATTACGTGCATGCACCACCATGCCTGGCTGAAGATGAAATTCAGAAAATATAAAGATCGGCGGAAGTTTCTAGAAAGGTTTATTATACTTTAGGAGGAAGAAATTAGAAATTTGAATTCACTAAATTGTGTTAAAAAATTCACATTATTGAAGAAATTTGTAAATTAATACATACTTGGAGTGAATGCCAAAGCCACAAGGTAGGTTAATTTATTTGAAGAATTTGAAAAAAAAAAAAAAGGTCTGAAGTAAATGCCTTAAGGACAAGAGAAAGTAAATAAAACAGGACAGAGTCAACCTAGTTGGGAGCTGATCAGATCTATAGCTATGCCCACATGCTGAATAATGGATCGGTGTCCACAGGGAAGAAAGTCTCAGGTGACAGTGATTAAAACCCATGACTTTGGCTAGGTCTGTTCAACATTTGCAAGTGAAAAAAAAATTTAAAACATTTGCAAATGAGGTAAAAATCCATAAGGATAATTTACCAGCTCTGAGGATGAAGACCATCCTCCTCACTGAATTAAGAACAGAAATCCTGGAATAATTCCATTAAATGGTATAAATAATTTTAGCACCCTGACCCGGCACACAGCACACAGGCCAGGATGGAAGGGTGGCTTTGTCACGGACAGAATTTAAAAGGTACCCAAAGCGCAGACGAGGAATCTTTGACTCACCACACCCACGGGACAGGTTGCAGGTTTGCTGACTCCCACCACAGAAAAAGAATTTTCAGAACATGTCAGTAAAAAGCACAAAGAGATTTATTAGGCGGAATTTTAAAAGTACACACTCAAGTAGGATGCAGGCCCTGGAGAGAGGGGTGCTAGAGTCTGGAGCTGGGACGCTGATGTGTTTTTGTGGTGGAAATCTGGAATTTTAATCTATAGAAAATTTGGACTTGGTTTACAGGGAAAAGTGATGCTCCACCCACAGTTAGAAAGATAATGGCTCATTTACGTTGAAACGGACTGGAGTATAAGAAATGCTTCGCTCCTTCCCCTCCCAGTACTCTGGCCTTTTGCGTCCACCGCACTTCTTTTCACACGGACTGGGATGTCCTCAGTTCAGTTTAAACCCTTCCCATTCCGGCCCGGGCTCGTTCTGGAAGGGCCACCACGCACGGTCTCCTCTCCTCCTGGCGCCTCCGCGGTTCTGCTCGAGGGCGGAACAGGGCACGGGGGAGGACAGGCCAGGGCAGGGAGGAAACGGCACTGCGGCGGACAACCCCGAGCAGGACGGAGAGGGTGGCAGAGCTCCGGGTTCAAGAGACCTCGCCACAGCCAAAGCTGACGCTCCGACGCTGCCCAGCAACTGAGCTGCGAGCGGATTGGTCACGCCGGCCAGTGACCTGGAGGACATGCACTTCCGGTGTCCCCGGAAGTGGCGTGACACAAGGCTCCGGCAAAGGCGGAAGTGGGGTCGCTCCACCCCAGTCTCTTTGTCGCCGGTTCTCTGCCTATGGCTGCCTACTCCTATCGCCCGGGCCCCGGCCCGGGCCCTGCTGCGGGCGCTGTGCTGCCGGACCAGAGCTTCCTGTGGAACGTCTTCCAGCGGTGAGGCCGGCGCCCCCGGGACCCTGGGCCTCAGGCCCCGTCGTTCTCCCCCGTGCTCTCCCCCAGCGTCCTCCCAGTCTCGACCCCTCCCGCGTCTTCCCAGGCTCCCTCTTCTGACTTCCCAGGTCCTGGGCCCCTCCCTTGTCCGCCCAGGCCCCCTGCTTTGCTCTCCACGGGGACCCCCAGCTCTCTCATATGCGCCAACCCCTCCCGAGCTGTGGACCTGAGGCTCAGGGTCGCGGCCGCTGTGTCCAGGCGCTCGGGGTTGAGGAGCAGATTCCAGCTGACCCTAGGGGGTTTCTGGTACTCTTTTCAGGAGGACAGGAACAGGCCAGATCCCGCGCTGTGAAAATGGCAGCAGCTTAAAAAGGGCAGGGAGAATCTCGGGGCAGGTGACCACTGTGGCAGTGTCTTCAGCCCCAGGTCTTCCTACTGGAGGAATGGCCATAAATCGAGTGACTCATGGCCATAGAATTACTTGATGATCCCAGAAAATCTGCTACTGTTTGTGAAAAATACTAGAAACTGGAGCAGGTTTGAATTGCTACAGGCCACGGGAGTAACCAAGGGAAGTTTGAGATGGGGAGCAGCAACGATAATCCCTTAGGGGTCTCGACTTCAGCACATGTGGGGGTCTGTGACGTTCTAGCAGAATAGTGGAAGATCTGCGAGAGGAACTACAAAATATTGTAGGGTTGACAGAAGAAATAAACGTTTGTTTTTTGTCGTATTTTGCTTTTCCTGCACTTTTCATCACCAGCTTACCTAGTCTTCTTGCTTTTGTAGGGTTGATAAAGACAGGAGTGGGGTGATATCAGACAACGAGCTTCAGCAGGCATTGTCCAATGGTGAGTTAAAGCCTCATCCACTCAAAGAAGCATTGTCTTTTCTGGAATTTATTTTGAAGTACAGAGGATTAATTAAGACCAGGTTACTGTTTGTGATACATAAGGGAGATGGAAGTGTTTCTGATTTACATTGTTGGTAGCTTCTTGATTATTGTCACTAATGCTGCCCCACTGAACCCCAAAACAACAGATGTGTGTGAGGATTGGGAGGTGCTGCCTGAGAAATGGGAGCTAGGGTGTAGGTTTTAGGGAAGGGGTAGGAAGGTTAGCTCTGTGCAGCAGAAATCCTTTAGGTGTCTTGAAGGTCCTTGCATTTCTTGGTAACCAAACCTTAACTCCTCTGGAGATGATCACTGAAGGCACCGAAGAGTTGTCTGGGGACACAGAAGTAATTGTTGAAGGGATTAGAGACAGCCTATGCAGTACTTGAGTAGAAATGTGGTTGCTTTGGGAACTGCTGAAACTTTAGGGCCAAATTGAGAAATAGGGATATTGGAAGCTCTGGCAGCAGGATCATAGAGAGGTGTTCTTACCAGTGTGGGGAATACTAGGCCTTCAGGCAGGGGCTGGAAGGAGTGCAGGCCTTGTGTGGGGGTCCATTGGGGGCTCTCCATGGAGTCATGTTCTTGCTTATTTCATCCTGGTTAATCTTTGATGGTACTTCTAGAGACATTTTTATTCATTAAATGGCTTTTGTAATCCCTCAGATGAAGCTGTCTTTTCTTATTATATTCATAGGTTGCTTTTTCAGAGGTGTGCCATTTAAGCTGGAAAATGGCCATTTTTTTTTTTTTTTTTTTGTGGGTACCGGGGGTCAAACTTAGGACCTCGCGCGCCAGCAGGCACCTGTGCCGCTGAGCTATATCACCGGCCCTTTTTTCATATGTGGGTACCGGGAGTCGAACTCAGGACCTCGTGCTTACCAGGCAGGCGCTTATGCTGCTGAGCTATCTCACCGGCCCAAAATGGCCAATTTTAAGATCTGATGAAAATGTTGAAAGGCTCGTCTATTATTGGGAAGCACTTTCATGTTATAGTTGACTGGGCAAGGGAATAGGCAGTACTGGGCTGCTGGACATGGCCTCACAGTGTTGGGGCCAGGCTTAAAGGAGAGCCACTCACTGTTGGCACATGCTAGGCATTAAGCATCCATTTCTGGTGATGTGTGTTAAGCTGAGGGTCTGTGTTTTCAGAGAAACACATTTGCCTTATAGAATAGTAGAGGCCACTGATGTCATTTCCCAGTATTAACCTTTGTGAGCCACAAGTACTGGGGTGCTAGTTTACGTGTTAATTTAGATTGTTTTCAGGCAATTAAGAGACTCCATTCCCTCTTTGGTGCCTTCTTGATTTCTGTCCTCTTTGGTTATTATTCACTCTTTTTATCTCTGCTTTGCATCTCCAGTGCTTGCTACATCCAGGGGAAGGACAAGGCAATGGTTACTAGAAAGACCTCAAAAGCATCTATCCCAGCAGGCCGCAATTTGGCAGTTCTTGGCCTGAAACTTCCCAAGTGACCAGAATGAATGATGTCTTCATGTCATGCTTTAAGTGTGTGGCAATAGGGAGACACAGAACATTCCTGAATCATACTCCAAGATACTTGGGAACTACTGGGACTACTACTGAAAAGTAGTTCCCAGTGAGTGGTTAAAGGTTTGGGAACTTGTAAACAACCTCCTTTTTGTCCATTTGCTTGGATGTTTGAGAGAACTGACCAGGTTTAGGTTTTGTGTGAAACTTCTCAACTGGTGGCGGTCAGACACTCAGCCTCATTTGCATGACAGCTGGTCCACCTTGGAGGACTCCACTGGGGACCTGGGGCTGCTGGATTCATGTCCTGCTGTCCCTGTTTCAGCAGTGTGATCTTGGGCAAGCACTTGACCTGCTGGGTCCTAGTGTCTGCACTGCCATCCGAAGAGTAAATTGAGGAAATGCAGGCAACATACTTCCCAGGATGCATGGCACAAGTGCCTGGAGGGTTAGCCATGACAATAAGTAGTATTACTCCTGGTGTCATTGGCCGTGGAGCCAGGTCAGGTCTTGGACGGGTATCCAACACTTGATGGTAGTGAAGTTGGTGGTGTCCGCTTACAACATGTGGGCATGGTGCTAGGGCCTTTAATAGACCTTATCCCACCAGGAATGGGAGGGAGAGGGGGAAACAATGTCTGTTTTTTAAATATTTTTTGAGTCTCACTATGTAGTCCAGTCTGGTCTTGAACTCACAGCCATCCTCCTGCCTCTGCCTCCTGAGTTCTGGGATTACAGGTGTGTGCCAGAACGCCCAGCTACAACGCCTATTCTGAACTGTGGATTTAGGCCCCGTGTATTTTCATCAGCAGGTGTTAGCCCTCAACAAGTACCTGTCAGAACATAACCTTGATTTCAGCTACCACTCAGTCTCTACCGAGAGCTGCTTGCCAAAATGAAGCTTTGTCCCCTGGTGGGGGTGGGAACCCTGGCTTATGTTGGGGATGTGAGAGCCAGCCCCATGTGGTTACTGTAAATCCCAAGGATGGCATCTTGCTTCTCGCTGGAGGCACAGCACTCTGTGTGTCCCACACAGCTGTGGTGCTGCTCTCTTTGTATCTTGCAAACCTCATATCTGCTGAGTACATTTTCTTCTTCAAATTAACCGCTAAAAATTTAACATCAAATTTGTGGTTTGCTGGTAACAAGGGTTTAGGATTTTTAAGGGGTATAATTTTTGAACTTGCCTTGGACTCCTTACTTTCTTTCCTTCCCTCTTACCCTCCTTTTTGTCTCCAGCCAACATAAGTAAATTTTACTTATCTTGTGTACCATGGATATATTTTTAAATTTCTTTAAGCTCTTTCTGGAGAAAGGCAGATTATCAGTGAGCACAAATTCCTAGTCCTTTTACAGCCTCACAGAGCAGGTGATGACAGCACTGAGCTTTGCTACTCACCTGTAATGCAGGTGGTGACAGCCCCAAGCCTCCTACTCGCCTGTAGTGTTGCAAAGCCCAGGTCTGAACTCAGAGGTGTGTTCTTTGTGCACATCACACCACGTGCTGTGTGGCTCCTTTTCCCCACATTTGAGCGTTCACTCTGAGGCCTCAGGGTTCCCCACCTGTGTCTGCCTGCTGGTGTCTACCAACTGCCTCTGCTGACCCTCTGCCCACAAGGCACCCCACATTTCCCCTGCCTCTCTTCAGTGGACAGTGGTTCTGTACTATTCCTGCCTTTAGACCAGCATTCTCCTTTTCTCTGACGTGCCCTATCTTAGTCCTTTTCCTGCTGCTATAATAATTTTCCAGACCAGGTGATTTATAAAGAGAAATTCATTTTGCTCTGGGCTTTGGAGGTTGGGAAGCCAAGAGCATGGCGAGACTTTGGCCAGCCTGGAGGAAGGTGAAAGGGCAAGACTGAGAGGCAGGAGCCCCATTACCTTTCACCAGGAGCCCCCAGCCATGACTCGCCTACTCCAAGGGGAAGGCCTCACCCCTTTGTCAAGGGTGGAGTCCTCATGCCCAACAGTGGCAGTAATGTTACCTTGAGTTTTGGAGGGGACGGCTTTCAAACCTCAGCTCTCTGTGGCTCCTGGAAAAAGCTTCTTAATGAAAGTTCACAGCTGCGCCGTGTACAGGCACAGGATACATGTCACTGAATGGACCAGTGTCTGTTTTCAGTGCCTGTGGTTGAAACCATTTTGACTTCTAGTTATTCTCCCAGGATTGGTCTCCTGTTTTGATATTAGAACTAAGTCATTAAGCCATTTCAGGAATTTAATTAACATATTACTAGTAGGAAAGTGAAATTATAAAATTGCATAGATTCTTACTTCAACTTTGTCTGAGCTGCTGGGGGCTCTGTTACCATTTGGTTGACACCATGCTGAGAGTGTCTGTGAGTCTCCACGGGGTCCTTTTTTGAGCTGTGTCCACAGGGGAGCTGCTGTGATCAGTGGAAAGGAGGACCACATGACAGTATACTGTCTCTCACTCTCTATTTATTTATTTTTTTATTTTTGACTCAGGCTCTTACTATGTCATTCAGGCTGGCCTTGAACTTGTGGCAATCCTCTTGTCTCAGCCTCCCAAGTGCTAGGGTTATAGGCATGCACCACCATGCCCAGTTCCCTGGTCCTCTTTTTGAAGTAACTTGTCACAAACTGTCTTGAACTTAGTCTCCCCTACACCTTTTTTTTCCACTTCTACACTATTTCTTGGGATTATGAAAAATTAATTTTTCTCAAACCTCTTTTTTGGTATAATTCAAGGAGACATTTTTTAGCTGAACTTTTTTTAAAATCTTACTTGCTTTTGAAGGTAGTTTTATCAGATAGAGTTCTAGTTAAAACTCTATCTGAGGGGCTGGTGAGATAGCTCAGCGGTGTAAGCACCTGCCTGGCAAGCGCAAGGGCCCAAGTTCGACTCCCAGAACCCACATGCGGAAAAAGGGCCGGTGATATCGCTCAGTGGCACGGGCGCCTGCTGACGCGCGAGGTCCTGAGGTCGACCCCCGGTACCCACACACACACACAAAAAAAAACTATCTGATAAAAGAACTGAGAGATCCTGGGCATGGTGGCACACACCTATAATCTCATCACTTGGGAAGCTGAGGTAGTATTGCTGTGAGTTTGAGGCCAGTGTGTGCTACGTAATGAGTTCAAGGCCAGCCTGGGTTATATGTCAAGACCCTCTTGAAATAAATGACACCCTCTCCCCCAAAGAAAGGAACTGAGAGAAATCAGATCATGTAAGCAGGAATTCTGTGTAGAATAATCATCCAGTCAAATAACTGTCCTATTTGCACATGGGCCCAGTTATGGGTGATGGTTTTTATAGCCCTGTGATGAATCAGAGAGTTTGGGGCCTACCTATAGCTTTGATCCCTGGGTTAGTCTCTCAGGCTGGGTTGCCCAAGCCCTCATGTTTCCAAGAAAAACCTTTTGGATGCCTAGCCCTTGTTCTGGGGACTGAGTTCTAGAATGGTCTGACTCAGACCAAGGGCCTCAAGCTGAGTTGTGCCACTTTGCCTGGATGGTCTACACCAAAGACATAGTTTGTGGCAAATACCTACTTCCCTCTGAGCACATAGGGCTTGGTGACACTCTGGAAGATTCTAGACTCCCAGGCTCAGGACAGCTTCCCTGAAGGTGACCCCCGAAGTGTTGTGGAAGTTGTGAGCATGGCCTCTCCACACTCCGGAAGCTCATGCCTGGTTTCCCACCCTTGTCCCTGGGCTGTGTCCCCTCTGTGTAAAACACTGGCCCTGAGTCTTATCTTAAGAGAGTTGTACAGCCTGAGAGTGGTTTGGGGGACCAGTACATCCTGTCATGTCTGCTGTACCCAGAAACTTGCCCAGATGGAGCTCCAGAGAGAGCTAACATCAGTTTTTGGTGGTGACAGACAGCAGAACTTGGGGAACTCCTGCGGGGTGCAGCAGATGATGCTGTGCATAGGGGTCCTCTGGAGTCATGGCAGCCAGAAGGTCCTCAGTGCCCTGGGCTGGGCCCCTGTGAGAACCTCTGCTCTGGAGCAGGCAGTGACTCTCACAGACTTGCCTTATGGGTCAGGCACTTACAAAATTCTGTGGAATGATCTTCTGTTTAATAGCTGTTGTGTGTCATTTATTTTCAGGCACATGGACTCCATTTAATCCAGTGACCGTCAGGTCAATCATTTGTAAGTATCCCTGCAGACAGGCGATGTTGACTTTCCCTGGGTGCTGCTTGGATGAGCTTGTTTCCACTTTGGCTGCAGCTTGGTGCTGGGCCCTGGCATCCTATTCTCCCTACCTCTGCACAGCCTTTTTCTGTGTACATTGCTTCTTTTGTTTGTTTGTCTTGTTTTTGGTTTTTGAGCTAGGGTGTCATACAGTTCGGGCTGGTCTTGAACTCACTATGGAGCCCAGGCTGCACTCAGACTCACAGTGATCCTCCTGCCTCAGCTTTCCCAGTGCTAGAATTACAGGCATGTGCCACTATGCCCTCTTGATTCTTTAGTTTTTTTTTTTTTTTTTTTTTTCTTTTTTTTTTTTTGTGGGTACCGGGGGGACGACCTCAGGACCTCGCGCGCCAACTGATTCTTTAGTTTTAACTTACAGCTTAATCTGTTTTTCATTTTCTAATTTCAAGCCTTATTTGGTTATTTTTGATAGTTTCTTATTGCTTATTTTTTGTGATTTCATCTTTTATTTCTCCAAAGGTTATATATGATATCTTGAATTTTGAATGAAAATTTCTTTTAAAAACTACATATATAACACTACTTTCCCTGTGTTCCTGATGACCCTGAACCCTTGAGAGGATGGTCTGCATCTGATTTATTCCTGCTGAGCCTCACACATGTGGTTACTTCCCTTGATATTTTGTGATTTTTCTTTGTATTAAGGGTTTGTGTTTGGATGAATGCAATACAGCAAACCAGGGCCTGAGCTTGGGCACTTCCTCCAGAAAGGACTCATGTTGTTGCTACTGGCCAGGGTGTGGGTTCTCAGCATGGGTCCTTCCTCACTGCACAGGAGTCCCTACCAAAGGTTTGAGGTCCAGATCCAGAGAGGACAGGCCTGCAGCCTCATGGTCTCAGAAAAAAATTTGCTATTCCTTCAATTCCTGGAAGGTTTGCTTTGCTGTGAGGTGGATTTTCCTTAGCCTACTCTTCTAAAGATGTAGCAACCTTCCAGTTTCTTTTTAATATGGGACCTTGGGTTCAGTTCTTCACTCCACAGGGCCAAGCCGTATGTCTGAGGTGCTGTTCCCCACCCTGCCTCCCATTCTGTATACGAGTTTTAATCTATGGGGGCAGGTTGTCCATACTGTCTTCGAGCTCTATAGTGCATTGCAGAGAGTTGCAGGCACTGCATGGAGCTGATCCAGGCAACATTATGTTCATAGAGCTCCTGGGTGTGCTGATGTGCAGCACTGGGGACGATGTGGATGGGGCAGGGGCTTCTGTGCTTCTCCCTGCCAGAGTGGGGCCATGTGTCAGAGCCAGCCACAGCAGTCACTCATCCACCCTTCAGTGCAGCCTGTGTCCCAGGCAGGGATATGGAAACCAGCGCTGGGGTGCAAGCCTCATTCTGCGTGGTGTGGAGGAACATTAACACTGTTTCAGAATCTTTCCTCGTGAGAAATGTCCCTGAATTATAATGGCCCATCTTACTGCAGTCTCCAGTCAGCCCTGGTGCCTGAGGAGGCCCAATGGTTCATCATTTTCTCCTCAGCAATATTCAGACTGAGTTGTTACGTTTATGTAGCCATTTTGCAAATACACCCATATGTACATAGTTAATATGTAGTTATCTGTTTTTATGTATTTGGAGCTGGAATTACACTGTTTTGTTTTGTTGTGTTTTGTTTTGTTTTGTTCCTGGGGATTGAACCCAAGGATATCACACTGAGTTGCGCTTCCCAACCCTATTTTATTTTTATGTTGAGAACAGGGTCTCACTGAATTGCTAAGTTGTCCAGGCTGGGCTCAAACTAGCAATTCTGTCTCAGCCTCCCAGAGTTACAGGTATATACCACCTTGCCCAGGTAAAGTCAGGTCTTATTTTTTTAAAAATCTAAAGCTAACAGGACAATAATCTAGGGTATCTTTTTCTAATTAAAATACAAGGCTTCCGTTGCCCCATGAGGAGTATTCTGAGCTTTTCCCAGGACATGTATGTAGACCTTGGGGTGCAGAAGAGTCAGCTTTGTCCCAGGATTAGGAACCAGGAGAGTGGAGGACACTCGACCTCTGCACCCCAGATTTCTTCTGGTGAAACAGAAACATCCACGGTGGGCGTGCTTTCCAGAATCTACTTTAGTACAAAATGTTGTTTTAATTGTTACCGTGGTGCCACTATAGTCCACTGCACAGCCCTTAGTGTCCATTCTTCCTATTGTTATTTAGAGCTGGGACTGGGTGTCCATCCCCCATGACCCCTGGCAGAAGGAACAGGGCTTTTAGGGATCTAGACGTACTCAGTAAATGAGCATTTCTTAGCCACAGGTTGGTACTGTGCTGGCATCTGGGAGGACTGAGGCCTGCATTGACAACTGAGCACACGCACTGTGGTTGAGCCTGTTTAGAGCAGGGACCCGACTGTCACTCTTGTCTGCTTTGTCTCAGCTATGTTTGACCGGGAGAACAAAGCTGGCGTCAACTTCAGCGAGTTCACTGGTGTGTGGAAGTACATCACAGATTGGCAGAACGTCTTCCGCACCTACGACAGGGACAACTCGGGGATGATTGACAAGAATGAGCTCAAGCAAGCACTCTCAGGTTTTGGTAATTCACTTGTCTTGATTGTGTAGCATATTTCATTTTGGAACCCAGGGGCCCCTGCAGTGCCTTTTCTTTTGTTCAACTTACTGACTTTTAACTCAGCCATGTGAATTTCTGTTTACATTGTACAGGTTCATGTTTCCTATTTATGTCATGCAGGCCTATGTTTGACACGGAATCTTTTATGCAGTTTTTCCTCCAAAATGAGATAAGGGCTATGCAAATCATCTGTCTACTTTTGTGAAGTGTGTTGATGTCAAGAACAAAATTGAGAATGTGGCTTTAAAGTAACTTAAAGTGGTTAAATGAAAAAAATGGTGTGGAGCAGCTTCTGTTGCAGGATACACCAAAATACATTGTATTTTGATACATGATCAAGTAACCTTAAGAAACGGTCTTGTAAGTTACCAGCTCTAGCTCTCAGTCTGTCCAAATTTTGCTCTTCTGGAGTTAAAGGAAGCACGTGAGCCCATTCTCAAATCCATCCAGCCTGTGAGCTCAGCGCATGTGCACACACAGACACTCCCGTTGGGCTCAGGTGTGTGACAGTGTGCCATGCTTCTCACAGGTGTTCATAGTACCTGTCCAGAGTGTAGCCAAGGCTGCCAGAACTGGTCTTGGGTCTGAGAGGAAGCGGGGTGGGGGGGTTGTACAGGAATTGAACCCAAGGACTCATCCATGTTAGGCAAGCACTGTACTACTGAACTAACTATACCCCAACCCTTTTTTTTTTTTATTTATTTATTTTTTAATTTTGAGACAGGGTCCCTGAGTTGTCAGACTGGCCTCAAACTTGCTTTCCTCTTGCCTTAGCCTCCCAAGTAGCTGGGATTACAGGTCTGAGCCACCACATCTGTTGCTGGTATTTATATTTACAAAGTAAACACCAAAATATTTGGAACCAGCCCAAGGCTTGTTATAGTTTCACCAAGATTTTTGTCTGTTTGGGACAATTCCATTCAGTACTCTGTTCATCTGGTTTATATTACCTAAACCTGTGTTTTACTTAAAAGGTTGCTTATAAATGCTTTTAGAAAATTGGTTATGATTTAACATATCATGGCTTGTTTGAGTCATAGTACCCTAAAGCACATAACTTCTTGTGGCTGCTAATGTAGCTCCTGTACTTCTCCCCACCTCCCTAGCGTATACCTTGTGGCTGTCTCCTCTCTCTCCCTTCTCACCTTCATGAGCTTCTCCATACAGCTGGTTAGAGGCACAGAGTCTCCCCAGGAAGTTGTGTTCAGACTTCACTAGTTTTGGGCCAGGATTTGGAAAGGATGACTACAAATTGAAACTTGGGATGCAGATGACTTTGCTGTACCTTAGGCAAGGCCTGTGTCTTCAGGGACAGTGACGAGAATGGCCTGTGTGGAGAGTGGCCCTAGGGCCCAGGGAGGCCCCCTGGTCCTGGACAGGGCTGAGCAGGAGATAAGGGAGGCCCAGTGCTGCCTAGTAGGGTAAGAGCTACTTGGACCTGGGGATGGGCCTGGCTTGTGAATCATAACTGGACGAATCACCTCAGTGTCACGGAGAATCACCGTGCTCCAGGCTAGAGTCCTTGGAGCTCTTTTCAAGGTCCTGGGAATTGGTGGAGATAATAGTCTTGGCCTTCCAGGCTCTCTGTGTCCTGGGCAGAGCAAGGACATTCCAGAAATCTTCATGCATGTGGTTGTGGTAGGAGGTGTAGCTGCTCAGAAACCATCAGGGCAGTGCCAGACTCTTCCTGAGCCTTTTCTGGAGGAATAGCAACTATACACAGAGCTTTTGTAGTGGTCCTGCTCAGTTTCTTCCTGTACATGGTTCCTGATTTCGCAGGGCTGTCTCCCCTTATCCTCCATAAAAAAGAGCATGATCATTCTACTTGTATATTATTTTGGAAAGTTTTTGGTAGTAATTGTTAGTAAGTTGGCTTTAGAAGCAAACATCCCTTTTCTTTTTTGACTCTTGAAAACAGGTGTATTGTGTGGTGAACTAGGGAGCTCAGCAGGGGCCAAGGGACTTGCCATGGATGTCTCAGGCCAGTCCTGGTGGCACTGTGTGACTCTTAGTGCCTGCTGGGGTCTGATGATCCATCCTCCATGTACTTAAACCGTGCTAACACCTGCAGTCAGGTCCTGAGAGCCTGGTAGGCACAGATACCTCCCCCAGCAGTTTGTTGGCTTGAAGTCTGGTTTACCCACAGCAGCATGGTCAGGAGAGACCAGTCCTCACCTCCAAATCCCCTGCTCCCTCTGACTCTCTCCTCCCTCACCCAGCCTCTCTGGTAGCTTTTGCAGTTTCCATTTATTTGTATTTATGTTGTATGTATGTATATATTTGTTTATTTATTTATTTATTTAAAGGGTCTCGCTGTGTAGTGCAGGCTGGCCTTGAATTCACTCATGTAGCCCAGGCTGGCTTTGAATTCACGGCGATCCTCCTGCCTCAGCCTCCCAAGTGCTGGGATTACAGGCAAGTGCTACCATGCCCAGCCAGTTTCCGTTTTTAATAATGAAAACTTTGTGGGAGCATAATGAACCTACCTTAGTCATTTCCTGTGTCTTTGCTGCATTTGTGTCCCCTTTTATGGCTGAATATTTTGAAGCAGATCCAAGGCCTGTGCCACCCCATGCCCTCATTCTGTAACTGGAGCGCATGGGTGTACACCTGTTCATGAGATTGTGCTGCCATTAACTTGCCTTAAGAGGTTGAGCATTTCTACAGTTGTTCTGACTTAGGCTTAAGCTCAGGTGCAGGTCCCTCCCTTTATGCTGTTGGCTGGCTGGAGACGTAGGTTGGTGCTGTATGGATCCTTTTCAATCACTGATTTCAGTCCAGCTTTTCTCGGGCAGTGCTGTGACTACTAGTTGTGCTACCCCTGGGGCTGGTGGTGGTGGTGGGCAAGGGTCCTGGCCTGGTGTTGACCCCTCAGCCCACCAGCCATGTGGCCCAGGCCTGGAGTGTCTGCAGGGCAGTTTTCTGGTGGCATCAACCCCCTTGTGCATTCAAAGGGAGAGGTCTCTGCACCATCAGTGAGGACTGTTTGGTTCCTGGAAGCAGATATAGAGAAGGTATTCCTATCCCCACTCAGTGAGGCTGTCTTCACTTCTGAGAGCTCTGGCAGAGCATGCTTGGCAGCAACAGGGAGGGGCAAGGGGTGTCCCCATCTCTCCTCACTCTGATCATGCGCGGGCCTGAGAGGGCTGAGACTCACCTGATAGAGTCATGGCCTGGCTGCTGTATGAGGGCTGGACCTTGGTGGCTTGTCCTGCTGGATGGCACAGCTCCAGGGGAGGAGGCATAGATGGTTTACATAGAGGGCAAGATGCTGCCTGGCTCAGCAGCAGTATTTCCATGTCAGAGCATTGGTCTGAGACAGAAGGCATGGAAAGCCCCATGCCCCAATCCCAATAAACTGGTGTGGTCTATGGTTTAGCACACCAGGTCTGGGTGGCCTGGGCCTGGGGGGCTTGCTGGCCTGCACGCAGAGCAACTATGGGTGCTGAAGGTGTTGCTCTCGCCCAGGTTTTGGCCTCTCAAATGAGCATTTTTCTTTCATGGTTTGCTCGTTTATCATTCCCTTTACTAGTCTCACCTTTGTTCTCACTTTCCTATGACAGGAAAATTGGAAGTTAGGTCCAGGAGGTGGGGAGTTGCTTCCATGTCTGTCAGACTGGATCCTCCGACTTTTTCCCCATCTTCTCTGTCCCTGCCCTGTTCTGACAGGAGACCAGCACTGGCTGTCAGTGTCTGTTCCATACCTGCACAGACAGCACCCCGTGACCATGTCCCAGGTTCTGTCTTCAGTGAGCTGGGCTCAGTCAGGGCTGCTGCCTGACCTGCCAGCCACATGCTGGGCATTGGGAGGTGTGGCAGCCAATCCCACCTGCTGTTTCTTCAGACTTCAATTGGAGTCCTATGTTCCACTTGGCCTACAGGGAAGGGTCCTGTACTGGCCTCCATCATTTGTTTATGGGCCCCTGAACTGAAGAACCAGCTCACTGGCCACTCTGAAGGTGCTATGAACATGTTGGCATGTTTGAGTCTTTATCAGTTAAATGATTAAGTGTCTATATAGGTTATTAACTGTGAGATTCACTCAGGCAGTAGGTGTGAGGCCTGCAAGACTGAAAACCAGTAAAAACCTGTTGGCACCTGGATCGTGTCTCCTGAATCAGTAAGGACACTACAGTCACACAGGTAGTAGGTGCACCCTCCTTCAGTGTGTCTTCAAGGGTGTCTGGGCACACTGGGTGCATCTGCAAGTCTTCAGAGCCATCTCCCTGTTGGAGACTTTTCCTCAACATGCTCAGCAGATTGAAATGGAATCATACACTTGAGGACCCGGTGGTGATTCTGAGCTACCTTATCCCCTCAATGCCCCGATGCCAGATGCCCTGATGTATGTGGGGGTCCCTATCGGTTAACCCCTTTCCTCAGGTCAGCATCTGTTTAACTGGAGCCTTCTGTGATACTTTAGTCTTCAAAGCATTCTTTGGTAATGAGTGGGCCAGGCAGTGAGTCATTCAGAACTTTGATGTTGAGGCGGCTTCCCTGGGTTCAGGACACTAGGCCTGGCTACCCTGGAGGCAACTTCTGTGTGCACAGCATGGAGTGAGTGCAGTCAACAAACAAGGGGTGAGCTCACGGCAAACGACAGGACAGTGGTGGCTTGTCCTTGTACAAGGCGATACTGGTCTCCAAGTAGGTCACATCATAGTACTGTAAATGTAAATTTATTTCAGACTAATGTAGGCCATGCTTGGTTCTCAAGAGTGCATTTGAACAAATCTGCACTTTTACTTCCACCTAGCTGTCGTTTGCTGTTAAGCTGTGGGGTCTTGGGAGGGAGAACTGGGGCAGCCAGGCACCTCACAGCTCTCTTGACTCTGATCTTTCTTCTCCAAGGCTACCGGCTCTCTGACCAGTTCCACGACATCCTTATCCGCAAGTTTGACAGACAAGGACGAGGGCAGATCGCCTTTGATGACTTCATCCAGGGCTGCATTGTCCTGCAGGTGACAGTGGTGTCCTGTGGGTTTGCTGTGGCCAGGGAGGCCAGGTGGGGCTGGAATGGGGTGGCCATCAGAGTAGGCACGTGGCCTTGTATGAGCAGATCAGGCTTATTTAGAGTTAATTTTTGGAGCTTATAAGAGTCTCAAGCCAGGGGCCCGTGAGATAGCTTAGCGGCATAAGCGCCTGCCTGGCAAGCGCAAGGTCCTGAGTTCGACTCCCAGTACCCACATAAAGGAAAAAAAGGGCCAGTGATATCGCTCAGTGGCATAAGCGCCTGCTGGCAAGCGTAACATCCTGAGTTCAACTCCCGGTACCCACATAAAAGAAAGAGTCTCAAGCCAGGCATGGTGGCACATGGCTATAATCCCAGCACTTGGGAGGCTGAGGCAGGAGGATTGCCACAAGTTCAAGGCCAGCCTGAACTACATAGTGAGACCCTGTCTCAAAATACCACCACCCCACAAAAAAAAGAGTCTCATCTTTGGAGAAGTAACTAGTTCTGTTAACCAAAGTGTAAACAGTAGTGTTATTTCTACTCTTGAAAATTGGTCATGTACCACAAAATGACAATCTAGTACATGGCCCAAAATATTATAATGAGCTGGATAGTTCCTTTCTCTTGGTGACATTGGTGCTATCATGACATCATAGCACCAGGCATTACATGTTTACAGTGATGGTGGTATAAATAAACCTTCAGTGCCACTGTCAGGAACTGAGTCTGGCCTGTGCAGCGAGTAATCCTTGATGATACTGGCTTATGTGTTGGCTATACTATACTTTCTATTGCTGTAGAGTAACACCTTCAACTCATTAAAAAAGTTCACTGTAAGCAGCATGCCGTGCAGCAGCCTTATGCATCTAGGTTGCACCCCCCCAGGTTCCTCTAAGCACGCTCTAGGACAGCGATGGTGAACCTTTTAGGGATTGAGTGCCCAAACTGCAACCCAAAACCCACTTATTTATCACAAATTGCCAGCACTGCAATTAAATCTGAATACTGACCAGCTGACGAGTTGTGGATAATGAGTCTTGGCTGGTGACGTCATTGCCTGGCACTGCTCCTCCTTTCTGAGTGTGTGCATGACCCCTTTGTGCACTGTTATCTGATCCTCAGCTGCTGGGGCGATGCTGGGGTGGCTTGGCTCATGTGCCCACAGAGAGGGATCTGTGTGCCTGCTGTGGCACAAGTGCTATAGGTTCGCCACCACTGCTCTAGGATGTTCAAAGGACGATGCAGCCCTCAGGATGTCCCTGCCCTCCGGACATCCCTGCTGGGAGAAGTATGTGGCTCTCACAGCACCGCTGCCTGGCTCCATACAAGCCCTGCTGCTGTTCTAGGTAGAGGTCCAGGTTCTGTAGGTTTAAGCTTTGGAAATGTGGTGGATTGATAAACCCTATATATCTTAAATTTTTGCTATGAAAAATGTCAGTCAAAAACAGCAGCAGAAGAGCTGGGTGTGGTGATGCATGCCTGTAATCCCAGCACTCGGGAGGCTGAGGCAGGAGGATTTCCGTGAGTTTGAGGCCAGTCTGGACTACATAGTGAGTTCGAGGCCAGCCTGAACTACATAGTGAAACCCTGTCTCAAAACAAACAAACAAAAAAACTAGCAGCAGAGAGGCAGGGTAATGTTCAGATTCATCAGTGTGAGCTCAGGTCAGTTATGTATGCACCCCCTCATAACTGCATGCCACCCCATCATCTGAAGGAGACTCTGTTTTATGGGATGCAAATGTTTTCTCCCTAAATGCTTCAGTAGGACCTGTGTCTGAAAGGTAAATATTTATATACGTAGTTTGGACCCGGGCTGAGGTCACACTTTGTTGTCTTTGGACTCTTCAGGAGATTTGGACAGCACTAGGTTTTTAGTAGTAGTATAGGGTTTTGTAAAATAGTCTCAGATTGTTTTTCCAATTAAATGATAGATCAGTAAAAGTGTACTTCCTCTGATTTTGCCTGCTAAGTACTGTACAGTGCTTCATGGTTTCCTTAACCACTTGCCAGTCCAATTATTTAAATACAGGATGATCAAAAATTGCATTTTTTTGTTAGTTTTTATAACAACAGAAATATAAAAATGACAGTTTTATCAAATTTATTCAGTAATTTTTCTGTGTGTGGTATATCTTAAAACATTCGCACAATGCAATATTAAAATCTGGACAGTAGGATCTGTCTCTTTCTGAACTCTTTTTGCATTATTGTCTTTCTTTGAATAACACGCTTTACACTGTCATGTTGGCCTTTCCTTTTTGTCTGTGGGTGACATAATTTCAATAAAACGTCTGCCCACTAAACATAATGGTGAGGACGTTGATGACACATTTCACTATCCCGTATTTTTCAATTATTTGGTCTGTTAGACCTAATCTAAATTGTAAATGACTTTTTGAACCCCTTATTTTGAATAAATAACAGAAGAGTTCCATATTTTTCGGTCCAGAAGGTATACAAATATTTTATAGTAATTTTTTTCTTGCTTTTTGATTACAGGATAGCTTGTTAGATGTTGGTCAACTCTGCCAACACCAACCATAGAATTATAATCATTGACCATTATTGGAATTTTAAAAATTTCTTCTTTCAAGTTACATTATTTCTTTATTGTGAACAGTTGACAATAAAGTGACCTCTTTTTTGTTTTTCCATTTCATAACACAGACTTTTCCTCTCTGATATGCTAACATATCTCTCTTTTTCAGTTTTACCTCTTGCGGATCTTTTGGCACTTCCTTATTCAGTATCAGCATTCCAAACGTGTCTGTTTTGTATTGTAAAAGAGTATCACTGAGTTCTGGAGAAGTATAAAAATCATATCTAATGTACTTATGATAAGAGTTTTTGTAGATTGTAGCACAAAAGTGTAGGTTATTTTTCACAAACAAAATAAACACAAATTAGTGAAAGAAAATAACCAGAATTATTCAATTTTACTAGAAACAAACATCAAAGGTGAATACAACATGTAAATAAAAACTAATCAATATAAAACAGATAAACAGCCAGGGATATAGCTCAGTGGCACAGCGCCTGCCTGGCAAGCGTGAGGTCGTGAGTTCAATCCCTGGTACCAAAAAAACAAAAGAAAACAGATAAACAGATGTGCAAGAATATCTTGTGCAAATGAGAAGCCACTGGTTGAAATGACTGCTTGAGCGACGCTCAGGATAAACTATTGAGTAGATAAAAATGAATCTGGACACATCAGCCCCTGTTCTTCACTGACTGTGGAGACAAGTCTGTAGCATTCAAACTTCAAACCTCTGAAGTAGGGAGAGCCTGGTCTGGTCCCTGCTGCTCAGAGTTCTCCGAGGTTGGGCTTTTCTAAACACTTTAGAAAAAGGTGCAGTGTGAAATCTCATTATGGACTATGCCTGACTTGCTGTAAAGTTAGAGCTCATGTATCCCATAAATAAACTTCTGATTCCTACATTTCTCCCTAAGCGAAAGTTTCTCTTGTGAACCTGAGCAGCCACATTCACACAGTCAAGTTCCACAAGGAGCTCTCCAGTCCCCCGGGCTAGTGTCCTGTGGGGTGGACCTGACAGCCTAAAAATGCTTTTCTTCATTTGCTTTTTTCCAAAAAGGAAAAGGCTTTTTCAAATTTATTTGTTAAAAAATGCCATGAAAAGTTATAGAAATCTTGGGCAAAAAAGTAAAACATGAAGAAAACGTACCCTTCGTTCTTTGTTTTGTTTTGCAGGACAGGGGATAGAACCCACAGCCTTGCATATGCTAGGCAAGCATTCACCACTGAGCTGCAGCCCCAGCCCCACCCATTAGTCTTCAAGCTAGAGTTACCTACCACTGATGTTCTTTCATACATTCATATGTCACAAAGAGAAGGGACATGTTCTGAGTGATGATGCCTTACTGGGGTAGGAGGGTGTCGTTACTGCATGAACCTGGTGGAGCATGTTTATATACACCTGCAGAACAGAGTCTGGCACACCTTGGCTAAACGTTGTAGCTACTGTGTCAGTCAGCTTTCTGTTCCTATGAAAAATATCTGAGATAAATTGGCTTATTAAGAGGAAAGGCTTCTTTTGGCTCATAATTTTGGAGGTTTTGGTCTGTGGCTGGTTGGCCTGTTGCTTTGGGCCTGTGACAGACATCATGGCAGGAGTGTGTGGCCAAGAAGGCCTGTTCACCTTGAGGTAGCAGATCCCCATGTCCCCTTGGCCCTGCTTGCTCCCACTGGGCTCCACCTCCTGAAGGTTCCATCACCCCCATATCACCCTGGCCTTTAACACATGGGTCTGGGGGATGTTAAGGTCCAGACTGAAGCACCTACTTCTATATGTGGTTCACTATTGACCAAAATGTAGCTTTATGGCTCTTGACTTTCTATGCTGCCATTTGTCAGACAGAAATGTTCCATGTGGGAGGTGGAGCATGCAAACTCTGCTGGAGCTGTTTTCTTCTGTGTCACATGGAATTCCTGTGCCTGTTTTTACTTATCATTAGACTCTTCAGAGAGTCATCTGTAAGTGGCACTTAACTTTAATCATGTCTGTCATGGGGTTTGCTTTCAACTCTGCTTCTGGCCTGGCTGTATCCTCGGGGTGTGAAGGGAAGAACAGGATGAGTAGGAGGAGGGGTGCAGCTTGGCCCTCACCTGCCAGGTATGGGTCCCAGGGCAGGAGTCCAAGTGGGGCTGGCATCCCAGTCCTGAGCCGTACTATGCCCACAGCAGTAAGGGGAGCCATCAGGAGGAGCAGTCTACAAGGATGATCGTGGTGTGGGCAGAGGGCTTCACCATCCTCTGGGTATTCAGGTGCCCATCACCAGCATCCTCTGGGAAACAAAGAAATGCATACTCCTGAAATTGGGTTCCTAGGTGTCTTGTACCTAACCACCTTCCTTCTTTGGAGTATGAAGCTCCAAATGCCTGTTCTAGCTGGGTGTAGTAGGTCATGCCTGTAATCCCAGCACTCAGGAGGCTGAGGCAGGAGAATCATTGTGAGTTCAAGGCCAGCCTGGGCTACTTAGTGAGTTCAAGGCTAGCCTGAACTACATAGTGACACCCTGTCTTAAAAAAACAAAAAATAAATAAAAATAAAAATAAATGCCTGTTCTTCTCCCAGAGGCTGACAGATATATTCAGACGCTATGACACGGATCAGGACGGCTGGATCCAGGTGTCTTATGAGCAGTATCTCTCCATGGTCTTCAGCATCGTATAACGCAGGCCTCACGAACAGCAACACCGTGTACAAGAAGATGGAAAATGCCAAATCCCTTACCTGTCACGAAGTGGAACATGGACAGTTAGATGCTGTTCTTCCTCAGGCTCTGTGTAATTGATAATGTGGGGACCAGCTGTACATATGTGAGTAGCTGATGAATGCTCTTTTGTTGTCATAGTAGCTGCATAACTGTCGTTAACAGACCTTGGGCCGTGGCTTATTGTGCCATGCAGCGAGACACAGTCAAGGCTCAGATTTCTGCTTGGGAAAATGCACCCTGTGCTCTTTTAGATATCTTCAGTTCTGCAGTGGAAATGCTTTTATTAGCCAATAGGATTTAAAAATAATACAGAGCTTGCACAGAGGCTTTTCACGTGCCTTACTTTTTAAAAAAAAGATTATTGTGTTCCCTGGAATACGCAACATGAGCAATAAAGCAATGGTACAGAGTTGTGCCTGCCTTCAGCTTCTCACGGCATCCCTATACTCAACCAGCTCAGACACATGTACCCCCGAAGGTGTGTCCCCCCCGACCAGCAGGACAGCCAGGGACAGGAGGCAAGGGCCACACATGAAAGCCCCACACCAACAAGGCACAGGTGAAGGAAGTAGGGCTTAGATTCCGGGAGAGGGGCGTGAGGACATTTGCGTTCTGGGGGGTGCCAGTGAGCAGAAAGTGGGTTTCTGTGTGGCCTGTTGGGATCTCTGCTGGCTGGGGCTAGAGCATGGCCCCAAGGGCTTCTTCTCTGTGGTATCTGTGGTTGGCAGGATCATGTGGGGTGGGTGCTGAGGTGCCTGGGTTGTGTTGCAGTGTCACTAACCAAGTGGCCCATGGGGCTCAGAATTTCAACCCAAGTCCCTGCTGGGTGCCTTCTGGACATAGAAGAGCAGATGACCCTGGCTTAGTGAGGTCAGTGCTCAGTGATGCCTCCACTGGTCTCACCAGCACCTGGACTGGACTTCCAGCTAAGGCCCTCGTCACCTCCACTCCTTCCCTGGCCCCCACCCACCCCTAGGCTGCCAAGGAGCCTGTGGAAGCATTCTTCCTCCTCCAGCCTTAGGCTTGGCACCCAGTCTCATCTCCCTGCCATCACCTGTGCCTGTGCATACATGAACCATGCACTTGTGTGTGTACCTGTGCCACACACCTGAGCATACGTACCACAATCTGAGAATGGAGTACCTCTGTCGTGCACTTGTGCCAATACTTGTATCTGTCTTTACCACACTGCTGAGGGTGCCTGTGCCACACACTGAGGCGAAGGATCTCTGTCACCTGTACCACATGTCCAAGGGTACCTGTGTCACACCTGAGGATGGAGCACCTGTGCACACACCTGTATATCTACCACATGCCTGAGGGTACCTGTGCACACACCTGAGGATGGAGCATCTCTACCATACACCTGTGTGTACATGGGTATATGCCTGAGGTTACCCATGCCACTCACCTGAAGATGAAGCACCTCTACCACATACCTGTATCTACCACATGCCCCGAAGTATCTGTGCCACTCACCTGAGTACCATAGTACCTGTGCCACACACCCAACTGTACAGGACCCACCAGGGTCCAATGCTTGTGAAAAACACCTGGGCCTAGACTCAGGGCCTGAACCTGGTTGCTTTCAGGAGTGTGGCTTCTGACTTATGGAGGCTGAGTGTAGAGTGGGGTAGGGACATCACCACTGTTTTGAGGGCCTGTGAAGGCAGTGACTTGCCAGGAGTAGAGGGTCCATGGTGGGGAGGTACCCACCCAAAGGAAGCAGGGCCCACCCAGCTGCACAACACAAATCCATCTTCGGGCACAGGAGGACACTTGTGCCTTTCCTGGTGGCCCTTGGCCACAGCCTCGGCCACATGGGGGCAGTGTAGACATGCCAACTGCTCCAGGAACCAGAAGATTGAGAGCTGTTAGAAGCTGCAGGGATGCTTGTGTCCTTAGTGGCTCTTGCTTCATCGTTAGGATGGAGTGAACAGAGAGCTGGCAGTGGTGTGGACACACAATCGAGGAGGTGGCTCCAGGGAGGCCAGGCCACCTGGGACCCTTTGCCAGTCCTCAGTCGGGTTCTCGCAGGTGCCTACCCTCCTGCCATGCAGCAGGTATGCCTGGAGGTTGGCACGTCTTAGTGCAGAAATAGAGATGCTTCTTGAGACTCTGGGTGCTTACCTAGATTCCACCTCAAAGTGTCCTACACAAGGGAACTGTCAAAGCTGTCCCTTGGCCACCACACTGGTGAGGGTGTGTGCCAGGTGCAGGGAGGGGAGGGGATGGGGCACAGTCATCCCTTGGGAGAGGGTGGTGGGCAAGCAGATGTGGCACCCACTTTCCCTGCTGTGGGCTCAGTCCCCAGGATGCAGGTTCTGGAGTCTTTCTGCCTTCCTGCCTCCTCAACACTGGGCTGCGGAGCCTCCCTCTGCCCTGAAAGGTGGGGAGTAGGAGAGGGCTCCTCCCAAGCCCGGGGCTCCTGGGCTTCTCAGATTTAAGTGCAGTTCGTGCCTGTGTGAGTGTGTGATTATTTGATCCATATCTGATCCCACACCAGAGGCCCCAATACCTGGTAGGTAAATTGGTAAATGTGAAGGTTCCCACCAATGTGTGTGTGTCTGATAAACTATACATAAAATTGCTCAAATTTGCCATTTTAAATGCACAACCCAGTGGCATTAACTACATTTTGTTGTGCAGCCACCACCACCACTTCCCTCCAGAACTTTCTCAGCTTGCAAACTGAGACTGTCCACATTAAATACCAATTCCCCTCCCCTTCCAGTCCCTGGAAACCCCATCTGTCTTCCATCTCTGTGAATCTGACTGCCGTTGAACCTCACATGGGTGGAATCATACTTCCTGATTCTGGTTTATTTCACTGAGTGTAATGTCCACGTTTCTCCCATGTTGTTCCATGTGTCAGAATTCCCTTCCTTTTAATATTCCATTGTATGGATGGGCCACAGTTTGTTTATCCATTCTTCCCCTGATGGAAGCTTGGGTTGTTTCCACCTTTGTTTCTTGTGAATAATGCTGCTGTGCACATGTTTACACAAATAGCTCTTCAAGACCCTGCTTTCAAATCTTTGGTGATATACCTCTTACATGGAACTGCTGGATCATATGGTAAATTCTGTTTTTAATTTTTGGAGAAACTGCTGAACCGTTTTTCACAGCATTGTACACTTACATCCCCACCAGCAGTGTGCAAGGGTTCCAGTGTCCATATCCCTCCAAACATCCCTCTCTGTCAGTAACCATTCTGCGGGGTGTGTGATAGTATCATTGTGGTTTTTACTTGCATATTCCTAATGATTGGTGACTGAGCATTTTTTTCATGTGTTAACCATTTATTTTATGTATCTTTGGAGAAATGTCTGCTCAAGCTCTTCACCCATTTTTAAATTGGGTTGTTAGTCTTTTTCATTTCAACGCATAAAGTTGCAGGATCTCTATGCGTTCTGGATATTAATCCCATATCAGACAGATTTGCAATATTTTCTCCCTTTCTGTGAGTTCCCCCACCCCCGCCTCTACCTCCCATACTGAGGATTGAACCTGAGGCTGTTTTTTACACTGAGCTATATCCCTTTTTTTTTTTTTTTTTTTTTTTTTTTGAGATGGGGCCTCACTTCACCAAGTTGTACAGGCTGGGCTTGAATTTGCAGTTCTGCCTCAACCTCCCAGAGTGCTGGGATTACAGGTGTGCCACCAAGTCCAATTTATGAATTGCTGTGGATTGTGTCTTTTGATGCACAAAAGTTCCAGATTTTTATATAGTCAGTTTAGTGTATTTTTTTCTTTTTATCTGCTTTTCATGTTACATCCGAGAATCTAATGTCATATTTCCCTGTTTTCCTTCTAAGAGTTTTATAGTTTTAGCTCTTGTATTTTTATCTTCTTTTTGTATTTTTATCTTTGATCCAGTTTTAATTTTTGTATATGGTATGAGATGAGGGTCCACTTTTATTCTTTCCCATGTGGATATCCAGCTGTCCCTGCACCATTTGAAAAGATTGTTCTTTCACATTGATTGACCTCGTCAGCCTTGTCGAAAATTTGGACACCAATGTTGAGTGAGTATTTCTGGCTCTCTGTTGTGCTCCAGTCATGTGTATTTGCCTGCTTTATTGACAACAAATAGTGGTTAGGCTGGGACTTGGACAAGGGCTTCTTGGACACAGGGAAGGTACCTCCAAGCTATCTTCTCTCCTACCAGGTTTTGCCCCAAATCAACCAGGCTGGACCTTACCTGCTCTTAAGTTCAAAGTCGCTCCCAACAAAGTACAGTGGAGGAGGTTTTAAGATGGCAGTTTTCTCCTGAAGTCACCTTCAAACAGCACAGAGAAACACAAATTCAACCTCTGAGAAGCTGCCCCTAACTCAGAAGGCAAACCAAGAGGTCCTGGGAAGCCTGGTAGCCTCAGGATGGGGTGGCAAAGAAGGAAACTTGTGTCCTCCAAGGTCAGTCCCTGCCTGTCCAGGAGGGAGCCAGAGGAAGTCTCCCTAGAATGCAGCTACCCCAGAAGCCCCACAGATGCCACACAAGAGCAGAGGGCAGCCCATCCACCAACAAGCCACATAGTAACAAGCATCCTGTGCTTGTAGAAGAGGCAATTCAGAGACTAGGAGGACATCTTAAAACTCCTCTAATCTCTAATTGGCATCTCAGGGAGATGTACAAAGATGCTGCATCCATTAACAAAGATGGCTGGGTTCTGTAAGAGTCACAGAATGAGAAGTTGAGAATGAAACAATGTCTGCAAAGGAAAAGTTAAAATTATAAGGATATTTTCAAAACAAGGGGAAAGGTTTTCTGGAACTAAGGGTAATTTGGAGTGTCCACAGAGTGACCAGGGCAATACACAGCTGACGGCCACACTGAGTCACGTTGGCGAAAAACAGCCCAAGGTTAAAGGAGATCCCAGCACCTCTGAAGCCAGTGGACATCTCAGGAGACCAGGATCAGGACAGTGATTGTTGCCAGTACCCATGGAGAAACCAGCCTCAGGAAAGCACCATCTTTCTCCCGGGCCCAGCCATTAGACTTTTCAGAGATTTTCCTGCTGTGTTCCTTTATTTAGGAAGTGTCTTGAGGGTATGCCCCCCCCACCAACCAGAAAGGAAGGCCCTCAGGAAAAACTGGGGGGAGAGGGGTCTCAGACTGACTCTGGACCCCAAGTCACTGAGAGCTGTGAGAGGATGTAGGGAGACCTAGCAAAATGAGTCATCACTCAGACTGGGAGTTTACAGGAAAGAAAATAAGTCAGTAACACCCTCCATACACATACTTCCTTCACCCTGCTCCTGCTCTGGAAGCCTTCTGACGTGCTGCTCTGGGCTTTGGGTAGAGGTGTTCCAAGTTCTGCAGGCAGGCGGTGGCCTGGGCTAGATGGGGACTTCGATGATGAAGGGAGTGAAGATGCCCTGGTATTCTCAGCAAGGCAGCTGGAGGCTCAGATTGGAGTAGGGTGGGGTCAGACATCATGCTGGAGATGGTGATGTTTGACATTTCTGCAGTGCTCTGTGCCCATGATCCCTGTCCCCCCATATGGTTTCCTTCTGGTACCTGTGTGTGGGGGAGATGTGGGCCTGCTTCAGGTGGGTCAGCCCTTCTCACCAGGGTTGTGTCCCGGCTGGGGCACCAGGTCCCCATGCCACAGCCTACAGCTTAGCTCAGCCCACAGGGGAGGGGTCCTTGGTGGGGTCACCAGGGACAGCCACTTGGCTAGGTCCCAGCCTGGTTGGGGTCTGCAGGGCCCTTGGAGCTCACAGCATGGGGCTCTGGGCTCTGCCCTTCCCTGTGGGCATGTCACCTTCTCTCCCTTTTGATCCTGTGGTGTCTTGGATGAGGAGATTGATGAAGCCTTTGTTCCTTGTTCTTGACAGGTGGTACTAAGATGCCTCAGAGGTGGGTGGGAAAAACAAATGAAGCCACAAGGAGGAGCCCTTGCTGGCTTCTGCATGGTCCCTGCCCACTGCCAGCCACCACTGTCAAGGTCCTTGGTTCAGGATGCCCCTGAGATGCATTTTACTGATTCTGTCCCTGGCCAGGGAGGCCACTGGCCCACTTCTTGCCTCATCCCCTTCTCAGAGTAGGTTTAATGCCACTGTAGCCCTGCCAGCTGCCCTAGGGCCTCCCTAGAGAAGCAGCCACCAGGTGGCCCCTGCCCCTTCCTGGGACCTCAGTCTGCAACTCCCAGGTCCATCTGGCTGCAGGGCCCAGGCAGCTGTGCTTGCTTCCTCGCCTGGCTGCCAACTTGCCTGACAGCCCTAGAGCCTCCCACAGCACGATGTGGGCTGAGGGTGCGCAGCTGCACCTGGAGCACACTGGCTGGGAGAAGGTCCCTGCTGCTGGGGCTGGGTAGGTGGAATAGCATGTCAGCTGCTGAGTGGTGGGAGCTGCCAGAAGCCTGGACAAAATGCCCAGCCCCTTCTCTGAACTCCGGGAGACAAATTGGGGGCAGAAAACACCACAACCAGGGAGTGAATGCCTGTGCAGAAGGGGGCTGCTCCTTCCAGAAAGCACTGGTGGTTCCAGAAGTATCTGCAAATTCTCTGCACACGACCCAGGGGTGCGGGTACACATCTGTGGCCTGAGCTCCCTGCAGACCCCCAGGACCACCTCTGCCATATCCCACCCCTACTCTCCCCAACAGATCCCAGGAGTACCGCATGCTCCTTGCAAAAATGTACAGGAACCATTGACATTTTGAAAAGTGATAAAGAAATTAAACTTTACCAGTAACCTCAGGAATATCTAAACAGTTTTTTTCTGTGCATGGTTTGCTTCACAAAGATTTAAAAAATACAGCACCACAGCTGCACGTTGTCTCCTGTGGAACACTGACATGAACCAGTTTGCTCCGTTGTCAGGCACAAACGGGAGGGGACGGAGTGGCCTCTGGCTTCACCTGTAGGACCGACAAGCAGCGAGAGGGTCACTGGGAAGGTCGCTGAGGCAGGGTGGCTTCTGAGAACAGAACAGCGCCTGTGAGCACGGAGGAAGGGCGCGTTCCTGAGCAGGCAGCAGGCGCCAAGGCCCTGTGGTACACGCTTGTGTTTCTCCAGGGAGTGTCTGGGGCAGCGAGGCACTCAGGAAACAGGATTTCGCTCCGAGCCTGCTGGGGTCTGCAGCGGCTGCGTAGATACCCAGACGCTAGGGACCGTCCGGGACTACGCCTGGGCGGGGCGACGGAGGAGGTTCGGGCCGGGTGCCTTGAGGGCCTTCAGACCTGGGCAGGGACATTAGGGGGTGCCCTGGGGCCACAGCCTCCTGAGGGTAAAGGGGGTATCAAAATCAGGGCGGTTACCAGGGCAAAGGAGGGAGGGCCCAAGGGTTGGAGGAGCCCGTGGGTGCCCGAGACAGAGGGAGGCTTGGGCCAAGCCCGGACCAGGGCAAGGACCTAGGTCCAGGTGCCCAGGCCCTGCACTCCCACGGTGGGAGCCTGGAGCGTCCCCGATGGGGACGTCGCACAAAAAGACCCGACCTGCCTGGCTCATGTTGTGCTCCTTGGAAGTTCAGAGCCAAGTTATCAAAAACTATAATTTTACATTCTGCAAAAACATCAGTTCTTGTGATTCCCAAAACGCCTCCACGGAGCAAGCGAGTGGGACCCGTGTTTCCCTCCGCTACCCGCTCTTGGGCTATCTGTGTGGCTCAGGGTGCGAGGGGCGTGGGCTGGCACCATCGCGTCGCGGGCGGGCGCGTGACGCAGGGGACAGAGGAGGACGGGGTCCGGCGCTCCGACGGCGAGCCCTGGGGACCCCACCACGAGCGCCGAGACCTGGGGGCCGCGGGAACTATCCGCGCGCGCCCCCTACCGCTGCCGGGCGCTCGGGGAGTGGCGCAGGCCCGGGTGGCGCCTCCTCCGCCCCGCCCCGTCCCCGGGATGCCGCGCCGACAGCCGGGCGGCCACAGCTCCCGGCGCGCGGCTGCCCCGTGGGCGCTCGGCCTCCGCGCCGTCGGCCTCGGGTAAGTGCGGTCAGGCTCCGCGCGGCGGCCAGCCCGACACCGACGCCCCGCTGGGCGGGGCTGGTACCTTGGGGTCAGACGGGGGCTTCTCACCTAACCCGGGACCTTTGAGGAAGCCGGTCCACTTGCACTGTTCGGGGTCCTCGGTTTCCCAGTCCCGCAATGCAGACTCCCCTGTTCTGCCCAAGTGCGGATGGGGTCTCCGTGCCCTCTGCTTTTGGCCCAGCGCCCTTGGGAGACTCGGGCAGCACGGGGGTGGGAAAGCGCCCTCTGTGGGGTCACACCTGGAGGGAGTCCACAGTTCCAGGAGTTTGGCCAGTCAGTGGCACCCAAACCACTTCCCCCTGAAGTCTTGTGTGGCGAGACTCTCAGGTTGTGGGCACTTTGGCGGGACCCCGGTGTGAATGGCGCAGACCAGGGCCTGGGCCCTGCGTTGCCATCCCTGTTGGGGAGGGGGCCATGGCTGTGACTGGCCCCCGAGGGCGCTTCTCTCCCAACCCAGTTAGGCTTCTGCGTCCCTCTTCAAAGGCCTCTTTCCGGGTTGGTTCCACGGTCTGGGTCCAGCGGGCCTGCCCAGCTGTGGCCACTCTGAGCGCCATCATGGGGAGGGAGGAGGCTCTGGCCGCGAGGTTCCGGCTTGTGTGGCTGAATATCCTCTTCAGGTTTGGCTGGTGACCCTCAGCAGGAGCCTCCAGGTGGAGACTCTGGTCCACCTCTGCTCACTCCCACCCTGAGGGCCTTGTGCCTGGCCTGCAAAGGCTTCTGAGTGTGACCCCAGGCGGACTCAGGGCAGTGGACACTTTGGCGGGGACCCTGTAGTGATGTGCTGTCCAGTCCATGGGCAAGTGGGCAGCCAGGTGGCCGTGCCACCTTCTCTTAGATGTGAACATTGAGGTCAGCAACTTGTCCACACCTCAGGCGCTGGGTGTCATTTGCATCCTGTACCAGGCGGGAACTCATTGTGGTGTGGGGTCACTGGAAATGCAGGAGTAGAGAGAAGATGGAGTGAGGGCGACCCCCACTGCTGGCAGTGGGGAGATCTGCTGCCTGGGGAGTGGTTCTTATTTCTGTTTTCCACTTATCTAGATTTTTTAAAAAATGAACTAGTATTGCTTTTGTCTCTTTTAAAAATTCAGATTTCCTGGAGCCATGCAGTCAGCTTACCCTTGGTTGAGCCGGATGCAGGGGAGGCCCCTGAGCTGTTCAGGACTTAACCTGGGGGCATTCAGGGGTTGGCACCCGGGACATAGCCCAGCCTCTGGCTGCAGAAGGGACCCTGGCTCAAGCCACAGAGAGCTTATGGGAGGGGCTCGCATCTTCGAAGTGTCCCCATGGCTTCTGAGGCAGGGGAGGGTCTGCAGCATCCTGTGTTCTGCCTTGGAGGGGGATCAGGGGGGCTCTGGCCTGTGTGGCCAAGAAAGCCCCTGCTGCAGGTTCACCCTCATGCTCAGGATGCAGACCAGAACCTGGGGACCATAGCTGTGGGGGTGCAGTGGGTCCTTCTTCACCCCCCCAGCAGGAGAAGAGCTCAGTGTCCATCAGCTCTGGTGCTTTGTGCAGAAATAGGGGTAGAAGGAGTATCCCCATACTGAGCAGACGAGGCTGTGCCCTGTCATCGAAGGCTCAGTGATAGCCAGTGAGTGGCTATGTGTGAGGCTGTGTAGGGTGTCAGAGGAGGATTTGGGATGTAGGAGAGTAGAACCATCAGTACCAGCCCCCTTCATCTTCCTGTCCATGCCCCTAAAGACCACGCCTGGCTGAGCCTGGTTGGAGTCCTCTGGGCTGTGTGAGTTGGCCTTGTCCAGGTCACCTTCTTTGACCTGGAGGGAGGTGCTGTGGCTGTGCTGTGCCAGTCCCTCTCCATGCTGGGAGCGTCACTGGCCTGTCCACCAGCCAGGCCAGGCCTGGGTGCGGCTCGGGTGCTTCCTGTCTGAGACAGAAGGCCTTGCGGTCCCCATGGGGTGGCCTTGTGTGCTGGCCTCCAGCCGCCACGTGCCCAACCTGGTTTCTCTGAGATGTGCACTGACTGAACGTGGGCCAGGACGGGGTGAGGCCCATAGCAGTGTCACCCACACTCACCCACCCCATGGTGACCCCACCCCTCACTACCAACCTGTCCGTCCTTCTGTCTCCCTCTTCCGGGGACCATCCCCTTCAATTTAAAGACCCTCTGGGACGCCATCAGCCCTGCACAGGGCTTCCAGTCTTTCCCAAACCCTTCTCCAAAGAACCCCCACCAGGCAGCAATTTACCTTCTGCCCTTCCCAATCTTCCAACACTGCAGAAGTTGTATTTACATTTATATGTAAATGCATATGTTATGTCTTTTCACTGAAGTAAAATCCATGTAAAATTAATTATTTAAAAGTGAGCAGACATTGACAAAGATGTGCAGTCAGCACCTCTGTCTAGTTCTAAAACATCCTCATCAGCTATCAGCAGCACTGCCCATCACCCTTTCCACTGCCTGGCAACCACTGGTCTGCCTGTCACTATGAATTCTGGATGTTTTGGAAGTGTGGGGGCCGTATGTGACCTTTTGTGTCTGGCTTTTTCGTGGAGAGTAAGGTTTCCAAGGTTGTCCTGTGTTGTTGCATGTGTCAGTGAGTGCCCCTTTCCTTTTTATGGCTGAGTAATATTCCATTGTGTGATGGACCACATTTTGTTTATTCATTATGGACTCGGGTTGTTTTACATTTTTGACTATTGTGAATGATGAGTATTTGTGTGGAAGACTTTGTTTGAACATGTGCTGTCTGTGCTTTTGTGTTCGTACCTAGGAGAATTCCTGGGTTATGTGGTAATCTGAGTTTAATTTTTGAGGAGTCACCAAACTGCTTTCCACAGTAGCTGTACTATTTTACCTTCCCACCAGAAAAGCTCAGGGGTTCCAATTTTCCCACATCCAAACTGACATTTGTTAATTTGCCTTTTTTAAATGACAGGTTAAGTGGCCAGGATTGGTCTGTCTGTGGCTCTGACTTGCGTTTCCTTGTGACTTTGTATGCTCATCTTGTCACAGGCTCACCCTTCATCATCAGCTTTAGGAAATTACCTGCTCAAGTCCTCTGCCCGTGTTTTAGCTGGGCTGTTTGTCTCTCTGTTGCTGAGTTGTAGTTCTCTGTATATTCTGTATATTAGATCCTTATCAGATATGAATTACATATGTTTTTTTCTATTCTGTGGATTGTCTTTTTACTTTCTTAATGGTATCCTTTGGAGAAAACTCTAATTTTGATGAAGTCTATTTATCCATGTTTTGCTTTTGTTACTTGTGCTTTTGATGTCAGATTTAAGATCAGTGTCAGATCTAAGACTCTGAAGATTTATTCTGCTGTTTGAGAGTGCTATAGTTTTAGCTCTTATGTTCAGGTCTTTCATCAATATCGAGTTATTTTTGTTTTTTGAAACAGGGTCTCACTATGTAGTCCAGGCTGGCCTTGAACTCATGGTGATCCTCTTGCCTCAGCCTCCCGAGAGCTGGGATTACAGGTGTGCACAAGCACATCTGGCTGAGTTATTTTTTCATATAGTGTGAGGTAGGCATCTAGCTTCATTCTTTGTGCACATGCAGTTGTCTCGGCACTGATTGTTGAAAGACTGTTGAGTGGCTGTGGACCCCTGGTTGAAAATCAACTGACCATAGTATGACCGTTCTTATGCCATGTTTTCTTTCTTTTTAATGATTTTTTTAAAAAACTCAGATTTTTTATTAAAACTTCAAATCTTACAAAAGTGGAGAGAACTGTATAATGAGCCCAATTTATTCATCACGTAGCACAGATTGTTAATAGTCGGTGCTGGTTTACCTACATCATTTGCACCCCACACTGCCATCCCTTGGCCACCTTGACACCACTGTCCTCCTCAGATCATATAGGAGCAAATCCATAGTGTGTCTTTTTTTAATTAATTTATTTTTTTAGTACAGGAGATTGAACCCAGGGCTTTACACTGAGCTGCATCCCAGCCCTTTTTATATTTTATTTTGAGACAGGGTCTTGTTAAGTCCCTAAGTTGCTCATACTGGGCTTGAATTTGCAATTTTCATTCCTCAGCCTCCCAGAGTACTGGGATTACAGTGTGTGCACCACACCCAGTGTCTTAGTTACTTTTCTCTCATTGCCAGGACAAAATACTCAACACCAAAGTTAAAGGGGGAAAGTTTATTTAGCTCACAGTTTGTGGAGGTTTCAGGCCATAATCGGCTGGTTCCTGAGCTAGGGTGGTATGACAGAGAGGCAACAGTTCATGGTGGCAGAAGACACCAAAAGCAACAAGAGCAAAAGGGGAAAGCAAGCCTCTTTCCCTCCCTTATACTGTGTGCAGGCTACCCGCCCTAGGGCAAGTGTAGCACTCACACCGCCAATCCCAGCACTAGACAATGAACCAATTACAAACTCTAGATTCAGCCACCTCTGAAAAGTCCATCCCTCATGACTGCATGAGGCTTTGGGGGGATATCCAGACACAACCATAACACCCAGCTATGTTTTAGTATTTCTAAAATACATGGACTTTAATCAGTGTTTCATATTTTACTTAATCTTAAATTTCAACTAGGAAACTGTAATATTAGGAAATATTAACTCTTAAGAGAACCCTGGGGTGAGAGTGCCTAATGGGAACCAGAAGAGGCCCCATCCCTCTGCATGGTGCCTTGGTGCCCTCTACTGGCAAGTGTGGTACCATGCGCACTCTAATAACTGCTCAGAGGGCCCTGCCCCTTCTCCAGAGCAGACTAGGAAGGGCAACATGGAGCCTGGCAGTGACTCCTGTGTAGCTGGAAACACTGTCAAGCAGGGCCATCCCTTCATGGGCCACCTTGGGTTGGTCCTTTCTTTTTCTGATTATTAACTTTTATTATTAGTACATGTTTGTAGTACATACAGTTTACAATCATCTTGTGGAGAGAATACATGTACATAATACAACTTGTTTCTTTTTTTAATCCCCTTCCTTTTCCCTCCCTTTCCCATCTTCCTCCTTTAGTTCCCTTTCCCCATTTTCATTATCGTAGATATTATTAACCCTAGAACATGTTTACAGCATATGATGTTTACACTCACTGAGGTTATTAGATTCCTGTACATGGCTTATCTGTATTCCATTTATTTCCCCTTCCTCTCCCCTTCATCCCTTGCCCTTGGTCTCTTAGACCCCTGTGCATTTGCAAGAGATCCATCCCATTGTCCTCTATTATTTCTTAATTTTTTTTCTGCTACCCCCCTTTTCCTCCTGTTCTTAAGGACCCACTCACATAAGGACTGTGGAAATACCTAGGTATTTCATTTTATTTGGGTGCTATTGTAAATGATTTTTAAAAACCCTGAGTGCTAGTGGATCATTGCTAGTAATAGACATATTTTTGTATATTGTCCTTTTACCCTGTGACTTTGCCCAACTCAACACTTATAGGAATTTCTTTTTTTTAGTAAATTTTTAAGAATTTTTAATAAGCACATCCTGTTGTCCATGAACAGATTGAATTTGCTTTCTTCCTTTCCTGTTTTATGACCCTTTTTTCCTCACCTTATTGCCTGGCTAGTACACAAACGTGGTATGTGGTGGAGTGGATATGCAGGACATCTTTGCCTCATTTGTGAGCTAGGGGGAAGCAGTCGGTATTTCACTGTTGAGCAGGGGGTCAGCTGTAGGCTTTTATAGTTGTCCTTTATCAAGTTAATTAAATTCCTTTATATTTCTGGTTCAATGAGAGTTTTTAAAATTATAAATGGATTTGGATTTGTCAAAAGATATTTTACATAATGTTGAGATCATCATACATATTTTATTCCTTTGGTTTATTAGTATAGTGAGCTACAGTGATTAGTTCTTTGGTGCTGAAGCAACTCTGAGTTCCCTGGATAAATCTTCATGGGTTGTGATGTATTATTTACTTTGTATATTGTTAATTATTAATTGAGAATTTTTGTGTCTATGTTCCATGAGGGATGTTGATTTGTAATTTTCATTTCTTATAACATACAGTGGTACCTCAGTTCAAAGACTCAAGTGTCTCCACAATTCTGGTTGCAAACTGAACTGGACAAGAGCTGAATCAAATTTCCCCATGAGGTCAGCATTGAACCTAATCATTGAATTTGATTCTGTTCTCATATAACTCAGTTTGTGACCAGAATCAGAAAAAATCCAGTTCGTGAACTGAGGTACTATTGTATTTGCTTTGCTGCGCTCACACACGAGTTAAATGTTTGGTTTGGAAAGACTTTCTGAACAGAACCCCAGTTGCACAGGTAAAAGTATCAAGAATCAACAAATGGAATCATATCAAATCAGAAAGCTTCTACACAACAAAAGTAACAACCAACAGAATGAAAAGACAATCTACAGAATAGGAAAAAATTTTGCCAGCTATCTTTCAGACAGAGGACTAATATCTAGAATATAGAAAGAACTCAAAAAAAATAGACCCCTCCAAAATAAAAGACCCAGTCAAAAAGTGGGCAAGCAAAATGAATAGACACTTCACAGAAGGACAAATGGCCAATAAATACATGAAGAAATGCTCAATATCTCTGGCCATTAGAGAAATGCAAATTAAAACAACACTGAGATTCCATTTTACCCCAGAAAGAATGGCTGTTATCAAGAAATCAAATAATAACAGATGCTGGAGAGGCTGCAGGGAAAAAGGAACACTTCTGCATTGTTGGTGGGAATGTAAATTAGTACAACCACTATGGAAATCAGTATGGAGATTCCTCAAAAAACTAAACCTAGAAATTTCATTTGACCCAGATATTCACTGTCTAGGTATCTTACCAAAAGAGTTAAAGACATCATACCACAGTGATACATGTGTACCCATGTTTATAGCAGCAGAATTCATAATAGCTAAATCTTGGAAGTGGCCTATATGTCCATCCATCAACAAATGAATGGATAATGAAAGTGTGGTATTTACACACAATGGAGTACTATTCTGCCATAAAGAAAGATAAACTTAAGCTATTTGCAGGAAAATGGATACACTTTGAGACAATAATGGTAAGTGAAATAAATCAGGCACACAAGCTTCAATATTGCATGGTTTCTCTTATATGAGATACCCAAAGTATAAATAAAGAGCAAAATAAAAGCTAGATAATAGGAAGTAGGGAGAGAGATCTTTCTCAAATGGGAAGGGAATCAAGAAGATGGAGGGAAGGGGATGGAAGGGAAGGAAAGGGGATGAAAGAAGAACGAAGATGTGTTACGTACGAGGACCGACTCCACACAAAGAATCTAAACATTATGTACTGCAAACATGTACTAATAAAA
Organism: Erethizon dorsatum; assembly: GCA_028451465.1. NCBI lineage: Eukaryota > Metazoa > Chordata > Mammalia > Rodentia > Erethizontidae > Erethizon > Erethizon dorsatum. The sequence continues at coordinate 53,190,597 of CM051833.1, forward strand.
ACTAAAATACAATGTAAAAGCATCTTTGGCTTGGTTTTCTGCCAGAGATGGCAGAGTCGGCTTTACTTCTTTAAACCGGTGGTCTGCACACAGCGGTGCATTGGGCCTGGGGTTTCTTCTGGAATATAGGACTCTCCAGGTTCTCTATTTTTTTGAGTGAGTTTTGGTAGTTTGTACTTTTGAAGAATTTCTCTATTTCATCTAAATTGTGGAATTCATGGGGAGAATATTTGTCTGAGTCTGCTTGGGCTGCCAGAGTAAAATACCACAGGGTTATGGAGGCCGGAAGGTGGCCGGCCCATTGTTTCTGGAGAGAGAGGGCATCTCCCTGGCTGGCAGATGACCTTGTTCTCGAGTCCTCACACAGCGGGGAGAGAAAGAACTCCGGAGTCTTCTACTCCTCTCTGAAGGGCACTGGTTCTTTGGACCAGAGCCCCACCCAATGTCTTCACTCAGCCTTTGCGACCTTCTCACAGGCCCTTCCTCCCATTCAGGCACCTGGAGCCTTTGAGCTTCCCATATGACTTGGGGAACACAACTCAGGTTGTGCAGGATCTGCTGAATTCATTCTACTGCCTGTGGGATCGTATAGTACATCTTTGCTCATTCCCGATACCTGCAATTTGTGTCTTTTCATCACCAGTCTGGCTAGAGTTTATAGATTTTATTGATATTTTCAATTCTTGGTTTCATTGATTTTTCTTTATGTTTAAAATGTTAAGCCAGGCGTGGTGGCACACGCCTGTAATCCCAGCACTCAGGAGGCTGAGGCAGGAGGATCGCCCTGAGTTTTAGACCAGCCTGGGCTATATAGTGGGTTCAAGGCCAGCCTGAACTGCATAGTGAGACCCAGTCTCAAAAAAGACAAAAAACATTTCTCTTTCTTATTTCCATCCTTCTCTTGATTAGAGTTTATTTTTTCTTTTAGTTACTTAAGGTGGGAGTTTATATTATTTGAGACCTTTTATTTTTTTGGATAGGCATTTAATACTATGAATTTCCATCCAAGTACTGCTTAGCTGCATCCTGAACAGTTTTATGTGTTTGTATTTTCATTTTCTTTCAGTTTGAAACATTTTTAAAATTTCTTGATACTTTCTTTTTGACCCATGGTTAATTAGAAGTGCATTGCTTTCCAAATATTTGGGAATATTTTAGATATCTTTTTTCTTTTTAATGTGCGGGTACCGGGAGTGGAACTCAGGACCTCACACTTGCCAGGCAGGCGCTTATGCTGCTGAGCTATATCACCGTCCCTCCAGATATCTTTTTTTTTTGTGTGTGTGAGTACCGGGGGTCGACCTCAGGACCTCCTGCGCCAGCAGGCACCCTTGCCGCTGAGCGATATCACCGGCCCTTTTTTTTTTGTATGTGGTTTCCAGGAGTCAAACTCGGGCCCTCGCACTTGCCAGGCAGGCGCGTATGCCGCTGAGCCATCTCACCGGCCACCTCCAGATATCTTTTTAGTTTAATTCCATTATTTCAGAAGCATGCTTTGTACAATTTCTGTTTTTAAAGATTTCTTAGTGATCGATGAAGTCCCAGATATGATGAGTCTTGGTGAATGTCCCCATGCAGACAGCAACCTGGGTGTTCAGGCTACTGATTTTGAGCATCCTTTGCCCCAGCTGAGATCCTGCTGCCTTATCTGTTGATCACTGAGAGGGACACTGGTGTCTCCAGTGACTCATACTCAAAGTTTGATTTTTGCTTTGCGTATTTTGAAGCTCTGTTGATGGGCATGTGCACATTCAGGGTTACTATGTCTCCTTTGATAGGCACTTCATTTCATGACACCTCCACCTCTGGTGAGATCCTTGTTCTGAAGTCTCTGACTGAAAGTTATGGTTGCTGCAGCCATTTGACCAGAGTCTACACGGTGGGTCTTTCTGTGCATTCACTTTGCCTGCCCATGTCTTTATATTCAAGGCAAGTCTGTCACATACTTCTGTGCTCTGTCACAGCAGCATCCCTGGGTGGAGACTGTGTGAATTGGCCTCCTTTTGCAGACTCCACATGCCATGAGGTCAGGCAATGGCTCTTCTGCATCCTCCAAGGTTGCAGAGGTCTGAGGGGACCATGAACGCTCAGATGTCCTCACGCTTGGAAAGGTCACAGGTCTGTGATAGGAAGAGATGACCCCTGTTGTGCCAGGCAAACTGCCCAGGTCCTGGGCTGCTTCAGGATCTGTGCCTGAGCCGTGTGCTTGTGTCTGGCACTGTTGGGCATGGCCAGCTAGGCCCTGGTGGCCTGAGTTAGTAGCCAAAGTGGGAGCCCAGCAGGTAGAGCCAGGCAGAGATTTCACACAAGGATCAGAGTCCATGGCTGTGAGCCCGAAGCTGGGAAATGATGGGGAGAAGGAGGGCCAGCCGAAGCACAGAGCTGCAGTTACTCCAACACCACAGCTCCAGGAGCAGCTGCTGCCTGGGCTTCAGCCATGTGCTGGGCTCCTGGCACCTACATGACAGTTCTGCTCTGAGTGTGGGCAGGTGTGTGAGGGTCTCAAGCAGTGGCTCAGTCACCAGTGTGGTCCCCAGCATGGCCTGATGGCCACCTGTGTGGGGCCAGGGCACCGTGGAGCACCTGGGTGGAGTGGGCCTGGCTGTTCTTCCTGCTATTGGTGGCTTTGGGACCTCATGGTGTGCCCTGCAGGTGTCATGTAGGGTCAGATTGTGTGACCACCTCAATGGGCTCTTTTTAGGGCTGAAGACAATGATTCCGCCAGGGGAGTGCACGTATGCGGGCAGGAAGAGGAGGAAGCCTATTCAGAAGCGGTAAAGTGTCATGTCCCCAGTGTGTCCCCTGTATCCCCACAGTGTTCCCATCACATCCTCTATGTCACTACCATATCCCTGCATGTCCTCTTTGTGTCCTTTGTGTCCCCATGTCCCTGCTGTGTCACCACTACATCTGTGTGTTCCCATTGTGGCCTCTGTGTCTTCATCATCTCCTCCATGTTTTCCATGTCCCTGCCATGTCCTTATTGTATCCTTGCTTTGTCCCTATTATGTCCTTGTCTTGTCCTCATCATGTCCAATTCTATCCCTATGTGTAAACCCAAGACAATTCAAAGAATAGTGTTTAAACAGAATCTTCTATATGAATGCTTATATCAGTCAGCATTTCCATTGCCGAACAAAACACTCAACAGCTAGAATTTAAAGGAGGAGAGGTTTATCTGGCTCATGGCTGTAGGAACAAGCCTATGAGTTTATCCCCCACCAGGAGGGTGAACAAGGATGAAAGACAAAAAGACACAGAGTTAATCTGGAATGTGGGGATCAGGGGGCTTTTTGCCTCTAGTGGACAGAAGACCCCTGAGCATCTGGCCTACCTCACTTTTATTTACTTAGACATGGAAGCAAGCAATTAGGGAAGCAGAAGATTCATCTGCCTCCTGTTCTCTATAGTATATGCCCAGGTAAACAGTTGGATCTCAGCTGTGTTGACTCTTCCCTGGAACTTGCAACGTGCCAGCACACCTGCATGTTGCCAAAGGGGCATAGCTTGCTGTTTTTCTCCTTTGTGCTCACAGAGGTCAGTTAGGCCTTGATCCTCAGTATCCGGTCTCCTATATCTCCCCCTTTTGTTTTTGTAATAGCGGCAGCAGAGGCAATGCGAAGCGCGGTTGTGCCTGTTTCGTATGTTGTCAGGTTCTTCTCCCAGGTAGTCTGCAGACTATGAGCAAAACAATAAAACAAATAATCAAGAATCCCATCAATCCTTACATGCTATGATATTAATCATGGCAGTGAGAAGATTATTAGGCGTTCTGGGCAGGCCTTGACGATGGACAAGTCTTTCTGCCTCCGGGGCAGTTTTCTTGAGTTGTGATCTGGGAGAATGCTCTCCCTGGTGAGGAGAGCAGAGTCAAGTTCCAGCAGGGGCTTGTCATGAGGGGACTCCTCCATGGTCACACGCTTCTAGAGGTCACCCACATTGTCCATTTCCTGCAATGACACAAGCAAACCCCCACCCCCACGCCAACAGGGCAACTGGTCCCCCCCAATTCCCCATCTCTGGGGACCCCCTTAACACTGTGCTTTCTCCTTTTTCCCATGCTCTTGTACTTTTGACCAATGAAATTCTGCCAGGGTGCTATTTATATCACCAACAGGATTCAAAGAATTAAGTGTAGATGTTGCAAGATCAAGGTGGTTGTGGCTTATTATGATTTATTCCCCCTTTTTGTAATTGCCATTTTAATGTCAAATGTGCACACTCAACAATTGCTTGTCTTTGTGGATTATAAGGAATTCCAGTAGAATGGATAATATTCCATTGTTGTAAAAATTTCTAAGAGCTTTTGCTTATGTAGGTAGGACCATTATCTGTTTTTAATTTCTTTTTTTTTAAATTTACTCTTTTTTTATTTTAAAGAGAAAAAAAATAGAACAAAATTTCAAAACAACATAATAGGGTAACAATGGTTAATACATTCCATATTGTTTTTAATTTCTTAAGGACTCTCATTTTTGCAAATGCCGAGAGACTATGTTGCTACATATGCCCTGCAGTCTCTCCTGCATGGCAGATAGCATGTAGAAGATGAGAGCAAGTGTCTATACTGACATGCACATACTGAAGTCTGCCAAATTGGGATATATGTGTTACATCCATTTGACAAGCTCATTTGTTTGAAGGCCTTGGGGATTACAGCCTTCTGGTGGAATTGATGTAGGTAAAGTTTGGCATGTTGGACAAGATTGTACGATATGGCATGCCTGTGACTTGGAAAGTTTAAAGCCAGAGGTAAGGGCTCGAGTGTTCTGATAGAAATAAGAATGGAAAAGTACCACCTATTGAAAAGTCGAGGCAATGAGTCTTATCGGTGTGATGATTTCCTTCTGCCAGTGGTCCAGCAAGACCAGAATATGAGCATACAAACCTATATAGAAAGGGGCAGTCCTATTTCGAATGGCTTTCTGTAATTGTATAAGTAGACTGAACAGAGGGCATTCCAGGGTGCCTTTTACAGTGGCTGCCCCCAAGCGATTAGTGACATTAACTATGTAGGTGAATCACATAAAATGTTAACAGGTTCTGCCAGAGTACATTCTAATATGGTAAGTACAGCAACTAATTCTGACCTTTGAGCTGAAAGTCCAGGGTAGCAACTTTCTGGTGATTTTGCATAGTCCAGTAAGCAGCAAAACCACGGGAAGATCCACCCATAAAGTAAGCTGAGGCATTCATAGGAGGAATCGTCTATTTCTAGGTAAGATAAATGAATAATGGCAATGTAGCTGTACAAACTTATCAGAAGGATAATGATTATCATCTAATCCTATATAATCTGCAAAGGCTTTCTGCCAGACCAAGGAAGTTTGTAATAAATGAGTATGCTGTGCAAGAGAATAGGGAGCATGATATGATTGGGATCAAATTCTATCAGCTGTATGCTGCAGTGGCAGGCTTGCTGAATCAGCCCATTTGATCTGTAGAAGTCTGAAGACTTTTTGTAAGCTGGTTAGGGAGAGAAAGCCATTCAGTAGGTTGGCATTTATTGTTCACCAGTTGACCAAGAAATCCAGTGGGAGAGTGAAGAGTGGGCAACACAATCAGCATGAGAGGCAGTTAGAATAACTCAGAATGCTTGCTATTTGTCAAAGCAGCTTCTATCACTTGGAGATCTTTAAGGGCTTCAGGTGTAAGAATATGGGAGAATTCAAATTTGGAGCTCCTTGTAATGTTTTATATAGATTGCTTAACTGATAGGTAGGTATTCCTACTCTTGGGCAGATCCAATTAATGTCCCCCAATAATTTTTAGAAATCATTTAATGTTTGTAACAGGTTTCTTCTTAATGTTAATTTCTGGACTTGAATTGCTCTTTCCATTACCAGAGTTCCCAAGTAACTATAGGGGGAGATAGTTTGAATTTTCTCTAGGGCTATGCATAACCTATGTTGTATCAAAGCCTGTTCATTTATTTTATTTTATTTTTTTGTGGGTACCGGGGGTCGACCTCAGGACCTCACGTGCCAGCAGGGGCCCGTGCCACTGAGCAATATCACCGGCTTTTTTTTTTGTATGTGGGTTCCGGGAGTCAAACTTGGGCCCTCATGCTTGCAAGGCAGGCACCTACGCCACTGAGCCATCTCACCGGCCCTCAAAGCCTGTTTAGTTTCTGCAAAAAGTAAGGTAAGTTGTTGCTGAGAATTGACAGCAAGCAATATATCACCCATATAATGTATTATATAGGCTCAAGGGATGTTTTTCTAACAGGATCTAAAGCCTGACCAACAAAATACTGGCACAGGGTCGGACAGTTCATCATCCCCTGTGGCAAAACAGTCCATTGATATTGGCACATAGGCTTGGCAAAGTTAGTGGCAAGAACATAAAAAGCAAAATGAGGTTGGCCCTGTGGACTTAAGAGCATGGTAAAACAAAAACAAAAACAAAAACAAACAAACAAAAAACCCCGCAATCCTTAAGGTCAATAACTATCATAGGCCAGTCCTGTACAACTGCAGTGGGAGAGGGAAGTCTGGGCTGCAGAGCACCCATGGGGTAAATACATGCATTAATAGCTCTTTAAATCCTGAAGCAGCCTCCACTTTCCTGATTTCTTTGGTATAACAAAAACAGGAGTATTCCAGGGGTTAGTGGAAGGCTCAATATGTCCTTCCTTTAACTGCTTCTCTACCAACACTCATAAGTGAATGAGCTTCTCCTTTGGTAGGGGCCATTGATTCACCCAAACAGGAACATAAGTTTTCCATTTTAATGAAAGAGCAGTTTTTGGATGGGGAGAAGCTACAATTACCCCATTAAAAATTTGTCTCATAGCCAGGATCTTCCCTTTCATTCCTCTGATAGACTTCTATGGGTCTGGAATTACCTTGTTGATTTTTTCCCTGTCCTTGTCCTGGAACATATCCCATATTTTGCATCTTTCTATCAATAGGTAGGATTGCCTTATTAGTGATTTGAATCCGCCATTCTTTCAGCAGATCCCTGCACCACAAATTGACTGGGATCCTTGTAATAAATGGCTGAAAGACCCCCTTAAAGCTATCAGGGCCTACATAGGGCAGATATGCAGCACTCTACATGACCTGCCTGGGTAACCTGAGCCCTACCAAGGAGGTGGCTACTGCTCGGAGGGCCAGGCAGGTGGCCATTGAGATGAAGCCATCACTGAAACATCTGTAGCAGTATCTATTAATCCCTGAAAATATTTTCCTTTAATCTTAATAGTATACATGGGCCATTGGCTTGTGATATCTTGAGTGAAGAATACCTCCTTATGGAAGGTACTACCGGATATTTTATTCCCTCAGACTTATAGTCCACTAGTAGCTCTAGTTTTGATAACAGGTAAAAGAATCATTTGGGCAATATAATCTGGTTAAAAAACCCAGACATCATGTGACTGAACCACAACCTGAATTTCTCCCAAATAGTCTGAATCAGTAATCTCAGGAAGTACCTCAACACCCTGTAGGTTTAACCTACTTTTTCCTAAGACTAAACCCATAGTACCTAAGAGAAGAAGTCCCTAGATTCCTATGGGGATTTTTAACAGTTTTATCTCCACCAATCAAGGTCACCTTTTCAGCAGTGGGAAGGTTTAATCTTGCACTTCCTGGGGTTCTGGTAATAAGGGACTCAACAGTCCTCCAGAGACCCACTGAAGATTGAGGGTGTAAGCCTGTACTGGGAATACCCCCATTGATTGTTGAGCCTGGGGCCAGGCCCACACCCTGTTTCTCACCAGTGGGGTGCCATTTCAATAATATTTAGAGCAACATTGATTAGCCCAATGATTTTCTTTGTGACACCTAGGGCAGAGGCCTGGTGCTTTCCCTACTGGGGGAGAGATGGCCTTTTTCTGTCTGGGATTGGATACATTGTTTACTAATGTGCCCCATTTTGCCACAAATAAAACATTGTATTTTTGAAGCCTGATTTTGTTTAATTAAATATATCTTGAGCAAACATAGAGGATTTATGACCTTCAGTACCCACATCTTGGAATACTTTCAAATAGTTTCTGAGATTTTTAGTTGCTCAGATGGCCCCTAATGCTTGTTTACAGTCCTTATTAGCATTCTCAAAGGCCAGCTGCAAAACAATAATCTCTGCTGCCTGGGCACGTGGTATCTGTCATTGGACAGCTTCTTGTAACCTGGCTAAGAATTGGGCATAAGGCTCCTGTAAGCCCTGAAGAATGCGTAGAAAAGATGGTGTGGAAATACCTTCCTCAGGAATAGTTGCCCAAGCTCATTTCATCATGAGAGCCATTTGCTGATAAGCCTGGTCTGGAAGGGTTAAATGTGGGATTAGATCTGAGTATGGACCTGCTCCTAACAGCATTTCTTGAATAATCTCAGGATGTCCTGCTGCTCAATTCTGTCATGCTGATCCAGCTGCTAACTCTTGAAGATTAGCATGGAAATTTAAATACTGTCCTGCAGAGAGGCAGGACCTAGCCAAGTGCTTAATGTCTAAAGGATCCAAGTGTAAAGCTCCTAGGACAGACTCCAACCAGCCCAATATGATAGGTCCTTGAACCCCATTGTTCATGACACTGGATTTTATTATTATTTTTTTAATTTTTATTTTAAAGAGAAAAAATATAACAAAATTTCAAAACAACATAATAGGAGGGTAACAATGGTTAATACATTGTGTATTGTTATCTTTAAATTAGTTGCTCAGAGTACAAGATATCAGCATTCAATTGTCCAAACAATATTAGCACAATGACACTGGATTTTAATTTTTTATTTTTTATGTGGGTACCGGGAGTCGAACTCAGGACCTCACACTTGCCAGCAGGTGCTTGTGCCACTGAGTGATATCACAGGCCCTTTTTTTCCTTTATGTGGATACCAGGAGTCGAACTCAGGACCTCGCGCTTGCCAGGCAGGCGCTTATGCCGCTGAGCTCTCTCACCGGCCCTGGATTTTAATTCTTTAAGCAACTTATACTCCAAAGAATTATGCTCATGAACATTTCATTGTGGATTGTTAGGGTTAGGATGAATATTAATTGGAAATATATACATCCCAAAGGGCCCTCCATTAAGTGCAGCCTGTCTAACCCAATCTTTGATAAGGAGACACTACTTCTGTATCAACCACAGATGAAAGGGAAGGAAGAAGAGGAGGAGGAAGAGAAGGAGACCAGAGCTCTTCACCCTCATTTTTATCTTCTCTCAAGAGTGCACTAGGTATGGGATGTCTTCCCACAGATAAAGGACAAAGAACTGCACAGATCAACCTCCACATGGAGAAAGTTTCAGGGGATATAATAGAACCCTGGCTGCAAGCACACTCCAAACCTTCTCTGACTTGATCCTGACTTTCTACATTAAATGGGGAAGTCTGAAGAAACCAAGGAATATGTTTGATAACCTCTTGTAACATATGAGAAAGCTACTGGGTACTGACATGAGTGACAGACTGGCACAACAGAATTTCCAGTATAGAGGTATAATGCTGTACTTCGGTTGATGAATTCTGCCCCATTACCCTGGCTGAGAAAGTTTTCTACAGGCACTCACATTTGTTTTCTTTGCCAGCTGGCTTGGCTCCTTCCTGCTGTGGAACTCCCCATCACTTACTCACTGCACCTTGCACTCTGGTGGACCTTCTCCAGTCAGGTCCCTGTTCAGGTGCCACTTGTAGGAACCAGCCTACAAGTTTATCCACCACAGTGAGGGGGAGTGTGTGGAACAAGGATGAACAACAAAAAGACACAGAATTAATCTGGAATGTGGGGGTCAAGGGGCTCTTTGCCTCTAGTGGACAGAAGAGCCCTGAGCATCTGGCCTACCTCACTTTTATTTACTTAGACATGGAAGCAAGCAATTGGGGAAGCAGAAGATTCATCTGCCTCCTGTTCTCTATAGTACATACCCAGGTAAACAGTTGGATCTCAGCTGTGTTGACCCTTCCCTGGAACTTGCAACATGCCAGCATGCCTACATGTTGCCAAAGGAGCACAGCTTGCTGTTTTTCTCCTTTGTGCTCATGGAGAAGGTCAGTTAGGCCTCGATCCTCAGTTTCTGGTCTCCTGCGCATGACTTCAGAGGATCCAGTCCATGGCTGGCTGCTCCAAGACAGGAAACATGATGGTAGAAGGGTGTGACAGAGCTAAGATGCTTAGTTCATGGCTACCATGAAGCAGGACAGGGAACAGTGCCAGAGAAGAAGGGGCCAGGGACCAGACACACCCACACAGACACACCCAGAAGAGTGCTTTACTAATCCCATAGGCAGCTCCCAAAGCAATCTAGTTGACAGTTAAACTGAACCACCACAATGTCAGAGCAGCTTTATTCACAACCATCAAAAAGGGGAAAAACCCAAATGTTTACCAGCTGGTGAGTACATACATAACATGTGGTCCATTCATACACTGGAATATGATTCAGCCATAAAAAGGAACAAAGCAATGACACACACTACAACATGGATGATCCTTGGAAGCATTCTGTTACGTGAAAGAAGCTGGGCACAAAATGTCACTATCGTTTCAGTCCATTTATATGAAATATCTATTATAGGCAAATCCAAATGGACAGAAAACAGATTGGCAGCTGCTGGGGTTAGGAGGAAGGACACTCAGGAGAATGCTAAGGGGAAGGGTTTCTCTTTGGGGAGATAAAGGCCTCTGGAACTAGATACAGGTGGTGGTTGTACAACTTTGTGACAATTCTAAATGTCAGGAACAGCTCAGTTTTATTTTTTTATTTTTATTTTTATTTTTTTTGTGGGTACCGGGGGGTCGACCTCAGGACCTCGCGCGCCAACAGGCACCCGTGCCGCTGAGTGATATCACCAGCCCCTTTTTCGTATGTGGGATCCGGGAGTCGAACTCGGGCCCTCGCGCTTGCCAGGCAGGCGCTTACGCCACTGAGCCATCTCACCGGCCCAGGAACAGCTCACTTTTAGATGGTTAATTTTATGTGTATTCAATCTCAGTTCAATAAATCAAAAGGAATAGCTTCTGAATTTGGTTCTGCCAGACACTTCTATTTGGTTTGTGACCCAGGACAATCAATGATAAAAACAGAGGTGTTTGTGCTATGGGGTTCCTGATAGAATAGGTTGTTTAAGACATAATCTGCATGCTATTGGCTACTGAGAGGTGCAAATAGAATAGAAAATAAGGATATTCAGGACAAAAGACACCCAAGTCCTGGAAACAGAGAGAGTCCCTGTCTTTGTGACTATTTTCATTGTGAAGGCAAAATACCGGACACTCAAAGTTAAAGGAGGAAAGGTTCACTTCAGCTCATAGTTTGTAGAGGTTTCAGTCTGTAGTCAGCTGGCTCCATAGTAGGGTGGCACAGCAGAGAGGCATTGCAGAGGAGAAACAGTTCGTGGTGTGGCAGGTCAGGCAGCAAGCAGCAGCAGTAGCAGCAGCTTCTTTCTGTCCTTTTATATTCCATCCAGGGTACCCACCTTTTGGGTGGTGTCACTCAGAACTATGATAAATCAACTAATGCACTAATCCACAGATCTTTAATCTCAGCATCATGCCCTTAAGCCACATTCACACACCCTAGATCCAGCCGCATGGAAAAAGCCCCGCCTGATGAGCACATGAGGCTTTGGGGAAACATCGAGATAAAGCCATAACATCCCCTCACACCTGAAATTCACTAGGACCCCAGAAAGAGTTGGCCTGGTAAGCTGGGCAGCTCCATTTCGGATTCTCCCAATAACAAGTCTCTTCCATGCTCCCAACCATTCCAGGGACCGGGTCCCATTCTGGTTGTCATTTTTCTTTTAGATGTAGGTGATGTCTAGAAGGAAGGTCAGTTGAAGTTGTTTCTGTGCAACAATTAAAAGAGCTAGGTGAAGGGACTGTCATTGTGAGGTGACAGGGAGAGATAAAAGGGAAAATATTTATGAAGAGGCTCAGACGAAGGAACTGCCTCTGTGAGGAAGAGTCATACGAAGGGATCATCACTGTGAGAAGACAGTGTCAGTCGAAGATACTGTCACGGGGAAGCGACAGGATCAGATGCAGGGGCCATTACTGTGAAATACACATTGGGTGCTGGGCCACCCCACTTCGGTGCTGATGATGTGTGATAGGTGGCTGAGGAGGCGTGAAGAGCAGGGCTCTCCCATGTGGCATAGAGTTGCAGGAGCGGTGGGTCATGCAGGGCCAAACACCCAGCTTGGACCACCATGGCAGCCCTCAGATGACCCTCAGCCCACCCTCCTGTGCTGAGAACCAGATTCACCAGCCCTTTAGCCCTGACTCAGAGGCCTGGGTGCTACGAGGCCCAGAGCCATGCAAGAGCAGGAGGGGATCTTTCAGTGGATTGCATGCCACCTCATGGGGGAACTATTATTTTCCTGGATGGTGTTGGGCTTTGGTTAGGTTCCAAGGGGACCCTGAAGAAGGCTGAATGAATGCAGGTTCTCTTGCCCAGATGACCCAGGCCAATTGTCTTCCTCCTACCCCAGGGAACTGTGGCACAGAGAGGTCAAGGCATAAGCCAGGGTCACAGAGCAGAGCGCCATGCCCTTCATCCTCACCAGAGTCTCTGTTCTCATGGAGCCTGTTCTCTATTTCCTGTGCATTTCCTCCACATGCTGCGTTACACTTGCTGATGTGATATCCAGTTTCTTGATTCACATCTTCAGGGCTGGGTGAGTTTTAGTCCTCAGTGCTTTTGTCTTGGGGCAACAGCTGTAGGGCTGCGGCTCCTGGTGGCAGCCATCTGATGGAGTCTGATCCTCACAGGAGGCCCGCCATGGGGGCTGAGACATCGAACCCCTCCAAGCGGCACCGAGACCGCCTCAACGCGGAGTTGGACCACCTGGCCAGCCTGCTGCCCTTCCCGCCCGATGTCATCTCCAAGCTGGACAAGCTGTCTGTCCTGCGCCTCAGTGTCAGTTACCTCCGGGTAAAGAGCTTCTTCCAAGGTAGGGCTCACCTGTGCCTACCTGTGTTCTCCTGAGCCCAGCGGGGCCCTGCTGGATCCAGCTGTGACCAAGAAGTACTGTGTCCTATCCCCACCCCACCTAGCTGCTCTTCAAGGTGGCCCTGCCTAGCCCCAGTGCCTCAGGTCAGGGACTTCCACCCACTTGGCAAGGATCCTGGATTTGCTGAATGCCTGACCCAAGGTGCTGCCCCTGCCCATCTCCCAGGGCTTCCACAGCCAGGGCTCCAGGAGTGGGGGGGGGGCTACTTCATGGGGAGCAGGGCCTGCTGGTCAGGACACCAAGTGTCCACATGTGGCCCCTTTTGCACCTCCCACATCACGCTGCTAGTACTCCCTGCCTGCTGGACTCAGTGTGTGTGTGTTGTGAACCGAGGTCTGTGTCATGGGCCAGGGCCAAACACTGCTCTGTTCCCTCTCCCAGCTGATGCCTGGGGTGACAGGTTCATGTCCTTCCCTGCACACTGGTGCTCTTGTTCTGGGAAAGAATGATGGTGGACAGGTGTCTCCTCAAGGGGCTCTGGCCCTGGCCCATTTGCTCTGCCTCCCTGTATACCCTGTGTCCCTCATTGGCCTGCAGTCAGACTTTTAACTGGACTCCGCTTACTGGTGCCTGAAGGCCATGGCCAGGTCCTGCCTGTCGTGGGTTTCTTAGGGTCACAGTTTTGGTCGCCCGGGGGCTTGGATTTGCAGACTGGTAGTGGATCTGTTCTGAGTGATGCTGCTTGGCTTCTGTGCTCTTTGTGTGCTGGCGGTGTCAGGCCTGAGGGATTCCACTACGCAGGGTGGGATCTTAACTCTCCAGGGGCTGGGGTAGGGGCAAAGGAATGGAACCTGTGTATCCCCGCAGGAGGCAGAGGGAGTACAACCTGTGTGTCTCTCCAAGGGCCGGGGGTAGGGGAGTGGGGACAGTCTCTCAAACTCTCCTATGCATGGAAGCCAGGACATGGTGGAGGCCTCTGGATTCTTTCTTGTGGGGAGCACCCCTTTTATAGGTGAGCAGTGTGGTCGAGTGGACCCCTGGCCTCTTGGGACATTAACAAACCCCAGGGTTGGAGGGGGCAGCCTCAGTGTCCAGATGTCACAGGCCTCCAGGGTGGGGAGACTCCCAGAGGTGAAGATGGCTTAGTTGTCTGTCCAGGCACACCTCCCTATATACCCTGCCTTCCTACATACCCTGTGTCCCTCACCAGCCAGAGATGGGAAGGGGCAGGGGTGTTTCCTCTCTGGACCAGTCTACCTGTGCCCAGTCAGAGTGCAGTAGCTCCGGCAAGCTCCAATTCTGTTGTTCCAGCCAGTTCTGATGGCTGTCCAGGAGTCCATCCGAATACTTGGTCACATTCGGACAACTGTGTCACAGTTGATTTTCCCTCTTTTCCACTGGCTGCAAAGTCGGGGATGTGAATTGCTATACCTCTGTTGATGCAGGCAGGTACCCAGGCTATCTGCCTGGGCCACTGTAACTTTGAGGTTTCTGCAGGTGCTAAGAGAAAGTGAACCCTCCAGGTCCACAGGCTTTATGAGAGCTGTTCAGCTTTTATAGTCAGGTGAAATAGTACATTGTGTGTGTGTGCGCATGGTGGTGGGTGTTACTGGTGATGGAACCAGGGCCTTGTGCATGCTGGCAGCACCTGCCACAGAGCTATACCCCAGCCCTAAAAACATACCTCTTCTCCAGTGCATGTTTTCCTACTAAGAATTCTAAACTCTGCAATCCCCTTCAAGCTTTCCTGAATTTATTTCCAATCCACTGCATAGTTAGAAAATAGTCAAGCTATGAAAATTGGATCTTAGTGTATGCTTGTTGATTCAGAAATAGATGAGCTAATTTCATTAGAACATCCATAAAAAGTCACCTTTGGGAAGAACATGAACTGGAAAGTTTCGGCCTCAGAGAGGATAGTGGCCTGGAAATCTGGTGCAGTGTTTGGGGTTGGCTTCTGTGAATTTAAAAGGCAGCGGGTGATGCTGCTTTATTTACTTGGTTTCTGTAGAGCAGGGGCCAGCAGTTTTCTGTTACAAAACCCTGCTTCTACTATGTTTTCTGGGCAGCTGTCAGGCTGGGATTTTCCACTCTTATAGATTTTGCTCTTCACAAAAGGGGAAATTCAGGGTGGGGAGAAGTGTGGGGTAGGCAGTGTAGGGACTGTCACATCCCATGGGAGCGCAGAGAGTGGAGCTGGTCCCTGTCCAGGCTCAGTGCTGACCTATGAGGGGCTGGAAAGCCTGGCATCCCTTACTGACCAGCTGGGACAGAAGCACCTGGGGGTCACTTGATTGGAGGTGCTGGCTTCTCAGGGGCCACAGTGGCCAGCAGGATGATATCCAGGGAGGCCTCTGGGAGTAGACACCTTGGGCTCTGAGGGTTCAGGGCCCAGGGCCCACCTAGGCCTAACCGGTGAACGCCCACCCAATGACTCAAGGGACAGGAGTGTCAATCTGGCAAGTAGATGTGTGTTCTTGTGGAGATAGTACGGGGAGAGGGGATGTCCAGAACAGAGCATGAAAAGAAGGAGGAGCAGGTTTAGCTCAGCATCCTCCCCTCCCCAGAAGACCTGGAGGGCTTTCCTAGGAGATAAGCTCTCCCTCCTCTGCTCTTCTTCTCTGCTGTGTGCTCAGCCTATGGCTCCTGCCCCTCACACCTGGCCCTCCAGGAGCCGCTGCCCAGGGCTCACCTTGGCTCCCCACTCACTAGGCTAAGCAGGGTGCATAGGCCTCATGCCCACCTGGGTGGGCCCAGAGCAGAAGCCTGTGACATCACAAGCTGTGTTGTGGGATCCTGAATGCAGGATGCCACATTCATTAGCAGGAAAGAACCAGGCACCCCTGGAGACCATTCAGGACTTTATACCCAGGCTTGAAGTGTGCAGTGGTTAAGTGATTTTCAGCTCTCACTAAAGAGTTGCTCTTCCCTTGATGATTCTTGTTATGGATTGAGAGTTTGTGTCTCTCCAAAATTCATGTGTTGAAGCCCTAATGCCAGTGTGGTTGGCTTTGGAGATGGGGCCTCTATAATTGGTCTAAATAAGGCCAAAAAGGTGAGGCCGGGCCTGACAGGGTTATGCCTTTGTGAAAGGAGACAGGAAAGAGCCCTCTAGGACCCAAGAAAGACCACGTGAAGACAACAAGCAGGCTGATGTCCCCAGCCAACAAGAGCCCTCACAGTGCCCATATCAGCAGGCACCCAGCTGACTACCAGCCTCCAGCACATGGAAAATAAGCCCGTTGTCCAAGCTGCCCAGTCTGTGGTACTATGCTCCATCCAGTCTGAGCAGGTCAACATGTTGGTACTGAAAAGCAGGGTGCTGTGTTGAAAAGTACCTAGAAGTGTGGCCACAGCTTTAGAGGGGGATGACGGCAACCATGGAAAGGGGGAGGTGGTGCTGGGAAAAGTTGGGCAGTTGAGTCTGAGGTGACATACGGCTGGGGGAGCAGTCCTAGTGAGAGCTTGGGAAGGAGAGGCTGTTGTAGAGAAAGCTCTGCCATCTGAGGAAGCACCTGCCATGTAGAGCAGAATCTTGGCAGAAAAGGAGCTGTCGTGGGCCACTGTGGTGAGGGTCAATGGGACAAGGAGTGTGGTACTCACCCTAGAAAAGTGCCTCGTTGTGGAGTAGCCAACAGCTTGAGTCACTTGCTCTCAAGTCATGTGGAAAGTGGGACTTGCAAGGGATGAAACTGGATATTTAGTCAAGGAGATTTTATTTTTTCTTTTTTTGTGTGTGTGGTACTGGGGATTGAACCCAGGGGCTCACATGTGTTAGCACTCTACCACTGAGCTACGCCCCCAGCCCTTTTAGAAATATTTTTAACACAGGGTCTTACTGGGCTCGAACTTGCCATCCTCCTGAAGATTTGGAAAATTCTCAGTCTGATCATATTGCAACAATTCAGAAAGGGCACAGCTGGACAGCTGAGTGCCGAGGAGACTCTGGATGTGAACCCCAAGTCTAATCAGGAAGAGGCCTGGGGTGCAGCAAGCTTGGCCAGACTGGACCAACAGGCCTAGGGAGGGGCAATGGAGCCATTCAGCCATCCCCACCTGTGAGGCTTCAGGAAGGGACATTGTGGCCCTAAGCTGGTGCAGAGGACCCAGGGCTGGAGCAAGACTGCTTCCTCCAAGTTGCAGAGGGGCCCTGCCAGGAGAGCCATTGGCCAGGTTGACCATCAAGCCTGCCTGAGTGTTGAGCCCCAGGGGATTCCTCCAGGCTTCCAGATCCTATGACATTTGCCCTGTAGGTCTTGGATGTGCTTGGACCCATCACCCCTTTCCTCCCTCTGATTGCTCCCTTTTGGAATGGGAACGTCTGTCCCACTCCTGTCCACCACAAGTTATAGAAGCACATATGTTATGTGGTTTCACAGGCTAACTGCTGGAGAGGAATTTGCCTAGAGAGGAATCCTGTGTCACACCTCATCAAGGTCTGATTTAGGTGGTGTTTGTATGAGAATTTGGCTTCAAACTTCAGAGTTCATGTGCAAAGGAGTTGAAGCTTTTGGAGCTTTGAGGATGGATGGTTTCCCTGAGTACCACTGTGATGATATGGAAGGATCGCTCTTGATTATTTTATAAGCTGATTTCTTTCCTACCTCTTTTAATTGTTTCCAAAAGATAAAGCTGGCCATCATACTCCCAAAACTGTTGTACAGATTTAATGCAATCCCAATCAAAATACCATTAGCATACCTCACAGATCTAGAGAAAACATTCCTAAAATTCATTTGGAAACAAAAGAGACCTAGAATAGCAAAGGCAATCCTGGGCAACAAAGGCAAGGCAGGAGGCATCACAATCCCTGACTTGAAATTATGCTACAAAGCTACTGTGATAAAATAAGCATGGTACTAGCCAAAAAACAGACCTGAGGATCAGTGGAACAGATTAGAAGATGCAGACACAACTACAAACACATTCAGCCACCTTATCTTTGACAAAGGGGCCAAACATGTTCACTGGAAGAAAGATAGCCTCTTTAATATATGGTGCTAGAAAAACTGACTTTCCACATGCTGAAGACTAAGACTAGACCCATGTCTATCACCATGCACTAAACTAAAGAAAAATGGAGGGCTGGTGATATAGCTCAGCAGCATAAGAGCCTGCCTGGCAAGTGCAAGGTCCTGAGTTCGACTCCCGGTACCCTCATATTAAAAAAAAATGGATCAAAGATCTAAATATTAAAAGAGAAACACTACATCTACTGAAAGACAAAGTAGGTAGAAATCTTGAAGGCAGAGAGTTCATGAACAAAACCCAAACTGCATAGGAAGTACTTCAAAGAAACAACAACTGGAATCTCATCTTATTAAAAAGTTTTTGCACATCAAAAGAAATCACCAACAGAGTGAAAAGAAAACCCACAGAATGAGAAAAAATTTTAGCCAAGTGTCCCTCAGACACTTCTATCTAGAAAATATAAAGAATTGAAAAAAATCAGGCCTCTCAAATTCAAAGACCCAATCCAAAAATGGGCATCTGAGATGAATACACACTTCTCAGATGAAGAAATACAGATGGCAAATAAATATATGAAAAAATGTTCAACATCATTGATCATTCAAGAAATGCAAATTAAAACAACACTGAGATTCCATCTCACTCCAGAAAGAATGGCTATCATCAAGAAATCAACCAATAACAAATGCTGGAGGGGCTGTGGGAAAAAGGAACCCTTCTCCACTGTTGGTGGGAGTGTCGACTGGTACAGCCACTGTGGAAATCAGTGTGGAGCTCCCTCAAAAAAACTAGGATTAGAGGTCCCGTTCAACCCAGCTATTCTCCTTCTGGGTATCTTTCCAGAAGAATTAAAAACATCATACCATAGCAATATATGTGCACCCATGTTTATAGCAGCACAATTTATAATAGCTAAATCTTGGAAACAATCCAGATGCCCATCAACCGAGGAATGAGTAAAAAAGATGTGGTATTTGTATACAATGGAGTACTATTTAGCTATAAAGAAGGATAAACTTGAGGCTTTTATAGGTAAATGGATGCAACTTGAGACCATACTCATAAGTGAAATATATCAGACTCACATGTGTAAACATCATATTGTCTCCCTAGTGTAAGAAACTGAAAAAGTAAGTAAGATCCAAAATGTACAATAGATATTGTGAAAGGGGAAGAAATTGCTCAAAAGGAAAGAACAACTGGGATGGGGGAAAGGAGAAAAGGAAGGGAAAAGGAATATATATATATATGTATATATGTATATACATACACATACATACACACAAGATAGCTAAGATAATTATACTACTAATTTCTATTCATTGAATAATTTCTTCTCATTGAAAAGAACAGTTTGTTCTTATATTGTTTGATCAATTTTTCATGCCTAAATCTTGTAATCTGAGCAACTACTTTGAAGATAACAATACACAATATTATTAACCATGGTTAATCTCCTATTGTTTTAAAATTCTCTATCATTGTTTTTAGTTTTTTTCTTTTTATAATAAAAAAAAAAGATAAAGCTGACCAAGAAGAGGAGGCCTTGTTCTCTCCCTACCTCACAGTGCTTTGTTCCATACAGGCCGCAGAAGGGAGCCTGGGTAGGGTTAGTTTCTCCCCTGCTGCCTTTGCAGGCCTCTTTGTGGTTCTCCCTCTGCTTTGGGAGGATCTGGTCCCTTTCTTATGGTTCAACATCCCCTGTCAGGTGGCCTCAGTGAAACTGCTTGGTCACTAGTGAGTCCTGTGACAGTTGAAACTCCAAAGGTTTCTCCAGTGACCTCACCTGGGGCCACACAGGTGGATCTGGGCCAGGTTGGCTGCACCTTCCCACTGCACCTGACCCACCAGGAGGGAGCAGCAGGAGGGAGAAGGAAGGATGGGAGATTGGGAGCTGCTGGGAGCTGGCACATAGCAGTAGAGGACCTTGGCATCCCTGGGTGTCTTGGGAGACCACCATGCCCTAGTAAGCACAGGTGATTCTCTCCCTCAGCACAGTTGCAGGTGCACTTCCAGGCACCCTTCTGGGTGGGTATAAATTCCCCAGGCTGGTGTGTGGGCAGTGTGCCCCTTTGGTCCACGGAGAATGTGGACCTTCGATCTGTGGTTGCCAGGTGTTTCCACCTGCAGCGTGGTGTCCCCCACCAAGCTCCAGGAGCCTTTTACCCCTGGATTTCTCAGTATAAGAGCAGTCTTCAGTGGCAGCCCCTCTGGAGGCATAGCAGGCCCTCACAGTGTCCCCATGTATCCCTCTCACTAGACATGCAGGGAGGAGGAAACCCACCCCTTTGTGGTGTGGGTGGCGTGGAGTGGACTCGGGGTTCAGCTCCTTCTGGTCACCCTGAACTTCTTACCTCAGCACCTCCTCTGTCTAATCTCACTTTGGGAAGCGGAAGTTCCCTATTAATTAAAACACAGGTGGATAAAAAAAGAGCTGCTGGGGCTCCACCCTCCTGGCATTTAGAGACTGCTCAGGAAATATTTGCTACTAAGCTCAGTTTCTTCCAACTGCAGTAGGTGACCAGGCCACCCTCTGCTGCTAATAGCCAAACAGACAAGAGAAGAGATTGTAAATCTTTAAAAATATATTAATGAGCTGGCAGGAAATTGAGTAATACTTAGAATCCAGAAACTACAGGAAGCTGGGAACCCAGACGTAATTTTGTTAAAATAAATCATTGGCAGGTGTACTTCACACAGAAGGCAGGGAATTCCAGGTGAAGGGTTTGAAATGCAAGAACGAATGAGGAACAGGAGGCGGTGCCTGTCGGACCAGCAACCCGAACCTTGACTGTACAAAACCACATCCGGACAGTGCACTGCCACAGCAGTGTATAGATCTGTAGAGGGTCTTTGTGTTGGAGAGTTGTAAGGTTCTCGTGTTGTTTTGGAGGTTGGATATCTAGCTTCAAAACAGAAATGGGGTTTAACTTTCAAACTAATGGAAAAAAAAAGGAATGAGAAAATGTAATCAATCTAAAGGAAAGACAAAAAAATAGGGGAGAACATGAAAGAGAAGAGACAGAGAAAGCAGAAAAGTGCAGCTATGTCAATAATTACAGTGAGTGCAGATGCACAGAGCACGGCAAGTAAAGGATACATAGAGTGGATAACTACACGCTCCTCACAAAGAGCACACGCACATCCCGAGGGTGCAGAAAGAGTGAAGGAAAAAGATGGGAAAGATGTATTTCAGTCCTACCTGAAAGAAATCTGATGAACCTGGGTAATGTCAAAAGTTGATTTGAGGTACAGTATTACTGGAGGTGGAGAGAGAGAGAAATTCACTACAGAATTATTAACCATTTACCAGTCCAATTCTTTAAATACAGGATGACCGAAAATTGCATGTTTTCATTAATTTTTGTAAGATAATATAACTGGAGGTATAAAACAATAGCTTTATCACATTTATTCAGTAATTTTTCTGTGGTACAATTTAAAACATTCAGTGCAAAATGCAATGTTACAATCTGAACAGTAGGATCTAGTCTCTTTCTGAATTCTTTTTGCATTATTGTCTTTCTTTGAACAACACGCTTTACACTGTCGTGTTGGCCTTTCCTTTTTGTCTGTGGGTGACATAATTTCAGTAAAAGGTCTGCCCACTAAACATAATGACGAGGATGTTAATGATGGACATCCTAGTTGGCGTTTTGCTATCCCGTATTTTTCATTTATTTGGTCTGTTAGACCTAATCTAAATTGTAAATGACTTTTTGAACCCTCTTGTTTTGAATAAATAACAAACGAGTTCCATATTGTTTGGTCCAGAAGGTGCACAAATATTTTATAGTACTTTTTTTCTTGCTTTTTGATTACAGGACAGCTTGTTAGATGTTGGTCAACTCTGCCAACACCAAACATGGAATTATAATCATTGACCATTACTGGAATTTGTTTAGTTTCATTTCTTCTTTCAAGTTATATTATTTCTGTATTGTGAACAGTTGACAATAAGGTGATGTCTTGTTTTTCCATTTCATAACACAGACTTTTCCTCTCTGATATGCTAATGTATCTCTCTTTTTCAGTTTTACCTCTTGCAGGTCTTTTGACACTTCCTTCCTATTCAGTCTCAGTGTCCCAAACGTGTCCATTTTGTATTGTAAAAGAGTATCACCAAGTTCTGGAGAAGTATAAAAATCATATCTAATGTACTTATGATAAGAGTTTTTATAGGTTGTAGCACAAAAATGTAGGTTATTTTTCACAAATAACATAAACACGAATTAGTAAAAGAAAATAACCAGAATTTATTATTCAGTTTTACTAGAAACAAACATCAAAGGTGAATACAACATTGTAAATGAAAAAGTATGCAAAAAGTAGTTGATATAAAACAGATAAACAGACGTACGAGTATATCTCATGCAAACAAGAATCCACTGGATGAAATGATACCTGCCTGAGCGACACTTGGGGTGAACTGTTAAGTGGTTAAATGGTTCAGTTCAGAAATTGGATAAAATAATTAAATTTGAGTGCTTCTAATAACCTCAAAATTTATAAAGCAAATGTTGATAGAACTATAAAGATGAATACACAAACTCATCATCAAAGAGAAAATTTTAAATAACTCATTATTTAATAGAAAGAAATAAAGTAAATATAGAAGGTTTGAACAATAGTGCAGAAAAAGGTTAATCTAATGGACATACATAAAGCCCTACATCCCAAAACTATAGAATCCACATCTTTTCAAGTCTACAGGGTACTTGTAAATATACTGAAAACATATCAGCCAATGAAACAAGTCTCAATAAATTTCCACAGACAAAATCATAAGAAACATATGGAGGGACCTCACTTGCAAATAAGCTGGAAATAAGTAATAAAAAGGTAACTTGAAAACTCATTTTTGTTCTTGAATCAGGGTCGCATCAGGCTGGCCTTGATCTCACTATGTAGCCCAGGCTGGCCTCGAACTCGAAGAGATCCTCCTGCCTCAGCCTCCCAGGTGCATCACATGCAGGGCAAAAAGTCTTTTATTTGGAAGTAATTAACACATTTGTTAATTACTCTTAAACCAAAGGAAAAAAAAATGATGGAATTTAGAAATATGTATAAGTCAAAATGTGCAGGATGTAATCAAAGCAATGGAAATAAGTAACTTTGGCTACATCCTGCAAGAAATGCTGAAAATTAATAAGCTAAACATCTAGTTAAATTGTTTTGATAAAGAATAGCAAAATAGGGGCCGGTGAGATGGCTCAGCAGCATAAGCGCCTGCCTGGCAAGCGCGAGGGCCCGAGTTCGATTCCCGGAACCCACATACGAAAAAAGGGCCGGTGATATCGCTCAGTGGCACAGGCGCCTGCTGGCGCATGAGGTCCTGAGGTCGACCCCCGGTACCCACAAAAAAAAAAAAAAAGAATAGCAAAATAAACAAGAACAAAAGAAAAAAATTAGAAAAGAAGCTATTAATAAAATAGGGAAATATTCAACAGAGTTCTTTTTAAATGATCAACTTTACAAATTCTGTTGAGCTTGATCAAGGAAAAAAAACTATTAGGAATGTGGAAGGAACACACAGATGCCTCAGAGATTTAAAAGATAATTGGGGCTATTAGGAATACGTTAATGCTAAGAAATTTGAAGTTTGAAAGTAAACGAACAATTCCTAGGAAACATAGGCTATTAAAACTGACTCAAGGCCAGGCATGGTGGTGCATGCCTATAATCCCAGCACTTGGGAGGCTGAGGCAGGAAGATCACCAGGGAGTTCAAGGCCAGCCTGAACTCCATAGTGAGAGGCTGTCTCAAAAAAAACAAAAACAAACAAACAAACAAAAAAACAAAGACTCAAGAAGAAACAGAAAACAGGAATAGGCATGTGACCATTGAAGAAATTGAATCGGTGGTTTAAAATCTTCCCTTAGAAAGCCTGGATGCAGACCTTTTAAATGCAATTTATATAAAATGTAAAAGAAAAGCTAATTCCACTCTTTTCTGAATCTGTGGTGCTGACTTGGAATTGAGATATTGGTATGAAGGTGAAGTTTCCAGTATGTACGGATGGACATATGTACATAGAGTGTGTGTGCTTCACACACACACACACACACACACACACACACACACACACACACACACGCTCTGTCCACTGAGGAGCCTGGGGCCATGCAGCCCTGTAGCAGTGAGTGCACCCAACATTCAGGTCTTGGTTCCTATATACTATTCACCACTAAAAGGACACAGCCCCCAGCTACCGTGCTGTAACAGAAAAGAGCAAGATAAGCTTGGAACTTCTTTGCCAGAAAGCAAGTGATGGAGAGAGAGAGACGTGTTATCTAACACAAAGACACAGAGAAGCGGCCCCCACCAGCCAAATCTGGGAAAGCTCCAGCGTTAACAGGGGTCACGGAAGTAGTGGGTGAGAACCCAGAGAACAGCACAGGATTCTGCCAGTTCACACTGATAAGTGTGGAGTGAGTAAACAATAAGAGAAATTTCTCACAGTGGACTGCTTGCTAATAATAGAGGCCAGGGAGATGGCTAGACAGGAGAGGTGAGCTGTAAAATCACCATTCGGTCAGGGACCATTGCACTGATAATTAATTCAGACAAAAACATTAACAACTACTAAAGTTAGTGCTGACAGTGGGGTAAGAAATGGGATGTTTGTAGTCTTGAACAAACTATCCATTCATCCAAAAGATGGACAGCTGGGGGAGATACCAGCATTCACTGTCTTTAGTGGTTGCATTTGTCCCTGCCAAGAGTGAGTAAGCCATGCAGCAGGACGTGTGAGTGGAGCTCCACATCCCTGTGTGATCTCCACATAAGGAGGGCTTGTCCTGGTCTGAGAAGAGGACACGCCCACACCCAGGGGAGGGCTGTCTGCAGAGCGGGTGGCCTGTTGTCTTCAGAGTCTGGACACCACCAGTGCCAGGAATGGCTGGATGGAAGGCTGGGCAGGGCAGCGAGGAGCAAAGGCCATGCAGCCGCAGTCCCACCCTGGAGCCCAGCTTGAGGGTGCTGTTGGGATAGTGGGTAAAACTGCAGAGGAGCCTCTGGGACAGGTCTTTGGGGTGTGCTCATATAACTCTGCTGTAAATTTGACATTGAATCAAAACAAAACATAAACAGAAGCAGCAATGAAACTAAAACTGGAAAGCTTTGAGGAAGCGGGCTGTGAGCTCTGAAGCCAGAGCCCATGGTGCGGGCCCAGCGGGGACCTGGCTGCTCCAGCACAGAGGGCAGTGAAAGAGCAAGTCCCTAGGGAGCAGGGAGGAGGGAGAAGAAGAGGGCAAGGGCTAGGGTCCTGTGGAGAGCCTGGGTCCTGAGACCGTGGTGTGTACATGCGTGCCTGTGAGGACCACTTGCGCCCAGAACTTTTGTGAAGAGAAATATAGGAACTGCCAACACTTTGCCCACCACCCCATCTCATGGACACAGGCGTGGACAGGGCAGGTGGTCAGAGACAGGAGTAGGCAGTGGTGGCCAAGGAGACCAGAATTGGTAGGGCTCGGAGGTGGCATGGACAGGAAGCCATGCTCCATGGCATCTGAGGAGGGGACACTGCACACTTGTAACAGCACACCCATGATTTTCCTGTGGTGCCCCTTATTGTCTTCTGTTCATTTTATTTAAAAATATTTTTTAGTTCTTATTTTCCAGTTGACATACATT
Organism: Erethizon dorsatum; assembly: GCA_028451465.1. Lineage (NCBI taxonomy): Eukaryota > Metazoa > Chordata > Mammalia > Rodentia > Erethizontidae > Erethizon > Erethizon dorsatum. The sequence goes on from CM051833.1 coordinate 53,216,105, forward strand.
TGTGCTTATTGATGCAATGTGATACGTGTGTACAGTGTGTGGTGGTCAGACCAGAGTCACTAGCATTCTCTTCTTTGCACACACTGTCATTGTTGTGTGTGGCGAGCCCTCAGCACCTTCTTTAGTTACTTTAAAATGTAGCTGCATTCACCTGCTGTGCCATAGGATGTCAGAACTGCCACCTTACTCTGTTCCCCTGCCCACCACCCTACCTCTTCTCTAGTGACCTCTAGTCTACTCCCTACTTCTATGTGAGCCACATTTTTAGCCTACACAAATGAAGGAGACTTTCAATGCCCAGCTTGTTTCACGTAACATAATGTCAGCCTGGTTCTGTCCATATTGCCATATTTCATCCTTCTGTAGCTAAATAGTATTCTATTGCTCTTAAGTGCCACGTTTTCTTCATCCATTCAATTGCTGATAGATGTCTCCATTAGTTCAATATCCTGGCTGTTGTGAACAGTGCTGCAATAAACAGGAGTGCAGGTGTCTCTTTGATACAATGATTTTATTTTTAGTTTTTCAGGCACTTCCATATCCTTTCAATTATGTCTGTATTAATTTACATTCCCACTGACAGTGTATGAGATCCTCTTTCTCCGCTTCCTTGCCAGCATTTGTTATCATGTCCTTTTTTATGATAGTTATTCTAATTGAAGCAAGATGATATCTCATTGTGGGGTTTGGTCTGCCTTTCTCTGATGATTCGTGATGCAGAACATTTATTTATATATTTCCTGGCCATTCATATATCATCTTTTGAGAAATGTCTATTCAGATCATTTGCATGTCTTAAATTATATTTTTTGTTTTTTTGCTGTTGTTTGAGTTCCTTGTGTATTCTGGATATTACTTTCTCATCAGATGAATAATATGACAAATATTTTTCCAGTTCAGTAAGTTGTTCCTTCACTCTGCTGATGCATCCATTTTCCTACAAATGATTCAAGTTTATCTTTCTTTATGGCAGAGTAGTACTCTATTGTATATAAATACTACATTTTCTATATCCATTCATCCGTTGATGGGCATCTGGGCTGTTTCCAAGGCTAGCTATTATAAATTGTGCTGCTATAAACATGGGTATGCGTATATCACTGTGGTATGATGCTTTTAACTCTTTCATGAAGATACCTAGGGGGAGAATAGTTGGGTCAAATGGAACCTCTAGTTTTAGGTTTTTGAGAAATCTCCATAACTGATTTCCATATTGGTTGTACCAATTTACTCTTCCACCAGTCGTGGAGAAGGCTTCCTTTTTCCCCACAGCCTTGCCAGCATTTGTTATTAGTTGATTTCTCCTTTTTTTTTTTATGTGGGTACCGGGGGTCAAACTCAGGACCTCGCGCTTGCCAGCAGGCGCTTATACTGCCGGGAGCAATATCACCAGCCCTTTTTTCCTTTTTATGTGGGTACCGGGAGTCGAACTCAGGACCTCACACTTTCCAGGCTTGATTTCTTGATGATAGCCATTCTTTCCGGAGTGAGATGGAATCTCAGTGTTGTTTTAATTTGCATTTCTCAAATGACCAATGATGTTGAGCTTTTTTTTTTTTCAGTATATGTGCTACCGACCATTTTTTCATATATTTATTTGCTGTTTGTACTTTTCCATCTGAGAAATGTCTGTTCATAGCAGATGCCCATTTTTGGATTGGGTCTTTAAATTTGGAGGGTCTGAGTTTTTTGAGTTCTTTATACATTCTAGATGTTAGTCCTTTGTCTGAGGAGTGGCTGATAAAATTTTTTTTCCCATCCTGTGGGTTGTCTCTTCACTCTACTGGTGGTTTCGTTTGCTGTGCAGAAGCTTTTAAAAATTTGAGATGATCCCAGTTGTTGATTCTTTGTAATATTTCCTGTATGATCAGGGTTTTGTTCATAAACTCTTTTCTTACACCTATGTCTTCAAGAGTTTTACCTATTCTATTCCAGCAGATTAAGTGTTTCTGTTTTTGTATTTAGATCTTTGATCCATTTTGATTTTAGTGTAGTGCATGGTGAGAAATATGGGTTTAAGTTCAACTTATGACATGTGGAAAGCCAATTTTCCCAGTACCATTTATTAAAGAGGCTATCTTTCCTCCAGTAAAGGTATTTGACCCCTTTGTCTAAGATAAGGTGGCTAAATGTACTTGAGAGTTTTTCTGCAACTCTCTGTTGTTTCTTCTGTTTGGTTCCATTGATCCTTGGGTCTGGTTTTTTTGTTTGTTTTTTGCCAGTACCATGCTGGTTTTTTTTTTTGTTTTTTTTTTTGTGGGTACCGGGGGGTCGACCTCAGGACCTCGCGCGCCAGCAGGCGCCCATGCCTCTGAGCGATATCACCAGCCCTTTTTTTCATATGTGGGTTCCGGGAGTCGAACTCGGGCCCTCGCGCTTGCCAGGCAGGCGCTTACGCCGCTGAGCCATCTCACCGGCCCCAACCTGCTGTTTTTATCGTGGTAGCTTTGTAGTATACCTTCAAATCATTGTGTTGCTCCCTGCCTTGCCTTTGTTGCCCAGAATTGCTTTTGCTATTCTAGCTCTGTTCTGGTTCCAAATAAATTTTAAAATCGTTTTCTCTAGTTCTGTGAGGTGTAGTATTGCATTAAATCTGTATAACAATTTTGGAACTATGGCCATTTTTCACTATATTGGTTCTGTATATCCCAGAAGAGGGGATATCTTTCCATTTTCTGATATCCTCTTTGATCTCCTTTTCAGAGTACTGTAGTTTTCAATGTATAGGTCTTTCACTTTCTTCGTTAGATTGATTCCTAAGTATTTCATTTTTCTTGATGTTATTATAAAGGGTGTTTTTTTAACCTAATTTCTCTCTGAGTTTGTTGTATCATGTACCAAAATGCTATTGATTTTTGAGTGTTGACTATGTATTCTGCTATGCTGCAAAGTTTGGTTATTAATTCTAGGAGTCTTTTTTGGGGTCTTCTATGTAGAGTATCATCATTTATGTCATCCATAAATAATGATAATTTAAGTTCTTTCTTTCCTATTCATATTCCTTTTATTTCTTTCTCTTGTCCAATTGCTTGGGCTAATGTTTACAAAACTATATTGAATAGGAGTGGTGATAGTGGACACCCTTGTCTTGTTCCTGATTTAGAGTGAAAGCTTTCCGTTTTTGACCATTTAGTAGGATGTTGGCTGTTGGTTTGTCATAGATGGCTTTTATCAGATTGAGATAAAGCCTCTACTCCAATTTAATATAGGAATTTTATTATGAATGGGTGTTGGACTTTGTCAAATGCTTTTTCTGCTTGCATCTATTGAGATCCTCATGTACTTTTTATTACCTTGGTTCTGTTAATGTGTTATATTACAGTCACTGATTTGCATATGTTGAACCATCCCTACATCCTTGGAATGAATCCTACTTGGGCATGGTATATAATCATCTTCATTATTTGCTGCTCCTGTTTTCCAGTATCTTATTGAGGATTTTTTTTTTTTTTTTTGTGGGTACCGGGGGGGGGGGGTCGTGCCGCTGAGCGATATCACCGGCCCCTTTTTCGTATGTGGGATCCGGGAGTCGAACTTGGGCCCTCGCGCTTGCTGGGCAGGCGCTTAAGCCGCTGAGCCATCTCACCGGCCCTTATTGAGGATTTTTATAATTATGTTCATTAAGGAGATTGTCCTGTAGTTCTCTTTTTTGTTTGGATCCTTTTCTGGTTTTAGTATCAAGCTAACACTTGCTTCCAGGAATGACTTTGGCAATATTGCTTCCCTTTCAGTTTCATTTAGGAGTTCAAGGAGTAGTGACATTAGATCTTCTCTAAAGTTCTTGTAGAATTCGGCAGTGAATTTGTCAGAACCTGGGCTTTTCTTTGTTAGTTTTTAAAAATTATTATTTCTTCAATTTCATTGACTGATATTGGGTTATTTAGAATGTTTATATCTTTTTGATTCAGCTTTGGTAATGCATATGTATCTAGGAATCTGTCCATTTCTTCTAAATTTTCCATCTTATTAGAGTACAGGTTCTCAAAGTAGGTATTAATGATCTGGATTTCTGCAGGATCCATTGTGATTTTGCCCTTTTCTTTTTCTTTTTCTTTCTTTCTTTCTTTCTTCTTTTTTTTTTTTTTTTTTGGTACTGGGAATCAAACTCAGGACCTCACACTTGCCAGGAAGGTGCTGCACCACTGAGCTAAATCCCCAATCCCTGCCCTTTACATTTCTAATTGCATGGATTTGAGTCATTTCTTTTTGGAAGGTTGGCTAAGGGTTTGTCTATTTTATTTAATCTTTCAAACAACTAATTGTTGGATTCATTAATTTTTGTATTGTTATCTTAGTATCCATTGTATTAATTTCTGCTCTGATCTTTATAATTTCCTCCCTTCTATGTGTGGTGGCTTCAGCTTGCTCTTGTTTTTCTAGAACCTTGAGGTTCAACATTAGGTTATTTGAGCTTGCTATTTTTTTCTGATGTGGGAATTCATCATTATAAATTTCCCTTGTAGAACTGCTTTCAGTGCATCCCATAAATTCTGATATGTTGTATCAGCACTATCATTCCATTGTAGAAACTGTCTAATTTATTCTTTAATTTCATCTGTGACCCATTGGTTTTTCAGTAGGATATTATCTAATTTCCATGTGTTTATGTAGTTTTTGTGGTTTCTTTTGCCATTGATTTCCAATTTCACTGTACTATCATCTGATAATATGCCTGGGATAATTTCAGTTATTTTGCATTTACTTAAGCATGTTCTATGAACAGCTATGTGGTCTATTTTGAATTTTTTTTTTGGTACCAGGAATCGAACTCAGGACCTTGTGATTGCCAGGCAGGTGCTTGTGCCACTGAGCTGGATATATCCCCAGCCCTTATGTGGTCTATTTTGGAGACAGTCCTATGTGCAGTTGAGAAGAATGTGTATTCTCTTGTTGAGAGGAACACTCTGTAGAAATGTATTAAGTACTTTTGTTCATAGGTTTGGTTCAGTGCTGATATTTCTTTTGTTGAATTTTTTGTCTAGTTGACCTGTCTATTTGTGACAGTGAGGTATTGAGGTCCCCCACTACAATTGTATTAGTGCTAATCTGATTTTTCATATCCATTAGTGTTTGTTTTTATATAGTTGGGTGCACCAGTATTTGGTGCATATATATTTATGATTACTCTCTCTTCCTCTAGGATTATTCCCTTAATAAGTATGTAGTAACCGTCTTTGTCTCCTCTGATCAGTCTCAGCTTGAAATTCACTTTGTCTGCAAATAGAATAACTACCCCTTCTTTTTCCTGGGTTCCTCTTGCATGGAATGTTGTTTTCTATCTTTTGACATTCTGTCTATGAATTTCTTTTTGAGTCAGATGTGTTTCTTGTATGCAGCATACTGTTGGATCTTGTTTCTTGATCCATTCTGCCAGTCTGTTTCTTTTGATGGGTGAGTTGAGACCATTCACATTGATGGTTATAACTGATAGGTATTGACTTATCTTTGTCATATTGTTTTTATGTTGTTGGTTCCCTTTCTTTCCCTTCCATTTAATTGCTTGTGTTGCCTGGTGGATTCATTCTATTGGGATTCTTGGAGTTGTTGCCAACATTGTACTTTTCTAGAATATCTTTCAGAACATTTTGTAGTGCTGGTTTGGTGGTCATGAATTTCTTCAGGTGTTCTTTGTCATGGAAATATCTTATTTCTCCATCAGTTTTGAAAGATAGTTTTGCAGGGTACATCAATCTGGGTTTGAGATTTTTCTTCAGGATCCAAAACACCTCACTCCAAGCTCTCCTAGACTTATGGGTTTGTGTTGAGACATGTGCTGTGATTCTGATGGTCTTTCCTTAATATGTGATTTGTTTCTTTTCTCTAACAGCTTTTAATAGTCTCTTGTACTGAATTTCTGGAATCTTGATTATTATATGCCTTACTGTGGATTTTGTTTTTTGGTCATAGCTAATTGGAGTTCTATATGCCTCACTTATTTGTATGTCAATTTCTTTTTCTATGTTTAGCAAGTTTTCTGGCATTACTTCTCTGAACATATTTTTGTGGCATTTGCACTATCTCCTGGTTTCTCACTGACACGGATCAATCTTATGTTGTTCTTCTTTGCGTCACCTTGCAGCTGTTGGATTGATTTTTCATGGTCTCTTGCTATTTTTAAGAAATCTTTCTTTTCATGGTCTCTAATCACAATCCTGTATTCTAGGTATGATATTCTGTCCTCACCTTGGTTCAATCAGCTGCATATACTTTCAATAGAATTTTTAATATCTTGGGAATCTGTTTGAATCTGTTTCATGGATTCTGTTTCTTTCCTGTGTTGGGCGTTCATGGTTTCCATCATTTTCCTAAAATCCTCTATTTTTTTTTTTATCTGTCTCTACTCTATATTCACTGGGCAGGTCCTTCATTTTGGTCATCCTCTCTTTATCTGAGAGATTTCTAATTTGATTTTCTCTATAGCCTCATTCATGTGTGCTTTTTTTTTTTTAACTTCTGCTATTATCATTTCAGCAAGTTTCTGTGGGTGCCTTCTGATTTCCTGTCTGTCGTTGTCCCCTAGACTTGTCCTGGGTGGACTGAAGGCCTGCGGTTGCATTTTGCTTCTGCATCTTATCATTTACTGTGTTTTAATTTTAATTTGTTTTCTGTGTTGATGCTTGTAAATTGCCTATGGTATATAGCTTATCACTAGTATCAGGGCTTCCCTAGGAAATGTCTTTTCCTCAGAGATGTCTTCTATGTATAGCTGGCTCTTGGTCTTTGTGTCTGTTCCAAGGTCCTACCTTCCCAGTTTATTAGGGATAAGTAGTTGCTATCTATTTGGCTCAGCACCCAGTCCTTTGGTACTGGATTATGGTGATGTTTATGACCCCAAACAGTCATAGTGTTATCATACAAGGGAGAACAATGGATTACAACAGATATGACACCCTGGCTAAAGTAGTACATTTAGCAATAACAATAGCATGAAGCACAGCCTAGCAACTGATAAACTGTGCTAACTATTAATTTGATACCTTTAAGCATAGGAGCAAAATCTACAGTTATATAATTAAATCCATCATAAACCAGGAAATTTTATGCAATGTGTTTCCCCTTAGTTGAGTGATTTTACCCTATGGGTGGGAAATTTAAGAGCAATGGGGGACAAAGCAGAGAGATAAATGAAATATAGTGGAAGCAAAGCTGAAGGACAAAGGATGATCACCCAAGCATTGGGAAGCTGGAGAAGAGTACAGGAGAGAAAGAATGAAGGAGAAAGCAAAATAATATCGAAGTGAACCAGAAAGAATAGATATAGTGTTCACTACCTTGCAAATATCAAAAAAATCAAGAAAGAAAGTTGAGGGAAGTAGAGGTGAGCAAAAGAAACAATAAAAAAGAAAAACAAACTAAGAAACGAACAAAGGGGCCGGTGAGATGGCTCAGCGGCTTAAGCGCCTGCCCGGCAAGCACGAGGGCCCGAGTTCGACTCCCGGAACCCACATACGAAAAAGGGGCCGGTGATATCGCTCAGTGGCACGGGCGCCTGCTGGCGTGCGAGGTCCTGAGGTCGACCCCCCGGTACCCACAAAAAAAAAAAAAAAAAAACGAACAAAAAAATGACCAAGAGAAAAAGAAAAAAAAAAAAAAGAGAAAGAAAATAATAAAGTTCCTCTGGTGTCCACAATTCTGTGGTAGTTTTCAAGTCAGCCCAGATCTGTGCTGGGTAACCCCACCCAGCCTACAGTAGGATTAGTGCTGGATGTGGGGCTCACTTTGGCCTCTGGATGTGGGTGGCTGGGGCCAGTAACTTTCTGTATGTCCCTTGGTGGCCCACCCATCCTTACCTGTTTGTCTCTCTCCCATTTGTTGTGGCACCTTCAGACAGAGACAGCCTGAGGCTGCTCCCAGTCCTGTATACAGTTGGCTCCTCTTGGTCATTGCACAGCCTCCTCTGTTTCATTTCTACTGGCATGGCTCTGTTCTTTTCTTTTTCTAAAATTTTAAATTTATTTTTATTATTATTTTTTAAGACAGGGTCTCACTATGTAGTTTAGACTGGCCTTGAACTTGCTTATGTAGCCCAGGCTGGCCTCAAACTCACTGTGATCCTCCTGCCTCAGCCTCCCAAGTGCTGGGATTACAGGCATGTTCCACCACACCTGCCATCCACTGGCACATCTCTGATTTTTCTTGTGCAGGGCAGGGTGGGGTGGGGTGCTGGGGCTGACTCTCTGCTCCTGCTGCCACTATGGAGACAGCCCAAGGCTCTTGGTCCAACTTCGATGTCCTGTCACACAGGGGGAGTGCCAGTCTCCCACTCATTGCTGTGCTGCAGTGCAGGGGCATTTAAATCCCACATGTCTGCATTGCTGTCTCAAGCCACTGGTTGTGGGGACGCTGCCGCTGCCGTTGCTGCTGCTGCCACCACCACCATTATGCTCCCCAACGTTGTTGTCCGTAGAGGTTCCAGTTAGCTGCTCTGGTGCATGACAAGACAAAAACAAAACAAAACAAAACAGGCAGCTCATTGGGGAGGGAGCAGTTCCCTGGTCACTCGCCCCTGTGTGTACTAGCAAAATTTGCTGCCAGGCTACAGCATCCTCTGTTTGGAGGAAGGCAAAAGAGGCAGGGGGCCTTATATCCCAAGTGTATCCTGTGTAGTTTGAATTAGCCACACTATTTTAGTCTGTTCATTTTTTTTTTAACTTCCCAGTATGGCAACCTTTCTCCACCCATGGCAGGAGACCCACTGGCAGCCCTGTGGCCTGGATTGCATTTTATTAAGTCCTATATCTATGTTTTGTTTGATCTGCAAGTCTCTTATTTCAGATTGATTTTGACATCAGGATGTATGTCCCTCTCTTTCTGCCAGTTACCTGTGTTTTTAGTTGATTTTCTCTGAGTAGCTGCAGTATGGCTCCTCCTCTATTCAGCCAGGTTGCATCTATCTACTTTGCCAACTTTAACCGTAGGTACAAGATTTATAGTGACATAACAAGATCTAAGACAAATCAGAAAATTATATATAGTAAATTTCAACTTAATAGAACAATCTTACCCTAAGGGGAGAAAATTTAAAAAGAATAAGAGAGAAAAATAGAAAAGTAAACCAAGAGATAGAGATTAGAAGCAATGCTGAAGGAGGAAAGATTACCTGAGCCTTGGGTAACTGGTGAAGAAGACAGGAGGGAAAGAAAGAAAGAAAAAACAAAAACAAGAACAACCCTTCCCCTAAAAAACCCTAAAAACAATATTCACACTCATGAAAAAACAAAACAATCAAAAACAACAACAAAAAAATCAGAAGAAAAAAATTTCCTTGTGATTTTAAGCCTGTGATTTTCTTCTGGGCCTTACAGTTTTGTGGTAGTGTCCAATTCAGTGTGTGAGTCTGCTCTTTCTGGTAGACAAAGGAAGCAGTCAGAGTCCAGACCTGTGCTGGATAATCCCACCAAGCCTGCAGTATGATTAGGGCAGGGCACCAATTCTGATCATTTCAAATCCGCAGAAGATCAGGCTGATCCTGGCCTCTGGTTGTGGGGTTGTGGCCTGAGCCATTCAGCCTGCAACACTCTGGGTATCTCTTACTAGCCTCACCATGGCTCCTTGACCCTAGATGTCTCCTGTGGTTGCCCCTCACCTAGTCACTGTGGGATTTCAACACTGGGTGTCCTGAGAGGAAGCCAACCCATGGCTCCTCTGAGTCCCAGCTTTAGCTGGACTCTCCCTAAAATGGCATCTGCCCAAGCACCCTCTCCAGGGGACATGGTAGTCACTTAGAATGGAGTCACTCGCCGTTGTAGTGCCAGCATCCACTGCTTCATCCCCCATAGCATATAATCTTTTTAATGTGCTGTTGGATTCTGGTTGCTATTGTTCTGTTGAGAAATTTTGCCTTTATTTCATCAGGGATATTAGTCTGCAGATGTGTGTGTGTGTGTGTGTGTGTGTGTGTGTGATGTGTGTGTGTGTGTGTGTGTGTGTGTGTATGTGTGTCCTTTTCTGATTTTAGTATCAGGGTAATGCTGGCTTTATAAAATGAATCTGGCAGAGTTTCTTCATTTTCAATTTTTTGGAGTAGTTTGAGAAGAATATGTTAGTTCTTCTTTAAAGGTTTTATAGAGTTCACTAGTGAAGCTATACAGACTTGGACTTTTCTTTTTCAGGAGACATTTTATTATTAATTCAGTCTCATAGCTCATTATTGATTGCTTTAGGTTTTCTGTCTTTATCATTCAATTTTGGTTGATTATAGTTGCCCAGAAATTTATCCATTTCTTCTAGGTTTTCCAATATATTGGAATATGTTTGTCCATAATAATCCCTAATGATTGAGTGCATTTCTGTGACATTAATTGTAATGTATCATCTCTGAATTTATTTATTTGGGTCTTCTCTCTCATCTCTCTTCTTTTCTTGGTTAGCCTAGATAAAGGTTTGCTGATTTTATCTTGTCACAAAAACCCTTCATTTCATTAAACTTTCTGTTTTTAAGTCTCTATTTCATTTATTTCTGCTCTTATTTTTGTTATTTCTTTCCTCCCACTAATTTTGCACTTCTCTTTTTCTTGCTTTTCCAATTCCTTGAGATCGTTCATTTGCTATCCTTCTATTTTATTGGGCACTTACTGCTATAAACTTCCCATATAGTACTCATTTTCCTGAATCTCTTATGTTTTGATATGTTGTGTTGCTATTTTTATTCATTTCAAGAGATTTTTAAGTTTCTCAATTTTTTCATTGACCCATTGATTACTCAAAAGCATGTTTAATTTGCATGTGTTTGTACAATTTTTAAAGTTCTCCTAGTTGGTTTCTAGTTTTATTCCATTGTGGTCAGAGAAGATAACTTTTTGAATTTTTTGAGGCTTGTTTTGTGATGTAATATATTATATATCTTGGACAGTGTTCTCTGCGTTGATGGGAAGAATGTGTATTCTGCACCTGTTGTAGATATCAAATGTCTGTTAGGTCCATACCATAGTGTAACCCTATCACTTCTTTGTTGATTTTCCATCTGGATGATCTGTCCACTGATAAAAGTGAGGTGTTGAAGTAGTATTAGAGCCTCTCTCTGCTTTTAGATCTAAGAATATTTGCTTTTTTAGGATGTGGATATGCTTATGATTGTTATTTCCCCTTTTTGAATTGAGCCTTTTATCATTATATAGTAGCCTTCTTTTTCTCTTTTTTATAGTTTTTGACTTAAAGTCTATTTTATCTGATACAAGTATAGATGTTTATATTTGCTATTGGTTATCAGCAGCTTATAGTATCTTTTTCCAGTTCTTCATTTTTCTCTGTGTTTTTACTGGTGAAATGAGTTTCTTGTGGATATCATATAGTTGGGTCTTTTTTAAAAAATCTGTTCAGCCACTCTATCTTTTGATTGGGAAATTTAATCCACTTACATTCAAGGTCATAATTGATGAGTAACAATTTATTCCTGCCATTTTGTTGTTTTCTGGTTTTATATATTATTTGTTCCTTTCTCTCTATTTTATTTTTTGTGGCTTGGTAGTTTTCTGTAATGATGAAATTTGATTCTTTTCTTTTTCATTGTGTTATCTGATCTACCAGTGAGTTTTATTCTTTCTTGTGTTTTCATGATTATATTTGTATTGGTCACTTTCCCATCACTGGGACAAAGTCTGACACCCACAATTTAAAGAGAAGAGGTTTGTTTGGCTCATGGCTTCAAAAGTTTCAGTCCATGATCAGCTGCTCCAAAGCAGAAACATCATAGTGGAAGGGTGTGATGGAGGAAAGTTGCGCACTACATGGCTGCCTGGAAGCAGAACAGAGGGGAGGAGCACCAGATAGGAAGGTGCCAGCGACCGGATAGAGTCCCCAGAGTTGTGCCTCCATGACCCACCTGGATACATAAAGTGTGCTCTACTAATTCTCTAGGCATCTCTCAAGCTAATCAAGTTGACAATCAAGATTAACCATCACAGTCATTATTGTCCTTTTATTATTTCTTGTAGGGCTGGTTTAGTGCTGATAGATTTCTTCAATTCTTGCTTGTCTTGGAAAGTCTATTTCTCCTTCATTTATGAATAATAGCTTTGCCAGGTATAATATTCTTGGTTAGCAGTTTTGTTTTTCTTTCAGAACTTTTACCATGTCACCCAATTCCTCTTGTTGCATAAGGTCTCTGCCAAGAATCTAACAGTCTAATGAAGGGTTTCCTTAAATGTGACTTGGCACTTTTCTCTTGTTGTTTTTAGGATTCTCTCTTTGTCCTGGATTTTTGGCAGTTTGACTATAATATGCCTCAAAGAATACTGTTTTTAAGTGTATCTGGGGTTCTTTGAGCTTTCTGAACCTGGGTGCCTGTTTCTTTCCAAGATTTGGAAAGTTTTCATCTATTACTTCATTTAATAGGTTTTTCTATGCCTTTTCCCTTCTCTATCCTTCAGGAATATCCATAATGCAAACATTTGTTCATTTAATAATGTCCTGTAAGTCTAATATGCCCTCTTCATTCTTTTTGAAAATTCTTTCTTCTTCTTTCTCTTTGTCTGACTTGGTTCACACAAAGCCCTTTCTTTAAGTTCAGAAATTCTTTCTTAATTTGGGTGTAGTCTGCTGTTGGAGTTCTCAATTATATTCTTACTTCATTCATTGAATTCTTTAGCTCCAATATTTCTACTTCATTCTTTTATACACTCTCTATCTCCTTGTTAAATTTTCATTCATGTCATTAAGTTTTTCTCACCCTTTGAATTGCCTATTTGTATTGTTTGCATGTTTCTGAGTTTCTTTAGGATCATTATTTTTAATGCCTTTTCAGGAATTTCAAAGACATCCTTCCACTTCTGAGAAATTATTCTTCCTTTGGGAGTGCCATACTTCCAGGCTTTGTCATGCTTTTGTTCTTGCATTTATGTCTGCATAGATGGTGTCATAGCACCTCCTCTAATTTACAGAATAGCTGTAGGGAATAACTTTCCTATAGATGAGTTGTCAGATGTTGACTGGCAAGGGTGCTTTGTCCTTGGTGGAGTGGACACAGAGGTGTAAGTGTAACCTTTGTGTGAATCCTTCAGCTGTAATCAAAGTCAGTGGCATCTCTAGGTGGCTCATAGCTCAGACTGTAGCTATTTGTAGAGATCATAGATACAGATTTGGCAGTAGATGTGGGTTGCCGAGTATGTGTGACCTCAGTACCCAGGGGCAACCACTGATTGCAATCCTGGCCAGGCCTGTGTATCTGGCAGGGGCAGTGCTGTGGGGGACATGTCCTCAGGCCCCACTTGGGTGAGCACTGTTATGGTATGGCCCTCCAGCAGCGGCAGGGGTGGCTTTCAGGTTGTGGACCACAGGATTCCTATCCCCAGACAATACCTGGGTGGTGCTGAAGGGGATTTCTAGTGGCTATAGAGCCAGTGCCAGGGCATGGACTGTGGTGGACATGTCCTTGGGACATGTAGGGGTGGTGCCAGGGGTGGCAGGGGCCTGGCAGGTGTCTGCCAGTGGAGCAGCAGGTGGCAGCAAGTGTGCAAAGGGAGTTCTGGGCCCAGGACAAGGGCCATACCTTCTCAGGTCTTGAGGGCAGCCTGCGGCTGTGCTGGTCCACCTGTCCCCTAGTGCAGGACATTGCCTGGGTTGGGCCACAGTTGCTCTGCTGGGTCTAGTCACAGCCCCTGTGCTAGTGTGGGGGATGTCTGGGGCCCCATAGGTGGCAATGGGATCTGATGAGGGCTCTGTGCTCAAGATGGTGCTCTGCTGCACCACCAGCGCACTGGGAGACTTCTGGTCCCTTCACTGAAGGCCGGCTGCTGTGTTTGGGCTCTAGGTGCCTTGGCTTCTCTGCAGGTGCTGGCATCTGAGATGGTGGTGTCCACCAGGACTCTAGTGTTCATACTTTCCCTGCCCAAGAAGCCAGAATCCCAGCTGCTGAGTCACTCTCTCACTGCCACCATCCAGGTCTCTGTCCTCAGGGATCCTGCCTCTCCCAGGCTGAGTTCCTGCATTCTCTCAGCCACTCTCCTTGAAATGCAGCTGTTCACGTGTTGTCTGGTTCTTTCTTGAGGTGGAAGTGAGTGAGTGCTGGGACCCTCTGCCCAGTCATCTTGGTATCTCCTTCTCCAGGTCCTTAACAGAAGGCCACCCCTTCTGCTCTTGTCACACCCACCCCATGCTGACAGAATCTCTGCCCATGTTCTGTCTTCTGACTGTTGGTGTGGGTGGCTGGGTCCTGTGCATTTCCTTCACTGTCGTGTCCCTGAGACAGGGACTGGCAGTCATCAATGGGAGCGCCCGCCTGGGTGCACAAGTGATTACGTTCTTATGCGGTCCTAGTGTCCCTGCCAGCATTAAGGCATCAGGACTTTTTACTCCACCCGTCTGTGTCTGTTGCTTGAGACGATTTCAAGTCTCTGCTATAAACCAGTGACCTGCAATGATCATGACTGGTTTGTGCAAGAAGACTAAAGGCAAGGAGGCCCACTCACATCGGAGTGGTGTGCAAGTTCACAGTTATGTAACTATAAGTTAACTAAGTCCATTACATAGAGACTGAGCCAGTACTCTCTCTGGCCCTAAGCTGACTGTACTCTTGGATGTGAAAGTCTGCAGCTGTGGATGCAGTGAGGCTCAGTGCCCTCAGCCGGGAAGAACAAGCTTCGGCTAGAGCACCAGGTCCTACCTGCAGCTTCAGCAGGCAGTGCTCACAGTGGCCACAGGGCTCATGTGTCCATCTTCACACCTGTGGGTGTGTACTTAGTAACTGAATAAGTGTTTGATTTTTCAATATTTGATTTTTAAAGCAACTTTGGGGTTTTGTTTTAACATTTCTTGAGCCCTCACTGACACTGGTGTGCTTTCTTCTAGTAGCATATTGTAGAAACCTAACAAGAATGCCTAGCTTGCTCATTCCAGATGTTTCACATCATGGAGAGAACATGGATCCACACTGTGTACAAATAATGTTCTTTTTCCCCAAAGAGCTATTTTTGGTTGCATGTTGCATGAGGACATGGGTTTGAAGGCAAGGGTGCATTTCCTCTGCAGGAAGAGCGTGTGACTGCGGCCACCACAGGCCCTGAGGTTCTGTGACCTCAGGGAGCCATGTGGGCACTGCTGACTGCTGGCTCTGTGGTCCTTGCTGTCTCAAAGGAAATGTTTTTTTGTGGTTCTTTTTGAACTGTGCGGAAGTGTGAAATCTCTAAAGCTCACTGGTGCACTGTGAGAAATCCGGAAATTCTTTCTACAGAAGATGCAACAACCTGATGCAGTGCACATCTGAAACTGCTCTGGTTTCCTAGATGTTGCCTCTGGGTGAAACAAGTGTGTATTTATACTCCTGGTGTTTTTCTAGCCTCAGGGAATTTGGGGCTTTGAATGGTATCTCAGCCTCCTCTGCCCAGCTGATCTCAGGATTCTGGAGGCCTCGCACCTGCGCCAGTCCCGCTCTCTCCTCCCACCCCTGTGAGCACCTCACACACATGTTCCCACAATGTGACAGCACCGTGGGCCACAGCCATGCCATGCAGTGTGTTGGATCCCTTGTCCTGTCCACCTGCCTTACACCCCAACACCCAGCACTCACACACGTGTCCCAACACGTACTGTGCACACACATACCTCACAATGCTGTTCACACACTGACAGTGTTCACACAAGTGCCCTCACACATACTGTTCACACCTCCCCTCACACACACACTGACACATACTGTCCACACACATCTTCACAATACTATTCCCGTCTGCCTTCACCCTGTTCATACATGTGGCCTCATCTACATGTGGCCCTGTTCATACATGTGCCCTGACACAGTTTATAGACGTATTCTCAGATATACTGTTCACATACATGCCCTCACACACTATTCACACTTGTGCCCTCACATATACTGTTCACACACTGCCCTGACACACTGTTCACACACACATCCTCAGACACCATTCACAGTGCCCGCGTATGTACTGTCCATGCACACACACTCACATATGGTTCACACACACACCTTACACATACTGCTCACACAAATGCCCTCATTGTCCACACACATGCCCTTATAGAGTTTGCACAGTGCCCTGACACATAGTGTTTATATACATGCCCTCATGCACATTTCGTACATCCTCACATATATATATATATACAGTTCCCACACACTGACGCATTCACTGCTCACACACCTTCCAATACCACATTCATGACACCATCTCTCACAGTGTTCACACGCATCCCCACACACTCATGCCATTTGCACACACATATGTATGTACTTGTATGTATATGCTCATGGTCACTTGCTATCATGTTTATAGACCAACTCCAGTACACAGCCTGGATACCCACAATGACAGGTAGTCACCCTGCCACCTCCTGGGTCCCCGAGTCTCACAGTGGATGAGGTCCCAGGCAGGCAGTGTGACAGCATGACAGGCAGTGACAGGCTCAGTGGGGCATATTCTTGTCACGGTGTGCTCTCAGCTGACACTGACATACCAGGGTTCCCCCAAGCCAGACTCTCCTGGGTGTATCCATCCAGGTTCTCCAGAGAAAGAGATCAGGGAGTATTATGCAATTGATTCATGCAGTCAGGGAGACTGAGAGCCCTACAGGCTGCCATCCCCAAGCTGCAGACCCAGGAGAACTGAGAGCCAAAGCCTGAGAACCAGGAGCCCATGAGCAGATCCCAGCACAAGGGCTGAGGACAAGATGATGCCCAGCACCTCCTTCTCCCCTTGCTGCTCTGTTCCAGCCTTAGCAACCAGATGGTCCCTGGCACTGGGGAGGCTGGCCCACCTGGGTCACTCACTGACAGAAGCCAGGCTTCTCCAGGAACTCCTCACTGCTGCCCCAGGACCTTCACTGTGGCACTGGCACTATCCTCATCAAAGCCTGGACCCAGACCTATTCCCACCAACTGTGGCCATCAGCACTGGGTCTGCACCTGGCTGCTCTCTGAATCAGTGAGACCCCAGAGGGCAGGAGTCCTGTGTTCTGGTCCCCAGAAGGTGCCCCAGGGCCGGTGAGATGGCTCAGCGGCGTAAGCGCCTGCCTTGCAAGCGCGAGGGCCCGAGTTCGACTCCCGGATCCCACATACGAAAAAGGGGCCGGTGATATTGCTCAGTGGCACGGGTGCCTGTTGGCGCGCGAGGTCCTGAGGTCGTCCCCCTGGTACCCACAAAAAAAAAAAAAAAAAAAAAAAAAGAAGGTGCCCCAGAGTCTCAGCAGGCTGCTCCACACACAGGGATGCTCTGTACATCCCACGTTTAGTGGAACTGAGTGTCCCGGACCCACCTGTCCTGAACTCACCTGTCCTAGATGCATCTGTCCTAAATCTGTCCTGAACCCAGCTGTCCTGGACCCAGAAGGAGGACTCAAGTATACTTCCAGGACTGTGAGGTCAGCGCTGCTGTCACCGTGGCAGCTCCTCAGCTCTGATGTATTCCCAGAGAACCTATAGGTCTCTGAGCAACAACCCTTTCTCTCTCTTTCTTTCTCTTTCTTTCTTTCTCTTTCTTTCTTTCTTTCTTTCTTTCTTTCTTTCTTTCTTTCTTTCTTTCTTTTCTTTCTTTCTTTCTTTCTTTCTTTCTTTTTTTCTTTCCTTTCTTTCTTTCTTCCTTCCTTTCTTCCTTTCTTCCTTTCTTCCTTTCTTTCCCTTGCTTTCTTGCTTTCTTCTTCTTCTTTTTGGTAGGGGTTGAACCAAAAGCCTTTGCACTAAGCTACATCCCCAGCCCTTTTGTATATTTTTATTTTGAGACAGGATCTTGCTAAATTGCCAGGTTGCCCAGACTGGGCTTGAATTCACAATCCTCCTGCCTCAGCCCCCAGAGTGCTGAGATCACACATGCCTACCACCCTGTGCACTGCTTGAGCAACTTTATTTAGGAAGTTTTCTGGGGGCATCTGTCATGTCTGCCTGTTGGTCACATCTCCATGAAGTCTGTCCCTTAAACTCTAATCATTAGGATTGATATGCCTGCTAAGGCCAGGTGACAATCTCCTCACCTTTGGCTTGTGCCTCTGAACATGTGTGGGCCCGGCACAGCGGCACAGGCAGCTGTGTCCACAGGGGCCTCTGCAGTGCACCCACATGGCTGGTCTTTACACATCTCTTCCTCCTGCATAAGGAAGGGGTCAGGCATTTGTGGCTGGGTGACCCTTGAAGCATGTCACAATCTTGCTCCATACCTCCGCGGCTGCCCGTGGCCCAGAATTTCAGCATGGGCTACCCCTGCCTGTCCATCCCTGTTTCTGTGCTGCTGCTCCCAAGTCTTCTGCACAGAGGAGACTGCAGTTGTGGGTTGGGACTCCCGCAGCCTGCAGCCTACCTAAGATTCCCTCTCCCTTACCCCCACCACATTGGATCAGAAGAGACCACTGCCTGGGAGGAGGCCTGGGAAAATAGGGTGTCTCTTCTGTCCCTCTCCAGCCGATCTGTCTGCCTCTCTGATTCTCTTTCCTATCCTCTGTTCAGCTCTTCCAGCTCTGCCTGGGGCCCACCTCTCCATCTTTTGAAGATCTAAAATAAACTTTACTTAGTCTTGCAAACACTCAGGGAACTTTAGCTGCAATCCTGGAACATCTCTGCTCCAGCTGGCCAGTCCAGTCTCGCCCCTAATCACAGCAAGTTCAGGAGAAGGGTTACCACGGGGCCAGTTACCCAGTGCTCAGACGCCACCCCACTGCCAGGAGAGGACTTGGCTTTGCTGGAGCTGGGAGCAAAGAGGCTGCCACTCACCAGACATCACAGCAGGGTCCAGCAGCAGAGATGGCCCAGTCTTCCTGCTTTTCTTTCACCAGGAACAAGGCCCGACTGAGGCCAGGAGTCCTCTGAGGCTGCTGGTGGGGGAATGGCCCCAGGGTATGTGGTCCCACCCAGGGTGATATCTTGCAGTGTCCCCTGGCTATGAGGAAAGGAGGCCTGTTAGCAAGGGTGGGGTAGTGGGAAGCTGGCAAGAGGCAGGGCCCCAGTGTTGCTGACAGTGTGGCAGTCTCAGTTGCCCCATGGCAGGTGTGCGTGTGTTACCAGGGATTGAACCCAAGGCCTTTGCACTGAGCTACATCTTCAGCCTTTTTAAAAAAAAGTTTTAAATTTTGAGACAGGGTTTCACTAAGTCACTAAGTTGCCCAGGCTGGGCTCCTCACCATCCTTCAGCCTCAGCCTCCCGGAGTGCTGGGATTGCAGGCATGCCCGACTCTCCGTGGCAGGTCTTCAGATTCCTGCTATACCAAACGAAGCTCCAGAGAAACAAGAAATTAAGGCATCGAGCGCGGTGCTGGCTCCCGGGGGAGGCTCCGGGACGAGGGGCGTGGCCAGCGGGGCCTGGAAGGGTGGACCCGGGCTGGAGCGCAGGAATCCTGCGCCCACCGCCCCCCACCAGGGCCGCCCCGGTGTGGACCCCAGGCCTCGGGGACTGTGGCCTTTGCCCTGAGCAGTCCCGGAAAGGACACCTGCTCGCCGCCGGCCAGGGCCGCGGGTGCCTGGGGAGGGCGAGATCGTCCCGCCCACGGCTCCGCTCGCACGCGATCCACAGCCTTGCGTGACGGCCTTGGCCACAGAAGGAAGCGCGCTGCACGCGATGGGGGTGCTGAGGGGGGACGGGGCGGGGACCCTCTGCTGGGGCCACGCGAGGCAACCCCGGGTGCCTGCGTCTGGTTTTGTGCCCGGGTGGCCGAGCTGGGGGCGCTGTCCTCTGCAGCCCAGGCCTTGGGGGCGCGGCATCCCGTTCGTCCAGTCACTCCTAGTGCCCGGGGAAATGCGGCGGGGCCGCCACCCACCCACTCCATAGGGCAGGCAAGCCCGGGCCAGGGGCATCAGTCCCACTCCCCGATCAGGGGCTTGTCTCTGCGCAATGTTAGTGGGGATACGTGGGTGGATGCCTCAGACAGAGGCTCCCCAGGGATATGGGAAGCTGGGGGCGCTGCCTGGGGAGCTGCGGGGACCCCAGGTCTGTACCTGTCTTCAGGATGGCCCAGCCACAGAAGCCCAGTCTCACCCGGGAGACCAGGGTGCGGGAGTGACGGCTCCTGGTGGGTGTGTGTGGGTGACCCCAGGGGCAGCCCTGTGTGGTCACCACCTCCTGTCGTGCCCCCGTCCTTGTTTGCGTTCTGTACTGTGGCAGGGGAAGCAGCAGCCCGGGAGAATGTCTAGGGTGTCCTGTGTACCTGGGGCAGCCCCAGTCCCAAACGGAGGAGGGTTATACCCATCTGGACCCAGAATACGCAGAGAGGACCCCGGACTGAGCCCTGTATGTCTGACAGGCTCTGCGAACGCCCAACGGCCAGGTGTGGACACCAGGGTGGCCTAAGGAGAATGGAGATCATGCTCAGTTCACATGGACAAGTTGACAGGTTATGGGAGCCCGCTCAGGATGGGAAAGCGTCGGGTGGCAGTAAGGTGCAGGGTGTGGTTGTCCAGAACGCTGCCCAGGTGGAGCTGGGGACGCTCCTCCAGCCCGAGTGACTGTGAACTACAGAACTTTTGTTCAAGTACTGCTTTTATTTCTTAATAATATGCCTGACAGCCTCCTCCTCTCCAAAATGTGGTAGGCCATAAATAGATGCCGAGCAGCTTCTTAAAGTACTTTAGTCCCCACTAACTTGATTTCTCTGGGCAGTGGGGTTCTGTGTGCGGCACATCTTGGTCAGGGTCAGGCATGTTGGGTCAGTGGGACAGTGAGGGGTTAGAAGATGCTGCCTTGGAAGCAGAGCTGTGACAGCCCTGATGCTTATGGGGATCCAAATCAGTGAAATCGACTACCTCAAGACAGCTGCTCTTGAATGGAAAAGTTCATGACTAGTTCATTATCCAAAGAAAATGCTGGATCATATCATATCCCAGGGTCAAAACAAGCATCCAGGAGCACCTCTTCCTGAGTGAATGGGGACGTTGGACTGGGGTTGCAATTATCCACCTGCGGCTTTCCTCCAGAGTCTGAGAAACAAGGGAAACTTTGCCAGCACAGCCTTCCTTGGAGGCAAAGCCACGAGGGGCCATCTGAGCCACCCTGGGGCACCTGGGCCAGGTCCTTGCTGGGACCCTTTTATCCCCTCTCTTGGGTGGATGGTCCCCACCATTCCATGTGCCAATCTGGATGCTCATTGTGGAGTTAGACATCCAGCTGGGTTCAGAAGCCAGCACTCAGAAGCCGGGATGGGAACAGACGTCCATCTGGACCCTCAGCTCTTCACTGCATAGTGGTCCAGCCACGCAGGGTGGGGAACTCAAACTAGGAATTTCCTGTCCTCCAGGGGGTGGGTGTCCTTGGGCACCTCCAGGTGGCTCACATGCAGAGGCTGATGGCAGTGGCATGTTGGGTCCAGGTGCTTGGGCCTCACAGGGTGCTGCAAGATCCTGGGGCCCTTATCATGGAGGGGGACTTGGCAGTGCTGGGGGAGAGGGGTACCAAGGGCAGATTCCTCAGGGTTAGGCCCACCTCTGCATTCTGGTCACTCCCCTGCTTCCCCTTGCTGACCTGGGACCTGGGTCTGGCTCCTCCTGCCCCCTCTGTGGAACCACAGGGCCATCGTGCAGGACAGCACCATGGCCACAGGTACAGCAGTACCTGTGGTGGAGCTGGGAAAATGTGAACTGTGCCCTGGCTCACCAGTCTGTTTCTCTCTGACAGCCCTGCAGGAGACGTGCACCCTCTCACCTGGAGACAGCCCGCGAGGAGGGACCCCCGTGCAGGAGGGGCGGCTGCTGCTGGAAGTGAGTGCAGCTCACCGCGGGGCTCTTCCCCCAGCCCTCCAGTTTGCCAGAAGCCAGGGCTCCAGGACACAAACAGACACAACAAGGGTGTCCTGAGGCTTTGGGTGGGGACAATGGGCTGCAGTCAGGTTCCTGGCACAAGGCCCAGGTGAGCAAGGCTGTCCATGACCTCAGCCAGATCTGTCAGCCTGCATACTGCATCCTCTGGGTTTACTCCCCCAATGAGAGAAAACCTGATGAAACATCAAGCCATTTCTCTTCCATTAAACCATCCACCCTCCTCACCTCCACCCTCCTCATCACCTCACCTCCACCCTCCTCATCTCCACCCTCCTCACCTCCACTCTCCTCATCTCCACCCTCCACACCTTCACCCTCCTCACCTCCACCCTCCTCATCACCTCACCTCCACCCTCCTCATCTCCACCCTCCTCACCTCCACTTTCCTCATCTCCATCCTCCACACCTTCACCCTCCTCACCTCCACCCTCCTCATCACCTCACCTCCACCCTCCTCATCTCCACCCTCCTCAACTTCACCCTCCTCACCTCCACCCTCCACACCTTCACCCTCCTCACCTCCACCCTCCTCATCACCTCACCTCCACCCTCCTCATCTCCACCCTCCTCACCTCCACCCTCCTCATCTCCACCCTCCACACCTTCACCCTCCTCACCTCCACCCTCCTCATCACCTCACCTCCACCCTCCTCACCTCCATCCTCCTTACCTCCAACCTCCTCACCTCTTCACCTCCACACTTCTCACCTCCACCTTCCTCACCTCCACCCTCCTCATCTCTACCACCCTCACCTCCACCCTCCACATCTCCACCCTCCTCACCTTCACCCTCATCACCTCCACCCTCCTCATCTCTACCACACTCACCTCCACTCTCCTCACCTCCACCCTCCTCACCTTCACCTTCATCACCTCCACCCTCATCACCTCCACCCTCCTCATCTCCACCCTCCACACCTTCACCCTCCTCACCTCCACCCTCCTCACCGCCTCACCTCCACCCTCCTCACCTCAACACTCCTTACGTCAACACTCCTCCACCCTCCTCACCTCCACCCTCCTCATCACCTCACCTCCACCCTCCTCACCTTCACCCTCCTCTCCTCCACCCTCCTCACCTTCACCCTCCTCTCCTCCACACTCCTCATCTCCACCCTCCACACCTTCACCCTCCTCACCTCCATCCTCCTTACCTCCACCCTCCTCACCTCAACACTCCTCACCTCCACCCTCCTCACCTTCACCCTCCTCTCCTCCACACTCCTCATCTCTACCCTCCTCACCTCCACTCTCCTCATCTCTATCACACTCACCTCCACCCTCCTCACCTTCACCTTCATCACCTCCACCCTCATCACCTCCACCCTCCTCATCTCCACCCTCCACACCTTCACCCTCCTCACCTCCACCCTCCTCACCGCCTCACCTCCACCCTTCTCATCTCAACACTCCTTACGTCAACACTCCTCACCTCCACCCTCCTCGTCTCTACCACCCTCACCTCCACCCTCTGCATCTCCGCCCTCCTCACCTCCACCCTCATCACCTCCACCCTCCTCATCTCTACCACATTCACCTCCACCCTCCTCACCTTCATCACCTCCACCCTCCTCACCTCCACCCTCCTCATCTCCACCCCCCTCATCTCTACCCTCCTCACCTCCACCCCCCTCATCTCCACCCTCCTCACCTCCACATTCCTCATCTCCACCCTCCACACCTTCACCCTCCTCACCTCCACCCTCCTCACCGCCTCCACTCTACCCTCCTCACCTCCACCCTCCTCACCGCCTCAACTCTACCCTCCTCACCTCCACCCTCCTCATCTTTACCACCCTCACCTCCACCCTCCTCACCTCCACCCTCCTCACCTCCATCTGCCTCACCTCCTTACCTCCACCCTCCTCAGCTCCACCCACCTTACCTCCACCCTCCTTGCCTCAACCCTCCTCACCTCTACCCTCATCTCCACCCTCCACCATCCTCACCTCCACCCTCCTCATCTCTACCCTCCACCCTCCTCATCTTCACCCTCCTCAGATCCACTCCCCACCCTCCTTACCTCCACCCTCCACCCTCCTCACTTCCACCCTCCACCTTTCTCGCCTCCACCCTCCTCACCTCACCTCCGCCCTCCTTACCTCCACCCTCTACATCTCCACCCTTCACTCTGTACCCTCAAGTAGGCAGACCCCATGCCCCACAATGCTCCTGATATTTCTACTTGCAATTCATTTTCTGAAGCCCTAGGTGTGCCTGCTAAGGCCACGTCTCTTCCTGAGCCCCCTCCTGCGGGCCTCACATCTGGAGAAATGCCATGCCAGTCCCAGCTGAGCCATAGCCAAGGTTTTCTGGTCTACCTCAGCATCTCCTTGGGGCTTGGGAAACCAGGACTTGGAAGTGGGGAGTAAGTCGACTGGGTTTCCATGTCCTGCTGTCCTGCAGCATGAGGATGTTTCTGTAACTTCTTGCTCGTGGGACTTTCTGAGGAAGTCTTTAGAAGAAGCCCCTGGCTTAGGGTCCCCTGGAGCCCACCCCCTCAGTTGGGTGCTTCAGCCAAGCTAGAACTGTGGTCACCCCATTCTGTTGGAGTTGCATGGTTCCCATAGAAATGAAGAAACAAGTTCCAGATCCACCACATGGGTTCATGGCTCTGTGGCCTGCAGAAGTTTCTAGGAGTTTGCTTTTACTGGGACCAGGTAGGTTGTGAGTGGTAGTGGTGGTGGGGTCCTACTCATAGTTCAGGGCAGAGATTCTCAAACCTCAGGGATACACATTCTTTCTGAAGTTTAAAAATATCCCTGAACAACAAAATAATTCAAGCAACCCAAACAACCAAATATGGCTTTTACTACCATTGTGTGTGTCCATTCTGCAGTCTCTTTAGGATAAACTGGGAAAGGAGAGATTCATGGCTGGCATCATAAGTTCATAAGAAACCCAGAGCTGGTGTAGGGCCTGAGGGCAAGTGTCTGTTATTTTAATATCAAGACTAAAAATTGGAGCCGTCAAGATCAAATCAAGGCCATGGGCGCAGCCTTTCTGTGCTAGGTCATCAGGCTCATTGGGCTCCACCTGAGGCCACCACCCCGAGGCTGCCTCAGTGCACACTTGGACACAGGTGCTAGCTGGTGGCAGAAGAGTGACAGATGGGAGGTTGGGAGGGGAGAGAAGGTTCTGGAAACACACCCGTGGATGGCACCGGGCCATGTGTGGCTCTGTCAGCAGAGTGCATTTGAGGTCCATCTGTGTCCCTAACAGGGAAGGTTCTGTGACGTGGACAAACTGTGTGTGTCCATTCACCTCAGAGGGACAACTGGGTGGTCTCCAGTTCTGGGGTTTCTGGACAGAGCTGTGGGGAGCACTCGCATGCAGATTTTCCTGTAAACACAGATCTTCATTTCACTCGGGGCATTTACCCAAGGCTATTGCATCCTGTAGCAGGTTTTTAACTGTGTAAGGAATGACCCAACTGTTCTCAGAGCTGATCCACCAATCATGCTGCACCCACACAGTGACAGCGGTCCCAGCAGCTTAGCACCCATGGTGTTACACTTGGTTTTATCTTTTTCCAAAGCCACTGTGCTACCAGTAGTTGTGTCCTGAAATTGCATGGTGTCAGCCTGTGTTTCCCTCTAATCATGTATGTCAAGAGGCTTTTCTTCTGTGTATTTGCCATCCATATTTTATCTTTTCTGAACTGTTTGAATATTTTCCTAACGTAAGACATCAGGCTGTTTGCCATTTTACTGTTCAGTTTAGAAAATTCTTTATGTATTCTGACACATGTCTTTTCTTATATGTGTGGTTTGTGTAAGTTTTCTCCCAGTCTGTGGCTTATCTTTTCATCCTCTTGACTGGGTGATAGAGAGAATGAAAGTGTTTAATTCTGATGAAGCCCAATTTATCCATTTCTTTTTTTGTAGGTCATAATTTTGATGTCATGTCTAGGAGCTCTTTACTTAACCTATGTTTACAAAAATTCTTCTTTTATGTTTTCTTCCTAAATTTTACAGTTTAAACTTTTATATTATCTGTGTTGAAACTTTCACCAGTACCAAACTGCCAAACTTAAGTAAGTACAACTAATCTTCACATCAGATAGTGTGAGTCTTCCAGTTTTTTCTTTTTCAGAATTGTCTTGGCTGCTCTAGCTCCTCTGTCTTTCCACATACATTTTAGAATTAGCTTACTGATATCTACAGAAACTCCCAAGGGGGTTTTCCAGAGATTGTAAAACCAGTTAAGTGGTTTAGGGGATCTACCCCCAACATTACTGCCTCAGCATGGTGGTCTCTCCTTGTATTTAGGTCTTTAACTATTTCCATCAGTGTTTCTTAGTTTTCAACACATAGATCCTGCATGTTTGTGTTAAATTTTTACCTAAATACTTTATATTTTTGTTGTTTCTATAAATGAAAAATTAAAATTTTTCAACGTTTCATTGCTAATATATAGAAATACAATTTATTTTTCTAGGTTTACCATTGATCTTGTGACATTGCTAAACTTAGTTGTTCTCGGAGCTTTTTTATAGAATCTATGGGATTTTTTTTTTACATTGATTATCATGTCATCTGAGATTAGAGACCGTTTTTTCTTCATCCTACCCATTGCATCTCTAGGACTTCCAGGGCCGTCTCGGATTGGTGAAGAAGACATCTTTGTCTTGTTCCTGATTTTAGGGGGAAAACTTCAGTCATTTAATGTTAAGTGTGATACCAGCTTAGGTTTTTGGTTTGCTTGTTTGTGGCTGACTTATCAAATTTTCCTCTATTCCTTGTTTTCTGAGAGTTTGCATGAATACTTGATAAAATGCTTTTACTGCATCTGTTGAACTGATCATGATTTTTCTTCTTTTGTCTGATAGTATTGCAAATTACACTGATTTTCAGTTGTTAACCAATCTCACATTGTCAACATAGGTCTCATTTACATGTTGCTGGATTTAATTTGCTGATAATTATGAAATGTTTACGTCTACGTTCATGAGAAATACTTCTTGTAGTTTTGCTGTGGTGTCTATCTGCTCTTGGTATCATGGCAGGGCTGTCTCCACAGAATTGGTCCAGGGTGCTCCCTTCCCTGTCTTTAAGATAAGATTGTACAGAATTGGCATTATTTCCTCTTGAAATCAGTTTGGCTAGTCTGCGTTTTTTGTTTGTTTGTTTGTTTTTGTTTTGCGGGTACCGGGGGTCGACCTCAGGACCTCGCGCGCCAGCAGGTGCCCGTGCCACTGAGCGATATCACCGACCCTTTTTTTGTATGTGGGTTCTGGGAGTCGAACTCGGGCCCTCACGCTTGCCAGGCAGGCGCTTACACCGCTGAGCCATCTCACCGGCCCCAATCTGTGTATTTTTTTAAAGAAGATTTTTCAAACTATGAATTCAATTACTTTAACAAGTGTAGAACTTTTGCAGTTATTTTTGTGTTACTTTTACAAGTTATGTCTTTTGGGGAATGGGTCAGTTTCATCTGCCTTGTTGAATGTGTGGGTGCACAGTTAGTCATGCTGTCTCATGTTTATCTTCGAATGTCTGTAGTTTCTGCACTTTCTCTCAGTTTTCCTTGGTCAGTTGGTTTCAATTCTGTACATTTCATTTTTTTTTTTCTAAGAAGCAACTATTGGTTTCATTGAGTGTCTTCATTGTTTTTGTTTCCAGTTTTATTAATATCTGTTCTTATCTTTATTATTTCCTTCCTTTTGTTCAGTTTGGATTTAGCTTCCTGTCCCCTTTCTAGTTTTTTTTTTTTAAGGTATAAGTTTAGATTGTCGAATTTGTCACACTTTTGTTTATTGCTTAATTTTTGTTTGTTTTCTATTTAATTAATTTCCATTCTTATATTTGTAGTTTCTTTCCACTGCATTATGAACTTATTTGATTTTCCTCTAGTTTCCTAAGATGGGAGCTTAAGTAGTTTTCAAATCACTTTTACTTTATAAGCATTTAATACTATAAACTTCTCTCTAAGCCTTTAACTTCATTGCACAAATTTTGATATGTTGTATTTTTGTTTTCATTTAGCTTGAAATACAGCATTTGCCAAAAAATGTTTACATACACCAGGAAAAGAAAAACTTGTATGAACATTTTAATACCAAGTTTATTGAGACATTATGTGATTAATACAAGCTACCTTTGTTGGCCTCTACAATTACAAGAGGTGCTTGAAGTGGTGGCTAGGAGCTTCCAGATGTTTATTAGCACAGCGACCTGCTGAAGTGTGGATACATGTTTTTGTTGGACTCTGTATTTTTCTAATTTTCCTCTGGACTTTCTCTTTCACTTACAAGTTATTTATTTATTTTTTTTTTTTTTTAAAACAACAAGTAAACATTCTTATGTATTAACAAACTCAAGCATTAGAGAATGTACAAATACCTTTTGGAGAGAAATATTACTCAGTATAAGATTAAGCCATGCAAAAGTTATTTAAAATTATGTTGTTTAATTTACAAATATTTGGAGATTTTCCAGGTATTTTATGTTATTGAATTCTAGTTTAACTTCATTATGGCTAGAGAACAACTTTTTCATGGTTTCTATTCTTTCAAATTTGGGAAGGTGATTTTTTTTTTAAAGAAAAAAACCCCAAAATTTCAAAATAAAATAATAGGAGAGTAACAATAGTTAATACATTGGGTATTGTTATCTTCAAAGTAGTTACTCAGAGTACAAGATATAGGCATGAAAAATTGTCCAAACGATGTTAGCACAAACCTTTGTTTTTGATGAGCTAAGAGAAACTAGTAATATAACTATCTTAACTATCTTGTATTTTTTTTCTTTTCCTGGGAAGATGATTTTATGACGTAGAACGTAGTCTCTCTTGTTGGCTGTTTCTACTGCCCTGGAAGAGACTGCGGCTGTCACGAGAGGTATTCTGTAGACACCAGTCACAGCAAGTCGCTGGCACTGTGACTTTTGTATCATTATTAGTTTTTTTGTCCAGTATCAACCTGATAGAGGAGTGTTAACATTGTCAGGTATAATTGTATATTTTTACATTTTTCCTTTTAGTTCTTTCAGTTTTCACTTTGTGTATTTTGGAATTCTGTTAGGGGGGCATAGTCATCTAGGCTGTTATTATTTTCGTCAAAAATTGACCCATGAACTGCCTCTTTACTCAAGGTAATATTCCTTGCTCTTAAGTCCACTTAGTCTGCTACTATCGTAGCCATGTTAGCTTTCTTATGATTAGTGTTTGCTTGGCTTATCTTGCTTCATCTTTTTACTTTTAATCCATTTATTATGTTTAAAGAGCATTTCTTGTTAGCAGTATGAAGTTGGGCCTTGTGCCCCCCCCTTCAATACAATCTGAACATCTCAATCTTTTAATACATGTGTTCAGGACACATTATTTAAGTATATCATTTTAAAACTTGTATTGTTTCCCTAATTCATCTTTTATGGCTTCTTTTTAATTATGGAAGTATTCACTAGAATTCAGTTTTAGTTTATCTTTTGGGTGAATATTTTAATTTTTTAGTAGTTGCTTTAAGGATTATAATATATAAATCCCACTTTTGACATTCAAAGTTAAAATTTTCCTACTTCAAGTAAAGCAAAGAAGCCTTAAACTGTGTAAATCATTTTGTTCCCTTCCCTTGTGCCTGTCCTATATACTATACCTACATACATGAAACCCTCTAGACCTGTAATTTTTGCTTTTAATAGTCATACTTATTTTAAGGAACTTAAAATGTCACATTTCCTCAGATATTTCCCACGTCTGGTCTCCCCCTATTCCTGAGGTCCTGAGTTCCCTTCTGGTATCATCCCCTTATCCTGAAGAACTCCCTGAAGCACTCCTCATAGTCCAGGTCTGTATCTTTTTACTTAAAAATGTTTTCATTTTGCCTAATTTTTGTTTGTATTTTTGCTCAGTATAGAATTCTGGGCATATACTTCTTTTTTCTTTCAGCAATTTAAAGATATTGTCCATTCTCTTTTGGTCTCCACATTTTCAGATAAGAAATCCACAGGTATTCAAATTCTTGTTCCCCTGTATGTGAGATACTATTTTGTGCTGGTTACATTTACAATTATTCCTTCTTTTTGGTCTAATTTTGATGATTAGTTATGATGTATCTGAGATTGGATATAAGACATTGCCTGTTTAGGATTTTCTGATCTTCTTGAACCCATATATTTCTTTCACCAAATTTGGGAAATTTTCAGCCATCTAGCTTTATAATTTGTTTATGGTACCATCTTTGTGTTCTAGTGCAGGGACTCAATTGAAAGAGATGTTAACCCTTTTTATATTGTCCCACAGTCCCTGAAGCTCTATTCATTTTCCCCTAATCTCTCTCAAGTTGAATTGTCATTAACTTTATTGATTCTCTGCTCTGTCACCTCTGTTCTACTATTGAGCTTATCCAACGAAATGTTTATTTCATATATTTTCTCAGTTCTAAAATTCCCATTTGATTCTTTTTAAAGTCTTTTTCTCTGTTAGCTTTTTGTCTTTTTTTCTGTTTTTTATTTTTAATTTCAAGAGTGTTTACCTATTAGAGTATGGTGATCATTGCTGTTTTAGTACTTCATTGAGAAAGCTGTCATTTCATCATTTCAGAGTTAGCGTTTATACATTGTTCTTTCCCTTAAATCTCATCTTCTAGTCCTTACTATATTCAATAATTTTGGATTCTATGGTAGGCAGAATAATGTTCCCAAAGGTGTCCACATACAAATTCCCAGAGCCTGTGAATACCTGACTTTATGTGGTAAAAGGAACTGTGCCGATGTGATGAAGGAAGACCTTGATTTTATGGGAGGATCATCCTGGGTTATCTGAGCAGGCCCAGTGTTGACTCCAAGAGTCCTTAAAAGTGGAGAAACTTTTCTGCCTGAGCACCAGAGAGATGTTACCTTGCTGACGTTGGACATGACAGAAGGCAGGAGCCAAGAAATATGGCAGCCTCTAGAAGCTGGGACAGGCAAGAAAGTGGGTCTCCCTCCAGCCTCCTTGGTATTAGCCCATGCTATGGTTTGAATGTGGTTTAATTGTTCATTCATATCCCCCAAAGGCTCTTTGTGCTTGAGAGTTGTGCCCCAATGGTGGCACCTTGGGAAGCAAGGCCCAGCGGGGGTGCTGAGGTCAGGGGTGTGCCCTGTGAGGGGACTGCAGAACTGCATCTCTCTCTGACTTCCTGTCTGGCAATGCTGCTTTCCCTCCACACACTTGTGCTCCTGCCTCACCAGGGGCCAAACCAGGGAGCCCCCACCCACAGCCTTTTCTCTTTACAGATCAGCTCCGCAGGTATCATGATAGCGATGAAAACTCAAGAATACACCTGCATGTCAACCTCTAGCCTGCAGAACTATAAGAAAATGTATTTGTATTGTTTTAGGCCACTTAGTTTGCAGTGATTTGTTATAACAGCAACAGGAAACTTGGTCAGATCATATCCTGGATGTTTTCCCTGTACTGAGACTCTAGGTCGTGACACCCTTTGGGGACATTGAGCACTTTTTGTTTTGTTCTGTTTGCTGTAGCAGCAAGTGTAGTCAGGCCCTTCGTGAGTGCCAGCTCCAGGTCCCATGGTGCTGCGGGTTCCTGCACAAAGTCTGTCACATCTAGTGTTGAGCCCTCCCTCATTCACACGTGCAGAGGGGTGAGTGGAACTCATGGGGCTCACATGCAGCTGTGCACACAGTGAGACTGGGGAAGGGGTTCCTCCAGTACAGTGGCCATGGGGTAAGGCGGTGGTGGTGGCAGAAATTCATGTTTTCCGATGTCATCACATATGTGGTCATCTCTGCACGAGCCCAGGAGGCCGCGGTGCTGGCTGCCAGGGCTCCTTTCACCTGCTACAGGCCAGGCTGGGACTGAAGCTGTGGAGGGACTGGCACAGGGGGGCCTGAGCAGGAGTGGCTCTGTCCCAGGTAGCTGGGAACTGAGCAGACTCCGGGTGAGCAGTGTAAGGCTCAGGTCAACCAGGCCACCATCAGCCAGGGTGAGGACAGTGCTGGATGCCCACGGGGTTTGGGGGGCTTTGGTTTCAAACCTCAAGGCCTCTAGAGGAGGCTGGGGCTGATGGCAGTTTGCATTAAATTGGGGGCCACAGTCTCGGAGGAGGCTGAAATTGGAAGGGACAGGAGGGCGCTGTAGCCAGGGCAGAACACAGACACAAACCCTTACCCAGGTTTCCTTGGCTGTGCCACACTGAGCACAGTCAGCCACTGTGGGAGGGCAAGGGACCCAGTGACTGTCGCTTAAACTAGGAGAGGTCAGCCGTGCTGCCCACAACTGGGTCCTCCTGGGCACACCAGGCAGGATGCTCCCCATATGTGCACCAGTCAGCACTGGATCTGGCAAATTGTGCTTCTCAGTATCCCAGAGCAGGGGTCAGCTGTCCGGGAAGCCAAGGGCCAAGGCTGGCAAGGGCCATGGCAGGAGACCGGGGAGTGAGGACACAGGGCCAGCTTGCCTAAGCAGGGGTCGCCAGCAGATCAGGCCATGGGTGTGCACTGATAGGAAGATGTATGGGTTCAGCCAGTGTCCTCAGTGTCTTTGTGATTTTATACTAAGTCCTAACGAAAGAGAAACAGCAGTGGGGGTCACTGGGCCCTGGGGCAGCCAGGCATGGATGCTAGATGCAGATCACATTCTCAAAGAGAACAGAAGAAGCCAGGCATGGTGGTGTGTGCCTGTAATCTTAGCACTTGGGAGGCCAAGGCAGGAGAACTGCCCTGAGTTCTAGGCCAGCCTGAACTACATAGCAAGACCCTGTCTCAAAAAAACTCTAGACAAATCAAAGGGAATGGAAGAGATCAACATCAAATCAGTTGCTACAAGGACCCCACAGGCCAGAGAGACCAGAGGCAGTCCCAGCACTGGGACAGAAGAGGAGGAAGCCATTAGCCACACAGACCCTGCCATTCTGGGGAGCATGGGTCTGAATGGCTGGGCAGGACTCTGGCCCCATGGGACAGTGGACAGAGCCCTGGACACAGGCCCAGACTGGCCATCACCTGCTCCTGGCCACCGACCTGCACCCTGCAGGTCCCCTGGGGAATCTAACAATCCAGGAAGGGACAAAAGATACCCACACGGAGGCCTCTATCCAGGTCCGGTGCCTGATCCCCAAGTGGAGTGAGGACCACTTGTCACTGGGCTCTGGAAAGAGGCCAGTGTGAAAGATACAAAACCTACACCCAGGAGAAAGGCAACTTGGAGGATGTAAGGAGTACCGAATGAAGGAAACAAAAAGACAGAACCATCTGTTTTGAGTTCCCATGGAGACACTGAAGGTGTGGCAATCAATAAGATGAGGACAAGGTTGCACTGAGGAGGGGAAGTTAGGCTGAGATAGGCCAACATTCACAAGCTGGAGAGCAAGACCCTAAAACCCAGTCAAGGCATTGGGTGTTCAAGTCAGAGGAGTCTTTCCAGGAGTAAAGGAAAAAGAAGTGAACATAGAAGAAAGCCAGAAATTTCCAGCCCCAGAGACACCTGTCTTCAGAGAACCAGAAAGTTCCAGAAATACCTATAAAATTCCAGAAAAGTCCAGAGCTGAGGGAGGAGTTTCTGATTGAAAGGTCCTGGGGGATCTCTGAGATATCATAACCTGGGAACAAGAGAACCTTAAATGCTCCCAGGGGATTCAGATGGCTGGACTCAGAGGACCAGGTGGGAATCTGGCAAAGCTGGAAGAGGGTGTCCTGCTCAGAGCTCACATACACAGCACCTCCCTCACGGGCATTCCCATCAACCTGAGTCTGTTGGCTCTCTCCTCGTTCTTTCTCAGGAGCCCTTGGAGGAGTTCTCCCCCAGACACGGAACACAGGCAGCTATGGGACCTAGAAACAGAGCCCCTAACTGGAGGAGACAGAGAGACAACCACCATCCTGGGCAGGCATCCAGCAGACAGAGGCCCCTGGGAAGAGAGAGTAGGCAGGGGCCCTGTGGGGAGATTTGGGTGAGTCCTAGTACGTTCTCTGTTGTTGTAACTGAACACCACAGACCACGTGACTGATGAAGAACGAAGGTTCCAGAGGCAGGGAGGTGCAGAGCAGAGCTGCATCAAGGCAGGGCCTTCTCACTGGTGGGGACTCTGCAGAGGTGGCAGGGGCACCATGCAGCATAGAGGAGCATCCTGGAGACTGAGCCACCTCAACTTTCATCCCAGGCCATGCTGGAGCTAAGCCACTGGCCCCTGGGTGGACTGGTCCACCACGTCTCAGGTCCCCTGGCCCCATCTCTTCACCCTCATGGTAGGGATGATGTTTAATGAGAAGGGATGGGAGGATGTCCAGACCTTAGCAGGGTGACTGGGGTAGTCAGTGCACAGAAATCCAGCTCCATATGCTCATTGCTAACTACAGGCAGATAGGGTTGTTCAGGGCAGAGAAGGGCTCTAAGCACACTCCACCTGGCTCTGCCAGGAAGAGCACACCAGTGCAATGGTGACCCTAGAAATCAGGGAGGAAGTGTGCATGTGTGGGCCACCTGCCAAAGGAGCATGTGGTGGTGAGTAGAAGTGATACCAGAAACTGTGAGGAGGCTGGGGCTGTGAGTGTGAGGGGCAGGAACCCTTGGGGCAGGGGGCCGGGAGATGCTCATCTTTACTAGGCTTTGGATAACATGTGACTTTTAACTTCTTTGTCCCAAGTTCATTTTGTCAGATACCAGAATTGTCACCTGGTTTATCTTGGTTTTGTGCTGGGTGTGTCTCTTTCCATCCTATCTAAGGGTGCTTCTTTCAGTGAAGTGTCCCTGCCTGCCCGTCCCTGGCCACTATCCTGCAGGCTGTCATGCCATGTAGTGCTGGGGTGCACGGCCACATTGTCATACTTGGTAACCCATGTGATTTGCTCATAGCATTTTGGTCAAGTTTTAGTTCGCTAATTTCTTCCATATCTCCTTAGGCATATTTATCTAGTCATACTGGGTCTGCTTGATGGTCTCATCCAACACTCCCACACGTGGAATCTCCAAAGCTCCTGTCCAATGGAAGCCAGCTGCAGGAGCTCAACAGTGGCCTGTGACCCATGGCCTGGGGACGCAAGGCTGCCCTGGCCTCCGCAGTGAGGGTTACCTCTGGAGAGAGGGCCATGGAAGGAGCCCTATGCTAGGCTGGCCCCCGAGCTGGGCGCATTCCTGCAGGTAGTAGCTCAGCAACACTGGCTTCCCTCACCTCCAGATCTTTTTTTTTTTTTTTTTTGAGATAGCAGAAATCAATGCATGTATTTTATTTTTTTTCAATAAAAGTGCATTCACTCCTCAAAAGAGACTATACAATATTATCTTCTAAAGATTTAGTAAATATATTTTCCATAAATGACTAGTAATATCTCTACAAATAGCTAAATAAATTTTGAAAGAAAAAAAAGCAAAGAAGGAGTGTTCACCTTGGTAGATATGAAGACATATATTTAAATCACAATTATAAATCCAGTGTGGTGGTGTTATAGAACAAATAAACCAATGGAACAGAATTGAGCGATTAAAAATAGTTCTCAATGTATACATGGGAACTTGTTATATAATACCAAATGAAATGGAAAGATTTCTCTGGGACATTATGTTGGGAAAACCAGTTTACCAAATGATGAAAATAAAGTTGGATAGCAGCCATCCATGTACCATCCTATATGAAATGGTAAATTACAGAAAAATTAAAGATATAAATTGGAAAGGTAAAACTATAAAGTTAATAGAAACTAATATCTGTGACCTGTGAGGAGGGACCTGTTAAAACTCTACACTTTTAACTCTTTCCAAGAAGGGGAATAGCTCGGTCAAATGGAACCTCCAGTTCCATACACATATACCACTCCGGGAAAAATTTTGACTATATGAGACTTAGAGGTTGATAGGCAAAAGACATAGATGACAAATTGAGAAAAAAATACTTGAAATATTTAAAGTTGATAAGGGACCAATATCTGAAACACTCAAAAACTCCCTTAATCACCATGAAAAGAATTGGAAACCCAGTTTTAAAAAAATCAACAAGTGATATATTTATAATAAAGGTAAAAGGAAACGTATCCAACACATACTAGGAAACAATGAAATGCTAACTATCATTAGATATCCCCATCATATTAGCAAAAATTAAAAATCAGAAGATGAGGGGCCAGGAATATAGTTCAGCAGCACAGCACCTGCCTGGCAAGTGCGAGGTCCTGAGTTGGATTCCCGGTCCCCCCCCCACAAAAAAAATCAGAAAATGCTAGTGTTAGAATAGGGGAAACAACAATGAACCCTGTTTAACTGCTGATGGGAAAGAAGTATAGCTAAACTGGAAAGCAATCAGAATTTCCATATGTCATCAAATCTTTTTTTCCCTCTTATTTTTTAAATTAATTTTATTGGTACACTTTTGATATACATAATGATCATCATAGGGAATTTGTACCTGTACATAAATATATCTTGATCCTTTTTTACCCATTCGCCCCCTCGTTTTTTTGTTTGTTTGTTTGGTACCAGGAATCAAACTCAGGACCTTGCGCTTGCCAGGCAGGCACTGTGCTGCTGAGCTATCTCCCTGGCCCACTCCCTCCTTATTTACAAAAGCTTTGTTTCATTTTTTTCGTTTTATTTTCTGGTTTTTTTTTCCCTTCCTTTACCCCTCCTCCCTCCCTTGTTCCCCTTCCCATTTGAACATTTTCTTCCTACTTCCCAATATCTATCATGTATTTTGGTCCTTATTTACCCTTTCAGTTTCTCACGTGAAGAAATAATATAATATTTAAACGTGTGTCCGATTCATTTCATTTGAAAGTATAGTCTCAAGGTGCACTCATTTACCTAGAACTATCTCAAGTTTATCTTTATGGCAGGGTAGTACTCAACTGTATATAAATACCACATCTTCTTTATCCATTTATCTGTTGATGGGCATCTGTGCTATTTCCAAGATTTAGCTATTACAAATTGTGCTGCTATAAACATGGGTATGCATACATCACTGTGGTATGATGCTTTTAACTCTTTTGGGAAGATACCAAGAAGGAGAATAGCTGGGTCAAATGGAACCTCCAGTTTTACTTTTTGAGGAATCTCCATACTGATTTCCATATAGGTTGTATCAATTTACACTCTCACCAGCGATAGGGAGAGTTGCTTTTTCCCCACAACCTCACCAGCATTTGTTATTGGTTGGTTTCTTGGTGATAGACATTCTTTCCAGAATGAGATGGAATCTCAGTGTTATTTAAATTTGCATTTCTTGAATGACAAGTAATGTTGAACATTTTTCATATATTTATTTGCCATTTCTACTTCTTCATCTGAGAAGTGTCTATTCATTTCAGATGCCCATTTTTAGATTGGGTCTTTAAATTTGGGGGGGTCTGATATTTTTTTGAGTTCTTTATATATTCTAAATAGTAGTCCCTTGTCTGAGGAATAGCTGGTAAAAATTTTTTCCCATTCTGTGGGTTGTCTCTTCACTCTGCTGGTGGTTTCTTTTGCTGTGCAAAAGATTTTTAATATGATGAGATCCCAGTTGTTGATTCTTTGTAATATTTCCTATACAATTAGGATTTTGTTGATAAAGTCTTTACCTACACCTGTATTTTCAAGAGTTCTACCTATTCTATCTTCAGGCAGATTTAGTGTTTCTGTTGTCATATTTAGATCTTTGATCCATTTCGATTTTAGTGTACTTTGTGGTGAGAGATATGGGTCTAGATTCAATTTATGGCATGTGGAAAGCCAGTTTTTCTAGCACCATATATTAAAGAAGCTGTCTTTCCTCCAGTGAAGGTATTTGGCCCTTTTGTCAAAGATAAGGCAGCTGGGTGTGTTTGGAGTTGTTTCTGCATCATTCTTTCTGTTCCATTGATTCTCGGGTCTGTTTTTTTTGCCTGTACCTCCAGATCTTGTCCAGGGTTCTGTCCGCATGTGGTGGGTCCTGTCCTGCAGGGACCATGCCAGGAAACCTGGGAGGAACAGGAGCAGAACGCTGACATTTCCTCCTTCATTCCTTGACTGCTTCTCCAAAGTTCCATCCCAGGCTGCAGTCCTCACTATCCACAGCCTAACCCCAGGCACTCTGAGATGCCCCAAATCCCTTGGCCTTTCTGGGGATGAACCAGACATCCCCCATGTGGCTGCCACTGGAGACCAGAGTCATAGTTCTGTGTCTAACAGAGCAGCCAAAGCCTCATGTGGAAGTAGCAGAGGTCCTCTGGGTTGGGCCCCTTGCAAACAGGAACATTTGCTGAGTCACCGCCCCCGCCTGATGAGGGGACTTTCTCCAGTTCCCAGAAAGGAGCGTGTACAACTTAGAGGGCTGAGTGCAGGCTGCCAGCCATCCTGCCTGTCCATCACAGCCATATGAGAACCCTTTCTGTGTCAGGAGCCACAGCCACATGGCCACAGAGATGGCCACCAAGCTGCACTGAGATTCCTGAGAGGTTTCTGTGAGCCAAACACCACATGTGAGTGGGAGACCTTCTTCACCTTCAGGCTGTAGTTCTTCTAAAGAAAGATCTAGAAATCTACTTCCCATTAGGTTTTCAGGTCAGGAAGTTGGGCTGACACCTGGTCATGTCCTGTGTGAGGGACAGTGTGTATTGGATGCTTCCACATGGTGCTTGGTGCACAGTCAGGAGACCAGGGAGAGTAAGGGCAAAACTGAGGAGAATGCAAAACCAACACCCAGGGCTCCAGCATCAGAAAGCAGGACCAGAGGGGCAGAGCAGAGCTGTCAGCATCAGAGGAACCCTGCAATCAGAAGCAGGGCATCCCAGCCTCCTGGGACAAGGCTGAGGCCAGCACATGGGGACCCTGGGCCCTGGGATTAGGGCTGGTCCTTCTGGCTGGGGCCAGGTGCGGGAGCAGGCTCCTGCAGCCCACCCCAGGCCTGGCATCCTTGGGCTTTTGTGGGGGTTATGGGGGTCACGGATAGAGAGGGGACACTTCATACAACCTCCTCTGTCTCTGGCCTTCAGAGTGATGGGGTTGGGGGAATAAAGCCCCACAGGCCAAGAACCCAGGCTAGCATCTGGTGTGGCAGGGGTGTTTCTAGGGGCCCTGCTCCTGGGTGACTCAGCGTTGGTCAGTGGGTGGCCTTACAGGAGGGCCCTCAGGAGGGGGCGCTGGCTGTGCCCAGGTCGGGGTGTCACCCTCCCCCTCCCTGTTAGGTTTGATGTGCTGGGCATGAAGGAAACATGTTGGTCCTGCTGTGATCTGATGGACAGGAGCAGAGCGGCGCTTTCAGGACCTTCCACACCATCCCTGGATCCTGTGTGGCTGCTCTTGTGCTCTCAGTCCCATGAGAACCACCCTGCATGGCCCTTTATGCTCTTCTACTCCCCTCCCCATGCTGGTGCCAGAGCAGCTGTGAGCCACCCCCCCACCCTCTGAGGAGGGTCACTGATTCTAGTGCCAGGAACACTGATCTTCTGTCCCCCAGCCAACCTAGAACCTCCCCATTCCCCACTGGCTGAGTGGCTTGGGCAGACTGGGCACTGGGCTCTCCAGGGAGTCACCAGAGGCAGGAAAAGGCCCAAAGTGTCCAGCCAGATTCTGACCCGAGAGGCCTGTGAGGCTGAGGCTGCCTGTCCAGTACACTCTGCAAGGGGGCCTGGGTTTCAGGGTCAGAGTGCTCCGTGGCGCGGTAGCTGGCTTCCCACAATGGAGCCTCACCCTGAGCTATGTCTGCATTCAGAGCAAGACCCCGTTTTGTACAATTTTAAAGTATTGTTCTCTAGAAAACAGTTTAACACTTTGATTTGAAATTGCACTTCTGTTTGATGACAATGGATGATGACACTGGCCCAGGCCCAGCCCATCCCATCTTCATGGCTGTGGCAAGAGGCTCAGGGAGGATGACTGGCCAGGGCCACTGTCCCAAGGGAGCATGGTCTGGCTGGGCTTTTAGGCTGTGGGATGGGTCCTGGGCCATCAGGGATCTACATCCCAGATGCCTGTGAGACAGCTGTGCTCACCTGGAGGAGGGACCAGGCAGGTTAGCCACAGCGTGTCCACCTGCAGCAGGGAAAGGGAGAGAGCCAGGCAGAGTGAGGGTATGGCCTGGGGGGGCTCATCACGGTGGTCCCTACCACCGCTTTTCACTGAGACCACCGTGCAGCTGTGGGGGCCTCTTCGTCATGATCCAGGCTGCCCCCACCTACCTATGGCTTCTCGTGAGCTGTTTTCAAGTGCTGTGGCTGCTGTGGAAGAAAGTCAAGGCTGCGTTTACTGTTTGTAGGATCTATAAACAACCAGTCATTCCGCTCCCCACAAGAACACTGCTCGCACGCACGCAAGCCCCAAGCAGCGGCCTGTGAGTGATCTGGCTCCAGGAGGCTGGGCCAGCTGCCCTGCCGCCTGCCCGGTGCCGCCTGCTCGCGTGACAGCCAGCCTGTTGCTGCATGGTTGCCATAGGAACCGCTCTCAGGGGAGCCACTCACTCCCCACTTCCCCATGCCAAGGGGGAGTGAGGAGAGGGCTGTTGAGAATTGTTCCTTTTTCCCTCTTTTTTCCCTCTGCTGTGACCTTGACAAAAATAATCTTTGAAGTACTTGCTGGCTATTTTTCTGCCATGGGACTGGAAGAAATCAGGATATTCAAAGAGTTTGCCAGAGGAAGTCCAGCTTTGCAAAGCATTCGCCTCCTTCACTGCAGAGGGCTGGGGGGTGTGCCTGGGGCAGTGCAGAGAAGGACCCTGCCCCTGGGAACCCCCACCCCTAGAGACCCCTGTCTCTGAGATCCCTGCCCCTGGAGACCCCCAGACCTGGGGACCCCTGTCACTGAGATCCCTGCCCCTGGGGACCCCAACTCCTGTGGGCCTCAGCCCCTGGAGACCTTCACCTCTGCAGATTCCCAATCTAAGCAGCAGAGCTGAGCAGACCCTGGCCCCTGAGCCCTCCTAAGCGGCAGGTGCAGAGTGTTGTGACTTTCAGTAATTGAATGTAGACATGATTTTTTTTTTTCCTCCTTTAAAAAAACTAAAGCCTAACCTTAGAGCCAAATCCATGTTTCCATTTGGAAAAGTGATCTCATTTTCCATGTACCATGTCAAAAGAAAATTGTAGGATTAAGAAGAGAGAGGGAGAGAAAACAAACAAACGTTCACGATGCATATTTTGAAAGATGGTCCCACATGTGTAAAAGTATTTGGCGTGACGATTCTGGACTAGAAAGTCAATCTGATATTGAATCCATATGATTCCACAAACAGCATTTTATGGTCTTAAAAAAAATTTCTGCCTTGTGAGTTAAAATTAAGATTGTTTTTGCTTGTGACTAATCTCATAAAATCTTTTTTAAGAAGACATTTATATACTCAACCCTTGAAAATGTCTTTGGTCTTTTAACTATTATTAGCAGGACATCCTCAGTATGTGGCAGCCACTGAGGGGGAGGCCACGTAGGCTGGTGGACATGGTTGAGGGTGGTGATGTTGCTCTGCAGTGCAGGATGGCTCGAGTGAGGACCCTGGGGAGAGAATTGAGGTGTGG
Source organism: Erethizon dorsatum (assembly GCA_028451465.1). NCBI lineage: Eukaryota > Metazoa > Chordata > Mammalia > Rodentia > Erethizontidae > Erethizon > Erethizon dorsatum. The sequence goes on from CM051833.1 coordinate 53,257,184, forward strand.
CACCGTCCCACACGGCAGCCTTCCCTCCTGTTGTACTTTACCTGTGCCACCGCCCCACTGTGTGACTAGGTTCTCAAATAACCACTGCTGTGTCTGCCAGGGTGAACGTCTGTCAGCAGCAGTGATGTCTCATCTTCTGACTGCCCTTGGTGCACCCCAGCATTACCCTGTCTACCTGTGCCCGCTAGCGGTGCCAGCCTGCAGGGTCCTGGGGTCTTGGTCTCCCCATTCTGGAGCACAGTGCCAGCTCCTGGCCAAGCCGTAAGCCTCCATGGAGATGGTAGCCCATCTCTGAGCCCTGTGGGCTGGGTGCCTGACCCGTGACCTCATCACCCAGCCCACTGCTCTCCCAGCCATGGTTTCAGAACCCTGGGCCCCCACTGGTGCCAGCCCAGGCCTCACCACCCTACTTTGACCGTGTCCTGCTGAGCGCAGGTCCAGGATGCAGGAGCTGTCACACTCTTGCATGTTCCCCCCGGGACTAAAGGCAAACAGCACCAGGACTCCAGGTTCCAGGGAAGACAGAGCCCTTGAGGAAGGTGTGAGCACGTCTGTGGAAGGCAGGTTCAGGGTGCCACCATGCTATCTTTATTTTTAAAAAGCTTGCCAGCTCCAAGGGAAGGAGAGTGATATCCAAACTGCATTGTAAACTTCTGACTCTGTCCCCCAGTGTTACAGGGAAGAGCAGCGTTCCTAGTGGCCCATGTCCCTTGCCTCAGGTGCTCTCTCCTGAAGCAGTCCGGCATCACAGCCTCTTCTCACCCCAAAGCCAGAGTGAGGGAGCCCCCAAGTGTCCACCATAGATGAACAAAAACCAAAACAGACAAATGGGATCACATCAAACTGAAACTTCTGCACACGAAGGAAATGGCCACCTACAGGACAGGGAGCACATTTGCCAGCCATGCTCTTGATGAGTGACTGGTATCTAAGATAAGTAAGAGAGTCAACTCAGCAGCAAGAAAACACATGTTCAGAGAACCTGAATGCATGAACACTACATCACTATCACTGATCATTCAGGGACAGAACCGCAGCATGCTGACAGAAAGACCAAAGGCAACAGGTGCCATGAGGACAGGAAGAAAGGCAGCCCTGGCGCACTGTGGGCAGAAGGTGAAATTGTACCGCCATTGTGGAAAACAGTATGGAGGTTCCTCAAAAAGAGAAATTAAAAATACACCATATGAGCCATCAATCCACTCCTGGGTGCATAGCAAAAGGAAATGAAATCCATGTGTCAAGGAGACAACTGCACCCCCATTTTATTGCAGCATCATTCACAAAGGGCATGAAATGGGAAAAACCTACATGTTCATCAATCGATGAGAGGATTTAGTTTGTTGTTTTAGTGGTGCTAGGGATTGAACTCCGAGTTTTGCACTGAACTATAGCCCCAGCTCTTTTTAAATCTTTTATTTTGAGACAGGGTGTTACTAAATTGCCTGGGCTGGGTTTGAACTGGTGATCCTCCTGCCTCAACCGCTCAGACTGCTGGGATTATAGGCATGTGTCACTATACCCAGCTTGACGAATTTATTATTTAAAAGTGGTACATGTATACAATGGCATGCTAGTCAGTCATAAAAGGGTAAAATCCTTTCATTCGCAGCAACATGGGTAGAACTGAAGAACATTATGCTAAGTGAGATAAGCCAGAGAGGAAGGGAAAAAACTGCATGAGCTCACTGTGGAACCTGAACAGGTGGAACTAAGAGAAGTAGAGAGCAGAGGGTGGTTGCTAGGGGCTGGTAAGGGTGACAGAGGAATGGAATTGATACATGCCACACACCTTGGAGACAGGCCAGGTGAGAGGAGCCTGGGAAACAGGATACCCACAGCGTGACCACCCTTCCTCAGGGCCCTGGAGGAGTCGGATCCACAGGCACAGGTTGAATGTGGGCAGCAGTGCTGGGCATAGGGACTGGTGTTCAGCCAGGGCAGAGTCCCCGTGTGGGAGACAAAGTATTCTGGGGATGGATGGTGGTGACAACTGCATAGCACTGTGAATGTGCTCATGCCACGGGACTATACATTTAAAAGTGGCTACAATGGTGAGTTTTATGTTTATGTACTTTTCCCCCATAATTTTAAAAACTTTTTAAAAAGTTAAAAAACAAATTGTCATTTTTTTAAAATGTTGTCTTGATTGGGTCAGTGCTGTGAGCCAGAGAAACGCATGCTCAGCGTCCCATCCTCATCTCAAGTGCTAAACGAAAGTCTCCTTTAGAAGACTCCTCCAAGGAAAACTGCTCTCAGCCAGGGAGGTTGGTGAGAAGGTCTTCAGTGTCTGGGTGAAATGCCTCCACAGTGGGGCAGGAAGTGAGAGACTGTTTTCCCAACTTGGTCAGGGCCTGGTGCCCTCCTCCAGGAAGCCTCCTGCTGGGACAGGTGGGCTGAACATGGGGCGGCGGATCAGCCTCTGAGGAATTTGTCCAGTATCAACAAACAAATCCCAAATGTTCCGTACCCTTTTCCCCCAAGAAATAGAGTACATCTGAGAGTACAGCCTCTTGGAGACTGGGGTGTAGTTTCACACCAGCGGTGCCCTCTTGGATGGGGCCAGTGTGGAGAAAGTGTGCAGACACGAGTCACATCAGTCCCTTCCTGCCACCAGGTGCCAGTGTTACGTGGAGCCAACTTCCTATTAAAAACCTGTTGGTGGTTGGGGGTGGACAACTGTAATGGACTATCTCTAGATGAGGTCATCATCCAGATGCCGGGCTACACAGGAAGCCAGCCCATTCTATCTTCATAAGCCGGGACCACCCTCCCACCCCCCGTTTGCTATGCTGGTGACCAGGAGCTCCCCTACTTCCTCACCCCAGCTGTGGGTGCTCAGACAACACAAGATGTAGGTCCTACTGTGACCTTGCAGACTATCAGGGTCTTATTAGCAAACTAACACAAAGCAACAGTAACAAAATCTCTTCACACAGCCCCATTTTTTTAAGCCCAGCTTTGTTCCTCGACGCATGATGGCACGTTGACCATGATCCCACTGGGATCTATGTCACTGCTTCCTCTCCAGCCCACTGCCTCTGCTGTCTGCTCAGGCCCAGGACCACCCTGCTGCAATTACAGAGGTTCTGCAGCCCTTTTGGTATGGAGTGATGCAATTCACTCTCCTAGCTTTTATGTTCTCTGTGTTTCTGTAGCGCGTACTGCATGCTTGTCTTCCATGCCTAGCACAAACCTGCTAGCTCCTTCAAGCTTGGTGTTGTGTTTATCAGGATTGTGACAAGTTCCCAAGTTCACGCAGGGAATGGGCTTTGCCATGGTGCTAAGCTGTCTTGTCTAAAGTCAAGGGATGCTTTTCCATTTGTTCAAATAGAATTCTTTGTCTCTTGAGATGTTTTAAAATTTTCTTCACATAGGTTTTGCATGTTTTTTGTCCAGTTTATTTCTAAGGAGTTCAGCTTCTTTAATGTTTCTGTAAATGGGTTTATATCTGCTATAATGTACACTGATTTAGTCATTTTCCTAGTGTATAGAGGCTATTGATTTGGTAATTTCCTAGCGTGTAAAGGTTATTGATATAAGCGTGCCCATTTCTTACTGAACTCCTTTATTTTATCGCAGATTCTCCATGGTTTCCCAGATATACTATCATAACCTCTGTAACAAGAAGTTCTTTTACCTTTGTCCACTTCCTATGCCTTCTGCTGGTCTCTCTTGTGCAAACCCATTAGTGCCTCCAATGCAGCGTTTAATACCACAGGACACGAGTCAGCAAACTTTTTAAGGGCTTGAGGGAATAGATTTCAGGCTAGTGAGCACACTGTCTTTGTCCTGATTCCCCAGCCCTGCTGTTGCAGGGAAAGGTGGCCATAGAATATGCGAGGATAAGTGGAGGGTGTGGTGTTCAGTGAAACACCGAGTGGTGGCTGTGGCCTGCCCGGCTGGTGTGGGCAGTAGTGGACGTCTGTCCTTGCTCTTGATCTCCCTGGGAACAGTGCAAATGCTTCCCCATTAGGTAAGTTGCTGCCTGAAGAATGAGGCACATTATCATGTTAACAAAGCCTTCAACAATTCTGTTTTCTTGATTTTTTTTAATTAGGAATAAGCACTGAATTTCTTTGAAGGCTTTCTCACCATCGATGGGGGATAGTCAAGGTATCATCCTTCAATCTGTAGTACGACATGTTGAAGGGGTTTCCAGCGTTGAGCCTGCCTTGGGTTCTTGGAATGAATGCCCTTGGTCATTGGTGCATTGGTCTCATAATGTGAAATTGGAATCTGTCAAGATTTTATTTAATACATTTACATCAGTAGTCAAAGGTGATGCTGATTTGTAACTTTCTTTTTATTGCGCTTTCCACATCGAAATGTTAGTGTTATGCTTCCCAAAAAGGGTTGGAAATGCTCCTTCACTTTCTGTGCTTGGGAACAATTCATGGGGCATCGATGTCACCTGATCTCTGAAGAGTTGGCAGAATTCCATTTTAAAACAATCTGGACCTGGTGCCTTTGGGGGAGCAGTTCCTTAATAGCTTTCTCTGTTCCTTCTACAGAAATTGATCTTTTGGGGCTGGTGAGATGGCTCAGTGGCATAAGCGCCTGCCTTGCAAGCGCAAGGGCCCGAGTTCGACTCCCGGATCCCACATACGAAAAAGGGGCCGGTGATATCGCTCAGTGGCACGGGTGCCTGCTGGCACGTGAGGTCCTGAGGTCGACCCCCCGGTACCCACAAAAAAAAAAAAAAAAAAAAAAGAAATTGATCTTTTAAGTTTTCTATCTCTACTTGGGTGGATTTTAATCAATTATATATTTCTAGAAAAATGTATACTTTATTCAGGGTCTCAAATTTGTCTGTAAGTGGTCTTTCTCCTACTTTTACTCAATCACTTCCCCTCTGCAGCCACTTTCTGGTATTTATCACTGTAGGTGTTTGACCTGTTTTTAGACTGCATATAGACTCAGAGTATATACATCTGTGTCTGGTTACCTTTACTTAACAGTGTTTCTGAGATTCATTCATGTTTTTAAAATTTATATTTATGGGCCGGTGAGATGGCTCAGTGGCATAAGTACCTTGCCTGGCAAGCGTGAGGTCCTGAGTTCGACTGCTGGTACCCACATACAAAGGAAAAGAAAGGGCTGGTGATATCACTCAGTGGCACAAGCGCCTGCTGGCAAGCGCAAGGTCCTGAGTTCGACCCCTGGTACCCACATGAAAAAAAAATTTATATTTATTTATTTGTTTTGAGACAGGGTCTCACTATGTAGCTCAGAATTGCCTTGAACTCACTATGTAGCCAGGTTGGCCTCAAACTCGCTGCAATCTTCCTGCCTCAGCCTCCTGAGTGCTAGGATTATAGGTATGTGTCACCACACCCAGCTCATCCATATTTTGCACAATACATAATTCTTTTTTAATTTGTTTTTTATTGTGTATTATTATTCTGCAATCTGTTTATCCATTCTCTAATTGATAGACATTTGCGTTGTGACTAGCTTTTGGCTCATTAGGAATACAGCTGCTGTGAATATCCTTGTTCAAATATTTTTGTGAGCATACCCATTTCACTTGGATAAATACTGACTGGGGATTTTATTGACACAGAGCAATTGTGCACATTTATAGGGCTCAGTGTGATAGTCTGTGTACACATTGTATACAATGTGTAATGTAATGGTTAAGTTACAGTAATCACCATTTCCATCTCTTTAAATGTTTATCATTCCTCTGTGTTGAGAACCTTCACACTCCTCCCTTCTACAGCTTTACAGAGCATGCAGTAAACTGCACAATATAGTCATCTTACTTGCTGTGGAACTAGAACTTACTGCTTCTATCTAACCCATTATCCAACATCTCCTTCTCCACCTTTAGTGACCTTGCTTGTCCTCTCTACTTCTGAAAAGTTGACTTTTTTTTTTTGCTTCCACATGAGTTAGAACATGCAGCATTTGACATTCAGTGCCTACTCAACACAGTGTCCTGTAGTTCTGCCCATGTTGCTGCAGATGACAGGATTTCATTCTTTTATGGCTGAATAATATTCCATTGTGTCTATGAACCATGTCTCCCTTATCTGATCATTCTGTTGATGGTCTTTTCGGTTGTTTCCATTTTTTGTCTATTGTGAATGGTGCTGCAGTAAACATGGGAATGCAGGTATCTCTTCAACACACTGACTTCATTTCCAGGAGTGGAGTGCTGGATCATATGGCACATCTATGTTTAATTTTTTGAGGAAACTTCCATAATGCCTGTGCTAATTTACATTCCTACCAGCAGTGTCCAAGGGTGCCCTTTTCTCCACATCCTTACCAGCACTTGTTATCTTTAGTTTTTTATTTTGTTTGGCTTTTTTTTTTTTTTCTTTTGAAACATGATCTTGTTATGAGCCAACTCATGATCCTTGTGCCTCAGCCTCCCAATTGCTGGGATTACAGGCATATGCCACCGTGCCTGGCTGCCTTTAGTCTTTTTAATGATACCCATTCCTACTGGGGTGAGTTGATATCTCATGATGGTTCTAATTTGCATTCCCTGACGATCAGTGATGTTGACCATTTCTTCATATACATGTTGACCATTTGTATATCTTCTAAAAAAGTCTCTTCAGATCATTTACACATTTTTAATTATTATATTTTCAACTGTTGTATTTTTTGACTTCCTTGTATATTCTTGATATTAATTCCTTAACAGATTTAGTTTGCAAACATTTTCTCCCATCCTGTAGTTGTTACTATACTTTGTTGATTGTTTCCTTTGCTGTGTCAAAATGTCTTAGTTTTATATAATCCCAGTTTTCTATTTTCATTTTGTGACCCATGTCTAGAAGTGTTCCAAAAAGCCTTCCCCAAAAGGAAGTAAACAATCATTTTAAAACAAAAGGATTATGCTATATCTATGTGGCAAACTGCTACTAAGCTATTTTAGATATTAATTTTAATAAAAAGAAAATATTCATAAAATCTATGAAGAGTGGACTTTCCAGGCCATAGGGTAAATGTGTGTTTACTTGTACAAGGAACTGCAACTGGTTTCCTACATGACTGGTGTTTTATTCCCACCAGTTGTGCTTCTTGTGTCCCTGGTGCTCTGTGCTGCAGGCTATGGCTGAGACGATCTTAGCATGTGAGAAATGGCATCTTCATGAGGCTTTAATCGGCATTCCCTGATGACAAGTATTAGGGTTTATTTCTAGATGTCCCCCTACTAAAGCCTTGTGCACTCATAGGCAGGGCTTTTGAAGGATGATCGGATTATGGGGTGCTATAGCTAAGTGTGATGTTAGAAAGTGAGGCCTGGTCGGAAGGGCAGGTCACTGGGGCTATGACCTGGAAGGTGGATCTCCCTCCCTTCCTTCTCTCTCTGCTTCCTGGCAGCCATGAAGTTCAGCTTTCCTCTGCCCAGCCCCTTCCACTGTGACACTTCTGCTTGGAGGTGGCCAACCGGGATCCTAAAACAGGATTTTGAGTATTGTGTCTCAGCAATGAGGAAAGTGACTAAGACAGCTAGTGATGCTTGTGTATTTTCATGTGTATTCCAGGCATTACTCTTTCTCCTTTTGTAAAAAATCTGTTTAAATGTTTTGCCCTTTTAAAAAAATTGGACTGTTCATCTTTTTATCGTTGTTCATGTTTTTATTATTTGTGAAAGTTCTTTGTACAGTATATAATAATGTCCTTCGTCAGTGTGCTATGTTTATTTTTTCCCAGTCTTTAGCCCATCTCCATTTTTTACTGGTGTCTTTTCATAAAGCCTGATTTATCAAGTTTTTTCTTTAAGGTGTTTTCTATCCTGTTCAAATCTGCCTTCCTCAAGCTCATGAAGATGGTTTCCTGTGTCATTTTAGTAGCTCTGTGGTTCTGGGCTAATGTCTGGGTTTGCTGTGTGTCTCACACTGGGGCGTTGTGTGTAATGAGACAGGAGTTGGGGCGTATTTTTCCACACAGATAATCAGCTGTCCCAGCCATGTCCCTCTGATGCTCCTCCCCTGATGGGTTGACCTTGAGCTTGGCTGGCCCTGTGCTCGCTGTCCTGATGGCCATGGCTCTGTGAATAGTTCAGCCAGCCCAAGTTCTACCACTCTGCTCTTCTAACCCATTCTTCAGCCAGGCCAAATCCTCTCTGTTTCCAGTCAGTTTCTACAACAAGAAAAATGAACACTGTGCTTATGCTTGGGTCAGGTTGTACCTTCATATTAATTTGGAGAGCAGCACCAGCACTGGTGGGTCTGCACCCCAGAGTATGGGGCACCCTGCACTGTTCCATAGCTTCCCATGGGCAGGTCTCGTGTACACGTTATGAGACTGACTCTAGGTATTTCATGTTTGTTGATCTGGGCCAGGAGTTCTCTTTGTGGGAAGGTTTTCGTTAGAAATCCAGTTTGTTTAATAGATATTAGACGGAAATGGGGGTGCAGCTCAGATGTAGAGCACTTGCCTAGTGTGGTGAAGCACCACAAAAAAAAAAGATATAAATTTAATTTTCTTGTTTATCATTTTTATGTATTTCAAGGAATGTTTCCATTTCACTTAAACTGTTTAATTTACTGAATATCATTCTTTTTTTTTTTTTTTTTTGTGGGTACCGGGGGTCGACCTCAGGACCTCACGTGCCAGTAGGCGCCCGTGCCGCTGAGCGATATCAGCTGAGCCCTTTTTTCGTATGTGGGTTCCGGGAGTTGAACTTGGGCCCTCGCGCTTGCCAGGCAGGTGCTTACACTGCTGAGCCATCTCACCAGCCCCCTGAATATCATTCTTAATATTTTCTTATTATATCTTTAAAATTCACAGGATCTGTAAATTCCTGGTGTCAATAGTTTGTATTTTTCTTGAGGAAACTTCTTGAGGGGTTATCACTTTATTTTTGCAGTACTGGAGATTGAACCAGGGCCTTCACACTGAGCTACATGCCCAGTCCTTTTATTATTTTTTGAGAAAGGGTCTTGCTAAGTCACTAACTTACCCAGGCTGGGCTCAAACTTAGAATCCTCTTGCCTCAGCCACTCAGAGTGCTAGGATTATAGACATGTACCACCACGTCCACTGGTTTATCACTTTTTAATAAAAATTATAAAGAACCAAAGTTTGACTTTGTTGATGCTCTCTATTATTTGCTCTGTGTCAATCAATGTTTACCAGAGAAACAGATCTAACACAAGATATATAAATATATAAGAATGTACAAGATCGGCTTACATGACCACCCACAGAGTCAGATGAGGAAGCATGCAGAGGATCTGTCTGCACACTGGAGACTGAAGGATTCAGTCGAAGGTCTGGAGCTCACTGCAGTGTCCTGTTCAAGTCCGCATCTGGAGGCCTATGGGTCTGCAATGGAAGGCTGAAGAGGCTACACCGGAAAGCTGAAAGATCTGAAGCAGAAGCCGAAGAGTCTGCGCTGGAAGCCAGGAGACGACGTCCAAGGGGAAGGTGAAGACTGGAGCTCCTCCAAAGAAACAGAAGCTGATCCGTCGTTCCTTATTTCCCCTTCATACCATCCAGACAATGAGCCAGCCTAGGGTGGGACTTCCACACCCTAGAGTGTGGAATTGCTGAGCTGATTAGTTAAACTGCTCTTACTCAAGTTGACACAATCAATCAACCATCACAGGCTCTAACCCATGCATTTTCACTGACTTTTTTCACTCTTTGTTCTTGTGCTAACACTAGATTCAGTGAGCTCTTCTTCCTTTAGTTTCTTGAGAACCATACACTTTTCTTCTGCTGTGTCAGTCTTTCTGTGCTCATTGGGATCTGGTGCTGACACCAAGCTCATATGAGATTCCAGGATTGTTGTGCTTTCTGTGGTCCTGTAGTGATGAGGGCTCCCGTTTGTGCAGCTTCCCTTGTTCTTGTTGTTCACCATGTTTCAGAGTGAATGAGGGGGCTGGGTTTTGGAGGAGCCCTCACCCTGGGCTGCCTACGGGTCTTCAAGGTCTTAGAAATTAATATGTATAGAGCTCAGTAGGGAAATTAGCACATGACACCTACAAACAGTTAACCAAAGGAGAAATTGGAGTTACAATGAATGTATGAAATATTTTTCAATCTCATTAGTAATCAAAGAAATGAAAACTATAATGGTAAAGTAATTTATTACTTAACAAATTGGTAAATTATGGCAGGTGGGAGGTGAGAGGGTGGGGAAGATCAATAAAAATGATCATGGTGCGATACACATATGCACCAGTTCCCCAAAATGAATGAATTTATTACATATTGCAAACATATACTCATAAAACGAAACAAACTGGTGATGATTTTTAAAAAGGGAGTGGGGATTATCTAGCATGTTCAAGAATTACAGAAATGACTGTTACGGTGTGCTGCCAATTGTACATGCTCATGGAAGTCACGGTCTCTGAATGCCCCTGCTTCGAGGGTACAAATGGAAATGTGAATGCTGCTGTGCAACCAACCCTCTCACCCCAGCTTCTGTACAAACCGTGGAGTTCTGGGTTATTGGGTTCCCCTGCAGTGAGTCCCCAATTTCCTGCATAGTGTTATAGCACACAGTGAAAGGAAAGAGCAAGAGACAAATAGCAATGCAATGGGGATTTGGGATGGCCAGTTGTTCACGGGGAACACAAGGGCCACGAGGCAGCCAGAACCTCAGTATTTATTGATCACATTTACACTGAGGAATAACTCAGTGGGTGGTGGTGCGCTTATGCTGAGAAGGATCTTACATTGATGAGGATCACTTCCAATGACTCAGAGGGTGGGTGGTGATCTTAAGCTAATGAGGATCTTACGTTGATGAGGACAGTGGGGAGAGATGGCAGGTTAATAAGAAGTTTGTCCTTTCCCCCAGGTGAAACCTTTTTTTATTACTACTCTATATTCTCAAGGAACCAGGATGTCTTCAGGTGATGTAATCTTGCCCTGGAGCGTCACAGCATCATGGGACCGTTGAGGCCTCAACTGTGACCAGAGGCACACAGTGTTATGTTTCCACAAACCATAGCTGGCCCACACGGCAAGATACTAGGCCTTGGACAAGCCCTAATCACATTTTAATTATGAAATGATTTTCCCCTGAAAATTATATAGAATGGCCCTCCGCACCAGGTAATTTCATATTGAGTGAGGTGCTCTTATTATCACAATGGCAGTGATGTGAGGGTGCGTAGGTAGGGGTGGATGGGGAGACAGGATATATCGGCGATAGGTAGAGACAGCTGATAAATGATAGGAGGGAGAGGTGATTGGCAGGTGGAGGGTAGACTGTGTGGCTAGGTGGCCCCGGTGTCTCGTGCGTCTTCACTAGTGGTGGTTCTGGGAAGCCACCACAGGATGGGGAGAGTTTGATTTTCAAATAAAGGAAGGCTGGCTGTAAGTCAAGCATGATGTAGCTATGTGCCCGGAACAACCCGACAAGAATTATGGATATAACTGAGATTTAATAATCATAAAAATATTGTGAACATACTCTAATAAATTTTAAATCAAGGTGGAATGAATGCATTTCTAGAAAATAGTTGATGTAAGAAAACATTTAAAAACTTGGATATACAAACAATCATCACTAAATAAATTGACTACCATTAAAACCTACTCCCTTTTCTACCCACCATTTTCCCCAATTGTGCCCAAATCAGATGATATTCAAGGTGAAATGAACCCAACTTCATCCTTATGCTAATAACTAAGCAGGCCAAGATGAGAGAAGAGGGAGGATCCAGCTTCAGAGGATTGTTACTTGACACCAAAATTAGGGACGCAGTCAGTGTTAGCTCTGAAATGAGGACTCCTAGTGAGGATTGGCCCACTGCAAGAACATAAGAATCACAATCACTTTGGGTCTGCCCCAGAATGCAAGAAGGGTTCATCAGCAGAAAACCTACCAGTTAGAGACCAAGGAAAGACTAGGGGATTGTTTCAGTAGATATAGAAAAAAGCACTTGATAAAGTTCAATATTTTTCTTAATAAAAACTTCTAGAAAATTCGAAAAGTGTTCCAGGGTGGTGTGCAGGAGGATGTGGGTGGGAAGGTCACAGAGAGTGAACTGGAAGTTCCCTGTCTTCCTTTGTGTTTGGTACTTCGGTATGTCATTGTGATGATGTTTTATGTCATAAAGCATACATTTAAAGAAAGGAGAGCCAAGTCTTTAGCTTCACAAGCCATGGCTAACTTCTGGCTGCCTGTTGGTGGAAGGTATGAAAAGTTAGGAGGGTGCATTGCATGAATGTGGACAGTGAAATGGGAATGGCAGAAAATTTACACAGAAACCTTGTGTCTCTTTTTCCCTTATGGGAAAGACAACTCAATTTTCTTGTTTCTTCTAGTCTCTCAATGGCTTTGCTCTGGTTGTGAGTGCAGAAGGGATGATATTTTACGCATCAGCAACAATCATGGACTATCTGGGCTTCCATCAGGTAAACAAAGCAAAATTGAGCTTCTACTCTGTTAAATGCTGGACCTGTTACTTTTGCAAATGTTTATTGTCTTGAAGGTTTAAGAAATATCTAAAACGAAGCTTTCCATGTCACCAAGGTTGCTTTGTCTAGGGTAGCCCATCTCCTGGTGTTTGTGGCAGGCACGATGGTGTTGGCCACTCCTAGCAGGCTGGCTCCATCCTTGGCTTCCCACTCAGGGTGCCATCACAGCAGTCTCCCACTGTAGACACTTGGCACATTCAGGACACAGTTTGTTCCAGAAGTGTCCTTGCTGATGTGCAGATAATTCATGTGGGATGCTGCCAGGCCAACCCAGGTTGGATAGTTCTGGGCCTTGGGTCCAAGAGCTGGCATTGAGACTCCTCAAACACGGGGACCTTGGAAGGATGACCCCACCCAGAAAGGTACAAGAAGACTTTCATCCAAGGCCCAGAAAGGAACAAAGGAACTTTTTTCTGCTTGGCCTCTGGAAGGAAAAAGAAGTCTCTGGTAGGAAATAGAAAGGTGGAATGTAGAATCCAATCCTGCACCATGAGGGAGGAAGGGAAGGTTCCCCAGTCTGGACAGAGGAATTCAAAATGCAGGCCTTGGGCTGCACAAGGGTCACTGTCACCAATATGTCTCCTCTGAAGCTGATCTTGCAATCCAGAGATCACACATGGGAAGCCATGGACAGCAAGCAGAAGCCAGCAGACTGAATAACAGGTTTGGCACCTCCCAGAAGAGCTCGAAACAACAGCACACTCTGAAAGAAGCTAGGAAATAAATGCATTTGAAATAATATAAGATGGTATAAAGAAAGGACAGCATATAATGAAAAAAGAACAAATAGAACTTCAGAAAATAAAGAAGATAGGCTATTAGGATTGGTTTAGAGTGCAGTCATCTCACAGTTTAATATAAAGAATTTGTGAGTAGGGACACGGATTTAGTAGTAAGGGTAAAGAGAGCCCCAAAGGGCACAGCAGCATTTGGAGGAGCAGCAAGCACTCAAGGGGTCCATCCCAGGGGCCCTCAAGTCTGAGCACGAGACCTTTCTGAGTGCAGGTGAGGCTGTGGCCTTGGGTGGTAGAGGTCACCAAAGTGCCCTCCAGGCTGGCCGGGACTTGCCCTCTGCGGAGGTCAAGAGAGCTGCAGGGAAGCAGCCCCGAGGGTGCCCCCCATCCATGGCACAGCAGACCCTGGAGGGGTCTTGGTCTGCTGGGCCCCAGGAGCAGGACCCTGCCTCGTTGCCCCAGCTGCTGCCAGCAGAGGGCAGATAATCCAGGAGCTGGGATAGGCACGCAGAAGGGAAGTGAGGGGCAGCAAAGCAATGCGTAGTGATTAAAACCAAAACCTTGTGTTTGGGCAGAAAGCCAAGGGCTGCAATGCCAAAGGCAGTGGAAGCCAAGATCTGAGGGTGTGGGTCTCTGACACGTTGTTAAAAATCAGCCTGAGGCTAGCAGAGTGTTTTATCTAATTTCCAAGAAAACTACAATTTTGAATAGTTTTCCAGGACTGAAGTAGCTGTGGCAATTTTTTACATCTGCCTCTAAGTTTAACATCCTGCCAGCTGAGCCCTTGTCCAGTCCCTGCAGACCCCAGGGACTCCTCACCCTGATGCATAGCTTTCCTGTCCTGTCTCGGGAGCTGCGTGCAGTGTTGTATACTTACCGCTACCTCTGCCCCAGCAGCTTCTCGCCCAGGCCTTTAGACACAGCTCAGCACCAGGCCTGGATCAGCCCGTGGTGGTGGGCTGGAGAGTCAGAGGGGACAGCTATGTGCAGGCAGCATGAAGCTGGCCATTAACCCAACCCCCAGGGCTCCAGCAGCTGCTCTGTTGGGGATACAGGGGGCGGCAGGCTGAGCATTGCCAACTCTGCAGTCACTGTACCACACCGTGCCTCAATTCCTGTCCACACAGTGTACAGTGTGCTCTCTGCCTCCCTAGCTACTGCTAGGGCCACATGGAAGGAAGAGCTCTTGGTGCCTGGGAAAGGTGCCCCCACCTCACAGGGAATGCTCCAGCATTCCTCTGGCCACTCTTGATGGCCTGACACTTCAGGTCTGCTGTTGGTGATGTGTCCATCCTCGAGGGAACCTTGGATGGTAGCACTGTGTCCCTCACCCCTGAGATGATAACTATCCTGTGGTCCTGCATGGGAATCCGTGGACTTTGCTTACACTGTGGAGAGCAGAGAAGAGCAGAAAGAGCAGCTGTTTGCTAAGGCTTAATGCTTCCCTTGCTGTGGGGTCCAGGTGCCCATGACAGTGCAGAGCTTGGGGATGTGACACGGTGACATGAGTGGGCTCCCAGCACGGACAGCACTGAATGCAGACTCTGTGGCTACATGTGCAGGGCCTGCGTTCTGCACACTCAGAGTTACTCAGTTCCCAACCCTGTCTGCTGAGTGGCTCAGGATCCTCACGCAGGTAGAGCTGCTTCCTTTAGCCGGAACTGGAGGCTGTGCCATGGAGTTTGGCTTGGGGGACAGAGGCAGGTGCTGTGTGTAGTGGCTCTGGCTGTGGGTCAAAACTTGCTCACTGGATCTTTTGTTTTCTTGGAGCTTTGTTATTTCACCCCAAGCATTAGAAGTGAAAAACAGTTTTGCTTTTATTATAAAGAATTTTTTTTCAAATGCCATTAAATCAGGGCTTGCCTCAAGTTTATGCAAACATTCCATGAAAGAGTTACAGCAGCTTTGTGCTCTTGTGAGCTTCTCCTGCCTGACACTGCAGAAAGCCAGGAGCCACTTCCTTACCCTTGCAGCCCGAGCATGCTGTCCATGTCTTTGTGTCAGCACACCTGGGGCAACCAAGGGTGTTTTAGCCACCTTGACACTTACTCAGGAAGCTGCTTTTGCCCTCACAGTCACCGTGGCAGCTGTCCCCAAGTGAACCAGTGAGACTGCCCCAGCTTAGTGATCTGAGCAGGTACGACCCTGCAGCCATGAGAACAGATGGGTGCACACTTTGCACAGAGGTAAAGATGATGACTGCTGGAGTTCTCCGCTGTTTAAACCAGGAATGCTTTCATTCTGAGACCCACAAATGGTGGTTCAAAGCTGAAGTGAAGACTGAATTCACTCGATGAATGTGGAATTTGTGTTTTACCATCTGAGGAGCTGTCCTGCCACTTTGCCTGTCACATCTCCTGTCCTCCTACCTGCTTATTCTTCTTGACGTCCCTTTGTGGAACCAAGAGATCAAGAAGGATGTGGGGCAGTCAGACAGGCCACACTAGGCATTGAAACACAGAACTTTGTTTCCTCAACCTCAGGCTTCCACATTTCACCCTGTCTTCAAATTTGCCTTAGGGATGGGTTTTCTGGTTTTGCTATGCCCACTGCTCCATGCCCCTTTCATAAATAATGAGGGTGAGGGGACAAGGGCGAGGCCCTCCAGGATCCTGTGGGCCCCCAGATCACGGCCATGCCATGGTTCTGCAGAGCTGTGGATCACCCACAAGCACTGCAGAGAGCCGCACAAGTAGCAGCACCAGCCTCCTACCTCACTCAAACAGCACAATTGCGCCACTTAGGGCTCACCCCATGGCACCTAAATCAAAACAGAGAGAAAACAAGCTGCCTAAACAGGATTAAAACCCCAAATCCCAAGGAACAAATCCACCAAATGACATACAGTACCTACATGTGCACAAAAAACATTATTTTTAAAGAAATTAAGCCCAATCCAGACACACCAAGAGATGTACTGTATTTATGAATTGGGAGCCTCAATATAATTATAAAGATGCCAGTTTTCTCTAAATCAAATTATAGAGTTAATGAAATTATAACAAAAACTGAGCAACTTTCTGGTGGGCATGGACATATTAATTCTAAAATTTCCATGGAAGTGCAGAGGCTGAAAAGACCCAACACCATCCAGGAAAAGGAGGAAGGGGAAGACAGTGTTGACTGTTGGGGTCCTGTGCTGCTGCCGCAACCATGGCTTCCTGAGACTGGGGCCTCAAGGCTGGATGGAAAGTGCAGTCAGACATCCACAGCCATTGGGCTGGACTGCTGGTCAATACCCACTGCTGCTGGGAGAGGGGAGGTATGCTCATTTCAGCAAATGGTGCTGGGAAAACTGAATCCAAATGAGAAAAAAGGAATTTTGTCTCCTACCTTACACCATACTAGAGTAACTATTGGGCAGATGGAAAAAGTTTCTAGAAGATGGCAGGGTAAGTTCCTACATCTATGAGGAAAGATGTCGTAAGCAAGACTGCACACTATGAGTGGAACTGTGCAGACCCTGAGGAAGGTGGGCAGGCAGCCGGGCAATGGGAGATGTCCTCAGCAGAGTGCAGACAAGAACACATCAGTGGGCAGCTCAGTGGGATCCATGAGGATGATAATCCAGCAGCAAGCACACAGTATACATGCACACACACACATACACATCCCATGACCAAAAAATACATGAATAGCTCTCATTTTCATGACAGGCAAATTAAAGCCTCAATGAGATGCCACTGCACATCCACTGAGAGGCTGAAATGCCAAGCATTGGTGTGCACAGGGAGCAATGGGGATGCTGCCGCAGCATCCCCACCCTGGAGATGAACCACTGATGCAGCAGCCACCCAGTTGTGTCCAGGCATGGCAGCTGTGGAATGCCCCATGGGAGACAGCCACATCCACCAGCCAGAGAATGAGCAGCACTGTGGTGGCAGCAAAAATACCACCAAGAGGAAACGGGACACTGCTACTACACATAAGCCAGCCTCATGGCTGTGACATTGGGTGGGACAGACACCAAAGGGTACAGTGTCCTGTTGGCATACCAGCCTTCGGTGGGGGCATGGCTCGCCATTCAGTGCAACATCTTATATCCTGATCGGTGGTCCCATCCAGGTCGCAAGCTGCATGTGGTGTTTGGGGCACAGCTTCTATGTCCTACTTCAGTCAGAGAAGTTCATTAAGAAGCCAAGTGAGCAGAGGTGTGTCCACTTCTGCCGTAGGGGCCTCTGCTCCTTGGCCCCACAGCTGCTCCAGAGCCCTGACCAAGGACAGCAGCTACCCAGCCCCTCTCTGCCTCTCCTCTGGGCTTCCGCTTGACTCTTCTTTTTAAGGGAACTGTCTTAGTTACTTTTCTCATTGCTGAGACAAAATACCCAATACCCAAGGTTAAAGGAGGAAAGGTTTATGTAGCTCACAGTTTGTAGAGATTTCAGTCCATAGTCAGCTGGCTTCTAGGTGGGGTAGCATGGCAGAGGAGCATCACAGAAAAGAAACAGTCTATGGCAGGCAGAAGGCAGCAAAGCAGAAAGTGGCAAACAGCAGCAGAAGCAGCAGCAGAGAAACAGCAGAAGCAGCCTTTATATTTTACCCAGGCTATAAGCCTATTGATTAGTGCCTCCCACACCCAGGGAGGGGCACCTTACTCCCAGCATCACACACCCTAGATCCAGCCAGCTCCAAAGCCCCCACTATGATTGCATGAGGCTTTGGGGGACATCTACTTACAGCCATCACAGGAACTTTCCCTCAGACTAAGGGTGCCAGGTGATGAAGTTCAAGTCCTCGCTGCAGCTGCATCCCTTTGCCTCCTCCCTGAGGTGCATCTTGTTTAATATTTTGGGACCTCATGGGGCTTGTCCAGGAATGGTGAGCACTCTGGAAAAGACGGTGGATCTCATCCACCCTGGGTGAGTATACTCATTACATTCTTAAAAGAGAAGCTTTTTTTGAGGTTGTGATTGGTAAGGGACTTTTCCTCCAGCCAGAAAGACTCTTTGAGCCCCTGTAAGGATCCAATCCAGAAGTGTTTAAACTCAGAGGCGGGAATGTTCTGAAGGAGTCCAGTCCCACAGTGCTCCAGCAGTCCCGAGCAGGTGTTTGGCCAGGTTCTGAGTGCAGGAAGGAGTGTCATTCGTCAGAGAAGGTGGAGGGCAGAGGAGACCTGCGTGGGCTGTCTAGATTTACCCACACCCCATGAGAACATTTTACCATGACAGGAGAGCTGAGTCCCCCAAAGTCAGCCTTCACAGCCATGGTCTAGGCTCCAACCACCAGACCAGTCTCCCAACCAGGGGCCCGTGCCTGTGGAGATAAGTGTCACCTCAGGCCCAGTCTGCCTTGTGGAGGTGGGAGGACAGGACGAGACAGAGGCCTGTGAGCTGGCAGGTCCCCAAGGCATCTCAGACTCAGGCAGGTTGAGCCTGGTTCCAGGCAAAAAGGAAGTCATAGAGGACATGAGACACACAGTGGGGAACACACAGATGTCATAAGCTGGAGATGATTTAGCAAGGTATCTTGGCCAACATGTATGTGCCCAGACATCTCATCTCTGAGCCCCCCATTCAGCCTGGGTTGAGCACCCAGCTTCCGGGGGGGGGGCGTCTACTGGGATGCATCTGGAATATTGGGCTGGGGAGGTCCAGGGAAGAGTGTCTCCACTGGGTGGTGGTGGCCTCAAGGCCTTTCCCACAGGACTTTCCACAGGCATGACTTGCTTTTGACAGATGTGGAAATGCTGTAGTTTAGAATCGCTGCAATAGGTATGCAAATTCAGGGTGAGGCTAAAACAATTGCTTCGATATTGCAGACAGATGTAATGCACCAGAACATTTATGACTACATCCATGTGGATGACCGCCAAGACTTCTGCCGGCAGCTCCACTGGGCCATGGATCCCCCACAGGCGAGATGTGGGCAGCCCCTACACATGGAGACAGGTGGGTTAGTGCATCTTGAGCTCCATGCAGCCCTGGATGCCCTGGCTGTCCCTTGCCATCCACGTTGGCTTCCACACTGGAGTTTGCTTACTCCAGAGCCGACCTCCCCGACGGGCCATATGGTCCTACAGCTGGTCTGTCCCATGGTGCTTTGTGCACCTCCCTCATGTATCAGTCAGTCCTCTATCACTGTGGTAAATACCCAAAATAATCTACTTATAAAGAGGAAAGGGTTATTTTGACTCACAGTTTTGGCAGTTTCAGCCCATGGTTTTGAGGAAGACATGGCTTCTAGGACTCTGGTGGGACAGAAGGGCCTGGTGGTGCAAAACTGCTGACCTCATGGCCAGGATTCACAGAGAGGAAGCAGAGGGGCGAGGCTCGAGATCCGCTCTGGTCCCCTTTGAGGGCTGACCCCAGGGATCTGACACCTCCAATGAGGCCCCACCTCTCAAGTCTCTGCCACCTCCCAGCAGTACCTTATCGTGGCTGGGGATCAAGGCTTTAGCACAGCGACTTTGGGGGACAAGTATGTGCTTGAGACCCAGGTTCTGGCCCTTTGCTACAGCTGCAGCACTTGGATCTCAGTGTCTAAGCTCTCTCCTATCTGCTAGGAAGCCTCTCTGCCAATCCAGATGTACCAGAGAGTCTTGACAGTGTGGTGCCATTGTGCATACCTCCCCAGGGAACTGCTTCCCCTCCAAGCTTTTGTTTGTTCCAAGTTCAGCAGGTGTCAAACTCTCAATAGGCAACAGGTGTGGGTGAGCTTGGAGGGGACAGACAAATCCATGCCAGGGACAGCATCAGCCGGGGGTCCTGTGCACAGGGACATTCCCTGGTGCTTCCATACACATCCACAGGCCCTGAATAATTCACAGAGAAGTTTCCACCACAGCCTCATGGAGCTGCATGATTCATCCATCTTAGTGAGCTGAATGCAAAATCCGGGCCACAGGTGCCTGCATCCCTATCATTTCATTAAGGTCAAACAAGCAAAACTGAAACTCCATGCCTTTAAGGGAAGGGGCCAATGGAGGTAAAATCCACTAGAAAAACTAGGCAGGAGGAGCTGTGCTTAGATATGAGCTGTGCAGCTGGGGCAGTGTGTATTGTGCACCTTGCACTGGCTGCGACACATTCCACTAGATTATTGATGTCTTTATGGCTCTCTCTCGGTCACGGCCTCTGCCTCCCTGCCACGCCCCTGCACTGCCTTGGCAGCAGATGACACGGTCTTGGGGAGGCTCCTCAGGGACCAAGAAGGGGGCATGGGCTCGCCCACCGAGTTCTCAGCCTTCCTGACTCGTTGCTTCATCTGCCGTGTACGCTGCCTGCTGGACAGCACCTCTGGCTTTCTGGTAAGTGAGCGGAGCCCTCCATGGGGACCTGGTCCAGCCACAAGGCAGCCAGCATCCAGTGCATTGGGCCCTGGGGTGAGGGTGATCCTGGGCCTAAGCTCTACCTGCACAAGCTACCAGCACAAGGCCTGGCAACCCCCAGGGTGGTGAGTGAGTGGAAACGGGAGACCACTGCAAGGCAAGGAGGTGAGGCAGATGAAATAATAAAAACTGACATGCATATTCTTCAGAGCACCCTCTTCCAGGAAGCAGGGAACAGGCCCCCACTCATGCCTGGGCAGTGCCTCATGCCACCCACAGACTGCACTGTTAGGACTGCAGGAATTTTGAGATTTGATTGATATTAGGCCGATAGTTTGAAACCAGCCATGGCAAGAATATTTATGTTAAAATCTGGTGAATACTGCAAACCTGGGATGTTTTTCCCCTGGAGAGCTGGATGTTAAATATTCACCACTGCCTTGAGTTCCCTATACAAGGTATGTGACTGATGCTCAGTCAGGGCTTACAAATGTTTTGTTCCCTGAATAAACCCATGGAAGGAGGGGTTGGGAGGTGAGTGGACAGCTGGAAGGAAAGATGGAAAGATGAATGGAAAACCAGAAGGATGGTGGGATGGAAGAAGAGAGGGAAGAGTGGATGGTCAGTGGGTGAAAGGTGGAAGCTGGCTGGGTGATCCTGAGGCTGTGCTTATAGATTGGGGCACAGAGCGAGGCTGGTGTCTCCTGAGGCCTCAGGATGAGCGCCCTCTCTGCATGTCTGTCCCTGCAGTTGGTCACCTCATTCCCCAAATTCTGCATCCTCTCTGAGTCTCCAGTTCACTCCATGAACACAGCTTTCTGTCTTTAAAATGCTAGACAATGCAGTTTCAAGGAAAACTAAGGTTCCTGCTGGGACAGAAGAAGAAGGCATCATCGGGAACGGTCCTGCCCCCACGGCTCTCTCTATTCTGCACCGTGGTGCCGGTCCTCTTGCCCTCCACAGTGGAGATGAAAATGAAGAGCACATATCTGAGGGTGAAGCACAGAGCAGATGTGGCAGCCATGACAGACACAAGGTGAGTAGGAACTGATTGTAGCCAGTGCACCAGGAAGCCTTTGGACTGGCCTCCCCTGAGCCACCTCCCCAACCTGCTTGGTTTCCAGAGCAGCAGCTGCACCTTGCTGGGCCGTTGCAAGAGGTGGCACTCAGCCTGCTGTCCCTTCCTGACCCCATTGTGTCTGGGGCCCCTTGGGACAGTGACCCCAAGCCCCACCTGATGGGTGGGCCATGCCCACCCCACGCCCATTCCTACCCTGAGGTCTCTGGTTAGAAGCTGGGAGCCAGAGACCCCATCTGTCCGGTCTCTCACAGGCTCCCTGCTGACCCAGGTCCAGTGACCAGTCAGTGGCCCAGCCTTGGCCTTGGTCTCAGTCCCTCAGCCTGCAGTTCCTCTTGGAGAGGTCTGCGTGTCTTGCCCAAGCACCTGTCTACAATTTCCCACTTCACAGGGGTATACAGACAGAGTGGGGAGGAAGCCCTGGCAGGCCAATAACTAAGTGAGCTAAGCTGGGTTTGAACTTGCTGCGGCCCAGGCCCTTGACAACTTGTCAAGGTTGCACAGACCCCTAAGACAGGAGCCTTGCCGTCACACAGTCCAGACGTGGCATTCAGAGGAGCGCCTAGCAGACTCCCTGCACTACTGACACAAATCCTATAATCCTTGCCCTTCTTCCCTTGGATGCATGATTGCTCTGATCATGATTTCCAGGTACTTCTCAATCCAGATGACTTTGCAGGAACATTCACAACAGATCAGTAATGCAGCTGGATGCAGTGGTCTCCTCCTTCATTCTGAGCACTCTACCTTTAGTAACACCATCACTGGCAGCAGACTGACCCTTTTTCCTTAAGCTGCGGGTCTGTTAGACCTGTCTGTTCTGGGCTTTGCTTTGCCTTTTGATTCTACCTGTACCCCTTAATTCTTTTTAACATTAAATCTCATTTGTCAGGTTCAAACCTGGGTCAGCCCTGACAGCCCGGCATGGCTTCCCTCCCTCTGCATAGGTTACTTTGACCTGCCTGCCTCTGTCCTCCATGGAAGCTGCTTGCCCTGTGGGTACTAGATGCTAGGCCTGTCACACTCCTGACGTCTGGATGCCCCCACTGCAGGAGTGCCCATGTGATTCTGGCGGTTCCCCTGGAGGGTGTGAGTCTACTGCCTCCCGCATCACAATTTGCCCTCACCTTCCCTAAGCTCCATGTAGACAGCAGGGTCATGTGAGATCTCCCTCTGTCATTCCACACTTGTTATCTTCCTTATCCTCATTCCTGCACTTGCTCAGGCCCTCTGCCTGGTCTGCAGCTGGAGCCTGCCCTCACCCACCTTGTGGTGTGCATGGTGGATGGAGCTGGCCTCCAGGTCAGAACACTGAGAAGAGTAGACTGTGGGACATTCTAGAATCAAATTCATGTTTTTAAAGACATAACATACAAACTACAAAAGGCAAAACAACAGTAAGGGAAGAAGGTACAAGGATAGGTGGCAAGGCCAGTGCCAGAGCTTCACACCTGCCAGGTGGACCCCACCCATGTGGAACTCAGGGTGAGGCCAGGGTGTGGGACTCTGCAGCTGCCAGGTGGGTCCTGCCCAGTGCCCTTGATGCCCTGCACCTTTACTTGCTGAGTTTTCTGTTTTTAAAGCTGATTTGGCTGTTTTTATCCGAGTCATAGCAAGCCTTCTGCTTCCTGTATGTTTTTCCTGCCCTAAAATCAAACTGAGGGGATTGGGAACACCACCTGCTCTGAACCAAGTTTAAAGCTGATCTTCAGCATGTACCCCACAGTTGGCCATCCACCTTGAGTACAGCAACACGGGGTCAGGCTGGAGGCAGCAGCTCCTATGGGAGGAAACATGCAGTAGTCAGGGGAGGGGACACACAGTGAGTGATTGTAGTAAGCATATTGTTGCTCACAGCTGTCCCTGCTGGCTTTGTCACAGGCTGCTGCTCCTCTTTACTCCAGGAACCTGTTGTGTACTTTTCCTACTTGCTAAAATTTCTTCCTAAACCCAATTCAAGGTCTGGGGACATAGCTCAGTGGTGCAGCATGTGCCTAGCAAGCATGAAGCCCTGGATTCTATTCCCGATACCAAAAAAGAAAACAAACAAACAAAAAAACAAAAAAATCAACCCCAAATCAGTACTAGCCACAATTTTGTGACTACCCACAGACACACACATGGCATAAATGAGACTGCACCACACCTCCTCAGCAGTAGCCTCTGGTCTCCCTGCAGAGACACCCCCCCATGGAAAGGTCAGCCAGGTGGACAAGGATTAAACCCCAGCTCCGGCACCCCTAGCAGGGCAGCACCAGGCAAGCCACCTCTTAGTTCTTAAAAAATAAAGTAGAAGCCATCAGAATGAGTCAAGATTATAATCCATGTAACACACAAACACTTCCTAAGTTCCTAAGTGTTCATTCTTCATGGTGACTTCCTAGAACACAAGAACAGACCATCTTGTTTTGGCTGTCCAGGAAAATACATGAGCTCTAAAAACCACCTTATATGTGCATCTACATTCTGAAGCAAATTATTTTGCATTTCATTGGCCCACAGAGTGACATGATTGAGAATTTTCAGGAATCTGTAACCAAGAAGACTTTGCAAGCTATAAAGACTTGAAAGGTGTGAGCTGTTTCTACTTTTGCCTTTCAGGCAGACAGGCCAGTGATGCTGGCCATCATTAATCCCTTCCACCAGTTATTTGCCTATGATCTGTTCTTTACAGGGCAAAGTCAACCATGAGTCTGTGTGAATCAGAACTTCCTGGAAAACCCAGCTACTTAGCAGGTACTATTTAAAGTTCCAAATCTCATTTTTTTAAATGGGTAAAATGGGCTTTTGTCCCTTTTCCCTGTCCCCTCTCCCCATACTTTGCAGAAATCCTGAGTATTCCAAGGAAATGCCATGTCGGGGGGTTCACAGGGTACGTCTCACAGGGGCCAACACCTGTTCCTGTTACCCAGGTCCTCTTCAAGCTGAGAACAGCATGACTCCTCCATTCACGTGGTGACTGCTTTCTCCCCTCTTAAACCCTAACAGGAAGGAACAATGGTGAAAACAGCATCTCAGTGTTCAGAGCACAAACAGACACAGGCCACTGGGCCCGGGTTCCAGCCAGAGCCCGGTGTCCCTGCCTCAGGGGCACGGACCTCATCCTGGATTCCAAGGGGGCCACAGGGTAAGTGGTGCCATGCTACCCACCCGCTTGCTGGAGTCATCGTGAGGCCACTGTGAGGAGAGGGGCCTGGATTCCTACCAGTGCTTCACTGCTGTCCCAGCCTGGACAGCATCCATGGTCTCTCTGTCCCTCCTGCAGGCCACTTGCCTGCCCCACCTCAAGCTGTGCCAACCCTGTCCTGACCAGCTGGCATCCCTTCCAAGACTAAAGGCTGCATTTCACCCTAGTCTGTCTCCCATCACAGAGAAGCCAACCGGATGCATACAGTGTTGTATTGGTCTGCATTTCAGCGTGATAGCCCCCACATCCCCCAGCATTCACTGTGACCTGTGTGGCTGAGGCCTCCCTGAGAAATGGCCACTTCCTACAACCTACTGCCCTCTGATCCCCGCCAGGCCCTGGGTAAGGGGGTAAGAGAGGTGAGGTGTATCGAGAGGGAGTTCTGCACTACCTCAAAGGCTGCCAGAAGCTGAAAGGGACACTGAGGCTTGGGCCTGGCTCACAGCTGCCCAGCAGATTTAGCCAGTGTTACCCTCACTCGGTACCATGTCTCAGTCCCTCTGTCCTACGTCCGTCTTCTCTCTGCAGGGATAGGGAAGATGCAGAGCAGGACGGGATGCTGAGTGGCTCCACAGGAGGGAGGACATGGAGGGAGGCGCATGTGTGCAATTGCCACCTGGAGACACCAGTGCCTGGGAGGTACCCAAACTGGATGACAGAAAAGTGTGGGCAGGATGGCAGCACCAAGCTGAAGCCACTGCCAGGCAGGAACGAGCCCCTCTCCATGTGCACCACTTCCCTGGGCCCCTGCATACTCCACCCAGGC
The DNA here is from genome assembly GCA_028451465.1 of Erethizon dorsatum. NCBI lineage: Eukaryota > Metazoa > Chordata > Mammalia > Rodentia > Erethizontidae > Erethizon > Erethizon dorsatum. The sequence continues at coordinate 53,282,624 of CM051833.1, forward strand.
ACTGAGGGCACGTTCAGTGCCAGCAGCCTGGCTACCTTCAGAAATCCTCCAGGTCATGTTCCCAGCACCTATTGTGGCCGGATGAGCAGAGCCTGGCGGGATGTCTATCAGGGCCAGGTGCCCCCACCCACCTGTGGCTCTGGAATGCAGTGCTTCACCCCTGGGGGCTACTGCACAGAGGATGCAAAGCCTCATGGCCTGCCGATGCCCCCGGGTGCCCCATGCAATCCCGTTCTGCCACTGGAGGTACCAATCAAGATGGAAAATGACTCTGGGTCAGAGGACACAGCAGAAGGCTGCACCCCTAGCCAGCTGTGGCTGGGAGCCAGTGACGTCGCCAAGAAACATCTGGTCACTTTCCCCACCAGGATGCACCTGAAAGCAGAGCCAGACTGCGGGCACCAGGTCTACAATCAGCCCCTCAGCCTGGGCATGCTGGCAACCCACCCTCAGAGCAGGGTCACTGCTGGGCCCTGCCGGGAACTGGGCCCGTTCTACCCTGCGCACAGCTCCTGTCTGGAGCTGGGGCCGACCCGCCACCTCTGCACCCTGGGCTGCAGTGAGTGCAGGGCACTGGAGATAACACCCATGGTCAAGCGTGAGCCCTTAGACTCGCCCCCGTGGGCTGCAACTGGCCAGGGTACTGTGCCTGGGGTCCTCCCCAAAAGTGCTTCTGCCATGCAGATTCCGCCCAAAGCCCCTGAGGCTCCTTTTTTGCTGTAGAGCTGCTGCCACACACTCCTGGAGACCACCTGGATCCACACTGACCTGCTGTGGCCGGGCTCCCAGCCCTGGACAGGGAGACATGATCTAGTGACACCCTTTGCAGAATTTCAGGACTGCAACCAGCTACTGACCCCACATGGGGGCACAGGCAGGAGTGCATTTTGAACTTGATGTCATGAAAGTTCTTACATACAGCCTATTCAAGTAGGACAGTATTTCTTTGAAGAATTAAAATGTTTAAGGAAGCAGCCAACACTGTCCAGAGCCCAAGAGGCAGCAAGCCCAGTCCAGGCAACTCCCTGGCTTCTGAGCTCTCTGCTGTACCCTACCTGTGCCATGTGGCAGACAAGAGATGGCACACAGCAGCACAGAGTAATCAGGAAGAGGACCCCATGAGGGAAGGTGGCAGTGAGCCCACCGTGGTGCAACCTAAAAGTTCCAGGAGAAAGAGGTTGCCACCCCAGCTCCTGTCCCTCCCCACAGTGCTCTGAGTCAGTTTGAGGCCACCCTCAGTATGGAGGTGGACAGGGTAATACCCTGTTCCTTCCAGAAATCTCACCTTGTTTTCTATGGCCTGAGGACAGCTCTGGGATGTCTCTGTCCCTGGCACATGATGCAGTGGGGCTCACAGCAGCAGGCAGTCGGCACAGCTAACAGGGCAGCAGAGGAGAGAACAAGAGGCCATGCCAACCTCCCTGGCTGCTAGGCACAGCGCTTTCCAGTGGGGGCCCCACCATCACGCTATAAAGACTTAGGTGTCTGATATGCCTTAAAAATTGTAATGGGAGGGCCGGTGAGATGGCTCAGTGGCATAAGCGCCTGCCCGGCAAGCACGAGGCCGAGTTCGACTCCTGGAACCCACATAAAGGAAAAAAAAGGGCCGGTGATATTGCTCAGCGGCACAAGCGCTTGCTGGAAAGCGTGGGGTCCTGAGGTCGACTCCTGGTACCCACATAAAAAAAAAAATTGTAATGGGAGACAATCCACTCAGATAGTAGGAAACTTGGATTCAAAGCATGCCTCAGAAAGGAAGGTTGCCACACTCACCCTCAAGGTAGCTCACAGCTGGTGGCACAGCCAGGGGCCTCCCTGTGGGTGCTTTGTCCTGGTTAGTGTAGGGCCTGTGAGCAGAGGGAGCCAGCTGCCAGGCTCTGGGTCCTGCTGCAGCAGCCACCCACCTCCCTCCCCAGGGGTCTTGGGTATGGCAGGAGCCTGCTGAACTGGGACTCTTGCTTCTCCTCCTTAGCATCTCTTCAGCACGGATTTGCTCTCCCTATAACCTATAGCTTTGGGAGGCTGGGGCTCAGCCTCCGTTCACTGTGGACCCTGTTTGGCAGATACATGTCTGCCTTGTTACAACTCGGGTTTGGTTGGCAGGACGTCTTCTGCCCAGCCCCTGATCTGTCTGACTGTCAGGAGGACTCACAGGGGGCCCAAGAGGTGGCTGAGTGTGCTCACACAGGTGCAGATTCAAAAGACTAGTTACTCAGGGCCTCTCCATCTCTGCCCAGACCACAGCAGCCTTCAGAAGTGACACAGGTGCTGTGCTGTCATGGGTGTGATGCACACTCATGCCCTCCACCTCCACCATCATCTCTCTCGCCTAAAGCAGGAACAGGGATGGTGGCCCAGTCCTGGAAGCTGGCACCTGCCTCACCTCCCTTCCCTTCCTGCTGGCCCATGGTCTGCTTGGACCCAAGTTTCCTTGCAAACACAACTGACATTTGCTCTCTGGACATTTATGGATTGAGTCCTAAGGGGTGGATTTCAGACTCATCCTTTCTTCTCAGCTCTAACCCAGTGCACCACTCTGGACTGTGGAGAGCCCTGAATGCACTGAGACCTGCTGCACCTCACAGAAGGCATGGCCATGGGCCGGTGAGATACCTCAGCGGCATAAATGCCTGCCTGGCAAGCGAGAGGTCCTGAGTTCAATTCCCGGTACCCATATACGAAAAAAGGGTTGGTGATATCGCTCAGCGGCACGGGCACCTGCTGCCGCGCGAGGTCCTGAGGTCGACCCCTGGTACCCACAAAAAAAAAAAAAAAAAAAAGGCATGGCCAAGCACATGTGCCATTGTGCACTCCCTCTCTGAAGGGCTGGGCTACATCCCTGTCCTCAGACAGCCTCAGCATCCCGGCCCTTCTTTCCAGGAAGTGTCACTGAAAGGGCAGACAAGGGCAGAGGGCATAGCAGACCAGCAGCACTGCACCTGTGTAACATGGCCAGCACTGCATGCATGTAACATGTCTGGTACTGTGCTATGTGACATGTCTGGCACTACACATGCATAGCATGTCTGGCAGTGCATGTATGTACTATGTCTGGAGTGTTGGGAACTGGAAAAACATGAGAGCAGGAAGGTGGAATTAAGAGACTTCCTTGCACATCTGCCAAGGGTAGCCATGTGACCAAAGGAGACATGCAGACCCCTGAAGCCGAGAGCCTTGCTGGCTGGGCTACTCTACCTGCCCTGCCCCAGCCTTTCACGTGCACCTCATCTGCGCCCCCTGCTGGGACAACTGACCCAGGACAGGCCATGGGCTGCTTGCAGGCCATGCTTGGTGGACACTGAGCTGGGCATCTGGACCTAAGCTCTGCAGGCTTGGATGCCACCTCATACCACGGCCCTTGGACCCACAGGGCCAGGACTGCATCCAGGCAGCAGATCCCCCAGATCTGTACTTTTTTGGTTGGGTATCATGTGCCTCCCGAAAACTTGTGGGAAGGTGATGATGGGGTGTGCAAGGTGCAACTATGGACACTTCCAATTCAGGGTGTCACTGTCAGTATTAACTCCAGGAGAATGCTCTTCTGTGGTGTATAGCTTTTGCCCAAATAGCTGAATATCAAAATCAAATATAATGGGGAGTGGGCTGAAAGGGAGGATAAATACAAATTATATTTTATATGTTACAGTTGCTACTGCAAGAAGAAATTTCTGTGTCCAGACTGGCCTGGCAGTCTTAAGCGGACACTGCAAAGCAGCTCTTTGTGCTGTTTTCTCAATGCCTTCAGCTGAGCTTCCAGATATATTTCTTTTTTAAAAATGAGGTCCAGATATATTTCTTATACTGTGGTTTGTATTAAATTTGCAGAATTGGTGTGAAATAAATCACATGTTCATATGTGCCTGTGTGACTGGGAATGTCTACTTGATTTTCCACATGAAATCACCTTATCTTCTCAGAGCCATGTTGGATTTAGTCTAAGGCACTTCTTCACCACCAGGCAGAGGCCGTGATCAAAGCAGAATCGCTGGAGCTGAAGATCACTCGGGGAGGGAACCACACCTGTACCCCCTTGGCCCCCTCAGGACACTCCAGACTGGAACTATCCCATCAAGCAATGAAGACGAGCTGGGGTACTCTGGGGACCAGGTCACAGGACATGGGTGACAGGTGTGTGGGAAAAGGGCAGGGTGGCTTTCATTTCCTTTGGTCAAACTGCCCCTTTTACAGCCCCTCTCCCCTATCTGCTGCTGTCAGTAGCCAGTGAAGAGGCCACATGTTCTCAGGCACCCCTCCTTTCAGGGAACACTGTCAACAACCATTCACATCACATCAGGTCTGCACCCAACATCCTCCAGAGATGGGCAGGGGGAGCTCAGCACCCAGTCCCCCACCACCGCCAGCCTGTGACTTGTGGAGACTGGATATCTAGATGGGCCCACTCCACCATCTCCCTGCCTTCGCTGTACAGATTTGGTGGAGGACACTTCTGATTTTCTCCACTGACACAGTGCTCCCACCATGTGCTTGTGGGGCACCATAACAGGCGCTGCCCAGTAGAGCTGCATCTTTGGCATCACCCTCCCGACAGCTGGTTCTGAAATTCTGCAAGGTGAAATGTGCATTTCATTCATTCATTCATCATTATCTGTTGAGTCCCTGCTGACTACAGTGTGAACACATTTGGGAGGACAAGCACAGATCAGTGCTGTCCCAGAGCTGAGGTCTGTGCATGACGTGTCCCAGATCTGTACATGTGTGATATATGCATCCATGTGTGCATGAGTGTGACGGGAGGAGTGCAGACAACTACCAACCACAGGAAACGCATACATTCTGTAACACAAAGAAGGGGACAGGTGAATGTGGCCCGGGTATTAGGGGGTGCTTTTATGTGGAAGAGATGGCTGGAGCTGAAGGGCAGATGGAGTAAAGGACGCACATGGAAGACAGGAGGCAGTTGGTCTGGATGGGACCTGGCAGGACTGGGTTGAGGCCTCATCTGTGGATCAAAAGCTCCAGCAGGGCTGGGGTGGAGCAAGGGCTGAGGGGGGCACTGGTGGCCCCAGGTTTCTATACCTAGAGCCATGATTTTTGCTGCACTTGTTTGCCCTTGGGGTTAGTTTGCAAGAGTTTTTACATTCTAGATAGTAATCTCTGGTCAGTTAGACATTCCAGTGTTTTCTCTCTGCCTGTGGCTTGTCCTTAGATTTAAGGATACTTTTCTTATATCATACAATAGTTTAATTTTTTTTTTTTCTGGTGGTACTGGGGATTGAGCCCAGGGCCTTTACACTGAGCTACATCCTCAGCCCTTTTACATCTTTTTTTTTGTTGGAAACAGAGTGTCACCAAGTCTAAGTTACTCAGCCTGGGGTTGAACTTTCAGTCCTCCTGCCTCAGCTCCCCAGGGTGCTAGGAATTCAGGTGCACACCACCACACCTGGCTAAAAGTCTCAGCATAGCAAACTCTCTGTCCTTTTCTTTATGGCTTACATGTTTTGTGTCTTTTGTGTCTAATTGTCTCTAGCTGTGGCTTTTGCCAGCAAAACCCATGCTGCCAGATACTAATGTCACCCCACAGTCTTCCTCAGGGCTCACAGCCGGTGTGTCAACCCCCTCCACTCATAACCCTTCTGTTAATGTTTTAGGTGTTCTCTTATAAGGAATTATTTCGCTGTATTTAATCCATTTATTTATGGTCTGATTATCTGAGCATCTTTCTACTTCTTATGCTGCTTTCAGTCACATATGATCTGTCCTCTTCTACCCTCTCTGGAATTGCCTTCTATCTCTCTTCTTTCTTCTTCTACTTACTTGGAAGCTACAGTTCTTCCTATGTCCTTAATGTGAACATCTGACAACATCAAGCCAGAGCAAGACTGTCCTCCTAGACCTAGACCCAGATTTCAGATGCACCCCTCTTCCATCCAGGTTGAGGAGGGCCCCAAGAAGCCTCCTGGGTTTGCTCTGCAGGAAAACCTGAGCTCTGAGCTAGGCCAGCCTCTGGATCAGCCCCTGGATGTAGGAGAACCTGCTTTCTGTTGTTGTTGTTGTTGTTTTTGATCAGTCTTTCACCAAGGATGTCCCATTTGGGTATACGGGCTTTATTCAAGAGTCCCTGTCTGCTCTCCACCTGCTGGGAGCCTAAACCTCCTTCCCCATAAAAACACAAGCCCGGGCCCTAGGCTTCTCACTTATTCCTGCCAGCCTGCTCCAGGGCAGCAGAACCTGCCTCCCTCCTCTGCTCTAGTCATTGCATAAGAGCTCACCTGTGCATTCAAAAGCATGCTTGTTATATCTATCCAATATTCCTGGGTGTAGCATAGGAGGTTATTACATTATTTAGTCTGACAAAAACAAATCAAGAGAGACTTTTAATCCTTTTTAAAAAGTCGTTATGAAGAAGAATTTAAGTCCGTCAATAAAGCATCTCATCTCTAACCAGACTGGTGAACTTAGGAAGTCATGAGGGAGACCTACTTCAAACTTAAGGAGACCTTGATAGTAGGCGTCTCCTAACATCAAATGCTGCCATATTTTGAGTAACAGTCCTAACGCTTCATCTTGGCAAACGTTTTTTTATTAGCTCCCAAATAGCTTTACAGTTTAAATTCCAATCATAATGTTAACTTTTTACATGTCTCCATTGTTCAATTTGTTGCTACATTTTCAGAAGTTTGTAAGTAAAGATGAAATCCTAAAGTGAGGGGCCAGCTGTTGCAGTTAGCCTGGCACTTAAGCACTGCCCTCAGCAGGTAGGCAAGTTGTGGTTGTGTTGGGGGGGTCCTCTCCTCCCTGCCACCTTCAGATCCTTCCTTTTGTGCCCTCCCCCCGCCCCGCTCGGCCCCCTGCAGCTCTCCCGCGGGGTCCCGATCTGTCTGCGCTCCTCCATTCCAGGTGTTGGTGAGTGGCAGTTACGTGGCAGGTTACCGCCTGTTACCCACGTTGTTCATTCACTTACTGAATGTTTGCCCTCCACCAGCCGCGGGTCTAAGGGAACACCGGGCTACAGCATGGGCAACACCGTATTGGAACAGCACGGAAGTGGAAAACACGAGGTACTGGAGAGGCCAGGGCGAAGGGGGGGAGGGTTAGGGTTAGGCAGGCGCTTGGGGCCGCCCAGAATGCGGGGGAGAGAGCAGGGAGGCCCGGAGCAGTCACGGAGCAGCGCAGGCACCCACCCGGTCCTGACGTCCTCCGGCCCGTGGACAGCGACCCCAGTCCAGGTGCACAGGCGGACGCGGGTCCCCATAGTGCACACCGAACCCACTGCGGCATCCAGTTTCCAGGCTGACCGACCCCCGCCCTTCCGGCCCGCCGCCGGAAACGGAAGTGCCGGTCATCGCCCACTTCCGGTCGGGACCTGTGTGGCGGCGGCGGCACAGACGGTGAGGCTAGTCCTCTTTGACGGCCGTTAGTCTCCGGGGGGAGCTCACCAGCCCCTTCTCTCCCCTTCCTGGGCGCCCTCGAGGTGAGGGCGGAACGGGGTCTTGATGCGGTGTCCTCCCTGAGGACAGTCATTCCCCTCGTGGCGCCCCCACGATGGGGTTCCCGTTCCCCGTGAGGCGGCCCCGCGGTGGGGTCCCCTTGCCCGTGGTGTGTCTCCGCTCTGGGATCCGCTTTCCTGTGCGGGTGTTGCCGCGGCGGAGTCCCCATCCCTGTTCTGTGTCCCCGTTGTGGGGGTCCCCTTCCCTGTTAATGCCTCCTTGCGGTGGAGTTCCCTTCCCTGTGAGGTGACCCCCTTGCTGAGGTCCTCCCTGTGCGGCGCCCCCGTGGTAGGGTGGCTCGGGAGGAAGGCTCTGCAGAGGAAGCAAACCCAGGCCTCTGCTCCTGGCCTCAGAGCCCCGAAATCTGACAGTCTAAAGACTGCGATTGGAACCTGTGCGGTTCAGGCCTTCTGCTTTCAGATTTTATGTTTTGTCGTTTCTGAGGGATTCTTCGTTGGGTGTGCTTAGCCAGCTGGCTGGGTGCCACTGCCCAGGCTGCCCTCCCAGAGAAGGTGGTGGGAGAGGTGGCAGACTTTAGTCTTAAACATTGGGATGGTCAAACGACCTTACTGTGTGTCCACCAGAGTGGTTGGATATCCGTTTCTCAAGTTTAACACCCAGGCCTATGATTCAGAATCACAGCGATTTTAATGTCAGTGGAAATGTTGAGGATGACATGTCAAAGCAGAACAAAAAGGAACACATACAAAGTCATACACACCGTGGAATCTCCACTTACAAAGAAATGTAAAGAAAAGAAATAGGAGGAAACAAGCCCTCTTAGAAGTGTTTGCCTCTGGCATCTTTGTTTTTCATTCCTGCCCAGATTTTCTGCATTGGTGTACCTGGTTTCATAATCTGAAAAAATAGAAGAAAGAAATAGTGGTTACAATATTATTCCATTTGAGGGAGAAGCCAGAAGAGATGCGGTGTGTACAGACAGGGAGGGATTGTTTACTGGAAACCCACCATGGATTTCAGTGTTTTTCTAAAAACATGTGGAAATGGGGAGTGAAAAATTCTGCAAGGTGGGTCTTTTTCACATCTATGAAGTGGAAGTAAATAGCTCTAATCAGAGGGAACAAACGTTAGTTGTGTCCCCTCTTTTGCCAGGGGCTCAGCAAATAGCTCCACAACTAGGATGGTGTCCTAAGCATCTGTGCTCCATCTACCATAACTGAGCAAAGGGGGTCATGTGCCTTCTCCCCTCTCACCTTTGCTTTGAAGGCTGTTAAAGATTGGAAATGGTATTTTTGATATCCAAGGCTGGCCGTTTTTGAGGGGAATCACAGAACTTTGTGCTTGCCCACTGCAGGAGGTGAAGGGTATGTGTGTCTCCATGTCTTGCTGAGGAGTCCTCATGCAGCTGCTCTGTGAGCATGGCCACACTGTGGGGGAAGCCTCCAGAAAGGAAAAGTCAGCTGCCCAAGGGAGAGAAGTTCTGTAGAGAGGATATGATGTGGGAGGTGGTCAGGTCTCACATGCAGACATCTTCTGTGCCCACATCTCCCTTAAGGTCAGACTTTCCCGTGCTTGAGTCCCAAAGGTTTGTGTTTTTGTTAAGGAGCTTATAATCCAAGTTCAGGCTTCTTTCAGGTTTATTGGATTAAGCATCTCAGACACAGTTCCAGGGTGTTCTCCTGGCTGTTGAAGGGTAGGTTTAGTGCCGAGGTTTCTGCCTACCTAATGCTCCTCCTCCCATGCACACAGGCTGCCTGGGATATGACACGTGGGCAGATCCCACTTGCTCACTGGCCATGAAGGAGACAGACCGGGAGGCTGTGGCAACAGCGGTCCAGAGGGTTGCTGGGATGCTCCAGCGCCCGGATCAGCTGGACAAGGTAGAGCAGTATCGCCGAAGGGAAGCTCGGAAGAAGGCCTCTGTGGAGGCCAGACTGAAGGTAGGAGGCCTCAGATGTCATATGCTGAGTTTCTGGTTCCTATTTGATGTCATGTGGTGATTTTGCTAAATTAGATTTTGTGACGAAGTGGGAGGAGATAGAGCTGCGCTTTACCTTACTTAGCAATTCCTTCCAATAGTGTATCACCAAGTGTAGATTTACAAAGAAGACTGAGAATATTGAAAACACCACAGGAACTTTTTCAGTACTCTGGAAGAGTCGGTTTAACTTTTTAAAACAATACCTGCTTGTTTATTTAAAGCTCTTCTGCAGAGTGCCACTAAAGAGAGTTTTGTTTCGATCATTTCAACACCTATGATAGTGGGCTGACCATGTGCTGGCATTATGGTGGAGGAGAGAGAGGTGATACGTGTTTATTAAGAGTTGTGATTTGGGCCGGTGAGATGGCTCAGCGGCTTAAGCACCTGCCCGGCAAGCGCGAGGGCCCGAGTTCGACTCCCGGAACCCACATACGAAAAAGGGGCCGGTGATATCGCTCAGCGGCACGGGCGCCTGCTGGCGCGCGAGGTCCTGAGGTCGACCCCCCGGTACCCACAAAAAAAAAAAAAAAAGAGTTGTGATGATACTCTCCTGTAGCCCCAGCACCCTGGAGTCTAAAGCAGGAGGATTGCTTGAGCTTAGCAGTTCAAGGCCAGCCTGGCAACATGGGTAAGACCCCCATCTCAAAAAAAAAAAAAAAAAAAGCTAGAGATGTAGTTCAGCATTAGAGCACTCTCCTAGCTGCATGAAGTCTTGGGTTTGAGCCCCAGCACCCCCCGAGCAGACACACACACACACACACACACACACACACACACACACAGAGTAAGAGCAAGACGGGGAAGAAAGTCATTCTTTTTCAAAGTACTGTATGATTTGGAGGGCTTTTGACTTAATCGATACCAAGAAGTAAAATGTTATTAACCACTTAGCAGTCCTATTATTTAAATACAGGATACAAAAAATTGCATTTTTTCCTTAATTTTTGTAAGCTAATATAACAAATGTAAAAATGACAATTTTATCAAATTTATTCAATGCAAGATTCAACTGGTTGAAAATGACACTTGCCTGAGCAACACAAGGGATAGTCTGTATGTAAACAAATGCACTACCCAAGTGATGCTCAAAGTAAACTGTTAAGTGGTTAAATTAGACACATTTGGTATAATTATAAGACATTAAAACCACAACTTGCTATAGTTGACATGCAGCAGAATGTTTTTAGGGGTTTTAGAGACTGCCTTTGAGTAAAGTTATTCTCAAATTGATGGGCAGTGAGTTCTTCCTGCTGAAAACCATGCAAGTCCCCAGGGGACAGCAGGCTTGCTGCAGCCATAGGATTGTTCACTTGGATTAACAAGGCATCCAAAGACTGTGCACTAGTCTGAGATATCGGTTTTGTGCTAGGGTAAACAATTGTTTGGACCTAACTGAATTTTTAGCCTGGACTTTTATATGTTGTAGAACTTGTGAGATTAATTAGCAGTTGTCAGTGGTAGCAGTGAATTAGAAACTTCAAGTAGTCATTATGATCATAGTTAGATATTTCTAAACACAACATAGACTCCTGGATAAGTTATTCCTGGCATGGATTATGCTACCTGATCTGCCCCTGCTACCTGTTTACCTGCTGCTATTTTTTCATGCCCCTACCTGTGGTGGGCATTTCAGGTGCCCCAAGCAATGGATCTGAATCTCAAATGTGCTGGTCAGCGCAGCTGCCACTATCCTCCAGCTGAGTCTGGTCTGCTAAGTGGCAGGAGCCTCCACTCCAAAGCTGATGAAGTGCTGACCATTTTCTCTACCTGATAAGGCCTGTTGGGAAACAGAGATGCCAGAGAAGACTGGGTGGTGCCCTTCTAAAGATACCATTTAGGGTGGCCACATGCTCCCTGCACGCCCACAGTGGTATCCAGTATCACCAGGCCATGAGGCTGGACAGGGAATGTTATATAAGGTTTTTGCATTGAAGCTTTTTAAAGAAAAATTTTTACTAATGCGTGTTTGCAGTACATAATGATTACATTTATCATAGGGAGTTTGTACACGTGCATAACACATCTCAGTTCTTTGTTTTTGTCCCCTTCCCTTCTCATCCCTTCCTGCTCCCTCCATCTCTTGTTCCCCTTTCCATTTGAAAAAGATCTCCCTACTTCTCATTATCTATCTTTTATTTTGCTTTTTATTTATACTTTGGGATTCCCATATAAGAGAAACCATGCAATATTTAAACTTGTGTGTCTGATTTATTTCGCTTAACATTATGGTCTCAAGGTGCATCCATTTACCTACAAATGACTCAAGTTTATCCTTTATGGCAGAGTAGCACTCCAGTGTATACAAATACTACATCTTCTTTATTCGTTCATCTGTTGATAGGTCGTTTCCAACATTTAGCTATTATAAATTGTGCTGCTATAAACATGGGTATGCATGTCACTGTAAAATGTCTTTAACTCTTTCAGGAAGATTCCTAGAAGGTGAATATCTGGGTCAAATGGAATTTCTAGTTTTAGTGTTTTGAGGAATTTCCGTAATGATCTCCATAGTGATTGTACTAGTTTACATTCTCACCAACAATTTAAAAGGGTTCCTTTTACCCTCCAGCCTCTCCAGCATATGTTATTATTTGATTTCTTGATGGTGGCCGTTTTTTCTGGATTAAGGTGGTATCTCAGTGTTGTTTTAATTTGCAGTTCTTTAATGACCAGGAATGTTGAACATTTTTTTCATGTATTTATTGGCCATCTGTATTTCCGAGAAGTGTCTATTCATTTCAGTTGCCCAGTTTTTGATTGGGTCTTTTATTTTGGGAAGTCTAATTTGTTTTGAGTTCTTTATATACTTAGTTGTCAGTCCTCTGAGGAATAGCTGCAACAATTTTTTTCCCATTCTGTAGGTTGTCTCTTCACTCTGTTAGTTGTTGCCTTTGAGGTACAGAAGTTTTTAATTCGACATGATCCCATTTATTGATTTTTGATATTATTTCTTGTGCCATTGGGGTTCTGTTCAGGAAGTCGTTGCCTATGCCTGTGTCTTCAAGAGTTTTCTATTTTATCTTCCAGCAGATAGTTTCTGTTTTAACATTTAGATCTTTGATCCATTTTGATTTTAGTTTAGTACATGGTAAAATATATAGGTCTAGACTTAATCTTCTGCATGTGATTATCCAGTTTGCCCAGCACCATTTTATTAAAGTTGATGCCTTTCTTCCAATGTATATTTTTGGCACCTTTATTGAAGATCAAATAGTTGAATGTGTCTGGGGTTGTTTCTGCTTTCTCTGTTCTGTGTTGTTGATCCTCATTTCTGTTTTTATCACTGTAGCTTTGTAATATAACTTCAGATCTGGGATTATGATGCCTCCTGCTTTGCTTTTGGTACCCATAATTGCTTTTATTATTCTGGATCTGGTTCCATACGAATTTTTGGGTTGTTTTCTCTAGGTCTGTGAGGATTGCTGTTGGTATTGAGATTTAGACTGTATTAAATCTCTATATTGGTTTTGGCAATATAGCCATTTTGACTATATTGGTTTTGCCTATCCAGGAACATGAGATATCTTTCCATTTTCTAATGTTCTGTTCAATTTCCTTTTTATCAGAGTGATGTAATTTTTGTTGTAGAGGTCTTTCACTTCCTTGGTTAGGTTCATTCATAAGTATTTAATTTTTCTTGATGAATGGTATTGTTTTCCTAATTTCTTTCTCAGTGAGTTCATCATAAATGTATAAGAGTGCTATTGATTTTTGTGTATTGATTTTGTATCCTGCTACATTGCTGGATTTGGTTATTCTAGGAGTCTTTTAGTGGAGTTTTTTTCATCTTGTAAATAATGATACTTTGACTTCTTCCTTTCCTGTACATATCCGTTTTATTTCTTTCTCTTACCTAATTGCTGTAATGTTTTTTTGTTTTTTTGTTTTTTATATGCAGGTACCGGGAGTCGAACTCAGGACCTCGCGCTTGCCAGGCAGGCGCTTATGCCGCTGAGCTATATCACCGGCCCCTGATGTAATGTTTTGAGGACTATGTTAAACAAGAGTGATGATAGTCGACATCCTTGTCTTGCTCCTGATTTCAGAGGGAAAGCTTTCAGTTTTTCCGCATTTAATATGATGTGTGCAGTAGGTTTGTCATAAATGGCTTTTATCAGATTGAGATTTGGTCCTTCTGTACCTATTTTCTTCAGGGTTTTATCATGAATAGATGCTGGATTTTGTCAAAGGCTTTTTCTGCATTTATTGAGACAATCATGTGACTTTTGTCCTTGCTTCTATTTATGTGATGAGTTACATTTATTGATTTGTGTGTGTTGAACCATCCTTGCATCCCTAGGATAAAGCCTACTTGGTCATGGTGTATGATCTTTTTGACATGTTCTGTTTGCCAATATCTTGAGGATTTTTACATCTATGTACATTAGAGAGATTGGCCTGTAGTTCCCTTTTTTGGGTCCTTCTCTGGTTTTGGAATCAGGGTAATGCTAGCTTCCAGGAATGACTTTGGGAGTACTTCCTCCTTTTCAGTTTCATTAAAGAGTTTGAGGAGTATTGGCATTAGATCTTCCCTGAAGTTCTTGTAGAATTTGGCAGTGAATTCTCAGGCCCTGGGCTTTTCTTGGTAAGTTTTTTTTTTTTTTTTTTTTTCTACTGCTTCAATTTCATTTCCTGTTAGTGGATTATTCCAGATTTTAAGTCTTTTTGGTTCAGTTTTGGTAATTCATATGTATCTAGGGATATCTCCATTTCTTCTGAGTTTTCCATTTTATTGATGTACAGGTTTGTGAAGTAGTTGGTAATAATATTGTGACTTTTGGGAGTGTCTGTGATTTCACCTTTTTTCATTTCTAATTGAATTGATTTGTGTCTTTACTTTTTTTGGTAACATTGGCTAAGGGATTGTCTATTTTGTTTATTCTGTCAAAAAGCCAGCTCTTTGATTCATTGATTCTTTGTATTTTTGTAAAATTATTTTCTGTTCTGATCTTTATAATTTCCTGCCTTGTATTAGCCCTAGATTTAGAGTGTTCTTGTTTCTGTAGGACCTTGAGGTATATCATTAAGTTATTTATTTGGGGGCTCGCTCTGTTTTTCTGATGTGGGCATGCACAGCTATAAACTTCCCTCTTAGTCCTGCTTTCATTGTGTCCCATAAATTCTGATATGTTGATATATTGTACTGGCATTATGGTTTAATTATAGGGATTGTATTATTTCTTTATTAATTTCTTCTGTGACCCATTGATTATTTAAGTGTGTTGCTTAATTTCCATGTGTTTGCATAATTTCTGTGGTTTCTTTTGCCATTGATATTTAGTTTCATCGCACTATGATCTAATAATGTGCATGGTAAAATTTCAGTTATTTTGCATTTACTTAAATATGCTTTATGTGTTAATATGTGGTCTGTTTTGGAGAAAGTTCCATGTGCTACCGAGAAGAATGTGTATTCCATTGTTGTGTAGAACACTCTTATGTATATCTATTAAGTCCATTTGTTTGAAGCTTTGATTCAACTCTGATTTTTGTTGTTGTTGTTGATTTTTTGTTTGGTTAGTTGACCTATCTGCGATTGTGGGGTATTGAAGCCTACTATAATTGTACTGACATCTGATCTTTTATTTTCAATAGTGTTTGTTTTATGAAGTTGGGTGCTCTATTTTTTGGTGCATGTTTATAAATGTTTCCTGTCAAATGGTTCCAATTTGTAGTGACTTTCTTTCCCTCTTCTGGTCAGTTTTGGCTTGAAGTCCAGTTTTTCTGAAAATAAGATACTACTGCTTGTTTTCAGATTCCCATTGCATGGAATATTGTTTTCTATCCTTTGACTTTCAGTCTGTGAATTTCTTTTTGAATTAAACGTGTTTCATGTATATAACAATTGTTGGATCATATTTCTTCATTCTTCTAATCTGTGTCTTTTGATTGGCAAATTGAGACCATTCACATTGATGGTTAAAACTGATAGGTATTGACTTATTCCTGTCATTGTATGCTTTTCCTGTTGCTGATTCCCTTTCTTTCTCTTCTACTTAATTGTTTGCCCTGCCTGATGCATTCATTCTGTTAGGTTTTTGGCCTTGTTAGGTTCATTCTGTTTTTCTAGGACATCCTTGAGAATTGGTGGTCATAAATTTCTTTAGGTGCTCTGTATCATGGAAATATCTTATTTCTTCATCAATGCTGAAAGATAATTTTGCTGATGTCTGAGTTAGAAGTTGTTTTCTTTTAGGGCTTGAAACACTTCACTCTGAGCTCTCCTTTACTTTAAGATTTGTGTTGAGAAGTCTGCTGTAATTCTGACAGGTTTTCCTTTGCAAGTGACTGGTGTTTCTCTAATAGCTTTTAAGGTTCTGTTCTTGCATTAGGTTTCTGGTACTTTGACTGTGATGTCTCGGGGTGATTCTTTTCTGTTTGTGGCTACTTGGGGCTCTATGTGCCTCACTTATGTGTATGTTTAATTCTTTTTCCATGTTTTGAAAGTTTTCTGCTATTACTACTTTCTTGTTTTCTCCAATCAGATTTTATTGGTATATTTTAGATATACATAATGATCACATTCATCATAGAGAATTTGTACCTGTACACGATATAACTTGTTTCTTTTTTTTTTTTTCCATTTCCCTACTGCTATTACTTCTGTAAACAGGTTTTTTATGCCCTTTGTGCTGTCTTCTGATTTTTCATTAATTCCAGTTAACCTTAGTCTTCTTTGCATCATATAGCAGCTGTTGGTTCCATTTTTCATGCTCTCTTGTTTTTAAGGTGTCTCTCATTAATTGCTCACCAACCACAGCCCTATCTTATAGATCTGACACTCTGTCCTCACATTGGTCACTTGTGCTGCTCATACTTTCAATAAAATTTTTAATCTGGATTTCTGTGTGGAACTTTTTTATGAACTCCAATTCTTTTCTGTGCTGGGCATTCATGGTTTGCATCTCTCTTTAGCTCCTCTAGTTTTTTGTTAGTGTCTTCTCTAGACTTGCCAATCATTTTTTAGGATCATTGTCTTTTAATTATATCTGCTTTGAATATGCCAAACACCTTATTGAATTATTTTGTTACTTCCACTTTTACCATTTTACATATTTTGGCTGTGCAACTTTTTTTTTTTCCCCCTTGGTGCTCCCTGGATCGGCTTTGGGGGAGTTGGGAGTTGTTTTGTTTTGTTTTTTGAGACAGGGACTCACTATGTAGTTCAGGCTGGCCTTGAACTCACTGTGTAGCTCAGGCTGGCTTCAAACTTGCTGCAATCCTCCTGCCTCAGCCTCTCGAGCACTGGGATTACAGGTGTGTGCTACCATGCCCGGCTAGGAGCTTTTTCATGTTTTTGTTTTTTGTTTGTTTTCTGTGGTGAGGCTTGCAGATTGATTATAGTGGGTAGCTTTTTTGCTTGTATGGATACCTCTTTAGTTAATCTCTACTTTTCAGGAATGTCCTCTGGGCATAGCTAGCTATTGGCCTTTGCCTCTGTCTCAGGATCCAATCACCTCTGTTTATTTGGGAGGGGGAGGTTTCAGCCTATTTGGTCCGGTACCCAGTTCTTTGGGAATGGGCGGCAATGGGCTGCACTGGGCTGCAGTATTGTTTATACCCCTGGACAATGCAGATATTGGCATACAGAGAAAACCAGGTGATAGCAACAACTGTGTCACCTTGGCAAAAGGTAAAATCAGCAACAATAGCATCAAATATAAACTACATATTGACAAACCCTAAGAAGCAATAATTACCACCCTTAACATTAGGAAAGAGATTTGTAGTAATAGTATAAACTAAGAGAAACCAGGTATTGATGTACAGTAAATATCTACTCAATAGAACATATTTATCCCCCTTAACAATAGAACAGTGATCAACCATAGTAAGATATAGTTAACTATCTACAGATTCATAAAACTTGATGGTTATACAAGTAAGGATAGAGGTTGTGGGGAATAGCATGAAAAAAGTAGAATTTCAAAAATTAAGCAATGGAATGAAGCAGTGGGATAAAGGTGATAAAACTGAAATAAAGGATCCTGTTTAGGAATAAAAGGAAATTAATAGTATTAGATAAAAGCAATATAAAAAACCAATGAAGAAAAGGATAAATAATAAAAAATAGTAAACTAGAAAGAAAAAAGAAAAAGTAATAAGGGAATAAGTTGAAAGAAAGTGAGAAAAGAGAGAGGGATAAAAGGACCTAATCAAACAAATAAAATAATAATAAAAAGGGGAGAAAAAGAAAATGGAAGATAAAACTCCAGATACCACTGAAAACCACAAAACAAAAAACCCATTAGAGAAAAAATTGGGTCAAAAGAAGAGGAAAAAAAATTCCTATGTATTTCCAAATGGGTATTTTTGTTCCAGGACCTATAGTCTTTGGAATCCAGCAAATCATACTCCTCTCTGTCCCTCTTTATATCCTGTGGGTTTGTGTGGTGATCTCTTTTTTTGAGAGATTCCCTGTTGTAAGCCCAGTCTATGACAACTGTCCAAGCTAACACGTGTCCCTGCTCACATCGGTACACAAGCAATCAGACCACTGTTCTTCTTTGGACATAGACAGTGGGGTGGGGGTTTAAGTAGACTGCTAGACTCAATGCCATCACCTTCAGATCCAGCCATCTCTAAAAGCCAGACCCCCTGAACCAGTCCTCAGAATGGAGGCCCAGTGTCCTTTCCTGGCCTGAGCTTGAAATTTCTCAGGGGATCTCTGGGGATCTGTGTCTAGCCCTCACCCTCTTAGTCTGTCTCTCTTGGCTGTCTCTCACCCAGTCACTGTGGCAGGGTAACAGCTTCAGTCCTGGAGTGAAGCTGTAGTATAAATGTTCTGTGGCTCAATCCCACATGATCAACCCCTTTCCAAAATGGCGCTTGATACTCTCACAGGATGGCAGTGGCTGCACTGGTTGTTTTCTCCAATTCTATCCTACCATGAAGAAGTCACCCTCAGGGTAAAGCCCCACACTTGTTTTGTTTTGTTTGTTTTTTACAAGAACATGTGTTTTCCTTGGGCTAGCACTGCTGGCCCATCTGTTATTTCTCCCTGAAGCAGCCAGCTCTTCCAGGCTTACTTCTTCTGCTGGGCATTGGTCTCTTCTAAGGTTAGGTCCGTTGTTTGGTAGTCATATCTGTGGCTCTGCTTTTCAGTACTGTTTGCAAAAATAAAGTAGCTCCAGTGTCCCAAGGGAAATTAGGTGGAATCCAATCAGGATCTTCTATTCTGGACTTTGGCCTCATCCAAAATCAGGTCCATGGGTGGGTTGGCACTCTGTAGCCCCATACAGAGGGGAAACAAAATGCAGAGCTGGCTCAGAATTGATGGTAGCCATTGCCAGGGCACAGAATCCATGGATGTGGAGCTGGTCAGAGGCCTGACCCTGCGTTCAGTGGGGCTATGGGGCCATGTGTTTGTTTCATAGGGCACATTGAAGCTTTAAAATGCATAATTTTTCTGTTCCCAGGCAGCAGCAAAAGAAAAAGTTACCATAGGAATCAAGTAAATCCTTCTTAAGTTTATTCTTTTTTCTGCTGTTGACAAACACCACCTGCATGGTGTCTCCCCTTAGGCCGCAATCCAGTCACAGCTGGATGGGGTGCGTACAGGCCTAAGCCAGCTCCACAATGCACTTAATGATGTCAAAGACATCCAGCAGTCACTGGCTGACGTCAGCAAGGACTGGAGGCAGAGCATCAACACCATCGAGAGCCTCAAGGATGTGAAGGATGCGGTGGTGCAGCACAGCCAGCTGGCTGCGGCTGTGGAGAACCTCAAGAATATCTTCTCAGGTGAGTGCAGACGACAGGCTGGGGGCTGCTGGAACTTGCTCAATGGTGCCTTCGCATGGTTCACACTTGTTTTCCCTCTAGATGTGGGGAGCTTTGTAGGTATTATAGAGGCAAATCCAGCACTTTTGTGCAGTGCACTTCCTAGGCTGTCCTGGAGTAGAGGATAAGTTTGCTTCCTGCCTGCTCACCTGCTTCTCTGTCTGAATATGTGTAGAAAAGATGTCAGGAAAGTTCAGGCCAGTGGAGAGCATGCAGTTCTGTGTCAGGACAGAGCACAGAAGTGGACAGCCTAGCCAGTGCTGTTGCAAAGAGGTAGCTATGGAAGAGTGGAACAGCAGAGAGGCAGACACACACACACACACAATCTAGGGCCTGGGGAGTGGGGCAGACTGAGATGAGGGACCAACCTGAGGCACAGGGGTAGGAGAGCACCAGGCTCAAGCTGGGGAAAGTGGGTGTGGGGGGCCACAGAACAGGTAGGGCAGGGTGGTCTCAGTTCCATGGACTGGGGCAGACCCAGCAGGGAAAGGAAGCAGAGGAATGGCACTTCCAGAGTCATCTCTCTGATCCCAGCTAGTGAGATGCAGGTGCTCCATAGCCTGTCATCAGGCAGTGTCAGCTGTCCCTGCATGCTGGCCCTACAACATGAGTCGAGAAGTGTTGCCTCCTCTGCAGTCTGGGAAGGTTCTAGAAGGCTTAATGTTAGCTGTCTAAATGTTTGGTGAATTCATCAATGAGTCCGGCAGATACAGGGTTTTTCTTTGTAGGGAGATTGTTGATTACTGATTCAGTTTCCTTACTAGCTGTGGATCTATTCAAATTTTCTGTTTATGGTTCAATGTTGGTAGGCTTTGTGTTTCTAGAAATTTGTCTATTGCGCCTTAGTTTTCCAGTCTGTTGGTGTAACAAGTTTTTGATGTACTGTCTTTACAGTTCTCTTAGTTTCTGAAGATAGTTATGTACCTACTTTCAGTTTTGATTTTATTAATTTGAATTTTCTCTGTTTTTTTTCTTTGGTCCATCTAAAGTAACAGTTTACCAATTTCATTGATCTTTTCAAAGAACCCATTTTTATTAGTTTTGATTTTCTTAATTGCTTTTGTATTCTGTGATTTGTTTATCTTGCCCTAGTCTTTATTATTTCCTTCCTTCTGGCTTTGGGCTTAAAATGGCACTCCATTTTAAGATTAGGTTGTTGATATGAGATCTTCTTTTTTTAATGAAAGCATTTCTAGATAAACATTTCATGTTTTAACACTGCTTTTACTGTATCCCCTAAGTTTTGGTATGTTATATTTTCATTTTCATCCTTTGTTTTATTGTTTTTTTTTTTGAGACAGGGCCCCACTGTGTAGCCCAGGTTGGCCTTGAACTCACTGAGATCCTCCTGCATCAGCCTCCCAAATGCTGGGATTACAGGTGTGCGCCACCACTCCCAGATTCATTTTCATTTTTACTCATCTTTAAATTTCCCTCATGATTTCTTACTTGCCCTATTAAGAGTGTTGTTTAATTTTTCAGGTTTCCTACTGTTACCAATTTCTAATTTCAGATTTTTTTTGGAGAAGATACTTTGCATATGTGTCTTTTTAAAAACTCTTCTGAGACGTAATTTGTGATGTAAATATAATCTATCCTGAAGAATACATGATTTTGAAGGGTGTGTGCTGTCTTGGTGCTGCTCCTTTGTGTCATGTGTCTGTTTAGGTGAGGTTGTTTGTTGTGTTGCTCAAGTCCTCTGTTTTCGTGCTTACCTTCTGCCTGCCTGTCCCATCCATTATTGAGAGGAGGTATTGAAGTCTCCAAATATCATCACAGAACTGCTTCTGCTTTAACTTCTGTCAGTTTATTTTTATAAATATATATTTTCATAAACACACACACACAGACACACACACACACACTTATGTATATTTTCACATAAGTGAACTGTCCTAGAACTCAGTGTGTAGCCCAGGCTGCCTCAGTCTCCTGAGTGCTCAGATTACAGGCATGCACTGCAGTCCTGCTCACTTCATATATTTTAATGGTCTGTTAGTAAGTCTGTAGAAATGTCTTTAATTGTCGTAATCACATGATTATTTCGGAACCTTGCTAGATGGAACTTTCTGTCTATAATGGCCTTCTTTGTCTCTTGTTAGCTTTTTGACCTAAAGTCCGTCTTGTCTGATGCTATGACCTCATGTTCTCTCTTTTTTTTGGTACCGGGAATCAAACTCAGGACCTTGTACTTGCCAGGCAGGCGCTGCGCCACTGAGCTGTATCACCAGCCTCTCATATTCTCTTTTGGTAACGTTTACATGGAGTATCTTTCAGCCTTTTTGTCTCTTCGGCTTTAAGCTCAGACTCCTGTAGACATATATTCTTTAAAACCCATTCTTTTGATTGGAGAGTTTAATCTGTTTACATTTAAAGGAATTATGACCTAGTGTAGTGGTGCACACCTGTAATCCCAGCTGGAATTGGATTGGAAGCCAGCCTGGACAATTTAGCAAGACCCTATCTCAAAAAGGGAATTGGGTTCAATTCTCAATACTCAAAAAAGAAAGGATAAAAAAGGGAAGAATTACTAATAGGGACTTCTGTCATTTTGCTTTTTGTTTTCCATATGCAGTGTAACTTTTTTTGCCCCTCATTTCCTGCACTAGTCTTTGGTGTTTTTAATTAATTAATTTATTTTTTTTTCAATCAGATTTATTGGTACATTTTAGATATACATAATGATTACATTGATCATAGAGAATTTGTACATGATATAACTTGATTTTTTTTTCCCATTCCCCTTCCCTCCCTTCAACCCCTCCTTCCCTCCCCATTTACAAAAGCTTTGTTTCCATTTTTTCCTTCTTTTCTCACTTTTTTTTTTTACTTTTCCCTTCTTCCCCCCACCCCTTTGGTGGTTTTGAGGTTTTTTTCTGTTTTGTTTTTGTTTATTTGTTTTTTAGAAAAGAAACATTATAATTCCCTTTTCATTTCTTCGGTGTATATTTTACAGCTATTTTCTTCGTGGTTACCATGGAAATTACATTTAACATCCTAACAGTATGTCACTGGGGTTTGAATTTGTATGAGCTTAACCTCAATAACATACAAAGACTGTTTTTGTCACCTCCCTCCTTTTGGTTGTTGGTGCCACAGTATCACATCTTTGCACATTGCATGACCAAAAACAGGCCAGTAATTGTTTTCTTTAAATACGTTGAAAGCAAAATGTGAAGTTACAGTCCAAAGTTACAGTATTACTAGGATTTAAACCAATTTTTAATGTGTTATTTTCTTAAATCATATAGAAAACAAGAAGTTGTGGGGCCAGTGAGATGGCTCAGCGGTGTAAGCGCCTGCCTGGCGAGCGCAAGGTCCTGAGTTCGACTCCCGGTACCCACATACGAAAAAAGGGCCAGTGATATCGCCCAGTGGCACGGGCGCCTGCTAGCACATGAGGTCCTGAGTTCGACCCCCGGTATCCACGAAGAAAAAAAAAAAGAAGTGTTAAAAACTAAGATTATAGCATACTAGAGTTTATAATTGCTGTTGTATTTACCTCTGTTGAGACCTGTATTTCTTTATATGCCTTCCAGTTATTGTCCATTTACCGTTTGGAAGTTTCTGTGTTGTCTTTTTATTTCCCCCTGCAGGGTAGGCCTAATAGTAAGGAGCTTCAGTTATTTGGGAATGTCTTAATTTCTCCCTTACTGATTTCTGTCCCCTTCTCCCTAGTAGGGAGCATATTAGGCAAGTGCTTTCCACGAAGCTGTACTCTCAGCTCTCCCTTCTGAGTGGTAGTTTTGCTGGTATAAGATTCTTAGTTATAATGTCTGTCTCTTTCATTTTGTGTATATCAGCCCCCTGCCTTCTGACTTCCAAATTTTGTGATGAGAAATCTAGAGATATTATTGTACTTAGGAGCCCTTGTATATATGATGAGTTGTTTCTCTCTTGCTTTCACAATTTCCTCTTCATCTTTGTCTTGCAGAAATTTGATTTTATAGTGTCTTGATGTGTCTCTTTGCTTGTCACATTGGGAGGTCACTGAGCTTCCTGGATATTTAATATATTTATGTCTTTCATCAGACTTGGAAGTTTCCAGCCATTATTCCTTCAAATATTCTCTCTTCTCCTCTGGAGCTCTCACAGTCTGCTGATCTGCTTCACAGGTCCACAAGGACCCATGGGTTTGGTTTACTTTTGTTCATTTTTCTTTCTGTTCCTTGTGTGAAAGTTCCTATTATTTTCCACTCATACTCACCGTCTTTTTCTCTGGCCTACTCAAATTTGCTCTGAACCCTTCTTATAAACTTTTCTTTTCAGATCTTGTACTGTCAGTTTCAGAGTTTCTTTTTGGTTTCTTTTTTAGGTTCCCTGTCTCTTTATTGCTGTTTCCATTTTGTTTATACATTGTTTACTTTCTTCATAACTCACTTTAGTTCTTGAGCATCTATAAAAAGTGGTTTTAAAGTCTGTCTGGTAGGCTTCCATCAGATCTTTTTCAGGGATGGTTTCTGTTGATTTTTTTTTTTTTTCCTTTGAACTGGAGCATTTTCCTTTTTTTAGTATGTCTTGTGATTTTTTTTTTAGTGGAAAATTGGGCATTTGAATCTAATAATATGCTGACCGTGGAGTCAGATCCCCCATCACAGTCTTTAGAGGACAGGGTTCTTTAATACTCACTAGCTCCTGAGAGCTGTCACAAGCTGCTCTAGGAGCATCATACAACTGCCTGCCACAGGGTGGAGGTGGAGGTGGGCAATGGGTACTGTGTGAAGGGCTGGTATTGACCAAAATAGCTCTGTTTATGATCCAAGCCTTCCTCTGAGAGTTTCCAGCCTTTAATAGACTCCAGAGTTCAGATTCTACCAGTACAGATGCCCAGGCAGGGAGACATGCTTGGTATCTCCCAGAACCCACACATGCCTTTGATGTGTTTTTTATAGTACTGATTTGTCCCTTATCTGTAGTGCCCGAGATTGTAAGGGAGACCCAGGACCTGATCGAGCAAGGGGCTCTCCTGCAAGCCCACCGGAAGCTGATGGACCTGGAGTGCTCTCGGGATGGACTGATGTGTGAGCAGTACCGCATGGACAGTGGGAACACACGGGACATGACCCTCATCCACAGCTACTTCGGCAGCACACAGGGGCTCTCCGATGAGCTGGCCAAGCAACTGTGGATGGTGCTGCAGAGGTCGCTGGTCACTGTCCGCAGAGATCCCACCTTGCTGGTCTCTGTGGTCAGGATCATTGAAAGGGAGGAAAAAATTGACAGGCGTATACTTGACCGAAAAAAACAAACTGGCTTTGTTCCTCCTGGGAGGCCCAAAAGTTGGAAAGAGAAAATGTTTGCCGTCTTGGACAGAACCGTGACAACTAGAATCGAGGGCACACAGGCAGATACCAGGGAGTCTGACAAGATGTGGCTCGTGCGCCACCTGGAAATCATAAGGAAGTATGTCTTGGATGACCTCATCATTGCCAAAAACCTGATGGTTCAGTGCTTCCCTCCACATTACGCGATCTTTAAAAACCTCCTGAGCATGTACCACCAGGCCCTGAGCACAAGAATGCAGGACCTAGCGTCGGAGGACCTGGAGGCGAACGAGATCGTGAGCCTGCTGACGTGGGTCTTGAACACCTACACAAGGTAGAACCTGTGTGCTTCTTTACGTGGAAACCGCTGCACAGACATACTGACAGGCAGTTTGCACAGTCTTCTGAGTCTAGCTATGAGCTTTGCTTTCTGGTTTGTGGAGGTATTCCTCGTCCACTGGTTGGGCACTTGCCTGGAAGTCACGCCCAGCCTTTGGTTTGGATGTGGCCTTGTTCAGGTAGTGTCTCTGCTCTCAGCCTCAAGCACCATGACGTGTGCACTTTGTGTAAGGCTGTTGCTATGTGTAGACTCGGTTCCTCAAAGTGACACCCTAAGGCAGGTATATGTTCCTGTTCTACAGGTGGGAGTATGTGGCTCCAGGAGGTACCGTGACCTTCACCTAATCACCGGGCTGGTGAGGAGACCTCCAGTTTTGACTCACCTCGCCAGTACACCATGGCAGTTAGCCTTTCAAAAAACAAAGAGCTCCAGGCCAGGTGCAGAGGAGCATACCCATAGTCCCAGCACTCAGGAGGCTGAGGCAAGAGGATTGCTTGAACCTAGGAGTTAAGAGATGATCCTGGACAATAGAGCAAGACATGAGACCCAACTCAATGTAAATAAAAACAATTACAAGTATATACAATTCTAGAAAACTCAGTAGTCCTTTTGCATTTTAGCATCAGATTTTGTTACTTCATATGAGGGAACATTAGCCACTTCATGTCCTAGCATTTGAAAATTGACCCAATGGTAGGGTCTGCTGAAATTTTATAAGATTAGGTAGTTGAAATGTAACTTAATTTTGCATGGTTCCGTGAATAGGAAACAATATTAAGTAATACAATCTAATATTTTTATGACTTTTTTTTCATACCTTGTTGCTGCTGTGGTGAGATGAAGTAAACATTTTCTTAGCAGTGAGGTTTATTATTTTTTGTGGTTTTGTAATATATTTATAACTGTTCATAGTAGAGAGTTGATACATTTCAATACAGAAAGATGTGAAGAGAAAGAAAATTTGAAACAGAAAGTCAGAAAGGGTGGTCATTGTTTCTTAGCTTAACCTTAGTGTATGGCCTGGAATGTAGTACATGGTATGTTGTATGTGCTGACAGCCACTGGAGGTGGGAGAAACCATGATCATCTCCATGGGTAGATGAGCAATTAGGGAGCAGGATTCGAGGCTGGACCCTGGGTCCTGGCACCAAGTGTGAACTCTGGAGAGAGAGGAGTGTGTTAATGAGTTTTGTGCAGTCTGTGTCTTGGTTTTATACGTTCTCTGTCACATCGTGAGCTCTGTTCGTACTGGCCACATGGTCCCTCAGGCTGAGCTGTCTCACACTTGATCCTTGGACTGGGATGGCTCTGGTGTGTGTCCCTCAGGCCAGGATCTCTTACACATGTCCCTTGGGCTGGACTCTCTCCCATGTGTGTGTCTCAGGCTGGGCTCTCTCCGTGTCCCCTGAAGCCTGGCTTTCTGCTGTGTGTTTCCCTCAAACTGGGCTCTCTCCAAAGAATCTGCGCTGCTCCCTGGAATTCTTTACACACTGAATGGAGCTTCTCAGCACAGAAATACTCAGGTTAAATGAGTTGGCTTTGAATACTTACAGAATTTTATGAAGCACTTTTTACTAAGGAAGATCTTGGATTTCTTTGTGTATGTTCTTGGGTGTCAATGTGAATTTGGACTTGACCTCAGGGCCTTCTCACTGAATTAAAGCTCCAGCCTTTCTTATTTTTTATTTTGAGGCTAGGTCTCACTAGTCTTTAAGTTGCCCAGCATGGCTCAAACTTGCGACCCTCCTGCCTCAGCTTCCCAGAGTGTTTGAATTACAGGCTTGTACTACCATGCCTGGCCTTGGGTTTTATAAGTTGACTAGCTAGTAATACTATTGTTCAGAGTTATTCTAAATTCATTTTTAGAAAGTGTACTATGTAAGTTCTCCGAGAATCAACCTCTAGACATTGTTGTTGTCTCCCCCCCAGCCCTCCTCCTCTTCCTTCTTGGTGGTACTCCAGATTGAACCCCTGGCCTTCAAACTGAGCAGCATGGCCTGAGTTTCCCAGGCTAGCTTCAGACTTATAGTCCTCCTGCCTCAGCCTCCCTAGTACCTGGGATTATAGACATATGCCACCATGCCCAGCAAAACTCTAGACTTTGTAAGAACCGAACTACATTCACAGACATTGTTTTACATGAAAATTTTTGCCCTGAAACTTAGTTCACATTTCCCTGCATTCTGCACAATAGGCTGAATGTAGTTCTGCTCATTTGCTGACCTGTTTTCCATGAGTAATGCCATGTATGTTGTGCCCAGTCTGCATCCTTCTGCAGAGTTGTGATGGTGACTGCAGTAGCACATTTCCCAGGGTATGGTCCTGCTCCTCAGCTTCTTAATAAAGCCGGACTAGCAGTGCCTCCTGCTTTTGAGAGGCCCTAGAGACACAGTGAGTTAGACAGATGGGCCTCACCATCATGACTTTCCTGCATTTGAGCCGCTGGGACAGAGGGACAAGGTGAGCATCAGGGTGACATACATGGCCACACAGTCAGTGAGGTGACATCATGTGGAACCCCAAGACCCTTGGCCCCTCAGCCGGCACATTGTATGAGGCCCCGAGTTGTAGAATGTTGGCCTGGTTGTCTCCAAGGGGGTTGGGCATCTGTATGTAAATCGGCTTACCTGAGACTGTTCTTCCTGTGGTTCACCGCTCACACTTGGTTTTCACTGTAGTGTGGAGATGATGGGGAACATGGAACTGGCCCCAGAAGTAGACGTCAATGCCCTGGAGCCTCTGCTCTCTCCAAGTGTGGTCTCTGAGCTGCTTGACACATACATGTCCACGCTCACTGTGAGTAGAGCCCTTGAACTGCACAGGGATTATCCGTGGAGTGTGGGCATGACCAGTGCCATGGGAAAGAAGGCCAAGCTACATCTGTGCTAGCCCCTCTGCAGTTGTCCAGCTCTTTTGCTGGGACTTGGCACGTCTATCTCCAGTTGGAGGCTCCTGGGTCTGGGGTGTCTGTTCTACAGACGGCAGCAGCTTCTGGGCTGGGGAAGCCAGCTTGTGTTGTTCGTGTGTCCAGGCCATGTGTGCTGCTTCCTACCAAGCTCTTAGCACTGAGTCCCAGTAGGACGTGGCAGTTTGGGGCATGGGAGGCCAGTCTGCAGCTTCATGATCACCAGGCAGTCTCAGTAAGATGGAAGGTCAGCATGTCTCTTGAGTGACACTGGCATTCTTGCCCAGCATAAGGCTCCCTGGGTGTTGGAGAACTGTCTTCCATTGGAGCTGAGGTGATGGGCTGCACTGTCTGTCTTGGGTGGCCTGAGCCTGGCCACATGCCTGTCTGCCTTGCTCTCTGGGTGTCTGACTAGTCTGGCTGTATCATCCAGCGTCATAGCCATCCACGGGTCTCCTGTCCATTACCTGCAGGGAGGGTTCTTGTCCATGTCCCTGGAGACTGGTGTGGGCATTGCCCACCACCTTGTGAGGTGCCCTGGCAGCCTCTAAGTGAGGATTGCCGTGATGCATTATGTCTGGTTGGACAGTGTGTGCCACTCTGTAGTGAGAGCATTGGGTATAACTCAGTGCCCATCCTCCTTTCCCTTCTTCATGATGCCATACCACTAGTCCAACATCATTGCCTGGTTGAGGAAAGCACTGGAAACAGATAAGAAGGACTGGAGCAAAGAAACAGAGCCTGAAGCCGACCAGGACGGGTACTACCAGACAACACTGCCTGCCATTGTCTTCCAGGTAGGAGCCATGGACCTCCATGGTGTCACCTTCTGGGTGGTTTGTAGGGTCTATCAGTTTCACTGAGGGCCACATATGCTTCACTCTTAATTCGTAGACATGAAGTTGTTGGGAACCCTCTATCCCACTCTCTCCCTCTATCTCTTTTTCTGTGGGGTTGAAGAAACTGAGGATCCAGGATTCTACTTACCATTAGTTTTGCCCATGGTCAATTTAGTTTTCCCAAGAAGTTTGAGCTGGGACCTACCTATATATGTAGGTTGTGCATGACGCTGCCATTCTGAGTTTGCTTCTTTGACATTTCCTTCTGTTGTAAATGCCCAAGATCTGCCTTCAGAATGCTGTGTAATTGAGTTTCATCTGGAGAATCTGGGGGAATCCTGTAGCATGTTGAAGGTACTTCCCTGTATACTAACTAGTCACAGTGCTAGGGTCTGACTTACCTTTTGATGCCTGCCCCCGCTGGGCCCCTGTCTCCTGCTGTGCATAGCACTGCCGACAGTAGGAGCCCCTGGCCAGGCACAGACAAGACCAGTGGATGTGCGAAGGACGGTGTCATTCCTTAGCGAAGGACGGTATCATTCCTTAGTGAAGGGGGTCTGCACCTCTCCTGAAACACTCCGTACCACCAGAGTCCAGAGGGAGTGTGTTGCCCTTCTCTGTCTCTTGGGTCCCAGCTCCCCCAGCTCCAGTGTGTCTGCCTCCTGATTCTTAGAAGTCCACATCCTGAAGCCCTTGAAAGTGGCTGGTCATGAATCACTTTGAGGAGCAGGCTGAGTGCTCAGATCCCCCACTTCCAGCCGAGCCCTTGTCACTCACGTGACCTGGGTCCCTATCCCCCTCCTGGCCCTCCCCCCTCACTTTAACATCAGGGATGTGGTGAGAGAATGTGCATCCCTCAATAGAAAACCATCAGTGGGTGACTAGGAGATCATGTGCTTGGTTTCTTACCCACTGAGAAAGGTGTTTATTTCACTTGCTTTCTTATTTTTCAACTAGTTTCACTTTTTTCTTAGAATTTAGACTTACAACTCCTAGTTAGCAGACAGGGTCTCATTAATGGGAATTTAGACTTACAACTCCTAGTTAGCAGACAGGGTCTCATTAATGGGGAACCTGGACCATACGTTTTCTTGTGAGATTGTGTCAGTATTTATACGTTCTTCAACTTTCAGATGTTTGAACAGAATCTGCAAGTCGCTGCTCAGATAAGTGAAGATTTGAAAACAAAGGTACTGGTTTTGTGTCTTCAGCAAATGAATTCTTTTCTAAGTAGGTATGTATTTTTGCTATTGTAATAATTCAGAAATTATGTTTTTAAAAATTAATAGCAAAAAGGTGTTGATCCTAATGTGCTGCTTTTAAAAGATAAGCCTGTAGAGTCCCCTTTTCTCATTTAGAAATGCAGATGGGTTAGATCTTACAGTCTTCCTTTTGAGTAGACCACACTATTCTCTTTGGGATCCCTGATCTGAGGTGCTATGAAGTCCTTGGCAGTGTGGTCAGAAGTGCTAGCCATATGGAGTTTGGCACCTTAGACAGTTGCCTGTGACTGGAACTTCCTGGAGTGAGGGGCGAGCCCTCAGGAGAGTGGTCACCTCCCAGGGGAGGTGCCCCCCACAGATACAGATGGGGAGAGGCTATCCCAGTGGGCCTTTCCCTCTGGATTGTTTGTAAGAAAGGTTTTCAGACCTAGACAGAAGAGAAAGAATAGCATGAAAAATCTGTTTACCACAAAGCCACTTCTTCCCCACTGTCCTCACCTGACCTGCTATCCTCTTGCCATTCCTCTCTGCTGCCCAGACATCATGGCAGTCACATCCTATGTCCTGTACACCATCAGCTCACACAGATGGGCTTGCCTGGCATTCTTAGGCCTCTGCTGCCCTAGGATCACCCTCTCCTCCTTAGGCTTCTCCTTCGGATAAGATGGGCAAGTCACTGTGGTACCCAGGGTCCTGTGTTGTCCCTGACTAGTCCTCTGACTGCCATCTGCCCTAGGACTAGGACCTCCCCAAAAGGTGGCTGAGTTCCTTGTTTGCTTACTGATGGTTGTGTTCCACATTGCAGCTTAGTAGACACTGGTCGGTTCTAACCTGACAGCTCAGTACCGACCACCAGGCCTCTCCCTCAGAGTCCCGAGTCCCTCCATTCACTCACAGAGTAACATCCCAAGTCCTGTCAGTCCGTCCTTTGGTTTAGGGCCCAGGTCCTTTCAGTCAGCCTACCACAGATCACAGTCCAGGTCCTTACTCATTTATATGCAAAGGAGCTTTCCCAGACCAATCTCAGCTGGTTGATACCTGAACCGCACTTGAATGGAAAGGCAGAATAAATGTTTCTTTCTCTCTAAATGCCAATTTTCAGTTAGCTCTTTTTTTTTGTGTGTGTGTGGGTACCAGGGGTCGAACTCAGGACCTTGCGTGCCAGCAGGCACCCGTGCTGCTGAGCGATATCACCGGCCCTTTTTCCGTATGTGGGTATCCGGAGTCGAACTCCGGGCAGGCACTTGTGCCACTGAGCTATCTCACCGGCCCCTAGTTAGGTCTTTTTAACATCTAAAAATATATACACTGCTCACTGTGCTGCTCTCCTGCTCCAGTGTTTGAAAATCTCCAGGATAAGCTAAAAAATAACATGTGTGGCATCTCAGTTGTTCATTTTCTCGATATATCAAGAATCTAAGTAGTTTTTGTATCTTATTTCTTCATATTCTTTAATATCTACTTAAAATGGTCAACTTCTGTGTTCCCCAATCAGTGTGGACCACTTATGAGTGTGCTTTATAGAGATGTGTCTGGTGGTGGCAGTGTGGGCTCCCTGTCAGGCTGATGTCAGCATGGCACCAGGAGGGCGTGGTGCCCCCCACTGACACCTGCATGGTCCCCAGGTACAGAGACGAGGCCCAGCTGTACAAAGAAGAGCACCTGCGGAACCGGCAGCACCCTCACTGCTATGTGCAGTACATGATCGCTGTCATCAACAACTGCCAGACCTTTAAGTATGCTCATGGGCAGGAGGTGAATGCTGGTGCCCAGGAGGCTGCTCTCCTGACC
This sequence comes from Erethizon dorsatum, assembly GCA_028451465.1. Taxonomy (NCBI): domain Eukaryota; kingdom Metazoa; phylum Chordata; class Mammalia; order Rodentia; family Erethizontidae; genus Erethizon; species Erethizon dorsatum. The sequence goes on from CM051833.1 coordinate 53,314,159, forward strand.
CAGGATGTTTCCTTGCAGAGAATCAATCGTCAGTTTGAAGAAGAAGTACTTAAAAAATGAAACAGAGGAGGGTGTGTGTCTGAGCCAGCCAAGTATGGATGGGATTCTGGATGCCATTGCCAAGGAAGGCTGCAGCAGCCTGCTAGAGGAGGTCTTCTTGGACCTAGAGGTGGGCCTGACTCCTTCCCTGGGGGGCGGAGCCCAGGGGTCTGTGTACTGCCCTGTGGAACACTGTGCCCTGCTTGTGATGCTGTGCATGAGTTAAGCTATACTATGTGTCCATATGAAGCAAGAGGCAGAGGGCCTCTGTCCGCTTCATGTTATGCCAGGCCCTGAGGCACAACTCAGTAGAGACTCCCAGTAAACATGAGACATCCATCCTCGGGATGGGTTACCACATAGAGTAAGTATGTAGAAACTCATCACGAAGTGCAGCTGAGGAACCCTCACACTACTGCCTAGATAGCCTCATTATGGGACAAAGATGCAACATGCACACGCACACGTGCAAACAAGGGTCCCTTACGCTTGTGTGGAGGAGTAACGTTCCATGATGCAACACCACACACATGTACAAACAGATCCCTTACACTTGTACGGAAGAATGACATACCGTGACACAACATGTACACACACACATGTACAAACAAAGATCCCTTATGCTTAAATATGGAAGAGTAACGTACATGAACAAGTAGGGTTCATTGTTTTGGGTCCTACTGGAAACGGGTTGTGATCATTGTGCTGCGGTTAAGAACGGAAATGTGTTCACAAGTGTCCAGCACTGAAGAGGTGAGGTACCTGGAACTTTCTCAAAAATGGTCTAGAAAAAAAGAAGGAAGTGTTTTTTTTTTTTGATGTCTTAGTTACTTTTCTCTCATTGCTGGGACAAAATACCCAGTGCCCAAAGTTAAAGGGAAAGGTTTATTTAGCTCACAGTCTGTAGAGGTTTCAGTCCGTAATCGGCTGGCTCCAAGGCAGAGTGGCACATGGAAGAGGGCAGCAGTTCATGGCGGTGGAAAACAGCAAAAGCAACAAGCGAGAGCAAGACAAGCCTCTCTCTGTCCCTTATGTTGTTATCCAGTCTACCGGGATTAGGGCGGTGCCAGTCCAATCAGCGGAATGATGAAGCAGTCACCCACCCTTAATCCCAGTGCCCTTAATCCCAGCATTGCAATACGAATCAGTCATACACTCTAGATTCGGCACCCTCCAAAAAACCCTATGATGGCATGAGGCTTTGGGGGGACATCTAGATATAAACCATAACGGTCATTATTTTAAAATTTAAAAAAGGACATAGTAAAAAAAAAAAGATATGAATGACCTCTTCATGGAAAAAGAAATGCCAGAATCCTGAATATGAAACAGCCCAGTCTTATTGATCGTTAAAGAAACACAAATTAAAGAAGTATGTTCTTGTGTTCTGTGTAGAGCTGAATTGGTACAGTTTTGTAGGGCAGTTTGGAAATATAGTTATCAGAGTTCTAATTAGTATACTTTTGACTGAAGAATTCCACTTCAATTTCACTTGCAAAATTATACAGATTTACTGGAGCACTATTTAAAATTGCAAAATGTGAAAAATATTGAAACATCCATCAGTAAAGAATTGAGTAAATAAATTATGAAGTATCCATATTTAATAAATATATGTTACCATTAAAGGTAAAATGCATACATGCACAGATATTTACATGTCTGACCTGTTACTTTGTGAAACTCATCACAAAGGTTGTGTGTAGTATAAATCTGTGTTTAAAGTACAGACTGTCACTCAAGGTGGTGATTCTGTGACCTCTCTGTGCTTTTCAGCAACATCTGAATGAACTGATGACAAAGAAATGGCTGGTAGGGTCAAATGCTGTGGATACCATCTGTGTCACCGTGGAAGACTATTTTAATGATTTTGCCAAAATTAAAAGGCCATATAAAAAGGTAAGGCATAGCACGCTGCAGCCTCCCTCACGTCTGCTTTAGAACTCAGTGTCAGCTTAGCTTATTGGTGGTTGTGATAGACCCAGGGGAGGCAGGTGGTGTTGGTATCACGTGGTCTGGTGATGGGAAGGTGGAGGCAGGGGCTCCTGAGTGAAGTGATTGTATTCTCCAGCCCTTCCTGGAACCCATTCAGTCTCCACTGAGGGTGGAGGAGGACAGGCCACAGATCTGGGACCCCTGTGGGTGAGGGGACATTGGTAGCACTAGAGACCCCCAGAAAGGCCAGTGAGGGGAAACAGCAGCTCCTCTCAGACTCTCTAGCACACTCCAGTGGGCAGTGCAGGTCCAGTGGGCACTCGGGAGCCTGCTGCCAACAGAGGAAAGAACATGTCCGATCACCTGCTATATGTAGAGCCTATACTGGCCTGGGACGGGGACTCCTACCTGGCCATTGTGGTATCCCCATGTCTGTGCTTTCCTCATCCAGGCCTCGAGTGCCTTAATTGTTGGTGTTATCAGAAGTGTTACTTTTCAGGATTAGCTTCTGACTACTGGTTTCTGGGTTTTAGGGGAAAATGGTTTGATAAATCTGCCTCACTCCCAGTGCTTCATGCAGTTTCCTCATTGACCCCAACCCTCTGTCCCTGAGCCCCTTTGTGAGCTGTATGTGAGCAGTTGTTGCACCTATAAGTCATGACGTTATATGCCATCTTCATTTCTGGTCCTTCCACCTTTTGTACTTTTTCCTTGTCCAGTTCCTGATTTTTAAAAGGAAATCTTCCAGCTCTTTGCCATTAAAATGAGCTCTAAACCAAATGAGCTAATTTGGCCATTCATTGCTGTCAGGAGGCCTCTGTCAGAGATTGGAGGGCAGGGATTGGAATCAGCCCCTACCTCTGGCTAGTTGTTAGGACAGTAAAAGCAAACTTCCAGCCAAAATGTACCAGGGCTTGGTGTATTTGCAGCTGGTGCAGACACAGCCCCAGGGTTCTTATAACTCTAGTGTTCAGAGAAAGCAGAGATGCAGACAGTTCTGACGAGCCAGTCTCTAGGCTCTGCTGGTGAGTCCTCAGGTGCCACTCAACAGCTTGTGGGCAGGGCCACCACCTCTCCAGTGTCACCACCTCCCCCACCCCAGGCCATCCAAGACCCTCTGGAGTGTCAGCTTCTAATGTGGGTCCAGTGTTCACTACCCTACTGTGGATGAGTCACATGTAGTGGTGGGCTAGGTCCACACCATAGAGGGCCCTCAGAGGAGGCACCCTGGCAGTAGCCCTGAGGGAAGCAGTGGGCCTGTCGTCACCTAGCAGTGAAGTCACATCCATCCTCTACCCTGGCCAGAAGGAGGGCCTTGAGTCCAGAGAGAGGCTGTCTGTATGTGAGTGGTGTGTGGATGCATTGCTTGTATTGTGTGTGCTGTATGTGGACATGTATATATTGTGTGCACATGCATGTGTTGTGTGTTTATGGTGTGTATGTTGGGTGTTCACGTGTATTGTGTGTATGTGTAATGCCTGTGCATATATTGTGTGCACATGTGTATGCTGTGTACATGGTGTTTGGTATGTGTACATTGTATACAAGTGCACATGTGGTATTGCAGGTGTGTTTATTGTACACCTGTGTATATTTGTGTGCATGAATTGTGTTTGCATAGTTGTGTGCACCTGTGTATATACATGCGCTTATATGTCTGTTCATTTGTATGCACCCTTGTGTATACACATGTGTGTTTGCACCCATGTGTGTTAGATTCTGGTTTGGTCATCCCCAGAGCCCTTCCCTGCCTGAATATGGGCTGACTGAAAGGTCCCCCACACATGCTGGGTACAGCTGCGGGGCACCTGCGCTAGGCATCAGTGGTTCCAGGCGTCCCCCTTAGAGGGGCGGTTTCTTCTGCTGTCAGCACAGCATAAGCATTAGGAACTGGACAGCCAGAGTCAGCCTGCAGTGCCCTCTGCATGTGGTAAGATGGTGCAGTGGGGTGGCACACAACGAGTGGTGGTCATGTGGCAACTTGGGGTCCCTGCAGCTTCCTCCCAAGAGCACATCACGGACTAAGGTGGCCACACACTTTGTGAATCTCATGTTTTATTTCCTGTGAAAATTTTGGCGAATACAAACACCTAAGTTGAAACGAGTGGCCACCGAGTCCTCAGTGCTGCCTGCCCCTCACTTTGCTTCCTGTCATTTGGCACACAGCAAGGTGCTCGCTGTGCGGCTGTGGTGAACACGCTTCCCTAGGTTGAGGAGAACCCTTCTCTTCCTGGCTTTGTAGGGCTGATGTGTGTGAAATCTGGTTTGCATTTACTAGCTCTGGTGTTGCTTTGCTAAGTGCTGGTTCTGCACCTCCTGAGATGGTTGCAGTTCTTTGTCCTTGAACTGGATGGGGTGCTTCAAGCTGTTTCTGTGGTTGTGAGTTTGTTGGTGATGGCCTTCTACTCACACTTCACTGGGCCTAGTTGTCCAGTACCCTTTTGGGATTTCCCTCTTGGTTTGTCCTCTGGCTAGTGACTAAGCTTGCAGTGGACTAACAGCTGACCGAGGAGAGCTGCCTGTTCTGTGCCCAAGAGGGTGTTTAGACCTGGGGAGCCTGGCAAAATCTCCCAGGAACTGCAGAAGATACTTGCTTCCTTGTGGCTGGATGCAGCTTGTTCTGTCCTGGGATGCTTCTGTCTTTCTCTTAGACCAGTTTTGGTTAGCTGGGTTTTTCTAGGACTTGTACATTTTACTTTTCACGTGTCTGTGGCTGGTTCCGTATCATTCCCAGGGTGAACAGTGTGCTCTCTGATTACACGTGATCAGCTCTCTTGTGAGTACACCAGACACACAGTCACCATCATGAGTAACTCTCAGCTGACACCTACGTCACCAGCATCTGGGTTGAGGTTGTAGTGTGGTCAGGACAGGAGTTCACTCACCTTTTATTGTGGCTGTTTACCTGTCTGTGTTCCCTAAGAAGTGTGTGTGGGCTGGGGACGTGGCTTAGCAGGGAGTGCTTGCCTAGAGTGTGCAAAGGGCCTGGGTGCTACACACACACACACACACACACACACACACACTATAGTGGTGTCTGTTTTCAGGCTTTACACAGTGGGGTTATTCTGTCCAAACTAGCTGAGGGGGTCATGGGGCATCTCAGCACCCCCTCCTTGCTGTGGTGCTGGACATGCCCAGGCTGTCCCAGTAGTGTCCTTGCAGGGGCGTGAGGCTTACTGCAGTGTTGCCAGGAGCTGTTGCCTGTGTTCAGGCATGGAGCAGCCTACTCTGGGCAACAGCAGGTCATTGTGTCTTGTTTGTGGTCGCTGGTGGTGTCTGGAGGCTTCTCACTGTGATTTAAACGGCCACCTCTCTCGTTATTAATGGAGCCCAGCACCCTTATTTGATTGGTCATTTGGAATTCCTCTTTTGTGAGGTGTCATCACAGTCTGGGCTGTCTGTGAAAGTTTTGATTCATTTGTAGGATTTTTTTTTTTTTTTTTTTTTTTTTTTTCCTCATTTGTAGAATTTTTGTGTGTGCTCTGAAGTGAGTTTCTACCTGGCTGTGTGTGTCTGTTTCTGTGATTGGCTGAATTGTGTCTCCCTCAAAATGTTGAAGCTCTGGCCTATGTTCCTAGAATGGGGCTGTACTGGGAGGTAGTGTTTCTAAAGAAGCAGTTAGTGAGAGGAGGCCCAGTCCATTGTAACAGGAGGCAAGGACGCAGTTGCAGGACAACCGTGTGAGGGCACCCTGGAGAGAGGTCCCAGAGGAGCCAGCCCACTCACCTGTCCTTGGACTTCGACTCCAGAATGGGAGGGTGAATCTATGTAGTTTGACCCCTACTGTGGGCTGTGTAAAGCAGTCTGAGATTAGTAGTTTCTACCTCTTTTCATGGTTTCTTTTGAGGAATGTTGCCCTTAATTTTAATGTAGTTAAATATATCTTTTCTTCTATGGTTAACCCTTTTTTGTTTCTTAAGAAATCTTTCTTTACCCCAAGATATGAAAATTATTTGAAAGTTGGCTATAAACCTACCCCGGAATAGAGTTCTATCTGCTTACATTTCAGCAATTATATTTTTATGTTTAAAAATTGTAATTTCGTTTTCAAACTTACTCTGGTCAGTTTTGTTTCTTTTTGCTTGCACTTATTTGCGTGAGTTTTTTCCTTTAAGTATTTGTATATTGGTTTTCAGTCAGTATCTGACAGCCTTGGGCTGGGCAGGTACCACCTCGTGCTGGAGCGTGGTATCTTGTGCTGACGTGGTACACAGGTGCCACCTGCTCACGCAAAGCTTGTTGTGGCACCATCACTCTATGTATTCATGACCTCCAACCATGCTCACACTAGAGGAGGTGTTCCTCCAGGGACAGAGTGTGCTTCTCCCGGCGTGGCTGGGCCTTTGCCTGCAGAAGTGCTTGGTGTGTGGTCCACAGCTGCCTAGAATGGAGATGTCAGCACAGTCCCAGCCAGTGCCCGGTACCCTCCCTACCAGGTTGTGGGGAGTAGCCAAAAACTCACAGTGATATCTCAGATGTACTTAATAGATTCTCTCTAAAATCCCCCACTGTGTTGATGAAAACAATGTGCTCCAGCTGCTCACCTCGGCCTGGGCTTATTGGGCTAGTCCTCCCCCACCAGAGTGGCAGAGCTGTGGCTGAGTGTGTTTCTTGCCAGAGGATGACGGCCGAGGCGCACCGGCGCGTGGTAGTAGAGTACCTGCGGGCTGTCATGCAGAAGCGCATCTCTTTCCGGAGCCCTGAGGAGCGCAAGGAGGGCGCTGAGAAGATGGTCCGGGAAGCTGAGCAGCTGTGTTTCCTGTTTCGGAAGCTGGCGTCTGTGAGTTGCAGGCGTGACTAAGGTCACCAGGGCTAGTCATGTGGACACAGAATCCTGTGGTCCCATGGCTGGTTTTTGGTTTCCACCCTGGGACATGCAGGTTAGTGGGTGGGAACCAGTCACAGGAGGGCCCAGCAGCAGATTAGTTCTCTGTCAGGGGCAGGATCTGGGTCCAGAGCCCTCCTGGCCTGTGGATGATAAATGCATTACCAAGAGGCTCATGCTGTTGGCGGCAGCTGTTGATTTCTCAGGCAGTAGCCACAGTACCTTCCTGTCCATCCCTGCCCTTTTCTGTTCTGAGATCCTGGTTGCCACCCAGCGACCTGACTCCAGGCCCCTGCTGTGCCCACATGGTTCTCACGCCAGGTGCCCCAGGCCATTAAAAGGCTGGGTCAGGCCCTCTTTCCACAGTGTCAAGGTGTCCACAGGAAAGGCAGGCACTGGCCAGAAAGGGGCTTGGGGAGTGAGAATGAAGCTGTCCTCCTGCTCTAGGGCAGTAGCACAGGCTGCCCCTCACTCTGCTGTTTTCCAGGGGTTTGGCGAAGATGTAGATGTGTACTGTGACACCATTGTTGCTGTGGCAGAGGTTATTAAGCTAACAGACCCTTCCTTGCTCTACCTTGAGGTCTCAACTCTGGTCAGCAAATATCCAGACATCAGGTAATCAGTGTGCATCTTCCTGGTGAGCTGGCCAGGGAGTTAGGAAGACAAGCTGTGTGCACACAGGGCCAAGGGGCAGACATTGGCACCAGCTGGGTGTGTGGTGGAGGGTGGCTGTGGAGGTGAGCACAGCAGCATGACTTCCGTGCAGTGTCCTGCCCACCCTCCTATGTGCCCAGGCCTCTGCCTGAGTGGACAGACATCTGGGGCACAGTCTAGCTGCCAGTGTGGGCAGTGATGGGTTTGATGGAGAGGGTTGGAGTCTGGGAGCAGCCTGGACAGGTGGTTCTAGGAAACCCTGTCCTGCAGTACTTGCGGGACCTAGGGAAAGGAGTCTGTATGCCATGTATGGCCAGGACACACTTCTACATTTGTAACCTTGGGGTCCCTGGTGTTGGGCTGAGGGAAGGGGCACTCATGTGCCCCTGCCCATAGTGCTGGGCCTGGCCTCGGCCTGGCCTTTGTGACCCTATCCCAGGATCCTGCTCCTTCTTGAAGGATGAACGTGGCTGAGCTCAGTCTGAACCCACTCCTCACTGCTTCAGCTCTGCTGAGGGGAAGAGTGGGCTCCTGAGCCATCCAAGTCCCCCCTAGAGGGGCCATTGTTGAATCCAGGGATTCTCAGAGCAGTGTGTAAAGCTTTGTGTGGTGGTGCATGGAGAAAAGGCCACAGTAAGAAGAAAACTAGGGAAGAAGCGCCTTTTGTCTGTGCATCCACACCTGCCTCCCAGGGGTCTCCTGTGTAGGGACCAAGTGAGAATAGCTGTGGGGGCTAACACCTATGTCTCTCTGCACAGGGACGACCACATTGGTGCACTGCTGGCCATGCGTGGGGATGCCAGCCGGGACATGAAGCAGACCATCATCGAGTCACTAGAGCAGGGCCCCACACAGGCAAACCCCAACTACGTGCCCCTCTTCAGGGAGATTGTTGTGCCCAGTCTGAATGTGACGAAGCTCCTCAAGTAGCCGACCGTCTGCTCATGCGTGTCCCTCGGAGGCGTCATGTCCCTACTTTGAGAAGCATATTAAAGCAAATGTCCCTCTCCAGGGCCACCATTGGTGGCCTTAGCTACAACATGCCTATCCTTTCAGGTGCCCAAGTGTGTGGGGGTGAGGGCTGTGGGGTGGCTTCTGGGTGCCTGGTTCTGTGGGTTTTTCCACCCTCATGTAAATGTGCTTTGTGAGGATGTCTTTGTGCAAAACCTCTCAGTCACTTGTGGGAAATGTGTATGGGTGTCCCTTACTCTGTCACGGGCCTCACTCTGCTCAGCACACACACTCAGGAGCTCTGCCACCTGATGAAAAGAAACGAAAGCCAGGTGGTTTCTGCCTGGTGATGTACCATTCCCAGAAGCTGCTGTTTCTGGGCCCAGCTCTGCCCTGGCTTTCCTGACTATCCCTAGGCTAGCTCCTTGGTCCTCATCATGGAGGAGCAGCTCACCAGCTGGATGCAGGAAGCCTCACCCAGGGAAGCAGAGCCCCATGGGGCAGTGCCGGCCATGTCAGGCACACCAGGATGAGCAGCGCCAGGAGCATGTCAGTAGAAACAGATACGAAACGAATATTTGGAATATGTTTCAAGATCCATATGTCATGCTTATTTGTGATAATTCTTCCCTAACTCAGCCTTGCCTTTATAGCATCTGCCTTCAGTGGTAGCATCATTTTGCAATTATCTTTTAACTTTTTTTGGGGGGGGTGCTGCGGATTAAACCCAGGACATTGCGCATGCTAGGCAAGTGTTCTACCATGGACCTATATCCCCGGTCCTTCTTTTGAGACAGTGTCTTGCAAAACTGCCCAGACTGGCCTTGGACTTGCAGTCCACCTGCCTCAGCCTCCTGAGTAATGGGAATTACAGGTGTACACTGCCACACCTCACTCAGTAATCTTGAAGCTAAGCTACCTAAGAGAATTGCACCCAGAATGAGCAGTCAGCCCATGTCCTTGAAGACTCTGCACACCTGTTCAGCAGAGCAGTGCCAACAGCTCCACGAGAGGAAAGATGTGGTCTGTGTCCCTCTGCCCCGGCTCCCTGTGTACACAGAGGGTCATCCTCCATCCTCAGGACTCTGGAGTCAGTGAGAGGTGGAGAGTATGGCAGGACCCATCCTGGGGGACATCGTGCACTGACAGTGTGAGCTGCATACCACGTGACCATCCTGAGCATGCCTGGAATGCTATGTTTTCTCTCCATCTTTGAGATGGCAGAGTTGATGTCTTCCTTTTATTTCATCCTCACACACTAAGGAAAATTTACAAATAGGCCTTTGTCTCAGAATGGAATTAAGTGAAAATTGGAGAGTGATCTAAGAGGCTCAGAAGAGACAGCCACCCTGGTGACATCCAGCTATTGCTTGTGGTTTGCCCTCTATGTCCAGCCTGCAGTGGGTGTGACTTAATGGAACTGGAACCCACCATACTGGCTGTCATTAGTTACTATATAGTACTTTGCTCCTGTATGCTCGGATGTAGGCCGTGGTCACTGCAAGCCCATGATGATTGAGCGCCAGTTCTCTGGCCAGACAGAAGCACATTCGTGTCTGTGCCCTTGGAGGCCAGGTGTGCAGCCATGGGAAGGGCACTGTCTACTTCCTGGCACATGGGCAGTGTCCATCCTGACACCAGGGGAAGATCATCTCCAAGCTGCTCAGGAGGGGATGCCTGAGTGCGGGCCTGGGCAGGCCCATCCTGTGAGGATGGTTGGCATCTGCTTCCTGCACAGCGCAGCAGGGGGCTACTACCGGACAGAGAAGCCATGTAAAAGGCAGTTGTCCCTGAAGCCTGGCCCAGAAGCATTGCAGCCCCATGCTCCATGCCTCAGTTCATCCTCCCCAGGCCAGCACAACAGTGTCTGCTAAGCCAAAAGAGTTCCTTAGTCTCAGTCCCATCCAGTGAGTTCCAGAGAGTGTGAAGAAGGGGCCCCAGAGTCCCTGCCCTCTGTCCGTCCTGTCTGCTGACACAGTGGTGGGTGAGCCCCCTCATGGCTGCTCCACACAGATTTGTGGCCAGATCCAAAGAGCTGGAGAAACAGCCGCCACTGCGCCCACCTTTCCTTCTCACTGGGACGGGCCATATTGCACCTTCCGACCCTGAAAAGAGAGCTATTAACCCCTGGATCTCAAATGTGGCTCTGTACAGAAATGGGGTCAGTGCAGGTGTGACTGAGATGAAGTCACATAGGCATGGGGAGGCATCATGCGGGGACACAGTGGGAAGGGATGTGTGTTGTGGAGATAGGGTTAGAAGGAGGTGTCTACATGCCAGAGATGCCAGCAGGCACTGGAGCTGGAAGAGACCAGAGGACCGCCCCCTTCCCCTGGCCTCCAGGACCATGACTGTGACCTTGTGAGCCTCCTACTGGGGTTGTCACATTCTGATTCATTGGTTTGAGATGCTTGTGGGTCACTTCACAGCGGTGCCCATTGGCTTCCTCACAGTGGCCAGGGCCACCCCACAGGCAGCATGGAACACACACGTCTGCATCAGTGTTAAGTTCAATGCAGAGCAATGCCTGCCTGCTCCTTCAATCCTGGGTTTTTCTTTTCCAAAGTTTTCACGCAAAATGCCTTGAAATGTTTTAATAGAATTGGTCAAGTAGCAATCAGTCTTGGAGGTTGAGCTCATGATGAGCTCCCTGTGCAGATACTGCCACCATGTATCTGGAGGGACAGCTTAAGGCACATCACCCTGTGATCAGAATCAAGGGTTTGGCCAATTATACTCAATTCACCACTCAAACTCCACCTCAATTCCAGTTTGGACAAAATTCTTTAAATTTCCTTTCATAATAGATAATTGATGTACAGTACATTGAACACCATAACAAAATTATTTTCAAGAAAAATACAGAAGTGAGAAATAGTAATTTTCTAAATTTGTGTACGTTACAGTACCACAAAGTAGGCCAAAGTTCAGTATTAAATAAATAGATATTCTAATAAAGTTTTTTACAACAGCTTCCATAAGGAAATACATTCATGGACTGTTTACATTTTTGTTTTACAAATGACAGCAATAATAGGGTTCTCCTGTCTGAAACGTGGCCACAATGCCCTCCAAGGGTGTGAGGTGTATTCCCAGGACCAGTGCTTCCTTGTCTGAACTCTGGTTCCACTGCAGCTGCGTCCAGCCCTGCAGGTCACACTTGCCCAGACAAGGCTGCCCCCCGCACCAGAGACACCAGCATGGAGCGCCAAGGGGGCATCCGTCGCAGATTTGCCACCTGGCCCTTCTGACCCTGCAGCTTGTGGCCTAGGCAGGTTAAGGCAGCTCCTGCTGTGTGAGCAGTGTGGCCACCTGGCTGCAGGGCAGGTGGGCTGCCCACCTCGGAGGCTCCCAAGTTGCACTGGCTGGTTGTGCTGCTGCCTGGTCTCCTCTGTGAGGAGAGCAACTCCTGGAAACCAGAAGTCCTGCACTTCCTCAAGAGGCCTGAGCTGTGATTCAGTGATAGCAGATGGTTCCAGTCGAAGGAGCTGCTCTGAGGCAGAAGCCAGAGGCTTTTGTGTTGAAAAAACTTAGTTTTCCCTGGTTCCTTTCAACAGTGCCGTTGTGAAAGGGAAGTCATATGCTTTTTCTGTCTGGGACTCACAGTGTGGTATTAACGCCAAGTGCTGCCAACCCCTTTTGAACCCTGAGAATGTGAGCTGTCAGCCTGGACCATGAGGCAGGGAGTTTAGTTTTCCTGAGCAGAGCTGGAAGTGGTTTGTTTCCAAAACGCCTCCTGGAGGGCCCTTGCCCCGCTTTCAGCCCCTCTGGGTTTTCCTCAGTGACCTGGGTGCAGCAGAATTCTGCCTGTGCTCTGAGGGTTGGAGGCGGCCCACCTTTCACCACTCTAGGGGCCAGGGCTGTCCAAGGCCACATCCCTGATCCCTGGGGGCAGTGAGAGGAGATTAAGGACAAGCACAGGGTGCTCTGCCATGCTGTCCTTGGAGGCTCAAGCCCCAGGTCCCTCCCCGCCCTGGGGCTCCGACAGCCTACGTGGGGGCCCCTCCAAGCCCTGCCCAACCTGGTGCTCAGCCACTACCTCAGCGCCAGGAAGGACAGCTCGGCTGAGACCTTGTCTGTGGGGACTGGGCAGCCCTGAGGTCCGGACGTGCGGTCAGCCGCTGCTGACCGGGATAAGGCTGGGCCGCCGGATCTGAGATACCGACGCAACAGATGCCACCGGCCAGAGGGCGACGGGCATCACAGAACCGGCAACGGACGTGACGGGCCAGACGTGTCTTCGCGCCCAGGTTCCCGCCTCGCGGGCCACCGCTCGCAACCCAAAGGTGCGCAAGGACGGATGGCTCCGGATGAGCTGTCGACCCGGTGCCCCGGCAGCGACGGAAGGATGACCCCGGCCTGGCTGTCTGGACCCCGAGTCGGTGCGGCTCCGCCGGGCACGTTGTCCGGGTCACAGCGGCGTCTCCTCCTGCTCCAGCGCCAGCGGCGGCAGCTCGACAGGGCCCGGCGGCTGCAGCGAGGCCAGCTTGCGCAGTTCGGGGCGGCGGCGCGCACGCGGCCGCTGGAACGAGCGCCGGCTGTGCACGCGCCGCGCCGCTGCCGACCGCGCATGCGCCCCGGGTCCCGGAGTGCGAGCAGACTGCGCGGGGCTTGCGGGTGGCAAGGGTGCGGGCCACGGGGGCTGTGGGGCAGCGGGCGGACCTCGGCGCGGGGACGAACGTCCGGTCAGTGGCGTGTCGGAGCCGGTGTCACCTGTGGGGTACAGGGCGTGAGGCTGCGGCGTCCAGGGCTGGGGGGGGCCCTGCAGTGCTCTGCTACGCGCTCCACGCCAGGCCGCGACGGCTCCCGCCCCTCTGCACACGCAGCAACCGCTCTAAGGACAGAAGAAGACACTGGGGAGGGGCAAGCGAGATCCAGAGGAAGAGCAGGGACCGGCGGAAGGACAGCAGTGGACACCCGGCTGCACGGCCCCCTAGTCCCAGTGGCCCGGCTCACAGGGTGCCACAGTGATGGGCTAGGCTCTTGGCCTCTGCCAGCGTCTACCAGGCAGAAGAACTTCCTCCCCCGTTTAAAATGGGCCTGAAACCTGACGCGGGCCGGACCCACGTATCTACAACACTAATTCCCATATGCACAGAGCACCCAAAGGAAAACCTGGAATGACCGAAACCCAGCCGCCAGAGGGCTCTGCGGGTTCCTCACCCCTTCTTGGGTCTGGCCCTGCAGGAGCCCTAGCAAGGGTGCTGGACAGCCAGCTGCTAGGCAGAGCCCTCCTGCGCCTTCCCCGCACCGTGTGTGTGAGAGGTAGAAGAGACCCACTGCCTCTGTCCTGGGCGTGCTTCTGCGCCTGGGCGGGCTCCAGGGCCCCTTCCTGCACATTGCCCTTCCTGCTCCTTGCTTCTGGGCTGAAGTGAGATTCCGGCCGACCACACAGACCCCCCCCATGATCCAGCTGATAGTCTGAAAGTGAATTCTCACTAGGACAACCTGCAAACGCCCTCAAGCCCTCTGGATCCCTGTGTCCTAACGGGAGAAGCAGAGACAGACTGGTTCCTCAGCATCCCCTGAGAAAGCTGGAGCTGATGGAAGCTGGGGATCTAGGGGAGGAAGAGCTGCTGGAGAGAGCCGGAGAGTGCAGGTCCAGGAGAGCCCTGGAGGAAGCATCAGAGAGAACAGGCGTTAGGTGGTTGTCAGTTACATGTGCGTGGATTCTGGGAGGGTGCGGGGCCGCTCTTCCGGGCTATCGGCCAGCAAGAAGGAGTCCACCGACTTGTTGCTGAGGCGGAAGGGTGCCAGGCGGCGGAAGTTGCTGGGAGACTGAGGGATCTGCACACGGGCCCTCTGGGAGGGCACCACAGTCTCCCCTGGGGACAGCCAGGGTGGCACCCTGGCAAGGATGCTGGGGTCCAGGTCCTCATCCAGGGAGAACACAGGGTTGTCAATTCCTAGGAGAGAGGGCAGTGCTAATTAGCCTCGCAGGAGCCCCAGCAGGGCAGGGGAACACACTGTCCAAGCCGAACGCAGCTCCTTCTGTGACTACCACAAGGTCACCTGCATGGTCCATCCTGTGCCTTTTAGCCTGCAGCCCTCACCCGCATTCCCTCCCTGTCCTTGGACACAGAGCCCTGGCCTGCTGGGCCACCTGCCCTGGGGAAGGTTGCCAGGGTAGAGGAAGCAGCACCACAGCTGGGGTCTCTAGGCACCAAGGGTGCCACCCCCCATCCCCAGCATCCCTCACCTGCCGGGGAGTCTGAGGCTGTGTCCTTTGTGACGTTGGCCAGAAACTCAATGCCCCCACTGGTCTTCTCAGCTTCATAATCCGGGGCCTCCTCAGGGTCTGAAAGTTCCAAATCTTTGGGGCAGGGTACAAGAAGAGGAAGCTGGGCTGGGGCTAGAGTGACCCGGGTTCTTGGCAGCTAGTGTGCATCCCAAGGGTTGTCATTGTAGCTGCCATGATCCAGCAGCGCTCAGGCAGCCCGGTAGCCAGGGACTCGGGTGGGTTGGGCAGAGGCAGAACCACCCGGTTCCCCTGCCCAACTGTGGGAGGGGGTGCCACTTTGCGGCTGGGCCAGGGAGGATAGGAAGAGAGGGCTTGTCCCTGTGACCCACGCACCACACCATACCTTTCTCCTTGATGGCGAAGTTATGGGCTGGGCTCTCCATGGGCAGCTTCCCATTGGGGATGCTGCTGTTCCTCTGTGAACAAGCGTGAGCCCTTACAGATGCACCCCACATTCAGGCCCAGCCCACACCCAACCCCCTGACCCTGACTTGTGTCCGGAGCCCTGCCTAACTCGGCTCCCCTTGCCCTGCCCACACAGCTCCCTCACCCGCTTTTGTGCACGCTCTCTCTTGTACAGCTTGGCTGCTTTCTTTTTCTGGTTGATGCCCAGCTTGGCCGACTTGAAGGACTCCAGGCGCTTGCGCATGGTCCTGTGGAAGATTTCTTTGTCCTGCTTCTCAGCCTCGCTAGGTATCAGCTTGTGCCGGCTGTAGAGGTGCTTGTACTGGGAAGGGGTGGTGGGACAGGCTGGTGGTCAGGAGTGGCCCAGACCCCTATGTCCCGGGGAGGGGAGGACCCCAGGGAAGAGAGGGTCTGTGCAACCCTGAGCCTACCTCCTGCCTCGGCTTGTACAGGTACTGCTGCAGCGTGTGGTGGGTGACCATGTCCTCTGTGTCGCGGATACTCCTTCGCCGCTGCTCCAGGGACTGCATGTCCAGGCACACAGCGCTCACATTCTCCCTCCTGCACAGACGGATGCTAAGCCAGGACCTGACCTGGGTGTTGCTGCTGCCCTTCACCCCCTGACCAGGCCAGGACCCCTGGGCTCCTGGAGCCCTGGACTCCTCTTCTGCATGGGGCTTTACTTGACTGGCCCCATTGGAGCCTCCCCACCTCCTGTTTAAGGTGCCCTGCAGTCTCTTTCCAAAGCCCCACCTGAGACCCCAGAAGCACCTGCCCACTGCTCTCCCCATTCTCAGACTTGCACCAGCGACTGGCCAGAGATGTCCATCAGCTGCCAGGCCATCATATGGAAATCCCAGACCTGCCCTGGTGGCCTGTCCTGGTCCAGGACTTCACGTCTAGGCACACGCTCAGGCCTTAGGCCCTTGCATCTGCTGGCCCCACCCCATCCCTCCCTGCATCTGCTTTACGAGAACATGACCTTGCTGCCTGTTCCAAAAGGTTCACCTGTGTTATGCCAACACTGGCCCCTCTTTCTGGACCCCTTCATCCTGTGCCACCCGCAGCGTCCAGGCCAAAAAGCCCATTTAGGGCCTGCAGGAGGAGGTGGTCAGGGGCACAGAAAAGGGTATGGGCAAGGGGTGGCCTCGGGGACACATACAGGAGATAGGAGACTGAAGCTTCCACAGTAGACGGGCGCGGTGTGCCAAAGTCCACGTTGACCATGTTGTCAGTGCTTGGGGAGCGAATGAAGGCCAGAGACCCACGCCGCTCTCCCTGCAAGAAGTGTCTGGTTGGCCAACAAGGAGGGTGGGTGGGCAATACCTCCTATAAGAAGGCCAGGCCTGGTCCCCATGCTTGGGGACTCATGGGCTCCAGGAGACAGAGATGGAGCCCAGGGAAGGCAAGTTCACCCTATCCAGTGTCTACCCCAGGATAACCTCCAGGAGATACTTGGGGGTCTAGGGAAACATGGTCCACACCTGGAGATTAGGACAATGGCCCCGTCCCCAGCAGGCCTCCATCCCCCAGGCCTCAGGCCCAGAAGGGTCTTGGGTGACACAGTATATTGGTTGGGTCACTTCCCCCCAATCCCACCCCAGGACTCTGCTGGAGGGAGCAGAGCCCAAGGCTATGGTCATGAGTCAGGGTCGGGTTGGGCACAGCGGAGGCTCAGGGCCCTGCCTGGTGTCCAATCATCTTCATGGAGGTGAGGAGCACCCCATAGACAAGAAGCAGGAAGCAGAGGACACCAAAGGCTCTTTCCTGTCCCCATCCAGGCTTCTGGGTCTCAGAAGGCTAGGTTTGCCTCTGTGTGAGTTCTGCCCCAGAGGAGGCCTGGTGAGCATCTGAGGCTGAGGACTGCTCTGCACCTGGGCAGCCTGGACCTAAACCTGAGCTTGGCGTCAGAGCTGCAGGGCCCAGGGGACATGGTCGTGTCAGTAGTGGGTCCTGAATGCACTGGTTGCAAAACAGTTACATGTATGCCATTGGGGGAGGGGTGGCCTGGCTTCTCATCCTCTGTGGTGGGGGGTGGGGGTGGGCTGGGACCTTCGGTGACCGATGTGTCATGCCTGTGTCCCATCCCACACATCCTGAGCCCTGAGGGCAAGCTGGATGGTCAGGTACAGTGCTTGTGCCATCAGACCCTGGGGGCCACAGTAGGGCCAGTCCCCTAATTCCCGGAGAGAGATGGCATATTCCCGTACCTCAGCCACATAGCTAATGGCATCCTTCAGGTTCAGCTCATGGAAAACATTCAGAATCCGATCTCGAGACTTTTGGGCTGACCTTCTCATGAGGACTTTGCTGAGGACCTTCCTGTCAAAATTGGACCACCTGGGGACAAATGGTCACACCATCAGCACTCTTGGCCTGGGGCTCCTGCCCCACAGAGATCTGGACATAGGGATGGATGGACAAAAGTCTGTGGAGCTGCACCCACAGCAAGACCGTCTCTGGGTTTCCTGGCCCAAGACACTCTGGGGGTGACATCAGCCATGCCACCGGTTCCATCCCACCACTCTGCTCCCATTTGATGGCAGTGTCAGTAGAATGCAAAGGAAACCATCATCTTGTGTGACTTCATGAGGTTTCCAAGGGCCACGTGAGCCTCAGAGGGTGGCACAAGGACAGAGCTGGGGTTGGGGGGCTGTTTGCCCCTGTTCCAGCCCCGAGGCAGCATGCCTGGGCTTTGTGCTAACTTTGCTGCCCCTGGCGGAACGCTGATGTTTATCTCATACAGCAGGGTCTATGTGTGTGACTCTAATTCCTTATTTTAAGTGTCAAGCGTATTTTATAATAAAAGAGATGATTCCATTTCATGGACAAATAATTTTAAATGCTGATGGATACTAACACACCCTTTCTGTGTTCATAGAATGGGGGAAACTATTTATTTTCCTGATATTCAATTCCCACATAATTTAGCAATTTGGAATTAAGCAGCCGTAGCGAAAGGGCATCACTTTCTGCCCAGGAACAAGATATGTGTCCTTGTCGTGTCCACAGCACCAGCCCCGCCGCAGGCATCAGCTTCTTCACCTGTGTGTACCTGCAGGTCTGGGTCACACCGACCCTATCCAGTTGTACCCTGAGTGGCAAGACCAGTCCAGAACCCAGACAGCTCGCCTGGCGGCCCTGGCCCTGTTGAATGAGGGTCTCCAGAAGCTGGTCATGAGATTCTTGGGTCACAGTGACACGATCTACATGGCCCTGTCTAGCACCTGTGTCCCTCAGGCCTATGATCCAGGGTCACCAACTGAAGGAAGAGCAGGAAACCAACAGCTGAGACCAATGTGCATCACAAACTGTACCCATTTTGGCCTAGGATTTGTCCTGATGGCTCAGGCCACTTACTTATCTCTGAGATAATTGTGTCCGATCTGTCCCGAGATGTCCTCTATGGCTGAGAGGATGTGGTCAAAAGCCTGTTGGAGAAAAGGAATGTACAGAGGATCACAGGACGGCCCAGCCCCCCCGCAGAAAGCAGGGGCCATGCAGGTGACGCATGGTGCTCCTCTCTTCCATCCTCCCCAATGTCGCCACCCTACCCGGCCATGCAGCTTCTCATTGAGCTTGGGCTCCCTCTGCTCGCTCCGCTTCACCTTCAGCCACTGCACCAGGGGCTTGATTGTCAGGCCCTGGGAGACAGACAGGCTTGCTGACCCATGGCCAAGCAGAGCACCACCCTGTGCAAGGCCACAGTGGGCCCAGTCTAGCCTGTGGAGCAGCATGACACCAGAAAGTGTTAACTGGGCCTCTGCACATCCACTGCCTGGGAACAATACTCAGGACAACTGGGCTGTGTCCCCTGTGGGGCCACGTGAAAACCTACAAAACACTCCTAGTTACTAAAATTACAAAATCCAATTTGGGTCTGAGCCTGGAAACACTGGTCCCACAGTGCTGGGGCCAGGGATGGGGCCACTACAGAGCCTGGCAGACGAGCTGCACCTGGAAGATGACTGTGAAGAAGACGACGATCAACGTGGTGCTGACAAACAGGTTCTTCTCTTTGACCTTCTTCTCATCCAGAAGCACAACCAGGGCATAGGCCACAGCCCCTCGCAGGCCACCGTAGGACATCACCACCTGGTCGATGGTCTCTAGCTGCACCATGCGGTACCGGTTCAGGATCCAGGTCTGCAGGATGACGCCTGCAGTGGGGAAGGAGGCTCAGCTCTGCAGCTCCCACCCTAGAACGGCTCAGGTGCCTGCAGCCACATGCCCTGCAGGGCCCCTATCCCCTGAACCTGTCCCCCTTGAACTTCAGACAGCGCCTCCATTTCAAGGCTGCGAAGAAGCCTGGGCACTCATCAGGGTTGGTGGCCAGGCTGGTCTTTGGGGCACTGCCCTGGGCCCTGAACCTATAGTTCCTGAATGTCCCAGTCCTCACCAATGGCCCGGTACACGGAGATGAAGAGCAGCGTGAGCAGCACGAAGGCTGTGTTCCAGGTCCAGATGAGTGGGTCCACGGCGGAGATGCCCAGGAACATGAAGATGATGGTCTCCGCCCCGCTGGCCAGCATCTTCATGGTGTAGCGCACTGTGGTGGCTGACTGCTCTGAGATGTTGGCCTTCACATACTTCTGGCAGCAGATGCCACAAAAGGTGATTCTGGGGGCAGGTGGTTGGCCATGAGGCTGCGCTCAGTGGGCCACCCCTGGGGACTGGACCCTTTCCAAGGGCCAGCCCCGACCATCCCTCAGCCTGGTGGTGTCACAGGTGAAACAGGCAGTGTCTGAATCCTGGACCAACATCCTCCTGCTGGTCAGCCCTGCACTATGTGCACCAACTGGGCTTCTCCTCAGCTGGTGCCCTGAGCTTGGTGCTCTCTGCTGCCCTCTGCCCCCTACTTGGGCCTGGGCACCCAGAATGACAGCGACCTGTTCCTGACCCTCAAGTGGTAGCCTATGCATCTATCCATGGCCCCCACAGGCCATTGATGTCTTCCGGGCCATGCCAGCCTTGAGAGAGCCCTGTCTGGGCAAAGGGCTGCATGCCTGAGTGGATGGCCTGGGCCCACAAGATCACATGTGTTCCCTCTGGCCCTGACCACCCCCCAGCAGGTTCTGTAGCTACAGACAATTCAGCAGAAACACCCAGTCCTTAAAATTAAATAAATAAAATTCCTCAACCCACACAATAAATTTCCAGCCAGCTTGGAGACCAGGCTGCTGGAATGTGTGCTCTAAAGGTCGCACCCAAGGAGGGCAGTGTGGGTTTACCCCGTGTGCCCTGCCATGGCAGCTGAGTATGAATGGCTGGGCATGAACTTGCCCACACTGGCTTTCGGTGCCCCAGAGTCTCTGGTCTCTGCCCAGCTGCCTGAGGGCTGCTGCTTAAGCTCCAGGCTCCATGCACACCCAGGGACTTACGCCAGGATGGCCGACAGGGACAGCATCTCAGATGTGAGGTACGACAGGTAGGAGATGACGAAGACGAAGCCGGGCTCGATGATACGCACATGCTTGGTGAAGCGTGTCACCAGGGACAGCAGGAAGGCGAAGACTACCCCCACCAGCGTGCCCCCCAGGCTCACCACGAAGAAGGACACTGCGAGGGACAGGGTGTGGCTAAGGCGCCTGAATGGCCCTTTGTGCAGGGCGTGGGCAAGGCCATGCCACTTGGGCTGCCTTTTCCAGCCTTTCCTTGTGGGGATTGCCTGGCAACCGCCCATGGAGGTCCAAGAGCTCGGAAACTGGCCGGTCCCTGCTCTCTGGGGAGAGGGTCCCATCTTGGAACCAGCCCTAGGGCAGAAAAGGGCACAGGGTGGCACCTTGCCCCCAGGATCCCCCGACCCCATGAGGGAATGAACATCGCCCAGATGCAGCCCTGTGGCCTAGGCTGGCAGCAAGGACCAGGCTCCATGTCATCTGACACTGTCCATCTGTCCTTTTCTGGGAGCTCCAGGATGACTGTTGTCCCTACCCAGGGAGTCACCCAGAACCCCTCAGGATCCAAATTGTGTTTGAGGTGTCTGAGAAGGAGGCGTGCACAGAGCTCAGTTCTGCAACTGTAATGGTTTGACCTAAATTGTGCCTCATGTCCTGTGTGTTTGCAGGTGAGGTTTTGGAAGGTAATTGGATCACAGGGTGCAAACCATGTCTACTGATTAACCCATCAATGGATTCACAGCTGAAGAGCTTCGGAGGTGGGGGCACGGTGGAAGAGGTGTGACCTGCAGGGTGTCTTGTCCCCAGCTCTCCCTCCCCTCTCTTCCTCAGGCTCTTTCTCTCCTCTCTGCTTCCTTCCTCCCTCCCTGTCCACTTCCTGGCTGCCATGACACGAGCAGTTGTCCTCTGCCAGGCCCTTCCACCGTGCCATTTCTCCTTGGAGCTAGTCCCCTGTGGACTGAACCCTCCGAAACCAAAGAAACCTCTCCTCTTCTAAGTTGTATTTTCCCTTGACAGCAGAAAGCCGGCCAACACAGCGGCATGGCAGAAAAGACTTTTTCTGGTGGGGTTGTGGCTTGAAGAACGGCAGAGGACAGGCCTGAGGGTGGGAAGGCAGGGCCTGCCAGCTACATACCTATGCCCTTCACGCAGTCCACACCTGTCACCTTGTCACCACCCAGCATCACAAAAGACTCAAACACATTGTACAGGACCTGAGGGACAGAAAACGTAACACATCTGGTTAGCCTGTGCTCACAGCTGGCCCTTCCTCATCCCAGTGCCCAGCCTCAGGGACTTGGGCCCTGTGTTGGAGCTGCAGCAGTGCAGACCCTGGAAGGCTGTCAGTAGGAAGAGAGCAAAAGATGAGCAGGGATAAATGGGTGAGAGAATGTTCTGGAAATGGCCAAGTGGATGCAGGAGCTGCTGGATGGATTCCTGAGGTCTCAATGGGTTCCCAGCTGCCTCAAGAGCCATGCAAGCTCTGGTGAGGGCACTGAGGGCCCTGTACTGTCCTGTCCTGACCTGAGGGGATGCAGGAAGTGAGCGTTCAGGGGCCTATTCACTGTGAGCTATCTCACGTCTTCAGGGCCCATGTCCACTGTCTACAAAGTCCCCCCACACCCCCAGTCATCCACTCTCTACTCCCATGAGGACGACCTGGGACAGGTGTGAGACTGCCCCCCCCCAGGCTGTGAAGGGCAGCAGCTGCTCCTCACCTGCAGCTCGTGGCACACAGCCCTTGCCACCTACTGCCTGAGGAGCCATCCCCTGGGAAAATAGCCCAAAGAAACGGCAGCTTTGGCTTCCTTGACTCCTTTGAGGAGCTGAATGTGACCCCTAAAAATTCACTTGTTGAGTCCTGACCCCAGGATCTCAAAATGTCCCTGTGTGTGATGATGGGGCTTTGTAGAGAGGACTGAGGTAAAAAAAAGGGACACCTGGGTGGGCCTAATCCAACCTGACTGGTGTCCCTGAGGAGAAGAGATCAGGGCACAGACATGCATGGAGGACATGGGGAGGAGACGGTGTCCACATGCCCAGGAGAGATGCAGAGGAGCCAGCCCCTGCTCCCTGACCTCAGGCTTCAGCCTCCAGGACAGTGGGAAATGGGCCTCTGGTTTAAGCCCTGGCAGCCCAAGCAGACAATGTAATCCCTATGAGATTTTGTTGTTTATTCATCTATTTTCAGGAAGTCAGGAAGGGGTGGCACCAAGTGTGAGCCACCGCGGACATCCCTTGCTGTGGGGACAGTGACTGTGGGATAGCAGCCATGCAGCCTGACCTGGAAGGCTTGTGTGGATGAGTCCACAGTGGTGAGAAAGAGAAGAAAAGCAAAGGATCGATGCACCAGAGCTCTGAGTTAGGAGGGAGTGCAGGCCAGGCCACCCATGCTCCACACACTGGGTGCTGCTAGCAAGAGGGACAGCCGAGCACAGCCAGAGGGGGCACCCTGGGCAAACAAGGGGCTGCCCATGCATAGCAGATCCCTCCATCTTGCTTACTGATCCCAGGGATGTGAGTGACACTCACTGGGCCCCAGGTCCCTGGCCTCCCTGTAACCTTAATGGAAACACTCTGTCTGGGCCTCAAGGGCCCACCTGTTGCTTACCACGGTCACGGCATCGTTCAGCAGTGACTCCCCAAAGACGATGATAAACAGGACCTCATTGACGTGGACTTCTTCAAACACAGCCAGGACGGCCACCGGGTCCACAGCAGCAATGAGGCTGCCAAACAGCAGGAAGTCCAGGAGCCCAGTCTGCAGGTCGCCTGCAGGACAAGCCGGCCATGGACGAGAGTACAACATGGTCCCTGCCCAGGACGAAAGCCAGGCAGCCAGGGCAGGGTGTCCTCGGCCTCTGCCACTAGCCCCAGACCTCACAGCCCCAAAGAGAGGTGGAGGTACACTTGTGGTGCCTCACACTATGGGCTAGTGATGGGGCTGGGGACTGTCAGGGACAGCCAGAGGGAGCCCATGGCTGGACGCCCCCAGGACGCCAAGGAGACTGGGTTCTCAGGAGGGCTTCACTCTCCCTCCTGGGCTGGGTCAGAACCACCCTCCCCTGGGGCCAAAGTGCAAGGCTGGCTGGGAGGTTAGTGCCCCACAGAAAGGGTCCCCAGGGGAGGGCAGGGGACCCCAAGATTCCTGTGAACCCCAAAGCCCAGAAGCCACCAGCTAGTGTCAACAGTGCCTGTTGCTACACAGACCTGCTTGCCTTCTAGACACAAATGGATTCAAGGCCAGGTGAGACGCCCACAGCACGGGCAGCCAGTTGCTCCAGGACCCTGCCGGACCCTGCAGTACATCCCAGAAATCAGCTGCTCCCCACCAGAGCACAGTCAGCCCCCATGTGGATGAACGTTCCACCCTCTTGGCCCTACGAAGAGCACCTCCAGTGGGAAGCAAGTTAAGCTCTGTGCTCCTCTCTCTACCACAGGCTAGGAGACTGCAGGGGCCTCTGCACTGCCCAGGCTGATCCTTCCCGGTTGGGTGTGGTGGGTGCAGCAAGCACAGCAGGTACACCGGCCTTGACCACTGTCTGAAGAGACTGGTCATTGCCCACCCAGCTCCATCACCTCCCAGAGGAGATAGCCAATGCCCAGCCTTGGCCAGCTGTGTCCCAGGTGCTGAGCAGGCCACCCGTGTCTGTGTCCACCATGGGAAGTGGCCCTGCCTCTCCTGTGTGACCAGCATGACAGTGACATTTGTCCTACAGGACAGTGTGGCAGGACAGGCCATAGAGCTTACAGAACAGACATGTTTGCCACTGCTCGGCTGCTTGCACATTAACACCTGTGCCTTTTATCATAAGGACACTGGCTTCATGAAAGCCAGGTTTGGGGTCTGCCAGGCAGGGCGAGGAGCCCCACATACGTGCTCACCCAGGAGAGGCCGACACTGAGGACACAGATGCACTGGCCAGCCCCTCAGGCTTCTCCTCTGCTGCAGCACAACCTGAGATGCCACAGCCAGCACCTAGCAGTGTTGGCTTTCTGGCGAGGACAAGCGTGACCCTCATGGGGTTGTGGGGATCAGTCCCGGAGTCCCTGAGCCAGCCCCTGAGGCAGCCATCATCGTGGGTGTCCTGACCACATATACTGCTGCCTGTGATGGGGGACTCCCACCCATCACACAGCCATCTGCCATACTCTCTGGTGGTCTCTGCCTGAGAGATGCTGGACAACAGGGGCACTTGAGGGAGCACCCTGTGAGGGGACACAGTCCTGAGGGGTGGATGTGCCCAGAATGACTGCATTTCCCCATCCATGGTCTCCTCCGGCTCAAGGTTGTTTCCCCCACTGACCAAACCTCAAGACATAATGGGGGACCAAGGGGGTACTGGGCCTTGTGTACCCCACCTTGGCCTCTGCACCTGCCCAGCACACAGGCCTACCCTTTGGGGACTCACCCATTAGGCCACTGAGGAAGACGCCATAAAGTGACAGGCCTGTGGTGGCCGCATTCCACACAGTGCCAATGACCGCATACAGCAGGATGGTGCCCAGGTTCCCAAAGAAGAGCCGGTTGGGCATGAAGTAGCCAGCATCCAGCACAATGGGGGGCAGCAGGTAGAAGAAGAAGAGTGTGGGCGTCAGCGTGAAGGAGGCGATGTGATCAGCTGCCCAGACGATGCCCCCCAGCACCAGGCCCAGCACGATGAGCAGCGCACTCTCAGGCACAACGCTGGTGACCTTGTGGGATAGGTGGAAAACTGCGGGCAGGGGAGCAAGGTCAGGGGTGTTGGGGGAGGGGAGGGGAACTGCAGAAAGGAGAGGGGGTCAGGTGGGGGGCCAGATCCCTCCCAGGGCCACACCCATGGGAGCAGGCTGAGGTCCTCATTCCAGGCCCCTGAGACACCTTCAAGGCCCCTCCCTGCCCCCCCCGGCACTCCAAAGGGCATGGGGGTGATGACGCCCATCTGAAGCTGGCACCTAAAGATAGGGCCCTACGGGCCAGTGTCTCCCTCCTGTGCAGAGGGAGGGATCCTGGGCTGAGGAAGGGGCTGCACCACAGCCCCGGGGGTCCGGCCCGATCTGGCTTCCTACATACACCCACCAGCTACTTTTCTCTGCACCTGGGGCTTGTCCCCTCCCCTGGGGGTACAGTCCCCTCCCCAGACACCAGGCCCCGGGAGCAGGCTCTGAGGAAGGGTCTCTGGGTCTCACAGGCACCACTTGGTCCCCACATTCAAGCTTGCAGGGGCTGCCAATGGCCCTGCCCACAGCCAGCTCCACGTGGGCCACGTCTCTCTGCTCCATTTGGACACGGGAAACAAGTGACCAGGATTCCCGTCTTAAGCTGGATTCCAAAATAGCTGGGGTAGTGACACTTGAGGGTTACTCCCCCAGCTTAAGCAATGTGTGGCCTAGTGTCTTTCAGCACTGCAGTCTCATTATTGACATGACCTCTTTGAGCCTCAGAGGAAGGTTGTTCTGAGACACCAAGAACCCAGCTGGGCCCAGAGCAGTGGGAGGAGCAGTGCGACACTGTCTGGGGAGGAGAAGGGCGAAGGTGAGAGGCAGCGGGTTCTTGGGGTGAGTTCCAGCATTATAGACAGCTAGATTATGCAGAAACATTCTAGGCAGTCAGACAGGGCGAGGCCCTGGGGGGAGTCAGTGCAGAGGTGAGAGCACAGCACAGCTGTGGCCGGAGGCGCCTCTGTCAAAGGCCAGGCCTCAAACAAAGACGGAATGACCAGGCCTACACGCCTCCCCGAGGGATAAGCAATAAATTAAAGATTATACTCACCTGGTCCAATAAAGTCTAGATAAGCATCAGTCACCCCGGCGGGTAACCAGGACCTCCTGATCCATCCCTTGCTAAAAAGGTCCTTATTCTCTCCACGTGCACTTGCTCCGTGACCTGCTTCCCCACTGATCACATTACCTAAGCGGCTGCACTTGGAATCTTATTGATCATAGTTTTGTCCCACATTGTACCCACCCTGTGATTTTGCTCTATAAAACTTCCTCTGGAGAGTGGGGTCCACGGCAACCCACTTTCGGGTTCCCTCCTGTCTCTCAGAAGCTCTCTCGCTCTCTCACTCTCTCTCAGTAAGTTTTTCCTACTCTTAACCTCCATTGTTCCTTCGAATCCATTCTATGATTTTGGAGAACGTGAACTCGGCGTGCCTGACATCCAGCAGGTTGGGAGTTACATTTTCCCCCTAGTCCTTACCAGGTGACCTGGACTGGGCTCCGAAGCCTGGCTGTCCATATGTATTTGGGGGTCACTGCCGGGACTGGATGGCCCCACGCCTGGGGGAGGCACCCTGGCAGCTGTTGGCTGCACACAGCCCCACATCAAATGCCAGGGCTGCCCTCCCTGAGCCTGGGTGAGCAGCATGGCACTGGGAAGTCTGCGTCTGCACTGCCAGCCTTTGACCCTGTCACCAGGGCGAGGCTCAGACTGACACACTCTCGGTCACTGGCCTGTGGTCCCCACTCCAGATTTGGAAACTCCAGCAGCAGAGGCAGAGGAGCCCCCTCAGCCTCCAGCAGCGCCCCATGCTGGTTGCCCTTCCTGAAGTGACTAAGGCTCAGGTTTTCCTCCCAGTTCAAACACCGGGAGCCAGTGCCACATGGGTGATGACTGCCAAACACACTGGGCACATGAGAAGAATGTGTCACAGATGGTGACTACCTGGAATGAGGGAGGCTGCAGGGAACACGGAGGGACAGTTCCCTGGAATCCTCTGGGTCCTGCCCGTGGCTGGCAGGGAGAGAGGCCACCTTGTGGGAGAGGATGCCCTGCTCCGGGCCCCCAGGGCAGCTCCCTAGACAGGCAGCTGAGAGCTCATAGGCCCAGGCAGCACTCAGTCCAGGAGTTTGCATTGAGGACTCCAAGGCCCGGAGTCATGCTATGGACTCTGAAGCCAGGACAGCATGGCTGGAGGAGGCCGGGGCACAAGCTCCCTGCTCTGAGCCTCCTGATTCCTTATCAAGCCCAGAGATGGCCAGATGGTGCTGTGCTCTGTTCTTCCCAAACCGTGACCCTGGGCTCAGTGTCCACAGCTATGCTCAAAAAGGCTGAGGCCCTCTCCTAAGCCAGCACATCTTCTGCAGTTCCGACATGCCCAGGGTGGGGAGGCGTCTTTCTCCTTGACAGAGGATGTGTGACTTTGGTGGTGTCCCTGATCCCCAGAGCCCAAGCACAGCACCTGCTGGAGGCTGTGCAGACCCCACCTGGATCTTCTCTGATCCTGTATCTGCCTTTCTTCATGCCTAAGGTGGCAGGGATCGCTTACACTTGTGACAGCTGAGTCCCCACCCTGACCCCATTCAGGGTCCCATGGTCTGGGGGGCCTGCTCTTGATGTTGCCACTGGTTAGACAGCAGAAGTACCAGAGACCTCTGAGCTCCAGCTTTGGCCCCACTGGGAGGCAGCCATGAGGGCATCTGCACAGGACTTGGGTCCCAGATTGGGTGTTTGTAGAGATCGCACCTTCATGAAGTTCAGGGAGGCTGTGGAGCCAGGCTCATCTCAAAGCAGCAGCACAACACTGCCCTTTGGGAGCTCCAGGGATACGTAACGCTACACGTTGGTCCTCCTTGTGTTCCGTGTGGCAGCTGATGCCTGTAGGTTGTCATTCACCAGGAGCTCAGGTGGATAAAAAGTAGGCTGGCTCCACACCAAACATGCTTACTCAGAAGTAGGTCCTGAAAACCCACAGAAAAAAATAATTGGCTCTTTTGACTTCCCGAGAAGAGCAGGTGTCCACATGCGGTGTAGATGGGAGTGTGGAGTGCTTGCAGCCCTTTGCCATCCCATCTCCCACCAGCATCTCCAGGGGACCGAGCCAGGCCTCCCGCACCCAGCAAGGTCCGGCCATCTTCCTGTGCGTGGGAGGCATGTCTTTCCTCTCCTGTGAGCTGTTTATTTGTAGATCTTGCTGGCTCCTTCATCTTCACGGACACGTGGCTTTTCCTGGGCTGAGACCTCTGCCCTACCCAACACGATGTCTGTAGGGCTGCCTGATGCCTGAGGATGGCAGGACAGCAGGGAGCCCCCTGGTGCTCCATCTGTCAGGCATGCATGTGTCCATCCTCTTTACTCCTCCTCCGACCAGGGTCAGGCTTTCCTGGGCACCAAGTCCCAGCACCCTCTGACCTCAACCTCTGCCCTGGAGCAGTAACCCCCAGCTCTGTCCTTGACTGCAGGCCCTGTCCCATGCTGCAAAAATGGGCATGACGCTGCTTCCGAACCAAGCTGGGCTGGCCCAGGGGACACTGCCTCTGGACTGCAGGAGGGGCTCTGTCAGCTGGGCTCTGCCTCTTCTACAGTGGCGCTGCTTCTTTGTTTTTCTGTCTGGGTGCCAGAAGCTGCTTCTCACCCCCAGGACAGCCTGGTTGCAATCACAGAGCTCCACATCACAGTCGTGCCCATTTCAGCTGAGGCTTTGCTCTTCCTTCAATTCCCAGGATGTCCTGGTGCTCTAGAGCACACAGCTGTGCCTGTGTGCCTCTCCCTTCTGGAGGCTGGTCATCTCAACTTTTTCTCCAAGCTTCTGCTCAGAGGCTCATGGTGTGAGCTCTCAAGGCCTGCTCCTGAGCCAGGGCACTTGGGGCACCCCCAGCCTGAGCAAGGGTCTGGCCCTGTGACTGCCTCTCAGGCACAGTTCGCATTGTAATTAGATAAACTGAAGATTCAGTGGTGTTAAGTGGCCGTCTGCTAATGACTCAGAAATTGGAGGTATGGTGGCATTTCAGGAGTCGGAGCCCACTCCTGCCAGGTGGCCTGCACTGAACACCTGCAGCTGGCTGCAGGGCCTGATGGGTGGGGGTAGCCACAGGCATGGAGCTGGTTCTGACTTGCTGCAGTCTGGCGTTTGGGGTTGTGGGTTGGGGCGTGCAGGTTGCTGGGCACATCAGGCCCTCATCCATGGCACCATCCGCCCCTCATCCATGGCACTGAGAACCAGTCACTGCTACTCCCAGTCACGTGGGTCTTCAGGGAGTGAGAGGGCTACAAGGGTGCCTGTGACTGTCCCTACCTGCACACAGCGCCCTCTCACACTGCTAGGCCCAGTCTTGGGGCCATGAAACACCAGCACAGTGTGAGCACCCCAGTGGGGAGCTGGTGCCTCGGCCTGCAGCCTGCAGGGCCCAGCTACCAGGCCTGTCCATGTCCGGTTCTCAGTCTACTGAGGTCACTTGGGAAAGTGCAACCCCATAGGCTGGGGCAGATGCCGGGGTCTGGGCCTGGAGGGTCCCTAAAGGCTACGGGCGAAGGTGGGGGTCCCTGGGTGGTACTGATGGGGGGTACACCCTCGGGAGGCAGGGCCTCGAGGGGACCCCCATGTCTATCATTTTCTTTTCACCCATTGCCATGAGGGGACCTGTTTGCTCCGCCACACTTGCAACATGTTGTGCTGCCACAGCCCAGAATGGCAGAGCCAGTGGTCAGGGGCTGGAACCTTCAGACCAACAGAGCCAGGTTAATCTTCCCTCCTGCTGAGCGATTGTCTCAGGTGCTTGCTGCAGTGACAGCAGCTGGGCACACTGCAGAGGGCATGTATGGGCCTGCACAGACAGATAGGCCAGAGCCAGCCACTAAGTACAACCTAGAAGAAACCAGAGATAGTGGCCACGGTTGGGAGGACCTTTCAGAGGACAGACGGAAGCATCAAGGGACCAGGGATGATGAGGCCAGGGGCAGTGAGGGACAGTGGGATGGGAGGACAGATACCCAAGAAGCCCAGGAGTGAGTGGCTGGGGGGCCGAGAGTCACAGGTAATTAAGCACAGAATGGCACAGTCGCCAGATGGTGACAACAGGGCAGGGTGCTTTAGCTCTAATTACAAACCCTCCAGCTGAAGGTGACTGGCCAGCCAGGGAGCCTGCCGAGCTTCGCTGCCCCCAGCCCGGTCACCCACTGCCAAGGATCTCTCAAGGTGACAGCCAGTTTAGCTGAGTCCACGCAAATGCAGGGCACAGTAAATCCCCTGGTTTTACTTTAACACGCACGAGCCTCGGAGAATCAGACTCTGCCTAATGAGCCAAGCGGACCGGAAGGGGGCGGGGGTGGGGTGGGGGCAGAGAGCAGGCCAGTGCAGACACTGGCCGGGTACACACGTAGTCACAGCTGCAAGAGGACATGTGGATATGTTCACACACACACACACATACACAGACAGAGACACATACACAGTGATACACACAGACACGCATGGAGAGACCAGACACACACACTCATACCAAGACTCACACAGGCACACACTGACACGAAGGTTCCCTGGTGCCATCCCAGGACAGGGCTGGCTCGTCTGCTGGACCCAGCCCACAGCTGCAGACCCGTCCCTCTGACCTCCACAGTGGCCTCACACACTGGTCCTGGCTGTGCAGACTCAGCTTGCGCGAGGGTTGCAGTGAGGGTGTCAGTGCCAGCAGGGGAGAGAAGTACAGAGTGATATCCACCCGGGCCCTCGCAGATGGACCGAACTGCCCCAGCCCAGCTTGACAGGGCAAGGTGCTGCTGGGCAGCAAGGTGATGGCTCCCAGCCCCTTGGAGAAAGGCCTGCATCCAAAAGGCACTCTTGGGTGGTCACTCGCAACACCCAGCGGAACTCGTCCACATTTAAACTTGAAAGGAAACCATGAGGGCTTCCCAGGGAGGCACAGGGGGGCCCTCACCCTGGTCCCTGGTCCTCGGCCTGCACAGAGGCACTGTGTGTCCTCCTGTGCCTGTGAGGCCTCCTCCCTTCAAAACCATGGATCAACTGCTTGGATTAATTCACACCCTCACCCAACTCAGCTCCCCTGCTCAAACAGGCTGAGGGCAGCCCCAATGCCCCACTTCCCTGTGACCCCTGCCGCCCACAAAAGTGCCATCAGGCAAGAAGGCTCATGGGATGGAGGCCTGGCCCTGGGAGTTGGGGGTCAGGCAGCCACCTGGTCTCAAGGGAGTTCCCACATCTGGACCCCAGCAGTGTAGGGGGAAAGTGGCGAGGTAGAGCCTGGAGTTCTGGGGTTGGCTCCAGGCACAGGGTGAGGCCTGGGTACAACTGAGTCAGGAAGAACACTCACCTGTGTGCGGGTCCAGTGCAGGGAACAGCACACAGAGAGGACCACGCCACAGGTGACCGTGTGCATTCACAGCAACATGGGCACCAGGTCCTCAGGAGAACTGATGCATGGGGACTTGGGGCTATGGGGATCACAGAAGCCGTGGATAGCAGGGCAGCTGTGACCCCACATCTACATGTCCTTGGCACAGCCCTGACAGCCACTCAACTCCTGAAGGCCACCACTTACAAAGCACGACAGGGCTCTGGGTTTGCTTTCTATGACCAAATGATGGCTGGGACTAGATGAAAATGAGGCACAGATTTTACAATCGCATTCACAGGAAGAGACAGGGAGGAGCTCCTATTAACACACCTCACCCAGAGCAAGAAAACGAACTCTGAAAATGTGTAAACACAGACAGATAAGAAGGACCAAGCACAGAGGAGAGATCCAACCCTGAGAAGGGGCACTCCGGAGATACCCTCTCCTCTGCTGTCTTTTCCCAAATGCAGGTCCTGCTGCTTGGATGCAGAGTGTCTTGGTGACCACTGCCCCTGAATGAGGGCAGATCTCTGGCAGGCAAGAGTCAGAATGGGGAGTCCTGAGTTCCCTGTGCCAACAAATCTCCAGCCACTCCCTGTAATTCCCTGTTGACTTACAGAGGAGCAGGGCAGGTCTGTAGCTCCCAACGGAAGCAGAAGGAACAGAGCAGAGATCGCAGCTGCCACCAGCACAGGGATACAGCCGTCACTCTGGCCAGCTGCCTGGTAAGATGGCAGACGCCAGCCAGATCAGTCTTTTCCAGAGGAACTTAACCAAGTGCGGAGTCCCCACTGGCCATCCCATGCTCTGGATTCTATCAGCAGTACCAGACGCATGAAGAAACAGGAAACAGACCAACCCATCGCTCAACAACAGAGACTCAGCCAACCCAGATGCGAATTAGCAGGTAAGGACTTCAGCACAGCTGCTACAACTGTGCTCATGGGGGAGGAAAAGGAAAACATGATTGCCACTCATTTAAATGGTCTGTGTCGGCCATGGAATAGAACAGGGCTTGGCAAATTTTCTCTAAGGAGCAGGCAGTCACCCTGTACATGTGTGGGCTGCACAGTGTAGTTCACAAGGACACATACACAACCACAGTGCCCAGAACCCCACGCACAGGGGGCAGGTGTTGTCCCAGTGAGATGTTGCTATAGAAACAGGGTCAGTCCTTGGGCCCTATTTTTCTGAGCCTAACATGCGAGTTATCAAAGGAGCCAGGTAGAAGTCCTAGAATTGAAGAATGCAGTGTCTGAAATAAAAAATGGCTGGACTTAGAGCCTAGAAATGGGAGAAGAGACCAGGAACTAGAGACAGAGCAATAGGAATAATTCAACTTGAAGCACAGAGAGAAAAGCAGATTTTAAATTGAAAATGATGAAGCTGTGAACAGTCTGTGAGGCATCAAAAGGCCTAGCACATGCAGTGATGTCCAGAAAAAGAGTGGGAGAAGGCAGAGGGCATTTTGAAGGAATAATGGTAAAAAATGGCCTTTATTTAGTTTAGTCAAGGCATCAATTTATAGATTTGTGAAATTCTGCATGTCCCACACAGGGTAAATAAAAAGGTCACTCCACAGGCACATCATGGTCCAACCACTGAAGATAAAAATGAGGAAGTCCTGAAATGTGTCCAAGTTACCAATAAAGCCTTCCATCCTGCTGTCCCCCATCAAGGGCAAGAAAGGAGCAGGACCCAAGAGAAACCTCCTTCCACTTCTCTCCTTGGGCTGCAGATTGTCTGTCTCGGGGGCTGGAGGTTCTGACCGGCCCTGGGTCATGCTGTCCCACCGGATGTCCTGTTTCTCAGGACCCCTACATTTCCACCATTCACTGTCTCCACTGGCTCCTGCCTTGTCCTTATATGATCTTGATGACTGAGAGGCACGAATTATGAAAGGTGTTCTAGCTCATCGCAGAGACTTAGCACTCTTTTTTCCCTTGGGTTTATCAACAACCCTTGGAGGCCCCGCCCAGCGGCACACCAATGAGACAAAGTCCTGCGTACATCCATCCGGGGGTGGCTGGGCCTCCAGCACTGCTCCGTCTCTAGGGATCCATCCTGTCACCAGGTGTGTGGACACATTTCCAACACTGGCCAAAGGCAGGGCAACGTGGGGACTCAGAGCTGCAGCTCTGGACAGGCTGAGTCCTGACCTCGCCCTGCTTGCACATGGGTACTGTCTCAGGAAGTGTGACCTGTCCTTCCTAGGTTTCTCCTCCAGAACAAGGGAGACCAGCCACCTGGGGTTTGGCAGCATCCCAGGGTGTAGTGTCCCACAGTAACTGAGCCCTAGGCTCTGCAAGGCCCACTGCAGAGGATGTGGGCTGTGCCCTTGAGAGGTAGCCAACTGGCCAGTCAGGGGCTTCCCTGAGTCCACAACATTGGTCCCCAGGGACCCCATGGTGGGCCCTGTGGGCACCTGACCCCTACCTTCAGCACTGACAGGGGCTAAGAAACAAGTGAGACCCATGAATGTGGCCAAAGTGGTTTAGCCCAGTGTCTCTCACCTGCAGCAGTGTCCTCAGGAGGGGTCCCGTCCCCTGGCACACAGGGTCCTGTTCTGTCCCCAGTGCTCCTCCTGCCAAGGTCATCCCCTGGCCATCAGCTCCCAAAGGCAGGGCTGGCTGGGGCCTCTGATGGAGAAAGGCTGAATCTGAGGTTCAGACCTGTTTCCCTGAGGGTCAGTGGCATGAGTGGGCAGAGTCCAGGGCAGGTGGACCTGGAAGGGAGCTTGGTGTGGAGGGCAGCATGGAGATAGAGGATGTGGGGGCCCAGCTGTGACACTGGCACTGGTTGGAAAGCCTTGACATGGTGTGGAAAGGGCAGGTGCTGGGCAACCGTGACCAGCACCCTCCACAGAGCCCTGAATGCCAGGAACACAGAGAGTCCACCACAGAGCAGGAGCCGCAAGGTAACAGGCTAGCTTGGACACCAGGACAGCGGTCACGTGAAGTCCACACTAGGGGTGAGCCTGGGGACACAGAGGCTTGGAGAGCTGCAGGGTTTGTGCAGGGATTCTCCAGGGAGGAATTCTCAATCTTTCTGACCTTTGAAGCTTCGTATGAAGAATCCCAGCAAAGCTATTGCCCCTGAGGACTTGGGGCAGATAGATTGTGGCTGTAGCTACCACCATGAGGGAGTTTCTGATTTGTCCCCCTTGCCAGGACTTTGTCACCAGCTTCATCCCAGGCACAGAGCAGGAATGTGACATTCATGTGACACTGGAGCCCCAGCGTGCTCAGAAGGCCAGGTCTGCAGCAGCCCTGTCACCCACAGGCCACCTTGCAGCAGCTTTGCTTCTGATGCAGCAAGGTCAGGGACCAGGGCCTTGAAGTCCCTGCTGCCACCCCCTTGCTGTGGGGCTCCACTGGGCCAGAAGGGCACAGGCAGCCCCTCTCTGTAGAGCCAGAAGTCCATGGTCCCAGTGCTGAGGGCTCCCTGCTCCCAGGGACCTGTTGGGCCACTTAGGAGTAGGTGGTTTCATGTCTTGGACTTGGTCCCCTGTGTAAGATGATAATCTTGCTTTTCTGGGCTCCCTGCGCCCAGATGGGCTGTCTTTGTTCTCCAACCGGAAGAAAACAAAGGGGGTAGATACTTGTTGTCTTCATCTTTGGGGCTCTGGCCTGGCCAACAGGAAGGAGGGTGAAAGGTGCTGGGGTCCCTGTCTCCCATGGACATCATGGCTGGCTCACAGCCCAGCCTGGTTTCCATGGGGCTTGATGGCCCCAGCACATGGCCCATCCAGGTCTGGCCCTAGGGTCTCAGGTGATGTCACAGAGCACGCCCGCAGCAGAAAAGCAGGAAAACAAAAACAAGAAGCAAGCATAGCTGAGGAAACTTGAGAGAAAAGTGCAGGGCTTCCAGACTACATAGCTAGGGACCTGGCTGGGAAGGGCATCCCAGGTCAGACAATGCGCAGCGTAGGCCAGAGTAACACCTCCTGATCCATCCCTCCCAGCTGTCTCCCACACACCACTGAGTGTGGCCATGGTACCTCCCATGGCTGCCAGGGCCTCACTGCACACAGTGCATGTGTCCATCCTGGAACCCACAGGAGAAGGGGAGCCTTGGGAGGGTAATCCCAGCACTCTGAGAGGCTGAGGCAGGAGACTTGCAAATTCAAGTCCTGCGTGGGCAACTTAGCAGGACCCTGCCTCAAAATAAAAAAGGGCTTGGATGTAGCTCAATGCAAAGTCCCTGGGTTCAATCCCCAGTACCAAGGGATAAAGAAAAAGAGAGGGATCCTAAGACAGCTGGGGAGCAAGAACAGGCCACCCAGGGGCAGAATGGGGCCAGACCAGCAGGCAAGCAGGAGACTTCGAATCTCCCAAACAGCAGGGGCGCCTCAGCCACAGCCACCTGTGGGGTTCTGGGCAGAGTCACCATCATTAACGTCAGGGGGTGGAGGAGAGTCCCAAGCTGTCGGGCCTGCAGAGGTGTGCACCCAGGAATGCAGAACTCAGTGTCGGTGCAAACATCAGACCATGTGGGGGCTGGCAGCCAGCACAGGTCCTGGACGTGCTGGGCAGAGGGACTGGCAGACACACAGACAGCCACCCAAGCCAGCCCTAGCCACTCAGGGAGCAGGACACGGAAGGCGGTGGGGCCTCTTTCCACAGGAACCCAGCAGCACCGGGTCTTAGTCTGAGAACGGCGATGGAGAAGAGGAAAAGTGGACACTGGTGATGCTTGAGAAGCTCTCCTGGCAGGCGGGGCTGCCCAGGATGCAGCACGCTGAGGAGGTCACCAAAGGGGCAGATGCAGCCCAGGAATGCCAGGCCTGATGGGCTCGACAAGGCCCAGGACAAGAGAAACAAGTGTAGAGGAGCATATGGAAAGTCAGGGGTGGCTGAGGTGGAAGGCTTGTGACAGCACGCAGTTTCCTCTGGGCACCGCAGTGGAGCCCACCGCTCCATGGCTCCCGCATCTCAGATCTATGCCCAGTCAGCTATGCCCTTCCTGGCTAGAGGCCCCACCCCTGTGGGCACCATTTCCAATCCCACAAGCTCACAGCAAAAGTCCCCACAGCCTCACTGTGAAGGGGCATCTGCTCACCCACGAACAGGTAAGATCCTGGCCAAAACATTCTAAAACATACAACACGTGTCAGCAAAACTGGGTTACAGCAGGCACAGTGCTCAGCTCCTGCCAGCCTTGTTCCCTGAGGATCAACAAGAAGACTCCGGGTCTGATGAGCCACTGTAGCACGTTGCAGAATGAACTGCAGGATCTGAAGGCTGCAACACGACTGCACACCTAGCACAACCAGACAAAGGCTTAAGTTAGTGCAATGCCTGCAAGAGAATGATAGGAAACCAGAAAGCTTTGATGACATAAATGAAAGAACTAATAAACGGAGAGAGAGACCATGTGCACAGATGAGAATTCACAGTATTATCAAACTATTGGTTCTTCTCCCATTTGATCTGCAGCCAACACAATCCCAACCGGTAAGTCACTTTGTGGATATTGACTGACTGCTGCTAACATGTGACGGCCCCCATTAGGTGACTCAGAACTCTGGAGGAAAATAAAGCTGGGGACTGACACGAGGACCTGGAGTCTGACCACACAGCTATGGGCATTGGGGCAGCAAGGTGCAGGGAAGAGCATGCATGCAGAGCCCAGAAATAGACCCGGGCTACACCGCAGCCCCACCTCTCCCAGAGGAGCAAGGGAAACTCAGGAGAGAACAGAGTTATCAATAAACGGTGCTTGAACAACTCAGGTACATCTACATGTGTAAAAGTGAGTCTAGACACACACCTTACACCACTCCTTAAAAACTAACTCAGGATAGACCAAAGACCTAGACATAAAGCACAAAACATAAAACTTCTAGATGACATGAAAAAATCGAAATGACCTTGGGTTTAGTGACAAGTTTTTATTTTTATTTATTTATTTATTTTTGTGGGTACCGGGGGTCAACCTCAGGACCTCGCACACCAGCAGGCACCCGTGCTGCTGAGCGATATCACCGGCCCCTTTTTCGTATGTGGGTTCCGGGAGTTGAACTCGGGCCCTCGCGCTTGCCAGGCAGGCATTTATGCCGCTGAGCCATCTCACCAGCCCACAAGTTTTTAGATACAGCGCCAAAACCATGATCCATAAAAAAAAAAGAATTGATAAGTTGGGCTTCATTAAAATTAAAAACTTTTACCAAGGCACTATTTCTTTATTTGGGAAAAAGGGTGGTACTATGGATTGGACTCAGGGCACTGAGCTGCAGCCCCAGCTACCTCTTTATTTATTTAGCAACAAGGTCCTGCTCAGTCACTAAGTTGCCCAGTCTGGGCTTGAACTCACAATCCTCCTGCCTTGGCCTTCCAGAGCACCAGGATTATAGGCACCACCTCACCTGGCTAGAAAGCACTAGTAAGGGAGTAAAAAACACAACCCATACTGGGAGGAAATAGATGCAAAACACATATTTGAGAAAGGCAAAAATACACAAAGAACTCTTGAAACCCAGTAAGAAACAACTCGATCAAAAAATGGTGCAAATGTCAAAGCAGACCTTCCACCAAAGATTCACATATGGCAAATGGGCAGGTGAAAAGATGCTCCAGCCATGTGTCACCAGGGCCTGCAGTTAGAACATAGGTGAGTGCCACCATGTGCTTACCTGGAGCAGCCAGAGCCCAGGACACCACCACATCATGCCCTGGTGAGCATGGCGGCAGGAGCTCGGCCTGCAGCCGGGGCAAGCAGCAGCCGCAGCAGAGGCTGTTTGGTTGCACACCCCCACCTCACAACCCAGGACGGCCTTCCTTGGCTTTTTCCAGAGGAGCTGAGAACCTGCACACACACAGCCCACACACAGACGTTGTGGTAGCTTTGTCTGTAATCGCCAGCAGGTGCCTCAGCAGGTGGGGGAGCCACCATGGCACCTGCAGATGCTGGGGTGTGACCCAACACCAGGAAGAAACACACTCTCCAGGCAGAAGCAGCCTCGCAGGAGCTCAACCTCCTACTCCTGGGGAAAGAAGCCAGGTACAAGGGCTGCACCTTGCGCTTCCAATGCCACAATGTTCTGGAAAAGACAAAGTTTGGAGACAGGAGAAAGACACATGGCTGCCAGGGTTTGAGGAAGTCAGAACCCACCGGTGGAGCCCAGTAGACTCTCACGGCAGTGAACACAATGGCAGGGGCCACCCACCTCGTGCATCTGTCCCAGTGCACAGCCCGCATGCCAGGTGTAAGGTGAGGTAAACTTCAGTCCTTAGTGACCATGACAAAGCTTACTTCGATGCCAGTCACTTACAGCAGGGGATGGCAGTGGCCACAGGGAATTCTGTGCAATCTGGTCAGTTATTCTGTACATCTAAGCCTTTACTGAAAAATTAAGCCCGCTGTTTTGTTTTACTTTGCAGAGCTGGGGATTGAATCCAGGGCCTAAGCAAGCGCTCTCACCACTGAGCGCAGCTCCCCTCTCCACTGATTAAGTGGCAGCACCACTGAGGTAGAGGGTGCTCCCCTGGGGTGACCCATGAGGGGCCAGGTCAGAGCAGGGACATGGCAGTGGTGCTAGGGTGGGGTAAGGTGCACAGGCTGACGATGCTACTTGTGAACTGAGGATGGAATTGCAGGCTGTCGCCAGCTGCCAACTGCAATTCCACTTGCTGGCTGTGCCTTCAGATTTCACAAAAGTAGAGCAATTGAAAGGCCCACGTTTCACTGGAAAATAACAGGAGGAAACAGTGCAGGTGCTCCAAGGTGTCCCTGTGATCAAACCAGAAGAGCAGGAACTCAGGCCTGCCAGATCCTGCCAGGGGGCCAGAGGGCTGGGAACCTGATGCAGGCCCGGTGGATGTGGGCTGTGCCCAGGGCCTTCCTCCCAGGCCAAGCCAGAACCAGCAGAGAAGCGGGCAGGTGGGCACCAGTGGGCATGAGCATGAGCGTGCAGGGAACACCTGCGTGCTGTGGGCAGAGCAAAGCTCCACTGAGGGCAGTGGCTCCAGCCAGGGCCTTCTGGAGCCCTCTGCCTTCAGTGGGGCACCAGGTAGGAGGGGCTCCACATCCACAGTCAGTGCTGACTGCCTGGCGCAGCACAGTGACCGCATGAGTTGCTCTGTCCACACCCACCTCACTGCCTACAGCTCCCACAGGGCCCAGGTTCATGGAAATGTGCGTCCCCTCAGGGCAAACAGTGGACAGGAGCAGAGTGCTGGGTGGGGGCGATGCTAGAGGTCAGTCACCAGGTGCACAGGGCAACACGCCTGTCCACATCCACAGCCAGCCTTGTGGGTCCTGACCACGGAGTCCCTGGCCCCCAGCCACCACTGATGCCAAGAGGGACCCTGTGATTGCAGCGTGCCCTCGGTGGCACTCCCTGTCCTGGGATGCCCCCCAATGCACGCGCGCACATCATAGCGCACACCTATCACTGCACACACACACCATGGTGTTCTCACACCCATGTGCACGTCCCCCCCACGGTATATACTCCCCACTCATGGCTGCCATATCCCCTCCACGTGTTTGTGGTACAAGCACCGGCATCCACACAGCTGTGGTGGGTGTGTGGTGGCCAGGGCCAGGCTGGGGGAGGATGCCCTTCAATGTCAATAAAGATGACAGTCACTGCTGGTGGGCTTCAAGGTTCAGGAGCCTGTCCTGGGCATGTGGGCAAGTCTGCCTCATGTGACTGCTCACAGGGGGCTGTGGGTGCCTGCTGTGGGTTTGGGTGAACAACCACACACAGCTTGGTGACTTGGGCAGTCCCCACTCTGGTGACAGGATGTGCCTTTGAGGCCTGCTGTGGGTGGCATCACACCTGGACTGGGGTAGCTCAGCCTGGACAGGAGCCCAGGCTATGTAGGCCACAGCCATGGGCTCAGTCCCTACCTCAAGAAGGCACTAGGCCCTGTCCAGGACAGGTGACTTCCCGTCAGCTCTCCCCACACCCAAATTAATCTTCAGCTCTTGAAACACCAGGATCAAACCCAGAAAATCCCAGGGGTGGGGACCCTGGCCAGCATCAAGGTCCTTTCCCAGATGGGTACCAAGAGGTCAAGCTGACCAGGACACCTGTAGAACAGTTCCTACTGAGGACAGACACAAAGGAGGCAGGACTGGAGTGGGGGCACAGCCCAGGCCCACCCTGCAGGACCCAGGCTGCCCTTGTGGAGCACCAGCCCTCCAAAGAGCTCCCAGCAGCATCTGCCTGGGAGCGGGAGTTGGCAACTGCGCCGTGCGGGAGAAGCCCTACCCTCACAGACCCCAGGCCCTCAGTGCGGCCCCTGCCAGCTACCCCCACACCTCACCTGGGGACACATGGATTTGGCTGGCAGCCTGGGAGGAGCCAGAGGCACTGGGGGACCGCACCTTACCTCACAGGCACAGGACTCTGCCCAGCCTCCCAGCCCGTCAGATGCTGTGACATGGGCCAGCCTGCTCCCAGAAGGTGATGTCTGGAGCTCTGGTCCTGGTTCAGGCTCACCACTAGGATTCTAAGTGGGTGGAGCAGCCCAACACAGAACCCTAGGTCACCCAGCTTCAGGCTGCAGGTGAGGAGGAGGCCCAGAGATGGACCCTGTGTGCCCTGCCCAAGGCACCTGGCCCAGTCTGGAATGAGATCAAGGTGGTGTCACTGCAGGACCCCAAAGGAGGAAGGTCCCAACACGGGGGCCAGAGCCTGTACTCGCTGCAGACACCAGCTGCTTCCTGGGAGCCTGAGGGCCCAGGGTCTGGGGGTGACCAAGTCCCAGGCCTCCTGCTTGGCTCTTAGAGCTTGGCAGAGCCTCTGCCATCCCTCAGGGTCAAGGGACAGCTGGATTTGAGGGGCTGTGACAATAGCTGCCCCACACCCCTCACTGCCTGGGGAACCCATCTTCTCCTACATGCAGCCAGAAGTACTCCCAATGTGGTCCTCCAGGCCAACACACCCTCCAGTATGTGAGGGTGAGAAAGACATGACCATTCAACAGGTCCCTACACCCCACCCCCACTCCATCCCTCCTTGCCACGGGTCCCCAAGGGGCGGCAGCTGCTGTGGGAAAGGACAGGGCCAGGCCCAGTCCACCACCTCACAGAGGGCTTAGTCCCATAGGCGCAAACCACAGAGCCACCACTCAAGGGCAGTGCAAGCATGTATGCACACCACACACTCATACACACATGCATGTGCACACATGCATGCACAGATACACACATGCACACAAGATTGCAAATGCGCATGTGATCACATCTGGAAATGCACAGGCACCCTCCCCCACAGACATGTGCAAATGCACGTGTGTGCCTGCACTATCACACACCTCCATACACCTGTGCACACCTGCACAAGCAGCAGCATGTGCACCCCAGTCATGCCCGGCACAGTCATGTGTACGGCACACACCTGTAGCACTTGCACACAGCACACTTCTTTCTCCTAGACCTGCAGGCTCCTGGTGTCTACTTCACAGGCTCCTTCCACATCTGATTTGTGCCCTTCCTCCGCACCTCTGCCCTGTGTGACCAAGATGAGCCCTGCTGCCCCTGTCCTGCCAGTCCACCCCCCACCCTGCCTCATTATGGTCCTCACTCTGACAGGAGTGGACAGCAGGCCATGGAGGGGGAATGAAGCGAGTGGCCGCATGCAAGGGCATAGCTGTAAGGGCAGCACAGCCCCCAGCAGCTCCAAACTCAGAGCAGCCTCGCCAAGTTGGTGATACCCACTCTTGGCATGTTTCCAAAGGCTCCTAGCACAGGCATTTCAACCTCCCCATTTGGCCTGCAAGAAGCCCTTCCCCAGGGAGATCTCAGCCCATGGACTTTGCTCATCTGCTCTGCAGGTGGTGAATTCAGAAGTTTTCCTGATTCACCAGGATGAGTGACTGGCCCAGCCCCCACCTCCCTGGAGGACGAGCCCTGCACCCTGCAT
The DNA here is from genome assembly GCA_028451465.1 of Erethizon dorsatum. NCBI lineage: Eukaryota > Metazoa > Chordata > Mammalia > Rodentia > Erethizontidae > Erethizon > Erethizon dorsatum. The sequence goes on from CM051833.1 coordinate 53,356,539, forward strand.
CCTCAGGACCCTGGTTTTGTCCCTGGCCAAGGTGGCTCCCACAACTGGGTTGTGGTCCCCCCCTGCCACAGGAGGCTGAGCCAGGCAAGTGCTGACCAAGTCTATCCCAAGGGAGAGCTTCTGGGGGATGCTGGAGTTGATGTGGCTCCCCCACCCTAGGGGAAAGTCCAGCACTGCAGGCCCAGCTGCCTGACCCCTGTTCCCTGCACGTGCCCCTGTGGTTTCCCCATTTCCCTCCCTTGGCCCCCAGGCTCTGCCTGCCCCTCTGTGCCAGATGGGAGCCCCCTCTGCTCCCCTGGCTACTCTGTCTGAGTCCAGCTGGTGCTTTCCTGGGCAAGTGGCCCTCAGTGGTGGACATGGACAGGTACAGGAAGCCCCTAGAAAGGCATCATGGCCTAGCTTAGCAGCCCTCAGCCCAGCCCAGGAGCCTCTCGAGATAGCTGGCAACCAGCCAGGTGCTCACCATGGCTGACCACAGCCAGGCATTCTGGTCAGGTCACCAGGGAGCAGCACTGGCCTGTGCCCCCAGCCCTCACCCCTCCGTATCATGCCCCTGAGCCCCGCTGGGCTGGACTCAGCACGGGCCTCTTCCTGTGTCTCAGAGTGGACCCCAAGCTCACACTGTCTTCTCTGTGCAGCATTTTTATCAGAAGAACCACACAAAGCAAACGGATGTGCCAACGTCACACTTCTGGGGGGAACACATCCTCGATGATGGCACCCAGTGCCCTCTCTGAGCTCTGTTCTCACCCAGCAGCCCTGCTCACCATGCAGCAGCCAGAGCCACCTAAGAGCCACCTGGGCCACCGTTTCTCAGCTTAGAAGCCACTGGGGCCGTCTTCCCTGGACACAGGTGGTCGGTCACCTTGCTGGCCACCCTGACTTTACCCCCCAAATCTCAAATAGTTCCACAATGCTACCCTGGGACCTTTGCACTGCCAGGCTTGACCCGAAAGGTGCTTCCCCCTTCCTATGGGGCTGGTGGGTCTCACCCTCCTCTGTTCGCTGTGCCGTTTGCTGAGCATGATGTCTGTCTGTGGACCACAGGACAGCTGTGCCCACAGTGATTTCAGTTCAGTTTGCTCAAAGCTACCTAGCAGAGCTGACACGTGGTGGGCATGAAACATTGAATGAAAATTCAAGTCTGGGGCCAGGGCTGTGTCAATAGAGCAAATCCGACTGTTCAAGCCCCAAATGTCACCACTGTGCTTCTGTGTACTGGCAGAGACCTGCATGGGACTGGTCCAGCACTGAGTGGAAGTGCTCAGGGTGTCTGCAGCTCTGAGGCTGGAGGATGGGGCCTGAGGCAGAACTAAGATGGTAGCAGGTTTCAGGTGGGGGACCCAGACACCCTATGGGAGCCCCTGTGGGCAGTGGTTGCTGCCTCAGACCTGACACCCATGATGCCCCAAGCCGGGGCCACAATCCTGGTTTGAGGATCCATTCTTTGAAAGGCACCCCAGAGTGTGGCAAAGATGTGACCCACAGGTGTGACCCACAGGCAGCTGTGTGGCTGTGGGATTTCTTCTGCACAGGAACAGCAGGCCTCCACCCAGGCCAGGTGTCCAGGTGCTTTGCAGACCTGTGAGGTGGGACAGCAGCATCTGTCCCACACATTGATTCATCCAATGTGGTCACACACTCTACAACCCCCCTTCTCCCACCCATGCACCTGTGCACATATCTACTCACCCCTCCTCCTTCCACATGTGTGCATCTACTCTCAGCTCTGCTGGAGCCTGCAGGCCTGGAGTCACCAACAGAACCAGGACAGACAATGCCTGCACTGGGCTCTGGCCCCCAGAAGAACCTGGGGCTGGAGGCTGGAGATGGTGAGCACACAGGTGGGCATAAGGGGAGCTGGGAAAGACGGGACAGGCAGGGGCTCAGCACAGGACCTGGGAGGCGGAGCCTGGCTCCAGCTGGAATGGGTGAGGCCCCAGTGCTGAGATGTGGCCAAGACCTAGTGCCTAAGACTGGGCACCAGGGAGCCTGGGATACAGACTCAGCCCCCTGTGGCCCAGGACCTGAGACCAAGCACCCTGATGCCCAGGAGCTACTGAGCTCCAGGGCAGGGCCTTGCCACAGAGGGGATAGAGCAGCCCCACTGGTCACCACCAAGATCCCATGCGGGGCACTGCTGTGCACTCGGAGATAGCACAACCAGTGGGACCCCACTTTAAATGCACCCCAAGGCTGGGGATGGAGCAAGCCCACAGCCACAGAGACAGAGTGTGAGGCCCAGGCCCCAGGAACACTGCTGCAGTGGGCGCCCACCTGGGCAGGAAACACACTGCCCATGCCACTATCTCTCAGATGCCTCAGCTCCAAAGTCCACAGGGTTTCACAGACTGTGCTCATGTCCAGCTCCGACAGGAGACTTCTCACCTCCCACACCTGCCGTGCAGACCCAGAAAAGTCCTGGCTTCTGGGCTTCTGATGCATGTCCCAGCTCCAAGCCCACCGCCTCACCTCTCCTGGGCCTGGGGTCCACCAGGACCCACTGACTCAACCTCTCGTGGAAGGCAGGTCCATTGGGGGCCTTGGGCTTACCCTGGCCTTCCCGGGCCATGCTTGCCCCTGGTCCTCTCCTAGTTCCCTCCAAGGACAATCTGATCCCAGAGAATGTGGGCCACATGGCGACGGTGCTGGAGCGCAGCAGAGATGCAGGATGGGACTGGAGCATCACAGGCACTCCTGTCCCCAGGGCCAGGGCACATGAAATGAAAACCTCAACCCTCTGTCTCCAGCTCCACAAATCCCCCATGGCCCAGCAACACAAGCACAAGTGCTGAACAGAGGCTGTTCTTGGAAGAAATCCTTGTCCCAGGCAGAAGCCTGGACAGAAGTCACACCTCTGACACAAGGCACCCTGGGAGGCCACCACGGAAAGCTAGCCCTGTCCCATGTCTAAGAAAGGACAGAAGCCACAGAGAGCCCAACCTCCCACGCCCTGACCTGAACAAGAAGGAAGCGCCAATGGGCCAGAAGCAGAGGACTGGGGTTCAGAGCTGTGCTCCTGGAAGCCTCCCCCAGGGCACAGAGAGACCCCGAGGAGGAAGCCACTATGTTCGGAGTCAAGGGACAGTGATACCATGCAGTTCCTGGCCCTGCCATCACAGAGCCATGTCATTCCCTCTAGGGGTCCAAGTCAAGGTCCAAACCCCAAAGCAGACCTTGGAAACCTGGAAGGACAGTAGAAAGGCCCCTGGGGTGCAGAACACAGTGGCAAGTGTGACAGGGACCACCACCGCCCACACCACGGATCCCAGTCCCAGCTCACACTGCGTTCCTGCCCTTCTGGTGACTGAGAGGGGTCCCTGAATACTGCTGACAACAGGGACATGCGCTGCCTCCCCTCAGCAGCCACTCAGGAAGTGAGCACTGCATATAAGACTCAGGCCACAGTTTGGTGGCCTGGGCATTTCCAGGGCTTGTCCCATCTCCACCAGGGGCCTTCACTGATCCTCTCCAGGAAACTCAGGGGTGGCAGGTTCGTCCTCACCCTGCTTGTAGACACCACTGTGCCCCAAGGCCATCCTTGGGGCCTCTGGATTGTCTTATCTGGAGGCTGGAGCAGTGGTCAGATCTGAGGCCTGCCCAGCTCCTACCCTCTGAACAGTGCCGACGGCGGCCAAAGTCCCTGGCAGCCTGCAGTAATTTGACTGGGCCACCACCCTGGTCTTCCTGCAGCCTCCCTGGCCTTGCTCAGCCCTAGGCTCCAGCCTCCCTCTCCCTCCAGCACAACCTTCCCTGGAGCAGTCAGGATCCCCCAGGAGCCTCCTGCCCAGAGTGGCTGTGGTACGAGATGGTCTGCAGAGTCAGACACCAGCCCAGTCTTCAGCTTTGGGGAGGCCTAGGACTCTGCGAACCCCGGTCCAAGGCTCCCAGTCCTTACAGGACAAGGCCAAGTACAAGTGCTGCTGCAGGCTTGGGCCCCAGGGGTCCAGGTACCCCGGGCTGGCCAGAAGACAGTTCTCACCCTCCCAACTCCACCACAGACCCTGACCTCCACCCCCTCGGCCCTGTGCTGCCCCCTGGCCGCAGGGCATCTGCCCAATGCCTTGTGTACAGGGTCAGAGTCACCCCCCACCCCAGTCACCTTAACCACAGGCTGGGCACAGGCATTAGGGACACTCAACACATTCTGAAAGGCTACATGCATCAGGCTTTCTCCTGCTGGGAGAGTTTCTGATGGCATCATGAAACTGAAAGGGTCTGGACATCCCTGCCATGGTGAAGGAGACACGGGGTGGCCAGCGGGATCAATGCCCTGAGGCCAGAGGGGGCACCTCCCACCCCGTGTAGCAGGGTGTAGAGCAGGAAGGCAGAGACGCTCTGGTGGGGCTCCAGGGATAGGCGCCTGAGGTCAGCTGCCTGCAGAGGCGTCTGGGGGTTTCTGAGGCATGGGTGGGGTCAGCAGGGGTCTGAACAAGTCCAGAGTTCCTCCGGGAGAAAGAACTTCGAGGAGGGGCTGGTGTGGGGTCTCCACCCTCCAGAGCTGGATGGTAGCTCTCCCTTTTCCTGTCCTGGGCCACTGAGGGTGTGTGGGTGGTGGCATCTGTACCCTGAAGGCTGTGACCATCCCTCAGGACCCCAGGGACTCAGTGTGAGCAGGGGGCTGCTGACCAGCTGAGCTGACTTTGAGCAGGGTGGGGGTCATGGGGCCTGTGGACTGAGGTCTACTCAGGAGGCCCAAGGGCTGAAGGTGGGGACTCAGGCACAAAGTGAGCAGCAGGTGCACATGTGACTGGCAGTGCAGGGTGAGAAGGGGACTCTCAGAAGAGGGCCCTGGAGGTCAGCTCAGCAAACCCTGGCCCTAGAGGTCAGAAGTGGGTGAGGATGACGGGGTGGAGAGAGGCCAGGCTGGGCAATGGTTTCCTGTTTAGAATGGGGGAAGCCCCACCCACTCATCAGACTGCCTGCTTATGGGTGAGACCCACACACGGCCTCTGGGGAAGGGGCATTCCCAAGAGCCCAGGCAGTCCCAGGTCCCCCGTGCTGTCTTTAGAGCCCACCTCTCCTCCAGGGTAAGCAAGGCTGGTGGGATGGTGTGCTGTCCCTTGAGTGCCCTGCAGGTCCTGCCCAACGCTGCTCATGGGAAGACAGCTGGAGCAGGGCCACCACAACTCCAGAGGCGCCCTCTCAGGACCAGTCCCAGTGCTCTGAGACCTGCAGGGCTGGGCTTTTCCTGGTGAATAACACACTCGGCTGGCAGAGCCTGGGGCAGAGGGCAGCCGACCTGCTGGCCAGTGCCTGGGCTGTCAAAGGGCTTTCAGATGCCAGGCTCCTATCCATCAGCCTGGTGTGGATGGGGAGTGGCCCCCACTGGCCCAGAGACACCTACCATACACACCAAGGAACTTTACAAAAGGGGTCCCTGAACCTCAGGACCAAGCTGGCCGTGCCTGCCTGAGTAAATGGCCCAGGTCAAATTTCCCCACAGCTGTGCTGGAAAGCCCAGTGTGACACAGCAAGGAGACCCGGCTGCCAGGCCAGGGTACTGAACAGACCCCAGAGCCAGGAGGCACACGGATCTGGAAGAGCTTCTAAGAGACACAAAGTAGAGTGAAAGGGATGGAGGGGCAGAAGCATGGGCGCACACAGAGGGTAGGGGCACCAGGAAGCCAGCCCTGGTCTGCCAAATGCAGGTACATCCATCCGAGAGTCTGAGTGCACGGACCTGCTCCCCACGTCCGCCCCTCCCAATCCTGCTGAGGACACAGAGATCCCACAGCTGGGGACCCCTCCCCATTCTGAGCCCTGTGCAGACTGCTAAGTGAGTCTGGCTGTGCCCCCACCTCAGGTCCTGTAATGCTGCAACGGCCCAGGCTCCCCCTAAGTTGCACACAGCCAGGAGCTGCCACCTCCAGGAAGACCCTGTGACTTTGATCCACCTGAGCTCCAAGGAAGCTGACCTTCCTCTCACCTTGCCAGGAGCTACCTGCAATTCCCGCTTTCTGACTCACTGGCCCAGGTAAAGAAGTCCAGATGTGCCAGTCACAGAAAACTGTGAATGTTCTTGGGGTTTCACTGCATTTCCCTGTGAGAAGCATCCTTTTTCCTTTCCACTCTGGAACTAACATCACCCCTGGCGCCCCGTGGTGCATTCCTCTCCAGGCAATAAAGCCACAGAACTCCACACCCAGGCAGACCCAGGTGGGGACCCAGACCCAGACAGCGAGCTGGACGCTAAGGGCATGCAAGGCTGGCCTTGCCAGCAGTGCCCGGTGACCACCGCAACCCTGCCTTCACTCTCCTCCGGACGGACCCTGTTCCTTGTCCCACCACAGCTCCTGCCCCAGAGATAGGAAAGGACTGTGGCAGCAGCAGCAGGGGGACAAACCTGTGGACTCCGCCACCACCGACAACCGGGCAGACACTTACCAATTTTGGCCAAGCTGGCCACGAGGATCCAGAGCGCTATGATGTATGGGTCCTGGACATGGTGCCACTTGAAGGTGACTATCTGGAAGCCGTGGCTGGCACCGCCAGGCTGCTCCTCAACGGCCCCAGCCTGCGGCGGCACCAGCGCCAGCGCCCCGAGCACAGCGCACAGGGGGCCCGCGAGCCCAGACATCGCCCCCTGCGTCTGCACTGCGCTCCAGCCCTGGGCCGCCGCCCTTGGCCTTTAATCCCGCGCCCTCCGCCCCGGGGCGGGGCCTCCCCGCCTCCCTGAGCACACGTGAGCGCGGGCTCGCCTGGCCCGGTGCGCCGCTGCTGCCCGCGATCGCGAGCCAGTCCGAGCCCACAGGATTAGGCGGTTCCTGGTGGGCAGTGGCCGGGTCCCCACAGATGCGACGGTGGGTGGGCAGCTCCGAGGTAGTGTTGGCTATCCTGCACAGCTGCTCTAAGAGCCAGAGGTCCCCAGGACCCTGAGCACTACAGTGCGCACACATCCAGCAGGGCTGACAGTAGTCAGGAGCTGGCAGGGCTGTACCAGCTCTGCAGGTGACAGGATCCCTCTCTCCGTGCTCCTGTGCCCACTGCCTGTTCCTGACTTCAAGCCCCATAAGGAGCCCAGAGGGCGCAGGCATCCCAGATCTCCCAGGACTGGAACATCCTTTCCAATGTCCACTGAGATCTCCATCCTCTGCCCTCCATACTTCCAGGTCAGGGCTGCAAACTGGGGGCTTCCCTCTGCACACAGGCTTCCCAAGGCAAGCACCCCTCCTGTCCCAAGCCCAACCTTCACCACAGCACCTGGTTGGTCCAAAGAAAGACCCAGCTCCCTGGACCCACCCCTTTCACTGACCTCTGTCACCAGCCCTGGCTGGTGCTTCCCGCCTGGACACGTCCTGGGACCCTCAGACTTCCTCCCTCAAGTCTTAGTCCATGTCCCATGCTGGATCCCTGGGCTCACAGCTGTGATGCTGAGCCCCACCTGGCTCTTGGCTCAGCTCATCGACCCAGGCCATCTGCTGAATTAGTCTAGCCATGCCTGCCCTCCCTGAGGGACATCTGCTCCCAGAGTCAGCAGCTCATCCCAGGGCTGGTGCACTGCCCACAGGCAGTGATACTGGTGAAACACAGGTGAGCAGAGGGCAGATGGGGCCTCTGCCGGTGTCTCAGCACATGTCGGAGCTCCCAGGAGCCCGAGGAGGACAGTGCTTATTTGGATGCCTGTGCCCTGTGGTTCTTGTTTCCTAGTGATAGGAAGTGGTCTGTGTGGCAGAGGAGGCTGGGTGCTGAGTGGTGGAGGGGCAGGACTGAGCCCACACAGGGTCTGGCACATAGCACCACAAGTATGTGACCAGCCACCAGGGCTGCCCTGGGTGTTGGGGCTGCTGCCAGCTCATGAGTCCAGGCTGGTCCTGCTTGTCCCCAGTCCCCAGAAAGACCCACTGGACGAGAGCAGGCTGACCCCAACCCAGAAGGCCTCTCTGCTGTTTCCCTGCACTCCTGGGGGGCCAGGAGGAGGAATGTACTCTTGGTGCTGCTGCCCCTGGGCACAAGAAGGGACTGTGCTGTGCCCAGAGCCTCCGGTCACCCTGCCCTGGGGGCTCACCCAGAGCTGTCTGGCCTGGAGCCTGCAGCAGGGCCCCTGGGAGCCGCAGGAGTTCAAAGGGCAGAGAGCAGAGTGTTGCCACAAGACACAGGGGGGGGGGGGCCTGACGGTGAGGGAAGCAAGGAGCCCCCACAAGGATGTGGGCAACAGGGGCCCCATGGGGTGTTCAGCAGGGCCTGGAGAAATGTGCACTGGGCCTGAGGTGGCTGGAAGCTTGGGGCTGATGAGTGCTGCCCGTGCCGTGAGGACATCCCTCAAGACAGAAGTCAGGCTAGGGGAGTGCGGCACGCCCCATGGTGGCTGGGGCTGGGCAGGCAGCCCCCTTGCCTCCTCCCTCTCCAGGCTGTGTCTGCAGAGGCAGGCTGTGTGAACAGCGCCCCCTGGAGCTGGGCAGGGCACAGGGGCGATCTGATGCTTTGTCTGCCATCCCTGGAGGACCAGCCTACAGCCCCTAAATGAGGGTCATCTGTCTAACTCGCCACAAGCACCTGTACTTCAAAGGAAACAGAAGTGAAACAATGTAGTCTATCACTTTTGTTTCTGATTCTGTGTTTCATTTGTGTGGTTTGTGAATAAAGAGGCAAAAGTTTAGACAGGTATGCGTCTGCTAACAGGTATGAGTCGAAAGTCAGTTTCTAATAACTTTAAGGTACTCGAACCCCTCCCCTTTAAACCACAGAACCAATGCCAGCCTCTCTTTGGCTTCTCACACAGCTTATGGGGCATACCCTCCTCCCTACCTGGTGTCTAGGGGGCCAGTGGGGCGGACATGTGGGAATCAGGCTCTAGAGCTGCCCTTCCAGACCCACCCCCAACACAAGAGTGGGTTTATCCTAGCGTCAGTGCTTCTTCATCCGCCTGCTGATGTCCTGGAGCCCAATGTCTAGGCGGGCTGTGCAGGACCTGCCCCTCCTGGTGGCACAAGGCTCACATTGCCCCAGGGACTCTTTTCCCCAGGTTCCCAAAGCACCCACCACGAGAACCACCTTTACCTGGGCCTGGGGCTGTGCTTGGGGCAGCAGTCAGGCCCTTTGCAGTTGCTGCAGCCTGAGCAGGAGCTCGTCCCAGCCGGGGGTTGGGGTCAGGGTTAGGGTTGAGCTGAGCAGGAACCATGCTTGTGCTGAGAGCAGCTGGGACTGGGGTGGGGCTGGGCCATGTGCACTCATTGTGTGGGCCAGGGTGTCTGCCACACTGACCCTGCCACCACCCAGACCCGCCTGGGTGCCCATGTCTCACCCTGAGCTGCCCTCGCACCCACAGCTGCCTGGCCCTGGGGGGTTACACCTGTTGGCCCTTCTGCCCATGGGGACAAAGAGGCCCCTCTGTGCTGTGATCCCTCCAACTCCACTGACTGCCCAGGCCTCTCCTCCCACATGGCTGGTCCCTTCCTCTCCACCTGTGTCCTGTGGCTGCATCTTCCCAGGCCGTCTCCTCTCCAAAACTCATCTCTTCCTCAGAGAGGAGAAGCTCCCCTCCTCCTTTCTGGACCCCTCTTCCTGGAGGGACCCAGACCATGGGCTGCAAGCCCTTCCCCGGCATCTATGTAGCCCCTCACTGGGTTACTGGTGCCGTCCCTTCCAGGGACAGAGCTCCGAGGGCTTGGATCCCTCCAGCTACAGTGGCAACTAGGGTGGACTCTGCTGTGGGAGGACTGGCCTGAGGGCCTTGTAAAAGATGGGACCCACTGCTCCAGTGACTCAGGGCAGCATGACCACTCGTCCTCCACCTCAACTGCCACTGGAAAGGACAAAACCTGTAGACATAGGACACCACACAAGTCCAGCCTCTCAGGAGAGACACATCAGGCTTCACTCCTGCTGGGCTGACCCAGAAAGGAAGGCCATGCTGGCCTTAAGACCCCAGGAGTTTGTCACTCCTCAGATCACCAAACAGAGTCCAGCAGATTCCATCAGCCTGTAAAACCCACAGTGGCACCATCACCGGTGGGTACAGGAAGGTTTCTCACCAAGTGGATGTCAACGTGCCTGTTGCCCATGCTGTGCCCACTGAGACAGAAAAAGAGTACACAGTGTGCAGGTTGGAAAGGAAGAAGCAATGCTAATGGTTGGTACATAAGATCTCCTCTGTGTCAGACTCAGAAAGAACTTCCAACAAAACGCAATCCCTTAGGACCCAGCAGCCACCCCTTCCTTGCAGGCCCAACAAACAACAGTGGTCCATGAGGTTTTATCCCTGGTGACTTTGTGGCCTAGTCTGGGATGAGGACAGGGCTCCCACAAGGACAGAATAGCCAAAGAGTTCCTTTCCCAGGACGTATATTTAGCAAGGTTGTGGCTACAGCATCAACCTTCCAAAACCAACTGCATCTGTATATGCTATTGATAAATGTTTTAGAAATGAAAGTTAATTTAATTTTATTTACACAGCATCAAAAATATGAAACAACTAGGAAAAAATCTACCAAAAGCTGTGCAAGATATTGATGGGAGAATTAATCAGTGGAACCGTCTGTGTGGGCGTTCACAGTTTGCTCTGTAGAAAGATGTTATAGCCTTTCTTTTTTTGGTACTTGGGATTGAACCCAGGGCCTTCACGCTGAGCTATATTTCCAGACTTTTTTTATTTTTTGTTTTGAGATGGGTCTCACTAAGTCCCTAAATTGCCCTGGCTGGGCTTGAGCTTGTGACCTCCTGCCTCAGCTGGGATTACAGGCATGCACCACCATGCCTGACTTCACACTTTTTTTTCCGTCAGATTTTACAAATCGCATTTTTCAAGGAGTCTTCTCCTCATACCAAAACTGTCTGATTTATTGATGTAAGCTAAGGAATATTCTTTTAATACCCTTTTATGTCTGTGAGTCCCAGATCTCTATTCTGCACTTTGGTATTTGTTTTCTCTCATTTTAAGGCCAGTATTGCTGGAGGTTTATCAACTTTATTAATCTTTTCACAGAATCAGATTTTGTTCTTGTTGATTTTCTCTATGTTATTTTTTCTGCTAATGTGGATTTTTCTACATTATCTCTGTCTTCTGTTTAATGAACTCCATTGTTTCTTTCATCTGCTTCCTTGATCTTTATTTTGATGTTCTTATCCTACCTTCTCGCACTGGAATCTTGGGTCATTGATTCTCAGCACATCTCCTTTGTAAATATCTTGCTTTTCCAGTAAGCCATAACTTTAGCTTTGATAACTAGTTTTGTGCATTCCAGTATTTTTTTTTTGTGGGTACCGGGGGTCGACCTCAGGACCTCGCGTGCCAGCAGGCGCCCATGCCGCTGAGCAGTATCACCAGCCCTTTTTTCGTATGTGGGTTCCAGGAGTCAAACTTGGGCCCTCACATTTGCCAGGCAGGCGCTTATGCTGCTGAGCTATCTCACCGGCCCTCCAGTATTTTTTATGTTGCATTTTCCTTGTTCAGCTCAAAATATTTTCTGACTTCTGTTATGATTTTGCTTTAACATATGTTATTCAGAAGTCTGTGGCTTAATTTATGGTTGTTTTGTTTCCAAATATTTGGAGATTTTCCCATTATCTTTCTATTACTAGATCTAATACAACTCCAGCAAGACCAGAGATCACATACTGTGTAATTTCAATCCTTCTTGGTGTTTAAAAACTTATTTGTGGTTAAGAATTTGGCCTGCTTTGGTAAATCTGGCCCCGGTGAGAGGGTACATCCTGCAGGTACAGGATCAGGCTCTGTACAGGTCCATTTCAATGCATCACTTGGTGTTCCAATCTGCATTTCTAGGAATTTCAGCAACTGAGAGAGGCAGAAATCACCACCTGCAAGGTGGTGGCTTTGTTTGTGCCTTGATCCTCACCCACTTTTGCTTTCTGTGCTCTGAACTGTGTTATTAGGTACATATCAGTACAAGACTGTGATGGCTCAGCTGTCTCGGCCCCATCATTGTGGAATGCTCTTCCATGTCTCATCATTTCTGGCCTAAGATTCACTATGATAGAAATATTCCCATAGCCATCGTCTTGTGGCTAGTGCATGTAAAGATATCATTTTCCATTCTTTTACTTTCAACCTATATCTATCTTTGTATTTAAAGTATAAGTCTTGTTTTCTTATTGAGTTTGACAATCTGTATCTTGCCTTGAACTCACAATCCGCCTGTCTCAGCCTCCTGAGTAGGGTTATGATGGTAAAGCTGGAGTGTCACCTTGATTGACTTGGGGGCCGGCTAGGGGATTTGTGGATTACACTTTTGAGTGTGCCTGGGTGGGTCATATGGGTCATGTGGCCTTGGGAACAATATCTTTCCCTGGCTCCTTCCTCCCTGGCACTGGTCCCCTGCTCTGCTTCTTGACTGCAATGAGCTAGGCAACTTTGCTCCTTTGTGCCCTTCTACCGTGATGTTCCTGCCTTGGAGCAGCCAACTATGGACCGAATCCTTTAAAACCATGAGCCAATGATCCTCTCCTCCTTTAAGTCATGAGTGTCAGAAATCATTTTCCAGGGACAAAAGCTGACTACTCCACTGGGATTTCAGGTGTGCACCACCGCGCCCAGCTGCAGTACGCATTCTTAATCAGAGGCATAAAGACGTCAGTCTATACATTCCAAGACTGGACATGGTCCCTGGCTTCTCTCCTGTTCATAGGAGCAGTGGGCATGTTCTTTCTTGTCACCCATCATGTCCCCTACCCAGGATGCAGCTCCCTTGGTTCTGTCTCTCTATCTGATGGCTCTGTTTTTGGATGGTTTCTCCTGCCTTTCAGACTTGATTAATCTCCCTACGCATTCTTTTTATAATTCACCTGCCTTGAGCAAACATTTGCCTAGACCACGTTGGGGTCTGTGTGCAGCACCAGCCATGGACAGGCCGTGGGCCTCAGGTGCAAGGAAACCAGAGAGCAGTGGAGAGCGTGCACCTTATCCTGCCATCTGGGCTGGCTGTACCTGTACAGCCATGTTCCAGGCATTGCTCACATGGAGTTCACACCAGTGGGTGTCCCTGAGGTTGCTCACACTTGGGTAGTCACCCAGGGCTCCTCCCAAGCTCCACAGCTCCCTGGGGCCCCATCGTGTCCTGGCCAGACCTGCCTGGTCAGCAGCCTCACCTTTGCAAAGGCCTTGTCCTGTCCTGGCACTCTTCTGCCCCCCAGCCCACTCTTGGGGAGGCTGGCTCACCCGCAGACACAGCCACAGCCCTCTGTGTGCCAGTGGAGGCCCCTGGAAGTGCTTGGTGGTGGGCGAGCTGCTGAGCTGCAGCTGAGGGGCAGCAGCCTCTGCTGGGGGTCTCAGGAGCACCTGGGCTCTGCACCTCCAATGCTTTCTGAAACATAGGTAGTGCCTGTCGGCCCACAGGGTGGTGCACACTGAGTGCTGGGGCACACAGAGCCCTCCTCTGTCACTGCAGACCCCCACCAAACCTCTGTCCTCAGGATAGGATTCATTCATTGGGCAATTGTTCTATCAACTGTGGCTCAATTCTGATCAGCAGATTGCCCCTCATGGAGTGGGGCTGAGACTGTGGCATCTACCCCCTCACAGGGCTTTCATTCGGAGATCTGTTTATACCAACAAGCCTCAGTCTCCCCCATGTGGGCATAGTGCTCAGGTGTGAGTAGCCCCAATGAACCCAGTTGTCTTGCTCGACACCCACTGGCTGTGCATATTGGGGGGGTCCCCGAGACTCCGGCCAGGGGCAGACAGTGCCGCCTGTCCCTGAGCCCAGGGCTCCTACAGGAGCAGCACACAACCCAGAGCCAGGGCCAGGGCCAGGCTGCCTCACCTAGAGTTCAATGGTCTTGGTCCTTGAGGGCTGCAGAACAATGGGCCGGCAGAAGAGGCTGGTGGACTTTGTCTGGGGGCTGACACAGTGTATGCGGAGGATTTAAGGAGGTGCCACCTGAGGGAACACAACATGCAGATAGACCCTGTTTCTGGGCTGAGCGAGGAGCCTGGTGAGCAGGACGTGCCCCATACATGGTGGGTGGGCAAAGCCTTGTTTCCATAATCACTCCTGATAGTGTCTCTTCTCCAAAGAATCCTGGGAGATTTTCCTAAATAATAGCAATTTTGTTTTCAAAATAAGTTCCAGCTACTACTAATGTGCAGTGAGGACATCGGCACCAGCTGAGATGCAAGGCAGACAAGGTTGGGGTACGGTTAGTGTGGGAGAGCCTCTGGAGGGAAGGCTCTACCTTCACAGGTTTTCAGGGGCTGACGTGAGCCCCAGGTTTCAGCAGAGGCCCTGAATGTGGGCAGAGTTGTGGGATGGTGGCTCCTTTGTCAGCTAGGGGTAAGTCAGGCCTGACTCCTGCAGACCCAGCCCATGGCTGCTGGCGGCTGAGGCAAGGTAGCCCGGGGAGCAAGGCTGCCTGCAGGGTGGGACAGCTGCAGCCCCCTCCTGTCTTTCCTTGCCGAGGGGCATGGGAACCACCACAGTGCAGCCAGCACTTGGTCACCCCAAAGCCCAGTGCAGTCAGGGTGGGGAATGTGCTGGCCTTTGGGAACTTGAGTGGGGATGGAGGCCTTTCCCAGGCAGGATCTCTGACCCACAGCTCGGCCCAGTACACAGGGTAGCAGATGGGACTTTGTCTCCCATCAAGGGCTCTAACCTCCTGGGAAGACCTCACAGGCAGGAGCAGGATGCTGGGCCACCCACCAGAGAGTGGAAAATTTTCACTGCAAGGAATGCCTGTGCTTGTCTCTAAAGGGAAGTCCTGGTACAGCCAGAACTCAACACACATTTGCACAAATTAGCCTTTCAGATTGGAATGTCGCTCATGCCAGACCCTGGGATAGAGGCTCCTGGGCAGGACTTCGCATGCCTCCTGACCACAGCCTCAGCCCTCAGAGCCTCAGCCTCAAGCCCAGCCCTTCCCTGGCTCAAGGACCACACTGGTGAAGGAAGGCCCATCACCTGCTCTTAACTTCGACAAGAGTCATCTCGGGCATTAGGGTGGGGTCCAGTGCCAAAGGGAGTTGTGCTGGGACTCACAGTCTGGCTCAGGTCAAGCTGAGCTGAGAGGGGATATGCACCCTCACTGAGGAGCACGGGGCCCCATGGCCAAGCTTCTCTGCCCTGGGTGTGGGGACTCAGGCTGGAGAGGCCCCTCCCAAGGCTGCTGTGCCCCTGCCCCAGACCACGAGGAGGACTTGCACCCACATGCTTCTGCAGGTACAGACTGTCCTGGGCCAGCCCTGAGGCTGAGGTCAATTGGGCTGTAAAGGAGATGTGGTCGTGCTGGGCATAACCCCGACTATTCCGAGCAGGAGGAGCCGCCGGTTTATGGAGGGTAATCCCGAGGAAGGATTAGGATGCCAGCACCACCTGAGTCACCTTTTAGTGGCCCGGAGAAGGCGTGGGAGCCGCTCCCACAGGCAGCCTGCCTGGCCCACAAGCCCTCTATGGGGTCAGGTGGAAGCAAGACTGTGGTCCAGCAGGGGTGCTTCCTGAGCGCTCAGCCAAGCCCCAGGAGACCCGGACTAGCTCTGGGGGCCCAGCAGCCTGGCAGCCAGGTACACCAGCCTCGAGTTTGGGTTTCAGGAATAATATTTTCAAAACTCAGTCTCACGCTGCTGCTATGAAAACAAGGGCATTTTACTTGGAGGCGGGTGCGTTGTGCTCCCCCACACATTTGGCTCCTCCCTGGCACAGCTGCTCCCCAGCCCAGCCCAGCCCCCCTCCCCAGCCTCAAGTGCCGGAGCACGTGCAGTAGGGTTCTGGTTCCAGTTCTGGTTCCAGTATAGGACACAGGGTGGTGTAGGCCTGTACTGACCCCTCGCCTGCTGAGGGCATCTGCATATCCTGGTCCCCACGGCAGTCCTCCCAGCTCAGAACAGGGCTTCTTCTCCTCCTGAAGAAGGATTGGCCACACCCTGTCACTGAGTCCCCCTCAGGCCACCGTGGGCCCCTGACACTGTGGTGTGGACCGCCCCACACAGCACCTGCACTTGAATGCGCTCTTTGTTCTGCCTCGGAGTTTCTCTACCTAGATACTGGGTGTTAGAGACCCAGAATAATAACAGCCCACCTCTCAGTCTTGGTGTCCCCAGCCGGGCTTCACCCGATAGCCCTGGGAATGTGCGCACCAGGCAGCGCACAGCTCGCAGGTGCTGCTAATCCCATTTTAAAGCAAGGAAGCTGAAGATCACAGAGCTGTGGCCCTGCACCCTGCCCAGCTCTGCTGCCTCCTAATCTGCTGGACAGCTCACTGAGAGGAGGGGGACCTGAGGGCCTGGGGGGGGGATCCTGCACCAACCCCACCACTGCTCAACTGTGCTGGCTTTAGGGAGTTACTCGACCTTTCTGTTCCCAAGTTCTACCTCTGTCAGACGGGAGATGACAACCTTGCCAGCTGCTGACAGAGGGCCAGGGGGTTCACACGTGCACGGAAGGCCCTTTGTGTTTGTGGCTGGGAGCCAGCCCAGAGCTTGGCCAGAATGCAACCTCAACCCCTGAGCTGGTCTTGCAGCCAGCCAGGGGAGAGTGACAATGCCGACACCAAACTGTCCCCCAATGGTCAGGGGACAGCATTCTGCTCACGGTCAGCCACTCACTGACCTCATCATTGTCCCAGCCTCAGCACCCTGTGCCCACAGGCGCCAGTGTAGCTTGAGTGACCCCAGAGGCCAGAGTCAGCGCAGGGTGGAACAGGGCCCAGGTGCCCATGGGGCAGGGCGGGGTGTGTGGGGTGAGGTCCCAGAGACTCCAGGGTCCTCAAGCAGCATCCCAAGGCCTGTGGAGGATGGCAGGGAGCCAGCTCCCTCCATGCCTGCCTGCCTGTCCATGAGATGCTGCCACGATGCCCAGGGCTCCCTCGCAGCCTGGTAAGAGGCGGTCGGTCGTGCATGGGGAGGCAGCCTCTGCCAACCTCGGTCCAGCTGTGCATGGCCAAGTGATGCCAAGTAATCGCAGAAGAGCCCGGCTGCTTTCCATGAATGCCGCAAGCACCCAGAGCTGTGGTCTCCTGTGTGGTGGCCACGGCATTGTTGGGGGATGCAGGGCACTGGCTCCCAGTTGCAGTTGGCTGGAGGAGGCAGTGGGCAGCGGGGAGCCAGGCTGGGGGACCTGCTGTCCAGCAGGCTTTGCCAAGCCCAGGAGATGGCAGGGTAGGGCTGGAGAGGCTCAGCCACTTCTGTGAGGAAAACTGCCCTTTGTGGGACCAGATTTGGTGCACAGCTGGCCTGGCTTGTGTTCATGTCAGGCATGCATGACCTGGGGCAGAGACACGAACCAAGAACAGGAGCCGGCCTTCGGGAACAAGCTGGGCCCGTGTGGTGCCTTCCCTGGCACTGTCTGAGCACCTGCAACCTCATCTGGAGGCTCTGTGCTTGGCAGGGGACCAGGCTTCACACCCTGCTCTGTCTATGACCCCAGGAAGGAGGTAAAGGACTCCTGCTTGACACTAAGCCACCATGTAGATGGAGCAAAGAGGGCAGAGGGCCAGGTTGGGGAGACCCCTCTTCTTTGCCTGAGCCAAATCCTCTGCACCCTTGGAAGGCCCACGCCCACTCAGAGTCCTGGCCTCCCGGCCCCATAAAACACGGATCACCCTGGCATCTCCTTCACTCCCAAGATGGGCTGGGAGGGGCTGCTTTATGGCAGGGCATATTCCTGCCTCTGCCCCCTCCTTGACATAACTGCCCACAGGAAGAGAACTCTCAGCCCTCTTGCCAGTGGCTTGGAGCACTGCCTTGCCTCTTGTGCAGCTATCCGTGAGCTAGGAGCATATGGCTACGGGGCAGGAGGGCCCCTGTGCCACTGCAGATGAGCTCTTGCCACGCTGGAGTCTGGTGGACAAAGGTACAGGCTAATGACAGCTCTCCAAGGCTGGGAAGCTCTCAGTAGATACACACCTCTCATCCCAGCACTCTGGGAGGCTGAGGCAGGAGGATCACAAGTCTGAACCCAGCTTGGCAACTTAGTGACTTAGCAAGACCTTGTCTCAAAAGAGGGAGGGTCTAAGGTCATTGCAAAGGTCCTGGGCTCACTCCCAGCACCACACACAAAAAGGAGATGTGGACTGAAGCTACATCTCGCCCTCTCCTTGAGTGGGGCAAGTGCAGGTGTTGAGTGCTAAGGCTGGACCCCAGAGCCCCTGCAGCAGGATTCCTGTGCACGCAGGGTCACTGGCTCCCCTCCTGCGACCTCGACATCTCAGAGGAGGGGAGGCTTTTATCAGTGCTTCCCTTCCTCCTCATTAAACCTTTATTGAACAATAGCCCTGGCATAGTGTGATACTGCAGGCGTGGAATTATACATTAACTTCACTAATTAATGTTTATGGCACAAGGCTCTGTAGGCTCCAGCCACAGCCACCACAGTGGCCTCCCCCAGGGCTGGCCACTCTCCTGGGGCCCTCCCCACAGACCCAGCCTCCTCCAGCCTGCCCTTCACTCTAAGGGAGCTGCCCTGCAGCCTCCTCAGCGTCCGCTCTGAGGGCCATGGGGCAAGGGGACTCTGCTCCGGGCCAGGCCTGGTCTCCACTGCTCACACCCATTCCCCTGCCTGAGGGGAAATGTCAGAGGGAAAAGCCCCTGACACTCTGGGTCTCTGGCCTGCGTCCCTCACCTGCCACCTGCAGCCATCCCCTCTCTGCCAGCCAGCAATATCCAGCCTCCACCTCCACTTGCCGGTTCTTCACCTGCCAGTGACACCAGAGGCATCCATCCTGCCACCTCCCTCGCTGGGATGGAGCCTCAGCCCTCCACCTCCTTCCTGACCCCCTCCTGTGGAAGGGGAACCTCGGTCCTCCTGACCTCCCAGCCCCAGCATGCAGGCCTTGGGGTCCTCTTTCCTTGGGATCATCCCAGCCCCCACAGATGTGATATGAACTTGTGTGCAATAGCAACAATAAACAGCAGTCTTGCTGTGGGCAGAGGGTCATGGCCCAAAGTGGCCAGGTCCTTGCCAGAGCCAGCCTGAGTGAGGATGCAGAGCAGAGAGAACTGCCAGCAACAAGCTGTCTACTGGCTCTGCAGGGCACTGTGGCTTGCAGGGCCAGACAGGACAGAGCCTCCGGGGGGGGCTCATGTGGGAGCCAATAGGCTGGCTAACCCCAGATGGGAGGAGCCCGGTGCCTAGGTGACCACTGTGGTGACTAGGGGCCCTAAGGGCAAGTACACCAAGCATGGAGGTCAGAGGAGAGCAAATGGCCCACGCCCCCTGCATCTGGATGTGCAGGGGCCCAGTGTCCCTACTTGTGATTGATGCAAGGACATGCCGCTGCCTGGTTTAGAGAAAGTGTGGGGACATCCGAACAGAAAGTCCCTTGCCTGCCGAGGACCCAGCATGACAGTCCAGCTAAGGGGTCCACTGCCACCTGGGTGAAGCCCCCTGTGCCAGGTCTCTGGGGGGTAGGTCCTGAGCCGAGGCGGGGCTGGGAGGGATGAGGCCCGACATCTGCCCACACATACCAGGGCCTTGCTGACAGTGAGAACAGACTGCCTTCCACAAGCACTGGGTAAAGGGCGTCTCTTCTTGTGGTTCCTACTGCTTTTGCTGCACTGTTGGAGGGAGCCTAGGTTGGCACATTCACAGACTGCGATGCTGGTAGGAGAATGGCGCGGGCCGAGGTCCTCCAGAAGGGACCGTGGGCCCTCACCGTACTTGCTTGGTGAGCAGCAACAGCAACCTCTTTCTTTCTCCAAGAAGACCGAGGGAGCCCCCAGTCTGCCCACGCCTACCAAGTCCCACTTGTAGTCACACCTGCCTCCCACCATGTCTGCCTACATTGTCCCATAGCATTGTGTCACCATGACCCCGCTGACCCTCCCTCCTGCTGCAGATGGAGCAGCAGAGGGCAGTGGGAACGGCTGGGGCCATGTGGGTGCAGTCACAAGCCCAGGTGGACCCCAGCTCTTTGGGAGACCTTCCTGCTCCTGGGCCGCAGAGCAGACCGCAAGACCCCAGGAAGGGTTGGCCTGGGACGCTGCAGCAGCCTGATGCTCTGGGGGCAGCGCAGCCAGGAGCAGAGGCAGGAGCCAGGTAGGCTGGGCTCAGGGTGACAGTACAGCATGAGGGAGGGTTCGTGCGTGTGTGTCTGTGTGGAGGAGGACCCAACTGCTTCGTGAGACAATGGTACATGGCAGTGTGGAGAGACGGCAGAACACAAGGCCCTGCAGTGGAGGACAGGCAAGTGAGGCTGTGGCCAGGTGCACAGGGGCTGGAGAGGGTGCTGCCCAGGTCACTAGAAGACTTTTTCCTAAGGTCCTTCTGGGGAGGAAAGTCCAAGAGATAGGACATGCAGCTCTACAGTGGCTGCTGGGGACCAGGTGTGGGATGGGAACCCTCAGTACAAAGCCAGTGTGTGTGGAATATAGGGTATGTGGTGTCCAGCCAGGCCCAGTACCCTCGTGTGGTCTGGAGGGACACAGAAGTGACAGTGGGCAGGGCAGCTGAGGGTATGCAGTGGAGGGTGACCCAACCTCAGGGACCAGAGGCTGCACTGGTCTCCTGCACCCCAGAACAGGAAAAGCAGAGGACACAGATGCTTAGGGGATGGAGCAGGGGACAGAGGGAGAGAGAGGCCAGAGGGAGCCAGTCTCTGAGGAGGCATGAGGAACATGATATTGTCAGGGCACCTGGCTTCCCAGGACACTGGGGACAAATGTATCATTTTCCTCAAGGTTGCTGAGCACAGAGTTCCAGGGGAAGCCTTGAGGTGATACACTTGGCGCTGAGGACACTGGAGAGGGCCAGGTGTGGGTACTGTTCTCCTGGGAGCTTCGGGCAGCAGCTATCCCACCCCTGGCTGGTCCTGTGGTTGCGCCCTAGCCCCCAAGGGAGACTGAGTGATTCTTTACGGGGGCACCAGGTCACCTCCCTGTTGCTGCCCTGGGACTTGGTCCTGCTGAGGGAGGAGAGAGGCACCCCTGGCTGTGCCATTCCCCAGCCTCCCATTCCTGGCTCCATCCCAGCAAGTGGGTCCAGGAGCACATGGGGAACAAGGTCCTGCATGGGCAGGTTTGTGGGAAGGAGGGCCAGGGACAGAGACTGGGAAGTCCCCACACACACCCCAGCTCCCCTCTTAGGCTCTCAGGGACCTTCCTCCCCAGCAAAGGAGAAACTATCCCTTCCAGGAACCAGATCTGTCCTCAAGGGACACTGCTGGGCCAGCTTCCCAGCCAGCAGGACTCCTGTCGGGAATGCAAGGAGACACGGAAGTCAGTTCTGCGCTAATCTTTAGCCGGTGTCACCACTGGAAGCAGGTGAAGGGTTGGGAAGGAAGCTGTAGCCTAGGGCAGGGCGGTACCCCTCACTTCCACTTCCTCACCTCGTTCAGATTTTAACAGCTTTAAAATGACACAGGTTTCAGGGAGGGTGGTGCACCCTGCGGCCGATCTGAGGTCAGACACAGTTTCCGGCCCTTGGAATCTAGCACATTACGCGGCTGGCAGTAAGCAAACAGTGCCGCTGCTCTGAAGTCCCTGTGTTTCCTGCAGCCTGGCCTCCAAGCTGCTCAGCAGTGCCAAGGGGCGTCCTTGGCAGGACACGGGTGGTGATGGCACCCAAGGGCATCTGCTCCTTGTTCTCTGGTCCTGGTCAAGGCTGTGATGAATTCTCCAGGCCCTATCCAGCCCTTCCCTGAGGCCGTCCCAGCTGTCACGCAGCCTGCAGGGGCACACACCCAGAGGGGCCATCACTCAGGCCAGGTGCTGGGTGGTGGTGGTGCCCGTGCTTGCATTCCTGCTGCCAGCTCCTGCCACTTGTGTCCCAGGGGACATTGGGTGTTTCCTCAGGTCTGTGGTGCCCAAAATCCACAACTGGAGGGAGGAGCATCCTTGTCTGCTAACAGCCACTGTGGCAGCTCAGCTGCCAAGGGATGCCCAGAGGTGCCCCTAATTACATGAGGATCCAGTCAGTAAGGGTCCATGGTCAGTAAGGGTCCATCATCAGTGAGGGTCCACGGTCAGTGAGGTTCCACAGTCAGTGAGGGTCCACGGTGAGTGAGGGTCCACGGTCAGTGAGGGTCCACGGTCAGTGAGGTTTCACGGTGAGTGAGGGTCCACGGTCAGTGAGGGTCCACGGTCAGTGAGGTTCCACGGTCAGTGAGGTTCCATGGTCAGTGAGGGTCCACGGTGAGTGAGGGTCCACGGTGAGTGAAGGTCCACGGTCAGTGAGGGTCCATGGTCAGTGAGGTTCCACGGTCAGTGAGGGTCCATGGTCAGTGATGGTTTGTGGTCAGTGAGGGTCCCTGGTCAGTGAGGGTCCATCATCAGTGAGGGTCCATGGTCAGTGATGGTTTGTGGTCAGTGAGGGCCCATGGTCAGTGAGGGTCCATCATCAGTGAGGGTCCATGGTCAGTGATGGTTTGTGGTCAGTGAGGTTCCATGGTCAGTGAGGGCCCATCATCAGTGAGGGTCCATGATCAATGAGGATCCAGTCAGTGAGGGTCCATGGTCAGTGATGGTTTGTGGTCAGTGAGGGTCCATCATCAGAGAGGGTCCATGGTCAGTGAGTGTCCATCATCAGTGAGGGTCCATGGTCAGTGAGGATTCCCCCATCTGTGTGGGGCTGCTGGATTTGGACAACATGGCTGGGGGTGGAGGGCTAAATCAGGGTGCAAGGGGAGCCGGGCTTCCTCCTTCCTGTGGAGGCCATGGATGCAATGGAGTATGGGTTCTCAAGGCCCAACCCGGTCCCAGATGGGGGCCCTGGAGCCCTGGGGCCAAAGCCTTTGGCCTAGTCACTTGCAGTGCTGGGTCCTCTCCTGGCCTCTGTGGTTCTGCCAGTCCCTGTACTTGAGGAGTACCGGAAAGGAGGAGGTTGGGGACATGACTTTTTTCCCACCAAGAACCTGAGCAGCTGCCAGGGGCTTATCAGGAGAGTCAGACCCAAGGCCACACTGCCACAATGACATTGCGGAGCACTGTGACCCTGCAGGGCTTTGGTCAGAAGGGCCAGCTCCTTGGTGTGGCTGGCCATGGGTCACACTGCAACAGACAGCCCTGGCTGGGACCCCACACCATGGCCCCCACCCTGTAGTGTCCAAACCCTGTGGGCCAGCTCTTGAGGGTCTTCCTAGCGAGCCCTCCCCATCCCTGCCCTTTTCCCCACTGGAGGCTAAAGCTGGTCCTCTCGAACTCAGCCGTCACCTTCTAGGCTGGGACACCGTGTACAGGGGCCAAAGCCAAGTTTAGGATGAGGCGAGTGAGCTGGGAGGTGGCCACTCCTACCCATAAAGTCCACAGAATTGCCAGGGTTGGACTTTGTGACCCCTGATTATTCCCGCCGCTCGGATGGCAAGATGACTTCCTGCAGGAGTGGTCAGTTCCACGGGCCCAGGGAGCAGGAACCCTGCTTCCACCCCTGTCTAGAGCCAGGCAAGGGCCGGCAGTCTTGTGTCCAAAGCTGTGGCTCACCTGGCCACAGCTGAGGGGCAGCTTCCTGGAGGAGGTGACTCAGGTTGAGTCTGTTGGGCAGAGGAGAGAGCACAATTTCTCTGGCGACCACTAATGATCCTGCATGGTGTTCACACCACAAAGGAAGTGAGCGTGCGCCCAGGCCACAGATCCAAGGCATCCAGCGGTAGTGACGCGGCCGTGGGTAAGGACGCACTTACTCTCCCATATATGTCAGGCCACCTCCATGAGGGGCAGCCCCTGGCCCTCAGCCTCAGTCCTGCTTTTGCACTGGTCCAGTACTGACCCTGGTTCTGCTGACCAGATGGCTAGCATGTGAGCCCACCAAGTGAGAACTTAGTGACCAGCAAATCTACAATTGTGAATTTTAATGACACAATAAACAATGATCAGTGTGTGATGTTAGAAAAAATTAGGACACGTATATGCATATTGTGGTTGTCACTAAATCAGAAAGGAATATCATACACAGATAAGCATGAAAACACCTGGGCAGAGATACTATTAGGCCTCAACAGAGCTCTGGACAGGACAATTCAAGGCAGGCTTTACTTTTGTTAACTTACTTTCCTATAGCTTCCTTTAAACAATGCGCACATATGGTACACAAACAAATGAAAATGAGTTGTTTTTTAAAGTGGGCTATTAAAAAATTTTATTTAAAACATTATTTTGTCTGGGTCTTCTTCCTAAGATGCTAACAAGGACCAGAGTTACCACCAACCCAAGTCGAATCAAAACTCAGAAATAATATTTGGTTTTGTTTTTGTTTTTTTTGTGGGTACCGGGGGTCAACCTCAGGACCTCGCGCACCAGCAGGTGCCCGTGCCGCTGCATGATATCACCAGTGCTTTTTTTGTTTATGGGTTCCGGGAGTCGAACTCGGGCCCTCGCACTTGCCAGGCAGGCGCTTACACCACTGAGCCATCTCACCAGCCCAGAAATAATATTTGAAACAAAGATTTTTAAACCACTGGACACCAGTCAACATAGGATAGTGGTCTCTAAGATGCGTGGAGAGAAAGTAACACCGTACTATGGAACTGCAGCTTCTAGAAAGAGCATGTTTCAGGGACACAGAGGCCAGAAGAGATGGAAGTCGGGGTCACAGGGTTAACTATGCTGCCACTTTGAGGGCAGACCATGATAAACCAACAAAATGCCTAAAGTTACATCTAGCACAATGAGCACAGCAAAAGAATGCAGTCAGACCCGAAGGGGAGAAGTGGAACCTTAGGAAAACACTCAATCCAAAAGGGAACAGAGGGCACATGGGACAAATAGAAAACAATTAGGAAAATGGAATGTTTAGGTCTAGACTCATCACTAGTCACATTAAATACAAGCGTTCTGAATACCCCAACCAGAAAGCAAAAGCAGCCAGGGCGGAAAAGCCAAGGCCCGCTCTGTGCCCCTGTGGAGACACACTTTAAATGCAAAGATGTACATCAGCTACCAAGAACATCATGCCCATCCTAATCAGAGAGCTAGAGGGGCTGGATTGATGTCCAGATGGGAACAACTCAGATGTATGTGGACTGGGGAGGGATTCAACTGAGCTTGAGCAGGAGTGAAATGCGGGCCGGCCTGATCTCAACATGATCGTTTCATGAGGCAGGTAGGCCAGGAAAAAAAAAAAAAATGAACAAACAGCCGGTGCATTTCTATAATAGTCAGGCGTGGCAGCCGTGGCCAGGGAGGGGCAGGAGGGAGCTGAAATGTTCCTTCTCTGCTTTATGGCGGTGGCTTCTCTGGCGGAGGCATGTCAAAACATTGAGCTGACACTTTATGGAGTTTATTGTATGTCAGTTGCAACTCAGTAAAGCTGTTAAATAAAAAATGGATGAGTGAGAAACTTTATATTAGTTCTTATTAAAACGTGGAGGGCAGGGCCGGGCACACTCAGCAGCCTGGGCGGCGGCTCGTTCCTGCCCTGGGGCACGGGCCAAGCCTTCCCAGGAGCCTCACTGGGCCGGTGCAAGGGCCCAGCAGGCATGAGGAGGCCTGGGCCAGGCTTCAGCAAGGCGGCCATCAGCATGACCTCAGAGGTGTCAGCACTGTGGGCAGAGGCAGCAGTTCCTTTCCACCGGAGCCCTGACAGTCTGCATTTGCATTAAGGGCTGAGCTCAGCGCTGGTCAGACACATCCAAAAGGAACAGTCAGAAATGCGGGATGGGGTGTCAACGCTTCCTTGGGCTGTTTCTAGCCATTTTCTCCTGATCTGGGCCTTGAGGCAAATCAGCTGACTGCTGCGCTGGGGCCTGACATGGTCAGGGAGAGGCCCATGGGGTGTCCCCGAGCTCCCCCAGAGGTGCCACTTGTCAAGCTCCACTCAGATTGCAGCATCATATTTACGATGGGGAATAAAAGAGTCTTTACCTTTCACCAAATCACACTGCATTTTATTTATTTAGGGTGCACACCCCTACCTATTCCTGGGGAATTTCAGGAAGGTTATAAAGTTATCCTCAACATGGTGCAAGGCAACTATAAATAGAAAAGACGCAGCCGTGAGCTGGGCC
Source organism: Erethizon dorsatum (assembly GCA_028451465.1). Classification (NCBI taxonomy): domain Eukaryota; kingdom Metazoa; phylum Chordata; class Mammalia; order Rodentia; family Erethizontidae; genus Erethizon; species Erethizon dorsatum. The sequence goes on from CM051833.1 coordinate 53,382,363, forward strand.
TGGGTGCCAGGGAGATCACCGCAGACAAGTGCCCAAATGGCCTGGTGATGGGTGCTGCCACCATGCGACCTTGGCCTTCTGTGAAGTTAGCTTCCGCATCCACAGCTCAGGGCAAAGCCACTGCCTTCCTGTGGAGAATCACCACAGGACCTGGGAGGTGCGTGGAGGCCACAGCTGGGAGGCTGGAGGCTGGCAACTCCTGGAGGATGAGGCCCCAGGAGCACTGCCTGTCCTCAGGAGGGCAGCTTGCAACCACCAACTCCAGAGGGGAAACCAGGCCTCTGTTTTAGGAGTGTCTGGAACCCCCATCAACCTCCAACCCCAGAGCTGGCAGGGCCCTGTGACGTAAAGCATGAGGTCAGAGGCACCTCCGCCTGTCCTGAGCTGGTCACTTGTGGGCTTTATCCCCTGTCCTGTCGTGCAGTGCTGTGCTGATGCCCTGGGTGAGGCCGACACCGCAGGGCAGAGACCCAAGGGGGCTGATGCGTGTCCACCTTGGGACACAGGAGCCATGCAGGGACGCAGAGGACAGAGACAGAAGCCCTTTGGCTGCTCTCCTTATGGCTGACCTGCAGCCTGGAGAGCTTCCTGCTCCTGAGACAACCTCCCCACCTGAGAACATGAGCGATGTGGGCATGAAGCAGCTGTGTTGGACATGAGAGGAAGGTACTGGGCAGGCACCTTTTCAACATGGAGTTGGGCTAAGTCTCCAGTGCCCTCCTGGTGAGTCCCTAGGACTCTGGACCTGGGGACAGGAATCCCAGGAAGCAGGAGCTCCAGGGATGTGGGGTGCAGGCATGGGATGTGGAAGCAGCAGGGATGGGAGATCCTCCGCCCCACAGTGGGGGACGGGCTGAGGGATTGTGACCCCTGCATTGCCCCCAGGCAGCCCCACTCTTCCCCTGGAGGTTCTGCATGGATTCTGAACTCCTATCCTTGTCCCGATAAAGTTTAAAAAGAGAAAAAACAAAATGAGCACATATGTTCCCAAGACAATGAGTGATTAGGACAGCAGAGCCCTCTGCTGCAGGAAGGGAGGGACCACTGTGGCCCTGGGAGGCCGCCGCCTGCCCCCTGCTGGCCACCCACTGCCTCCTCAGCTGCCCTGTGGCCAAAGCCTCAGGAAAGCACTCAGCATTGAGACTGAGACTGACCTCACCACACTCCTGCTGGGTCAAGCCATGAGCACAGCCCTGCCAAGGATACAGATAGACTTCGAAGTCTCTAGTTGGCCTCTGCCCTGCCCAGATCCCAGCTAACGACACCCCAGCGCTGCCCAGACCACAGCCCTGTCTCAACCCCAGCCCCGGAATGAGACCCCAGCCTGCTTAGACCCCAGCCGGCCCAAACTACAACGCTGCAGGGACCCCCGCCCTGCCCAGACCCCAGCCCTGCCCCGAGTGTGGGGACTTCCCCTCTCTCTCCACGTTCTCCACAGCTAACGCACGGTTCTGACTCTGTTCAAATGGTCACTGTGCTATGGTCCCGGCAATGGGCTGCGGCAGCCAGTCTGCCCAGACCTTGTGGAGGGTGTGGGGACCCTGACCACTGACCCCATCTCTTTGGTGGCTATAGCAGTATTGAGCTTTCAAGTTTTAAAAAGAAGCAGAGAAGTAATTCTGTGTGGAAGAGTTGCCAGAGGGAGGACCCCCACCCTTGGTGGCCACAGGCTGCCATCTGCTCTTTGTCCAGGCATTTGTGGACATGGGCATCCATGTGTGTGTGTGGAACATATTTTTCTGCAGTGTGCACTACCCAAGATGTCTTGGGAAGTTTTACATGTAAGGGATACAACTGTCATTGTCTCTGTCCATCTATCATCGGTCCCTGTCTGCCCCTCAGTCCATCAGCCATCACACATTATCTGTCACCTGTCTCTATCCGTCTGGCACTCTTTCCCATCTTTCTATGCATCGCTTATCTCTCTCCTACCCGTCACCTCTATTTCTCTCTCTGTCTCTCTGTTTCTCTCTCTCTCCCTTTCTCTGGAGGTTTATATCTTTCCATGTCTCTCTCTAGCTGACATCTACCTACATGCTTATTGTGCATACCTACCTATCTTCTCCCTTGGTTTCTATCTCTCTCTGCCTACCTCTATCTCTAGCTGGCATCTATCTGTCTAATGGCTGCAAACTCTCCCTGGCGGGAATGTTTTGGAAACTACTATGACTCACTTCACCGCTCCTCAGCCTGCAGTGGACCCTGCAGCTGCTTCCAGCTCCCCACCGCAGCCACAGCTCTGTCTCTTCTTGGTTGCTGCATCTTCCTGAAGCAGGAGTGCCAGGCTGTCCCTGTGGACTGGGCCCACACCATGCAGAGCTGGGGAGGAGGAAGTGAGTGGAGGGCCCCAGTGCTGGGTGATTCCTTCACAAATCCTCGACTTGGAAAGCATGTGTTCTTCTCTCCAAACCTCTCTTTAAAGAACATTATCACCTTTGCTTTCACTGGGCTCTTTCAAAGGGTTGCAACAATAACTCTCTGAAGAAATATGTTCTCTGTTCAATCCTGAGATTCCAGAAAAAGGAACATTCTCTGTCGGGTGAGATGGTAGCTTGTTGTAGTTATGATTTGCATTTCTCTGATGGCAAATGATTTGAGCATTTCTTCAAATATTTGTTGGCTGATCGTATTTCTTCTTTTGAGAAGTGTCTGTTCAGATCCTTGCCATCTCTTAATTGGATTACTTGTGTAAGCTGTTAGTGTGTTGAGCCTCCTGTGTATTCTAGGTAGCCTCTGTCACATGAGTAGCTGGCTGACCTCATCTGCCACTGTGCAGGCTGTCCCTTCTCTCTGCTGGTTGTTCCCTTTCCTGCGTAGAAGCTTTATAGTTTGATGTAATACCATTTGTCAATATTTGCCACCACCTGTCTCTCCATGCTTTTGGAGTCCTCTTGAGGAAATCGTAGCCTATTCCAATGTAAGTGTTTCCCTTACATTTTCTTCAAGTAATTTCAGAGTTTCAGGACTTATATTAAGGTGTTTGATCCATCTTGCATTGGTGTTTGTATAGGCTGAGAGACAGGGGTCACATTTTAACCTTCTGCATGTGAATATCCAGTTTGCCCAGCAGCATTCATTAAAGAGGTCGCCCTTTCTCTAATGTTTTTTTTTTTGGTTTTTGGTTTTTGGTTTTTTCTGCACTCTTTTGAGAATGAATTGGCTGTAGATGTGTGGTTTTATTTCTGTCCACTGATCTGTGTCTGATATTATGCCAATTTCATGATGTTTTGGTTACCATAGCTTGGTAGCATGTCCTAAAACCAGTTATTTTGATGCCTCTAGCTTTGTTCTTTTTGCTCAAGGTTGCTGTATTCTGAGACTTTTGCTTCCATATGAATTTTAGGATTTTTTTCTAATTCTGTGAAGAATGTCACTGGTATTTTAATGGAGATTACATTAAACCTGTAAATTACTTTGGGTGGTAAAAACATTTTATCAATATTAGTTTTTTCAACCCATAAATAGGAAGGATGGAAGGTCTTTGTGTGTGTGTGTCTACTTCAGTGTCCACTTTCATCCATGTAATTTTCACTGTAGAAAGCTTTTATTTCCTTGTTCATAGGTACTTTATTTTATTTTAGCTACTGGGTGTGGGAAGGGGATTGTTTTCATGATCTTTCTCACCAAGCTCATTATTGGTATGTACAAGTGCTACTGATTGGATGCAAAAGAAAAGTGATTCTTAACATACTACTGGTAGTACTGTAAATTAGTACAACTATTATGGAGAATCACATGAAAGCTTCTCAAAAGACTAAAATTAAAACTTCCATATGATCTAGCTACCCTGTGCCTGGGTGCATCCACAGGAAATGGATCAGTACCCCAGAGTCACCTGCACTCCATGTTTACTGCCACATTATTCACAACAGTCAGGATATGGAGTCAACCGAGGCGCCTGTCGACAGATGAATGGGTAAAGAAAATGCATAGACACACAGTGGAATATCATTTAGCCACAAAAGGAATGAAATTCCATCATTTGTAGCAAAACAAATAGAGCTGAAGGACATTGTTAAGTGAACTAAGCCAGATGCAGAAAGTCAAGTACAGCATGTTCTCTCTCATATGTAAAAGCTAAGAAAAGTCATCCGGAAGTGGAGTACTAGAGGCTGGGAAGTGGGCAGGTGGGTAAGGGAGGCATGGCACACTCTGTATGCACACATAGAAATGCCATGCTATACGCATGTGTAGAGGACTCCACAGAAAAGAGCATCCTTAAACACCGAATCAGAGCCCTGTCCTTGAACCCCATCCTGCCTCTCTGGGTCTGGGGAACACTGGGCCTCAGTTTTCCCATGAGTAAGATGATGGTCCCTCTTCTGACATTACAGGATGTGCATGTGACATTGGCATTCATCTAGCTTCAAGAGAATGATAGGAAGGAGACACTTCTGTCCTTGATGTCAGCCTCAGGGCAGGATTCTCCCTTGCAAGGTGGGGCAGGGAGCCCAGGTACACTTGCTCCTGACAGCCCAGGCTGGTGGAGACATGTGCCCACTCTCCCCTCATGCTGGACCTGGAGTGCCACCTGCAGGGCCCCACACTCATACAAAGGTGCCACTCTCCATGGTGGCCTCCTGGGATGGTCTGAGCCCTGCACCCTTTGAAGTGACTGCCCCTGAGTACAGCGATGACAGAGGTGCTGGTGACAGAGGCTTTGCAGGCAGGGAGACTCAGGTCTGTGATTCCCAGGCGGGGTGCTGGGAGGCCCTGTGTCCTGGTGGCTAGGGACCGAGGCTCCGAGGGCAGGGTCTCAGATGCTTCACCATTAGCTTATAATTGAGGGGCCAAATGCAAACATTTTCAGGGGAGGCTGACCAGCTGCGAAACACATGCGAGAACATTTAAAGACTCAAAGGACAGGTTCCATACAAATTAGTGTCAAGTTTCCAATACTTCCTTCCCAGAAAACACAGGTGAAAATGAAAGAAAATGAAAGAAAGAAGAAAGAAAGAAAGAAAGAAAGAAAGAAAGAAAGAAAGAAAGAAAGAAAGAAAGAAAGAAAGAAAGCTGCTGACTAGAAGGCATTTGCAGCTCGAAAAGCTAACAAAAGATTTACTGTATGTCCAGGAAAACAAAACTCTGTAAATCAATATAAAAAAGATAATCCAAATTTTCTGTGGGAAGTGAGGATGCGATATTGTAACTTGCCTTTTCTCGAGCCGATGAACCCTGTGTGCGGGACTGTATAGTAACCCTGGCAGTCTCCTGGGCCATCTCCCTAGCCTTGATCCTGGTCACACTTATCCTGGATCTTCGTACCTTAGGTTTGTATATTTTAGGACTAGCTGGTTGATTTCTATTAAAAAGCCTCGTCGGGATTCTGATTGGAATTGTACTAAATTTATAAATTAGTTTCGGAATTCATCTCCAAGGAGCAAAGCAGGACTCACAGCTGACTTTCAGTGAAAACATGGAAGCCAGAAAAGAATCCAGTGACATCTGAAAACTGGCAGGAGGAAAGAACCCCTCCAATCTGGAACCCTGTCCCACTGAAAATATCCTGCAGACACAAAGGTGAAATGGTTTCTGGTGCAGACCTCCCTGTCCAACACACAAATCCAGTGCAGGGCATTCTGCAGGCAGAGGAAGACAGCCCAGATGTGAGCAGGGTAGGAGGAAATGAAGAAGCCCAGACAGGGCAGCACAGGGCGGGAAGACATGTTGCACCGCATGGTGAAGCAGATGCAGTAGCAGGGATGAAGGGACAGGGGCAGCAGGGTAGTCGTCCCAGGGGAAGAGATATTGGAAGATGGACAGACACAAGACAAGATCATTGCATTCATTAGGAAGAAGTAGGTCTTTAAACTTAAATCTGCAGAGAAGCACTGACTAGAAAAGTGATATCTTAAATTTACTCTAAAATTGTGCAGCACTCAGTGGGGAGCAGATGCCACATGAACCATAAACTGTGCTGGGGTCATTGCTACTCTCTCTGCTTCTATACATCTTCGTAATCTCATAATAAATTGTCAAAAGCACTGAAGGATTTATTGTATTGGAAAAAACTGAAGCCTGAAAATCCTGACACAGTGGAAGAGTTGAGTGAGAGGAGTGCTCCACACTGCTGGTGGGAGGGACTGGCCAGGGCCCTGTATCCTGGCAGGGTTTCATTCCTCCGTGAGCTCTTCTTGAAGGAACCCAGGCAGAGCGGGTCAGGACCCACCCCCAGTGACCTCATTCAATCGACTCTCATGGGCCTGGCTTCCAAACTGTCCCATTCCAAGGTCGTGAAGGTCAGGACTCAACCCACAAGTTTTGAGGGGCACAACTCAGCCCACTGCACTATCCAAGAAAAAATTTACCCACATACCCCGTGAGATACAAGAAAGTATTGTTGCAGTATTGTTGGCTACAACCAGATGTTGGAAACAACTGGACCATCAACCAGCAGCAGTGTGAATGAGTAACAGAGCCAGAAGAGGCAGCCACAGCATTGTGCCCACGTTCAAGGACATAGCCAACGCAGTGCTTGGTTGGACAATGGCAGAGGATACACTCAACACATCACCCAGCAACATGTCTTAACACACAGGAAACCATATTCCCTGTGCCTAGCACACCCATGGGGAGGACCAGTGTCAAAGACCAGAAATGGAAAAGCACCAGCTCAGCAGGGTGTCATCCTCTGGGTGGGCATGGGAGGAGTGGGGGTGATGTACCCAGCTCCTCAGCCACTTGGCGACCCCACCCCGCCCTTCAGCAATGTTCTGTGGGATGGCTGTGTTACAGATGCTGCCAGGATTTCATCCCCTGCCCCAGCATCCCTCCAGGTCCCCCTCACTGCCATCTCTGCTCTCCCAAAGCAGGAGGCTTCTGTCTATGTCACAATTGCATCAGGTTCATCCCAGGCTTCGTGGGACCCACCCATCAGCTCCCCACTGGCCCTCCTTAGGTCCCACAGTGAACTGGGGGCCCCAGCAACTCAGGGCTTTTCTCTTCCAGCCCATGAGGCAGGGGAAGAGCGAGGCCGGCACCCAGGGCCCTGCACTGACTTTCAGGAGACCCCAAGGCCTCACACCCTGTCGGCACTCCAACACTGACTCTGCCCACCCAGGGGCTCTGCTCCCCTGCAAAGGTCCATCTTTCCTGGGAGCCAGAGGCCACAGACTGGGCTGATGGGGTCGTTCTGCCTGCTGCCTCCTCCTGGGACCCCGCATCTTCCTTCCTTGGGTGTCCTGGGCCAGGAGCCACCTCCCTAATCTGAGCTTCAGTGCCCTTAGCCTGAAGTCTGTACCCCAACTCCTCTGGACCCGGGTTGCAGCCCCTGCCCACTGCAGGAGGCCCAAGACCTGCAAGCGATCGTACAGAGTGGCTGCGAGCTTCTGAGTGGGCACGGGAAGGGGCTGGAGGGGCGAGGTTCACTGCAGGAGGGCAAGAAGGACGATCTCCCATCCTGAGCTCTTGCACAGTCTCTTCTGAAAGTTCCAGTTTCACAGGGAAACTTCATTTGTATTTAAGGGCTAAGCTCTTCTGCTCTGATATGGGAAATACCCTTTTTTGCTCCCCTGATCCTGACTGATGACTTTGAAATGTCCAAGCCCTCCTGCTTTCTTGCCCAGTGCCTGGTCAGCAGCTTGAGGTGCAGACTCTGCAGGCCTCAGGGATACCCGGTGGCACCCTCCGTGTGTCATGTGATGTCCAGCAGCTCTGTCCACCCATGCCACTTCACTCATAAGCACATTCACAGAGAGAGATGAGAAGACCATGGCGTAGCCTGGCTCCCAGTGATGGAAAACTAAGTGTTCAGCACTACTGGGTGTCAGAAGGGTGCACGAGGGATAGAGTCTGAATTGGGGTTCCCTTGACTGGTTGATGAATCCCAGGAAGACAGTACCAGGAGGAGGACCGTGGCTGCCCCAGCAGGTGAACCAGAAAAGCAGGTGGCCACATGTGGGCTGCTTCCACCAGGTGGGTCAAGGGTAAACCCAGGCTGCAGGATGATCCTCACCCTCCACTGCCATGAGCAGGGTCCCCCTGCAGGCACAAGGTCATGGGGCATTTTCTAACTGCACCAGGTCATAGAGACGACTGTGCCTAATGAAGGCCTCGGGCTCTGCGCAGGCTCATGTGCCAGGTGACCCTTCATCGCCCTCCCCAGCCTGTTCTTGCAAGCCAGCCACCCCTGCCCTTCAGGAAGGACACAGACTGCCGTGGCCAAGCCAGTGGACGAGGCCTCATTCCTGACACTGGGCCCTATCCCGCGGTCGGTCCCTGTGGAGGGTGGCGGCTGGAGTCGGGCTCCATCATCGACCTTTGTTCTTCCTCCTCATGAATCCCTCCTGCAAGGCTGGTTCCTAGCTAAACTTTGACACCACAGCCCAATCTGCTTCGCCTTTTGGGGTTCATCCTGCCCTGTGCACATTACAGATTTAGTGCTGAGGTGGGCATGTGAAATCCAATGTAAAAATCTATACCACGATACCAAGGGCTGCAAGGGGACGGCTGACCACTATGCGAAGGACATGCCCCAGCCCCGTGGCATTTTTGCACAGACAGATGGAGCCAGGCATCAGGGCCTCTTCCAACTGTGGCCGCAGGATCTGGGGCAGCATCATGGTGTGTGCAGGAGGCCATTTCATCTCAGTGACCCCTTAAAAACCCAGCAGGCTCAGGGCATGGCCTTCCTTCTCCTGACATGCTGGCCAGCCATGGACTAGGAACTGAGAGGGTGTTCCAGTCCCCACAGAGCCTAGTGAAAGGATGCTGAATAACCAGGTGACCTGGTGGCCCATTTTCCATGTGGGAACAGCAGAGCCTATTGGAGGACTATGATGCCCAGGAAGCATGAGATGAACCAGAAGAGCCCTGCTGCCTGAGAAGGCCATGGGCAAGGCTGTAACTCACTCTATGAATGAGAACAGAAGCCTCAACCTGACAGGAGCTGCTTACCTAGCTGGGACGAGAGGGCCACCAGTGTCCATGCTGCGGTGAGGAAGGGGGCCTGCACGGAGAGCCACTGCAGATTGACCACCTGGAACCCGCTGCTGTTCTGGGGGCTGGGAGCCTCCAGCCCTGGGCTGCAGCCCCTGAGCATGCGGGGATGAGCAGCACACATCAGCCAGGCCAGCAGTGTGAGGGCACACAGGCCTGGTGCCTGTGTCTGCATGCCAGGGTGTGCTCCTGATGAGGTGGAGTGTCCACGAAGGGCACCTCACCTGCATGAGGGCTGCCTCGGCCTCTGGTGACTGAGTGGCCGGCCCCTCTGCTGTCCCAGCTCCTCCCACCCACACATGGCACCTCCCCTATGCTGACCACAGCCAGCTCTGTCCTGGGCAGCCAGGACCCTGCCATCTCTTGTAGGCCATCTTTGGGCGCCTCACTCTGGCAGGAGTTCAAAGCCTTTGTCCACTGCCCTGAAATGGGAGATAAGTGGCCACCCACCCCAGAGATTAGGTTCTGTCTGTCACACAAAATAAAGCCAGTGAGGGAGCAGAGTTTAACTGGTTCTTTATCAGGTATTTCCGTCTCAGCTGGGAACACCATGTGGATGAGAGCCTGGATATATACCCCAGCCACCTGAGGGCAGCAACACTTGGAGTCTGGAACAAGAGTGTATTCAAGTGAGCCCCTAAGATTCAAAGTGACAACAGGGCCCTTGCATTAGGATTGGCAACTGACAGGCAAGAGTGGGCATGTCCTGGGCGATCAAGCCAGGGCACTATGGCCAGCACGTGGCCCGTGGAGAGTGGGCGCCAGGGAGGGGTGGGTAGCCTGAGGGGGTTGGCCAAACATGCCCTGTGTCGGAGAACACATGGGCCTCTTACAGCCAGGGGAAGCTTCCAATCTCCAAGAGGGAAAACTATGATGAATTGCTGGGGATTATATTGGAAGTTGTGATTTCCAAAATGAACCTTGAAGCTGCGAGGAGGACATTTGACACAGCGACCTTCCCTCCCTCACCCTAGGGCTCTCTGGCCTCCTGTCCAATGCTGCATGTCCACCTGTCAACTGTCCCCATTGGGCCAGAGTTCTCTAATGCCAGGAAGACCCTTCTGCCCATGTGGTTGCCTTGGGCCAGACATGGTGCTCGGCAGTCTGTGCTGGACATTGGAGCTGTGTCCAGTGTTGCTATTGTTCTTCTGGGCAGTCAAGCATCGTGGGCAAAGCCCAAGGCCGCTGGGAAGCCTGCAAGGCCCAAGGGAACTCCCGGGAAGTGTATGTGCAAACACAGAAGTTAATGGAGCACATGAGCAAACATCACATCCTTTTAACGTAATCCTTAAATTGGCAGCAGAATTTCCTCCTCTGATAAGCTCTTCCTGGCTTTGAATCTCATCCAATCTTACGTGTATCTGAGAGGTTGCTCCATGTTCACCGGGCCCTCCTAGGTCCTCCCATGACACCTGAGAATAGTGCTCCTTTCTGTGCTGAGTCTTAAGTTTCCACTGGTGCTCAGTATCTTCCATTCCTGAACCTTCACACAGGTATCTCACTAATCTCCACCAGACCATTTACACTCCTGTTTACCACAGGATTAACCCAGGAGGGGAAGAGGTAAGTGACGCGTCTCTGGCAGGCTCTGGTGGTCTCTAGCCATCAGATTTTAGCAGCCCATCAGGACCTCCTGGGCCGACCGGCCTGGTCCTCTCTGTCTGCCAGGGCTGCCCAGGTCCTCCCCTGACCTTTCAACTTAACCTTGATGGTGATGGAGCCAGAACCTTCAGGGAAACGACCTAGGATCCAGAGGTCTCAATCCCTGACCACAGACTGGCATGAGCAGGTGAGGAAAGAGAAATAGATGGGGCTGAAGAATGCCTCACCACCACCCATAACCTGGGCTTTCCAGAGGGTCTTTCCATCAACTTGCATTTCTGTTTTGTCCCACGGAAGGAAACTGGCTCAAACTTTTCTCTAACCAGGTCAACTAGGTGCCAGGAAAACATACTCAGAGTCCTTCCTACAGGCTCCTTTCCAACCTCCCCCCACCACGGAACTGGTGGTGGCAGAGTCTGGGTGAAAGAGCCACCTCAACCAGCCTGGACCGGTGTCGTGGTGCCCCTGGCACCTGCTCTTCTGTCCTGCAGAGCCTGTTGTCCTGCTATTACTCATGGACAGATGGGAAAACATTACTGCTCTAAGACCTGTTTCCTCAGGAACACTCTGAGATGCTGGTGAGTGCTGGATCTAAAAATAATGGGAACATTGCACCATCCCACGTCCTAGAAGTGCCATGGGGCAGCTCACTGCTGAGGTGCAACCCAGCAGCCTGTGGCCAGTGCTTTCCAGAGCAGTGACAGAGCTCTTATCAGAATGTGTCTCTAATTCCCATCTCTACTTCATCTCACACAGCTCTGAAGAAAAACACACAGCCTTTGCTTTTAAGAGAAAATATTCTCGCGAAGATAAAGGCTCTTTAAATGAATGAATGAAGACTCATGAATTTGTAGTTTCCATAACATTTCAGTCTCCAGTGAGCAAGCAAAAAAAGTGTTAGGGGTAATTAGATGTGTTCCTCTCATACCTAAAAGAGTAAGTTTCTTATTAAAACTGTGGGTTTCTTGTAACACGTGGTGGAATTTCAGTGTTTGTCGGTACAGATCACCACTTGACCAGTGATTGTAAAGTAGTTGTAACCCTTATGTGTCAGAGATGGGGGAATGGTCAGTCAGAAATCACAGCAGTTGTTGAAAGAGAATATTTGACCTAAAGGATTGTTAACTGGGCTCAAGGCTCACCAGGAAACTAGGAGTCATTTCGGAAGCAGAAACCACAAGAAGCTGCCACTGTGCCTATGGCTGGGGGAACCCAGATGGCCATCCTGTGAGAGAGAACACCTTCCTCACCAGTGTGCCACCATCTGACAAGGACTCACATGCTGTGTCTGTGCTCAGGGTAAAACCCAAAATCAGCGTGTCACTTGAGCCAGCAGGAGCCACGAGCAGACAGTCCATCCATCCCTCAGTCCAAGGCCCAAGGACCCCGTGTCCTGGGATCACGGGGAGAGGAGCCCTTGCGCCCTCAGTTCCCACTGGTCAGAGAACTCTGTGCCCTGTCTAAATCCATGGGAAACCTTCTCTTCATGACCAAGAGGGAACACTGCATTTTTGGCAGAAGCAAGCCTGTGAGATTTGTGGGAGAAGAGGCTAAATACAGATGTGAAGACCGTGTGTGGGTCTCCTGGTGCTGCACAGCAAATCAACGAAATAGGCAGCTTCCTCTTTCACAGTTCACAGTCAAGGTGCTGACAGGACTGTGCTTCCTACAGCTCCTGGTGCACTGGTACTCCTGGCTCTCTCAGCCACGGCAGCTCTGCCAGCCTGGCTCCTGCGTCCACTGGCTGTGTGCCCTCTATGTGTCCCTCTTCTCATAAGGACAGCAGCCATGTACCCCTCCAGTGTGACCTCCTCTTAACTTAATGTCCACAGACCCTATTTCCAAACAAGGTCAGGGTGCTGGGTGTTAGGACTTGGACAAACTCTGGGGCACAGCCCCACGCAGCCAGCTCCCTCTTCTGCCCTGGGGTGGCTCTGCCTCCTCGGGACCTGATCCTGCTTTCCCCAAAGGACACTGGTGGATTGGCACGCCCCCTGGTCCACATACATCAGAGAGGGTTAGGCATAGGTGACAGGTGTTCAGTGGAGAAGTGTTGGAAACTGTGCATCCATCCATGTTGCTTAACTCAGTGCCATAAAGCAGTGGGAAGGCAGTAATGCGCTCCCTGTGGGACCCAGACCCCAGGGGCAGCACTTCCTCCTCAGAGACTACCACATCTCCCCAGGAAGAATGTTTGAGAGGCAGAGCAAGAGAACTGGCAAGCCAAGGACACATGTCCTGCAAAAATACCCATCAGAAATGAAGCGAGTAAAGGCATTCTCAGTGAATAATATAATATGTTGCTATATTTAAAATGATTTCTTGTAGATAGCACATAGATGTGTCTTGAAAATACTTGGTGGTTGGAAGCAACATTAGGCCATTGGGTGGTGGAATTTTCCACTTGTGTAGTGGCATGGTGCACAGCTACACATGGCGGCAGAAGAGGCTCGTGTGGTCATAGGCCTCTGTGCCAGCTCAAAGGGGCCACGTGCTAGCTCCAAGTGGCCTGAAGAGCAGGGAGAGAAGATAATGTGTATGACAATCCTCACAGGAACTGCTAAAGGAACTACAAAGAGAAACAGTAAAAACCAATCAACAAATCAATTTGGTGAAATGCTAAAAAAACTCAATAATCCATAAAAGGTCAAAAAAGGAAAAAAACAGAATAGAAAACAAGAAATAGCAGGCTTAGATTCAGACAGGTCACTACTGGACTCCAGTGAATGATCAAAACCAACGGAAAGACAGAAATTAGACTGCACAAAAGCAAGGAGTGCAATCTACATTCTGCCTACAAAACTCACTTTAAATATAAAGCATAAGTAAATTAAAAGTGAAAGAATGGAAAGAGCTGTATTGAGCAAACACCAGCTATGAGAGCTGGAGTGTCACAGCAGACACTAGAGAGGCAAAAGGTCCTTGAAATACAGGGGAACACCACACGGCACCCACAGGCCAGCTCACAGGAGGACCCCTCGTCCGCCACTCAGACCACCTAGCAACAGAGCTGCAGGTGCTGTGGGCTGGAGGGAAATGGATGCCTCAGTGGGACTGGATCCTCAAGCCCTGATGGCTGCTGCCCAAAACGCCCCAACTGGGCTGAGACAACACAAGCTGAGTCCTCACAGTTCTGGAGCCCCAAAGCCCAAGGTCAAGGTGATGGCAGGGCTGGTCCTGGGGAGACCTATTCCCATCGGTTGCAGACACCATCCACTTGCTGTGCTTCGTGCAGCCTGTCCTCAGTGCTCATGCGTGGAGGTCCTCTACCCAGGAGAACTCGTCCCATCTGGTCAGGGCCACCCTTCTGATGCACACAGTGTCCACTGCCTCCCTAAAGCCCTGTCTCCAAATGCAGTCACTCTGGTGACAAGGGCTTCTGCATAAGGACACTGGGGACAACTCAGTCCATCATAACTCCCCTCCCACTACTGACAGCAAGATCGACAGAGAATCAGCATATATACACAAATGACCAGCACACAAACCAGCTGGATACCTGACACCTGCGGACATTCCACCAAAGCATCCTGGGTCAGACACACAACAGACCCACTCGAGGTCATGAAACACACCTGGACACGTCTGAAACAAAACCCATAGTGGAAGTAAATTGGAAACAAGTAGCAGAAAACAATCCCGGAAGCCCCAAATATGTGGAAATTAAACATTATTTTAATAAGGCAGGGGTAGAAGAGAGTGTCCCAGAAGACTAGAAATTACCTAGCAGATGAAAATAAAAATCCAACTTATCAAAACTAGTCTTAGAGGAAAACATATAGAATTAATTGTGTATATTACAAGCATTTAATTAGAGAAGAATAAATGCTTCTATTTAAAACAAAAGAAAAAATTAGATAATTGTGTATATTAGAAGCATTTAATTAGAGAAGAATAAATGCTTCTATTTAAAACAAAAGAAAAATTAGAGCTGTGTGTGGTGGTTCATGCCTGTAATCCCAGCACTTGCAAGGCTGAGGTAGGAGGATTGCCATGAGTTTGAGGCCAGCCTGGGTTAGTGAGTTCAAGGCCAGCCTGAACTACACAGTGAGACCGTGTCTCAACAAAACAAAACAAAACAAAATTTGAAATCAACCTAAGTTTCTACCTTAAAATATTTTTTAAAAGAGAAAATTAAACAGCAAGAAAGAACAGATAAGAGAAATCAATGAAATTAAAAACAGAAAGATAATAAAGAAAAAAATCAATGAAATTAAAAGCTTCTTTGAAAGATCAATAGAACTGATAAACATTTAACCAGACCAATGAGAGAGAAGATGTAAGTAGCTAAGGCCAGCAATGCAAGGAGACACGATTATTAACCCCATGGACTCAGCAAACCTGGGGCAGGAGGCAACTTCCTTAACCTGAGGAAGCTCATCCCCTAAAAACACCTGGCATCATCCTTAGAAGAAAAATTTGGTGCTCTGTCCATGAGATGGGAGGAAGGAAAGGGCTTCTGTGGTCACCACTCACGCTAACACCACATTGAGAGGCCCAGTGACTGCCATCAAGCAGAGAAAGACACAGGTTTGCAGGTTAAAGAGAAGGCCTAAGGCCATCTGTCCGCAGATGGCCCATTGTTTATGTATGAAATTCCAAGGCATCAGCAACAACAACACCCCATGCAGAGCAGTTCTCCAGGTCACAGAGCACAAGGAACCCAACTCATGTTAATACTCAGTGAGCTTGGAGAGACCAGAACTGAACACCAACCACCATCACTCCAAAGAAAGCAACATATGGACACCTTTAACAAAACTTAGTAAGAAAATAATGGGCAAGAGATCTGAAGCACACATTCATCAAAGAACATACGATCAGCCATGAGGGAAATGAAAATTAAAACCACAGTGTGGTGCCACTGCGCATCTGAGAGACAGCACAAAAGAGGAAGGAAAGCAGGTGGCCATCGTGAGGCTGTTGAGGCACTGGCACTCCCCCCACAGCTGGTGCCCCCTGCTGGCAGGATATAGCCAGCACAGGACTCAGCAGCTCCCTGCTGAGACGTTTGCCCAGAAAAATGCAAACTTTCCACAGTGGAATCTGCACACAATTATGTATAGCAGCTCACTTCAAGAATTAGAAAATGCGCCACTTACACAAATCCAGTTAATACTTCAACAAAAACAATGAACCAAATTATGAGTGTGTAAACAACAAAATTTCCACCTACTAAAAACTGAAAATATCTGCTGACATATTTCAGTAATTTGTCTAGTCTACCTCCTTAGAGTTCCACTCCAAATCTTTATTTATTCTTCCAATACCTATGGCTATTTCTTTTCAAGGACATTAAATTAACCTTTTGACATTTTAAACACAGTAACTGACATGGTATTTAATTTTTTTAAAACTAAACCTAAATTGAGCAAATTGTGCCCAATAGCTGCCAGTTGGTTTGGCATTGTGTAGGCCAGTACAAAAACAGTGGAAGAAGCTGGGTGTGGTAGCGTAGGCCTGTAATCCTAGCATTTGGGAGGCTGAGGCACAATGATCAGTGTGAGTTTGAGGCCAGCCTGAACTACATGATGAGACCCTGTCTCAAACCAAACCAAACCAAACCAAATAAACAAACACAAATACAGAGGAAGACCAAATGCAGGGAAGATTAGGTGAGGAAAGGGACCTGATGGAGACGTGTGGAAAATCAGTTTCAAACAACAAGTGGTAGAAAAGGTAGAGAACAAATTCATATTTGGTGTTTGGTCAGTGCTCCCTCCTGCCTGCATGCCACCCAGGGCCCAGCAGCTGGGGGCTGCTGAGTCCTCTGCTTTCTCTGCTGGGACACTCCCCAGCCCAAGTGGGCTGCTCCCTGCTTCCGCTCAGGCCCCCAACCCCTGCAGCCTCGCTGACAAACTGCAGCTTTTGCAAGGTATGGATGCTGTCTGCCCTCTGCCCCCCTCAGTTCAATTTGTGTCCAGCACCCAGAGCAGAGCACAGGGCACATAGCATGTGTCTGCTGGTGAACAGGCAGGGCCCTTCTACAGGAGTGAGCAAGCAGAGGGCCCAGGTCCCTGCCCTTCCACGGACACAGGAAGCTGAGAGAGTTGGTGGCCAGCAAACAGGGCAGCCATGGAACAAAGATCGTGGATGTGGGGGCTGCTGGGACCCCAGTGGGAAGCTGGTAGGAGCGGGCCCATGCGATGACCACTCCTTGCTGGCCTCCCATCATGGGATTTCAAGCAGAAGGACATGTCGGCAAATTAAAAGCCAACTTCCAAAGGTCCCGCAGAGGTGGTGGGAGTTCAGGTGTGTGTCCCTGCCCCACCCAGGGCCAGGTGCAGCTGCCCCAAGACTTCAAAGGTCCTGAGGAGGAAAGAGGCTGTGAGCCCAAACAGGTGCGTCAAGCCCATTGTTCTGCATATCTGAAAAATCAACTGGGGCCAAGTGAACACATTTATTTAATGAACAAAAATGTGTGATAATTGTATTTTAAAAGGATATTGCTTCCGTCCAGCTCCTCAACACTGAAAAGGGGCCTTAGGAAAAAGTCCTTTGCAGGAAGTGAGGTTAAGTAAGTACACAACCACAGAAGACAGTACAGTCTTTCCTTGGGATGACATAACCCCAGTGGGAGGAGGCCCTACAGGAAACCCTATGGGGTGAGCCAATGGGGCTAGCAGGCCATGGTGGGTGGTCCTGACTAGGCCTCCACGTGTCTGGCAAAGGGTCTATGTCAGAACCAGGAAGGTGACCTGTGAGGTAGGCTTGAGAGAGGGCATCCACATGGCTCTCCACCCAGACAACACCCACAATGCACCTGGCCCAGAAAACCCATGCGCAGCAAAGGTAGTGGCTGAGGTCAGCTGTCTTTGCAGTGTCCCCAAGGCATGGGCTCTGAAACCGCTGGGGTGTTCTGTGGGCTTGGCGCCTCTCAGGACAACTGTGCCCTGACCCTGGTCACTCTTTGATGCTCCTGGCCCCAGGGACAAGGGCCAGCCAGGCAGGTGCACAGGGCCTGTGTGTCCCTGGCCCAGGCACCTGCTGGTGGCAGCTCCTGGGAATCAGAGGACCAGGACTTGAAGCTGTCTGTCTTACAGGTAGGCCCAGGGCTCCAACACACATGGGCTGGAGGAGAGCTCCTAGGAACAGCAGTCCTTGCACACGGAAACGTGGCCAGCCTGGCCGTGTCTGGAACTTTGGGTGAGACCTTAACATCTGAGAACAGTTTTCAGTTAGGGCTTGGTCAAGCTGACTTCTGTGGTCTTGTCATATGCTATTGAACTTAGAATGTGTGAAAGTTGTTGGAATCAAAATGGACTTGCTTGTGTCAAACCTAACAAAAACAAATTTACAAAGCCAGGTAGATGTAAAAGGCAGCATCTCATGCATATGTGCTTGATCATGACCCTACCACAAAGGCCTCAGAGCCACTGTACCAAGCACAGAGTCTGCCCAGCCCAGAGACACTTCTGCAGGGATGTGCAGCTGACTGTCCAGCCTCTACACAGCCCATGTAGCCAAGAACTACTGTTTCAAAATGCCCTGTGTAGTCCTCCTCATCTTGCCTTGAACTCCTTGACTATGCCCTGGGTGTCCCCTTGTAACGGTCAGTGTAGAACAAGTGTATTAGTCTTTGGAGGGTCTCTGTTGGTTGTTCAGGTTGATAGGTATGAAACAATATACACTATGATTGCTCAGCACTGGAGGCCCAAGGCCTGACATCCAGATGCAGACAGAGTATGTCCCCTCCACAACTCTAGGGAGGATCCTTCCTTGCTTCTTCCAGCTTCTGTGTCTCCAGGCGCCTCTGGGCTCTGTCTGCTTGTCTCCACCTCTGTCTTGTCTCCTCAGACTCCTCTTGGTGTTTTCTCTGTCTCCTACAAGGGCACATGTTGTGACGGTTAAGCTGGAGTGTCAGCTTAATTGCCTTGGGAGCCACCCAGTGAATTAGTGGAACACACTCGTGGATGTCTCTGGGTGGGTCACAGAAGCATAACCTTGGAGACTTTCTCCAGTCGTTGGCCCCTTCTTCTCAGGCGCTCCTCCCTGCTCTGCTTCCTGACCACCATGAACTAATGATGTATTGGAGTCAGCTGACCATGGACCATAACCCCTGAAGCCATGAGCCAAAGTAAACCTCTCCTCCTTTAAGTAGTGGGTGTTGGGTGTTGTGTTTCAGTGACAGGAAAGCCAATCCACATGTGATGGCACTCAGGGCTACTAGGATAACCCAGAATAAACTTCTTAAGGTCCTCAAGGCTACCAAATCTTCAGTCACACAAAGTGATATTCTGAGCTGCTAGGGATTTGACATGGTTTTTACTTTGGTGGTGGGGTGTCTTGGTTCAGGCTGCTATAATAGTGCCACAAGCTGGAGCTTAAATAGATGTCCTTCCTCACAGTTCTGGAGCTGGTGTCCTAGATCCAGGCACACTGAGATCTGGATCTGGCAAGAGTATCCCCTGCTTCCCCACTGGCAGAGGGAAAGGTAGCAAGCTCTCTCCTGTCTCTTTCTTTGGGCAGCTCTACCTCGCCACCTCACCACCAGAAACCCCTCCTCCTTTCCCTTCCCTGGGGTTAAGGCTTCAACATGTGGCCTTATAGGACACAAGCAGCCCACACACAGGGGCATGTTTGGATTTCACAAAAGCTCTCACAAGGTAGTTTCCACACACAATGCCAAACCAACTGTGTGCTTCTTGAAGGTAAAGTGCTGTTGTGTATTTATAGATGTTGCCTCTGCCTCCATATCCAGGCCCAGCTCAGGCCCAAGGTCTTGTTCCAAGTGTTGGTTTCAACACTGAAAACTGGAGTAACAAAACGCAGCTGTGGGATGTCCTGCTTTGTACTAGAAAGCCATGCACGTAAGCTTCAAGTGTCTGTCTGTCTTCCTTGTACCCACCCCTTCATCCACACAAACCTGGGATGCTGGCCTGGGACCCAAGCAGAGGGCACGATAAGCCCACTGAACTCGTCTGAGCTAGGCACAGGGGTCCACTGGCTCCCCAGTCTTCTGCCAGCTGTGGAGCCCCAAACCCAGCTCCAGCTGTGCCCCCCCTCAGTGCTCCACTCTGACTTTGCCAAGTGGAAAAGGACCACCCACCATGGGCTTGGGATCTCCTCACCATCTTTTAATGACACGTCATGTATAGGGCCGCCTGAGCACCTTGACAGACCCCGGGATTGGGCAGGAATGCTTCAGCCACACCAAGGGCCGGTCAGTACTGGTGCTTTCTCTCACTTGGCCAGGAGTCTTCCCTAGCAGGTAGTAGCACTGATTTGAAGCCCAAGTTGGGAATGACTGTGCTGTCTGCAGCGTTCGTCCTCTAGCCTCTGCATCTGGTCCTGGGGCTGGGGGTGAGCTTTTGACTGTGGTAGGAGCTGGAACATGAGTGTGAGCCTGTTCACCTGCATGCGTGTGTGAAGGAGAGAGAGCTGTGTGCTTCTCAGGGATCAGCAGCCCAGTGGTCCCTTTCTGTAGCTCTACGTTTCCCAGTAGCAAGGCCATGAGGCAGCTTCTACCCTAGGACAGACGCTAACCCAGAGTACAATACAGAGCATGGCTCCAGCACACGGGCAAGACAGCTACAGCCGCCATGCCAGCCTGGCCATGCTGCAAGGCTTGACTTAGCCATGGGACCCCTCTTGACACCCTCATTCCACCTCACAGGACCTCCTGCCTGGGACATCCTCAGGTCACCCTGCTTCCTTCCTGTGGCCCGAACTGTTCAGGGGTGACGGACCCTGCAAATAGGATGAAGGCTCAGGTGTGGGGGCCTCCTTGCAAGGTTCTAGAAACCTGGTGGGGCACCAGGTGGGAAAAGTAATGCCCAGGGAGCACCTCCCACCTGCATCCAGCAGGTACATGGTCACCAAACTAGTGGCAGCTCTCCACTACTCCAGCCAGGCTCTCACAAGCCCATTGCACATCTGACCAACATCAGCTTCAGGAAACCCAGTGGGAGAGCCAGTGGGGCTCGACACAGAATGTCCCAGGGCCACTTGCCTTCTTCTGGAGGGCAAGCGTGGTAGGGGCAGAGCCAGGAAGGAACCCAGCAAGTGGTAGCCCAGACCTCCCCTTTCTGCTGTACAGCACCACTCAAGTCCCACCGATTTAGCCAAGGTGACACAGACATAGGGAAGAACCAGCCCTGAGAGACAGGACCAGAGCCCATGGGATGCTAGGAACACCTGAACTGCCTTCTGCAGGTGGGACACACAGAATGAGGAGAGGGCTTGAAGCCCCAGTGCCTCCTGGCTCCTGGGCGGCCCATGGCAAGACAGGCACGTCCCACCCTGCACAGCCCTGCCCTCTAGAGATGGGGCCAAGCTGCCCAGAGCCCTTCCTGTTGGACCCTCCCCAGGACTACATGGGGATCTGAGGTGCAGTGAAGTGCGGAGAGCCCATGCCTCAGCTTTCCTGTCTCAGAAGAATCACCGATGCCTGCCCTGAGGGATCCTGAACCCAAACTTGGCAGAAAGACCACAATGTAGATTCTGCTGGGTCCAGCCCCCCAAAGCTGGGAGCAAGCCACTGGCCAGTAGACAGTGTTGCTCGTGCTAGGATGCCCTCAGACCCAGAGGGGCTGAAGTGTGGTCCCTGGATGCAGCCAGCTCGGGCACCCAACCCCTGCCTCCACCGTGTGTCCCTCCCTTGCTCTGTGCTTTCATGGCATTAATTCCATGCTCACTCCAAAGCACCCCAAATAAGACATTATCCAGCCAGACTTTCACCATAAACAGGCAGAAGCAGGTGCAGTGTCCAGCATCAGATGGCACAAGTAAATCTGGTTCACGATCTCATGTGACCACCTCAAATGATGTTTAATAAATGACGTTAAAGAATATCTTGTGACAGGTACATGCATGACAATGTTCAGCACAACTTTGTTACTGCAGAATGCATACAGGCTCATAAAACTCAGTTAAAGTATGTGTGTAAAACTGCCCTCTGAGGCTACCTGGCTAATCTTTGTCCTTTTGTACGATGAAGATGCAGTCTTTTAGCAGAGAAGGTTACTTCCAGTTGTTCTTTCCGCTTCCATTACAGTAAAAGGTAGGACCCTCTGGTGTCTCTCGGACAGGCCCCCTGCTGCAGGGCCTTGACTCAGCTTGCCTCACAAGAGGAAGCAGGAGAGAGTGTTTGGAGTCTGGGCTGTGCCCTGCAGTGCCCCTTTAGTGGTGGCCACAGAGGCCTTTTGTCACCTTGTTTGCTTCTGAAAGCCAGGATATCGCCAATCTCTTCACTACACAGAGTCCCACCTGGTGGACACCAGGCATGCGAGTCACCTCACCTGTCATAGCAAGGGGACACAGTAAACATTTTCCTTACTGGCTATCCCCAACATCAGGGTTGAGGCACAGCCCTTCCCAACAGCGCCTGTTATGATTTGAGTCTGGATGTCCCCCAAAGCCTCACGCGGTCATAGATGCGGCTTTTTCAGAGGTGGCTGAATCTAGAGTATGTGACCCTGGGATGGATTCAAGGTGCAATGCTAGGCTCAAGGGCACTAGGATTAATGGTGTGGGTGCTGCCCACCCTCAGTAACCTGGTTAAGATATAAAGGATAGAAAGACCTGTGGTTGGCTGTTGTTTTGCTACTTTTTGCCCACCATGAACTGTTTCTCCCCTGCGATGCCACCCTCCCTTGGAGCCAGCGGATTATGGACTTAAACTTCTACAAACTGTGAGCTAAATAAACCTTTCTTTAACTTTGGGTGATGGGTATTTTGTCTCAGCCACGAGGAAAGTAACTAAGACAGCCCCCAAGTCTAACTTGGGGGTTCCAGGGACACCTCCTGGCATCTTTCCTTGGACGAGCAGAAGACTCCCTGCTCCCCTGTGGAACGGCTCCCGGGTAGGAGGGGACGGCCCTGGCCAGCATGTCAGGTTTGAAGTTCCAGCATCCAGCATCCTGGTTCTCCCATCACTCCTGGGGCAAAGCGTCTCCGCCCACAATCCCCACGCTCACCTCCTGCCTGAGCCATCTAGATCCCAAGAGAAGGAACAGGCAAGAGGCACCTCTGAGGCCCCAAATACAGTGGGACACAAGGACATCCTGGCCAAATGAGGTCGTCTACCATGTAGGAACAGGTGGGAACTCGGGTCTTCACGCCCTCTCGGCTTCCCTGCCAGGGCAGCACACCGACGTGGCCCAGCAGGCAGCCGCCAACCTCTACCTGCCCCGCCCACCTGTGCCACCGTGGCCACGCCCACCACGGCGCCCCCCCGCCCATCTGGACCTCCCCCTCCCGGGATCCCGCCCCCCGACCGCCACCTGCGCAGGCGCAGCGCACGGGAGACAAATTTGAACAATGGCCTCGGGCTCGCGGCTGGTGCTGTGTGAGGATACAGTTCGGGAGCGCAGCGGCCTGGGGCCCCACCGCGACCTGGGTGCGCCGCTGAACAGACGGGAGGGCGGGGGCCGGACCGGGCTTCTCCAAGGCGGCCGTGCTGGCTGTCCGCGCGGCCTCACAAATCCGCCGAGGCGCTAAGATGCCGACGCCGTCAGTCTCAGTCTCTCTCAACCGCCGCAGACCAGCGTCGGGGGCGGGGCCCAAGGGAGGGGCGAGGGTACTTAGTGGGGGAGGGGAAGGGAGAGGGGGAGGGGCGTGAGGGAAGTTGGTGGGCCGGGAAGGAGCAGGGGCGGGGTGAGGGGCCACCGCCGGAGCCCTGCACTCCTGCCTGGCGCCCCCCACCCCCGTTTCTGGTTCGCGGAGCAAGGCTCCAAGGGTGGGAGCTCCCTCCCTGCGTGCCTGCCTCGGCCGCCCAGTATCTTCCAGGTCTTACGGGCTCCACTTGCTCCTGTTTTGCGGAGGATTTTCTTGTCTGGTCATGAAGGATGGAGATGGGTAGTTTTCTTTTGGGGCTGTTTTTGGCATCATGGTCTCGTTTTTGAGAAGAGGTTCTGTAGAAGTTGTGCTACTTTGAAGGTTTCATGGAATTTTTTTAGCAAAACTATATGGCTGCGGAGATTTCTATTTATTTCTCTGGTGGTTTTAGAACAGTTTATATTGTCAGTATCGTCTGGGGATTTTGTGAAATCTGTTCATTTTGTCTAGGTTGTCAAACGTAGAGTTCTTTATAGCATGCACTTACTGGCCTGTAATGACTGGAGTCTGTATCGTTAGCCCTTCTTTCATGCATGATATTGGTAGTTTGTCCTCTTTTTTAGTCTTGCTAGAAATTTATGGATGTTGATTTTTTTTTTTTTTCCAACACTGGGGAATTGAACCCCAGGCCTTCACATCCAGCTGTATCCCAGCCCCTTTATTCTTTATTTTGAGATAGGGTATCACTAAATCGCTAAATTGCCCAGGCTGGGATTGTCTAAGCCTCCCATAGTGCTGGGATTATAGGTTTGTGGCACCATGCCTGGCTGAACATTGGTGGAAAAACAGCTTTTGGATTTGCTTTTCTCCATTGTATTTCTGGTTTAAATAATTTCTCTTTATTAGTCCTTCTTTTTGGTTGCTTTGCGTTTATTTTGCTCTTTTTCTGGATTCTAGAGGCAAAAATGTAAAATATTGATTTGAGATTTTTTTATTTTAGTGCTATCAGTTTCCCTCTAAGCACTATGTTAGCTGCAGTCCCAAGTTTTGTTAATGTTATATTTTCATTTTCATTCAGTTTAAGGTGTTTTTAAAATTTCCTTTGCCACTTCTTTGAGCTATGGATTATTTAGGAGTGTGATTTTATAAAGTTTCATGTGTTTGGAGATTTTCCTGTTCACTTTCTGTTATTGATTTTAGTGTAATTCCATTATGATCATAGAATATACAGTACTCTGATTTTAATTGCTTTAAATGTGTGAAGGTTTGTTGAATGTCACAGTATTGTATTAATGAATGTTACCCATGTCCTTGAAGAGAATGTGTGTTGAGCTGAGTGAAGTGTTGTCAGTTAGATCCTCTTGGCTGATGGTGTGGTCTGTTAAACCAGGAAGATTTTCTGTCTAGTAGCTCTGCTATTTTTTTTCTTGTGAGTTGAGGCTCTGTTATTTGGTGCTTACACATTTAGGACATTACTATCCTTTTCATAGACTGACTGTTTAGCATATGATATGGTCCTCTTTGTCCCTGGTTACTATTTTGTTGAGGCATCATTATGGCTTGTATCTAGATGTTCTCCCAAGCCTTGTGTGCTCATAGGTGGGGCTTTTAGGAGTGACCGGATCATGGGTATATGGTACTGTATCAAGAGTTTGTGATACTGGATTAATCCATTGATTGGTTTAGCAGAACCTCTTAGTGTAATAGGAAGACCCACACTTGGGTGTGGGTAGCACCAACCAATAGGCTTTTAGCCTGAATGGAGTAAAAAGAGAAAGAAGGAAGGCTGCTTCCTGTCTCTTGCCTGCCACACCATGAACTGTTTCTCCTCTGCATTGTCCCTCTACCATGCCACCCTGCCTTGGAACCAGCTATGAACTGAAACCTCTACAAACTATAAGCTAAAATAAACCTTTCCTCCTTTAACTTGTGGATGTTGGATGTTTGTCCCAGCAGTGAGAAAGTAAGACAGATTTTGGTACCAGAAGTGGGGTTGTTGCTGTTACACTACATGACCATGTGGTTCAGAAGCCTTTGGAACTGCTTAGGAGAAGAGTTTGCGAAGGTTTGGAGATGCTGCCTGGAGAAGCAAACCCAGAATGCTGTGAGCAGAGCCTGATGGAAAATTCTGGTCAGAGCTCAGAAGACCGGAATGTTGACTACAATGCAGCTGGAAAAGACCAGGCTCAAAATGTATCAGTTGGGAAGAAGGACTGTATTGGCAGTTAAATTCCAGAACATGTGTGTTATGTTTTGGCAGAAAGTTTGTCTACATTCTGCCTATGTTCAGAGACATTGCAGGAGTTTGAGAGTAAGGGCAGTGGACTAATTAATCCGGCAAAAGAAATTTCAAGGTAGTCTAATGTTGACACAGTGGCATGGCTACTACTGGGGACTTTTAGCCAGCTCTACCTTGAGAATCAAGAACAAAGGACCCAGCAGAATGATTTAAGAAGTTTTGAGTTTGGCCAGAAAGAAAGCTGCAATAAAGTTGCCTACTGTAAAGATGGAGTAGAGGAGAACTTGGTTGCTGAGAGGATTGGCGTTAAAAAGCCAAGTTCTTTGGAATTGGACAATAGAAAAGATGAGTGCATCACAAGAACTATCAAGACTCTACCCTTTGCAGCCTCAAAATTGCAAAGATTAAAGACTTTGCTTTGAGACGAGAACCCTAGAACACCATGTTCCAGAATGGCAGCAGCCTAGAAAATTTGTTCTTTGGGATCAGGTTCATGGTGCTCAGCAATCCAGGCATTCCACACCTATAAGCCAAGAGAAAAGGAAGCCTGGCTACTGCTCCAGCTGGCAACAGACCCTGGTGTCATCCACATGGTGCTGGTTTTAGGCACATGCAGAATGCAGGAATTGTGGGGTCAAGAAGGTTTCCATCCAGATTTCAGAAGCAGGCCTGGAACGCCAGACAGTATGCCCCTGTGAAGCTGTGAGTGTGAAGCTGAAGATGCAGTGGAGACCCCAGAAAGTTGGAGAACCAAGGAATGTGAACCATCTGAGGCAAGCTGCAAGGAATGAGCAAAGCCAGCCCAAGAGAGAAGCCATGAGAGCTACAACCACCAACGGTGCCACAGGGGCAGGGCCATTCAAGCCCTTTGGAGTTCACATCTTGCCCCAGATTCTGGGCATGGAACTAAGGGATTTAAGGTTTGCCCTACTGGATTTTGGTCTTGTTTCGGTTCCATTCCTTTCTGTTCCCATATCTGTACCTTTTCGAAGAGGAATGTTTATCTCCTGCCATTATATGTTAGGGGGGTTTAACTTTCTTTTCATTTTTTCAGGGGCTTACAGCTAAGAGTTTGCTCTAAATCTCAGAGAAGAATTTAGAGTTGGACTTTTCAGCAATGCTGAAAGTGTTAGGATTTTGGCAACTTTTAGAGATGGACTAAATGCATTTTGATTAAAGGACTGTGTATGAGTCTTTTGAGAACCAGAGGCAGAATGTTATGGCTTGTATCTAGATATTCCCCCAAAGCCTTGTGTGCTTATAAGCGGGACTTTTGGGAGAGACTGCATCATGGGTATATGATACTGGATTATGGGTCTGATGATTGAATTAGTCCCCTAATTGGATTAGCATAGTTCTGGGTGTGACTAAATGGATTTACTAAAGTCAGAAGACCCACTTTGGGTGTGAATGGCACCAATCAATAGGCTTGTAACCTGGATGGAATAAAAAGGGAATGAAAGAAGGAAGGCTCCTGCCTGCCTCCTGCTTGCCACACCATGGACTTTTTCTTCTCTGCTGTGTCCTTCTGCCATGCTACCCTGCCTTGGAACCAGCCAACTATGGACTGAAACCTCTACAAACTATGAGCTAAAATAAATCTTTCCTCCTTTAACTTGTGGGTGCAGGTTATTTTGTCCCAGCAATTAGAGAGTAACTAAGACTTTCTTTGGTAATTGTGTAGCTATTCCAACTTTACTTTTTTTTTTTTTTTTTTTTTTTTTTTTTGGTGGTTTGAAGATTGAATCCAGGGGCTTGGGGCTCATGCGTGCTAGGCAAGCATTCTACCACTAAGTTCTGGCCCATTTCTTCAGCTGTCTTTTGATGAGCATTTGCCTAGCAAATTTTTTCCCATCTAGTTACTTTAGGCTTTTACCTGCCTGTGTCATATTTAAAATGAGTTTCTTGGTTCATTATTTTTATCCACTGTTTGTCTCTGTCTCTTAGTAGTATTTTTGGACCAATTATATTTATTGTAATTGTTACTATACCAGAACTTAAATGTGCCACTTTACTTTTTTTTTTTTTTTAATAATTTTCCTTCTTTTGTTCCTGTTTTCCTGCCTTCTGGTGGTTTACTTGCATATTTTTAGTATCCCATTGTGACTTACCCTGTTTCAGAGTATGTCTCTTCATATGGTTTTCTTCATGGTTACACATTGCAGTATAAATATGTAATTCAACACAGTTTACTTGTATGGATATTTTACCATGTCCAACTGAAAAGCAGAAACTTATCACCACTGAAATTTCTTTACCATCCCCATCTTAAAATTTACTCTTGAATAGTCCCTTTACATACTTTGAGAACCACATTAGCAATATAATTTTTTTTTTTACAACCACCTAACATTTTAAGTAACTCAACCAGAGACATTTATCCACATTTACCTCCTCTGTCATTCTTTTCTGAGTCTGATGTTTGAGATTTCCTTCTGTTTTTTTTTTTTTTTTTTTTTTTTTGTGGGTACCGGGGGGTCGACCTCAGGACCTCGCGCACCAGCAGGCGCCCGTGCTGCTGAGCAGTATCACTAGCCCCTTTTTCGTATGTGGGTTCCAGGAGTCGAACTCGGGCCCTCACGCTTGCCAGGCAGGCACTTAAGCCACTGAGCCATCTCACTGGCCCTCCTTCTGTTTTCTTTCCTTCATGTTTGAGGAACTTTTTAATTTTTTTTTTATTTTAAAGAGAAGAATAAACAAAACAAATCAAAAAAAGAACAAATTTTCAAAACACCATAATATGAGGGTAACAATGGTTAATGCATTACGTATTATTATCTTTAAGTTAGTTATTAAGGATACCAGACATTAGCATTCAATTGTCCAAACATTATTGGCACAAACCTTACTCTTCAATGAACTAAGTAAAATTGGTAGTGTATCTATCTTAACCATCTTATATATATATACAATTTTTTTTCCCTTTCCCTTCTTTCTTTTCCCTATTCCAGTCTCTCTTTCCTTTTGATCAGTTTCTTTTTGATTCACCGTGTCTATTGTACATTTTGGATCTTATTTACTCTTTCAGTTTCTCATACTAGAGAGACAATACGATGCTTACACATATGCATCCGGTTTATTTCACTTATGAGTATTTTCTCGAGTTGCATCCATTTACCTATAAAAGTCTCCAGTTTATCCTTCTTTATGGCTGAATAGTACTCCATTGTATAAAAATACCACATCTTTCTTATCCATTCCTCAGTTGATGGGCATTTGGGTTGTTTCCAAGATCTGGCTATTACAAATTGTGCTGCTATAAACATGGGTGCACATATATCGCTGTGGTATGATGTTTTTAATTCTTCTGGGAAGATGCTTTTTAAAGCAGTTATCTTATGGCAGATCTGCTGGTGCCAAGTTCTTTTAAGTTTTTCTTCATCTGAGACTAATTTATCTTTAATCCTGAATGCTGTTTTTAGGAAATGTAGATTTTTGGGTAGAAAATTCTTTTGGTGCTTGAGAAATGTACTACTTCACCCAGATCTCCATGGTTTCTAGAGAGCAATCCACTGTCCCTTAAGTCATTTCCCCTATAGGAAATATGTCTTTTCTACATGGTTGCTTTCAAGATTCTTATCTTTAGTTTTCTAAGCTCCTTGGATTTTTTTTTTTTTTTTTTTTTTGGTCAAATTTGGAAGTTTACAGCCATTGGTTTTTCAAATTTTTAATATTTTCATTTTTGGTCATCTAGTCTTTTTTTCTCTTTGAAGCTCCAGTTGGAATGCTGTGAATATTATGAAGGAATGTTTGGTCTTTTTTCCCACAGTCACAGAAGTTCTGCTTATCTTTATAGTCTGTTTTTTCAATACTGGCCAGACTGGACAGTTTCAGTCAGTCTTTGTGTTCACTCTTTTAGAATTTTTTTTCCCTCTGTAATCTCCAGTCTTCTTTATATCTTCTGTTTGTTTGCCAAGATTCTGTTTTTTTATTTGTTTTAGGGATATTCATAATTGCTTGTTGAGGTAACTTTATGGCAGTTATTTTAAACTCCTTGTTACATCAATTCTGGCTTCCCTGTCATTTCATTGTTGGTGTCTGTTGATTGTGTTTTCTCATTCAAATAGAGATTTTTCTGGTTCAATGTCATTTTTTGTATTGTGAACATTTTGGGAACTATGAGACCCCACTTCCTACTCAGATCTCTTCACTCACTGCTGGGGCCTGCCACGTGTGTGGCCTTACTGCTTAGCTTACGGTCAGGCTCCAGAGACAGAAACCCTTGCTCTGCCACCCTGGGATAGAAGTCAGGTCTACTGACGTGGGCCTGTGTTCTCTGTGTCAGCTGGCATAGATCTAATGTCTGAGTCTGTCCTGCCTGGCCCTTCCTAGGCCTCTGACCACAGAGAACAGGCTAGGTCTGTGTCCTTTAGTGTTTCTGTAGTGTGCTTAGTTTGGCATGTACAGGAGACACACACACATGCACACACATGCTTGGTCATTTCCTGAGGCCTGCAATCCCTGGACAGTCAGCCTTCTGTCCCTCCAAGTCCAGTGCTTGTCTTGTGCATTTCTGTCCAGGGTACCTGGTATTAAATTGAGAGGAACACGGTGCAGTGCATCTGGAACTAGAAGTCCTTAAACCATGTTGTAAACTTAATTATTTTAACACAAAAGTGTTCCTGGGAAAGTGTTTGCTTATTCAGACCCAAATTATCTTTTTGATTATAGAAACTTTTTGTAACGGCATTTAGTTAATGAGTGTGCATTGAGTGTGCCTTGCAGAGGCAAGCTGCTGTGCCAAGCATTTGATGTCTGCCCCAGAAGTAAGGGCTGGTGATCTCAGGTTGTGGTCCCTGTGGAGGCCATGAAAGGCTGGAGCTGAGCAGTTAATTAAGAGTGCAAGTGGAGCCGGAAGAGGATGCTCTAGGAAGGTGACTCAGAGGAAGGCAGCCGGAAGGAGGGGATGGTCTAGAGTCAAATAGGAGAAAACATAAGCTGAAACTTTAAATCAGTCCCTCTTCTTTAATGTTGATATTCAGACTACTTCCTCTTCTTCTGTTTCTTCTTCTTCTTCTTCTTCTTCTTCTTCTTCTTCTTCTTCTTCTTCTTCTTCTTCTTCTTCTTCTTCTTCTTCTTCTTCTTTTCTTCTCCTTCTTTTCCTTCTTCTCCTTCCCCTTCCCCTTCCCCTTCTCCTTTGCTGCCACCTCCTCCCTCTCCTCCTCCTCCTCCTCATTATTATTATTATTGTCAGTACTGGAAATTAAACCCAGGGCCTTTGCACTGAGCTATAGTCCCAGCCCTTTTTAATTTTTATTTTGAGACAGGGTTTTGATAAGTCACTAAGTTGCTGAGGCTGGGCTTGAACTTACTAAGATTATGAGGTTACAATATCTTATTGTAAGAAAACATGGAAAATACAGAAATGTATAAGAAGGGAAATGAGAATTATTCCAAATGGATTAAATGTGTTAATGTTTTATGTCTTTTGACCTTTTTATATATGTGCACCAAAGAAAAACATTATTCAGAAGCACTTATTAAAGAATGTTAAAGGAGACTGTTCTGGACCATTTGGATAGGTATAAGGACTGCTGTAATGGGATTTTGCAGTGGGGGAGAGGAATTGGGTTCAACTCTGAATACAATTTGGGTATTTGTAGCCAAGTCAGGAGGTTGAGGGGTGACAGTGAATGGAACATTTCTAAGAGGAAACAAGGAATCAGAGGGAGTCTTCTGAAGACAGGCCCAGGATGGTGGAGAATGAGGAATCTGGGCAGGTGTTGAGGGTAAGTGGATATAGAGGGTAGGTGTCCTTGCTAATGTCATTTAAGAGGGTTCTTTGATAACACTGGATTTTATAAGGAAGTACACACATGGGCTTAGGAAAAGATTCAGCAGCCTGACAACAGTTTGGTCAGATAATCTTCATATCTGTTGTATTTCTAAAAACTAATAATTTGGACTTTTGTTATAATATTTATTTTTTTTATTTTTTTTTTAATTTTTTTTTTTTTTTGGTGGGTACCGGGGGGTCGACCTCAGGACCTGGTGCGCCAGCAGGCGCCCGTGCCGCTGAGCGATATCACCGGCCCCTTTTTCGTATGTGGGTTCTGGGAGTCGAACTCGGGCCCTCGCGCTTGCCGGGCAGGCGCTTAAGCCGCTGAGCCATCTCACCGGCCCATAATATTTATTTTTAATTTAAGAGTATTATAATCTTATAATTGTCTATTCTTAGCTGAACTTCAGTCATTAGCTATTCCTGGAACATACCAAGAGAAGATTACTCACCTAGGAAGTTCTCTGATGCATCTAACAGGTCTAAAGTCTTTAGATCTTTCACGCAACTCTTTGGTTAGTCTAGAGGTGAGTTTTAGGTTTGTTTCTTAAAAGAAAATTTATTGCTGCACAATCAGTAGAAAGTACATTTACAATGAAAGTAATATATTTTGTAACTATGCATGAAATACTTATAAACTGTACACTTACAGTGATGCATAAATGTTGTATTTGTTTACTGGTGTCTACTGTGAACTAGCTTTCTTACACATCACATTTCATCTTTAAACTACTTTGAAGACCAGAGCTAGAGACCTAACTCTCTAAAGAAGATGGATTATCTTTAAAGATCCCTAAGATGTAAGTGTGGGTGTCCCTACCCCTCCATCCCCTTAACAGCCACGTCACCTTCAGTTTCTGTGCTTCATATCCACTTATGGTCTGACTTCAGGCTCCTGCTCTAACCTAGCCTTCCATGGGCTTGGGACTTGTTGCAACATGGCCATGGGTGGCCATTCTGGCCAGATGTGATTCAGAAATCACCCTAGTGAGGACCTCAAGATGGCGGATGAGTAAGAAGCAGGCAGCGAAACTCTCTCTAAAAGTTACCATTGGAACACGGGAATATAGCGACCCGGAAAGCGCAGGAGGGGGGGGAGATGCCTCCCCGAAACCCAGAGAAGTTCTGAAGCGCAATCTGGGACCCCCGGCACCAGTGACGGGTGACTTCCAACAAAGAAGAAGGAAAGAAGGAGCAGACTGCGCGCGCGCACCTTCTACTATCCCGGGAGTTGCAGCGCCGCGGAGGCTCAATTCTATGGACACATGGTGGCAGCTGGTGCCCAGGGAGCCCCCACGGAGGATCCTGAGACAGCGGCGGGGCAGGGGAGCGGCGGAGAACGGCGCTGACCGGCGGTGAGTGTCTCTCAGCCACAGCTGCCCCGCGCCAGAGAGCGACTGGCCGGGCGCCATTGTGGGGGGGTGTGGCGAAACTCAGAGCGGCTCGAAAACTGCTCTGGGAACTTGTGCTCCGGACAGGGCAGCACGGGGCCTCTCAGGCCCACGAAAGTGTGCTGAGGTCAGCAGGTGAACGAGACTGGACTCTCAGCCACACCTGTCCCGCGCCAGAGAGCGACTGGCCCGGCGCCATTGTGGGGGGCGTGGTGAAAAACCAGAGCGGCGGGAACCAGTGCAGGGAACCCGCGCTCCGGACAGCGCGCTGAGCCTCTCAGGCCCAGGGATCGTGAAAGGGCGCTGAGAGCGGAGGCGAGCTAGACTGGTCTCTGCCTGAAAGTACGCGCCTCTGCTCACCGCCCGCCAGAGGGCGCTCCTGGCTTACTGGGACGGACCTGCACAGAACAGGACTCTGTCACCACAGGGTACCTGCCTACAGCAGAGTCAACACCTGGAACTGATTCTTTTTATTTTTTTATTTTTATTTATATTTTTATTTTTTATTTTTTTTTCTCACTGATTTGTTTTTTGTTCTGGCGAAGGGTTTTTTTGTTTTTGTTTTGTTTTGTTTTGTTTTTTGGTGGGGTTTTATTTTTGATCTGTCTGTTTTATTGTTTTTATCTTCGTTTTTGTTTCTGTATGTGTATTTGCTCTTTCCTTCATTATTCTCTCTGGTTTTTTATATGAGTGTAAACAGCGCCTCTAACTTCTTTGTGATTGTGGTTGTGATCTGTTCTTCCTTTTATCCCTTCCTTCTCTTTCTACCACCTGTCCTCTGCACTAGTGTCCCAATTTTAGTGGGCTCCCTCTTGGTCCTCTAACCTTACATCTAATTCCTTCCTCTTCTCCCAATACTCTATTTCCTCCTTAACTCATCTTAAATTTAAACTCCTCAGGGAAAAATTGACATACACAGGACTTGTATACTGCATATAATTTTTCTGGTGTGTTTTAGATTTTGTTATATAACCGCAACTCTATACAGCTAAAAGTGGTAAATAACTGGTTAGCTCAGTCTGTCATTTTCTAGGCTGTGTTTGATGCTTTAGTTAACATTATAGCCAAATGTGAAATAATTGTTCTAAACATCTTTCCTTCCTGATATTTCATGATTGAGATTGACTAAGGGACACAGAAAATACAGTGGCACAGTACCAAAGAATCAAGGACTGGGCCAAACAGGTAGCAACTTCGCATACCCAACGAATTGAAGAGGTAGGATCTGGCAGAAAGCTCAAAACCTAAAAGCAAGCTCCACTTGGAAGATACTGCAGAGAAGTAGTCATCTTCTAAAGATCTTAAACACTAGCAATAAAGTAACCTACTATAGGTAATTTGCAAACATCACCCCAGGAATTAAAGAAAGAAAAAATGAGACGACATTTAAACAAGATGCAACCCCACACATCCAATTCACCAAAGGCAAACCTAGGGAGCAACGAGGTGGGACAATCCGAAAGCCACCCACCTGGCCTATCTGAAGTGGTAACAACAAAGCAACTGAATGAGGTTCTGGAAAAAATTAAAACAGAAATAATCTCACAGATAACTGCAGAGATAATGTCTACAATGAAGACCATGCTTAAGGACACTATAGCTGATACAGACAAAAAAATAGATGAACTTAAGAAAACTATAGAAACCATGAATGCTCAGCATAGGAAAGAAATGGAATCCATAAGGCAGATTCAAGCAGATATCCAAGAGATAAAAAATTCCATTGAAAGTATTTGTAGCAGAATAAGCCAATGCAAGGACAGGATCTCAGATATAGAAGACAGGCTTGCAATTAGTGATCATGAAATGGAAAAATTCTTAAGAATAGCAAGGGACCATGAAAAATCAATTCAGCAGCGGCTAGATGACTCAAAGATAAACAACTTAAGAATAATTGGAATAAATGAAAAAGCAGGAGATAGCATCAACGACATTAAAACCTTGTTCAAAGACATAATCAGGGAGAACTTTCCTGGAAGAGAAAAGGAATTTGACACCCCTATAAGTGAAGCTTTTAGAACACCAACTAGACATGATCAAAAAAAAAACTTCAGCCAGACATATTATAGTCAAGATCCCAGAAATTCAACAGAAGGGCAGAATCTTAAAAGCTGTTAGGGAGAAGAGACAAATCACCTATGAAGGAAAACCCATCAGAATCACAGCTGACTTTTCAGCACAAACCCTCAATTCAAGAAGAGCTTGGAATGATGTATTGCAAGCTCTAAAGGAAAATAATTTTCAGCCCAGATTGATGTACCCTTTCAAAATTGATGGAGAAATAAAATACTTTCATGACAAAGAACATCTGAGAAAATTTATGACCACCAAAGCAGCACTCCAAAA
This sequence comes from Erethizon dorsatum, assembly GCA_028451465.1. Classification (NCBI taxonomy): domain Eukaryota; kingdom Metazoa; phylum Chordata; class Mammalia; order Rodentia; family Erethizontidae; genus Erethizon; species Erethizon dorsatum. Next base: position 53,417,155 of record CM051833.1, read on the forward strand.
CGTTCTGAAGGACATTCTAGAAAGAGATAGGAACCCCAACAGAAGGAATCCACCAGGCAGGGCAAATAATTAAATAGCCGGAAAGCGGAAAAACAAAGAGTGGGAACCAACAACAGGAAAATATCATGACAAGTCAATACATATCAGTTTTAACCATCAATGTTAACGGTTTCAATTCACCAATCAAAAGGCACAGATGGGCGAAATGGATCAAGAAGCAAGATCCAACAATATGCTGTATACAAGAAACACATTTAATTCAGAAAGAAATTCATAGACTGAAAGTCAAAGGATGGAAAACAATACTCCATGCCACAGGAACCCAGAAAAAAGCAGGGGTAGCTATTCTTTTTGCAGACAAAGTGAACTTCAAGCCAAGAAGGATTCAGAGAGATAAAGACGGTCATTACATCCTTGTAAAGGGAACAATCCAAGAGGAAGAGATAACGATCATAAATATATATGTGTCAAATACCAATGCACCCAGCTATATAAAACAAGTACTAAAGGACATAAAAAATCAAATAAGCACTAATACAATTATATTGGGAGATCTCAATACTCCACTGTCACAAAAAGATAGATCAACTGGACAGAAAATCAATAATGAAATAGTAGAACTGAACCAAACTTTTGAACAAATGGACTTAGTAGATGTCTACAGAGTGTTCCATCCCACAACATCAGAATACACATTTTTCTCAGCTGCACATGGGACGTTCTCCAAAATAGACCACATACTAGCTCATAAAACCTGCTTAAGTAAATGCAAAGGAATTGAAATTATCCCATGCATATTATCAGACCATAGTGCAATGAAATTGGAAATCAATGGCAAAAGATCCCACAAAAACTCCCTAAACACATGGAAATTAAACAGCATCCTCCTGAACAACCAATGGGTCACAGATGAAATTAAAGAAGAAATTAGTCACTTTCTACAACTGAATGATAATGACAGTACAACATACCGGAACTTATGGGATACAATGAAAGCAGTCCTAAGAGGGAAATTTATAGCATTAAATACTTATATCAGGAAAATAGAGCAAGCGCAAATAAACAACTTAAGGGTGAACCTCGAGCTTCTAGAAAAAGAAGAGCAGGTTAAGCCAAAAGCCCGTACAAGGGAGGAAATTATAAAGATCAGAGCAGAAATTAACGTATTGGAGAATAAAAAAACAATACAAAGAATCAATGAAGCAAAAAGTTGGTTCTTTGAAAGAATAAATAAGATTGACAAACCCTTATCCAACCTTATTAAAAAAAGAAAAGAAAAGACTCAAATCCATGCAATTGAAAATGAAAAGGGTGATATCACGACGGACCCTGCAGAAATCCAGAAGATCATCTATACCTATTTTGAAAATTTATATTCTACTAAGATGGAAAATGCAGAAGAAATGGACAGATTCCTAGATTCGTATGAATTACCAAAGCTAAATCAAGAAGATTTAAAAATCCTAAATAAACCAATATCAACCAATGAAATTTAAGATGTAATTAAAAACCTCCCAACAAAGAAAAGTCCAGGCCCTGATGGATTCACTGCCGAATTCTACAAGAAATTTAGAGAAGACCTAACGCCCCTACTTCTCAAACTTTTCAATGAAATTGAAAGGGAAGCAATACTCCCAAATTCATTCCTGGAAGCAAGCATTACCCTGATACCAAAACCAGAGAAGGACCCAACTAAGAAAGAGAACTACAGGCCAATCTCCCTAATGAACATAGATGCAAAAATCCTTAATAAGATACTGGCAAACAGAATCCAACAAATCATCAAGAAGATTATACACCATGACCAAGTTGGATTCATCCCAGGGATGCAGGGATGGTTCAACATACGTAAATCAATAAATGTAATACAGCATATTAACAGAACCAAAGACAAAAATCACATGATCATCTCAATAGATGCAGAAAAAGCTTTTGACAAAGTCCAGCACCTTTTCATGATAAAAACCCTACAGAAAATTGGAATAGAGGGTCTTTATCTCAACCTGGTAAAAGCTATCTATGACAAACCAACAGCCAATATTATACTAAATGGCCAAAAACTGAAAGCCTTCCCTCTAAAATCAGGAACAAGACAAGGATGTCCACTGTCCCCACTCTTATTCAACATAGTTCTGGAAACTTTAGCCAGAGCGATTAGACAAGAGAAAGAAATAAAAGAAATAATGATTGGAAAGGAAGAAGTTAAATTATCATTATTTGCAGATGACATGATACTCTACACAGAAGATCCCAAAAACTCCACTAAAAAACTGCTAGATTTAATAAGCAAATTCAGTAGTGTAGCTGGATACAAAGTCAATACTCAAAAGTCAATAGCCTTCCTGTACACAAATAACAAACTTACTGAAAGAGAAATTAGGGAAACAATACCTTTCACAATAACATCCAAAAAAATGAAATACCTAGGAATCAACCTCACGAAGGATGTAAAAGACCTCTATACTGAAAACTACAGTACTCTGAAAAAGGAGATTGAAGAGGATATCAGAAAATGGAAAGATATCCCTTGCTCCTGGATAGGAAGACCCAATATAGTGAAAATGGCCATACTTCCAAAATTGTTATACAGATTTAATGCAATTCCAATCAAAATTCCAACAGCATATCTCACAGAATTAGAGAAAACAATCCTAAAATTCATTTGGAATCAGAAGAGACCTAGAATAGCAAAGGCAATTCTGGGCAACAAAGGCAAGGCAGGGGGCATCACTATCCCCGACTTGAAATTATAGTATAAAGGTACTGTGATAAAAACAGTGTGGTACTGGCAAAAAACAGACCTGAAGATCAATGGAACAGATTAGAAGATGCTGAAACAACCCCAGACATACTAAGCCACCTTATCTTTGACAAAGGTGCCAAACACATTCGCTGGAAGAAAGATAGCCTCTTTAATAAATGGTGCTGGAAAAACTGGCTCTACACATGCCGAAGATTAAAACTAGATCCATATCTTTCACCATGCACTAAACTAAATTCAAAATGGATCAGAGATCTAAATATTAAAACAGAAACATTAAATCTGCTGGAAGGTAGGATAGGTAAAACCCTTGGAGACATTGGTGTAGGCAAAGACTTTATGAATAAAAACTCAACCGCACGGGAACTATCCCAAAGAATCAATAACTGGGATCTCATCTTATTAAAAAGCTTTTGCACAGCAAGAGAAACCACCAACAGAGTGAAGAGACAACCCACAATGTGGGAAAAAATGTTTGCCAGCTGTTCCTCAGACAAAGGATTACTATCGAGAACATATAAAGAACTCAAAAAAATCAGACCTCCCAAATTTAAAGACCCACTCCAAAAATGGGCATCTGAGATGAATACACATTTCTCAGATGAAGAAATACTAATGGCAAACAAATATACAAAAAAATGTGCAACATCACTAGTCATTCGAGAGATGCAAATTAAAACAACACTGAGATACCATCTCACCCCAGAAAGAATGGCTACTATTAAGAAATCAACTAATAACAAATGCTGGAGGGGCTGTGGGGAAAAAGGAACCCTTCTTCACTGTTGGTGGGAGTGTCGACTGGTACAGCCACTGTGGAAGTCAGTGTGGAGATTCCTCAGAAAACTAGGGTTGGAGGTCCCATTTGACCCAGCTATTCCCCTTCTGGGCATCTTCCCAGAAGAATTAAAAACATCATACCACAGCGATATATGTGCACCCATGTTTATAGCAGCACAATTTGTAATAGCCAGATCTTGGAAACAACCCAAATGCCCATCAACTGAGGAATGGATAAGAAAGATGTGGTATTTTTATACAATGGAGTACTATTCAGCCATAAAGAAGGATAAACTGGAGACTTTTATAGGTAAATGGATGCAACTCGAGAAAATACTCATAAGTGAAATAAACCATAAGCACATGTGTAAGCATCGTATTATCTCTCTAGTATGAGAAACTGAAAGAGTAAATAAGATCCAAAATGTACAATAGATATGGTGAATCAAAAAGAAACTGGTCAAAAGGAAAGAGAGACTGGAATAGGGAAAAGAAAGAAGGGAAAGGGAAAAAAAATTGTATATATATATATAAGATGGTTAAGATAGATACACTACCATTTTTACTTAGTTCATTGAAGAGTAAGGTTTGTGCCAATAATGTTTGGACAATTGAATGCTAATGTCTGGTGTCCTGAATAACTAACTTAAAGATAGTAATACGTAATGTATTAACCATTGTTACCCTCCTATTATGTTGTTTTGAAAATTTGTTCTTCTTTTGATTTGTTTTGTTTTTTTCTTCTCTTTAAAATAAAAAAAAAAAAAAAATAGAAATCACCCTAGTGACCCAAGTGAGAAAATTATATGAATTCTGCTTGTAGCTTGATCAGAGAGGGGGTTCTTGCTTTCACAGAAATGCAGGACATTACAGCTCCAGAACATGACACTGTGTAGGCCACACCTGACACACAGCTTTGAAGCTCAGCTCAGTCAGATTCGAGCTCCAACCCAGGCTGCACCCAATGCTGGTTCTTCAAGCCCCCAGTCCTTGGTTTCCAAATCTGTAAACTGGGAGCATTAACAATTCTGATGCTGATGGGTTGTGTGCAGAATAAATGAAACTGAATCTCTTCATGCGGGGCATACTAAGGGCTCAGGAGATTGTAGCTGTGCTTAGTACCATTAAGACTAGCAGACATGCATTCAAACATCTGTATGTGGTTATTTCACTTTGGAGAATGCAGAACTTCACAGATGAGAACACCTTTTGTTTTTAGGCTTTTCCTGGTAACAGCTTGTGTTCATTGTAAGTGCATCTAAGTTGATCAGTCAGATGGCTTATTTTGCTCTGTGTTTATTTTTTAAGGCATGGACTGATGAGCATGCTTCCTGTTAACAGGGCATTCAGTACCTGGTTTCCTTGGAAAGTCTCAACCTCTACTACAATTGCATCTCTTCCTTAGCGGAAGTATTTCGGCTCCACACCTTAAATGAACTCCAGGATGTGGACTTGCGGCTAAACCCAGTTGTGAAGAATGAGCCTGACTACCGACTGTTTGTGATGCACATGCTCCCCAGGCTCCGGCAGCTGGGTAGGCAGAGTAGCCTTGTGCTGGTGCCCTCACTCTGGAGCTCTCAGGGGGACTGAGCTTTGATTCCTTCTGGAAAGGGAAGTTGATTTTCTACTTCCTATGAGGCCTGAATAACTGGAGACAGAAGGCACTGGGCCCTGTGTCCTCACAGGGTTGTTCTGGTAGGGGACCTATCTAGGAAGGGGATCAGGGGCCACACTGTCCTGGGCCAGGCTGCTGTCCTGTTCTTGCAGACAGTTCTCCACTTTTTGCTGTTTGTCTTAGTTACTTTCTTGTTACTGGCATCCACATTTTAAGGGGAGAAAGATTTACTTTGCTTCACAGTTTGTAGAAGATTCAGTTGGTGTTGGCTGGCTCCAGCGCAGGCCAGCATGGCACAGGAGCATGGTGGAGAGAAAGCTGCTAATGGTGTGGTGGCAGAGAAGCAGAGAGGGCAGAGGAGGAGCTGGTAGGGAGATAGACCTTCCCAGGCCATGCCCCCGGTGACCCACCTCTTCTGATTAGACCCCACTTCCTAACAGCAAATCAGCTATAAGCCCCCATAATCCAGTCACCTTCCAAAAGCCACACCTTTGAAAACATGAGGCTTTTGGGGAGACATCTGGATGTATATGTGCTGCTGAAGCAAGAAAGGAGGGGACATCTAGATGTAAACCATAACACTGTTTGCCTGGGGCACATTTCTGAATTTGCCATTTCTTCGCATGGCTCTCAGGCATCATCTTGGGCTCATCTAGACAGCTTGATTCTCCCTGGTTTTGCATCCATCTGAAGGGACACAGCCAAGCAGTTCATTATGTCTCCCCAAGTGACAGATGAGAGGGCACAAGGAGCAGTGTCCACCTTGGCTTCACCGCCTGATATTCCTAAAAGATGTGGGTTTCTGTCACAGCTGTGTAGGCAGAGCTCTCTGGGCCCCCATAGCTATATCCGGTTAGGGAGGGTCCTTTAGCTGGGGCAGCCACGGGTCACCTCCCTACCTGCCTCCTTGGTAGGCATCCTCATCTTTTATGGTGTATTGCTGGCTCTACTGATGCTGCCACGTGCTGTGCTTCCAAGGGGAGAGAATGGGACCCCAGACTGAGGGCATGTGGACCAGAAGCCATAGGAAAGGGATGGTTTGGGGTTTCTGAGCTCCATTCTTCTGTGTGGAGTGGGTAATAAGAATGCTGAGCTTACGTGGTTAGCTCCCAGGATGGCACCTGGCAGAATCAGAGCTTTGTAAATGTCCCTTGGCCTCTTTTATTATTGGGATCAGACTTCCCATGTACAGTTGCTGTTGGAAACATAACCCTTTTTTTTAACCCGGAAGGTCAATCAAAAAAATGAAAGAATCAATAGAGGATAGAATATTTCTGCCACAGCAAATGCCAGCACAAGGGAGCATCCTGCAGTTGTGGGTAGTATGAGGTTCTTTTGGAAAACGGAGAGTTAGATGTCAGTATTAAGCTCAGAGCAGCAGAGGGAGGCTGATATGGTTTGAGGATGTGCAGGCTTGTCTGGTTAAGTATGCCTGGCTCTTGTGTGTGGACATTCATGGGCTGGGAATGGCTGAAAGTTAGTGCTGGTTTTATATGCATGAGATAAACCCGGGGTGGACATCCCATCAGCCAGCCTTATCAGGGAAAGTCTGCACACCCACTGCCTTGCACAGCCCAGGAGGGCATTACTCTGTGAGCCCCATCCTGCAGGTGGGACAGTAGGTCAGGGAGCCTCTGAGTGCCTTGGCAAGTGGTTGCTGAACTGGGACTGGGCCAGGCCATCTAGGCTGTTGTGTTGTCACAGCAAGGACTGAGATGTTTTGACCATAAAGCAGTCTTCTCTGTGTGTGAGTTGTATTGACACTTTCAACTGTGCTCCTCTGCAATTTGTAGACGTTTCTGGAGGTGCCAGGAGGGGCTGTCTGTCAACATGAAATGCACAGCCCCTGTTATTTCAGTCCGTTTTTATAAAAGCATAGATTAACAGCAAGAATGCCAGCGTCTCCACACTTTGGTTGTTTACAGAAACTCACCTGTTTATAATTCAGTCAAAACTGTTTTTTCCAACCATCTGAAAGTGATTTGAGGAACTAACATAATAGCCCAAGCTCTGATTGCCTCCCCAGCTGAGTAGGTTCCATTCTGCAGGGCAGCTCAAATTGGTGGGGAGTGGACGGGCAGACACATCTGATTGGGTTGGTGGTCTATCTTCTGCCCCTGTGGCAATGACCAAGTGCCCTCAGTCCTAAGGGTGCATTCATTGTTTGGCATGGGCTGAAGGGTGCTGGGTGTCTGCGTCTCCCATGGACTGACCTAGCAGCACTCAGTGACCTCAGCTTCAATATGCTATGTGCACAGACACTGACTCTCCATTGCCCACATTGCAGGTGCTGGGGCCATGGGCACCCCCAGGGGCTGACAGTGTCTGGACACCTCATGTCCTACAGTGCAGTTGTGAAAATCTCGGTCAAAGCATGTGGTACTGGCCTCCTGGGAGTTTGACCATGCTGTTAGATCATAGTGCTGGGCCGTGTGCCTGAAGCACACTATGTAGTTTGAAACCTACTTGCAATTTCCGTGTTTAATTTGAAGACACTTGGGTGGAGTAAGTGCTTGTATTCTAACTTTTATTTGACTGTTTGAGCAAGTAACTTATAAATAGTTGGGTTTGGCTCTTTTTTAAAAACATTACAGTCACTATGGGTAACTTCGGGAATCTTCAGTTTTAAATTATTGCTTTCTCTTTGTCATAATAGTGCTAGATTGAGAATGTTACAGTGTTTAACATAGAGAAGGAATATGAGTCTTCCTGCACATGAAGACACAAAAGAAATGTCATTAGAATCAAAGTCATTGCAAAAATCTATCCAGATCCACCCTGCTACCAGGTGCCTGAGAAGAGCATTCCATCTCATTGGTGGATAGCTAGAAGACCCTAGAGGGGTGTGTAGAGGAAGTGAGGGTGGTGGTGCAGACTCATCAGGGGATGCTACAGTCAGGAGAGGCTATGGTTTGCGGGGATGAGAACTACATCTGACTTTGGATGTTCTGAGTGGTTCAGGGAGATAGTCTTGGATAAGGGACTTAGAGCTGCTCAGAGAGTAGAGTTGGGTCTCCAGCGTGGGGAGGGTGCTTACCCTGTGTTGCAACTCTGGTGGAGGTGGGGAAGGCTAAACACTGAGATAAAGGGGTGAGAGAAGAAGGCTTAGGAAAGCAGTAGAAGTGGGTGGCACATACCTGGGGCATTGCATGCAAAGAGAAGAGCACGTCCTCTGGTTTTTCTGCTTTGAAAACCGTACTGCACTATTAAATTTATGCATTTCTTACTAATTGTATAATTTTTAAGGTATACAATTGGGTAAATGTTCTTTGGAAGGTAGCATGGGACTTTAACCACATTTATAGCATTAGTTCTGTGCTAAAATGTGTGGCGAGTTCTGACAGTTGGGGACCTTTTTTTCCTTAATTGTGTAAGGAGGCTCCAGGAGCTTTTGGGAGAAGCCTCCTGAGTCCCCAGGTCTACATTTGGGGCAGTTGAACTTCTCATGTCTCTGTGGTCCAGCCCTGCAGACCTAAGAGCGCACACCCTAAGGGCAAACTCACACCACTGCGGTTCTCTTCACTATGTTTGTTTGGGGTTCTTCACCGCAGAAACTTGTCAGCGTGCCATGTGATGAGAATCTCATCGGGCACCTGATGTGCATGTGTAAGGTTGTGGGTGTGTGTACACCTTACACATATGCTATTGTCCCTGCAGGCAACAGCCTGCCCCTGCAGCGGGTCTGAGCAGTGAGCTTCCAGGGAGCTGGCCGGCCTCATGTTGCTGCCCTTGGTATCTCTGTTATGGGAACCAAGCACAGGCCCTGGAGCTCAGCATCCCTGGACTGTGCCTGGCTCATATTTACAGGGGACAGTGTGGCAGATCAGTCCTGGGGGTGCAGCTTCCTGTGTAGTGTGCTTCAGGAGTAAGGCACCTGTCACCCACCCTGCTGTCCTCTGCAGTTCTCTGGAATTTTCTCCCTAGATGATCGTCTGGTGAGAGAGAGTGAGCGGAAGGCTTCCCGACTGCATTTTGCTTTGGAAGACTCAGTTGACTCACAGGAGAGCTTTCCAGCTGCTTTGAAAGTTGAAAGGTATGGACAGACGTGGTCTGAACACTCAGACATTTTTCAAATTGGCCTGTTGACAGGACATTCAATCATAAGTCATAAAAGCCTGTGTGCACCAGCCGCCCTCAAAGGGCAGATTTGCAGGAGGTGCCTGCCATGGCTAGGACTCCAGCAGATGGGGAAAGGGTCTCTTTGCTTGTTTATCACATTTCCTGTAAGTTAGTTTTTAATATTTAAAAATGGTTATTAGAGTGGTATGTGTAAAATCAACAGTGAAGATGGCTCACAAAGAGAAACAGCAGTCCTCTTCCTGGTCCTCAGCTTCTTTTCACTTCTGTGACTGCTTGTGCTTGCAGGTTCTGGTCAAGTAACTTTCTTATGTCTTGTACCACCAAATCCTGCTTCTGCATGTGAGTGTTTAAATATGAACTCCTTCCTGGATGGAGATTGGGTGTCTTGCAGGCCCCCCCTCCACAGACAAAGTAGGTCATAGATACACCCTCTCTGTCCTTTCCGCTTCTTTGGCCAGCGCTCCTGGTCTCTCCTTGGTTGGGCTGTGAGTGCCACACCTGCCTCATCCCACTTCTCATGCCACAAATAATGCCATCTGAAGCTTCATTTTTGTTTCATATTGTCAGGCTGGCAGTATTTAATGTACTCTGCAATCATAAAGAGCCTTCATGCTTTGTATGTGGGTTGCTTCTAAAAAGCAAAATTCCATAAACCATGTTAAAGCTGCTGAATGAAGAGCTTGAATTTTATCCTTTTTCTGGTTTGCCATTTTGTTTTTTCTGTAGATTTTAATAGTATTTTTTTTTTTTGTATTATAATACCTTAGCTCATCCTAAATTCCTTTAATGGAGGGGTTGGTCAGTTCTTTTATGAACAACCAGAGAAAGAATGTTCTAATCTCTGTGAGCCAAATAATCTGCCTTAGCTTCTCAACTCTGTGGTATGGAAGTAGCCATAAGTGATATGGAAGTGATGACAGTGTTCCAATAAAAACATACAGTGAGCCAGATTTGGCCTGCAGGCCACTTTACCTACTTTGTTGTCTCAAGAATAGTTCTAAATTCTTGGGATCTCCTGAAATGTCTCCCCTGTACCTCTGTCTCTCATTTCAAACCAGACTAATTGCTGTGTAGACAGGGGTACCATGGTACGTGGCAAGTTTTGGGGGTGAAGATACTGTTTGGATGTTACAGTGTCTCTTGTCTCAGTTTTTCTATTATTTTGCTATGCACGTTACTGTTTAGGGAGCATCAGCATACTTTCAGGATGCTTTGGCTTAACCTATGGTTTATAGAGGAAATCTTAAAAGCAGAGAATTAGCAGAATACATGTAAACCAGCCCTCAGGCTCTCAGATCACAAAGAGGCAGTCTGGACATGGAGAGAGAGAAGACTCAGGGGAAGGACCATCTCTGCCTTCCTTCATCATTGCAGGAAGGGGAGAGGAACATGGGGTGTTGGTCACCAGGAAGTGATCTTATGAGGAGGGAGCTCCTGGCGCGCACATGGCCTTGGCTTCCTCTGTATCTGATGCAGAATGAGTGACCCTGTTGCTTGCTCAGTGGAAAAGGAGCCTCAGGCTACCCAGCACTCCCCTTCCTTACATGTCTTCAGTCATCTTCCCAAGAAGAGTGTGTAGAAGCCATACATGTGGTGGCTTAGTCCTCACACTTGACACATAGAGAATCTCTTCCATTTAATAGTGTCTTAGTTCAGGCTGCTAACAAAGTGCCACAGACCACATGGTTTACAAGCAACAGACATTCATTCCTTACAGCCTGGGAGCTGGAACTCTAATGTCAGTTTGCCAGCATGACTGGGTTCTGGTTAAAGCTCTCTTCTGGGTTGCAGACTGTCCAGTTCCCACTGTGTCCTCACATGATGGAAGGGACATGGGAGCTTCCTGGGGTCCCTCCTGTAAAGGCACTAACCCTATTCATCAGAACTGCATCCTCATGACCTAATCACCTAAGAGCCCACCTCCTAATATCACACTGGGGGTTAGGGTTTTAATATAGAAATTTGGGAGGGACACAAATAGTCTTTTACAATCTGTGTTGGTTACTTTTCTCTCATTGCTGAGACAAAATACCCGGTACCCAAAATTAAGGAAGGAAAGGTTTATTTAGTTCACAGTTTGTGGAGGTTTCAGTCCCTACTCGGCTGGCTCCAAAGCCGAGTGGCACATGGCAGAGGGCAACAGTTCATGGCGGCAGAAAACAGCAAAAGCAACAAGTGCAAAAAGGGAGGAGAGCACTAGAGAGCAAGCCTCTTTCCCTCCCTTAAATTGTATTCAGGCTACACACCCTGCCCCGGGGTGGGTGTAGCACTCATGCCCATAATCTCAGCACTAGACAATGAATCAATCACAAACTCTAGAAGCCTGCCCCCATGACTGCATGAGGTTTTGGGGGGGACATCTAGACACAAACCATAATATTTGATAGTAGTTTAGGTTTACAGAAAAATTGAGTACAAAATACAGTTTCACCTGTTAACACTTTGACCAGTGCATTAGGTCATGTATCCATCCTTACAGTATCACACAGAATAGTTTTACTGCCCTAAAAATCTCCTGTGTTCCTCCTATTTTTTTTCTTTCCTCCTCCCAAACCCCCAAAACCTCTGTTCTTTTTTATTATCTCTATAGTTTTCTCTATTCCAGAATGCCATATAGTTGGAATTTGCAGTGGTTTGGATATAATTTATATGTGTCCCATAAGGCTTCATTTTTTGGAAGCTTGTTCCTCACTGTGTTGCGGTTAAGAATTGGTGGGACCTTAAGAAGTGGGGTCTGGTAGGAGGATGTTAGTCCATCCGCGGTATGTCCTCAGAAAGGATGAGAACAAGTTGTTATAAGTGAGCCCAAGCCCTGAATCACTCTCTGGCTTCCTGTGCACATCCACCATAATGTGGCACAGCCAAGGGGCCTTCATCAGAGGCCAGCATCACAATGTTTGGACTATCATACTCCAAAACCATGAGCTGAGTGAACCTTCATTCAACTGCTAAAGGACAGCTTGGTTGCTTCTAAGTTTTGTCAGTTGTAAATAAACATTTGTTTGCAGGTTTTTATGTGGACAAAAGTTGTCATTTTGTTTGGATATGTACCAAGGATCTTGATTGCTGGGTAGTATGGTGTGTAGTTTTTTTTGTGTGTGTGGGTACCAGGGGTCGACCTCAGGACCTCACATGCCAGCAGGCACCTGTGCCACTGAGCGATATCACCGGCCCTTTTTGGTGTGTGTAGTTTTGTGGGAAGTTGTCACACTGTCCTCCAAAGTGGCTGTACCATGTTGTGTTCCATCACTGGTGAGTGAAAGTCCCTGTTACTCCACAACCTTGTCAGCCTTTGTTCGTGTCAGTGTTTTGAATATTGGCTGTTCTGATGAGGGTGTGGCCTCATCTCATTGTTGTTTTAACTGCCATTTCCTGATGATGTGTGCTATGGAGCATCTTCTCCTATGCTTATTACCATCTGCTTATCTTCCTTGGTGAGAAGATGCTTCAGATCATTTGCCCACTTTTGATCGGGTTGAGTTTTAAGAGTTCTTTTTTATTTTGGATGTAGTCTTTTGTCAGATATATGCTTTAGAAATATTTTCTCCTAGTCTGTGTATTGTCATTTTATTCTCATAACAGCGCGTTTCACAGAGCAGAAGTATTAAATGTTAATGAAGTCTAACTAATCAGTTATTCTTTTCATGGATGTACTTTGGTTGTTACATTTTAAAAGTCACCATCAACCCCAAGGTCCCCTAGATGTTCCGTGTTATCTTCTAGGAACTCTGTAACTTTGCATTTGATAATTAGACATGTGGATCATTCTGAGTTTATTTTTGTGAACAGTGTGAGGTGTGTGTTCAGATTCATTTTTATACTGTCCTTTGAATTTCCTTGGCTTCTTTGTTAAATATCAGTTAATGGGGTGTAAGAGTTTTTGGGCTCTATTTTGCTCCATTGATGTGTTTGTGTTTTCACCAATGCCACACTGTCTTGATTAGTTTTATGGCAGGTCATGAATTCAGTAGTTTCAGACCTATGACTCTATTCTCCATCAATATAACATTGGCTATTTGGGGCTTTTTGCCTCTCTGTGAACTTCAGAATCAGTTTGTTGATATCCACAAGATAACTTACTGAAATTTTGGTGGGGATTTTGTTGAACCAACCTGGAAGAACTGACGATATTGAGGGCCCCCCCAGTTAACATGGAATGTCTATTTAGTTCTTTGATTTCTTTCATCAGTTTTCTAATTTCTCTCATATAGATTTTATACATATATTGTTATATCTAATACTCATAACGTGCTACTGTAAATAGTACTGTGCTATTTTGTTGTTTGTTGTTTCAAATTCCAGCTGTTCATTGCTGGTATTAAGAAAGCAATTGACTTTTGTATACAGACCCTGTGTATTAGTTTCCCAGGGTTTATTGGTGTAACAAAGTACCATAAACCAGATTGCTTGGAGTAACAGAAATGCATTCTCACAGTTCAAAGTGGTTGAAACCCTAGGTCGAGGTGTTGGCAGGGTAGGAACCTGCTGAGGACTGTGAGGGAGATTCTGTTCCGTGCCTGTCTTCTGGCTATACGTGGTGTGCTGGTAATCTTTGGTGTTCCTTGGCCCGTGGATGCATTTTCTAACCCTCTGCCTTCACATGACCATATTCTCCCTGTGTCTCTTCATAGAATCTTCCCTCTGTGTGAGTCTGTGTCCAGATTTCCCTTTTATAAGGGTACCGATGATATTGAATCCATAGGGTTCACCCTAAGGACTTCATATTAATTTGATTACTTTGTAAAGACCTTATTTCTAAATAAGGTCACATTCTGAGTAGTGAGGGTAAAGACTTCATATCTTTGGAGAGGTTTGGTTTGGGTTTGAGTTTGGGTTTTGGTTTTGGATTGTTTTTGTTTTTGGAGATAGGGTCTCACTATGTAGTTCAGGCTGATCTTCAGCTCACTATGTAACTCAGGCTGGCTTCAAACTTGCTTCAATCCTCCTGCCTCACTTCGTATCTTTTTTGGGGGGTGTTAGCTTTTTATTGCTGTGACAAAATACCTGAGAATAACAATGTAAAGGAGGAAAGGTTTATTTTGGCTCCCAGTTTCAGAGGTTTTAGGCCATGGTCCACTGGCTTCATTGTTTCTAGGCCTGTGGCAAGGCTGAAACATTATGGTGGAAGGATGTGTTGGAGGAAGGCTGCTCACTTCATGGTACCCAGGAAGGAGAGACAGGGAGAGGAAGAGGGAGAGGAAGAACCGGTGCTGGCCAAGGTTCTTCTTCCTTCTATTTTGTTTCATCTTGGCCTGCAGCCTCTTGGATGGTGCTACCCCTACACAGGCTGAGTCTTCCTGCTTAGTTTGCTGTCCCACTTGCCAGTCATCTCTGGAGACACCTTCACAGACACACACAGAAGTGTGTTTTACTAATCTCCTGGGTGTTTCTCAGTCTACTCAAGATGACAATCATACCTGTATCCTGTAACTTTGCTGTAATCACTTATTAGTACCATGAGGTTTTTCAGGATTTTTTTATGTAGACATTCATGTCATCTGTGAACAAAAATAGTTTTATTTCTTCCTTTCCAATTTGTTATACCTTTTATCTCTTTTACCTGTCTTACTGCATTAGCTAGGACTTACTGTACAGTGTTAAAGCAGTGGCAAGAGGGGACCTCCTTGCCTTGTCCCTGGTTTTAGCAGGAAAGCTAGTTTCTTATCATTAAATATGCAGTGGGCTGTAGCTTTTGTAGACAGGCCTTGTCAAGTTGAGGAAGTCCCTTCTACTCCTAAGTTAGTACAAGTTTTTATCATAACTAAGTGTAGGATTTTATCAGATGCTTTTTCTGTATTTATTGATATGATCATGTGATTTTTTTTCCTTATTGTGGTAAGTTGTATTTTTCAGTTATTAAATTATTTTTAAATTTGAGATTTCATCTTCAACTCATTATTTAGAAGGGAGTTGTTTAATCTCAGAGTGGGAATTTTCCAATTACTTTTCTGTTACTGTTCTAGTTTAATTCCATCATAGTCTGAGGTATACATTATGTGATTGCTATTCTTTTAAATCTGCCAGCATGTGATTTATGGCCTCAAATGAGGACTACCTGGTGGATGTTCCATGAAGTCTGGAGAAGAAGGTGTATTCTGCTGTCGTTTAATGAAGCAGTTGTGCCCTTGAGGACTTCTGTCCATTTCTGATGGAGTGGTATGGAAGACTCCAGGACATTGGATTCATCCACCATCTTTGGAGTTTGTCAGATTTGTCAGACTTATTTTGACCCTTCATTGTTAGGCACAGTCATGTTGAGGAATATTAGGTCTTCTTGGAGCTTGACCCCTTTCTCATTACATAAAGACCTTCTTATGGGACTCTCTACCTGAAGTTAGCATCAGATCCTACAGGTTGAGGGCTGAGTTCTTAAGACCAGTGGTCCCCAACCTTTTTAATGCCAGGGGCTGGTTTTGTGGAACACAGTATTTCCACAGAACAGGAATAGGAGTGGGGGGACAATTTCAGATGATTTAAGTGCATTACATTAATTGTGTACTTTATTTCTATTATTACAATATTGTAAAATATTATGAAATATTATACAACTCACCATAGTGCAGAATCACCCAGTTTCTGGGAGCCCTGAGCTTATTTTCCTGCAACTAGAAAGTCCCACACGGAACTGATACAAGACATTGACACCAAAGTTTGTTGCTTATGTCCAGCCAGGCCTGTAATCTCATGTGGTCGCTGTCACTGCAGAAAACCCAGCTTTACAAAGATAGGATGTTGAAAATGGAAGCAGGCTTTTCAGTGCTTTTTTTACGTTCTCAGGATATGTTCTCAGGACTGTAATCCAGAGCATGTGGAGATTTGAAGTTGTCTCAAACATACTTTTAAGGCCACTGTCATTTGTGGTCTGAAGCATCTGATCCTTTTCCATTGCAGAGAAAGTTGATTCACTAGCTTATTTACAAATGGGTACAGAATGGGTCCATTCTTTCCTGGTTTGGGGGTCTTTTGTGGTTGGGAAGTAATACTCAAACTCTTTTGAAAGCTAAGATAGGTGATCGTGCACCAGCTGGGAGAAAGAAGGCCTTGGCTCAGTCTGTTTCAAAATCTCTGCTAATGTTTGAAACACATCAAAAATACCAGTGTTAGGGGCCGGTGAGATGGCTCAGTGGTATAAGCGCCTGCCTTGCAAGCGCGAGGGCCCGAGTTCGACTCCCGGATCCCATATACGAAAAAGGGGCCGGTGATATCGCTCAGCGGCACGGGTGCCTGTTGGCGCACGAGGTCCTGAGGTCGACCCCCCGGTACCCACAAAAAAAAAAAAAAAAATACCAGTGTTGGGCCGGTGATATAGCTCAGCGGCATAGGCGCCTGCCTGACAAGCGCAAGGTCCTGAGTTCGACTTCCAGTTACCCGCATATTAAAAAAAAAAATCCCAATGTTTACTCATCACCCCCATAATGCCAGCTTGACTTTGAATTTAGCCACTCTATCTGCTGACTTGAACACAATAGTCATTCTCCCCTGAAGTAACAGATTGAGTTCATTGAACAGGTTGAATATGTCACACAAGTAAGCAAGTTTTATGACCTGTTCTGGGCCATTGAAATGTGCTGCTAATGATAATTCTTTTTCTAAAAGAAATCTGTGGAGCAGCTCTTTTAACACAGTAACTCTGGCCAACAGTCTTCCTTTAGAAAGCCATCCCCTTCCACCTTAGGTTGGGTGGAGTTTAAAGTCTAACTTTCTGATCCTGTCGGGGTCTCTGGTGACGGCGCCCCCCGCCGATCTACCCAGAGCCCAGCCATCAGCTAGCTCAGTGCACACATAGGACTCTGGTCACTCTGGAGATTCCAAGGGTTTGGAGATCTGTGTGTGAGGAGACTGTGTGAAGGAGCAAATGCATGCTTCATGGTGTCACAGTAGACAAGTTTTTCACCACAGTTGAGAGGTCCATTATGTTGTATGAAAGCTTTAGTTGTGGATATTGTCATTGCAGATAGTCAGTGTCAACCTGTCCTTGATACTGCCAAGACCAGGGAAGGCTAGAGTTAAGGACCTAATAGATGACCTGGGCCAGTTCACTAACCATCTAGAGAGGACCATGGACATGAGTGGTTGTGCTATGTTCAGACCTCAGGTGTCTCTGGGCAGCCCCAGACTCAGGCCCTGGGTCTCCTTCTTTGGGCCACACTCTACAGAAGCCAAGGCAGTAACTGGGCTCTCAAAGTAGAGCAGCAGTGAAACATCATACATGTGAACTTCCTCCTGAGAGCAGTCTTCACAGCACTTGGCTTGGATTTGTTGGAAAGAGGACCCCTTTGAGTGTGTTCACCTTGTCTAGAAGGTACAATGCTGGGGTGTTATGGTAGCATCTCATGACTTGCTGTTGGCCACCAGTCGTCCTGGGTCAGTCCCTTCTCCCAGTCACCTAGTAGAGTGGTGAGGGTCATAATCCTGCAACATCACCAAGCTGCTTCTGACAGGAGCTGTGCAGATGTGCCTGTGGGCCGGGGCACACCACAAGCTGGGATGCACCATAGAACAGGTGACGCTGATGAGTAGTCTGCTTGCCTTGCAGGCCACACTGCTCTAGGGTCAGATGTGCTGATACTTCAGCCAAGAAGTGCTTAGTCATGGATGCGGATGACGAGGCAGTCCTGAACCTAATTGCCGAGTGCGAGTGGGACCTCAGCAATCCTCCTGGGAGCACGACCTCCAGCCAGGAGCAGGAAGCCACCTTCCATCGTACCCAAGGTGTGTGTGCTACTGAGCCCATGGCGAAGACCAGTGGGTTGCAGTCTCTGGCACCTGCGTGCATAGTTGTGCTGTTGACAAGGCTCCCTCCAGCATAGGACCTTCACAAAGTCTGAGCAGACTTGAAATGGCCAGCAGTGTGGACTGAAGAATTATGAGAGGAAAAGTTAGCATATTTAATTTGAGTATAGTCATACTGCTTAGTTGTCCAGATTACCAGAAAAGTAAAACGTCTAAAGTAGAGAAGAAAGTCAAGTGACTGGTGGCTAGTGGAGCTGACATTAACATCAGCCATGAGTGGTGTGGTGACTCCACTCCTACGAGGCTGCTTTGGTTAGGCCCTCTGACCCCTCTAGGAGCATTGTGAACTCCTCACCTGGGGCAGGAGCTTCATGTGGTTTGCTTGGGGTCTCTGCTTTTTACTAGGATTGTTCATAAGCCTTAGCTTCATTTCTTCCAGTACATTGTGTTTCTCATGAAAAAGCAACATCACGTTGAGGCATCAGTGTAGGCTCAGAACCCATGTTTGCCTGCAGCCCAAGGGCACCTGCCACGTGGGCAGCAGCACCTAAGCCCCATCCTCCCAACATGACTGTCCTCAGGACTCTTAGGTCTTACTCATGACAGTTTAATGTACATTTTTCTGCAGACTAGTGCTGTAGAATAGTCATTTGTGTCTCTTCTGGACACTTCTGTTCAAGTCTGCCCACTTCATTTCATGGGGCTGTTTCTCCTCCTGGTTTTAAGTTGTAATAAGTTTTTATGCTTTCTGGATACAAGCCCTTTCTCAGATACTGTACATGTCCTGAGGATTTTCTCACATTCTGTGGTATTGTCCCATAGTGTGACATTATTCCTGTCCAGTGGCATTGTCTCTGCCCCATGTCATCCTCATCCCATGGCTTTATCATTTGTGTCCTTATCATAACACCACAGCATTGTCTCCGTTGTGTGACATTAACCTCACTGTGTGGCATCCCTTTCCCATGGTATTTTCCCCATTCCGTAGCATTAACCCCATCCCATGGCATCCATATCCCATGGCATCCATATCCCATGGCATTTTCCCCGTTGTCTGTCCTTATTCCCATTCCATGGCATCCCTTTCCCATGGCATTTTCCCCATTCTGAAGCATTATTCCCATCCCATAGGATCCCTATCCCATGGCATTTTCCCCATTGTGTGTCATTATTCCCATCCCATTGCATCTCTGCCCTTTGGCATTATCCTTGGCCCTCACCATTATTCCCATCCTCTGGCTCATCTTTTCACTTTCCTAACAGTACTTTGAAGAGCATGGTTTAACTTCAGTGAAGTCCAGATTGATGTTTCTTTTTCTTTAATGGTTTGTGCTTTTTGTGTCCTGTAAGGAAATCTTTGTTCACCCATGCTTAAGGAGATGTGCTGTGTTTTCTCACAGACATCTGCAGTTTCAAGTGCGTGGGAATAGAATCCATTTCTTGGAGTTAGTTTTTTGGGGTTTTTTTTTTTTTTTTAATAGTTGTTTTGTTTTGCTTTTTTGAGACAAGTTCTCACTTTATAGTTCAGGCTTGAACTCACTATGCAACCCAGGTTGGCCTCAAACTCATAGGGATCCTCCTGCCTCAGCCTCCCAAGTGCTGGGATTAGAGGTATGTGCCACCACTCCCAGCTGGAACTAATTTTTATGTAGGTGTAAGTTAATGGGCTAGTATGCCCCTGCTCCCCTTCTTACAGATCTATTTCTGATGCCATTCATTGAAAGGATTGTTTCTTATTTAATTACCTTGGCATACTTGTTCAAAATCGGTTGACTACTCTGCTCATTCTGTATTCTGTTTTTTGGGCCAGTGTAAATTACTCCTGCACTGCCATCTGTCTTGTCACTCTCTGGTGAGTGTTGAGGTCAGATCTTGTCAGCCCTCAGCTCTGCCCCCACCCCCCTGCAGAACTGCCTGGAATTCACTGCAGTGTTGGTTGCTACATGACTAACCCCCTCAGGCATCTTAATCAGTTTACAGGAAGTATGCTTGTAAATGTTATACACTATCACAAACTTAAAATGTAATTTTAATGAAATGAAACCTTAAAAATATTTTTAACAAAGTAGAGTCCAGACATCTGCTGAGCCCTCCATCTGTCCAGCACCAGCGTGGGGACTCCTCGAGGAGGGGTCATGATAAGAGGAGAGCCAGCACATGCTGCCCCAAGCAGCCGCCTCCACACCAGCACTGTAGGGAGCTGTCCCCGCAGCATGGGGAGCCAGAGGCCTGCTGTGCCCACAGCCCACAGATCGGTGCCAGCACCTACCCAGGTAATCCCATTCAGGGTCTTTCTAAGCAGACGTTTTCCACAGGGTTGGTTTTACAGTTGTGACAATTCTGCTGTCTCACTATATTTACTTATATGTAGAATTCCTTAAAGTAGCTCTCTTATCTCCATATTACAGATTCCACAGATATTGAGGACACTTCCTCTTCTTCTCAGAAGCCAAATTTGTCATCACAAAAGGTGTTGAATCCTTTGCCTGTTCCTGAAAGGTATAGAAAGCGTAGGATGCCTGGTGGAAGGTTCCAGATGCTTTCAGATCAGGAGTGCCTGAGCCATCTGGAGAGGGCTGGTGGGCCCCACAGCCTCAGGGAGAGTCTGAGCATGCAGGACAGCTCAGGGGGCCGGAGCCAGAGGGCCTTTTCTCTCTCTGGGGCATCAGGGGCTGAAGAGCAGACATCTCACAGCATGATCAACTCCAGAGTGGTGAGTTCGGGGCCTTGGTGTTGGCTGCCAGTGCCTTGCCTTGTTTCCTTGACTGAGCAGTAAAGTGGAGTGGTCATTAGGTCTATATAGTGCCACCTTGTGCCTTTCAGCTCTGACCTGACCCCACAGTGAAGCAGCTGTTCAGTTTAGTTTTCCTTAGCATTTGCTCCTGAGCACCACCCTGTCTCTTGTAGTATCCTGTGTTTGGGGTGGAGGCCTACCCAGACATTGGAGGTGTTTTTATCTCATTTCTTAACGTTGGTCTCCAAGGTTGGAATCAGTCATCATGACCACCTGGAGCCACCATTGACTCTGTCATGGGGAGGAGTACTGGAAGTATAACAAGTGGTTTTCCAGTAGGCTCATCCTGATTAGGTATTGAGTTCTTCCACCCTCAGAGGAACCCAGAGTGCCCATGGACAACATTGCCGTGCAGTTGGAGGCTTTTAGACATGAGCAAGGGACACCTGGATGAGCACAGGAAGGCATGGACCCAGAGCCACTAGAGCAGGGGGTTGGCTGCCATCCTTGTGTCAGGCAGAGCCCTGGAGGCAGACCAAGGAGTGGGGATGCTTCTGAGTGGAAATGGTGGCTCCAGGGAGCACAGGCCCTCGACCTGGGAGCTGGAGGTGCTTGTGGGAGGGCTCCTGGGTGGTCAGGGGCATGTCTGACTTTCCCTCATTGGCCCTGAGCTGGACAGGAGGTGAGAACCAGTGTGGCATAACGTTGACCACACCCTGGTTGTTCTGAGCCCACTGTTGCGGGTTGCTCTTGGGTGTCCCGGAGATTGCCCAAGATGGTGGTCTGACAGCCTGTCAGCTCTACAGGTGGCTGTGAGGTGCCCCTCCTGGGGCCAAGCAGGAAGTGTGAGTTTGGGCCTACAGGTGTGCAGGTGTTAGAGATCTCATCTTTGCAGTGACAGGTCATCTCATGAACTGAAAGCTAGTTTCATGACTTTGTCTCCATCACAGTCGCCTCCCGCATCACACTTGGCAGCTCCACTGGGGAAGAGGGCTGCCCTGGAGATGGTGCTCCTGGAGGCACTCCTCGACCTGGTGGACAAGTACTGGAGCGGCTGCAGGTCCCTGCACAGGAACCAGGCATTCCTAGGTGAGCCCTGAGGTAAGGTGGTTCCACCTTCCTGGCAGCATCTCTTGACAGGTCCTTCTAATCTGCCACGTGTTTGGGGATCTGAAGAATCGTGTGAGTTGTCCCAGCATTTGGACATTAGCATGCTTTTGTGAAGATGATGTAGTCTGCTCCAGCAGGGTAGCCAGGCTTTCATCAGGCCCCAGGAAGGCCCAAGGCTGCGGGCTCCCACCTGCTGGTGCCTGAGTGCTGTCCATAGTGCAAGGCCGTAGGTGACCTGTCTTCACATGGGGGTTTGGAGGGCTGGAAGCCGACTGTGGTCTTCTCCGGGTCTGCTGTGCATGTTTGGTTGTATACAGGTCCCGGGGAATGCTGTGGGCCCAGTGGGATGGTGCCTTCTTAGGGTTTTTAGGCCCTGCTTCCACAGACTGGACCTGGTGCAAGAGCACACTAGGGGCTCTGTCATCAGGTTTGCACTTAGAGCCCAGCAACTGCCTTCTCTTCCCCTGCATTCTGGGCTGTGTGCTGGTCTTCCCTAGGAGCTCACTTGCCAGTGGCAGACCCTGGACAGTGCTCTGAGTCCCTTGTCCACTTCACTCAGTGTTGCAGCCCTTCACTCACTTCGCTCAGCTCTTCTGGATCAGGACACCCTAAGGAGCTGCAGCCCCCTGACCCTGCATCTCTAACCCTCGTGTTGGGGCCAGACTCTTGTTTGTGACAGTGAGATCGGTTTGTGTCACTAAGGCCACTGCCCATCATGGAGCATCCAGCATCCCCCATACCATTCTAGAGGTGGCTGCCCAGAGGTGCAGCCTTCACATCAGGGTCTCCCTTTTTCTGTTCTTCTCCACCCCCCTGCCTCATGATGGCATATAGGGAAGTCTGAATGAGAGGACTTTGAGGCTCTGACAGCCTTTGTCCTCGTGTGCCCCACAGTGTTTTCCAGGTACATAGCCACATGTTGTACACGTCTTTTTTACAGTCCATCTTTCACTGGTGTGTAATAGAGTTCATTTTCCTCCTAGCCCAGGCAAGGCACGTTCTGTCATCTGTCCAAGAGTTGGCAGCAGCTCAGGGCAGTGCAGCACCTGGGAATGAAGAAGGCAGCTACCTGGCCCTTGAAAATCAGTCTCTGCACATGCGGCTTGCTGAGCAGCAGCAGCAGCACACCACAGCCATGAGTGAGATGATGGCAGAGCTCAGCAGCACCCAGCAGGAGATGGTGGGTGAGCCTGGCACTGTTTCCATCTCTTCCTGGGACTGTTCTGGAATGGGGTGAAGGTAGACTTGTGACTTCACAAACCTACACTGCCCCTGGCTATTCTCAGTCTGATGCCCATGCTCCCTCCTTCCCCTCCAGGGCCTTGAAGACCTCCCTACCCAGGACTCTGCCACCTTAAGAGTGCACCTAACTGCTGCATACCCAGACCACAGGTGCAGTGAATTGGGGATGACTGTCACTGGTCATCCCAGCCCTGCCCACTGGTTGCTGTCTCTTACAGGGTCTGCATGGGAGATGTGGGGGATGGAGGATGAAGCCATGCTCAAGGCAGCATATTTGTCCCAGTCCTGATGAGTGAGCTTGCAACAGGTTTTCCTGTGTGAGCTGATTGACCATCTGCCACCAGGTGGCGTCCAAGGGCAACTTGATGGTTGTGCAGCACTGCACTCCAAGGTGCACATCTGGGACCCGCAGATGGGAGGGCTGCTGAAAGTCTCTGAGCAGGGCTGCCTGCCACAGGGCAGCTGTCTAACCCCCCAGGAGGCCTCAGTGCCTCCTAGTGCGGGGCAGTCCTCAAGATGGCAGTCCCAGTCTTTGTGATCTAATTTTTGTCTCCTCTTCCGTGGAGGAGGACGCAGAGGGGTTTTCACCACTGCAGCAGCTGCCTGCCCACTGCAGCAGCTGCCTGCCCTGCCTTCTGGATCAGTGGCCTCATTTTGAAAACACCAAAGGATTTCTTGGACAGGGATCTGAAATTGCTGGGCAAAAAATTCCTTTATTTATTCATGGGGTACTGGCGATTGAACCCAGGCTCTTCACACTGAGCTACATCCCCAGGCCTTTTTAAAAACCTTTTTGTGAGAGTCTTACTAAGTCACTGAGTTGCCCTGGCTAGTTTTAAACTTGTGATCCTTCTGCCCCAGCCTCTCAGAGTGCTGGGATGACAGGCCTGTGCTACCACAGCCAGCTAAATCCTTTATGAGAGTCTTAGTGAGAGATCCCATGTGAAGCTTCATTTTTAGAGAAAAAGAGAAAAACAGTGAAATGCTATAGAGAGCCTCAGGTCCTTGCACACACCATGAATCTCCTGCATACACTCGTGGGCCTCCTCATTTGGAAAGGGGTGGAGTCCAGTGTGTCTGGACTGCAGCCCAGGGCAGGATGTAGTCTGCGTGGGACAGTGTCAACCTGGGGACGCAGCTCTGTCTGCAGTGAGGGGACAGCCCATGATACCCATCAGGTTGGTGCAGACTGGGAATCTTGTCAGATCGGGACCAGTGCATCCAGATCCACATAACCCACGTCAGCTTGGTGTTGCCACCACGTAGAGTTCATTCACAGAAGTGTAGTCTGTGTGGATGCCTGGTCCCTCACTTTCTTTACAGTCTGACCAGCACTGTCTCAGAGCAGTCTCGGCTCCAGGACAGGTGCAGGCCAGAGTTCCCTGTCTGGGCACGTGACCAAGCCCTGCTCCTGTGTCTTCGAAGTTCACCCCTGGATGGCCCAGCTATAGGAAGGAGCAGCCAGCCACTGTGGTCAGGAGTCCATGTGGTGGCACTGCATAGGGACAGCTGGGAGTGTTGAGAGGAGTGGCGTGTGGACCCATCACCAAGCCCGAGTGCTCCCTGTGGAGTGAAGGTGCTGGCTCCGTGGTGTGTACACCTGTGTGGTGCTGCTTGTGGCTGCTGGCATTACCTCCTGAGGCAGAGGCCCAGGCAGCAGTGAAGGTGGAGGCTCTGCTACTAGCTTTGTGTGTGTGGCCTCCAATCTGGGCACATTCTGTCCCCTGCTACCTGTGCCCACCAGCCTGGACTGTAGTCAAGAACCAGGAGCCAAGCATGGCCAGCCACTGACAGCTTTCTGTATGGCCCCAGGGTGCTCAGGGAAGGAAGAGCCTGTGTACTGGCCTCATCGCAGGAGGCATTGAAAGATACAGGCTGACAGGAATGCTCTTATGTCCAGTGACCAGCCTTCACCATGAAATGTCAGGGTCGGCAGGCATGTGTGCACCGAGGGTGGGCTTGCTGTGTAGAGAATAAACAAAACAGAGCTTCTGGAAAACTAGGGCTTAAGTCTTGGCGAGGTACAGGTTCTCCTCTATGGAAGCAAGGTGGGGCCTGTGTGCGGCAGGGCCCCAGAGCTGCTTGGCTATGCCTACAGGTACCTCGGATGGGCAGGTGAGACTCTGTGGGAGCCCTGGACCACCTTGGATAGCTTCCTGTCACAAGGGACCCTAGGCACGGGAGAAACTCTCATCCTGGGCAAAGGCTGAGGGCTTTTGGAGAGGGCGCACCCACAAGCCACCACCCGATACTCCTCCTGAACAAGGCCTGAAGCTCACTGGGAAGGTAGCCTTGTGTGTCTCATGGTTCTGGAACACCTGTTCCACTCACCTCTGGAAGGAAGTCGCATTGCTCAGGCAGGGGTGGCTTTTCTCATTGTCATTTAGAGTTGTATGAAAAAGGAACTGCTTGTCATCTAAAAGTTTCATTCCTTTTAATATATGTGTTTTACTGAATTTGACTTACCTATTTAAGTCTGTTTTCTGTGCCCTTAGGATACCTTGAGACAACATTTAGACAGATCTTTGGAGGAGAATAATAGTTTAAAATCTCTGTTGTTTAACATGAAAAAAGAAGTAAAAAATGGAGAAACATCAGCAGCATTAAATGTGCAGATCTCTGGTGAGTTTCTCCTTTATTTGGTAATAGTACTTGTTGAAAGGTGAGTGTTCAGATGTACCTGTGGAGACCTCGTTCTAAATCATTCTCACCAGGAGTGGGAGGCAGCAAGTGCTGTCCAAGCAGGATGGGCGCCCCTGCCTCACTGGTCCTTATGTTGGTGGCCTTGGCGATGTTGGCAGAGCACAAAGGCACAGCTTGCCAAGACCAGCAGGGCGCTGCTCATGGTTTCCTTTGGCTCTTAGAAATGCGTATGTGTCTTCCATTGCTGTGGTGCTGAGCAACTGGGGAGGCATCCTGGCCCTGCTGTGGGAGCGCCACACTCTGGCTGTGTTCCTGACCCCGAGTGGGCACCCTGAGGTCCGTTCTCTGATCACTGTTTCCTCCAGGTCCAGATAGTTTGCCTTCCTGCTCTTCACTTACTCAGGTTCTCTTTTGACATTTTAAGAGGTGTGCATTCGGTATTTAGGTTTCTGACTTTGAAAAGAATCGGTGGTGGTGGCGTCTTATTGTTTCCATAGCAATGTCTCTGGGTCAGTTTGTACTCATGGGGATGGACAGTGTGCACCCTCTCCTCAGGTCTCTCAGCGGGGACTGTAAGGGCAGGACCGGTGCCCTCCTGCCTCATGCCCTTGCTG
Source organism: Erethizon dorsatum (assembly GCA_028451465.1). Lineage (NCBI taxonomy): Eukaryota > Metazoa > Chordata > Mammalia > Rodentia > Erethizontidae > Erethizon > Erethizon dorsatum. Next base: position 53,443,467 of record CM051833.1, read on the forward strand.
TGGCCTTTGATGGGGCATGCCACTAGGTCTGTCTTGGGCACAGTCCCTGCTTGAACCTCTTGCCTACTTACTTTTATTGATTGGTGAATATTCTTTATATTCATTTTCCTTTTGTAAATGTAATTTCTTTTCCTTTTTTACTTTCTGTTTCTGGAAGACATTACTTACATTTACTTGTGCCTGGGTTCCTTCTGCCTTCCCCTTCATTTCTAGTGTGACTCTTTTTCTTTATTGCTAATTCTGTCCTGAGTTTTCTGGTTCTGACTCAGGCTGCTCTTTAATTCCCGTTCGTCCTTTCTCATTCTGAAATGTGGGTGGTGACTGGGTTCCTCTGTGGCCTCCGTCAGTGTCATGCTTTTATAGTGCCTGTGAGACTGGATGGCAGTACTTCTCTGTTATTCATTTTACATGACATTTGTTCCAGTTTCTAAGAGAAGGCAGGGTCATGGTGGCTTTTCTGCCTTCATAGATCAAAACTACGGCAGCCTCCTTTCAAGGATTTTTCAGGCCCTGTTTCCTCCCCGGCCTTCTCTTTGATGCCCGTGTACTGCCTGGCCTCTCTGCACCAGCCTTTTTCTGAAGTGTGGGCCCTGTTCTAGAAGGAGCTGGCCAGTCAGCCCCTCCAGACTGCATGAGACCCCCTGGTCCCACCTCACCTGAAGGATGGAGCCTCTCCTGTATCTACCAAGATTCCCTTGTTGACCCAGGAAAACAGGATACTTGAGGGCTTTCCCCCTTCGGATCTGTCAGGTGCCCGCTGCCAACCTCTGCTCCTCACAGGTGCAGACACTGTTCATGAGCAGGGGCTGCTGGGCCTGTCCCAAGGCTCCCGTGTTTAGGGTTGTGAGGCTCCCTCTTCCCTTGTTCATGGGCTTCTGGTTTCTGATCTACTTACTTTGTGTTTGACTAATGTGGGGATTCTGGGAGATGCTGCCCTGCCTTCTCCCAGAATCTCTTTTGTTCATGCCCTTGAGGAGGAACTTGAGTGGACAGATCCTGAGGCACGTTGCCCTGCCCAAGCGTGCTGTGTGTGCCCTCAGTTGCTGTTGGGTTTGTTGGTCCTCCTTTGCCTTCACTCGCCCTCTCCAGCTAGCTCATCTCTGATGACGTGTATTACACAGTCATGTATGTAAAGGTGGATTTCATTTTATCCAGTGTCTCTTTCCTTCTTGAGTTGGAAACCCAGAAAGGCGGGAACTGTGTAGAAGGAAACCAAATGTGTGCTCTGTCAGCGATGGGGGCCGTATCAGAGGATGCTCCTCAGACATGTGGCCACCACAGGCTTCTGAACGCTTCTCCCCAAGCCACGGACCCCCTGGTGGGAAAGACATCCTCCAGTAGGCAGCTCCATACAGGAGGCACACACCGCTCATCACTCTCCTCTCCATGTGGGGTTGGGACTCCTCAGGGCCTGCCCTCCTACCACTTCACCCCCACGGAGGGAGCTAGTGTTGGGACCTCAGCACCCGTGTTCACCCCCATCTTTGGATCCCTTATGGAAGTGGACCTTTCCAAGCTATCTTCTCTTTCTGATGACCCAGATCCAGTTCAAACTAGCATTGCTGAAAATATAGGAATGAGTTTCACTGAATAGTGCCACTTCTTTTCCTCCTTCAGGACTTCAGACAAGTGTCAAGCAACTGTCTGGTGAGGTTGTGGAACTAAAGCAGCACCTCGAGCACTATGACAAGATCCAGGAGCTCACCCAGATGCTGCAGGAGAGCCACAGGTATCACCGGGTCGGCCTGGGGACCAGAGGAGGAGTGGAGGCAGGAGAGAGTGGGACTGGCCTGGCTCACCCTAGACAGGCACAGAGGTGCAGCTGGCATTTGTCCTAGCGGTTAGCATCCAAGCCCCCGTGTGTCACAATGTGGACTTGGAACTTCTGTGAAAGTCCCCCTCCTGGCAAAAAGTGAGGCCCTTCATGCTACAGCATTCTGTGAAGTGTGACCAGGAGGCATGGCCAGGGGAAATGAGAGGTAAGGGGCACATGAGTGACGATGACATGCAGTGCAGTGTCCAGTTCCCTGGGCCATGGTTCCTGTGCAGTTTGTGGCTGTCCACTTAGGAACATGGAGATCCCATCTTTACTCTCTGGCTGTGTTTGGGTGTCAAGAAGTAGACTGGGGGTGTTGGGATGGTCTAAGCAGAGCCTCAGCTTTTATTCAGAAAGGCGTGTGCTAGGAAGCAGGTGGAGGCTGGGTATGGAGAGAAAGTCGGCCATGGGCAGAGAGGCAAGTTGCTAAGCAGGGAGAGCTATCACACTGTGCCTTGTGGATATAGCGTGTGAACCCAGGCTCCCTGGGCTCAGCCGCATTCTCACCCCCGCCTGTCCCTCTACTCTCTTCCCTCACATTCCCTTCTCTCCTTTTTTCCTTGCTGAGGCGACCACCCCTCCTTATATTTAGGGGTAGTCTGATCACAAGTCAAGCTGGCTCTTTAGGGATAAAATACAAGCCACAGTCCCCCATAACCACGTCACAAGCTTAAATTATTGGGGAGGGAGAGAGAGGAGATTGAGCCAAGACTGGGTGGGGAGGAGCAGAAGAGAGGAGAACCAGCCATCTCAAGGCCAGGCCGATTCCTCCCTGAGACCCACTGGGCATCTCTGGCAGATCAGACATCTTGGCAGTCATGCTGTGGCCCAGATGTGGGCAGGGCAGGGTGTAGAGCTTCTAAATGCAGTGGGATCCAGCTTTGGCCTCTGGGGTTCATGCTGACTCTGTCCAGCAGCTATTTCTGCGATCCAAGCAAACAGGTCCAGTACCTGCTCAGTGGATTGGTCTGTGGTGTGGCCATCTTTGTTGTAAAAATGGCAGAAGTCAGTGTAACCTGCATTGTCTAAACTGGTGCTATCCTAAATGTCCTTTGTCACTGCTGACTCTGTGAGCAGGCATCGAGGTAAAGAGTAGGGAAAACACAGTAGCACCAGGGAGGGTGGTCAGGAGTATAGAGAGGGGACTTTTCTATGACACTGTTACACATCCAAGTTGTTACCTCTGGTTGGGAATTAGAAGCACTACTGCCTGGATTCCTTCTAGAGTTATTGTTTTGCCAGCCACAAAAGTTATTATCCTCTTCTCCAAGAGCCATGCAGGGCAGGATGGGGCATGTATCCACCCATTTGCTCCTTCAGCTCATTCATCTGCTCTTGCTCAAATGGAGGTTTAGGTGGGCCCAGCCCTGTCTCTGTCTGGAAGGGCAAAGCATACAGGCAATGGGAAGTAGTGGAGGTGATGAAGCCATGGACAGTGGACCTAGATGTGCCTGGGCAATGAGAGATTCTGACTGGGGTGGGGCTCAGGGGTGGTTCTGCGTCGAGGGCTTTGAGGTGGGTGGCAGCAGTGGAAAGGGGCAGTGCTGCAGAGTGTGGGGAGGAGGCCACTGATCGTCTCCCTGTTGTTTCCAGCTCCCTGGTCAGCACCAATGAGCACCTTCTGCAGGAGCTGAGCCGGGAAAGGGCACAGCACAGGGCAGAGGTGGAGCAGATGCACTGGAGCTTCCAGGAGCTCAAGAAGACCGTAGCCCTGTTCCCACCTCGCAGTGCCAGCCTTGGGGGCTGCCAGTCCTGCTGATCCTGCCCAAAGCCATGCGTCTCCTCGGCCTTTGGCACAGTCCCATGTGTGCACTTTTGGGCTTCTCTGTCTGCTGGTGAGACTTGTTCTTTGTGTTTGTATTTACATTTTCCTCATTGACCAGTGATTTAGGGACAGTAGCTCAGCTCTCTGAAGCATCCTAAAATGACAAGGTGGACCCCTTGCCTTTGCCTATTTGGAGACATACTGACAATTGCTTTGTCATCAAAATACCTGAGATGAAGGCACCACAGCACTTTTCTTCCTAGTGTGATGTACTGTGTATGCTAATTAAAGTAATAATTTCTTGTGTGGTAAGCAGTCCTTATTCAATGAATAGTATATTCTGAAAAGTTAATTTTTAAGTGGCTCTTTATAAATTTTAAGTTTCTCATTGAATTCTTTTATAAAACAAGCTATACACCATGGTAGATGAGCTAGAATAAGTAAGTTCCAACATTTAATAAAAGTAACACTTAGAAGATGTAAGAAATATTTTTAAATACTATTTTCCTTTGTTAACATATCATAGTAAAAATACCTACCCAAACCCTGCCTATTCTTTGTAGTGTATATCTGAAAATTATGTCATAATAGGACTGAAAACTAGGTTTTAGTTCAGAAACTTGTTACATATGTAATCTTTGATTGGTAAAACAAGGTGATTTTTTAAAACAAAGTTTGATTTAGGGAGAATGAGCAGGCCTAAGAAGACAGTGCTTTGCCCATGCCTTGGGGTCCTGGCACTGGGGGTGGAAGCTGGGAATGAGCGTTCCCCCCTCACCTTTTCCTTCTCTGTTCCTCCCTGTCATGGCTGTGTTCTCATCACGGTGGTGTCCAACAGCACCAGTTTCTCTAACTTAGCAGAAAAACATGCCACTGAAGTTAGTGTTGGCCCAGTGGGGTGGGATTCTTTCATCAGACTATTTATTTAAAAGTATTAAAAGATTGTAGTTTTAATCCATTTTAATCTAGTAGATAGTGATCATTGTGCCATTTCTTAATGTTTATCTCACTTGGGTCTTATTGAGACCCGTGAATTCATATTTTCCATCAGATTTGGAGGTTTCAGTCTCAGTTTCTTCAGAGTTCTTATCTGGCTAATCTCCCTCTCCCCTCCTCTTAGGTCTCCAGTGACTCTCGGTTAGACCAGGATATTGCCCCCAGGTCTCTAAACTCATTTGGTTTCCCCACCCTTTGCTGTCTTGGTGTATAACTTTGGTTGTATGTCACTTAGCTTTCCTCCCACATGTGATGTAAGCCTGTATAGTGACTTTTTATTATCAGTAATTACATATATTTAGTCCTAACATTCCACTTGGTTCTTTAGCGTTATTCCCTTGTGCTCCTGTTCGCTGTAACTCTTAGCCATGCCCTCGATGGCTTTACTGGGTTATTCCAAACTGTTTACAGAGCACCCCCACTTGCCCACCCACACCTGTGGTGCCTGCAGTGTCTGTTGCTCCGTGTTTCAGCACTTCCGGTCTGTGACCTCTTCATCCTGGAAGTGTATAATATATACCCTTGTGGTTTTAACCTGCCTCTTCACACTGAGCACCTTTGCATGTGTTTATTGGTCATCGAGATTTCTTTTTTGTCCAGTAACTGTTCAAACTTTTCCATTTTTCTGTTGGAAGGTTTGTCTCTCACTTATGTGCAGGAGTTATTTATAGGTTGAACATCCCTACTGAAAGTTCACTGTAGACCCCTTGTGTGGTGTGCATGAGGTCCTGGGTTTCAACTCCAGCACTAAAAAAATAATGGATTTTCACATTAAGGATACTCAACCTGTAAGTCTATATAAATATTCCAAAATCTGAAATCTGAAACACTTCTGGTCCCAGGGTTTTAGATAAAGGTCACTCAACCTGTACTTCTGAGCTATGTGCTCTCTAAATAGCTGCTTTTCATTTTTTAATAGTGTTTCTTAAGAGGAATTGCAAACCTTAATGTGGTTCAATGTACCAGTATTTTTTTATGATTGAAGCATTTTGGAACCTAATTTTCTTTTTTAAAAAAAACTCCCTTTTCATGGTCATTGTGATACTGTGAAATACATATTTAGCCTTTGTCCAGTTTTCTGACATACATTTCCTAAAACCCTGAGAATTTCTGTAGTGATAGGGTCATTTGTGTGCTAATGAGTGCACTGTTGGCCTAGGTAGCTTAGGGGAGACCAAAGAAGAATCCCAGGGTTTCAGCCGCACCATCCTTGCAACCTCCAGGGAGGGGAGAGAGTTGGACAGTTAAGTCGATCACCAGTACCCAGTGATATCGTCAGTCAGTCTGCATAATGAAGTCTCCACAAAGATTGAGGAGGACAGAACTCGGGGGCTTCTGGGGCGCTGAACACATGGAGGCTGCTGGAGGGCAGTGTCTGGAGCAGGTCTGAGAGCCCCATACCCTCCCTATACATCGCCCTGTTGAGCTCTTCATTTGCACCCTTTATTACATGCTTTATGATAAACTTGTAAGTGTAAACCTTTCCCAAGTATGTTCTCATGCTCAACCCAGAAAGAAAGGTTCATGGGAACCCCAAATTACAGTGGGTTGATACGAAACATGGGAAAAACCACCTGGGCCTTGCTGCTGGCATCTACAGATGGAGGTGTATTCTTAGGGATGGGCCCTCAACCCATCCAATCTGACACTGCCTCGGGGCACAATGTCAGGATGAGTGACTGGGGGACTCCCTGTGTGGCCTGCTGCAGAGCTGCCTGCCTGCTGGTGGGGAGAAGTCCCCACGCTTTGAGGTCACAGAGTCCTCCGTGTTGATTATTAGGAGCATGTTTTTCCTGTACCTTCAGAGTTACGAAGATATCTTGCTGTTATCTTCTAGAAGGTTTTATAGTTTTATTTTGGATTTTTGTACATATTCTACCTAGAGTTGATTTTTGTGTGTGCTGTGAAGATTAAGGATCTGATTCCATTGCTTTCCTTAGATAACTCCAGTTATCCCAGCCCTTTTCACAAACAGGACCCCAATTTCTCTCCCCAACCTTGCCCCTGTCTCCTTTCCTGCAGATACTATACTCTGGGCCACATCCTTCCACCCCACATTCAGGGTGTCTGGCTGGGTTTTTTGTTTGTTTGTTTGTTTTTTTGAGACAGGGTCTCACTGTGTAGTTCAGGCTGGACTTAAACTAGCTAGGTAGCCCAGGCTGGCCTTGAACTCACAGTGATCCTCCTATCTCAGCCTCCCAAGTGCTGGGATTACAGGCGTGTGCCACCATGCAGCTGTCTGGCTGTTCTTGACCCTTTGCATTTCGCAAATTTACTAAGCCCTGATTTCCTGAGTGAGTAGATGTAAGTGAAATTCTACGACAGTATCGGACATGTAGTAAGCCCTATGTAATCACTTACTTTAATAAATTAGCCTCACCTTCATGGGAGCAGCAGCTTACTGTTTCCTTGGGGTGCCACCCTTAGCAGCCATGCATCGGTGCCATGTCATAAAGTGAGCCAGGGGGTACACGCCTCTTGCTCACCAGGAGCATTGTTTTGAAACATCCATCATTTCATCCCTGGTATTTGGTGGCGCTTTCTGGTGACACCATCTATGCCTGGTACTTTCTTTGTGGGGAGATGTCTGACCATCGAGGTAGCATAATGAGTTGTTCAGGATGGGCAGAGCCTGTTCGGAGACTGTCTGGCTTCGCCGAGTCAGGCTGGGGCCATGTGGCTGGTCCTGAGCAACAGTCTGAGAAAGGAAGAAGAGGGTGTCTGTGGCACTGGGCAGAAGAGAGTTGGGGCCAGTGTGACAGCTGCCCTGCCCCAGGGACCATGGCAACTACATCTCAAGCTCAGAAAGCTACCATTTCTTCTTCTGGAAGAGACCTTGTGTAAATGAGAGTAAGTTTCATGTGTCTGGCTGCTGCCAATTTAGGGTTCTCACTGTGGTTGTCAATATTTGCCCTAAGTCACAGGACTGTGCAGGCTTTCCATTTCTTGAGGTTTTGTAAGTTATGTGTCTCTAGGAATTGGTTTATGTAGCCTTAATTTTCAAAAATTTTTGGCAAAACTCTTTCAATAGCATTTTAATACCTTTAGCACTTGAAGTTGTATCACTTGAGTACACTTGCTTTCCTTCAGGGAATACAGGAAAGGGGACATTGCTGTGATCAGCTTTGGAGCTGAGGACACGGCTCATGCCAGGCAGCTCTGGCCCGTGTCCAGCTTTATCTGCTGTGCCTCTAGAAGGTGGCTTCCCTGCCCTCAATTCCCTGCTGGTGTGGTTCATGGGCATTACCTGCCAGTAAACCTCTGCAAAATGAACCCCAGCATCTGCTCTCATTGCCTTTGCCATTCTTGATAGTGGCTGCTTGCACTTTCTTATTGGTCAGTTTCACCAAAAGTCTGTGAAGTTAATCTGTCCCATTAAGAAAAACAATTTTGTCTCCACTTCCTTTTCATTTTAATTTGTTCTTTCTCTTTTTAGTCATGCTGAAATTCCTAATATATTCGCCTGATTAAAAAATATATACTATTGTGCCGGTGAGATAGCTCAGCAGCATAAGCACCTGCCTGGCAAGCGTGAGGTCCTGAGTTCGACTCCCGGTACCCACATATGAAAAAAGGGCCGGTGATATCACTCAGTGGCACAGGTGCCTGCTGGCGCGCGAGGTCCTAAGTTCAACCCCCAGTACCCACAAAAAAAAAAAAAAAAAAAAAATATATATATATATATATATATGTATATACACACACACTATTAATTTTCCTGTTCTGTGCATCTTTCTCTTGCTCTGTCAGCTAGGATAGTTGGTGTATCTTTGTGTAAATCTGCCGTCTCATGTATGCTGCTGTTCTACTCTGTGAGTTTTCTCCTGCCTCAGGATTGTTAGATTTAGACTGTCTCGTGTCCTGAGCATTTTTCCCTGTGCTCCTCCGGAAGCTGTGCGCCCCCTCTTCTCTCACTGTAGTGCGCCTGCTTATCTTAGCAGCACTTTGCCACCTCTGAGGTTATGCAGGAGCCGTGAGCGCTTGGCTCTCTTCGCTCCTTCAGGCTTACGTAGGATTGCTTCCAAATATTTTAATGAAATATATTTAACCTCACAGGAAGTATTTATGTAGTCATTATTTGCCTGTTCAGTCTCTTTGCTCTTCACATCTCAAAACATTCTATTTGTGATCACTTACTTTCTGTATTTAGAATTTCTTTCAATGTCTACTAGTGGCACATTCTCCTTTCACTGCCTAAAAATGCCTTTGTTTTATCCTTTCTTGGAAAACAACTTCTGTGGGCTTGATTCAGATTGCATTAATTTTTTTTTTTTTTTTTTTTTTTTTTTGGCAGCCTGCTGCTGATGATATATACTTGTCTCTGGGCTGCTGTGGTGCTTGTGGCTCAGTGCACGAATGATCCTGCCCTTGAATCTGACCCCTCCCTAGGGCAGCACTGGAACCAGATCCAGTCTTGAACCTGACAGAGGGTGTCTACCAGCCCCTCCTGAGGGCGGGTCAGCGGTGCTCCTGTCTAAGCCGGGAAGTCAGCGGCTCCCTGGGATGTTCTTTGAGCTCCAGTGCAGATCTCCCTCCAGCTGTCCCTTATGGGGGTCCTGTGTTGTTTATATGCTGTGCCTGTGGGTGTCAGCTGCCTGAGGTGACGATTGCTAGCACAGACTGTACTTGTACTTTGAGGAAAACAGAGAAATCCACGTTTTAACATCTTTATTCATCACTTTACCAATTTGACACACAATGTTAACAGCAAACACACAAGGAGCGATATGCAAACAGACACGAGCTGTTTCACTAATGGTTTACAAGCCAGGCCATGACAGCAAGTCCAACAGGTGACACAATGCCTCAAGTTCTGCGGGAGGGACAGTGGGGCCATTGGACCCCATAGATGTTCCTGGTGAGTGTGGTTTGGACATCTGCAGAAGTGCCTTTCTGAGTTAGAACACCCAATACATCAACATTACCCAACGCACTGCTAAAGTGATGCGCTCAGTATTCCCTAACATTAATAAAATAGTGTAAAAATATATTGCATATATATATATATATATAAATTTGTTTCCCTTTCTTGAAAAACAAACTTAGTACAAACTAGTAGTATATTATCCGTTTCAAGTTTAAGTTGTGCACATTTCCTTTGTTGTTTGGCTTGGCTTAGTTTTTTAAGAGGTCTAAAAGAGTGAGTGAGTTAACTTAAGCATCTCAAAATGCCTGTCGTGACTCCCTGTCACATGACCATGAACAAGGCCACACCCCTGAACCACTGGCATTCAGAGTGCTCAGCAGGAAGTCAGGAGGAAAGTCATTGGGGTTCAGTGTTTGAAGTGTGGCCTTAGGAATAACTTCACAGTGCAGCCGAGTTGTCACCCGTGTACTGAACGGATGATGACAAGGTGTCCCCATGTGGTGTGTGCTGCAGGGCCAGGGAGCAGCCAGCTCAGGTAAGATTCTGTGGGAGGAAGAGAGCCAGATGGGCAGGCACGTTTTCCCAGTGAAGGGGCAGACAGTAAATACTGCTGGTGTCTGGCCACAGCATCTGTCTCAGCCCTTCCCCGTTCCAGTCGCAGTGCCAAAGCAGCCATGGACGTCATAAACCCATGGCTGTGGCCATGTGCCAATAAAACTTTATTCATAAAAACAAGTGGCAGCTCTAGCAGCCCAGGACTACTGAGGGTGGGAGGCGTGAGCTGCCCATGCCCATCCCAACCCATCAGCCACTGGGACCAGGGCAAGGCAGCAGACAGGCAGGGGTAGGGGCAGGAAACGCAAGTGGAACCACTACACGTGCCTTTCCAAACTCACCTGTATCTATGTGACTCTCACCTGCCCCAAACAGAAGACTAAGGATATTAAAAGGTGTAAAAATACTCCAGTATAAATATAAATTTTTGCTATATTTTAAACATGTAATTTGAGTTTTGCTTTTCATAAAGCTAACAGTTATTGACCACTAACTAGTTGCTTATACTATAGCATTAATAAATATCCTGCTAGGATCAGTATTCTCCAACTTCCTCCTTCCCTGATATTTAGACACCATCTACATTGTCCCCCAAACCCCACAATCTCCGTCTCCTGGGTGTCCTCCCTGCAGAATCTGTCCCTGCTCTGAGGTGTCACCTCCTGACAACCTTTCTCTGTCTCTCAAGTGTCACCTCCTGACAGAGCCCGTCCCTGCTCTGAGGTGTCAGCTCCTGACAGAACCTGTCCATCTCGCGAGATAGATTCTCCCTGACAGACTCTGTCCCTACTCCAGGGTGACACCTCCTGACCGAACATGGTTTTGTGTCTTGGGTTGCATGCTGTGCAGTTTCTGTTGCAGACAGACATTTAACTCTATTGAACCGTGTTAGTAGAAGCTGATTGGTATGACATAAACATGCAACACACACCCTGCCTGTGTGTTGGTAATATTCACAGACTGAGGAAAATGCATGTATCTGTTTCGTGTAGTGGAACTGGAGTCCACGCAGATGTTCTGTGTTCAGCAGATAAACACAGATGCCATGATGAATTCTACAATTTAAACTGACAGTATGGTGACCACTGAGTCTTCACAATTTAATTTTTACTACCACTTCCTTGCTAAGTGATGGAGATGGAGTGTGTGTTTTCAAAGCTATGCTTTGAAACTGACTGAAGAAGGATGCTGTCCTCACCCATGCATGTGTCTGAGGAAACCTTGGGATCTGTTGGGGACAGGGAAGGGACACAAGGGAGACTGTCTGACACATGCACCTGATGCACCTGAGTGCCATGCAGTGAGAGCCTGGACTGGTCGCTCTCCTTCCAGGAGCCCAAGGGCACTCTGGGGCTCTGGGCCAGGATGGGGAGGGCCACCTAGGCAGAGCAACTTGATCTTCATCATAAAACCAAGAGGAATACATTCTGGAAATTCTCTAGGAGTGAAGGGTCCTTTCCTGTCGAGGAGCTCACCTCAGGGCTTCTCCATGAAGCTCTGGGCAGAGGGCATCATGAGGCACTGACCACAGGGACCAGGTGACCAGTCTGATGGGACCTCCTCCCCATGAGGCTGGTGGGTGCCCTCAGGATGGGCATTCATGTTATTTCTTTTGCTTAGATCCAACTTTCCACTGTGCTCCCAGGCAGCAGCCCTTGATGTGGTCTGGGTCCTCACATGGAGATCACTCTTGCCCGATGACAATCCACTGAGCAGCAGATAGGTTGGTGCCCCTGCACCTCAAGTTCTGCACCTTGCTTCCGGGGTATATCCACACCTGCTGCATGGCATGGGGCTCCCAACACCACCCGGACCCAGGCACACTAGCCCAACTCTAGGAGCTGAGGTCCTGCTGGATTCATGTCAGGTCTGTGTGACTCAGCGGTGTCAGAGGGAACTAGGCTGTGGATGGGCAGAAGAACAGAACAGCGGCCTCAGACTGAGACGCCGGCCGTGGCGAGGCCTCCTGGGGACCATGGTGCCAGAGAGGGCAGGAGCCATTGGAATGTGGGGTGGGGTGAAGTAGACTGGGGCCCTGTTAGCGATCACTAATGAAGGTCACTGGCATTTGAACACAAGGGCTTTTTGGGGGTTGTGAGATTAAACACTGCATCTTCGGAGTTGTCTCAAATGTTTGCCATACCTTATTTTTGCCTCTAGGTTTCACAGAGGAGCCCAGCCTGGTGAGTGAGAAGCACAGCCTGGGGTCTGTGGCCCACCTGTCTTTCCCCAGCCCAGTAAGCTGGCATCTGTCTGAGACTCATGACTCCTCAGTCTCCTATGCCAGGCACCATGAACTTCCACCTCCAAGGGAAACTGCCTGCCCACAAGGCCGCTCCCTTTCCAGATAGCCCCTTTCTGGAGGTGTTTGGCGCCCTCAAGACCCTGCTTTGTTCAGTGGGCTGGTGCACAGCCTCCCATGGAGCTGCCCTTGTGGCCAAGTGCACTTGGGCTAGGAAGGTGTGTCGCATGCTGTGGCAGTGAGGAAGGGCCTGCTGCTGCCTATGCTGTGGGACAGGCCCATGTCCAGCAAGATGGCGTCTATCTTGAGCAGCCATCCGCCCTGTGTGGAATGACACTGACTGAGTGCAGACCAACTCCTGTGAGGCATTTCTGAGGTCATGTGGGCCCTCTCCAGGGCCGCAGTCCCCCAGGTCACAAGTGAGGCCATGGCTGCTCTGCTGAAGGCAGGCTGCATGCACTGCCCTTGCAGGGTGGATGAACGGAGGGCCACTGTGCATGGCAGATGAGTGGGCATAGGTGTCTTCCCTGTGCTGGTCCTGCTGCCTGGCATGCTGCCCTGTAGGGGGTGTGAAACAGGCTAGGGACTTTGACTTCCAGAGGGCCCAGGCAGTGGCTGAGGGAGACCAATGAGCTCAGTAGACAGCAGCACAGGCTATAGCAGGAGCAGCTCTGCCCACCCTGCACCGAGTGACTCAGCATCGTGTGTCTCCCCACCAAAGGACACGGGGACAAGTAGGGAGGTCACAGCAGCTAGACATTCTGAATCCCTCTGACAGCTGAGAACAGGCATACAGTCACCATTTCTTGTCACTTCTTAGAAAACCAAACAGAAAACTGCCCTGGTCAACCAAGGAGCCTTCCCTCGTCTCTCAGCATGGACCTGGTCCACAGGCACACATATGTGTGTGTGAGCACACACACAAGCATGCGCCTGTGTGGTCTGCTGCCCATGGCCAGCAGGAGACCTGGCTGAGCCCTCTGTTCAGAAAGCACAAAGGGCCCTGTGGCGCCAGACATGGGCCTAGTCTGCTCTGTGTTGTCAGTTAGTTCATCAGCTCCTGCGGCCTTGGAGGTTCCTGGACAGCATCTGCCTGCTGGTGTCAGCATGGCCTCTCACAGGCCCTGCCCATTCATCCCACTCAGCCAGCTCCCATAAGCCCTTTCACCTGCAAGCCAGGTGGCCAGTGTGGCGAGATCCTGGGGAACAGTTTGGAAACTGCAGGCGCATAAGGAAGTGTCAGGTCTGAGGGAAGTGTGGGGTGCTCCAGTGGGAGGCCTGGGGGTCAGGCCTAGGTGTCGTCCCTCGTTTCCCAGCCTAAGCTTCCTCTGAGTTCTGCCTGCTGAGCACAGGAATGTAATGAGGTGTGATGGGTGTGAGTTCCCGGCTGGTACCTGCAGGGTCCACAGCACTGATGCAGGCTACTTGGCCCCCTGCACCTTCTGGTCATAGGTGCCCGCATGCTTGTAGCCGGGCACGTAGCCCGACTCATCCACCAGGTCCACGCGGCCAGCCTTCCCCTTGCCCTTGCCCGACGGGTCGAAGCGCTCCTTGTGGGAGCCTGTGAACTTGGCTGTGTCTGTGAGCCGCGACACGGTAGGTGAGGACACGGCTTTCTGCAAGAGAAGGGTGGGGGTTAAGCCCACTGCAGGGGGTGGGGATGCTACCACGTGCTCCAGGACAGGGAGTGCGAACGAGGGCATGAGCCTCCTTGGCCACACATCCAGGTCAGGGTCTGCCTCTCCTGGCCCAGGTCAGCCCTGAGCATGTGGGCCAGTACCTCTGCCCATGCTGCTAACCCTGTTTATGCAGTGCTGACCTCCAGGAACTGCCTGGCTGTGGCCTCCCCAGAGTAGGGACAGTGAGGACAGCCATCCTACCCTCCAGGCTCCACCCCCACATGGCTCCATACTCACTGTGACCCCGGAGATGACTGGTGACCGGCCCTCGATGAGCCGGTACACCTGGTGCACGGCCTCCTCTTTGCTCTTGTCCTTGAAGCGCTTTGTAGCGAGCTCCTCAAGCGCCTCCTGGAACTGCTCGAAGGTGATAGTGCGGCAGGACTTCCCCCTGTGGGCAGTAGGCCCGTAAGCCAATGGCAGAGGCCTAGGGAACTGACCACAGCCTAGCCAGTGTCCCGCCCCATGCTTTGCTCCATGGTGACCCTGGCAGGCAGTGGCCATGAGTGACCAGCGACTGCGAACTGTGTGGAAAGAACTTTGAGGAAGCATGATCTCATGAGCCACCAGACACCAGGACGGCCCTGTGCTGGGGTTGGCGCTACTACCCTCCACTTGAACACAGAGGGAAGCAGTGGGAGAGGAGCCCGTCTCTCCCAGGGTCAGCACAACTGGGCCAGGGGGCCACAAGAGCCCAGGCATGTGCTGGAGCCGCTGGTAGAGCCTAAGGTCAGGTGACCACTGGGCAGAATCAGGAGGGGCTGCCTCCCCAGCCCACCACCTGCACCCCTAGGCCCCTCCCTGGACCAGGGTCACTTGAGGCTGCAGCAGCCTGAGCAGGGCCACTGTCCCGTATGAGCACCTGGCTGCCACATGCCATCCACCACATCCCAGGGTTACACAGACTCCTCCCTCTGGAGGTTGCAGGCAATTTCAAAAAATTCTGAAGTTGTTCTTTTTTTTTTTTTTTTTTTTTTTGGGGGTACCGGGGGGACGACCTCAGGACCTCGCGCACCAACAGGCACCCGTGCCGCTGAGTGATATCACCGGCCCCTTTTTCGTATGTGGGTTCCGGGAGTCGAACTCGGGCCTTCGCGCTTGCAAGGCAGGCGCCTAAGCCGCTGAGCCGTCTCACCAGCCCTGAAGTTGTTCTTTATCTTTGTAATTTTACTTAAAAAAGAGTTTTCTACTTTGATTGGACCCACCCCAGCTCATCCACGTTGATGAGGTTTCAGTGCTTCCACACAAGGTGATGTGGGTGAGGCTCAGTCTGCAAAGGCTCTGCATGGCACTGGGGCATTGGGGTCCTCGTGGAGGGCCGGGAAGGGCCTCCTCCCGGGCCCACTCAGGCCCTCGGCCGCATACAACCCCAGCAAGGGCTTGTGCAGCCAGCCACAAGCAGAGGACCTAGCACAGCCAGAATGACTTGAGTCCAAGAACAGAGCTGGAGGACTGACGCTATGGGATTCCCAGATATGCTACAAAGCCGCAGTGATACAGCCGTACTGATGAGGCCCAGAGTCCAGGGACGGCTCCGCCATGCAGACCGCTGATCCTCAAAGGTACAGAGGCAAGCAGGGGAGAAAGGACATATCAGCAAACATCAGGACAACTGGGGTCCCTGCACACACACCCCCTACACACTCTCTCCACACTCCACCCTGCTTGCAGAATGAACCCAGAACAGGGCCCAGTCCTGATGGTGGGACCTTCACCAACTCGTGGAAGGAAACCTAGGAGAAAACCTTCGTGCCCTTGAGTTAGGCAGAGGTTTCTTTAGAAATGACATCAAAACACCTCCATATGAAAAAAAATGGATGAATCGAACTTTACCAAAATTTTCAAACTATGCTGTTCAAACGGCATTAAGAGGAAGAAAAGGCAAGCCACAGATTGGGAGAAAGTATTTGCAAAACACAAACCTGATTAAAAAAATAAATCTTGTATCTAAAATACACTAAGAACTTTTAATACTCAACAGTTAAAAAAAAAAAAAAAAAAAACGCGGGATGAACAACAACAGGCAGTTGTCGGACATTCACCTCTCCAGAGAAGACATACGGGAGGCAGAGACGCACGTAAGGAGGCAGCACGTTGTCTGATACAAGGTGGTCAGAACCATCAAAGAACCAGCCGTACTCGAGCTGAGGATGCAGAGCCTGCGTGCTCCATCCCAGTTCACCTCGGAGGACTCTGCAGCCCCATCCCTGGGTTCTTACTCAAGACAAATAAAGGTTGAAGCACTCACATACACCCACATGAGAATGCTGTCCTGATTTTACTCATGTCAAGCCCGAAAACAACCTATATGTCCTTCAACTATGGCTGGGTTCCATGAGACCATTCGGCAACCCAAGGACAAACCAGTGGTGTGCACAATGACACAGTGGACCCCAAGTGGCCGGGCTGGGGACCACACATGAAGATGCCACCATGCAGTCCCCAGCAGCCCTGCATGTTCACCAGCAGCTAGAGGATTCACTCGTGTCCTGAAGACCTGGGACATTCTGACCCCAGGGCCAGGAAGAAAGCTGGGATGGTGGGGAAGGCCCCCCACTATGGAAACCCATAGGCCCTGGGAGGACCACGGAGACCTCGCGCTTGGGCCCGGTGGCCATGGGGGCACCAGGCCTCCCAGTGCAACGTGTGTCCCTGGAACACTCTAGAATCGTCTGTGATGATGTGGAGGGGCTCAGTGGTCACACGATGTCACAGTGAGTCCAACTCCTTGGCTCTGAGCCCTGACACACACCAGCTGTTCCCTGTGACCACTGGGTGGCCCTCTATTGGGGAAGCTGGAGCTGCAACTCAGCAGTGCCTGGAAGTGACAGTCTTTTCATCCTCTTTAGGCCCTGGTGTGGGGTGTTGATCTAAGGCCTCCGGGGACACTCTGTCCTGGGCCATCAAAGGCCTCTTGTCTCCTACTCTTGGCCTTGCCCAGGCTGACATGAATGCCAGGCCCAGCAGACAGCCTGGTGACCCTCCACCAGGACACACAGCCCTCTAGGCAGCCCCTGCACCAGGCACCACCGGGGGGATGGGGCCCTGGCAGGGGCTCCCCCATCAGAGGTCACATTCAGACCAGGCATCCAGCACTGAGTCCCCATGCAGCCTGTGTCCCCACAAGTGCGTCTGTGCTACTGGGGAGAGAGAGCCTGGTGTCAACTTGGCTGGTGGAGAGCCCCCCAGGGGACAGGCACTCCTGCCCAAAGCAGTCCCCAGAGAGTTCTAGAATGACAATACCTCTCTTTTCTCGGAGACATGTGACTTGCTGTAGGCTCTCCTGACACCAAGCCTTTCTACAGTGCCCTCAAGACCAGAAGCGTCCCCAGGGCTCGGGCCTCCACTACCCTGGCTCTGGGTTCTGCCACAGGGCCTGGCCCACAGGATGTGGCCTCACTCACACAGGGTGCTCCCTCAGCCTGGGCTTGCTCTCCAGGCACTGCATCCTTAGGCCAGCATGGTACCTGCTTGGGCTCTTGGGGACATGGGTCCTGGCAGGGGGCTTCAGAGCACAGACCCTGAGGACAGAGGTGTGGCCTAGGGTCACCCACCAGGGCTGCCCCCAGCCTCCCATGGGTATCTTGCGAAGGGATCCAGCATCCAGGGACTGGAGGATTGGGGATGACTTGGGAGAGATCTGGACCTACAGAAGTGGCCCCCAAGTGGCCTCCAGAGGGGAAAACTGGGGCTCCTGAGGGACAGAGAGCAGGACTGCACCAAGCACAAACCCCAGGATGGTAGGGATGCATCTCATGGGAAGCCCTTCTGGGGGCCTGGGGTACATGACCCGGCCTCAGGCTGTCGTCCCTGACCTGTGGCCTGAATTCCTACTGTGTTTCAGGAGGTCTGGCAGGCCAGTCACCCCTCAGAGTCACTACCTCTGTCTCCTGCCCAGTGAACCCTGTCTGCAGCCTGGGGACCTTACAGGGCAGAGCTGACACTGGGGGCAGGGGTCCAGGGCCTGTCACCTTCCCATCCCTCCCAATAACCAGACCAGCCAGAGCGCTCAGGAAATACAGGGTCTGGAGGGTCCTCGTCTCAGGAAATAGCAGAGGAATCCTTGGTACAACAGACAGGTGGAATGCCCATGGGGCAAAGAAGCTGAGCAGTGACAGCCATGGTCCCGCTCTGGCCCCAGGCACTGTTCGGGGCCGTGTAGTGGCCACCGAGGTCCAAAGGTCTGGCTTCCAGCTGGAGCCCACATGGGTCTGGCAGCCCACAAGGAGGAACACCTGGGACCACAGCATTGCTCCCCTCAGCCTGGAGTGCAGACCCATCCTTAGGACTCTTCCCAAGGTCTCATTTTCTTTGTGCCTTTGTTTTTACAGGAGCCAGGGTTGGGGTCAACACCTCACCTAGGTGCCCTGGGAGTCAGCTGCCTCTGTCCACCCCCCACACCAGCCTGGGCAGAGGTGAGCCATGGACACACACCTGAGGTCATGCAGACGACTCCCTGGTGGTTGGATCTGCATGCAGATGGGTGGAGCCCGAGGAGCAGGGGACGGACACCTGCCACCAGAACCGCCGGTTCCTCCTGCCTGGTCACTGCAGGCTCACAAAAACTGGGGAGGCCTTGACCACAAGGCCACAGGTCCCCAGCCCACTGACCCCCAGCCAGAGATGCTCCACATGGTCAGACTGGCACCCAGTGGAGGCCAGATCCCTGGAGTCACCTGTCAGGCCGAAGCCTTGGCCGCCTTGCACTGCCACCTGTGGCCACCAGAGAGCACTGCAGAAGCAGGACTGCAAGCTCCCAGCAGTGGGACTACAGTAGTGCCTGCATCCAGGTTCCTTCCATACTGAGCTGGGGGAGAGACTTCCATAGGTGATTCTGGAGGCCACAGCTCCATCCTCAGGGGCTGTGCTGGGCTCTGAGGCCCCTCACCGGAGGGCACAAGGGTGCCCCAGGTGTTACGGTGGGGTGGACGCTGCTCCTGGGGACCTGGCCATGGTCCCTGTCAACTGGCTTTTCTGGGACATCCTGACAGATAGCCTCACACACAGCACTTGCCCCTCCCACAGCTGCCCAATACATATGTTGCCTGGGGCCCCTCCAGTCCTCTGTGCTGCTCTGCTCCAGACATGGAAGGCTTATCAGCTGTAGCAGCTTCTGTACTAAGTTTCCCCAGCTATCTGTTCCCTTCGGCTTCTGCCAGCTGCCCAGGCCTGGGGAAGCACTCAGCCCTGCTCTCTGCCAGTGGCTGCCAGCGTGGCTTCCTTCTAACCTGTGATCATTTGGCTGCCCGCTCCTGGTGGCCCCACAGGGTGCAGGGTGTCAGCAGAAAACCAAAGCAGTCACCACAGAGGATGCTCAAGGCCCAGCAGACATGCCTGGGCTCAGAGGCCGCCGCCGCCACCCTGCAAGGCCTTCCCACCTGGTGGCTTCAGGTCAAGGCAGGAGGCATGGGTGACACAGGCCTACTCTAGGTCCCTGTGTGTCCCCTCCCCCAACCCCACACAGACACACACACACACGCACACACACACAAGCACACGCACACACAGGTCTGTAAAGACACACAGGTGCACACAGGCACACACGACATGCTGTCCGTGGCCCCACACCAGGCCTGCCGCACACCCAGCTTCCCATGGATGTCTAGCACGGCCCTCCGGCCCCTGCAGGAGGGGAAGTCTAGGTTAACAGTAGTCTTCCATAAAACTTGGTATAGAGCCGCAAGAAATTTGTTTAAAATTTAACACATAGTAACATCAAAACAAACAAGCACTGCCATGGCGACAAGGACCTAAACAAAGGCTTGCAGATACCCCAGCTGGCGCCATGCCTGCAGAGCCATGGCAACCTGCCCTGAAAACAGAAATAGTTGACTTTTTCTCCCCGAGTCCTGTCAGCGTTGGTGACTTCCTGGCAGTATCTAGGTGACTTCCTCACAGCCCCCATCTCCCCTAGGGAAGCAAGGCCTCTGTGGTACCCCTGCAGTCCTCTGGGGGCCCTGGACACCCACTCCTCAAATGCAAAACCAGTGGCCATCACAGCCCCATTTTCCCAGAAATCAAAGGGAAAGCCCTGGTGGCCTGCAGCCCTGAGCTCTCAGCCCTTCCTGCAGGACCCCAAGGCCAAGGGTAACCATTTCCCAGGGCCCCATGACCTTGATGGAGTCACAGTCCTCCATATCCTATGCAGGGACACTGTCCCTCTCTTCCTGGGGACAAGGATATGCATTTGGGTCTCCTGCTCCTGTACCTTGGGGGTCAGGGGACCCTCCCCAGAACAGGGACCCCTTGGGGGGAATGAGTCACAGCGACCCAGGTCAGAGGACCCTCCCCTTGACCAGGTCAGGGGAACCTTGCCAGAGCTGGGGCCTCCTATGGGGAGGAGCTCACAGGGACCCAGTAATCCAGGTTCAGGGAGGGCAGGCCAAGGGTATGGGAGGAGAGGGTGGTCACCCTAGGGAAACCCTGGGGTCCTGAGGGACCCCTGGCCAGACTCCTTATCCTGGCCACCCTGTCTACACTGACCAGGTGCTGCCCAGCTGGACACCTCCCCCATATGCCCACAGCCCACTGGGCACCAGGCCCAGCAAGACACAGCCTGGCTGCCTTGTCTGCATCATGACTTTGAACCCTCTCTGGGAACTGGCGGCAGTAGCTGCAGCTGCCACTCTGCCACCTTCGCCCCCTGAGCCAGGCTCCACAGTGGGGAGTGGGCTGCACCTCAGCCCCCAGGTGCCTATGAGCCAAAGCCCTCAGAATGGGACTCACTCTTGGAGGCCAGTGCCCCTAGGGCAGGAAGGGCACACATCCTCCAAGAGAACCATGACCACACTGCTGCCACCTACAAGGAGGGAGCAGGAACAAAGTCCTACACACATGTGCACATGTGCAAAGGCGGAAGGCACCTCTGCAAAAGAACTGGGCGCTCCGGGGAGGACCGGTCCTGGATAGGCCACCCTGCCAGGCTCCCACCAGCCCTTCTAGAAGCTTTCCCAAGGGCACAGCCTTGGGCCTCTCTGCTCCTAGGCATGGACAGCGGTCAGCGTGAGGACATGGCCAGGGAGTGAAGCATGTGGCCTCACCACTTGCACACCATGGCTGGCTGCTGGGAAGCCACCAGCCACCACACAGTGTCCCTCCCCCATAGCTGGCCAAACCACCAGAAAGGCCCAGTCACAGGACTCATCTGTCCCTGCCTGGGATGTCCACTCATGCCCACACACAAGGCCAGAAGGTACCAGAGGCCGCACATTTCACAGCAGGGGATAGCATGGACAGCAAAGCTGGTCTGTCCCCCAGACCCACACTATGACAAGCCTGAGGACATGAGGCCTGGGGAGGCCTCCCCTTGGCATAGGCTCACAAACAGGCCTGTCCCCAAAGTCATGTGTCAGTCACCAAGGAGTCTCAAGGCAGCAAGCACCGAGAGCCCAGGTCGATCCATAAAGGGGCTACCACCATCGGCAGTGTCGAGGCCCTGGCTGCCCGAGACCTGTCCCCGCTCTGCTCGACATGGCTGTGGATAAAGCGGGGAGGGGAGGAGCTAGGGCAGACATGGAGCTTCTTAGAGCTTTCAGTGATAACAGCCAGCTGCAGCAATGGTGCCACAGGTTCACCACCACTGAGCTAGGAGGAGCCCAGGGCCATGTCCCAGAGGGCACAGGGTCCCCAGCCAAACCCCCCCCCCCAGCAGGCTGGCACTGGCAGAGGCTCCTGGGCCCAGGGGGACGCTGGCCAAAGCAGAAGGAGGTCTGAAGGGCGGGCTCAGCCCCAGGGCCTCCGTGGTGGGAAAGGGCCACATGCACTGAGCCCTGAGCCACATTCTAGCCCCAAGCAACTGAACTGCACAAGATGGCATAAGAAGTCAAGGATGGCTGGGAACAGCAAGGATCCGCACACACCAGGGCTATCTGTCCACACGGCCTCCTCACGGAGTCCTCTCCAGCCCTCGCAGGGGCCAGCCTTCTGGGTACTTGAAGGGGACAGTCTGGCTCAGACACTCCCTGCAGCCCCGAGAGAGCGCCACAACTGGGGACCTGTCTGGGCAGTTCTCAGCCCATCCAGCACAACACCCAACCTTGAGTCACCCTCACTCAGCCACCTCTACCTCCTCAGCCACCTCCACATGCTGGGCTGCCCCTGTGCCTCCTGACACCAACCTGTGACCTACAGCAAGAAGGCCTCACCACACCTGGGAGACCCAACTTTCCACCAGCAAAGTGGTGAGAGGAAGCCATAAAGACCATGTCACCAGCAGAGCTGGAGCATGAAGTGATGCCTAGCACTGTCACCTGTGGAGAGTGAGGCCCAGCAGGACACAGGGTCTGACAACCCAGCCCGTGAGAAGGCCACGGCCACTAGGAGGGAAGACAGCAGTCACATGGGCACACCAGAGGCAGGCACCAGCAGAACTGAGCTGAAGTGGAGGCATTTCCACACAGCGGACCTGGACAGCGCTGGGCAGCGGCCTGGGGATGATCACCTTTCCCAGGGGTGATGGTTGTGACAGGTGGAGGACATCCTGGTGCTCGGAGAAGCCCAAGGAAATGTGACAGGGGTGAGGGCACCTCAACATGTTTCCCAGTATGCAGGGGAAAAGGCGTGACACATTAGCCCATGATGCAGGAACACACATGTATGCACACATACCTGTCCACAACACACATGCAAAATGTACCCATGACCCAGGGACACATACACATGCACACACTCATGACTTGGACACACACACATGCATACACACCCAGGACCCAGGGACACATACACCACGACCCACAGATACACACTCGCACGCAAACCCAGGGCCCAGGGACACACACTTGCACACACACCCACGACCCAGAGACACACACACACCCATGACCCAGAGACACACACGCCCAGGACCCAGGGACACATGCACACCCACGACCCAGTGACACATATGCACACACACACACCCAGGACCCAGGGACACACGCACACCCATGACCCAGTGACACATATGCACACACACACCCAGGACCCAGGGACACACATGCACAAATACCCAGGACCCAGGACCCACGCGCACACACTCAGGACCCAGGGACACATGCACATACACCCACAACCCAGGGACACATATGCACACACATACCCAGGACCCAGGGACACATGGACACACACACACACACCCAGGACCCAGGGACACACACGCACACACACAGGACCCAGGACACACATGCACACACACACCCAGGACCCAGGACACACACACACCCAGGACCCAGGGACACACAGGCACACACACACACGTCCCAGGAACACACACTCCCACATACCCACAACCCAGGGACACACATGCATAAACATCCAGGACCCAGCGACACACACTCGCACACACACACCCAGGACCCAGGACACATACACCCAAGGGCCCAGGGACACACAGGCACACACACACACAAGTCCCAGGAACACACACCCCCACATACCCACAACCCAGGGACACACATGCACACACACACCCAGGACCCAGGGACACACACACACCCACACCCCAGGGACACACACACCCAGGACCCAGGGACACACACTTGCACACTCACACCCAGGACCCAGGGACACATAGACACAGACACCCAGGACCCCAGGACACACATGCACACACACACCCAGGACTCAGGGACACACACGCACACACACACAGCCCAGGGAAACACACATGCACACAAACACCCAGGACCCAGGGACACATGTGCACACAAACACCTAGGACCCAGGGACACACACTTGCACACACACACCCACAAACCAGGGATACACACACACATACATCCAGCACCCAGCGACACACACTCACATACCCAGGACTCAGAGACACACTTGCACACACACACCCAGGACCCAGGGACACATGCACACACAGACACATCCAGCACCCAGCGACACACACTCACACACCCAGGACTCAGATACACACTCACACACACACATCCAGCACCCAGCGACACACACTCACACACCCAGGACTCAGAGACACACTCACACACACACACCCAGGACCTAGGGACACAAGCACACATACCCAGGACCCAGGGACACATACGCACACACACCAAGGACCCAGGACACACATGCACACATACCCAGGACCCAGGACACACATGCACACACACACCCAGGACCCAGGGATACACATGCACGCGTACCCAGGACCCAGGGACACACATGCTCACACATACATCCATGTCCCAGGGACACACACTCGCACACACCCACAACCCAGGGACACACACTGCACACACACACCCATGACCCAGGGACACACACTGCACACACACACACACACCCATGACCCAGGGACACACACTGCACACACAAACCCACACCCCAGGGACACACATGCTCACACATACACCCATGTCCCAGGGACACACACTCGCACACACCCACGACCAAGGGACACACACTGCACACACACACCCATGACCCAAGGACACACACACACCCATGACCCAGGAACACACACTCACATACACCCACGACCTAGGGACACACATGTGCACACACACCCAGGACCCAGGGACACATATGCGCACACACAGGCTCATACATACAGCCATGTCCCAGGGACACACACTCACACACACCCATGACTCAGGGACACACGCATGCACACACACACCCACAACCCAGAGGCACATGTACACTCACACAGAGGAAACAGGGCGTAATGCCATGATGGTAGAGGCTAGAGGTACATGTGGGTCTGCTTGCTCTTTGTTCTGTCGTTTCAAGTCCAAAGTGAGAGCAGTGTACAAAGGGCTGGAGAGGGTGAGAGGTGATGGGGTGCAGAACTGAGGACCCCACACCACCTCCGCCATGTGGTGGGGGCTCCCTGGCACAGCCATTCCCGCTCAGGTCCAGTAACTGCTTGCTGACCCAGGAGCAGGCTCAGCAGTCAGCCCTACAGCCAGACTCCCAGTGCCACACCCAGGGCTGAGCACAGCCCAGGCTCCAGGAACCCCGCTCCTGGCCTTGACCCAGAAGACAGAGCTGATGTACACGCCGGGCTCCCTCTCCACCCTGAAGTGCCCAGCGGCCACCGAAGCACACGCCACTTACTTGATCTTGCTGAAGACGATGTCCACGTCAGTGACAGTCACGCTCTTCCCGTCGATCACATGGCAGTCCCGGCACAGCTTTGACCAGTTCTTGCCATGCATCTCCCGCCCCGTGGCACGCGTGTCCCCATGCACTGCGAAGCGCCGAAAGGCCTCCTCCAGGGCGCTGAGCTCCGGGGCCGCGGCCGCGCCCTCGTTGGCACCCTCCGAATCCTGTGACAGCCTCTTGGCTGCCTTGTCCTTTGCAGGGTCTGCTGGGGACTTCGGGGGCGTTCTGTTGGCGGCTTTGGCGGGCTTGGCCTTGCCATCGGCCATGTTGCT
This sequence comes from Erethizon dorsatum, assembly GCA_028451465.1. Classification (NCBI taxonomy): domain Eukaryota; kingdom Metazoa; phylum Chordata; class Mammalia; order Rodentia; family Erethizontidae; genus Erethizon; species Erethizon dorsatum. The sequence continues at coordinate 53,468,753 of CM051833.1, forward strand.
GGGGAGGAAAGAAGAAAGAGTCACTCAGCTGCTCGCAGTCCCTGTCCCTGGCTGGCTGGTCACAGGAGGGGAAACTCGTGTCACAGGTGGCAGCAAGTGCCAGGATGTGGTCAGTCGGAGACAGGCAGGACTCAGCAGAGTCCAGGACCCCTCAGAGCCAAATGCCTAGAAGGCAGTGTCAGTCCACTGCTGGGTCAGCACCAGGACCTGCCGGCTGCAGCCCGGGGGCTCCAGGCTGAGGATCACATCCCCACCAGCCACAGTCTGGTGGCTGCCCTGGGCGACACTGCACTGCTGCTGTGGGGGCCACCGGGGTCTGTGAAATATCGCCCACCCCTGCAACAGGGTCCATCCAGCCATGTGACATCTGCTACCACCCCCAGGGCCAAGCCATGGCCAGGGAGGGATGGGGTGGCCCTGGGGACATCGAGGAGGGGCGCCCGGTACGTGTGGTTCCTCCAGGCCTGGGGAGGGGACCATGTGTCAGGACTCAGGGAGAGTTCCAGTGCTCGGGACCATGCAGGTTGGCGATCGCAAAGCAGGTGGACATCCCCTGGGGCTGAGAAGACTGAGGGGGCTGTGTTCCCCCAGAGGGCTCAGGAGCTCAGGGCCACACAGATGTCCCCACCACAGACACCAGGCAGGTTAGGCATGTGGTCAGCACCTGCCCAAGGAAGGGGCTCCCCTGTAGGGGGAGGTGCCACGCCTGCCTTCCAACTCTGAGAGTCACAGACCCCCTTCCTGCCCGGTACCAGAGCGGTCAAAGCATGACCTCCATCATCAAGGGACCATGGGGCATTGCTCCTGCTGAACCCACAACGATACTAAGTCCACAGAACAACCAGAACCACCCAGAGGAGGCTCTACCACCAGGCAGGGTCCTGAGGGCCAGGTCCCCACACCTGGGCCTTCCTAGATCAGTGGGGCACAATCAGAGGTCAACCTGTAACAAAGACCAGACCAGGGCAGAGGAGGACAGAAAGCCAGAGCACCGTGGGGCCAGGAACCCAGCATCCCACAGGGATGACCAAGCCCGCCTCTGCTGCATGCTGGCACCTGAGGACTGAGCAAGAGACACAGGTGACAATGACATCAGGCAGGTCAAAGGGCGTGAGCTGAATATAGAGGGAGTGGAAGAGAACACACAAGCTGGACAGTCCCTGCAACCCTCCCTTCCCAACTCCACCCTGCAGCCCACTCCCCCAGGCAGGCGGCACCATCCCCACCAGGCCCCTGCCTCCAGGAGTGAGCCCCGCTCCCCAAGAGTGCACCCTGCACTCCAGGCGTGAGCCCTCCATACAGGGTATGGGCCTTGCTCCCCAAGTGTGTGCCCTGCCCCCAGCTGTGCCCTGTGCCCCTGAACCCCTCTCTTTTTAGTCTATGACTTCAGGGGTCCCCCATGCGGCAAGGATGTGCTGGGCCTTGTGCCCAGTGTGCATCCCCTGCCCTGCCTCCACCAACCCACCTGCTGGCAGACCCCTTCCTGCCCAGCCCCCAACACTGTTCTCATGGTGGCAAAGGAGAGCTGGTGACGTGGATGGGGGACAGCACCAGCGTCAGACCAGGCCAGGGCTCAGAGGCTCAGCACGGACACCTCCCCTTGGATAAAGAGGACGACACAGGGACACAGGTAACTGATCCACTGGGTATGGGACAGGCTGGGTTACTAGATTGACATCTGCAGAGGAGGGCAGAGGAGGCCAGGGCAGGTGGAATTACAGCCGCTTACAGGAGGGGAGGCTCCAGGGACCCCTCGCCAAGCAGGCTCTCTCACACCCACGTCTCCCCAAGGCCATCCCGCTCCAAACAGGCCCCAATTTGCAGAATGAAAAACACTGAAGCAAAACTTACAGAAAAACTTTATGAAGCAAAATCTGAAGGAGAGACCCCCACAGGCCAGGGCATCAGCTGCCAATGGCCTCAGTGCACGCCACCCCAGGAGGACTGGAAGTCAGGGTTCAGGGAGCTGTCCCTGCCCACAGCAGGGCCAGATGCCTGTGAGCAGGGCATGTGTCCGGGGAGGGCAGAGGCCTGCGACTATTACTGGGTGACTGACTGGGTGTCCCCTGCCTGGGACCAGGTGCCCCTGACTGGGACTGACTCCACCCTGACCGGGACTGGGTGCCCTATAACTAGGTGCCCTATGACCAGGACCAGGTGTCTGCGATCAGATGGCCTCCTGGGGCAGGGTACCATGTGCCCTGAGCATAGAGGTGGCTATGGTCCTGCTTTCCCTGCCATTCTATGCCTCCGGCTTTTCCTGACACTCACCGCCCCTCCTCTGCACCCACCTGCAGGGTCCCCTGCCTGGGTCCCTTACACCCTCTCCTCTCACCATCATGCCCCCACTCTCTGCCCACCCTGGGCTGGGCTGGAGCACTGCACAGTTGGGGTGGGCAGAGGAGGCTACACAGAGGTGGGGACCCTGCAACACCACAGGCCGCCACCCTTCCCTGGGGCTGCAGGACCCAAGGGCTCTGCCCACCCTCCCTAAGAACCTCTCCCTGTGTCTGAGGATGCCCAGGCAATGCTGGACCAGACCAGCCCTGGGCTCCCCCTGACCCCTGCCCACCTTGGGGCCTGCATTGGAGGAGCCCACGCTAGACAGTCACCTCTAGTCAGAACCCCCTCCCCCCCGAGGTGCCCGCTAACCCCAACCCCCAAATGCCCTGGCAGAGAGGGTGCTCTGTGACTCTACCAGCTGCCCACCAGGAACCTAAAGGCAAACCGTCCCTTGAGAAATAGCCAGGTTGGGGACGTCGGCAGGCGCATGGGGACCCTGACCCTAGACCTTCAGAGGGGGTGGGTGCCCAGAGGCCCTCCTGTTTCTGCATGGCAGGAGCCAGACCGTGCCTGGGAGAATCCTGCCTGAAGAGGGGGAGGCTGGGATTTATGACCTGGAGGGCCAGGGTGGGGCCCCCTCCTCGAGGTGCTGGAGGTGCTGCCAGGCCCTGTACTGTGGCCAAACACGCCAGGACTTCGTTGTGGCTTTGCTGACCACACATGGGATCAGGTGAAGAGGTCCCTGTCATCACCACCTGCTTCTGCTGACTGGGCCCTCTGGGGTAAGGGCTCTGGATGTTGGCGGCAGGGAGTTTCTGGGAGCCCATTCAGCAGGTGGGAGCTGCTTCCGCCCCCACCTCTGCAGGCTACCAGGCCAGTCCTCACCTGTCCACCTCAGACTCCTCAGCAGGCTTTTGGGGCAGTGAGGAGCCATGGACAGGGCTAGTGGCCCCAGCCCCTTCAAGTTCCTGGAGCCCTGCCCTTGGGCACCTGGACTGTACAGGGACAACCGGTAACGTCGCACCCATGCCAGAGGCACTGGGATCAGGGCCATGCCACCTGAAGGAGGGTGGGAAGCCCACAGCCGGGGTTGACACTGCTCCAAAGGGCAGTAAGTCAGCCCTGGCTGGAGCCATGGGACGCAGGGTTGACGAAGAAAGAGGGAGGGCGCGCCTCTCCTGAGCCTCCCAACACACACGACTGTGGTGGATCGACAACTGGTGGTCAACTTGTCACACCCAGCTGAACTGAATCAGCGTGGTGCTGGGTGTGGAGGGCCCACCTGAGGACTGTTGCCAACAACATAAAAAGGAGAACTGGTGAGGAAGAGTTGCTGCTGTCGGTTCTCTTTGAGGAGCTTGTTACGCTGGCTTTCCTGATAGGAACTTGGCTGTTCTCATCGTCGGAGGAGCTCGGGACCTCACTGTTGCTGAGGATGGCTGTGGTGACTTTTGGGGGAGCTCCGGTTCTTACTCTGAGCGTCGCTTCCTGGCTCCGGGGTAGATCCCTCAATCTGCTGGAACAGGTCCTTCATCCCCCTGGTGCAGACTTTCTAGCTTCCACCACTGACCTTTGGGCCTTCCCGGTGCAGATCCGTGAAATATACTTGCATGAGACATTGTTGTGGGCCCTAGGCCTTCAGCTGGACTCATGAGGGCATGGTCATGGGCTCTAGGTCTTCAGCTGGACTCATACAGGATACTGCTGTAGGATCCAGGCCCTCAGCTGGGTTCTTTGGGTCTTTAGTGTGTGGACAGATTTCCTGCACTTTTTGTATATGACTCTTTGGGTGACTATTACAAAATAACTCTATAAATTATGTGTCTTGTATTGTGTTGTTTCCCTTGCAAACCCTGACTACAACAACGACCCTGGCTGGCAGCCCAGGGGCGGCCCTCTCTCAAGTGCCCAGCTTCAAGTCAGCCTGGTCCCAGCAAGCTGATGGTGACAGGGGTAGGGGCAGGGGCACAGAGAAAATGGCCCCCAAATAAATCCAAGCACAGTGCCACAGTCCCCCAAGGGATGCCGGGTCTAGCAGATGCCTCCTGTGGCCACTGGCCAAGCTGCTGGGCTCCAAGGCCCTCACCAGCTGGGGAGACCACAGCACCCTGGAGGCTGGGAGAGAAACGTGCGACAAGGGAGAAGAATCGGACAGTGTCCCCAGAGCCCTCCTCTCACATCTGTTCCCCCAGGATCAGAGACCCAGGGACGAACAGAGAGGCTCCTCTGGGGTCACGCAAGACCCTGAGCCCAGGCTCCAACGGGGACAGAGGCCGCTCAGAGCCCCAACACCAGGCTGCACTGCCCTGACCGAGGGGCTCTCCAGCTCAGCCCACTCGAGCACAGCACAGCTCTTTGGCCATTGTTTATTTTCATCATGACACGGCCACTTGCCCGCTCCTCACTGGACACTAGACGTGAGTGCCACTCGTCCCAGGCAGGGAGAGCTCCCCAGGCTGGCACAAAGCCAGCGTTTCCTGCCTCTGCGTCTGTCGGGCACAGAGCAAGTCCCAGCAGTCCAGACCCGGCTAAAACAGCCTGCCTGCGTAACTGGGCTGCCCATCCTGGGAGTTGGCTCAGGCCACGGGTCCAGACAGGTCCACAAGGCCAGGCTGCTGCCCTTCAGAGTAACCCAAGAATGAAACCAAACCCCACGCTGGCTCCTGTGCCCAGGCTGGGGGGGCGGGCAATGCAGAGCGAGCACTGCTTGTCACAGGTCCACACTTCCTACCCCTGGACCTGGGAGCCAGGCAGGGCTGGCAATGGCAGTGGGGGCACTGACCAGTCCATCGCCAGTACTCCTCGAGCCAGAACTGACCGTGTGCCTGGCCTGCCCAGGCCGCCAATGTCCCTGGTGTGGGTGTGGGTGTGGGTGTCCTGTAGCCGAGCTTCTGAGTCCTCTGGGAGGTGGCACAGCCCCCTTGGCCTCCATAGCCCCACCGGACGCCTACTGGCTTTGACAACTGGAGCCCCACAAAGGCTGCTGTCCCCCGCCCAACACATAGGGCCCCGCTGAGCGCCTCCTGCCTCCAGCCATGGGAGGCTGTTCATCCCCTTGAGGGATGCAGCAGCACGGTAGTCCTGGAAGAGAGCCGCCCCGCAGCAGACAGCAACCTTGCGGTGCCCTGCTCCAGGCTTCCAGCCTCCAGCACTGTGAGAAAGGCGTTTCTGCTCTTTTGTCACCGCTCTTACATCACCTCCTCAGGGGTTCTGTTCTAGGAACACAAGAAGCCACAACGGTGCAGGCCACAGCCAGAGACACCAGGCCCACCAGGAGGTGGTCCTGCCCACTCCGAGAGCTGGCCTTCTGGCTGCAGGGAAAAGGGTTTCTGCTGTGTTGAGCCATTCGGTGTGTGTCCCTTTGTCACTGACCTCTCGACTCTGACACAGCCTGGTGACCAGGAGAGGTGGCAGCCTCTCCAGGGATACAGAGGGGGCTGAGCCCATGGGGGAGGAGGCACAGGTGCCAGAGGCCAGACAGAGCAAGAGAGGGTGTTCTCCAGGGGCCCCAGGGTCAACCCAAGCAGGCTGGGCTTTCAGCAGGGGGCAACCACAGGGCACCTGTCTTCTATGACACTCCGTGTCCAGGCACAGAGTGTGGAGCAGAGGAAAAGCATGCACGGAGAGGTGAGGAAAGACCCAGAACCCGGTGACCCTCGAGGGGACTCTGTCAACTGCACTCATGTGCAACGGGGCCCACGCCCAGGACATGGAATACACTCTCCCTAAAGGTCCCCAGATCAAAATCGAGAAACTGTGTCCACCAAAACACAGTGCTAAGAGGCTAAAAAGGCAAACTCCAGGGTAGGAGACACTTGCTATACAGGACAAATGCTGGCCTGCCCAGAATACATCGAGCACCTCCACGGATGGACAGGATAAGGGCAGACAACTCAACAGGAAGGGACCGCCAAGTGCCCAAGGCAGAATCAGGAAGATGCAGAAAAGCCCAGTATCAGACAGTAGCTCACGCCTTCCAGGAAGGCTCAATTGTAAAGGCAGAGGGAAGGTGGGAAGGCAAACGTCCAGCCCCTTGGAAAGCTGCTGGGCCCTGAACACTAAATCAGAAGACACCCACTACCTGGGGCCCACCAAGCCCAGCTCCAGAGGTACCAGACAGAGGCATGGCCACATGCTCCAAACCCCCCGGAAGGCCCAGCGGCCACACAGGGGAACAACCAAAGTTAAGAGCGGCGACACGTTCACAGAGCAGTGTGTCATGCCACACAAACACAGCGGCTGAGATCAGGGAGCAGAGCAGAATGACAGCCTGTACCAGGGTCCACAGATGTGGGCGTGCGTGACACAACTGTGCCCATGAGCAAGACCCACCCCACTCGTGGACAGATGCAAGGGGTGGCAGAGGAGGGAGCTGGGGCCACTGGACCACTGGGCACCAGGAGAAAGCCTTGGAGGCCTTCCCGGCCAGGTGTCCAGGAGAGGTGGGTCACAGGAGCCTAGCAGGGGAGGCAAGGCAAGAAGAGCTCCCTTGTCACTCACTGAAAAGACTTTTTCTACTTCTCCCCCAAGAAAGTTGCGCATTTGGACATTTGGACATCACAGCTCACAGCCGAGTCCCTGCAGGTTGTTGCTCATTTAAGGGGAGAATATGGAACCAGGCACATTAAATCTTGATTGGGAAGTGAGATTTGGAGACAGCCACTGTATGTGTCTATGGGGCTTTTCCCTGATAGCAGCAAGCCATCTTCCTGTGGGGAATGGGACTCCAGGGACTGTTGAACACAGCCCCTGCCCAGCAGGGGCAATCAAAGCCACTCCCAGGGTCTGACCAGAAGAGGCTCCCTCCCTGAGGGGTGCTACTGAGATGGGAGGCGGGGTGGATGCTAAGGGGAGTGCCCTGGGCAGGGGATGCCTTGGGTCTATTGTGGTGGAGGATGCTGTGGGGAACGGATGCCTTAGGCAGGGTGCCCTGGATGAGAGATGCAGTTGCCAGGCTGAGAGATGCAGAGGCCTGGGCGTGGTGGCCGTCCCTACAAGGAGGACGCTGATCACCCCCAGGAGGGGGTGGGGTACCTGTCTGAGCCCCAGACGCACCAGGCAGTTCCGCCCTTCCTTTATGGAAATAGTTCTTGCTGGACAGTGGGAGAGGGCAGGTGCCACGCGGGGCTGGCTGGGTGAGGGCGCTGGGCTCACCCCAGGGTGCTCGAGGGCCTGAATGGGCTGCAGCCTCCTCCCGCCTGTCTCACCAGCATCGGCTGCTATAAATAGGCCGCCGAGGTTGGCAGCCTCCCACAGTAGCTTCTCAGCGTCTGGGGACCAAGAGGGTGCCCAGGAGGACAGGCAGCTCCCAATTGCTCCCCAACCTCCCCAGGGACGGGTGCCTTAATTTTCCTTAAGGAAATTCTCCTGAGATCTGCACATTTCCCAAGAGATTCTGGAAAAGAAACAACAGCATCGGCCCCACCACACCCAGCCTGACCCTCACCTCCAGCTCCCGACCAGGGACTTTCCGAGGCCCGTGGATCCCACCTCCGACCCCGCGGGCCTCCGGGTCCAGGCGACGGGGACGGCTCGAGGCGCGGACAGCGCGCTCCCGCCGGGTGGCTCGGGCGTCGCAGTCACCTGCGCGACCTGCGGCGATGACAGCTGCGCGCGCCTCCCCGCCCCCACCCCAGCGCGCTCGCCCCGGCCGTTTACATAAGGAAAGAGATGCCCGGGCCGGGGCTGCGGCTCCGCGGCCGCGCCCCTCGCGCCCCTCTGCACCGGCCGGTGCAGCACCGGGGTCGCGACCGTTCCCCACCGAGGCCCCGCGCAACCCAGCGCCGAGGGCTCCGGGTGGCCGACCCGCACCCGTCCCCGCCCGCCGGGCCGCGCCCCGCCGCTTACCTCGGAAACCAGAGACTGCGGTGGCGCCTCCGACTCGGCCGCGCGCCCGACCGGACCGAGCGCTCCCCGGCCACCGCCCCAAACCCGCCCATCCGGCTAGGCCCCGCCCCGCCCCGCCATTCGGTCCCGCCCCCGAACCGCGGCCCCGCCCCGCCCCTCCGCTCGGGTTCGCTTCAGACCCACAGGCCCGCCCCAACACACCCTTTGGCCCCGCCCAAGCCACAGGCCATGCCCACTCCGGCCAGTCGGCCCCGCCCCGCTCGGCCCTTAGCCCCGCCCCGGCCCCGCCCCTCGAGCTCCACCGCCTTCCTTACAAGGCCGCCGGCTCAGGCCTGGGTACCGAGTCCGCTGGGCGCAGGGCGCGGTCGCGCGCGGAGCGTGGGAACCGGGCGGAGCGGTGGCACGGGGCGCACCTGGCCCTCGGGGGTGCGGCACCGGGCGGGGACCGGGATGCGGTTGCAGAGCCGCGCCACTCCCGCTAAGAACTTAGCGTTCCGTCCTTTTGCGGCGGTGGCCTCGCTGCTTCTGCTCCTGGATCATCCGGGACACCTGGCCCGGCTCCGCCCGCAGCGCCTAGTGGAGAGTGGCGCCAGCTGGGTAGGGCCGGAGGTTGCTGCGGAGGCTGGCTCGGGGGTCCCCGACCGCCGGGGAGGTCGGCGCTCAGGACAGTGGCTCTGGGCACCGCCCAGAGGGTCGCTTCCAGCTTTCCTGGTGTGGCGCGAAAAGCAGAGCCCCTGTGATCACCACCGGTCTTTCTGTTCAGGTCCCTGTGTTCACTCCCCTGGCCCTGTCCCCCGCTCTTTCCAGGCTCCCAGCTGCTGTGAGTCCAAGCTCTGCTTCTCCTGTGACCCCAGCCAGGTTCGAGCACAGCAAAGGCATCAGGAGTGTTGGGGTGCCGGGTGTGACAGGCCAGCCTCTGTCTGAGTATGGTTCTGACACCATGGCCAGGTTGGGCTGGGGACAGCTGGGCCCTTGAAGACAGCTTTCTCCTCCCCAGAATGGTCCCTCTCCCACTCTGCTTCCTCTCAGAGCCTCTGGTTCTTTCTGCTCAAAAGTGGCCAAAATTTTCTTTTGTCTGTTCCTGCTGTCCTGAAGAGCAACCATTAGAGACAAGGACTCAGGAGACTTGAAAGGGTGGAGCTGCCTGGGGCCCTCTGTGGGACTGGGCTTTTGTTGGGATTGAGGATCTGACGCTTGCACAGAGTCCCATGAGCCCTAGGCACAGCCATAGTGAAAATGATCAGCTCTGTGCACAAGGCACTGAAAATGTTTCTCACTGGAACATTCCTGCAGTGTGTGAGCTGCAGCCAGGGGACTCTTCCACCCCAAAACAGGTGTCAAATGCACTGATTTCACCAATAAAATCTCAGGGGGAGGTGACAGTGGCTTCAGGAGCAGAATCATGAAGGCACTTTTGGGAGGAGAGGAGGGGTGGGTGGGCGACGGAGCAGCTTGTCCAGGTTGCCAAGGATGCCTAAGCACAGCCCCGGGTGAAGGAGGGAGGACACCAAGGCTGGACCTATGCTCCAGGCACAGCAGCGTCGAGCTGGCTGCCTCTGGGCCTGGGCTCCTGGTCAAGAGCTGATCAGTCCATGAGGGCCATTCCTAGTTGTGAGTGAGCAATGTGGACACAGGCCTGTTACTTCACAGCGGAAGCCTTCCATGGTGCTGATAAATTACCTCGCGCAGGGCACCAGGTCATCCCAAGTCCAGAAGTTAGATCTTGGCTTGGGGGTGGGAGGCCTTTTCATCCTGCTGTGGCCACCTGGCCAGTGTACCCTGCAGCGCTTCATCCCCAAAAGACCTGGGCTGCCGCTGCTCTGCTCCAGCAGCGCAGACTGACTGGCATCAGAGGGTCCATGTCCACACCACTGTCTGGTGACATGGATCACCTGCCTTCCCACAGCTGCTAATAACGCCCCTCAGACAGGCTGGCTTCAACACCCATTCACTCACTCAGCCCTGGGGCCAGTGTGTAGCCCCTCAGTGTGGCTGGGCTGGAGGACCTCGGAGGACACACGGTTGGGAGTAGCCTCACCAGCTCTCCAGGAGGGAGTATGTGGAAGGGGCAGTGTGGCACATGGCTTCCTGCGGAGCTGGGAGCCTGCCTACCTGGAGCTACTGGCAGGAAATGACTCCTGTGGACCTCTGGGTTCCAGGCTTCTCTCTGCTAGCAGAACTGTCCTGTCACATCTCCTAGGCCTTGGTGGCCAGGTTCTCCAGGGATCTGGGGGACACTGTAAGCCTGGACGGGGGCGGGAGGGTGGGGGCCTAGGTCTTCCAAGACCCCATGTGGAGTTCGGCTGCAGTGGACAGGGCAGGTGTACAGAAGCCTTTGACGGGGGCTGCTGTGACCAGGCCATACTCTCATGCCAGCAGGTGTCAGGGAGGGGGCCAGGACCCTCCCCCATCCCAAAATCTAGTGGCATTGTGGAGCCCGGCTGCCAGGCAGGACTCAGCCTTGGCATTGGCAGTGCAGAGGGGATGGATCTACCCAAGGTGCAAGCTGACCTCTACGGGTGTGCTAGCTGTGGGCGTGCCAGGCACAAAGGGCAGAGGGGCTTCTGGGGACAGCTCTGTGTCCCTGGGGACCCGCTCCTGGCTTGGATCCATGGTGCGGTCGGGGCTGATTCTGCAAGGCAAGCACCACTGAAGCCAGTGCAGGTCCTTTGGTGAATGTGGGTGAGGGTGAGCCAGCTCCTGGTCCATCCACCTTCATGGGGACTGCAGGTCGGGGATGTGGGAGGAGGGTGCAGGGCTAGGTCCTGCCTGGAGGAGGAGGAGGGTGGACGAGATCCAGACAGGGCCTCATCTGAGGGACAAGAATTTCCTGAGAATGCCCTCAATGCAGGGACAGATCCTAGCCCATTTCACGGGGGTGCAGTGGGGAGTGTGGTTGGGGCCCGGGTCTTGCCCACAGCGTTCACCGTTGGCAGGCTCTGGGTAGGTTTCATCTCTTGGTGTCCATCCTACGTGGACAGTCCTGGCAGATTGAGCTGGGACCAGCCATGGGCAGCCTGAGGCTTTTTGGTCATGTCCTGCTTCAGTGGAGGAAGAGGAAGAGGAGGACAAGCAGAAGGGGGAGGAACACAAGGAAAAAGGAGGAGGAAGAAGAGGAACAGAGGAGGAGGAGGGCAAGAGGAAGAGGAGGAGGTGGGACATGAGGCCCCCGCAGGGCCCGGCTGGGGTAAGTATTGCTTCTCCCTGTGACGCTGGTCCCCCAACCCCTGGCTGGCCCTCTCCAGCCTCCACCAGGCCCCTTCCAAGGTTCTTCCTGTGCCCACAGGAGGAGGAGGATTTACTAGGACTGGCTTCACATTTATTGCCATCAAGACTTTTAAAATTTCTGATAAAGCATTATGGAGTTTCCTCCAAGATTAAACTCCTGCCATCAGCACCACTAATGACCTCACAGGGCACTGCAGGGCTGCTTGAGTGCAGCTACAGATGTTTGGAAAACTGAGTCCTGGTGAAATAATCACCCCCGAACTAACCAGCACAGAGCCCACATGGCTCCCAGTGCACTAGGCCTGCTCCAGATCTGCACCTGAGAGACCCTGAGATGCGCTCGCTCCTTGGGCAGCCAAGCCCTCCTCACACCCTGGCATCGTCTTGGGAGGTCATCTGGCACCAAGTTGGGCCTCCTTCAGCACCTGGCAGTGGGCTCTGGGGGCCACACCGGCCCTTACGGCCTTGAGCGTCTACAGTACACACTCCTCTTCCTGAGCACTGTTAGGCATGGCGAGGGCGCTGCGCCCAGGGCCATGGTGGGTGCAGGCTTCAGAAACTTCCAGCTGCTCTGGTTACCCACTGCACCAGGGGCTTCCCCTATCTACTCCCCAGGAGCATGGGCACTCACCACCTGCTCTAGGGGTCTGAAGACCCTGCCTTCCTCCCGCCTACAGAGCTGGGGCTCTGTTGTCTGGGACATCGCCCAGGGGTAGAAACGACCCTGCTCCCAGGGGGTTGGTGCAGTGTCTGCAGGCCTTCTAACTCACCTCCTGGCCTGAGCACTCTGTCTCACCAGTTTGTGAACAGCTTAGGGATTCACAGGGCCAGCACGCATGTGCTTGGTACCCACCAGTTCTCAGTGGTGTCCTGTCACCAACCCCGGAAGCTCTGACTGCCCCCTTCTCATTTCTGCCCTATGTCTGTATTTTACGATCTTTAAAATTTATCTTAAATCTGAGGCTATGTAGCAAGCAAATGGCTCTTAGCCAGCACCCCCTTTCTGAAGATAGGAAGTGCCAGGGATATTGACAGACAGAAAATACACTCAAGAAGCACTTCATGCACGGCCAATGACACTGTGGTGAGGTGCCCGCACAGCCACCGTTAGCTGTCCAATGCTGAGAGCTGCTGCTGTCCACAGGAGCCTGGGCTATCTCCAGAACACGCTGACCTCACCAGTCATGTCCACAACCTCTCTGCTGGCCACACAGGACAGTGCAACCTGGTGACCAGGATAGTGCTCAAGCTGTCTGCTGCACACAGGGGCACAGAACACACGTGGCTTGACCATGCTGCAGCTGACCTGGCCCAGGCTTCCCACGTCCACCCCCCATACCTCCACCATGAGTCCGTGTCCACCCTCCAGACTTCGGCACTGCCATTTCATACTGTCTTTCCAGACCTCGTTCATCCCCCTTCAACCCTAGCTGGTCTGCTTCTCATCTTCACCTTTTCTACCTAGGATTTTGGTTCCGGCTCCTTGAGACCCCATGCTGTGCTGGGATGAGGTCCAGGGTCTAGGGAGTGGCTTTCTGGGTCTGCTCTTTCTCCAGTATGGGTGGCAGATGCCACATCCCAGTTCTTAGAATTTTCACTGCACTCTTTCCCTCCAGGGCTATTTGGATCTGCTCAAGGTCAGGCTGCAAAGTGAGAAGAGGAGCTGACCACGCAGGGCTCTGCAGCACCCAGACCCAAGGTGATTGCTGTCTGCAGAAGCGAGCACTGCACCTTGCTCCTGGGCAGCGCATGGGACAGTGCTGAGCCCACTGGTGTACGCCGTGCCTCAAAAGCCAAGGTCACAGCACGGGGGATGGGGGATGTACAGTCACAGGAATTAGCACAAGTTCCAGACCCCAGGTGGCTGGGCCACTCTATTCAATGGCAGCATGGCAGTGGGTTGTGTGTGCTGCCTGTGACACAGCAAATCCTCTGCCTCCCGAGAATGGAATTACTCTGAGCCTAGGAGTCATGGTCGCTTGCATCACAATGAGCGCTTCTGTGAGCCTGTGGGTCTGTGTGTCAACAGAGAGCAGGGCAGGTCTGGCAAGGGGCATTTAATCAAAAACCGTCTTAGAATTGCAGGTTTTCATAGTTTGTAAAATATCTTATGGGGGAAAGGAATTCTTAGCACAGATTTAAAGATGAGTATAAAAATAAGCAGTCTGTGACCCATGGTCGATGGCATTTTGGGGTTACTCTGGCATTAAGAACAAGGAAATGGGCCGGTGAGATGGCTCAGCGGTGTAAGCGCCTGCCTGACAAGCGCGAGGGCCCAAGTTCAACTCCCGGAACCCACATACGATAAAAGGGGCTGGTGATATCGCTCAGCGGCACGGGCACCTGCTGGCGCGCGAGGTCCTGAGGTCGACCCCCGGTACCCACAAAAAAAAAAAAAAAAAAGAACAAGGAAATGGCCCAGACTTTCTATTGGTGTTTCCTTTTTTTTTTTTTAAGAAACTATTTAACACTCTAGAGACTCAAACTCCGGTAGACTGCACCACTGCACACATCAGATTATCTCCCCGGAAGTGAAGGCTTCAGCCTCGACACCATCTTCTTTATGGGCTGACGAAACTCCCCTCCTTCAGGATCTGCAGGAGGGGGACACAACAGGGACACAGGATGTAGAACGAGATGACACTTAAGAGGTCAGCAGTGGGGTGGCCATGACTTTCCACTAAGACTTTCATCTGTGGGCTGGGGACAGTGGTGTGACTGCACTTGCTGGTGCTGCCTCTGCTCCTGTGTGTGGAGGGAGCAACAGGGTTTCAGTTCACACCCCAGTGACCCCCTCATCCCACCTAGGTCCCATTATGACAGCAGTCATCTATGAGCTCGACAAGGGATCCATCCACTGATGAGCCCAGCATCCCATGGCCCGGTTGATATGGCTAAAGTGACTCTATTTCTTTTCAGGTGCCAGTTTGTTTCCAGTTTGTCTCTGCTTAACCCATAGATAAACTCACTCCTCAGACTCCTTCCCAGTTGACCATAAAACCATAAAAAGAGAAACAAATGGTTTTAGCGCAGGCTGGTACCCATTACCACCATTCTGTGTGTTAATTAACCTGATGTTTGAGAGTGACCTTGTTTTTTTTTTTTTTTTTTTTTGTGGGTATCGGAGGGGTCGACCTCAGGACCTCACGCGCCAACAGGCACCCGTGCCGCTGAGCGATATCACCGGCCCCTTTTTCGTATGTGGGTTCCGGGAGTCGAACTCAGGCCCTCGCGCTTGCAAGGCAGGCGCTTACGCCACTGAGCCATCTCACCGGCCCAAGATTGACCTTGTGAAATTCCAAAGAAATGATGTGGTAAAGAATGCGGTCTCTATGGCAACCAAGAAATTTTGTAAACCCCCCCCCAAATGTGTATTTAAGGAGCTATAAAACAAAGACTCGGGGTCAACATATTGGGCTTCTGCTGTCCGCCGGCCAGCTTCTTTTAATGAAAGAACTCACTTATCTCTAGATTCTCATTTTCCTGTGAGTGACTCTTATGATTTTGCTGTAACACAATCACCTTGCAAAGCCCCACCTCAAGTGCAGGAGACATCTGGGGGACGTTCTCAATATAATCCATGACAGCAAGACGTGATGTGCTGCCAAGGTACAGGAAGCCCGGCACAAATGCAGTGTCTGTGCCGCAGGTGGCCCCTTCATGGCGCAGCCCTCACGCTGCCTCAGCATGTGGAACTCTGGAGCCCGACGAGCAGGTGACAGAGGGACAAGTGACCATGCTCTGCCCAGGCAGGGGACACAGGAACTGCCACCACCTGCCATCCCAGCCCTTCTCACATGTACGGAGAAGCCCACATCCCCAGACGGCTGGTGTGTCGGGGGTGCTCTCCAGGAAACCAGCTGTGTACTGTGGTTACCCTGATGGCACTGTAGCCTAGCAGTGCGGTTTCCCACCCACAGTGCCCAGTGGAGTAGACAGGCCTTACCAACACATCATGGCAGTCTTGCTAGGAAGAGAGAAAGGAAAAGACACAGAAAAATGTGTAACGAATGATGGCTGGAAACCTTCCCCCTCTGATGAGAGACTTGGGCCTTCACATCTAAGAGTCAACAAACTCCAAGAAAATTCTATTCCGAGAGATCCAAAATGCACTACAGTCAGATTACCCAGACCTAGCTCATGAGAATGTTTTGGAAGCAACAAGAATATAAGTGCCACAAGAGACTGATCCCAAACTAAGAATCCTCACTAAGGGTAATGGCTGATTTCTCATCAGAAATCATGGACCCTTGAAGGCAAGGGACAGCACACTTAAAGCCTCGAAAAGAAAACAAAAACAGAAACAACCTGTTGACCCAGAATTCCATATCTGACAAATCCACCCTTCAAGAAAGAAGAGGAAATTTAACACATTTTCAGATAGATAAAAGCTAAGGAAGTTCATTACCAGAAATGCTAATGGAATTTTTCAGGCCAAAGAGATGCGAGACATAACTTGCAACCTTAAATAAAGAACACCAGTAAAGAAATGAAGAAGATTGGTAAATATGAAAGGAAAATAACATTGTAAGTATTATATTTTTGGTTCATAAATTCTTTTTTTTCTACACAATTTAAAGATAAATACATAAAAGAATAATTCTGTGAATGAGCACACTAGGTATAAAATGTAACCCACGACAGTCGTAACACAAAACAGGAGGGACGGAGGCAACTGTGTCCTCTCTGGCACGGTGGCCACCCTCACCTTATAGGGTGCACTTCTTTCCTACTTTTACTTGCCCAAATTTGCCCTGCAAATCCAGTTTCTTTTCCTGTCTTTAATAAATGTAACCTTGCTACCAAAAAAAAGTAGGAGGGATGGAGATGTACAGGAGCTGAGCCCTACTGAAGCTAAGCCAGAATCCCCCAAACTAGGTCGCTGTAAGTTTAAGATATTAATTGTAATCTCCAAGATAACCACTAAAAAGATAACTAAAAAATATACAGAAAAGGAAAGATGAGAGAATCAGATGGCACACTATAAACGTTTAATTAAATTTAAAAAGCCAGTAATGGAAGAATCGAGGGATGAAAGCATAATCAGAAAACAAAAAGCTAAATGGTAGAAGTAAGCAATTTATCGGTAATTACTTTAAATGTATATGAATCCCACTAAAAATGAGATTTGCAGAGTGGACAAAAAACATGATCTATTTTATATTCTCTACAAGAAATTCTCTTTCGAAATGAAGATTTAACAAGTTCGAAGGACAGAAATTCAGTGCATGCCAATCATAACTGGAAGAGCATTGGAGTGACTGTATTATTGTCAGGCTTCAAGCAAGAAATAAAGGATTATAAGACACAAAGAAGGACACTGTATGTTGATAAAAGTTTCAATCAAGCAAGAACTTTGTAAAAATTATAAACATTTACAAACCTAAAGACACAGCTCCCAAATATAGGGAGCAAAAATTACAGAATCAAAGGGAGAAATAGACAGTTGTATAGTAAGAGTGGTAACAGACAGAGCAATGAAACATATATCAAACAGAAAGTAACCACCAGGAATAGCACCATAACAAGCCCTAACAGATGAGCACAGAATGCTCCGCCCTGCAACGGAATCCACATTCTCAAGGGAACATGGGGCGCTCTCACGCTGGACCACATGTGAAACCACAATGCTACTGAAAGAGTCTTAGTAAACTTTTAAAAATTGATATCATACAAAGTGTCCCTTTTCAATCACAGTGGAATGAAACTGCAAATCACTAACAGAGGGAAAACAGGATAATTCACATCTATATAGAAATTAGCACATTCTTAAACATCAATGGGTGAAAGAAAAGATCACAGGGAAATGACAAAATACTTCGAGATGAATGGAAATGAAAATAGTGTACCAGCAGTTTGGGGGTGTTTACTGGCACAGAGCTAAAATCAAAAACCCAACTGTACACTTGAAAGAAGAAAAAGAAAAGCAAACTAAACCCAAACCTAGAAGGAACAGAATAATAATAAAGTTAGAGCAGAGATAAATGAAATAAAAAACCATAAAGCAATAGATGAATTCAATAAAACCAAAAGTTGGTTATTTGAAATGATCAACAAAATAGGCAACCCTGTAGCTTGACTCAACCACTGAGACCGGAAGTCGGAGACTGGCCTCATCACAGATGCTGCACAAATAATAGGATGATGAGAGGCGCCGTGGACAGCTGTACACCAACAACCATGCCCTGGAGACAACAAAACAATGCCTAGAAACACACAAACTACCAAAAACAACTCAAGAAGACAATTTTAAAATGCAGAGATGATACAGCTTGCAGCGACACACAGCGGATGGAGCACACCTGTTGCAGTCCCTCTGCAATTCCCCGGAGACCGCAGCACAGAGCGTGGAGAGCAGCTCCGAGCTGCACACACAGCAAGGAGGGAAGGTCAGGGAAAGGACAGCTGCGGAGAAGTGCAGACCCACATGGGGGCAGCAAGGGCAGGGGGCAGGGTGAGGGACGGGGACAGGAAGCTGAGCACAGGGTGCTCCACCACGGGAGGCAGGGAGGCTCTGCCGTCAGACACCAGACACGTGGGGCAGGCGGCGGAGAGGGGAGGACCGGACAGGAGCGATGGGGCTGGTGACAGTAACACTGGATGGCCAGGGCCCTCCCTGGACCAAAATGGAGAGTGTTCATCAGCATTCAGGAGCCATGGGAGACAGAGCCGGGAGACAGGCTGACCAACGCATGGCCTGGGGAGCCCAGAATAGCCTTGCATGCACACACGTGGTGCTCTGGAACAGGACAGATGTGGCTGTTAGGGGCTGGAGAGAAGGACTGTTCCCTGAACGGAGTGGAAGCCACTGAAATCTACAGGGAAAGATCGAGTCAGACCCTTACCTCATGGCCTGTACACAAATGAACTAGAGGCAAAGAATTCAACTTTCACAATAAACACTTAAAATTCTCAGTAGAAAGGAGAGATGCTATCTTTTAAGATATTTGGGCTGAAAAGAAAGACACTGAGACCAAAAAGTTTTAGCTGTAAAATATGTATGAATGTGACTCTGTTGGAACTTGAGGCTCTGGTTCATTGAATGACACTCTGCTAAATGAAACTGAGTCAAGCTGCACACTGGAGACCCTGTAATTTACCCAAATGAAAACAGCTTTGTGTCAAGAATACTTAGACAACTAACATGAATTGGTATGAAAAGCACGAAGAACCCCATGAAAAAAAATGGGTTAAGGACAGGAGCAAGTGCTTTGCATGACAGAAATCTCAGGTGGCAAATGTGTGTGCAGCCTCATTAGTCATGAGGCCAGTGATGGAAGAGACCCAGCAAGCTGCCAGTCGGCACCATCGTCCACAGTCTCAGAGCCACAGAGGGTGTGACCCGGCAGGACTTCTTACCCACTGCTGTCAGAGAAAACTCCACAGCCGCTGGAAAATAGCCTGGCCTCATTTCAGCCGAACAGTCACAGGCCCCACACCTGAGCCACGAGGCACAGACCCAGAGGGGCCCTGCACACAGACAGCAGGAGATGTCAGGAGACAGGGGCAGCACAAACCCAGGCCATCCCAACACCCACCACAGCAGAGGGGTGGAGAGACATGGTTGGGATGAAATGTCACAGAAGCAAAAGCAAACGGGCCGCAGTGACAGAGTATGGGCAGATCGTGGCCATTTGGGGTTAAGTGGAAAATACGACTTCCCACACTTTGCACCCCCATGGTGTCCTTCCTACAGAAGTCACCACTGTGCACGTCCTTTCCAGGATCACACAGAGATGCCCAAGAAGCCAGGGTGGAGGGAGAACAGAGAGCAGGAGTGAGCAGATGCGACTGTCAGGACGCTGCTCTTGCTCTGGGTGGAAATGTTTCTTCCATCGTCAAAAATAAGCACCTAAAGCCAGGGATGGTGGCGTGTGTCTGTAATCCCAGCACTCAGGAGGCTGAGGCAGGAGGACTGCTGTGAGTTCGAGGCCAGCCTGGGCTACAAAGTGAATTCAAGGCCCGTGTGAACTGCATAGTGAAACCCTATCTCAAAAAGACCAAAAATAAAAACCTCCTAAAATATGGAGTATGCTTATACAGCAGCAGGTCATCCACAGATCTGTCATGCATCTGTGTCTCCAACTGGGGACTACGAGGAACGAGGTCCACAGTGAGCAGGAAGAGCAGCTGCCACATGCCAGCATCACCAGGTGGGTGCTGGCAGCAATGCTCTGGGTCCTCTTGTCTCTGCAGTGTAACAGTGGTACCCTTCATGTCTTAGGAAGAAAGAGCAACTCAGGGAGGTCTCAGAAACTTTAGGGAAGATCAGTAACATCTCCAGCCCCACCTGGAACCCAGGTCTGTGTGATGCCAAAGCCTGAGGGCACTTTATGGGGCTCACTGGTCCCCAGCGAGAAGCTGCAGCCCTTGCTCCCCCGCAGCTGGTGGGCGGCGTCCACCACCGGACTCCCCAGGCTAAGCACCATGGTCTGAGGGTGCTCAGCAGGTCCTTCTGAATCTCTGCTGCCACAGAAGTACCATTGGGCCTGCTGTCCTCTCTTACCCTGCACCCTCCAGGAAAGGAACAGTCCAGGCGCCTGCCTCTGAGGACCTGCGCAGCCTTGGCCCTGTGGCCCTTGTCTCCTCCCTCTCCTCCTCTGAGAGTACATTTAGCTGCTTTCCTGAACCATCCTCAGCTATGGGTGCTGCCCCTGCCCCTTGGACCAGCCACCCTGCCCAGGTCATCACAGGGCACCACACACTCCATCTCTGGCCATCAGTCACACACACCACCACCTTGAATCCCTGTTCCCTTCCTACCCACACAGTTATTCTCCAACATCACATTATGAAAATCTCCTAATTCGAGGAAAGCTTGAAAGCACCATGAACCCACTGCCTAGATTTCACCACATTTGCCCTAAATCATATTACACAACTGCCCACCTGTCACTTCCAGCTACTGGAAGCCGCTGTGATGCCCATGCACTCACCTAAGCACACACAGTGCCCCCTCTGGTGACAGCAGTTTTTGTACTTGTTCTGCTCCGGCACGCAAGCCCCACAAGGAAGAACATTTTTAATCCCTCACGTCTTCCATTTCACTCCTACCTTTGTTGCCGTGAGTGGCACTTTTGGGTACCTGCTACGGTACACTGAACATCCATGTCCCCACCCAAAACTGCATGCTGAAATCCCACCCTCCCGCGTGCTGGGCCCAGGAGCGGTCTGAGAGGCGGAGCCTCCTCACGGGGGTCAGAGTGGGGCCTGAGAGCGTATTCCACCTTTCACTCCCTGTCCTGGGAAAACACAGTGAGAACGCAGCCATCAGGGAACAGGGAAGCAGGTGTAGATCTGCTGGCACCTGGATCTCCACTTCCCAGGCTCCGTCCGCGAGATACAAACGTTTGTTGTTTAAACTGTATCATCTGTGGTGTTTTGTTTCAGCAGCTTGAGGGAATTAAAACATCTCCAAATGCTGACAATTAGTCAAACAAGCAACTCAGAACACCGCCGTAACTCCACTTCAGGGGACATCTGAGCAGCAACGCTCCCTCACCTTTCTCCTCGCGGCAGCATAACCGAGAGCTCTGGGCTGACCTGCGGCAAGTCACTCCCTGGGCTCATGGAACGGATGGAGCTGGGACTCGAGAACAAGGAGGGAGGCAGGAACTTCTTACGCTTCAGTCTGGCAAGAAGGAAACATGCGAATCAGCACAGGTGGCCTTGCTTTGGGAGGAGTTCATGAGGGCCACGGAGGCCACCAGCACTGTCCGGGCGGTTACTGTGTCTTCCAAGTGCCTGCACAATCCCAGAATGGGTGGCTCCTGGGTGCTTGTGTGGACTTCACACCTCAGGAGTGACACTCACGTGGGAAGGACCTAGGGTGCTCACTGATGGGGTGACACAGAAAGGAGCTTCCACTCAGCAACAGGGAATTCATACATGCCACCGAGTGAAACGCTGAGAATTATTGTCTTCATGTGTGTGATCCTGCTCCCATCCTGTTTTCAGCCTCTCTGGTTAATTTATATATGTTGGTTCCACTTACTCTCCCAAATAGATAAACAACAAATGGTCAAGTTTGTCTGATAATTATCACTACAAAGGGACACATCCTAAAGTCCTGCACAAGCATCCTGCTTCCATGTGCCTAAAATTAACCTCATCACCCCATGGGCCTGGAAAGCTGATCTGCCCACCACGTGTGTCTTGTGACCTCGAGGACAGAGCCCTGAGCACCAGAAGCCGAGGAGCTGACCTCCTGTGGAAGCGCTGCCTGACGAACAAGGCCGTGAGGGCTCCACACAGGACCTCTCAGTCACGAGGGTCCAACCATCAGGTTACCCTAGAAACATTTTTTCCAACGAAATGAAGCCTAATGATAATTTCTTACCTGTTCTAGCTAGAGGGTTTGAAAACTTGTACTGGTATACTACTTTTCACACAGTTAATCCATTCATTTAACAAGGTTAGCTCATTTTTTTCTGAAGAAGACTGGATTTAAAATGGAAAAGTATACCAACAAAGAAAAATATGATACATTTCAAAGATGGGATAGTTTATGCCCACCAATATCATATCATAGTTTTTAGTATAACAATTTTCAAAATGTGTAGTTTTAAAAGCAGGGGTCCAAAGAGGTACACTATATTATTATAATTTTATAAGAGAAAATTTTGTTCATAATACACATAAAAATATATTAAAAGGGAAGACTTAAGAGACATCAATCAAGGGCTGGTGAGATGGCTCAGCGGCATAAGCACCTGCCTGGCAAGTGCGAGGTCCTGAGTTCAACTCCCAGTACCCACATACGAAAAAAGGGCCAGTGAGATGGCTCAGCGGCACAGGCGCCTGCTGGTGTGCGAGGTCCTGAGGTCGACCCCCGGTACCCACACACAAAAAAAAGACATCAAAATAGCAACAGCGGTTACTGGTGGGTAGTTGACTTACATATTCATATCAGGAAGTTTTGTAACTTCCGCATTTTCTATAATTAATATGTATAGCTAGGCACACACTTTCCAAGTGAAAGTTAATGATTTTGGTTCCAGTTGGGTGAGATAAAATGACCTTTTTTAACTTATGTTTGGATAGAGGCCATACTTTGGAGTAAATTTTTGTGTGTGTGTGGGTACCGGGGGTCGAACTCAGGACCTCGCGTGCCAGCAGGCACCCGTGCCGCTGAGCGACATCACCGGCCCTTTTTTCATATGTGGGTTCCGGGAGTCGAACTCCGGCCCTTGCGCTTGCCAGGCAGGCGCTTATGCCGCTGAGCCATCTCACCGGCCCTGGAGTAAATTTTAAAGGGGTTTAGATTTACTAACTCAAGGGACACCAATTTAGAAGAAAAATTATTGAGTTGTTTGAAAGATTATAACCTTTTCACATTAAATTATATTTACTCCTTTATTGTTAAAGCAAAAACCTAAAGTAATTATTGGATTTGAGAAACTAATGAACGGTATGCATCTCCTAAACTGCCTTTTTGCTGACCCATGAAAGCTACTTGATTCTTTAGCTTTCAGAACAGGGTTTGTGGGTCTCTCCCAAGTCGCCTGAACTCACGGTCTATGACCTGGAACCCTGGAGGCACCCACAGCACTTTTCCCAGAGGACGGAGTTGAGAAGAAACTCCGGCAGGATGTGGGTCAGAACTTCCGGTCCGGCCCACCAAGGGGGCGAGTCTCGCATCTACATGCAGAGCTGTGAAGCATGGAGACCATTCCTGGTTGTCCCTTACTGGAGTGTGCACGTGTTGCAGCTCTACTCGAAATTCCAGATTCCTTGACCAGGACAAAATGAAAATTATATGGAAAAACTAAAGTTTTTAAGTTGCTAAGATTTTTAGAAATTAAAAAAAAAAACTTTCCAAAAACAAGTGAGATTTGTCTGTCAGATATTAAATCAATCTAAATGACGTTCAATAAAGCGTGATGGTGTAAGGCA
This sequence comes from Erethizon dorsatum, assembly GCA_028451465.1. Classification (NCBI taxonomy): domain Eukaryota; kingdom Metazoa; phylum Chordata; class Mammalia; order Rodentia; family Erethizontidae; genus Erethizon; species Erethizon dorsatum. Next base: position 53,492,006 of record CM051833.1, read on the forward strand.
CAGATCACTAAGACAGAACAAAGGTGCGGAAACAGATCTGGGCATAGTGTTTATGAAAACCCGGGATGTTTCCATGGGTTGGGGAAAGATATGTAATTTAATAAATGAAGAGGTTACCAGTAGTTTTGTCACTGGGATAAAATAAACTTAAGTCTCACTGTTCACAAAAATAAATTCAAGGCCAGGCACGGTGGCACACACCTGTAATCCCAGCACTCAGGATTCTGAGGCAGGAGGATCACTGTGAGTTCAAGGCCACCTTGGGCTACATAGTGAGTTCAAAATCCACCTGAACTACATAGCAAGACCCTGTCTCAAAAAAAAAAAAAAAAAAAAAAAGGGGCCGGTGAGATGGCTCAGTGGCATACACGCCTGCCTGGCAAGCGCAAGGGCCTGAGTTCGACTTCCGGAACCCACATACGCAAAAAGGGCCGGTGATATCGCTCAGCGGCACGGGCGCCTGGTGATGTGCGAGGTCCTGAGGTCGACCCCAGGTACCCACACACACACAAAAAAAGTAATAATAATAATAGTAAATAAGTAAAACTTAAGGAGACTTGAAAATCAAAATGTAATGGAGACACAAAATTATAAAAATAGCAGGATATTGGAAGATCTCTGTATAGCCCTTGAGTAAGGAAGACTTTTTAAAACAAAAAGAAATTTAACAAATTTAACTTCAGAAGTTTAAGACTTCCACATTACAAAAGACATGATAAACAATTTTTTTTAAGATGACAAATGCACCTCTGTTATCTTTTGTCATTCAAGTCCATTAGTGATGATGCCCCAGGGGCAGCTGGATGTGGGACAAGGCCTCCATGGTGGGAGAGCAGCCCTCCTCCCACTCCTGTCTTACGGCTAAATTGTGTCCCCTTCAAATGGCTGTGTGGATGCCCCTCCCTGTGCCTCAAATGTGACATCTGGAGATGGGGACTGTAGAGGGGGATTACAGCTCAATGAGCTACTAGGTGAGCCCTCGTCCAATAGGACTGGGATCCTTATGAGAAGATCAGGACGCACACATGCACAGAGGGGCGACCCTGTGGAGACACAAGGGAAAACGGCATTACGAGCCAGAAAGAGGGATATGAGGAGGAACAGCCCTGCCCACAGCCTGATCTCAGCCTCCAGCCTCCAGGACAGTGAGGAATAACTTCCTGTTGTTCCAATTGCCCGAGGTACGGTTCCTTGCTGTGGTGGTCATTACACATGACATATATTCCCATTGCTCTCTGGGAGGAGGCAGGAGTGGGACTCTTGAGTGACAGAAGTATATTCTGCTGGCCACTGCAGTGACATTTCACTTCCCAGCAGCAGTGTGAGAGGCTTTAGTCCCCACATGATCAGCACACCTGGGGCTTTAGTCTCTTTCATTGCACCCATTCTGATGGGTGTGTAGTAGTAGCTTATTGTGGTTTTAATTTGCATTTCCAAAATTTCAAATTATGTTGAGCATCTGTGATCTTTACTTGTGACGTGTCAACTTGACTTAAGAACCTTCTAGCAGATTAGTAAATCCGAGTGTGCTGTGGATGACTGACATGTGGGCTTCCAGCTGAGGGGACCCTCCCTGGATGTGGGTGGCACCAACTGATACACTTGTAGCCTGGACAGAATAAAAAGAGGAAGAGGAAGGAAGTCTTTCCCCCTTTCTTTGGAGGAGCTCAGGGCTTCACCATTGGATGTTGGTCTCCAATTCCTGCAGGTTTCCAGAGAAGACCCGTCAGCCTCCAACCTAGACGGACATCCGTGACTCTGCAGTGATCTTCTAGGCCTCTGACCATTTTTTGCTACTGACCTTCCAGCTCTCCAGCCACAGGTGACAATTTTGGCTTCTTTTGCCTCTGATTCTGCAGACAGCCATGAGACTCTTCCAGTTCTGATCCTGTGAGGCTACCTATAAACCCCTTGTATAATTAAACATTTATTGTATATTGGTTCTGCTCCTCTAGTGAGCTTCTTTGAGTGTTTTGTTTTGTTTGTCATCCATATATCTTCTTTGGTGAACAGTTTGTTCAAATCTTTTGCCAGTTTAAAAAATTAGATTGTTTCTTATTATTGAGTTAAAACTGCTATTGGATACAAATATATGATTTGCAAATATTTTGTTCCATTCTGTTGCTTATATTTTCACTTTCTTCATGGCGACTTCTGCACAGCAAAATTTAAATTCTGATGAAGCCCCATTCCTTTTCTTTCCCCTTTAATAGGGTTTTTGTTGTCTATAAAAGAAAACTTGACTTTACCCAGGATTATAAAGATATTGTCTACTTTTTTGCAGAAGTTAAAGTTTTACCTCTTAAACTTGGATTTATGGTTGATTTTGTACACATGTGCAGACTACACACCACACCCAGACACACACATGCTACACACCAATCTTTCTATAAAGAGGTGTAAGAAAAGGTGTTCTTGGATATTACTTAAAGAACCATTGTTAGATAACTCTTCTAACTGAAATTCAAAGTGAGTAGGATTTACACACTAGTATTTTCAATGAAGTTTCTAAAACCAAAAAAAATTTTGGAAAACAATTGGGTTATTTGAAAGGAAATATTCTTTCCAGATGAACTGCACTTCCTCAATTTGAAGTAAGGAAAACTTGAAGTAAATCTCAGCATTCAAGAAAATGCCTAGTGGTATTCGAACCCTAAGCTGCATCTTATGACCCAAGGATGCCTCTGTCACTTCAGGCTGCAGAACAGGAGGCAGGGATGCCCGGTAGACACAGGCCCCATCTTCTCTGCCCAGGAAGGTCTGAGCTAACCCAATGAAATTCATGCAAAGGGTAGAGCTCCCAGGGCACAGCTCAACAATAAGCAGCCACATTCAGCTCCTCGACCTGGGGTGGAGGCCTCTGAGGTCTTTACTTTTCCTCCAGAAAGCTGAGATGCTGGGGACAGTTCTGGCCCCTGCCAAGGAAAGGTGTACATTACATGCAACTCCAGTCTGAATGTCAAGTTTCTTGGATCTGAACAAAAATTATTTTAAAGTTTATATAGAAAAATAAATGTGTACGAGTTGTCAAAAAATAATGAAAAATGAAAAACAATTGTAAAAGGGAAATTTGCCTATTGGGTATTAAAACACTTAAATGAAGTCCTATAATTAAATGGAACGGAGCTGCTAAGGACACAGTGAATGGCACAGAAACAAGGCCATTCATGTTGCTGGGCAGGTGAGGTACTTAGTAAAGGAAGTGGTGGCCAATCATTATTTTGTTGGTGTAACATAACCTTAGCACCTGTCTCTCCAAATTCAACACAGCTTGCAAATCAAAACGTAAAGGAACCAAATGAAAACTATGATAATATTTTATGTTTGTGTAACCTTCAAGGAAGGATGGCTTTCTGAGCAAGAGAGAAGAAAGTCTTGATAAATATGGCTTTAGGAAAGTTATGACCTCTACATAGTGAAAAGACACCATAAATAAATTCTGAAAAATATGCCCTGGAAAAAACATAATTTGAAACATAGAAAAACGAATATTCTTAACATGCAAAGAACTCCTCACTTTTCAAATATTTGAAAGCTATTTCACACAAGAAAAAATGTAAAATGGCCCAAACGTATTTTTTTTTAATGCGGGTACCAGGAGTCGAACTCAGGACCTTGCAGTTGCCAGGCAGGCACTTATGCCACTGAGCTATATCACCGGCCCCCAAATGAATTTTTTAAATATTCATTTGCACTGCTAGTAAAGAAATGCATATCTAGAGCTGGTGAGATAGCTCAGCGGCATAAGTGCCTGCCTGGCAAGCACAAGGTCCTGAGTTCGACTCCCGGTACCCACATATGAGAAAAAGGCCGGTGATATCACTCAGTGGCACGGGCGCCTGCTGGTGCGCGAGATCCTGAGTTTGACCCTTGGTACCCACAAAAAAAAAAAGAAATGCATATCTAAATATCACATTTTATTTGAATAAAACTATATTGTTAATATTGTTAAATTGAAATAAGGCTGACATAAGCTTGTCCATATACATGGGTAATGATGTTTGGCCCAAGGTGGCCTGGGCACATAGTGAGTTGTAAGCTAGTTTGATGTGTGAACAGATATATCCTAACCTAAGGGCACATACTTGTAACCAAGCAACTGCACCTAGCCAGCCAGCCAATCTGGGACTGAGAGCTACCCACATGACCATAAGACAAATGGAACACAGCCACTCAGACATTTCTGCAGTCACTTCCTCTCTTCTGACTATAAAAGAAGTTGCTTTGGTAGACAGGGCTTTCTGAACCATTTCAGAAAGTCCTGGCTGGTGCCTGAAGGTAGAATCCCAGTCAAAGCCAATTAGATCTAGAAAGTTACATTTGTAGTTTTGACTTTTTTTTTTTTTTTTTTTGTGGGTACCGGGGTCGACCTTAGGACCTCGCGCGCCAGCAGACGCCCATGCCACTGAGCGATATCACCGGCCCTTTTTTCGTATGTGGGTTCCGGGAGTTGAACTCAGGCCCTCGTGCTTGCTAGGCAGGTGCTCACGCCGCTGAGCCATCTCACCAACCCCTGTAGTTTTGACTTTTAACAGAACCTGTGCTGACAAAGTAAGAGAATGGAAATAAGTCAGAATTGTTCCAACCTTTGTGGGAAGTAACCAGAAGAAATTTAAGGAGATTTAAAATACGCATGCCATTAGACTTTTAGGTGTCCTCCAAAATAAACCCACCCACGCCTGACAGAAGAGACTCGAAGATGCTTCCTGAATCTCCATTGGCAAAGTCAACACTGGCCATGACCTGAATGACCAGCGGTGATCAGGGGTTGACTACACTGTGGTGAAGCCTGGCCCCACATGGGAGATGAGCAGTCACTGGGAGAAGGAATGAATCTACCTGTGGTGTCCTGAGGAGATGCCCACAATATACGCCTAGGGGAGTGACCAGGAAGCTTTAAGTTTTTGCATATGAATAGAAAAAGGGTGCCATAAAAGCACCCTGCTGCTGTTCTGACATTACCCCTGGGAAGTTACAGAAAGTGGACATGAAGAATATTTCTATTTCACGTGTGGCTGTTGTGTAAAAATCAAAATGAGCGAGCATATAGCAGTTTTGACTACATCCCTCCCCAGTGTAACTGTTGTCCCGTGATCCAGGCAGCTGGGCTGGGAGAAAGAAACCAGCTGGCTCCTTGCCTAGTGCAGATTTGTGGGGGTGACCTGGGATGCAGGGAGGTCCTTGTCCATCTTGCCTCAGGGCCTCCAGGGGACCTGGAGCAGGTCTCAGAACCACTAGGAGTGGTTCCCTCTGCCGTGAGGGGGAGGGGGCCTCCCCCACAGGCTCCCCACTGAGCCCCATCTCTGGGCTGCTGCCTCCTGGGTCCCCTCCCTGGTGAAGCTGTGACCTACCCTCAACAGAATCACCTTCCCAGGTCATGTCAAAGTCCCCAGGAGCTGCAACCTGCAAGCACAAGCTGGAGGGGCACAGAGCAGACACGGCTGCTGTATGCAGGGCGACCCTGTGGGGATCCAGAGCAGCCTGGGCAGCTTGCTCAGCAGTTAGAGTTTCCTCAGTGACCTGGGAAGGGCTGGGAAGGGACACATGCGGGAGGGGAGGGTGCGCTGTATGTGCACGTGCGGATACATATGTGTGTGCATGTGCGTGCGTGTGCATGGGTGTGGGTGTTTGGCCAGGAGCTTCAAGTAAATAATTTCTAATTTTCAATTTCATTTTTATTTTGAATTATAAAAATGGCTCCAGAGGAAAGTGACTGAGATCAGAGGGCAGGGATGCAACATCCAAACACTGAAGGCTGGAGATCATGTTATGTGCTTTAAAATAGAAAGTCATCTGTGCCCATTGCAGGCTGAGGAAAATGCAGTGGGAAACACAGGTAAGACCGTGGTGCATGAAGGCACTTCCTGTCCCTGGGCGCTTCATGAGAAGGTGACTCTTCTCAGCCATACAGTTCACTGTGAAGACAGGGTGCACTCTGACCTCCGGGGTGAGCTGGTTTGCCGGTGGGATTCTGGTGTAAAAAGTCATGTGTGCTGGAGAAGGTATGCACCCTGCTCACCCATGAACATATCTGTGTGGCACAGGTGCTGCCCTCAGCTCTGCATCTAGACCCAGCGCCACCAGAGACCACAGGAAGGGCGGCCAGACACACAGCCTCCCTCCTGTCCACATATGGGCGTCAAAAATAAATAAGCATATGCTTGTTTTTGTGCATTAGTTTCAATTAGTTGTGAGGAAGACAGGGTTATTCTTTTAGTTTGCACAACAAGCTACCTGGCTGTGTTAATAATGTGCAGTGAGACAACTGTAGTCCTATGATGTCATCCCCTCACTTAAAATATCTCGTCTCGAATGAATCATTTTGCAAAGCCCCTTCAGCTGAGAAGAGACCATAGCTGTTGTGCAGACAGATGGGCCAACTCCCGCAAGCTCACACTCACCCCGGAGAAGGTGGAGACAAAGCTGGGATGCCGTCTTTCTCCTGTGGAGATGAACATGGGGTGCTGTCTTTCTCCTGAAAAGGAAATGCATGCAATGGAGAGGAGCCGTTGACGTGAGCTTCTGTCACTCCAGACTCAAGGCCATTTTAGTCATTTTTGAGAAATGGCTCCTGAAGTGTCCTGGATCCTGGGCAAAGACCTCCATGGGGCAGCACCCTCCCTCCCAAGCCATGTGACACATGTACATCTGTTTTGTTCCTCTTTGGGTAGAAACTGGGGGTGGGCTAGCAGTCACGTGCAGGGATTTATGTAAGTCTTGTTTTGGGCCAGGGCCTGCCGCTTGTTGTACAAGCTGGCAGGATCCTCCCACCTCAGCCTCCCAGGTTGCTGGGCCGTAGGCTTGTGCTGCAGCCGCTTTCTAAAGAACACCCCTGCTTCTGGCAGTGAGTCTGCACTCTGCTCCCCACAGCAGCGGTCCCTCTGTTACGAGCACTCTATGCTGCCCACTGTCCTGGTGGCACACGGTGGCCTCACCATGGTGGTTCCCCATGTGCAGGTTGACATGAGCCCTCGTCTCTGCTACCCAGGGGGTCTGCATTTTAGATCTTCAGCCCATTTTATAAACTGGTTGTTTTTCTTATAACTGACTTTTGAAAGTTCAAGCATATGATTTGGAAATATTTTGTCAGTGATTTATACTTCATTTTCTTAATGGCAACTTTTGAAAAGCAAGTATTTTTAATTTTGATAATGTCTAAATTACTACTTTTTCTTAGTAGACATTGATTTTGGTGTTACATTGATAGGAACTTTGCCAACTTAAGGTCACAAAGAATTTCTTCTGTTTTCTTCTAGAAGTGTTAAAATTTAGCTCTCTTAGATTTCTGATTGGCTTTGTTTTGTGTGGCATGGAGGCATCTTTGTGCTAATGTGAAGAAGTCAATGGTTTGCTTCTTTTTAACCATATGTATATTGCTGAGTGTAATGTCCCCAATTGTTCTAGGACTACTAGGTGAAAATATCATCTGTCCCATTCCACTACCTTGGAACTGTTGTTAAATCAGCTGGCCAGAAATTAGAGGCTTCATTCTAGACTTTTATTCTGCTCCATTTATCTGTATGTTGACTGTGTGTCAGCCCTACACTGTCTTTCATGCTGTAGTTTTACAATAACATTTGAAGTCTGGTTATGCAAGTCCTCCAATTGTGTTCTTTACAGAATTGTTCTGGCCACTGTAGTGATCTAGGTCTTCTGAATTTCCACACACATTTTAGGGTCAGTTTGTGATTTCACACACACACACACACACACACACACACACACACACACAAACAGATGTCTTAGTCACTTTTCCACCACTGGGACATAATACCTGACACCCACAACTCAGAGGAGAGGCTTATTTGGCTCACAGTTTCAGTGGGTTCAGTAAATGGTCAGCTGCTCCAAGGCAGAAACTGCATGGTAGAAGAGCCTGGTGGAGGACAGCTGTTCATGCCATGGCAGCCAGCAAGTAGAGAGAAAAGGGAGGAGGTGGGGACAAGAGCACAACTCTCCAGGTCACATCTGAGTGAGCACTTCCATCCAGGCACTGCCTCCTAACAGCACAGTTAGCTCTGAGCTTATCTATGGATGAATCCACCACTGAGTACAGTGTCCCCAAGATCCAGTCACCTATCAAAAACCCTACCTCTGAACACATGGCTTTTGGGGGACAGCCAGATCTAAACCACAACATCAGGCTGTTAGATCTAGTAAGATCAGACCGTAGGTCCGCCTGGGACATTGTTCTTGTGGTAGCTTTCCAATACACAGACATTATTTATCTTCCCATTTAACAGATTGTCTTCAACTTCTCTCAGCCACAGTTTGTTGTGTTCAGTCCGCAGATTTGCACCAGTTTTGTTAAACTTGTTCCTTTTGATAATATTTTGAATGAAATAGTTTTTATAAAGACAACAGGTTTCCGGTTGCTAGTACACAGACATGACTGGTATCATGTCTTGGTGTTACACCCTACATCTCCATTAAACTACTTCGTTATTCCAACTTGTTTGTGTGGTTTTTAGGATTATGTTGCATGGACAAAGTCTCCCCTTGTATTCTGGGGGACTCTTTCTTGGGACTTCAGTACATCCAAGTGGGGACAGTGGACACCCTTGTCTTGTGCCCAGCCTTAGGGGAGAGCATCCAGTCTTCCATCATGAAGTGAAACTGGCACTTATGTGGTTTTTGTCAGCTGTTTTCTTTTTATTCCTAGGTTGTTCCAATTTAAAAAAAAATTAGGTGTTTGATGTTATCCAATCCACTTTCTGCATTAATTGATAAGAACATAAGGTTTTTGTCCTTTATTCTATTAATATTTTGCCCTGATTTTCAAATGCTAAACCGATGTTGCATTCTTGGAATAAAATCACTAATCCTAGTGTACAATCCTGTGTATTCATTGCTGGACTTGTTTTGCTAATATTCTCTGAGTGGTTTTTGCCATATTTCCTGAACACTGTTGGTTATGGCAGCCTCTGTGATGATGTTGACATTGAGTGAGTTGGTATTTCTTGCTTAAAATGTTTAGTAGAAGCTGGGCATGGTGACACACATCTGTAATCTTAGCACTTGGGAGGCTGAGGCAGGAAGATCATGAGTTTGAGGACAGTCTGGACTCCAGAAAAGGAAAAAAAAAAAAGAAACTCAAAAAAAAGGCACACGTTATCCATGAGCACTGGGGACATTTTTTATGGGAATATATTTTTGTGGGAATTTTCTCTCTTTCTCTTTCTTTCTGTCTCTTTTCTTTTGCTAATGGTATCAGTTGGGACTATACGGGGCCTTAAATGTCATGCACTGAAGGACAGGAGAAAAAGATGAGAAAAATGACACAAGAGGGAAATAGGAACAAGGTGGAGAATCTGTAATTAAAAACTTCATTCAATAGGCAAATTTTGACATCCAACCCCACTCCCACCCGGCAAGGTCCCAACCACAGGGCAAGAGTCGGCATTGTGACCAGCCAGATGTTTTGAGCTCCTGCAGGATGCTGCTAGAGGCAGCTTGTGTGTATAATTCTTTTGTGTTTTCAATTTTTCATTTCTTCAAAGACTCTCTCTTGCTTCTTAGATGTTCCAGTTCCCAGGGTGACTTAGTTTTGGGGAAACATGCCGGTCTGCCCATGGCAAGCCCCTTTTACTAGCTGGCATGTGAGTTATCCACGACATGGATGAAGTCTCCCTGATGGAAGCCCAGCTCACCATCCTCCCCAGGGTCGGAGTCACAGAGGGCCTGGACACATGTCAGCCGCTGTGGCACTTGTTCTCTGTCCTGCAGGAATATCTACTGGTTTCATGACCCGGATGTCCATTGTGCTAATCTGCCAGCTCACGCAAAGAGGTAAGTTTTACCACCCAGAGGAAATATCTTTTGGCTCCATCTCAGAGCACCTGAAGTTCGGCACACATTGCAAACTTGACAGAGAGGGGAATCCCCAGGAGCATGCGCCCTGTCTCAGATTAGAAGGCCCCATCATGTGGCTGTTTGGTAAGCATTTCTTCTGCGTTGGCTCTGGGGATTTTGCCAAAACCCGGGGTGTGGCTTCATCTCTGCATAGTTCTTGAGGATGAACCCATCCTTCTTGTGGAGCTCTGCTTTGCATCGATTCTGATCACGTTCTTCATTGAGAATTTTGAAGCACAGCTCATCATCTGCAGTAGGTTTGAAGTCATATTTGGCAATGGCTTCCATCCTGGGTGCTGCCGTGCTCGGCAGCCTGAAGCAAGGGGCAGAGGGAGTCTTCCCTGCTGAAGCCGAAGTAGCCAGGTGAGGTGGCCCAGCCTCGCCTCGCTTCTAGGACTCCTGTGCACTGAGATGCAATGCCACCCTCGACACAGCTGCCCTCAGTAAGCCGGCCAGTGTCTTGAGCAGCCACAGACCCCCTATTGCTCCCTGAGGGCAGCGTCCACTTCCGTCACTGTCAACACCTCAGCTTCGGCTGTAGCTGGCCAGGAAGCTCTTGAGTTGGTCATTTGGTCCTGATGCTTGTTAGGTGTCAAGTTGGATTTTCTCCCTCCTTCAGAGTCAGTTGTAACCACATGAGCCACGTAACTGGAAAGGAAGCTGCCTTCCTGTGTGAGAGGTGTGGCCAGGCCTGGAGGGTTCATAATGATCTGGAGGTGTCCGCGAGACCCGATCCCGTAGTAGCACTGCGGCCACACCACGAGGTTGGCTGCGTACAGCGTATTTGATGTTTGTGGGCCCAGAAGTTTGTTCTGCTGGTGGCCGGTAGGACCTCAAGCTCTGCCCACACATAGCAGGGAAGCCTTGCCTTCGTCCAGCCTTGGCCCCCGTGCCGCCCACCGCACAGTGACAGTGGCCCCTAGGGTGATGGATCCCCAAGCAGGAAGGGCCAGTGCGTTCTCTGTCCACAGCGTGCAGAGGAGGTCTGGGCTGCTCACCTGACACCGACTTGCAAACGTGCCACAGTCGGCTCACACGCCTCTGTCCTTGGCGGTGCCTGTGCTGGACCAGCAGCTGTGGAGGGAGGGCTGTGGGGCGGGACTCTCGGCTGCTCCTACAGGAGCCGTGTGGCTGTGGCTCCGCTGTGGACTCACAGCCCCACTCACAGCAGCAGGTGGCTGGAGGGGCCATGCCGGACTCAGCCTGCAGCAGTTATGCTGGACTTGATCAGTCTTGCCCAGCCCTGCTACAGGCCAGCCTCGGTGTCCTGCCTTGGTCACAGCTAAGATGGCCTGAGAGCTTGCTGGGCCCAGCACATCCTTCCTGGGTGGACCCGGTCCTTACTGAGGGCCTGGAGAGCGTAAGAAGCCATCGTGCGGGGCAGGCGGGTCATGGGGGCCACAAGGGACACAGATTCCAGCTGAAGTGAGCTGAGTGCCAACCAGGAGCAGGCTCCGTGGGAGCCATCTGGGTGCTGGGGGGGACCCCACTTTCTGAGGCCACACACAGCCACACATGCAAGTACACTGCTTGCCACTTGCATCACATGGACACCCTACATGCCACACATGTGAGCATACTGCACACTGCACACCACACACACATTACACACTACATACACACCACACAGGCATGACACGTACACGTGTCACACAGACACTACATGTCTCACATAGAGCCCCACACAGACTTAATCACACACATCACATGCTACACCACACTGTGCTCACACACACACACCACCCTGGGGATGAGACAGGGAGGGACAAGTGCACCTGTGGAACCGCCTCCTCCACCTGCAGCACCAGCTGTGTCCTCCCTGGTGGCTCCAGCCCCTGCTGCAAGCGGGCGTGCTTGATGTAGTCGAATGTGCTCTTGTTCTTGACCACTGGAAAGGAGAGGGCAGAGGGCGGCTCAGCAGCAGGGACCTGCCACCCTGACAGCTGCCAGGGAGTGGCCTCTGTGTCCCGCCCCATGAAGCCAGGATGGTGCACAGGTGCGAGCACCAGGTGGTGGGGCACAGCAGTGGGGTGCAGTGGGCCACGTAGCTGGCCAGACTTTGTCACGGGCTGAGACTTGGGCCGGCAGCTGGGTTACTGAAAGCACAAATGGGCCAGATGCTGGCCTCAGCTCGCACTCCCAGGGAGGGCCTAACTCAGTTTCTCTTTCGCTAAAGCCAACGCATGCAAGGCAGATAAGGTTTGCAATTATTTCTGGAAAGCACAGGGTGCCCACAGAGCCCTGTTTCCAGCCCAGGGTGCAGATGAGCGTGGTGGGCAACCCTGGACTTGAATGCAGGTGCAGGGACTCAGCCTCTCCCCCAGTGGCGTCCAGCTTTTTCCCAGACTCTGGGCCTCAGAGCTGGGTGGGTCTGAGCACCTAATCTGCCTCCACGTGTGCTCGCCTTTAAACGTCCCTTCGTGCCCGTTTGTGCAAAGACATCTGCACTGGTCATGATATGTTGTCGGTGGGTGCACCTGCCCGGATGCTTCCCAGGAAATGTCCCAGCTGGGCTGCCAGGCTGAGGCGGGGAACCTCAGACTCCTGAGTGAACAGGGCCAGCAGCCAGCTCAGGTGGCCTGGGGAGCCCTGTCCTTCCCCAGGCTTGTTCAAAATGCTGCCTCCTCCACCTTCTCTGGCTGAGGTGAGCTGGGCACTGCCATGGGCACCAGTTCCCTACGGCTTCCCATGAGTGCACCCACTCTCTCTGCTTCACACAGAGCCTCACAAAGCAGTGCCCTGAGCACGGGCTGGACCTGAACCCTTTCTTCTCTTCCACACTGCCCTCCTGCCTGCCACTCCATAAGCAGCTCTCCTTTGCCATACCGCCCTGCCTTGGAGCCAGCTGACTATGGACTGAACCTTCAACAAACTGTGAGCCAAAATAAACTTCTTCTCCTTAGGGTTGTGGGTGTTGGATTGTGTCCTGGCAATGAGAAAGTAACTGAGATATCTGTCGTCTCATCAACAAACACACCCTGACCACCTCCTGTACACAGGCACCCACTGGGCCAGGTCTCAACATGAACCCCCCGCACAGAGTCGGAGTTGCACCACAAGACTTAACCCAGTGGTCTGCATTGTGTTTTCATTAAAAAAAAAAAAAAAATCCATGTCTCAGGCCAGAGAGCAGGAAGGAATGTGTCACGGCACCCTGTGAGCCGGTGGTAACACTGTTAGTGGGGTCACCAGGGGCCATGCAGGGGTCTGTGAGCACAACGTGGTCCAGCTGAGACTCAGGCCCTTGCCTGGCTCCCCAACCCTTGGGTGGGAATGAGGCAGACCTCAGGAAGCGGCACGCTGGTGCCCGTGGAATTCCAGGCCCCCAGAGAGGCTTCACAGCTGACGAGCCCCACAGTGGAGGGGGGAGGTGGCCCTGCTGTGCACGTCACTCTACAGCGTCTACCTGGTGCTTTGCCAAACACCCCTTCCCCGCTCTCTTTTCATCATACCCTGTTCTTGTTTGTCTGATTCTCCTGTTCTTTTGCCTCTGACCATTCTAAACTCATCTCAAAGACTCATATTTCTTGCAGGTCCTGGAACATGACAGCTGGACCTGCTGCCCTTCTTTCCCTGTGACTTGACCCTCTGCCATTTGCTGGTGTCTGGTGGACAGCCTGAGGGCCGGGACAGGGTGGGGCAGCTAGGTGGGCACGTACGCAGGTAGATGTGGAAGATGAACAGGTGCCCGAGCAGCACGAAGCTGGCCATGCCCACCAGCAGCACTCCACCCATCACACAGAGGGCCACAGGGGTCTTCACGGGCACATGCCACCTGGGCAGGAACAGCAGCCATATGGTCACAGCGCTGATGTCTGGGGAGACACAGACATGGGCATCAGCATCACAGAGGCAGCATCACACAGGGTCCCCACAGCTGTCCCCACTGCAGTCCCACCTGGTGGCCTGAAGAGGGGGTGGATGGCAGAGCCCCCAAAGCCTGGCCACCCTGTCCTTTAACCACCCTGTCCCCCAGACCTGGACTCCACCCCAGCCTGCCACCTTCAGAGACTGTGGGCCACACCTGGCAGGATGCTGCTAGGGTGGGGTCTCCCAAGACCACAAAACCACAGCTTCCAGAATGAGGTGCAGGGAATGATGGGGGCTGTGTGGGCAGACCCCGAGGACGGGGACACAGCGGAGAATGCCAGCTTGGGCTGCTGTGTTCTGGTCTCAAGCCCTGTGCAGGCTTCCAGACAACAAGCTGAGAGTCACTTCAGCCCACAATCAGGGAGCCATACAGAGCCACCATGCTGCTGTGCAGGATCAGTGTGTGCCAGAGAGGTGCCTGCTTCTGCCTGCCTCTGCCAAGGCCATGCATGGAGGCTCAGCCTGTGCTCCAGCTGCCCTGGCCTCTCCTGCTCACCCCTGTCCCCCATGGGTGTCCCAGCCTCTCATGGCACCCCACAGGCGTCTGAGGCCCAGGTGACATGGCAATTGCTTCAGAAGACACTTTGTGACCAGGGAGGAGAGCTTGTGGGGGCTCCAGGATCATGAAATTGTGACCACAGGTGGAGCCCACATTCAGAAAAAGGTCCAGGGTGTGTGGCATGGTTCCACCTGGAACTCTCAGAGTTGTTCTTGAAAGAATAAGAACATCCACGACGTTGGCTGGGCATGCGCTATCGTGGGACAGCAGCTCCATCCTCTCTAGTGGGGGTGTACAGATGTCCTGAGGCCTGGGGCAGACATGGGTGGCCACTCTGGCCCCAGGATGAGGAGTCAGAGCTGCTTCTGTGTCCTGCAGCCCCTGCGACAAATAACCATAAATTGGAGATTCTTTAGCCACAAACCTTCACCCCACACTCTGAGGCCATAGTCCGAGTGACGTAGTGGAGAGGTGTCCTCCCTCCAGGCCTCAAGGAACATCTTCCCACCTCTCCCAGCTCTGGGGCTCTAGGCATCTCTGGATGTATGGTGGTTGCAGGGCTCCAGCCTCTGCCTCTGCCCCATGTCTTCTGTGTGTCTATGTCTCCTCTTCTGTTTCTCAGGACAGTGTCCCTGGTTGTGGATGAGCTGGGCAAGATCCTCATCTCAAGATCCCTCGTCATATCTGCAGCTCAGTCCTGGATGTGGACACACCATGGGGGCCATACCAGCTGGAGACTTAGATGCCCATGCCCAGGCTCCTGGACCTGTGGTCAGAGGTAGATCTTGGCTGGTCTCTGCTCTTCCCCTCCTGACAGTGGCTCTTGGAAGGCAGTCACTGGCCTGCTGTGCCTGCATGGCCCCACTGGGCTCCAACACATCTCAGAGCAGGTTGTGCAGAGGTCAGAGGGCACAGAGCACCTGCTGTCAGGCCTGGCCTCCCAGGGTCCTGGGAAGCCCTTGGCTGTTGTTGGTTACAGATTAAAATGTCCCCAAAGGTCTCATGGTAGGAGGTGGGGCCTGGCTGGAGGTGGTCACTGGGGTGTGACCTGAAAGAATGTATTCTTGTTCCCAGCTCATCCCTTCTCTGCTTCCTGGCTGCCATGAGGTGAGCAGCTGTCCTCCACTAGGCCCCTGCACCATGATGTTCCTGCCTTGGAGCCAGCTGGCCATGGACTGTATCCCCCAAAACTGTGAGCCAAATGAAACTTCTTTATATTGTAGGTGTATTCTGTCCCAGCAGCGCGAAAGGTGACTGACATGCATGGACGTAGAGCTACTTGCAAGCTGGGCTCACCGCTGCAGACAGACTCCTTCCCGGAAAGGTGGCTGGAGTTGAGGCAGAGGCTCAGCACCCTCGCACAGGGCAGCCCAAGCAGGAGGCACTCCATGAGCTGCATACCTTTGTAGCTGGGATCTGTGCGGAGCTTGTTGGGGTTGATGAAGTGCTGAATGCAGACGTACAGCAAGAGGACCTTCACGCAGAGCAGGCCTATCAATGCCGAGGCCACGGAGCAGAAGAAGAACCTGCAGGGGCAGAGCGTGCTGGGGACACTGGCAAGGGCAGGCCGACCCCATGTGGGCATCTCACAAGGAGACAGACCCAGACCGCTGCCCTGACAGCCCTTTGGCCTCCTTTATGTCCTGTCAACCACTTTCCAAGTTCTCCAGGAAGACATCACTGGCCAGCAACCTCACGGCCATGCCCTTGCTCCCCAGTCCTCTGCCTGAGCCTTCTGTCTGTCTGTCCTGCTGTCTGGACAGGACTCCTCCAGCGAGAAAGGCGGTCCACAAGACAGCAGTGCCCAGAGCCCATCTGAGGCCGGCAGAACCGGCATCTTCCTGTGAACACGTGCACTTGTCTGGGCATCAAGTCCTCTAATCCTCCTCCCCATATAGGCAGCATCCATCCCTGGGTGTTCCGAGGCGTGTCTGAGGATGCAGATTCTCCTGGCCCATGCCTGGAGCAGCCCTTCCTGTGCCATCTACCCGTGCTGGGCCCCACCAGCAGGCCGCCTTCCTCGCAGGTCTGAGCTGAGGCTCTGTCCACAGCCGCGGCCCATGTCTGTTGCTCAGCGGCCTGGTTGCTTGTTGCACTCTCATGTGCAGGATGACGGAAGCAAAAGCCACCAAACCTGTGGTTCCCGTGATGCTCGTGGCCACCTGGCACCTCTGTCCTCCACATTGGGCCCAGATGGAGGAGGGGCGATGTGTTCTTCCTGGCTGTCTTCATGAGGACCAAGCTGATGGACACTTGGCCCAGACATGGCCTGGGAGCCCCGTGCATCCACTTCCATCTGCAGCCTGGACACTCTCTCCTGTGCTTGGGTCTGCCCGCTGCTCTGGGATGGTTGCCTGGGTGTCAAGAGGGCAGATGGCCCAGGACAGTGAGTCCAGGAGACCCAGCTTGTTCTTCCAGGCCAGGGCAGGGTCTCAGGGTCTGAATTCGTGGGCACGTCCAGGGACAGCTCCACCAGACAGTTCAGGATGAGTAGACACGGGCACCGAGCCCACTGTGTGGGGACGAGGACGTGGCTCCAAGATGGCCCTTCCCCTCACAAGCCCCATGGTCCATAGCCCCTCATCCCTCAGTACCCCACCCTGCTGGAGATCCTCCTAGGATGGAAGCACCTGCACCCCCAAGAAGGCCCCCAGCCCTGTGAGCCACCCTTGAGGCATCCGCCAGCCCTCACCAGTAGTTCCTGCTCCCCACACAGTTGTTCAGCCACTTGCAGTGATGGTCGAAGCCAGCGACACACTTGTTGCAGGAGCTGCAGTGCTTGGCTTTCTCGTTCCTAGAGGAATTGGGAGAGGCTTATTGGCCCAAATGTGCAGGTGACATTCGGGGCTGGGACTCCCAGTGTCCTGGGGCCCCAAGACCTAAGACATGACCCATCAGGGGCTACAGTGGCCTTGCCTTCTCCTTTGTGGCCTTTCCTCCTCTGGAAAACCACAGGAAGATTCCCTTGTGCCCCAGGCTATGGGGAGGAATGCAGGTCACAGAGACTGAGGGCTCCCAGCCCAAGTTGGAGGCACTTGGCCCAGTGAGCAGGCTCAGCTGTCACCTCAAGGGCTTCAGGGCTGCCATGCCCCGGGGTAGACTCACACGGTGACCTCACACAGATGGCAGTACAGGTTCTGGATCACATGCATGTGCTGGGAGCGGTCAAAGGTGGGCAGGGGCTTGGAGTAATTCCTGAGTCGGACATTGGCTTCGGCTGGGTCGATGGTGACTGCAGTGAGGTGGACGACCAAGTGGAACAGGAACACAACACCAGTCACCTGGGGCGTCAAGGAAGACACGGCTGGGCTGGGTGAGCTCTGGCTTTCTGCTATCTGTGCCCTGAGAGGACCCCACAGTGCAGGGCTTGGCCCGGCAGGCCAGCCCTCTCCACCTTCTGACAACATGCTCATCCTGAAATTTGGGACAGAGCCTGGGCCAGGGAGGAGGTCCTGCAGTGTACCCTGTCCCTTGCCCCGGCACACAGGAGCATAGGCTCCTGTAACAGAGGAGGGGCTCAAGCCTCAGCTGGGGAAGTTATACCAGCCGGATGCATGGACGCTGGACAGGCCACAGGTAGAGGGTCCAACACCAAGCATGGCCCACTTGGAGAGGACTCCACCTCTCAGGGACTGGGCACTCACGGGGACCCCTGGGCTCTCTCCAGCCGGGACCAAGTGGCCATGGCAGGAAGGGCTCTGTGTCCTGGCCAGGAGGAGGATATGCTCCCTCAGGGCTACAGGTATGCAGACCCCACACTCCCCTCCTTGCCTGGGAAACCAAACAGGAGGGTGCAGCACACAGGGCTCCCATCTCCTGCACTGGGCTTTGGGGGCTGGGCAGCCAGCTCATGCAGGTCCCTGTGCAGCAGCCTGATGTGTGCCCAGCAGCAGGCACCCATCACCCCAGCAGGAGAGGAAGGCTGGGTTGTAGTCTGTCCTTTCAGGAGCCCTGCGGGCAGTGCCCAGCCCCATCCAGAGCTGGCGTGGGGTTGGGCGAGTGCTCCACCCCACCAGAGCAGGGTCCCTGAGGGGTCTCACAGGGGAAGCAGATTCTGCCCCAGCCTGCATGGTGTCGGAACTGGGGCTGGGTGGGCACAGGGGTTTAGGGTGGCCGTGGGAAGGGCCCTGGTTCCTGTCATGTCTCTGACAGGGCACAGGGGGCTGACTGTCCTGTCTCATGAAGGTCCCTGGCACTATCCCCTTCCCCATCACTGCCCAGCTCCGCCTGCCACATGATGTGTGGTGTAGATGAGGCTGCGTCCCACAGGCTGCAGGTCACAGCTGGGCACGGGCTCAGGTGGGTGACACTACAGGACCTGCAGTTCAGGTGGCTCCATGCCACTCCCTGCAAGCTGAGCCCAGGCCAAGTTGCCTGTTTGTGTGGTTACCAGGGCAACAGGTGTGTGTGGGAGCCTGAGACATGGAGGGCAAGTACTGGAGCCATGGATGGGCACGACTGGTGTGGCTCCTTCTCCAGTACTAGCACAGAGCTCAGAGGACACAGCAGGCAGGGGAGATGGGCAGGGAGACTGGGCTCCAGTGGCCACCTGGCCCCAGGGAAGGCTGAGGAAGGCACCAGGCCTCGGGCGCCGTGTCCTGCTGGGGGCCAGGCTGCTGCGGTGGACCTTGGACACTTGGGCCTCAGGTGGAGATGCTGGACCTGGACCTGCCAGGCAAACCCACAGGGTTTGTCTAGGAAAAACATGTTCAGCTTCCTTGGGGACCCTGAGATTCCAAGCAGAGTCCCCACCTAGATGCTCCCTCTGGACATGAAGCTGTCATGTGAGGACCAGGTTTCCACCTCAGTCCCTGCTTCTGCCTATGTCAGCCCTGACTCGGGTGTCTCAGGTCAGGAGGACAAAGGTGAGAGAAACAGGGCGGCTGCCAGCCCCAGGCCTCCTCTGGAAGTTTCGGTCTGGGAGCCCAGAAGCCAGAGCTCAACGTCCCTGGCAACAATCTGTGTTTAGTAAACAAACCGTGGGAGGGAGCCAGTTTGTGAGACACACGCCCTTCGCCCTCCTGACACCAAGACCTTGCCCTGTCCTGCAGGCAGGAAGAGAGGGGTGGGGGAGCCGCTCCAGGAGGAACTCTGTGGTGGAACTGGCTGGCTCAGAGGGGGTGCTGCTGAAGACCCCGTGCCTGATGCCAGTCCCCCAACCGAGGCTGTGACTCCCCTAGCCCAGGGCTGCACAGAGAGATGTCCCCAGGTTAAAAAGAGCTGCGCGGAGTCCAACCGTGTGGCCCTCTCTGCAGAGAGGTGCATGGCCTGCCGAGCAGAGGACCATCGCCGCCAGCCGGCCTCGCCAGCCTTGTCACCGAGTGCCTGAGGGACTGAGGGTCCCCAGCTGTGTGCTGCCCTCCACTGAGCAAATCCTACCTGCCCCCCCCAGCCCAGTCGCTCCCAGCCATTGCTCTGAGCACCAGGGCCTTGCTGGCCACAGATGACACTGGCGCCCTCCAGTGGCCACAGCACACACACCTGTGAGTGGGAAGTGGGGAGCTGCAGCAGGAAGCTGGTCCTGGGTGCAGGGGACAGGGGCAGGCACAGTATGGAAGGTGAGACCAGGGTTCTGGGAAGATGGGGAACCCACAGAGAGCAGGCAGAGCTCAGGGCTGTGCAGGATGCAGAGAAGACCAAGGCCGACACAGGTTCAGGGACGGTGGGAGGAAAGACCAGGTCACACAGTACAGGCGTGAGGGCCACATGCTGAGGGCCACATGCTGAGGGCCTGACTTGGAAGTGGGGTTTCCTTCTGCCAACAGTGGAGGTGAGATGCCATCAGGTGGGCCCTGCCCCAAAGGGACTGCACGCCTCCTGGGAAGGGACTGGATAGAGACAGATTTCTCAGGGCTGGCGGAGGGAGGACACAGCTGGGGACAGTGCCTTCTCTCTCCCCTACCTCTGCCTCAAATTGTGAGACAAAAAATTTGTTGGCAGCCAAATGCGAGGGCACATATCTGTAATCCCAGTACACTGGGAAGCTGAGGCAGGAAGATAGCAAGTTCAAGCCCAGCCTGGGAAACTTAGTGACTTATCAAGACTGTCTCAAAATGAAAAATTAAAAAGGCCTGGGAATGCAGCTCAGTGCAAAGACCCTGGGTTCAATCTCAGGTACCACAAAAAGCCAGAACAATATGCCTATAGTTTGAGGTACCCAAGGTATAGCAAGGACAGAGGGTCTCCAGGCTCCTCAGTGATGCTGAGGGGGAGGCATAGCCAGGGCCAGGGAGCAGGAAGGGGGTACAGGGAGCAGGCGGTGAGTCCTGTGTAGTGCACGTGAGTGGCAGGCCAGAAGGTGGCCACCCATAAGGCTGCCCCGAGGCCCCAGCATCTGCTGGCAGCTGCTCCCAGTGCAGGGGACTGGCCACCCACCTGTCTTCCTGGCAGGCCTGGCCCCAGATGCCCATTTTGCAGTGGGAGGTGCCAGCCCTGTCTAGGCCATGCTCTGGCTGGAACTGCAAGGCAGGTCCAATCCGTGGGCCACCCAACGCCCCAGAGATGCTGTGGCCGCAGCCTCAGCAATGTCCACGGCAGACCCAAACCCAGGGCGACTCTGGCTTCTACAAACCTCGCCCAGAACCATGGGGATGGAGGAGAGGCTGAGACGAGCCACACAGGATCGAGCCGTCTGTAGCAGGGTGGGGTGCTGTGTCTGGATTGGAGTGAGGGGCAGGAGGGAACACCCAGCTAGACCCTGGGTTTCCTCATCTCCCTCAGCCCGCCCACCCATCATGGACAGGAGGTCATATGGAAGGGCATGGGGACTGGTGGGACTGGCACTGGGTGTCTGTGAACACAAGGCCCGGGAGGCAGTGGGAACCCAGGAGGGTGTGGCAGGCCTGTGCACAGGTGCAGGGGAGAAGGGGAGAGCAGAGAGGGCTGCCTGAGGAGGAAGGGGCACGGCTGGCAGGGGACAAGTCTGCAGACAACAGGGCAGCTGCACCTCCCACCACCTGAGCCCCCACACTCAGACCCATCTGTTCAGGTCTGGGCAGAACCCAGGCCCTCTTGGCAAAAGCCTCCTTGCGGAAGTGGAGCTGGTGCCTACCTCCTGGGGTCCCTGCTGCAGCCACTACCATTCCTCGGGGCATCCAGGCTGCGGCAAAGTTACTGGAGGGGGCCGAGGAGCAGAGCTCCTGACATGTGTGTGCTTCGATGCATGTGCATGGCCAGCGCCTCTCACTAAGGCAGCCTCAGGCCCCAGGAGACACATGGCCGGCTGGCCTGGCCCTTCCCAATGTGCGGCGGGAGGCCTTGCCTGCTCAGGGAAACAGCAGCTGCCCAGGGCACCCTGGCCCCAAAGCTGAACCCCACGTCCCAAGGACATAGCCTTAGCCTGTGAGCTAGATTGGGAGGAGGGAGTCTCCTGTGCACATTGGCAGAAAAATTAGCTTTAAATATTTATATTAGAAGCTAGAAAAGGCCTGACATCAATGATCTGAGTTTGCACCTTAAAATGGGAGGAAAAGAAGGGCAGAGTAAACCCAAATGCAGAAAGAAACAACTCAAATGAAAGCAGACATTAAAAAAAATATAGAGGCAAACAGAATTAATGCACTCTAAAACTGACTTCTGTAAACAGGAATAAAGGCTGATGAAGGAAAAGAGCAGGGACTCAACTCCAGCACAAACACAGGGGCAGCGGCAGGGCCCTGCAGATGCGGACAGGGAAACGTCCCCGCTACAAACAATGTTGCCCCAGGAAACTTGGCAGTTAAATGAAATAATCACATTTCCTGAGCAATACAATTTACCCAAGTGGACAGGAGATGAAACAGAAAATCTATGCAGCCCTTCACCCTCTGAAGAAATCGAATTCATTATTGAGAGCCTTCCCGCAAGAGGCCTCTATCACTGGGAGGAGGAGAATGGCCCAGCTGACCAAGGGAGCCCAGCCTGGTCACTCCGACACAGTGAAGGTGGAGGGCACCATGGATCCACAGCCACATGGGGATCCTCTGGGTGCGACAAAGCCGAGAGGATATTAAGGGAGTGATGATGTCCAGGATGCTGGGTGACTTGCCAGTCATGAACCAGTACAGTTGTTATGAGAGTAAAAGCCCGAGGCTTGCAAAGCAGCTCCCAGAACGGAGTGTGAGAGACAACACCAGTCTGCAGAGCCCTGGTGGCTGAGGTGAGTGACGGGCACATGGGGTCATTTTTGCTCTCCCTTACCTGAAAGAACAGAGTTCCAGGAAGAACACTCACCTCGCGGGTGGCCGAGCCCCTGGGGGAGCAGCACAGACCCTGCCCAGGCCATGAACACAGGTTCTCACGCAGTTGTTCATACCTGTGTCCTCCGCTGCCCCGCCCACCACCCACACAGCCCTGGTCACTTCACTTGCCAGCACCGGCAGGGACAGCGCAGCCAAAGCCAGGGGCCACTCAGTGATGCAGCCATGTCCTCACAGAGGACATCTCAGCAAGGTTGGAACTCCAGCTCTAGATGTGACACTTCCACAGGGCCACTCTGCACACAACACCGGCCTACCTGTCCCCAACATCACAGCTGCCAGGGCCTAGCCAGCTGGGTGTGCCACAGAGCACGTCACTTCCCACCACCTTCTGGATGCAGCATCCTAGGGGACCAGTTGCGATGTTTATAAAGTAGCCATGCCACCATGGAGCCAGGCCCACAGACTGAGGTGCACGCACTGACGGCTGGGGTAGGCAGTGGCACACAGTAGAGCTCAGCTTGCTTCCGAAGTCCTTTCTTATTGACTTTGTCCCTCTTCTAAAGACAACACAAATTAGTCCTGGGGGTGCTGCGGGAACTGCAGAGTGGCCTGCTCTGCAGCTCCCTCCCTTTCCTTGGGGCTCCCCACTGCCAGTGCCCTTCCAGTACCTCAGGTCGGGCTCACAGTGGTAGGTGGGCCCTCTGCACACAGGGACAAATGGCTGAGGCACACAGGTGCAGGGAGGGAGCCCATAGGGACCAGCTCTCTGGGAGACCAGCAGAGGAGGCCCCTTCCCACCTCCACCACACCAGGAAGAAGGATACAGAGTATGCAATGTACTTCCAGCTGCTTGGCAGGAGTGGAATGACAATCCCAAAGGTGACGATGGACAAGACCAGGTAGGTGGCCCAGGCCACTGCCTGGAAGGGGTGGAGGGGCAGCGACCAGCCATTCACCCTGGACAGGTGGCATGGCGGGCTCTTCAGGCCCCTGACCTGGGCCTCTGGGAGGACCTGTCGCAGGCTCCTGCTGAAGAGATCCATCTGCAAGACAGGGGGGCCATAAAAACTGAAAGCCTTCCCTCTAAAATCAGGAACAAGACAAGGATGTCCACTGTCCCCACTCTTATTCAACATAGTTCTGGAAACTTTAGCCAGAGCGATTAGACAAGAGAAAGAAATAAAAGGAATAATGATTGGAAAGGAAGAAGTTAAATTATCATTATTTGCAGATGACATGATACTCTACACAGAAGACCCCAAAAACTCCACTAAAAAACTGCTAGATTTAATAAGCAAATTCAGTAGTGTAGCTGGATACAAAGTCAGTACTCAAAAGTCAATAGCCTTCCTGTACACATAACAAACTTACTGAAAGAGAAATTAGGGAAACAATACCTTTCACAATAACATCCAAAAAAATGAAATACCTAGGAATCAACCTCACGAAGGATGTAAAAGACCTCTATACTGAAAACTACAGTACTCTGAAAAAGGAGATTGAAGAGGATATCAGAAAATGGAAAGATATCCCTTGCTCCTGGATAGGAAGAACCAATATAGTGAAAATGGCCATACTTCCAAAATTGTTATACAGATTTAATGCAATTCCAATCAAAATTCCAACAGCATATCTCACAGAATTAGAGAAAACAATCCTAAAATTCATTTGGAATCAGAAGAGACCTAGAATAGCAAAGGCAATTCTGGGCAACAAAGGCAAGGCAGGGGATATCACAATCCCCGACTTGAAATTATACTATAAAGCTACTGTGATAAAAACAGTGTGGTACTGGCAAAAAAACAGACCTGAAGATCAATGGAACAGATTAGAAGATGCTGAAACAACCCCAGACATACTAAGCCACCTTATCTTTGACAAAGGTGCCAAACACATTCGCTGGAAGAAAGATAGCCTCTTTAATAAATGGTGCTGGAAAAACTGGCTCTACACATGCTGAAGATTAAAACTAGATCCATATCTTTCACCATGCACTAAACTAAATTCAAAATGGATCAAAGATCTAAATATTAAAACAGAAACATTAAATCTGCTGGAAGGTAGGATAGGTAAAACCCTTGGAGACATTGGTGTAGGCAAAGACTTTATGAATAAAAACTCAACCGCACGGGAACTATCCCAAAGAATCAATAACTGGGATCTCATCTTATTAAAAAGCTTTTGCACAGCAAGAGAAACCACCAACAGAGTGAAGAGACAACCCACAATGTGGGAAAAAATGTTTGCCAGCTGTTCCTCAGACAAAGGATTACTATCGAGAACATATAAAGAACTCAAAAAAATCAGACCTCCCAAATTTAAAGACCCACTCCAAAAATGGGCATCTGAGATGAATACACATTTCTCAGATGAAGAAATACTAATGGCAAACAAATATACAAAAAAATGTGCAACATCACTAGTCATTCGAGAGATGCAAATTAAAACAACACTGAGATACCATCTCACCCCAGAAAGAATGGCTACTATTAAGAAATCAACTAATAACAAATGCTGGAGGGGCTGTGGGGAAAAAGGAACCCTTCTTCACTGTTGGTGGGAGTGTCGACTGGTACAGCCACTGTGGAAGTCAGTGTGGAGATTCCTCAGAAAACTAGGGTTGGAGGTCCCATTTGACCCAGCTATTCCCCTTCTGGGCATCTTCCCAGAAGAATTAAAAACATCGTACCACAGCGATATATGTGCACCCATGTTTATAGCAGCACAATTTGTAATAGCCAGATCTTGGAAACAACCCAAATGCCCATCAACTGAGGAATGGATAAGAAAGATGTGGTATTTTTATACAATGGAGTACTATTCAGCCATAAAGAAGGATAAACTGGAGACTTTTATAGGTAAATGGATGCAACTCGAGAAAATACTCATAAGTGAAATAAACCAGAAGCACATGTGTAAGCATTGTATTATCTCTCTAGTATGAGAAACTGAAAGAGTAAATAAGATCCAAAATGTACAATAGATATGGTGAATCAAAAAGAAACTGGTCAAAAGGAAAGAGAGACTGGAATAGGGAAAAGAAAGAAGGGAAAGGGAAAAAAATTGTGTATATATATATATATATATATATATATATATATATATATATGATGGTTAAGATAGATACACTACCATTTTTACTTAGTTCATTGAAGAGTAAGGTTTGTGCCAATAATGTTTGGACAATTGAATGCTAATGTCTGGTGTCCTGAATAACTAACTTAAAGATAGTAATACGTAATGTATTAACCATTGTTACCCTCCTATTATGTTGTTTTGAAAATTTGTTCTTCTTTTGATTTGTTTTGTTTTTTCTTCTCTTTAAAAAAAAAAAAAAAAGACAGGGGGGCCATGAAGGGCGGAGCAGGGATGGGCTGTGGGACCCACCAGCCATCATGGGGAACTCCTGGGTCCAGGACCAAGAGTTGACACCTGGCATGGCCCAAGGCCACTGCAGCACACCTGGGTGCAGCTGGAGCAGGCTGGTGTCCACCTCCAGAGGAAATGTGCTTCAGGCCACAGCTGACAGCCCTGGGCACAGCCTCCAGGGGCTCATGGGGCTGCAGAACCCAAAGATACATGCATGTCCACCTGGCTGGGGCCCCAGGTAACCAGGCATGTATGATCTCTGGGGAAGCCCTCGCCAGGCGCCATACCAGGGTAACTCCTGGAACTTGCATATAAACACACTGACCGACTCATTGATGCTGGAAGAAAGCATGGCAGTCCACTGAGGCCACCAAGGAAATGCAGAAAGGAGGGAGTCAGAAAACTAGCTGGCACTGCACCTGCCAGAAACCCCTCCTCAAGCACTCCCTCCTCTGCAAGTGCTGCGAAGAACACAGCGAGAGGCCACAGCAGAGGGCCCTTGGTCATCTCTTCCTCGGAGCCCTGGGACCTCTGGACACTGTGGAGTTTCCCAGGTGAACAGTGGCAGGAGGAGTCCTGTGGTCACTTTGGGCCCAGCAGGGGAGGGTGATGGCTGGCACTGGAACTAGGATGTGGAAGACACCAGTGGCTGGGAGCTGTTAAAGAGGAGCTTTGAGAAATATGGCCTTATGCAAAGCCTTTGCTGTCCCTTTAGGAAAAATCATTTAGAAAATGTAGCAAATGGCACTTTAGGAAGAGACTGAGGAACATTCTGAGACTCTTCTCCCCTGTGAGTTCAGCATCCCCTGGGTTCCCTTGGAGCACACTGTGGCTGCTGGGCTCCTGCACTCTCTAAGTGACCCAGGTGGGTGCGGCCTGTTTGCAGTGGCCTGAATCCATCTGGGGAGCTCCAGGCAAGTGTGCCTATTGTGAAGCTAGACCATGGTACTGGGGTAATAATGTGTACTGAAAAACACAACAGCCCACTAGACACAAACCAGATGAAAATGCCAGCTGACAGAAAGATGCTGCTGAAAATCCAAATTGTACTCTGGAATGTCAGTGGAGTAGTCACAGAGACCAGAGTGGCAAGACAGAGACAGACCATGAACCAAATCCCCTGAAACTATAAGCCAAATTAAACCTTTCCTCCTTTAAATTGTGGTGTCAGGTGTTGTGTCCAACAGGAAAGCTAATATAGAAAACTGGTGTCAGAATCAGGGTCGTGCTGTGACTGTACCTAACCGTGTGGTTCAGAAGCCTTTGTGACTGGTTTATGGGAGGTGTTTGGAAAGTTTGGAGGTGCCAGCTAGGGAAGTCCTAGAATGGTATGAGCAGAGCCTGATGGGTGACCTGGTCAGAGCTCAGAAGACCAGACTGCTACAGAAAGGCAGACAGTAAAGACCAGGCTCATGGGGTTTCAGTGGGGAACAAGGACTCCATTGGCAGTTGGACTAGAAGTCATGTGCACTATGCTCTGCACCCCCCACCACAAATCATCATATTTTGCTCCTATCCTGAGCGTGAGGGAGATGGAGGACTGAGGTGAAGGGTGGTGGACTAATTGATCTAGCATAGGAAATTTCAAGGCAGCCAACACTCAGGCTGTGGCATGGACACTGCTGACTGCTTTTAGCCAGATTTATAGTGCGAACTGAGGTCAAAGAGTAGAGCAGAAAATTTTTAAATTTGGCCCAGAAAGAACCATGTGTAAAATTAGGGCCAAAAGAGGTGTGGCTACCAAAGAGATGAATGCCATTTAAAAGAAACTGCACAGGGATAAGATACAAGATGCTTTGAGGGTATCCCAGAAATCAGAAAGACCCCACCATCACAGGCTGAAAGGTGTAAAATAGCAACATTTCATTTGAGAAGAGGGAGTCTTCCCTCAAGAAGGGCCTACTAGGGAATTCATTCCCTGGCATTCATTTTGTTGTGTTCAGCCATCCAGGCACTTAGAGCCTGCTGCAGCCATGATCCAAAGGGGCCTGGCTACTGCTTCTACTGACAGCAGACCTTGGCATTGTCAACATGATGCTGTTTTAACCAGCATGCCAAATGCAAGATTTGTGGGGTCAGGGTGGCTTCCACCTGGATTATAAGAAAGGCCAAGCAAGGAGTCCCTGCGGGAAGTGTGTGAAGCTGTGGGAATGAAGCCAAAGGTGCAGTGGTGACCCCAGGAATTTGGAGATTTCATGAAATATGGAACACCTGCTAAGAAAAGCTGCAGGCTGTGATGGAGCCAGCCTGAGAGATTATGTGGGCTGCTACCTGCAAGGCCACAGGGGAGGGGCTGCCCAAACTACTGGAACTCTCATCTCACCACCATGTGCCCCAGATGCCAGATAAGGAGCTACAGGGCCTCCTGTTTGCCCACCCTGGTTTCGGTCTTGCTTTGGTTCAGTTCTTTCCTGTTCCCCTATTTGTCCCTTTTGGAATGGGAATGTTTACCCTATGCCATTGCACCTTGGGATTATGCAATTTGTTTTTTATTTTCACAGAGGCTCCCAGCTGAGTTTGCCTTGACTCTCAGAATAGGCTTTGACTTTTGAAAAATGCTGGAACTGTTGAGACTTTGTGGAGGATATTAACGCTTTTTTAATTGTACACAGGACTGTCATATCATGTTAAGAAGAATATTGAATTTGCTGTGGTCCTTATTTGTAGATTAAGTATGGTTTAAGGAGATGTGTCTGGGAGATGGATTGTGATCATTAATCATGATGTGCCAAATGGAGTGGATCAAGAAATGTCTAGGGGATTAGTAAAGTTTATTCCTGGGTGTGTCTGGTTGGGTCAAGGAGGTGTGACCTTAGGTACTCTATATGGTCCATGCCCTTTCCCCTATGGCACTGTTCCCCTGCTATTCTTCCTGTCTGCCATGAACTAAGCATCTTTGCTCTGTCCTACCCTTCCACCATGATGCTTTTGCCTTAGAGCAAGCTGACCATGGACTAAATCACTGAAACTCTGAGCCAACTGAAATTTGTCCTTTTAGTTGTGGATGTTGGGTATTTTGTTTTAGTGACAGAAAAGCTAACATAACAAAGTAACTGGTCAAACATTTGCCCAGATACAGGGCAAGGACCAGGTCAAAGCTTTATTCTGATCTCCAGAGCAAAGTATCTTGTCAAACCTCACTCTGATCTATGCAGCAAGTTACTTGGTTAACCTTTACGCAGACCTCCAAGGCAGCATACCTGATCAAACCTTTACCCAGATCCATGAGCCATGTTACCTGGTCAAATCTTTACCCAGATTTACAAGGCAAAGCACCTGCTTAAACCTGGACTCAGACCTATGAGGCCATTTGCCTGGTAAAGCTTGACTCAGACCTAAGCGGTGGCACCAACACTGGTGTGGCCTCTTCAGTCTCTTCTCAGGGTACAGGATTGGTTGTGGTGGATTCCTCCAGTATGAAAAAGGCACCTAAACTGACCAGAGGGGCTGGACCCCCCAAGGGACAGAAGGACTTCCTTGTGCACCTCTCCTTTTTGGGGGAGTCTGACCCTCCTTTAAACATTTCTGTTCCTGAATTTCAAATAATCTTTCCACAAGTTTTGAATACATGTAAAGGGGAAAATGTGTAATTTTCTACTTTGAGTCACACTTTCTGGGAGGTCAGAAAAACCAGGACCAGAACCTGGATGGTCAGCAGGGTTGGCCTTTCTCCTTCCTACTTCAGAGTAGAAGACCATGTGTACCCTGCAGAGGCAGAGTTGGTTCACTAAGCAGGACCCGGCAGAGGCTGCCAGGCTCCCACCACTTCTGCCCAGCATCTCATCCTATGAGGACTTCATGGGATGCAAAAGGCACTTCCTGGCCTGTCTCTCCTTCTTGTGGACAAGCCACTACAAAGGACCCTTGCTGGGCCAGGCCCTGGAGCAGAACTCTGTCCTGCCTGCTCCAAAGTGATAAATGTCAGAAAAGACCTCAGGAGGACAATAACGCCTCCTGGTCTGGAGGGATGGTGGGGACTCGTGTCCCATGCTCCCACCTTTGGACACTGTCGACCTGGGAATGATGTCCCAGAGGCAGAAAGAGGAACGTGGGCCAGCAGGGCAAGGATGTGCCCCAGGACAGAGTGATAGGGTGCATGCATGAGTGCTCAGCCACAGGGGACAGGGCACTGGGGCCTAACCATGGAGACCTCAGCAGTGCACCAGGTGCCAGGGGCGTGCACCCCTTCCTGCCCAGCCCAGGCTCAACTCTGAAAACACTGCTCTGCAGGACAGCACTCACCTGACACAGTGCACGCACCACAGAGCACCATGCACGGCACAAGGCAACAGGCATGGGACACACCACATGATACCACACAACCACACACAGCACACACACACCACACACAATATGCATTCATAGAGAACACACACCGCCACACAACACACGATACCCCACACAACACACGCATCACATGCAATACACATGCACATAGCACCACACACAGCACACATTAGCACTCACATCACACACATGCAGCACAGTCCTGGACTCCTGACACTCTCTCCCTGCCTGCGGGGGCCTCATGTCCCTCCACACTTGCCCAGTCCGGCTGGGGCCCTTTGTTTACTCATCCCAGAATGCAGGAAAAGGGGGCTTCTGAGGTGTGTGACCAGCCCGGGAAGCAGCACTGCTGGGTTGGGTGGTGCCTAGTGCCTCTCTGGCCCTTGCAGCTCACACATTGTTCTACCCTCCCTGGAGGATCCACTGGGTCCCATGCAGGCATCCATGCTGGATGTCACCATCACAGCCATCTGCCAGTGACACAGCAAGGCTAGCACTCTTGGGCTTCCTAAAGGTACTGCCCCTGCCAGTCCAGTACACAAGTCCAGACAGCTGTGGCAGGGGGCTGTGTTGTCTCCCTTTGTCTGAAGATCTGGAGGCAAACCACCTCTGCACATGCCCAGCACCTGCACACACCTGCACACACCTCTGCCTTCTCTCGGGGTTTCAATACATCGTTGCTTGGCTGGAGTCTAGATGTGGCCCCCACACCAGCCAGATGAGCGGCCACCCTAGGCCTCCCTTTCTTTCAGCCCTCCTGTCTCAGTAGCCCAGAACCCCTCAGCCCCAGACCTTCCTGTGCCACTCCTGCTGCACAGCCCTCTTTGCTGAGCATTACTAGGGAGAAACCCTGGTGCCTCCCGAGGAGTCCACGTGGATTGTGCTGGGTGTGGTGTTTGGACCTCAGCTGGCCTGGTCCAGAGCCTCTACCGTGGGCCCTGGTCAGAGTGAGGTGGGAAGCAGCACCCGCCACCCACAGTAGTGTCCACCCTGACCTCGTACCTCTCCAATGGGCTGAACAGTAAGGTCAGCACCTATCACTGGGAACCGGCCATGTGGCCTCCCTGGTCCACATGGCAGCCACGGAACCCCAGGCGCCTCACAGACCCAGGTGTGGCAGCCACAGAGACATGCCGCAGGGGATGGGGGCAGGGATGGGAACAGACTCAGCTCAGGTGCCCTGTGCAGTGGGCCTCCAACCACTGGGGGGGCCAGGGCTCGACCCCCACACTCTCCATCAGCTATTCCTGCTTCAGGCCAGGCCCTCAAGGCAGATCTGTCACCCAGGCCCAACCGAGCCCACCACCACTGTGCAGGCTGCCTTCTTGACATATGAGTGCTCCATGGTGGGCTGGGGAGCCAGTGTCATCAGCACAGCCTAACCCCACATGAAGGGCGTCTTCTCTCCTGCCCACTCCCCCAAGCTTTCTGCTTTCAGAGTCTGGAATCCTAGACTCAGAGAGTTTGTGGCTCCCTACTATTGAAGCAGTAAATTTTGTCCCTGTAAGTGAAATTTTATAACCTCCTATTCCCATAACATCCTGTTATGTCCAAGCAGGGCCACCAAGATACAAAACTGTCACAGCTTGACAAACTGCCTTTGTTCTCCTTCTGCCTGCCCACCAATTCCATGCCAAAGACCAACCCCCTCGACCAAATGTATAAAAGCTGGAACCTATCCTTTGTCCTTTGCTCAGCCATTTTGGACTTACCAGCTGAGCTGATGTACACCTAAAAATAAAACCCTCCTGTTTCCCATTTGGTCTCTCATGTCTCTTAAATCCCGCAACTTTTTTGGTGACCACAAAGGGACAGGAGACAACAGATTTGCTCCCTCCTTTACCTGCAGGCCCCAGACAGCCTGAGCTGCAGGAGTCCCGAGATATCTGGTGCCACCAGGTGAAACTTTCACTCAGAGAGGAAACTGGGTCTCCCACAGCCAGGAGAACTCTCCCCTGTCAGTGCAAAAAAAACCTGAGGGATTCAGGATGATTCTGGAACCACAACATGCTACAGGACCCTGGTAAGGTTTTGGGGGCCCAAGGGGAAAAACCTGTCCCATTAGGACAAAAAGGGTGCCTGATCACCACCTCTGGTGTACCTAGTAGTCTGATATGGATTAGGTCAGATGAAACCTATACTCCAAGTAGAAAATGTGGGAGTGGCTCACAATGGGAGTACTGAGTAAGCTGACCCAGACCAAAATTGGACCACATTGACACCCCAAAGCAGGAGAATTGGCTCTTAGGGGTGGCGAGGATGTAGGAGTGGCCTGCTGTGAGAGAGGCTCACAGCGGGTCCAAACCAGACTAAGTCAGATGAAACCTACATCCCAAGTAGGGAGTGCGGGAGTGGCCTGCAGTGAGGAAAGCTCGCAGAGAGTGTTGGAATTGCAGTAATGGCCCGCAGTGGGAGGGGCTAGAGAATCCGGCACCTGGATGAAAACAACTGGAAAAGGGGAGGTGTATGAGTGGGTGTGTGAGTGGAATGAAACATGTGAATCTGAACGGTGAGAGGGAAATATATAATTGTGTGTGAGTGAGTGAAGTAAAGTGTGTGAGTCCAAGGTCACCTGGGCTTAGCTGGGGACTGGGGTAGGGAGGTGGTTTAATTGGTCTGAAAACAAAAGTAATTGAGAGAATGATTTGTGCCATAACAGGTAAAGACATGAAAAAGCTGCTTAACTGTAGTGCACTGCAGGCAGTCTGATAGAGAAAAAAAAGGAGCACCCTGTGAAACGGGGCGATTACAGCAACCAGCCCAGATAGGGACAGAGACTAAATGAACACCTGAACAGCCAAGTGGTTGATGGCTGACCTTGGACAGAGGCACAAGGTCAAGAGACTTAGGCCCAGCTGCCCTGCCAAGATTGGAGGGATGAAGCAGGGGTTGTCTTTTCATTTCAAAGAGAGTACAGAGCAAGACAGTGGCTGGGGTCCCCTCCCCCAAGGCCAGTTCTTGCTCAGTGTCAGTAGCCTGGCACTGCCTGCTGGTGTCTGAAAGCCAGAGCAACTCCAGCCTGGGGATGAAGGGCCAAAGTTGGGCCTAAGGAGGTTTTACAGGAGGAATCAAATTACAAATTTTAGCTAATTAGTAAATGTACTTTTAGTTCCAATTTGAGTTGATGTTTTTGCTTAATTTAAAATGTAAAACATTTCTTGTGCATTGCAAAATCTTGAATTGCAATTACAGGGTTAACTTGCTTTTTTCTCTGCCCACTGTTGGTTTAAGACAAGAACACTAATTCAAAGTTACTCAGAGGTTGGCATCAGCCAAATTTACAAGAGAAGAAAAAAGAAGGGAGAATAAAGATACTTTAAAACTCAAGCGGCTGCAGCCAAGTTTGTTGTAGAAAGTTTATAGTAAATGAGAAATAAAATATATTAAGAAGGGTATAAGAGATATACTTTTGCTATGAGAGGATTTTGTATGACAAAGCTGGAAGGCTTACATATATTGAGGAAAAGCTTGTGGAAATAGTTTATTGAAGGAAATATGTATGGTTCCTTGTTAGTTTGGTAAAGCTTGGGTTGTTCCTTCTAAAAACTCCCATGAGGGGGAAATCTGATCAGCCTAAAACAAAAGTGCTTAAAAACATGATTTGCATCACAAAAGAATAGATATGGGAGGGAATGCGTCAAAACCCAGGAGGCCAAACAAAAATCTGATAGGAGGCTCAAAAACAGATCTGTTTACAGCAGTGCTCACAGGAAAAGAGATGAAAATCACTAAGGGGCAAAGACGAGGACACTGACAAAACAGGAGCCAAACCAAGCCAAACTGGGATCTGCCAGTTGACCAAAGCTAGATTGGGGTCAATGTGTGCAATGTAAAAAATATGGACACTGGAAAAATATATGCCCCCAAATGATAACAGAGATAATAAAAACTCCAAAACTAGGAGGCTGCCTGCAAAAGGCTATTGTGCCCAGGAAAAACCCAGATACTGGCCTCATTGGACTGACAAAACTAAAAATTACCAGGACTAGGCCAAACCAGGTTCCATCTCCTTAGGCACCCAGGAGCCCATGGTCACAATGAAATTAGGGAGCCAGTTGGTGGACTTCCTGGTAGATGGTAGATCTGAACACTCAGTAATGACACAGCCCATTGGGCTGTTATCCAAAAGTCATGTGACTATTGTTAGAGCCACTGGGGTCCCAAAAAGAGGCCATTTTTCTGGTATGAGAATTATAACACAGGAAAGAATAGAAGTCCAACATAAGTTCCTGTATCTTCCAAACTGTCCTGCTGAAAAGGGACCTACTCCAAACTATAGGCCCAAATTACCTTTGGGCCCCAGGGATTTAAAAAAAGACAACACAGCACAAAGCTGACATTGAAGAGTGCCTCACCCAGCTGTGCAAGACATCAAAGAGTCAACTCAAGTGACAAAAAGGGCTGATGGAGAACGCACTGAGGCAATGGCAACAAATAAAAGAAGATCCTCGCACTGAAGGTGAGCTTTGAGAAAGCTACTGCCAGCACGACAGAGCTGGGACTGGAGCTGGGACACATACACAGCAATGCCAAAAACACACTGCACAGCAGGAAACCAATAAAACTGGAGCCTGCTCAGCAGTGATGGTTGGCAGTGGAGAAAAAAAAACCAAAAAACAGCAGCACTGTGAGGCTGAAGAACATATACAAAAGAACCTGACAACTGAGGAGAAAGCTGCAAGGCAGTGCAAAGCTGTGCTGGAGGAAGTCGAGCAACTCCAGACCTAGGTGAAAGAGGCCCAATGCCTGCGGAAGCAAACAGAATAAGAGTCAACTCAACAGCTACAGCTGACCCAAGAGCTGCCTAGAAGCAACTACAGACAGAGGAAGAAAACACATGAGCATGCTGGAGCAGTTACATGGCTAGACAGAGGCAGCTCAGCAGTGACTGAGGAAGCTGAGGAAGCTTGAGAATATGCTGAGCATAAGACACACAGTCCCGCTGGCAGGTGAAAGAGATGGAGTTACTAAAACAGTTGACAGAGACACACGCCCAGGCCAAAGTACAAGTGGAGCTGGAAGCACAAAAACTACAACAGCATGTACAAGAGGAGATGACATGGCAGAAAAAAACAACAGTAGACATGCAAAAACACAGTATCTAGAAAGAGTTGCAACATCTGTGGCAGAGTTCAGAGGCAGAGATCCAAGCCAAGACCCAACAGGTGGAGATGACAAAACACAACAGGCTCCACATCAAAAAGGAGATCCACGTGGTATGCCTACAGCTGGAGACAACTGAGCACCATCTAAGGATGAGCTCCGGGCTCTATGTATATGGATGGAGGAGACAAAACCCAAAGGCAACAAGCACAAGGGGAGGCTAAGCACTTGTGGAGACAAATGTCAGAGGAGAGCCAACACAAGCATCAAGCAGAGGCAAAACTGGACCTGTGTGTGAAGACTAAAGCTGAGACAACTAAAACAAACAAACAAAACAGAGGGCTCTACAGTCATTGGAGGAACTGCAACTGCAGGCCAAGGAGGCAGAGAGGCAGCTGCGGCAGACAGAGACAGAGCAAACATGCCAAGTACAGGTAACCCTAGAGACAACTCAATGTAACACAGACACAAAGCTATAAGGCAAGTATGCCTCCTTTGGGAAAGAAAAAAAAAAAAAAAAAGACTACACAGCTAAATCACACCCTGCAGGAAAAACACATAACAAAGGCCCAGCTGCAGGAAAAAACAAAGCAATGGGCACAACAGCAGACAAAAATGCTAAACGTGCTCATGAAAAGGCTGAACAGGGACTGGAGTGCTGACAACTAAAAGCCAATGAGACACTGAGGCTATGGCTCCAAGCAGAGGAGATAACACAACAGAAGAGCTTGACACAGGCCAAAGCCAAGAAAAAAAAAAAAAATGGAGACTGTATTTGGATAAGCCACCAAATGGGTGAGAAAGAAGCTCCTCCTCTGGAAATCTGACCAGGAAAAAACATTTAAGCAAATCAAAGAGGCTCTGACTCAGGCCCCAGCCTTAGGACTAGCAGATATAACCAAGCCTTCCTTCCTATATGTCCATGAAAGAAAAAAAAATGGCCATAGGAGTCAACCTAGGTCATGGGATCCTGGCATCACCTGGTGGCATATTTGTCAAAGCAGCTGGACTCTATAGCCCTAGACGGCCTCCATGCTTCAGAGCACTCACTGCCACTGCCCTACTGATGCAGGAAGCTGACGAGTTGACTTTGGGACAACTAACTATTCAGGTACCACATTCAGTTATAACCTTGGTGGACCAGACAGGACACCATTGGTTGTCAAATCCAAGGATGGCTCTGTATCAGGGGCTTTTCTGCAAAAATCCCCACATAACTCTGGAGACAATGAACACCCTTAACCCAGGTACCTGTGCCCACTCAAACTGGGAGTTTCCCTACATAACTGTATGTTTATGGTAGAAGGGGCCCAACAAACAGGATATGCCATGGTGACTCTAGACTCTGTGGTAGAGGCCCAGCCTCTGCCTACCAGAACCACAGCCCAGCAGGCAGAGTTAATGGCCTTGACAAGGGCTCTTTCGTTGGCAAAAGACAAAAAGGCTAACATCTATACTGATTCCAAGTATGCCTTTGCCATGCTACATGTTCATGGACTATATACAGGGAGTGAGTGCTCCTGACTGCTGGGGGAAAAGAAATAAAATACAAAGAACAAATCTTACAGCTCCTAGATGCTGTATGGACATCAAAACAAATGGCTGTTATACAATGCAAGGGACATCAACAGACGGGTATGATAGAGGCCAAAGGAAACCATAAGGCAGACAAAGAATCAAAATGGGCCGCTATGATAGCCCCACCACCCAAAAGGGGGGTCCCAGCCCTGCCCCTAATCCCAGTACCCGCACTCCTGGAGACTATAAATTACACTTCAAATGAGAAGATATGGTTCATCTGGGAGTCTGGGGCTTGTATCAAGGGAGAATAGCGGACATTCTCTGACAGAAGGCTGACTGTCCCTGAAATGATGGCCCCTAGGTTAGTGAGGCAATCCCATCAAGGGTCTCAGATGGGAAAAATGGCACTAGAGATGTTACTAATTCATCACTTCTACATGCCACAGCTCACTGCCATCACTCGAGCTATTTGTGAACAGTGCCTAACCTGTGTGCAGAACAACCTAAAATGAGGGCCCACCAGGCCCCCAGGTATCTGAGATGTACCTGCTACCCCATGTAAAAACTTGCTTGTGGACTGCACTGAGCTGGCCCAAGCGGGATACTCAACATATGTTGATGCTAGTTTGTACCTTCTCAGGGTGGGTGGAAGCCTTCCCCGCCTGGACAGAAAAGACACTAGAAGTTACAAACGAAGGTGCTGTTAAATAACATCATCCCAAGGTTCAGCCCCCGCCTAACTTCGGGGCCGAACAATGGGGCCAGCATTCATAGCTGAGATAGTTCAGGAGCTTACACAGATGTTAAAAATAAAATTGAAATTGCATATGGCCTACTGGCCTTAGAGTTCTGGAAAGGTAGAGTGCATGAAATGGAAGCTCAAACAACTGCTGAAAAAGTATTGTCAAGAAACACATTTGAGATGGGACAAAGTCCTGCCCATGGTCCTCCTCTGTGTCTAGTGCACCTCCCTCCCAAACAAACTGGGTATTCCCCTTACAAATCTCTGTCGGCCAGCTGCCCCCAATCACAGGTAAAATTAAGGGTGAGCTCAGTAAAATAGAAAAATTGACCCTAAGGAGACAAATACAGGTTTTGGGAATAGCCATGCCAGAAATCCATGGCTAGGTAAGAAAAAAAAATGTCCATAAATCTGACAGACCCAGCACATCCATTCAAACCTGGGGACTTTGGCTCAAGAAATAAAATCTGACAACTCTGGGGTCCACATGGGATGGGCCTCCCACTCTAATACTGTCCACCCCACTGCTGCTAAAGTTACAGGAACTGCACCTTTGACCCACCAGAGGTGACAGAAGCCAAAGGCCCACGACAGGTGGACCGATCAGCAGGATCCAGTCTACCCAAACCAGCTGATCATGCAGTGAAATCAGGCCAGCACTGGAGACAACAGCTTGCTCTAGTCATCCGGGAAGCTGACTAGTGTATGCATGGCTGAAGCTTGAGGATCCACATGGGGGTACAAGGACAACCTAAGTCTCTTTTCCTTTTTGCTATAGTTCTCTTCCCAATAGGGAGCCATCCCCCCCATAACGAGGGAAATGATAATGACAGTGATGCTTTCTATTAAAACTCGTTTACAGAAAGCATCAAAGAGGGGAATGATGTAAGCGAAATTTTATAACCTTCTATTCCCATAACATCCTGTTATGTCCGAGCAGGGCCACCAAGACACAAAACTGTCACAGCTTGACAAACTGCCTTTGTTCTCCTTCTGCCTGCCCACAAGTTCCATGCCAAAAACCAACCCCCTTGACCAAATGTATAAAAGCTGGAACCTGTCCTTTGTCCTTTGCTCAGCCATTTTGGATTTATCAGCTGAGCTGATGTACACCTAAAAATAAAATCCTCCTGTTTCCCATTTGGTCTCTCATGTCTCTTAAATCCCACAACAATGGGGGCTCTGCAGACTATCTGAATGCACACTTGTGTGTGTGTGTGTGTGGGGGGTGATACATCCCCTTTTTGTCTACTGTGGCCTCTCTGGTGCCACGTCCCGACCAGGCCACCTACAGCAGGCCATCAGCCAAGGCCACAGTGTCTGGCTCAGCCATCTAAACGTGTGCTGCTCGGGTCTGCTGGTGACTGGCAGCAGCTGTGTCAGGGCATGCAGCAGGCATAGGAGTCTGGACCAGCAGCTACAGCTGTGGACACAGGAGTGGCTCATGTGGCTGGCAGCTGTGATGGCCTTGGGCTCCCTGGGACCCAGGGCCTTGTTCTGGATGGCCTGGGGTGGGGGCAGCTGAGTCTCAGCTCCTTGCCATATGCTGAGCCCCAGTGTGACAGTGGGCCTCTCTCACTGTGGCTTGTCCTGCTCCTGCTGGGCTCCAGCTTCTTCCATGGGTCAGAAGTGAGTGCAGTCCTGGCCCCACACCAGTCCTGCATGGAAGTAGGCATTCCAGATGTTTTCCTGGTACCAGGGTGGCCGGCCTGTGCTCATGACTACACATGAGGCCCAACAGCTGTGGCAGCAGGCTGCATTGGCTTATTTTGTCTGAAGATCTGCAGGCAAAAAACCCCTGCACATACCACACACCTGCACATGCCTCACCTGCACACTCACACACCTGCACACACCTCACCTGTATACTGATAACCCACCCACACCTCACTTGCACACACCTCACCTGCACACACACACACCCCACTTGCACACTCTCCACACTCCACACTTCCCCACAGACCAACAGCAGAAGAGGGTTATGGCTTGTGTCTAGATGTCCCCCCAAAGCCTCATGCAGCCATTGGTGGGGCCTTTTCAAAGGTGGCTGGATCTAGAGTGTGTGACCCTGGGATGGATTCATGGTGCAATGCTAGGATCAAGGGCACTAGGATTAAGGGGGTGAGTGCTACCAGTCCTGAGTAGCCTGGATAAGATATAAGGGATAGAAAGAGTTGGTTGTCTCTTGCTTTTGCTATCTTCTGCCCACCATGAACTGTTTCTCCTCTGTGATGCCTGTCTTACCACACTGCCTTGGAGCCAGCTAGTTATGAACTGACCCTCTACAAACTGTGAGCCAAAATAAACCTTTTCTCTAACTTTGGGTGTCAGGTATTTTGTCTCAGCAATGAGAAAAGTAACTAAAACACAGGTGACCCTTCTGCTTCTTCTTTGCCCCCAACACTGAAGGCCGTACTGTGAACCTAAACAGGTCCCAGGGCAGGGTTGGCCTTCCCCAAGGCACAGGTGCAGGGTTCTGTACCTGGAGGTTCACACCAGCCAGCCAGGGCCAGGCCGAGGCAGAACTTGCAGATAGGAAGCCTGCCTCGATTTCCTCATCTGGGACAAACCTCTGAGGAAGCCGTGGGATAGATGTTGTGCTCACGGCTCCACAGATACCTGAGTGGCTGGTGCCCCAGCAGGCTGGATTGTGGCAGAGGGGTCAGGGGCTGGCCCTGGGCCACATATCAGCAACCCCCACCCCACGCCTGTTTCCTCACTGACATAAGCAGACTGATGTGTGGGGCCTGGCCTGGGAGGCAGCTGTGGGCCTTGCAGCCCACCGCTGTCCTTGGGCTATGACAGCTGCCCTGTGCCTCAGCTCTGGCCCCCTCCCCTCCACAGCCCAGACTTAGGAGACATAGCCAGGGGCACAGCCTAGAGAGGGACCAGAGGTGGCCTCCTAGGTTGCAGCCCCATGCAGTTGAATTAACCATGTCCACTGGGATCTCCTGAAACTCATTTCCTGTTAGAGATGTGTGTGGCAGCCCCTTCATGCCCTGCCCTCATTCTGGCCCCTGATCAATGACACTGCTCACAACAGCAGCCACCTTGAGGCCACAAGAGAAAGGCCCATGGGTCAGAACCACTGAACTGTGTTACGGTTTAGCTCTAAAATGTCCCCAAAGGGATGGAAGGGATGGGTCACCTGGGTGACCTGGAAGGGTGTGTTCTCATCCCTGTCCTCCCTGCTTGCTGCTTCCTGGCCACCATGTGGTGAGCAGCTTTCCTTTGCCATGCCATTCTGCCACCCTGTTTGTGCCCTGGAGTCAGCCAGCCATGGACTGAATCCCCAGAAATCGTGAGCCAAATAAACCTCTCCTCCTTAGGGTGTCAGGTGTTGTGTCCCCATGACCGGAAGGTAACTAAGGCACTCGAGGACAGCATCAGACAGCATTGGCCACCACGGTCCACCTCTACAGCACTGCTTCACTGCATGTGGGCCAAGTGGCTGGGGCCCACAAGCTGTCACCGAAGATCAGAGGGTACTTGAATCCAGGAAACAGAAGCCCATTCTGGAGAGCTCTTCCCCACCAAGCCCTCTGGTTCCAGCTAGCAGGGGACCTGTGGAGAGGGGTGTGGTCAGTCTTGGGGGCCCAAGGCTCTGAGGCAGCAGCAGGGGTCCTTGGTCCCTGGGGACTGCTCCCATGTCCTGGACACAGATGGGTCCCCTCAGAACTCTATAAAT
This sequence comes from Erethizon dorsatum, assembly GCA_028451465.1. Lineage (NCBI taxonomy): Eukaryota > Metazoa > Chordata > Mammalia > Rodentia > Erethizontidae > Erethizon > Erethizon dorsatum. The sequence goes on from CM051833.1 coordinate 53,533,117, forward strand.
TGTCACAAACCCCCTCTCAAAGTCCCTACCAGGCAGTAGTCCAGCATGGTGAGCCCACCCACAGAGCAGCTAGGGCTCCTATAGCTGCAACAGGAAGACAGGTGGAGCCAGCAGCGCAGGGCAGCCTGTGATCCACATGGTTCAGCCCCTCCCTCCTCCCTCACTTCCACTAACCCCATAGTGCCATCCTGAGGACGGCCAGCCTTGGGTTCCCATGACGAGAGGTGAGCTTGGTAAGAGCCAGACTTCCAGGTAGGGGCAGTGTGGCCACCTCCACGGCCACAGCACCAGATCCCCTGTGGTCGGGCTGTCCTGTAGGGACCTTGCGGTGCCTAACCTTGCCCAGAAACCTCATCTGTGGTAAGAGCCAAGGGACAGCTGCCCATGACTGCCTGTCCCTACCCACCCAGGCCAGACCCCTCCTGTGACCCTACCAGACAGCAGTACTGGGAGGCTGTGTGGGGTCAGTGTGTCTCTGGCCAGTTCCTCCTTCGGCCAGGCCTCCCAGGCTTCCTGCAGGCACCTACACATTCCCTGGCCTGCCACCTGGATGTCAGTGTCCAAGAGAGGGATCTCATGTTACCAGGCCCAAGTGGCCCAGGCAGGCCTGATGCAGAAGAGCAGGCTGCCCACTGGGGTCTCAGGCCCGGAGCACTCCTGACAGCACAGGAGGCTATGGATCTGAGGGAGATGAGAGGCATGATCATGAAGGACAGGAACCCGAGGCATGCCCTGGGCACAGAAGGCACCCATCCCACAGGACTCTGACATAGGCTTCCTGACCTGCATGGCTGCCAGGCTGCCTACCATGGTGCAGTGACGCCGAGAGTGCGGCCACAGCAGCCCCTCTGCTGCGCCTCCTAGCACAGCCACCACCCCGGCTGAGCACACTTGCTGGTCCATGTGGTGCAGGGTACCGCAGATCCATGGGTGCTGACAGAGAAGCTGTGAGATGTGCATCCTGGTCTCCATGTCTGAGAGGCCCCATGGCCTGTGGGTGATGTTTCCCTCACCCCAGTCAGCTCTTCTGACCCAGGCCTCCTGCAGGCCACACCTGGAGGCCACCCCAGCCCTCCTCAGGCTCCACCCCAGAGCAGCCGAGCAGTGGCATCAGTGGCAAGGGCCACACACAAGAACCCCACGGCAGAAGAGGGAGCCGGGCACAGGAGGGCACCTGTGTGTGACCGCAAGTGTGAAATCCCCACATGCCAGTCCAACCACCAACTGCCAGGGAACACGGCGTTTCTCTCTAGGGTGACAGAATGTTCTAGAACATGACAAGAGGTGGTGGCTACACAACAGTGTGAAGACACCTAACACCACTTGACCATGCACCTTAGAGCAGTGAATGCCAAGCTTTATGTTGTGCATTTTACAAAATTAAAAATAAAAAGGTTTTTTGGGGGGGGAGGCACTGAGGTTTGAACCCAGGGCCTTCACACTGAGTTACATCCCCAACCCTTTTGAGACAGGTTCTCACTAAGTCACTAGGATGCCCAGGCAGGGCTTGAACTTGCAATCCTCCTACCTCAGCTTCCCGAGAGCTGGGACCATGGGCACGTAATGCAGTACATCTGGCCAAAAATAAAGTAAGCCCTGGGCCACCGGCCTTTCCTGCTTCACGGAGAAGGCATCAGGACACTCCGTCCTCGCCGTTCCGTCTGTACTCCCAGCAGGGGAACAGCTGATAGGGTGTGACCCTTCCCATCTGCAGCACAGGACACTGCCCTCAGGGGGAGCCTGTGCCCCCACAAGCCCGGGCTCAGGGTGGTCTGTCCCACAGGGCACACAGTGTGCATCACCCTGAGCCTGTGTCTGCTGTGTGGAGAATTCAGAGTGGCAGCAGCTCCTGCCTCAGGACCTGCTGCAGGACAGGGCTGTCTGTGTCCAGCAAGCCCCACCCTGGGTCCTGCCCAGGGCTGGCCAGCACAGAGTGCAGCTCCAACACCGCCTCTCCCAGCATCCCTGCTGGGGTGCCAGCCCAGGGATGGGGTGTGAGGCATGGAGCCAGGGAGCACCTGGGGCCAGGGTGCTGTGGCTCTGCTTATGGCCAGGGTCTTGCCTCCCGGCCCCGTGAGGACGCAGCTCTTCTAGGGTGCAAGCCTGGCCCCACCTGACTCAGTCACACGGCTCTCGGGCTCCTTCACCAACATCCAGAGGAACCTCCGCAAGGATCTTGAGAGTCCAGCCACCTCTTGCCTGCCATGGGCAGCCATGCTGGTGTCTGGCGCTGGGCGCTGCCCGCGGGGCCCTCCATCAGGCTTCCTCTTAGGACCAAGCGTCTGTCCTCTCCCAGACCCCAGACGGCAAGTTCTTCACATTCATGTTCCCAGCATGAAGGAGGCCTGTGGGACACACAGGCGTGCTATGTCACAGCAGGGCAGGGACAATCACATGCTTGCCAGCTCGGAGTCTCTACTTTATTGGCATCTATGTCCAGAGCAGTGTGTGGTACACATGGGCATCCAACAAATATATCTAGGTACAGACGTTTCGCTGCACTTGACGCTGATCTCATGGCCGTCGCTGCCTGTCTTCCAGTATGACACCTCCCTCCCAAGGCAGGGCAGGCACAGATGTAGGCTGCCCACTGGCCTGTCCCTCAGCCCCTGGACAGCTCTCCATGCTTGTGGTCCATACCCGTGTGGAGGGGCCCAGCTGGCTGAAGCTGGGGGCATCACAGAGCTGCACGGCTGGCTGCAGCTGTGACGCTGGGTCTCTGACTGACATGAGGCACGATGGTACAGACAGGCCACCATTCCCTGGGCCGAACTGCAGGCTAAAGGGGACAGGTACAAGTCTTTCAAGACGACTTTATAAGCAAAGCGAACTACAACACACAAGAAACTTAAGACTACCTACAAGCTAGTTCTTCGCAGAGGCTGCTGGTTCTGGAGACTGAAGGAATTCATAAGGGTCGTGGGTCACATCCTGCTGCTCCCCAACACTAAGGTGAGAAGGGCTTCCTGCAAATTGTAGAAAAACATGGCATTTCAACAGACAACACGGATTTGCAGTGCCTGAGAAGCCAGCAACGTCTGTGTGACTGCTGGGAACAGAAGATGTCCCCTCCTGGGCTCCCGGAGACTCAGGGCTGCCCGGGACATACTGTAGGCACCTGCCTGGCTGACAGCCTGACCACAAAGTGAAAGGGACCCAGAGCACTGCTCTTCCTCAGAGGGCTGCAGTCAAGCCTCTCTGACACCTCCTCCTCAGAAAAATGTCAAGAGTCATTCTGTCCATGGAGTAATTCAGTACTTACTTGCAAAAGCAAAAAAAGTACAGTACTAGGGTCTCGGGAGGCAGCTCAGGGGTACAGCACTTGCCTAGGATGCATGAGGCCCAGGGTTCCCTCCCCAGCACGAGACAGAGAGAACTGAAGCACGTTAAAAGGACCCCCAGGGCCAATATCCAGTGTCCCTACAGCCAGGGGCTGCCAGTGTGGCCCTGTCTCTCCTTGAATATGAGATTCCCTGGCAGGTACAGCCATGTGCTCTTTCCAACAGAAACACTGAAAGTGAGGGGCCACCAAGAACATGGCACTCGGGCCGGTGAGATGGCTCAGCGGCGTAAGCGCCTGCCTTGCAAGCGCGAGGGCCCGAGTTCGACTCCCGGAAACCACATACGAAAAAGGGGCCGGTGATATCGCTCAGCGGAACGGGCGCCTGCTGGCGCGCGAGGTCCTGAGGTCGACCCCCTGGTACCCACAAAAAAAAAAAAAAAAAAAAAAAAAGAACACGGCACTGGCTGACACACAGACTAAAACTGGGAAGGGCAGAGGAGCCAGGGACAGCTGGAGTGACACAAGCACCTACAGCCTAACCCAGCTCATCTCGGCAGCACTTGCAGCTCCTTGCTGGGTCTGCGCCGACCAAGGAACCTGGGAGCTCACAGGATACAGAAGGCACAAGCACAGCTGCCCGAGGCCACGCCAAGATCCTGTGCAGAGCCATGCTCAGCCCTGGGCTTGATCCAGGGCCACACGCCAGCCTTTGTCCACATCAGCTGCCACCGCCCACACGGGAGGCCTACCCGAGGGATGCTGCTCCCTCTCGGAAGCATTGGACAGGGAGCTGAGGTTGGAGGATGGCCGGGAGCCACCTCGCTCTGCCTGCGCTTCATGCAGATCCTGCAGGAGCTTCGCTGTCTCATCCAGGTGCAAGTGGCCGTCATCGTGGTCCAGCTCCTTCTTCACCTTCCCTGTGTGAACAGAGGTGAGTGGATGGCCTAGGCCACAGGGCCACTGTGCGCTGGATGGTGACCCTCTGCCCAGGACCACCACCTCTTGTGAGGTCACTGCTACAGGAGCTCGGCAGAGGGCGCTCAGCTCCAGGATAGCAACAGTTACACAGTGACCTGGGGAGCAGTGCCCAGCGCCCTCACACGAGCAGAGAGCCACACAGAATCCCAGCCGCCTGATGCACAAACACCGCAGGGGGACCTTGGCCACAACGCCAACCTCCTACTCTCAACGAGAAACTTACCAGAGGGCAACAGTGGCCACCCCAGCTCATGGCCACTGCCTGAGGCCTGGTAGCTTCACTGAAGGTCAGAAAAGATGGGCAACCTGGACAGCGCAGGACCTATGCCCTCCGCAGTCCTAAAATGAGCCCCCTGCAGACCCAGCCTCAGCCTAGCCTGCTTCCCATCAGCCTCCAATCGCGCCCCACATCATTTCCTCAGGGCTGATGCGTTTTCGTGTCTCACAGAATTTGAGGGACCAATACACCATGGTGCCATGGGGATGGCAGTGGGGCATCCACATGAGAAGCTGCACAGGAAGCGCCCAGGACTCACCCAGAGAGCTAAGCATGGAGATGTCCAGGGAGACGTCAGAATATGACTTCATGGACACAAAATCCAGAACAGAGCCACTGCTGTCTCCCAGCGAGTCCCCAACCTACAGAAGACCAGACAAACATCAAGCTTAAGTGATGCTGAAATAAACGTCATACGAAAAATGCTACTTCATGCCAGTAACAGCAGTCATTGCATTCTGCAGGGGGACAGACTGAGCCTTGTCCTCTGGAGCTCCAGTCCAGGGCCAGCGGCTCAGGTCATGAACAGATGTGCAAGGTGCATCCAGAAGAGTCTACTCAGAGCAACACAGCAGCGGTAACTGTGCTGACAACAGGCCTCTGCTGCCCTCACAGAACCAGGGTGCCATCATGCCCAGGAAGACAAGAATCTCAAGGCCTGGGCATTTTCCAGGCATGAGGTAGTGAATTCCAAATCCAAGGCCTCTTTTCCTCCTCAGTGAGGGGCACCCTGGAGGGGTACCCACAGCCACGCAGGCTCGCTCCAGCCACTTCCCTACTGTCCACCTGTCCTCAAGCCCCACCAAGGCCTCTCTCTCCAAGTGCCCAGGGACCTGACCCAGCTCTACACCTGCTGGGGGCACACACAGCACTGCCAGCCAGGCTCCACCACACACCACACCTGTTTGGCCACCCCCAACCTCTGATAGTGCCTGTGCAAGCGGTGCTCTAAAATTTCTGTTTCTAGACTTGGGAAGGAAGTGCTGTGGCTCCACCCTTCCCCTCAAGTCACCCAAATGGTAGGGAGGGGCACTGCCATTGAACGTCACTCCTCAGACATGAGCTGTCCCCAGTGGACGACAGGAAGCTGCCTGCCACACCATTGCTAGGGCAGCCCTGCCCTGCCCGCAGGAATCCGATCCGGCTCTTTGCTCCTCCAGAACCCACCTTCACTTCATCCGCAGCTCGCACGGGCACGTTCCTCCGCTGCAAAGAACAAGGTGGACACTGGTTTGTGGAGAGCAATTCCACACGAGGGGCAGTTTGTTCCCCTGTGCCCTGCTTGTCACAGCCTCGCTACACCATGGGGGAGGGGTCTTGCCAAGCTCTTCACAGCTGGCAGTGCAGGTGGCTGTGCCAGAGGGGACAAAGGGGCGGGGGGGATGTGAGGGCAGGTGGGTTCCCAAGGCTGTCAGCAGCTGAGGGTTTTTAAAACAAAAAAGGGGAACTCGGGGAGAAAACAGGCCCAGTGGCTTAAACTCAGGTGTGACCAAGCGCAGAGCCTCATGGGAGTGCTGTCAGGACAGGTGTGCCTGGCAGCCAGACCCCTGGCAGCGCCTTAAGGGCGGAGAGGGCTGCACGTCCTCCAGTGCCTTCGTCTTGTTTTTTTGTTTTTTTTTTTAAAGTTAGAATGTTACATTTATTTTAACACACCTGAATTCAGGGTGGAAAGGTGAAACAAATACAGCATAATACACACAGTGTAGCAAAGATGCAACCTTCCCAAAAATCATGCTGTAGAAAAGATAAAGAATGACACAATGGGGAGCAGGCCTAGTTTAATCAAGAAAGTTTCATGATATTTGATTTTTAACCCTAGGTAAGTACAATAATCTCCAAAGGATTTGGCAATAATTTATTTATTTTTTCTATTTCCAGTCTTCTAAAGTAGACACAGATTTGCTTACAATAAAGCTAACATTAAGAACACACAGAACATGAGCACAACGATAAATTAAATCCAGCAATCCAGAGTAACGAAGGGCAAAAGACACTGAATAGATGCCTTCGTCAGAAAACTGACCACCCGAGGTGACACCTGGAGTCCTCATGCTGGAAAAGTAACAACAGCTTAGTGCACCAACTCTGTGGGGTTTATAATTGTACCTTATTCTCTATTTATTACTTAGGAACAATTTATACAGTTAAGTGGTCTTTATAGACAATCTGCATCCATCAAAATAACATATTCTACAACAGTGTAACTATAAGGCCACAATATCTCTTTTGGGCAAGCCCCTTATTGTAGTGATTTTTTTGTTTGTTTGGTTTTGTTTTTCTTTTTTCTTTTTTTTTTTGTGGGTACCAGGGGGTCGACCTCAGGACCTCGCGCGCCAGCAGGCGCCCGTGCCGCTGAGCGATATCACTGGCCCCTTTTTCGTATGTGGGTTCCGGGAGTTGAACTCGGGCCCTCGCGCTTGCAGGGCAGGCGCTTAAGCCGCTGAGCCATCTCACCGGCCCTTTTTTTTTTTTTTTGAGACAGGACCTCACTACATAATTCAAGCTGGCCTTGAACTATGTAGCCCAGGCTGGCCTCAAACTCATAGTAATCCTCCTGCCTCAGCCTCCCAAGTGCTGGGATTATACACCTGCGCCACCACGCCCAGCAATGTAGTGATTTTAATATCAATATTATTCATCCCTTGAAATATAAAGTGTTTTAACTTAATTAAGGTTAGACATTTTTAAATACCACATACCTCCTGACTAGTATATTAAAATTATTTATACTATTTATATCTAATATCCAAAAAAATTCACTATTGAATTCTTACAGTACATATTAGTCTGCCATGCTTACTAATTGACCCCATAGGTATAATTATAGATCAGCATGATTTTAGTGTCTATTCTTTCACTTTACTAATCAGAAACACAGCACATGCAGAACAAGTGGTGCAGCCTCCCAGCGATCATGGTAGCTCTTCAACTTAGCTGTCACAGCTCAGATACAAATCGCTACCACGTCAGCAAAGCTAGATCCAATTCTTCATCGACAAGTGCTGGTGGAGGCTGTCAGATGCCTTCCAATGTAGATCCCAATTCGATGGCTAGTAGATGAGACAGCAATGGAGACAGAAGAAAAACCTTCAGAAATTCTGAGAAAATGCCCCTTTCTTCCTAACACTCGTGTTTCTCATGCTGAGAGTAGCTGTGCGCTTCAGGTGTTGAAAAAGGAGCTCCTTGGGTATATTTTCTGGCCGACTTGACCCGTCCCATATCCAGTCTGAACTTTCTTTAAGATGCTTTCAACTTCTTTCCTTCTCTCAATATAATCCCCCTCGGACTGAGAGCTGCTCTTTTCTCCAGTGCTCTGTGTATCTGTTTCAGAAGCTCTGTTAGTAACTTGTGGCATCTGTGAGAGAGGTGGACTGTCACAGCGAGAACTCTTGGAGCTACTCTGTCTGGATTCATGCTGGGCACCTAGCAGTATTTTTTTCCATGTCACCATAATAAGTAGAAACTGAGGCTGGAACATTGCCTCCATCCCATTATTGCTGACCTGCAGTTCTACCCAGGAGCCCTGCAGATTCCCTCCCTGCAGCCTGGGGACCCCGCTCTGCAACATGGCCCCAGAGGCTACTCAACCCTGGGGGTCCGCGCCCAGCTGCGACAGTATCTTGGTGGCAGTCACACAAGAGCAAGCATGCCGTGGGCCTGCAGCTCTGCCCGCCTTCGTCTTGTGCTGCAGCAGAAGCATTCCCTTGGAAATGCCTTAGTTTTGTGAAGATTCCTCATGAACAGGCATTCAGTGTGCACATTCATATCTGTGATCTTTGTCTCAAACAAGGCTTCTCAGATTCAGTTACCTTGTGATTTCCACCAACTTTTCATTACAAATGTGGCCATCATTTTAAGGTCTCTTTGCTCATAAAAGGTTTCTGTTGTATTACACACTTTATCATTTAATGCTGTAGAACACCTGGAATTATTCAACTCTAACGCCAGCACACTCACTCTCAGAAAAGTGGTCAAACTGGAGTCCACAGCTAGCCGACAGCGTGACCTCATGTCAGGGCCACAGGGAGCAGCCTCCTCCTGCTGTATTGCAGGCAAGGCGACGTTGTGCACTGAGCCTGGCTGCCCACCTGCACGAGGACGGAGCCAGAGTGGGCGCTGAGCTCACGGCTGGGGCAGAGCTCTGCCAGGGATTGTGGCACCAATGGTGAGACTCAGTTCAGGTGAACCACCAGGCGTGTCATGGGCCAAGCACTCTGAGAGCCCACGTGGACAGAGGTCCACCCAGCCAGCACAGAGACCCCACAAGAAACTTGGGCCACCAGAAGAGACCCGAGGTGCTCCTCCTTAGCACCGAGGCTGAGCTACCCTACCACAAAGGCTACCCCAGACCAGCCCTGCAGTGTCTTTTGTTTTTGTTTGTTGGTTTTTTTGTTTTGTTTTGTTTTTGTTTTTTTGTCTTTTTGAGATAGGGTCTCGCTGTGTAGTTCAGGAGAGCCTTGAACTCACTTTGTAGCCCAGGTTGGCCTTGAACTTGCACTGATCCTCCTGCCTCAGCTTTCCAAGTGATGGGATTACAGGAGTGTGCCACCACACCTGGCTAGTGTCAAGTGATGCCCAGTAACCTAGCTTTCTGCCAAAACAAATGTGAATATCCTTCAAAAGACAATAAAATCCAACCAGTCCTGGGCTAGGGATGTAGTTCCAAGGTTCGGTGCTTGCCCAGCACGTACAAGATGCTGGGTTTGAGCCCCATGACCCAGGCAGAAGAAATTCAACAGCCTTGTCCAACAGAAATGCACTGTAAGTACGCATCTAATTTGAAACTTTCTAATAGTACATCAAGAGCATTCTTAGCATGTAATTAATTGTAACAGTTTGCTTACCCAATACACAGAAGACCTTTTTATCTTAACACATAATCCATGTATTAAAACGGTTAATACATGCTTTTATGTTTGTTTTGCATTGGTCTTTAAAGTTCTCTCTCACTCTTGGGTCGGATCTAAATTCTGACCTGCACATTCAGTTCTCAGAGGCTGCACATGACTGGTGCCTGTCACCACACTATGTGGGTCTGAGTCCCAGCAAGGGGAACCCACAAGGCCCTGTGTCCAATCAGAGCTGTGGGGTGTGTGGGAGCAGCCAGGGATGACCGACAACCCCAGGGCAGGTCCAGGGATGAGGGCTTCAAAAGCAGCCGCAGTAAACATGATGAACATGCTCAAGATTCAAAGGAAATGTGAACATTACACAAGAGCATGAAAGATGCAAGAAAGAACCAAACAGAATCCTACAGATGAAAAACTCAGGAAGGGTGCCACACGTGATGAACACCTAACAAGTTTCTTCACCAGGTAATTTTTTAAAGCAAAATTTAAAACCAGTGAGAGAAGAGCAGCCAAAGTCATTCTTCCAAAGCTACTCTTCCCTGAACCAGTCAGGCAGGACGGGCTCTATTCCACAGAGGCAAGGCCCCGAGTGGAGCCGAACCCGCGCCACCACAGCATCCCCCACAAAGCCCACCTGCTTCAGCTGGAGGAGCATCCGCGAGTGGTCTCCACCTGTGATCTGGTCCAGGAGATCATCCACCATCTTCCTGCTGTAGCTCCCGGCATCTTTCACAAACTCCTGCAGACTGGAAAGTTGACGAAGCACGTCTCTAATCTGGAGACCCTGCAGTGCCAGTGATGGCGGTCCTGACCAGCAGCCGCTGTCCGTGCCTCCCACACGGTGAGCTGCGGGTGACTCTCGGTGTTCATTAGACTGTCACTGGGATCTACAACCAGAACTGGCTGAAAGGCTCTCCCGAGTATTTTGAATACAATGGTGGGAAGTAGTATAGACACAAAATGTGCACATGATCTGTATGAACAGCGACACATGCACCTGACTTATGCAGGTGGAGGGTGCCCACACCTCCTGACCTGGGGTCTAAATCACAAACAGACTGGAAGGATGTCAAACTGAGTGCAGCAGCAGGTGGAGTGGTATTGGTGTATTAATAAATTTTAAGTAGTAGGCCAGGAAAAAAAATCCAGTGTTAGAATCAGCACACCAACCATGGTCTAAGGGCTCCACAGACTTCAAAGACCTGAAGGATAGGGAGGAACACGGAAGGCTGCTAGCCTGGAGCTCAACCAGGAAATGGAGCCCCAAGGAGCCCAAGCCTGCACCACGGATGTTGCAACCACGACGCAGAGGGCCGTGTGGCCCCTCCTGGACGGGGCTAAAGGCCTGCATGGGGTCTTTGGATAGGCGATGAAGGTAGGGATCCTAGTCCTTCCAGGAGAGCTGGTCAGGACACATAGGCATTAAGAGAGGGAGGACCAATGAGAAAAGGAGAAGATGGCATCTACACAGACCAAATCAAGCCTGCTGACACCTAGATCTCAGACTTCCAGCTTCCAGGACTATGAGGATAAACGTTGCCCACACCCCAGCTGTAGAACTTTGTCACAGCAGCCCTAACCAACTCACATAATCACTGAGAAATGCATTCCAATATGACTGTGAAACAAACCCCTACCAAGCACAGTCAGCACAATACAGACTCTTCATGAAGCTGAAGCCTGGATCATCGCCACCTCAAAAATGACTGCATTTCAACATGGCCTGCAGCAGGCCAGGGTGGACAACTGAAGATCACGTAGAATTTCTGCTGCCCTTGCACCTGTGGCCTGGGCTGCTTCCCTGCCGGCACAGACGTGGGCCCCAAACCACACTCTGGGAAACGGCAACAGCGTGCATCACACAGCAAGGGGGCTCAGGCAGGGCCGCCTGCAAGCCAGGCTCACCTCAGTGCACACTGCACGCCTGTCTCATCCCCGTAGGCCGAATACAGCAGCTCCATTTCATCCGACTTCAAGTCACCAAACACACAGTTATTCTGCATGGAGAGGGCAGTGCTGGCACTGGAGAGGAACGTGACTAAGGAGGGGAGAACAAGGGGCACCATTTCAGGCTTGGGGCACACAGCGTGGCCACGTGTAGTTCTCTTCCTGGTTCCCATCCCTCCTCTCCCTGTCTCCATGAAGCACCGCTGGTGCCTGTGCTACCAAAGGGGCACGATCCCCTCTGGCAGATGCTGCGGGAACCGAGCCTAACAGAGCTGATCCTGCCCAGGGGACACCGAAATTAATCCACTTAGCAGGAGGCCCAAACAAGAGAATCTCAACACCCACAGCAACAGAGAAGAGCATTCCAGAAAGAAGACACTCAAGCCAGGCCATGGCTATCCCATCAAAGGGGAGATGGCATGTTTCCAGGGAGCTGCGTGAGTGAGGTGACCCTGAGCTGACCCTCCAGGGCACCCCACCACAGCATAGGCAGGGATGTGCAGGAAGCAACAGACAGAAGAAGGGGAAAAGATGGGGACACATCCTGACCTCCACAAAGGGTGTTCTGAAAAAGCTCCAGGGACAGTAAACCCACGGAAATGATAAATCCAGGGAGTGCAAGTCAAAGTGTTTACTGTATGTTTCTAACACATTTCTGCACCTTAAGAGTTAGAAAAGACGCCCCTGAAGCACATCCAGATCTGTGAGCCCAGACAGCTACACTGCCTCCAGGAGAAGGAAGAAATGTTCCTCCCTCCCCAGGGAGGGCCACCAAGGAGCAGCTGTGTGGCTGCCAGTCTCACAACACGCGCACTGAAGCACACACTCGCACCAAGTGAGCTTCCCACAAGCACACGCACAGGAAAACATGCATGCCCCAGAGCAGGCCAAGACGTTCGTGCATGGACCAAAATACACATGTGCAAGAGGAACTCGCTCAGTTTAAGCTGCATTCCCATTACTTTAACCAGACAATTTTAAAACCTGAATCCAGACATAGCAATACAATAAAACCAGGTGAAGAAACTCTTCAAGGGACTGGCGATTTCAGCATTTGCCACATCCGCCACATCTCACTAGCCTTTGACTCTGGGGGCTCCTCCACAGGGTCCCCACTTTTACCTTTGTTTCTCCTCTCGTCTTTGAAGCCCAGTGTCGTGAAGCCTGGGAGCAGCTTGCTGGAGAGTGAGCTCAGGTCCACAGGGTGCGTCTCCTCTTCTGTGGGGGACATGAGAGGTGTGAAGGGGGCCACACACTGCAGCACAGGGACTAGGGGTACAGGGCACAAAGACTCTAGAAGAACCATCTAAGAACCAGCTTACAAAGGAGAACCAGCATTCCTCAAGGTACTTGCAGCAACTTCATTTTGTAAATACCCGAAGTTGATAAAACAAAAACATGTTGTATCTCTGGCTATCACTGCAGCAGTGTTTAACATTTCCAAACTGCCAGCTTCACACCTGAGGAAGAGACCTAGCCTGCCTTGTGTCCCCATCTGCTTGTCCGACTGACTGCAGGCCTGCTACACCGTCACACCACGCATTCCTGATGGACCTCAACTCCACGTCGTCTCTCTAACCTGAGAGCTGACAACCTCGTCTCCTCTCTATGGAGAACACCACAGCACATTCCTGCTAAAAGCGACAAGGCAGTGAATGGAAGGCTGGGGACATGGGGAGTCGCCCACCTCTTGGTGAGACACTGGCAAAGCAGTAAGCCTGAGCCAGCCTTGGCAGTGCCTTCTGACCGGGGGTGCCTGTGAGTGTACCTCAGTCCCAGAGGCTGCATGTGAGGACAGCCTATGCTCTGAGAGGTGATGCACGTGACAGTGCTTCTTCAAACACTGACCTCCTGCAGCGTTCCCACCACCAGCACCCCAGCGGCCCCTGGGGTGTGGCCAGAGTTCCAGCCTTCAGCTGCAGCTGCACCAATGCCCAGTGTAGCTTGACTACAGGCTCCACTCACATGGGGGCACTGCCAAGAGGAGGCACAGGAACAAGAGGCTGCAGGGCTGCTCTGCTGTCCTTTCCAGCTGCATGGTTGTGTGAACACATCTCTGACCATGAGGTCAGAGGTGGCCTGCAGGCAGCAGAGAGCCGGTGGGGCGGGGCAGGCACTCACCGTCAGCGTCAGGCTCGGCCACATTCACCACACTGTACAGCAGGCTCCCATCTCCCAGCTTCTTCAGGTAGCCCATCTGTAAGAATGGCACACCATTGAGCAGGCCCTCTGTGAGGCACCCAGAGCCTCCCTCTCGTGTGGGCCCTGGACTGAAGCCTGCCTGCTGCACACGTGTGCAGTGAGAGCACTGCTCAGGACGCCAGACCTTCCACACGGTGCTTCTGAAACAACACCCTGTTAACCGTCCCTAAGCCCAACCAAAGAGCCAGGCAAGCCCACCAGTGGACAGCACTGCATGCCATCAGCCACCCTGCGGGCCAAGTACCCACCTCTGAGAAGACCCCAGGAGAAGAAGCACCCATGTGGGGAGGGACACAAAGGACTGCATGTGTGAGGCAGGAGGCAGGGTGCTCCTGTGAAGAGTGGCGGTGACATGGTGCACATGGAGCCCTAGACAAATGGGAGGTGCCACATGTCCTGCAGAGATCCTGAGGGGCAGGGCCTCCACCAAGCAGTGGGGTGACCAGTTGGTCAACACATGGCCCTGACCATGTGTGGGATGCAGTGAGGACACAGCACACCACACTCATGGTGGCCCTGCCAGTGGGTGCCTGGGCCCTTGCTGAAGAAATGGGGCCAGGAACATGCAGCCAACCCGGCTGGCCTGGATGCCACTGTGGTGCTCCAACCAGATCCTATGGTGCCATGGTGACAACCAGACTGACAGCTGTGCCTGGTGACAGAGCCACACGAATGCTTGCAGCCAAGTGGCTACCTTGCCTCCTGGCAGGAACCTGTTGATCCTGTCTCGTGCCTCGTCGGCCGCATGTTCCACCAGTGCCAGGACGTGCTCCTCTGCAGTGCTGTCCGTCAGGCTGCAGGCATTCCCTTCTGGCTCAAACATGCAGCTGCAAGGTAGGAACCGGGACGTCACTCGGGGCCCTGTCCTGCACCATGGGTCGATCCCCAGCTTGGATTCTACCCACACTTCTCACACATGGCCAGCAGCAACATGGGGTGCACCCTGACACTCCTGCGTGTCTTGTTCTGGTCACAACAAAACAGGCTACCTTCTTGGAATGAAGAGTCAGCACTGGCCAGCACCCTCCTAATCTCCACAGCTCACTTAACACTTTCGTTACCATGAGAACAGAAGAAGTAAAGTGACAGACACTGCCCAGTTCAGGCATCAAAGGTCCCCTCAGGATGAGCAGCGGGACTCCCCTCATGAGGTTGGGCAAGGCTCAGCAGTTGCCAAGGATCCCCAGAGCAATTTCACTCAAACAGCCAAGGGCTGCTGGGCACAGTGCCTGAGGAGATGCCTGCCTCCTGCGGAAGGTGGAGGGGTGGCAGCCCCTCCCCACCCTGGGAGCATGCCCTGCCCTGAGCGCCCTGCCTGGTCACCCCTGCGGCAACACCCTGGAAATCTACATGGGAAGAGGGTGTTGTGAGCCATGGTTCAGGGCCCCTCAGCACCAGGGCTGAACACGTGTGGCCCGCGATACACCTGCCTATAGTGTGGGGTACACGTCAGTCCTGAGGCCCAGACTGAGATCTGGAGACACAGAGTCAACACTGCAGCTTTGCCGTTGCCCTTAGGCACTGGATGGCAAGACTCTCCGTAGGTCAGAGGACCAAGAGGACCAGGAGAGCCACTGTCTCCTATGTCCATCAGTGTTCTAGTTGAAATGACAGTGGCAGGACAGCGCAGCAGCACATAGTGGGCATCCAGACCACTGCACCAAACTGTCTGCAGGCACCTCTGTGTGAAACGTTGACAGGGCCATGCAACACGGTCCTCGTGGTCTCTGGGCTGGGCAGCTGCTGGTCTGGGAAGGCGTTCCAACCCAGGCCGCACGCAGGTCTTCCTTGCCCCCTGCTCGGTAAAGCTCCCGCTCTCCTGTGCACCACGCCTCCCACACACCTTACCTGATGACTTCTCTACTCGGCTTTTTGGATTTCTTGGCAGTTTCTACTTGCACTGGGACAACCTCAGGAACAGGCTCCTCAACGGCCGTGTCCTCGCTGCCCAAGAGAGCCGCCTGCTGAGAGAAATCCATGTCCTGCATAAACGACATGCTGCGCTTCAGAGCTAACAGCCGCTCCTAGAATCAGAAAGGAAGAGCAGCAGGACTTTACCTCTCCCTCAGCCACGGAGCCTGCCGATGGCATGGGATGGATGGTCATGCCTCCCCTGCCGGACCTAGTGCCCAGGCACTGCCCTGGGCTGCTGTGGGGCTTGGTGCCAAAGGCATAGCCCAGACCTGGAGGGGGACAGCCAGAGCACAGCAAGTGGCCTTGCCTGCAGGGTTCATGTGCTCCTGGCTCACAGCAGACTGGGACCCACTCAGGACAGCCAGGAGGACAAGCATGTGCCACCGGGGTTCCAGGAGGCTGCCACAAAACCAACAAGCCTAACCCCCAGACCCAGCACTTTCCAGTCCCATGGGAGGTGGCACATGAGCCACAGGTAGGGGCAGGGGGTGATGCCTGAGGAGAGGGCGGCCCTGGAACAGGAGGTCAGCCCAGGGCGTGGCATGGACGGAGTATGTCATTCACATGAGTCTGATGGACACAGAAAGTTAGAACACAACTGTGGCTCTCTGGCTCACTGTGTTAGTGGGTTTCTTACTTTGCTCATCATCTTAAAGCCTGCGTGGAGAATCTTCTTGGCTAACTTGTAGTACACAGTGTCTGGTCTATTGTAGGTCATTGCATTATCACACATCAGTTTGAAATCTGCCTGAGAAGAAACAGAGGAATTTTGTCAAGTTTGAGATGCAACATGGACAATTGCAGAGTTCTCCATCACTGTCAAGAGGCCAAAAGGGAAGGGCTAAAACTGAGTGGAAAAGAAACTTGGCCTTTGTATCTTTTTTTTTTTTTGTGGGTACCGGGGGGTTGACCTCAGGACCTCGTGCACCAGCAGGTGCCCATGCCGCTGAGTGATATCACCGGCCCTTTTTTCGTATGTGGGTACCGGGAGTCGAACTTGGGCCCTCGCGCTTGCCAGGCAGGCGCGTATGCCGCTGAACCATCTCACCGGCCCGGCCTTTTTACCTTAAAGTAACTTTTAAGAACTCAAGATATTCTTTTTTTTTTAAGGATTCTGAATTGTTCACAGGTCAACGGTGTGAAGTTTTCCAGGGAAAGGCTGGCCAAAGCTTCAGGCTTTTGAGCATAAAACACACATTTATGAGAAGACATATGTATCCTGTGCTTCCTCCCCCCATGAGCTCCTTCCCCCTTCAGCAGACACCTGGACACAACAGGAGTGAGAAGTAACACATCTGGCATGTCCTCTGCCTCTGGGGTCTTTCCATCCAGAATTTAAAATTTGGTCTACAGAAAAATACCTTCTCGTAAGTAAGGACAACCTTACTAATAATTCAGGGAAGAAGTGAATCCCTTGAAAAACATTGGTACTTAATTATCACAAACTTCTCAGCAGGTGCCTCCAGCAGGCAAGCTGGACATCAGTATGGAGACGTAGGCCCCACTCTAGAGTGCCCTCATCTTGTCACTGCTCTGGGCCCTGCAGGGCAGGCTGAGGCTGTGGAGCACAAGGCCTTCTCTCGTTGTGGACAAGTGGAGGGACACTGCTCACCTCCTGGTCTGTCACTCAGAGTGACATGTTTGGGCCACAACTAGGAAATGGAGAGGACCTGGCATGAACTTCTTAACAAGCTGCCCTCTGGCCTTGCCCGACTCTCCTAAGGAGCATGCCTTTCCCCCACTCCTCCTTAGGGCTGCCGTGTTATTTCTTGTCAGGAAATCCTTCAGTAAACGTCTCCACTGAACATGAACAGAAAGTCAGGCTTTTCCAGAATCACACAACCCAAGAAAGAAGACTAATGCCCCCTCCTAATACTAATGCCAACATCACCAAGCATTCCTTTAGCCTTGTGCCTGGCTGCCAAGCCAATAAGCAATTTCTAATTCGCCTGGCCAGAACCAAGAAGCAGAGTTAAGAGTAAAGCAATAGATACAAATATTCTAAAAATAATAAATTAAATACCCAAGTTTTATAAGACAAGCTAAAAATCAGGAAAACCATGCTTCTGAAAATACCCGTTCTTGAGCCAGGCCAGCCAAACTGGACACATCTACACCAGCACAGTAACTTGAAAACAGGAAAGAAGGAAACCCATTTGTAAGAGAACACAGCACATAGTCTAGCTTCTAGACGGGAACACAAGGGTTCAACCCAAATCCTCCGACCTCGGTCCTCGGCAGACTTCGTGAACCATCACCCAGACACAGAGCTGCACCTGTGAGTGCTTACAGCTTGCAAACAACCTGAGGCAAAGGAAATGTTTACCAAACACACACACACACAGCTTCATCACAACTGTTTTAGAAAATTTAAAATAAAAAATTAATTTACCTTAAATTCTGTGACTGATTTGTATTCATTAGCTACGATTTTGTCTTTCATTGTGCCAAAGTCCATCGGATGTTTTATTATCATTGAATATCCAGGAGCAATTGCATCCGTCACAGGAAAAGCAAAAAATCCATGAGGGTCTTTTCTGAAAGCAAAGACAACTTTAAAATGGAAAATTCTAATGTCTAGATTCTGAAGTAACACAAAATTCCCTATAATCTAAAATATAATACAATTAACCAAGTTTTAATTTTGCTTCTTAAAAGTAAAAAATAACAAAATGGATGCCTTCTAAGGTTGTTGCAGGTGCTCTGATGTGATAAATACCCCACCACCGGTGTCCGGGCTCCAGCCTTAATAAGCAAGGCCCAGACGACTCTGCTGTCTACCTCATCCCACTGTTGACAAGCTGCAGGACACGGGTGAGGCATCCATGGCCCTCCTGCCTGACCCTACCTGGAAGCCCTGGCTTTTGCTTTCCAGTAATCACCCACCCCCTGTGGATGGTGCTACCCACTCAAGATGAAGTCTGTGTCCCAGTGGATGGGCTGGGGTGGGAGTGACACTGCAGCAAAGGAAGGTGACACCCCACAGGTCCCCAGAAGGCCCCTCCAAGCACTGAGGAGGCATACCTCTGAAGCTGGCGGAGGAAGTGCTCCAGAAGCTGCTGAATGGGTGTGCTCTCATTCTCAGCTGGCAAATTAAAAAGAAAGCAAAAAAAGTCAAAATTCAGCAGAAAGATTCTGGCATCACTTTGTTAAAGAATTTCAATTTCAACTCTTAGTTTCGCTTGGAGTTGCACAGCATTCTACGTCCAAGCAGGAACTGAGGATGCGAAGCTCAACCCACAACATGGCTCCCATGAAGCTCAGAGGGTGGGAAAGGCTCCACCACACTAGTCCCAAAGGCCCTTGATTCCCCCAGGGAGCTGCCACTCATTCAGCTGTTCCCAGCTGCCAACACCATCAGGCCAGATACATTCCAGAAAAGGTGTGGCAAGAACAAGGCTTGGACACGCAGGCTGGCCCTGGATTCCCTCATTACTTATCCACTAGAGAGAAACTGCTCAACCTCTGGTTATGCCTCTGATCCTCATCTGTGGAACGGGGATGCACTGACACACTACACAGGGGCTGCAGCTGCCAACTTCATCTCCGGCCCACCGTCAGCCTGACAGTGATACTCCAGACTGACCAGGGTCTGCCCAAAACCACCACAGTCCTCACTAACTGAGGTATCTCAAGGGTCTGCGATGGATGCAGAACATCAAATGGGCAGTTAAGCAGATCAAGCTAGTGATTTTCAGCAACCGTGCTGACTTCGCAGACAGGTCTGTTTGACTATTGTTGCGTGTCTGACCTTAGTTACCAACAGCCCCAGGAACCACCCCCCAAGTGCTGCTGTACACCACGGGAATGATCTTCACAGGCACGCCTCCCCACAGGTCAGCAGCAGTACCTCCTACCAGCCTCCCTAAATCAGAGGGGGTCAAGCCCGCAGTCAAAGGAAGATACTCTGACGAGAAAAGTGGCCACAGAGACCAAGAAGTCGTGAGCACTGCAGGACTTTCCCTTGGGTGAGCCAGCACATGCACATAGTTTCTGATGGCAGGAATAACTGATTCCAGCTCTAGCCTCCCTCTGGCCTGTCCCTGATGTCCTATATTCCAATCCCCAGCTGTCTTGATTCCCCTGCCACCTGGGAACTAAGAGACACTGAAGATCACCAGGGGTGATAAAGCTTGCCCTAAGCACAAGGACTTGGTGGGGGCGGACCCCATGCATAAAGCTGGGGCCAGCAAGACTGCAGTCGTGGGCAACACTACCAGCTGAAACTCTACCCAAATGCCAAGGCAGAAAGTACTCAGGAGACAAATCTCACCGAGGACTCCAGTTTCTGTTCCCACTTATGGTCACACTTGCAAAGACTCCAGATCCCTGCTCTAGATAAAGGCAGGAGCCAAAGGTCCACGGGACCCCGGTGCAGGCAATGGACCCTGGAGCCATGTGTGTCTGACCACGGTGAGCTTTGGGACTGGGGCAGGCTCTTGCCTGGCTGCGTCCGGCATGCTCGCACTGGCCGGTCTGGGGGCGGCTCCACCTCCACCTTCTTCCCAGGGTCGAAGTCTTCGGCCTCTCCCTCTGTGTCACAGTGCTCTTTCTCTCTCTTGCGCTTCTTCTCTTCCTGCAGAGTCAGAGGAATGAGAGGCCGAGCAGCTGGGGTGCACCTAGACTGGACAGCACCCCTCTGCTGTCCCCCAGCCTCCTCTCCTGGGGTGCACCCACACTGGACAGCATCTCTCTGCTCTCCCGCAGCCTCTTCTGGGGACCCTCCTAGGGCACACCCACACTGGACAGCACCCCTCTGCCTTCCCGCAGTCCCCTCTTCTGGGGACCCTCCTGGAGTGCACTCACACTGGACTCACTCTCTGCCATCCCACAGCCTCTTCTCCTGGGGACCCTCGGAAGAGAATCCCCTGCTCCTGGATCCCCACCGAAGCGTCAGCCGCAGGGAAACAGACCCTGGCCAGGTGGCTGCTGCTCTCCTTACCTTCCTCTTCCTCCTCTCCTCATCGTCGAGGTGCTTCTCTTTCTCCGCCTTCTTTTTCTTTTTCTTCTTCTTCTCTCGGTGCCTCTCCCGCTCGTGGTCCGACCTGTCGTCGTAGTAGCTGGAGTCGTGGCCAGACCCCGAGAGCTCGGTCACCTCGCTGCCTCCGACCTTGAGCACCAGCTTTAGCGGCTTCTCCAGCGGCGCGTCCGCGTAATCTGAACAGAGACAACCACAGCATTCTCTGGGGCAGTGCGACCCTGGGGCTGTGCGACCCGGGGATGACAGACGCCAACGACGGCGCCAGGAGGCTTCAATCTCCTCCCGAGCCCGCCCCGAGCCGGCAGCCACACCCCGCGACTCAGCCCCTCGCCTCGGACCCCGCCCGCGCCTTCAGGCCCGCTCCCGGTTCCGGTGGCCACACCCTCGTAGGACGAACGCCACTCGGCTTTGTGCTTCTTGTGCTTCTTTCCCATGGCTGAGACGGCAGACGCCGGATAAGACCCGCGGGAGCACGGCCGCCGGAGTACCGGCCTGCGCCCGTCGGAAATGACCGCGCTGCCACCGAGCGCTTCCGGGTCGGGGAAGCGGTGCGCCGAGCGCTTCCGGGTCAGAGGGCGGTGCGCCCGGCGCGGCAGATCCGAAGCTTAGCGGGACTGGGCGGCGCCTAGCTAAGATGCCGGGCGGGCAGATAGGGACGGCGGCCACGCTCCAGCCGGGTCTCCGGGGCTTCCGGGGCGGCGGCGGCGACATGGACGAGGCTGTGGGCGACCTGAAGCAGGCGCTGCCCTGCGTGGCTGAGGCGCCCGCGGTGCACGTGGAGGTGCTGCAGCGCGGCGGCAGGTGAGCGGCCGGGGCCCGGACCCGGACCCGGATCCCGGGATTCCCCCTGGCCGAGGCCGACCGGGAACAGAGTCCGGCGGGAGAAGCGGTGGGGGTCAGGGTCAGTGTTAGGGCACCGCGGGAGTCGAAGGGTTAAGGTTAGGGTTAGGAGGGCCACTGGCGGGGGAAGTGGGATTGGAGGAGCTGCTGCGAGGGCCCTGGAGCCGGTGCAGGCTGGGGGGAACAGGACTTGGGAGCCGCAGTGCTGGCTTCCTGTGATCCCGTAGCCCTGGTTGAGTAAGGCAGGCCCTTGTCTTAATGAATAAGCACTGAATGTGTGGATTCATCTTCACCTTAGCCTAAGATAGCAAGAATCCTAGTGTCCCGCCTTTCCAGTAGGGAGTGGATGGCGGCTTCCGGAGGGTGCAGAGCTTGGCGGTGGGACAGCAGGCCCAGGTGGCCCTAGATTGGATCCCTAGGTGGGCACATGATCTGCCTGTCCTTAGCTTATGAATTTCTTGTGTATGGTCTCAATTTAAAATACTATTTAAAAAAAAAAAAACAGATCTTTTGTGTGTATTTTATCTTTTTCTAGCACCGCAAAAAAAGAAGACATAAAGTTGAGTGTTCGAAAGTTGCTCAACAGGCATAATATTGTGTTTGGTGATTACTCATGGACAGAGTTTGATGAATCTTTTCTGACCAGAAATGTACAGTCTGTGTCTATTGTTGACACAGACTTGAAGGTTAAAGACCCTCAGGTAACTTACTGATTTGAGGTGCCGGTTCACCAGAGCTGGTATCATGAGTGTCTGACGCTGCTTGAAAAGTGTGTTTGTTATTTTGCTTATCTGTTGGTTTGGGTATAGACCAATTCTGGCTGTCTGTCCTGGAGCTGGGTGGAGGTGTGAGATTCGGCCCAGGTGTCAGGACACTCTGAGTGGAGCAGAGAACAGACTGGAACCCAAGAGTTGGAATGCAGCATGCAGAGTAGTGGGCTGAGTTGTTGAGGCCTGTGCACTTGTCTCTGTCAGCTAAGTGGTCCTGAAGTGCTTGGTGAATGTGTTAGGGCTGCAGGAAGTGTGGAGGTTACAGAGAAGAGACGGGCTCCCTGTCTGGAAGCTCTTTGTTGCCTCCTGCGCATGGACTGCGTGCCCTGCCATCTTTCTGAGCTCATGTTTGGAAACTGGGGTCTCTCTCAGCTAGATGCATTGAGGCCATTCTGCTACCAGCATAAGAATAACCAAAAATGTGTCCTGAGGGAAGAGCATCACTCAGCACTGTATGAATTGCCACTTCAAGCAGTGGGTTTGGCTCTGGAATTTTGCTTATGCCATGCACTTCCCTCATAGGTCTTTTAAGACTGTGGCATAGTAAGAGGTGATTCCATCATCCTTGGTTTTGGCCAACCTGAGTTGAAAGGAAAAGCCCTCCAGATCAGCAGAGCCCAATTGGAGGGTTTAGGGCTGGCCATGAAAAGTTTTGATAATCTCATTTTGACTGTAGATTCACACAGACAAAAAATGTTTGTTGCATATTGTTAGCACCAATAATGTTAAATATTTTGCCACCATTTACCAACCAGAGTTGGCTAAACAAATTTGATACATTTATATTAAACAGGATGTAGCCATTAAAAGAAGAGCTAGATTTCTATCTGTGGATGTAAGTATGTTTCCAAGCTATATTAAGGAAAAAGCGCAGTCAAAAAATTGCATGTGTTCTCATTCCCCATCAGTCTACTAGTCTGCTTTGACACCTTAATCTTGGAGCTGGATCATAGTCAAGGAAACAGTCTATCCAACAGAATTATTCAAAATCTCTCAAATCCTGTGCTTGAAATTTTTGGACATCGATTAAAGAAACCAACTAAGTTATGTGACACCACCATGTGTACATAGGCTACCTGTATATTCCATCACACCAAACTTCTTCCTTTGATGGCTACTTCAGTAACCCCAATGGAAACCAAATACCCTATGGTAAAACAAATGTCTCTCTTTGTCAACTCTCAACCAAAGTGGGTTTTTTTCTCCTGTTCCCTGTCTCTCCATGCATTAACTTCAAAGGAGTCCTGACCACAATCTGGCACCTACAAAGTTCTCAGGAAAGACCCAGACACACAGTCATTCTTCATCCTATTGATTTAGGATCCAGTCACAGGGAAAAAAAAACAACAGTCATTTGAACAGGAAATAGCCAGTTTGGTGAATTCTTAGCTAAACCTGAAAATTCAAATAAGAATTGGCTCGTACAAAAGATAACTTCGAAGAATATGTAGTAGTATCGGAATCATGTTAGCAGATATAACGTGTAAAATTATATGTAGGAACCGCTAACTTTCAGGGAACATGATTTGCCTCAGTTCTGATGTCTGTTCAAATTTTGGTTACCTTTTCTCATTCATGCTGTTATTTTCTGGTTCTTGGGATGACAGGTAGTGTTCTACTAAATCCTGAGTATCTGTGGAGGGCCTGGTGGGTGTCTGTTCTGTGTCCCACCAGGTCCCGCTGGCAACACAGGCAAGAGTGGGGTGCTGACCCATACTAGACTTCAGAGACGGGTAGGGAACAAATGGGCGTCACCCTACATGGGAGTGAGTGGACCTCCCCTCAGGCTCGCTGTCGCTGAAGGAAGGGAGAAGATGGCATCTCAAATCACTGTTGCTGCTTGGTGAGGTGGAAACTCAGCACTCCGCGGGGCCCCAGTGCCCCATGGAAGGAGGAAAGCAGGGTGCCCCTTTGGCTCGGCCCCCACCTTGTGCTGCCTTATTGGTGTTAAGTTGGTGGGGGCTCAACTCCCCATTGGGTAGGCCCCTGGTGTTCTCCTTAGAGAAACACGGGTTTCTTATGTACATGATTATATCTATAGCTGAGCAGGCAAATTACAAACTAAGACTGGGTCATCTTATAGTACCAGCAAGTCACGGAGGGCTCAGAAACACCGAAAGGTTGGGGACATGTCAGATGGAAACAGGAGCCAACCTGAATTAGCTCCAAGTAGACGAAATCTGAAGTAATTGTACCAATAGAAAGGATATTTAGTATTAGGTCATAATCCAACTGTGTCTCAGTCCATAGTGATACAAGTAAGTGCTTAAATTAAGTAAATGGGAGGGGGGAAACAAAAGTTCTTTGTAGGACATGTTCAAATTATGTATGTAGGTCTCCTTCACAAGGTAGCACCTCATCTCCCCCACCAGTCCTCTGGTGGACCTCACTGTCCCAATTCCAAACAATGAACTGTGGAAAGGGAACATCCTAGTAGAAGCTTCCCACAGGCCGCCCGTAACCAAGTAGTCAAGGCTAAAATCATCAGTTGTGTTGTGTGTATCATGAACTGCTAATCCAAGGTAAGGAGTGGCCCTTCACCTCTGGTGCAGTTGAAAGTATCCTGGTCTAATTTTGAGAAAAGTGAAAGCAAAACATTTGATGGTTCCAAACTGGAGGACAGTCAAAAAGATAATCAACTACAAAAAAAGAAATGGGTAACTACAAGGTATGCTTGACAAATACGGTCACTGATAACTCAGTTTTCGCATACAAATCAACCGTATTTTTGGACTTTAACATCTAATTAGTTAGAATTGAAAAGAGATAGTCTGAGGTATGTTGATTTTCTTGCTTTCCCTCTCATTTACAGCCCATTGACTTGAGCACCTGCACCGTTGCTCTACACATCTTCCAGCTGAATGAAGATGGCCCCAGCAGTGAGAATCTGGAGGAGGAGACAGAAAACATAATCGCAGCAAATCACTGGGTTCTGCCTGCAGGTATAGGGGCAGGCGGGGTGCAGGGCCACTGAGGAGGGGTAAGGTCAGAGGGTTGTACACTATTGGGTTTGCCAAGTCAGTTCACTGAGGAGGTTCTGTCTGGTATGGTTTTAGGATGTTTTAACATTTATGAGGTGGAAAGCATATTGCTGTTAGCTCTCCATTACCATAACAAATGCTTAGGATGATCAGCTGATAGATGCTTAATGCTTGGCTGCCTGTTGCTGCCTGCCAGCATATCCTGGCAGGGCATATGGCAGAGGTGGGTTCACTTCATGACTGGGTGGGAAGGACAGCAAGGGACCCATGTCTTCCTGTGCCCTGTGAGGCCACAGCCCACGATCTAAGACCTTCCATTTGGCCCCGCTTCTTAAAGCTCCCATCACCAGCCAATGGTGCTGAGTTGAGGACAAACCTTTAACACATGGGCCTTTGGGGGACAGTCCAGATCCAAGTACAGCAGGTTCCAGGAAGGAAATGGCCCCTTCCAGGATGAGATTCATGTCCACGCGGACACCTCAGAGGCGGTGGTCTGTGGAGAGTGCTGTGCTGGCCTTACGGCTGAGCTGTTCTCTCCTACTCTATTTTGCTTTTGCTTTTTCCTTTTTTGTGGGGGGGGGGCAGTACTGGAGATTGAACCCAAGGCCTTTGCAATGAGCTACATTCCCAGCCTTTTTTTTTTTGTTTTTGTTTTTGTTTTTTGAAACAGGGTCTCACTATATAGTGCAGGCTGGCTTTGAACTCACTCTGTAGCCCAGGCTGGCCTTGCACTTGCAGTGATCCTCCTGCCTTAGCCTCCCAAGTGCTGGGATTATAGGCGCCACCCTGGGTGCGCCACCATGGGTGGTGCACCCGAGTGCCCCACGATGCCTGGCCTCTAGATGTAGGATGCACTCAAGAGTGGAGTGCGTGTGCACCAGCCTTTTTATTTATATATATTTTTTGAAGACAGGGTCTTCCTAAGTTACTGAGTTCCCTAAGCTGGGCTTGAACTTATGCTCCTCCTGCATAGGCCTCCCAGACTGCTGGGATCATGGGCAGGCACTGCCATGCCTGGCTCCTCCTGCTGCTTGCTCCATGCATCTTCAGGGGCTTTGCTGATGGGCTCTAGCCAGCAGAGGTTGGGTGAATTCTGCTGTCAGTGTCCATGTCTGCTGTCCCAGCAACTAGACTCAGCCGCCCCATGGGGAGAGCTCTGTTAAAGCACAGGCCTGGGAGAGAAAATTGTGCATGATGAGACATTAAAAAAATCACTTTACTTAATTATCTGTCGAAAGTCACATGACTGGCATTTACTTACACCTTTAATTTTAAGAAACATTAAAATTTGAAAACAGATGTATAAGCTGTGCACATGCCATGTCAGAACCACCATTTACCGTGTAGGGTGGGGGACCTCACGTGTGGTATGATACCTGCTTCCTAACAGCAGGGCTTTGCTCTCCTCCTTTCCTCATAGCTGAGTTCCATGGGCTTTGGGACAGCCTAGTGTATGATGTGGAGGTCAAGTCACATGTAAGTTGCTGTGGTTCTTCTCAAAATGTCCCATTATTTGAAGGAAAATCAGCCTCGTGCTCTCCAGTACCTTCGAGCCCCTAACTCAGGAGCCTTTGGGACTTCAGTCCCCCAGCAGCCCAGGTCCTGGACACGTGTCCCCAAGGTTGTCCCAACATGGAGCTGGTCTCCAGGAAAGAAGGCACGGGCTGGCCGGTGAGGACAGCCTCACTGTCCCTGTGAGCCTTCTGGGCTTGGGGCCACACTGGGGACGTGGGAGGAGAGGCAGTGGGCGGGCCCAGACGGGGACCTGTGTCTTGCCCCCACAGGGGTGCGCCAGAGACTGCCCTCGGCCTTCTGGCTGCTCCCCAGAATCCTGACAGGCGTGTTGTGTGCCTGCCATGGTGTGGTGTTCTGGAGGACGGGCTGCTCTGTACCTGGCAACCCCTCAGGCACTTTGTTTAATGTTGGCATTTTAAGTGAAAGCAACCATTTTGCTTCTCTTACTTTCTAGTAGTAATAGCCAACTCTTATCCTCTTGCCTCTTCAAGATGCCTTCTAAAATGAAAGCTCAGGAGGTAGTCACTGAGCGCTTGGCAGTGACGTCCTTCCTGAGTAGCCTTGCCACCCTGCCCTGTCCCTCAGGAGCAAGCCCTGGCAGCACAATTCTGGGAGCGCTGCCCCGGGTGCCTTCACCTGTTTTCTTTGCTCGACAGCTCCTTGACTATGTGATGACGACCCTGCTGTTCTCAGACAAGAACGTGGACAGCAACCTCATCACCTGGAACCGTGTGGTGCTGCTGCACGGTGAGACCAGACAGGCGGCATGAAATTCAGCTTTTCCTTGTGTCTGTGTTTCTGCAAGGAGTTTCAGTGCTGTTTTCTGCAGGAGCCAGCATTGTCCTGGAACCTCCTTTTCCATGACGCTGATCTGCCTCACAGGCCTTGTCACTTAACCTTCCTTTGACAGCTAGCTGATTTCTGCCCTGTGACTTTATAGTAAATAACCGCCTTATTTCACTAACTGATGGGATCTCTTAGGTAGAAACTGCTTTATGTTTCTGTGTTGTATTCCTGATCTTCACTTAGTGAGAGTGGACTGCAAAAGCCATATTTTTAAAGAAATTAGGCAGGTTCTCTCAGAAGAAAACACTGTTGGTTTGCCTTTGTTTCCATGTCACTGAGTAGAGAGGAGACAGGGACTGAGATCAGGAGAGTGCCCACCTTATAGCAAGGCAGAGGCTCCGGGTCATTAGCCTGTTGTCTACAGAGTAAGATAGCATGGTTGTCCCTGACATGGCATGTCATCCTAGCAGCAGGGTCAGAGGGGACAGCCATGGGGATTTTCATTAGTGAAAAGAATTGTTTGGAATCAGGTGCACATTTCCACTTTAGTTATTGAAAGTGCTTGTGGAGCAGCAGAGTCAGGCACATGTTCTAGCAATGCGCTCAGTCTTCCCTGTGGGGCAACTCAGCTTCCGAGAGCCCTCGTCTGGGGACTGACGGGACAGGGAATGTACAGGAAGAGCCTTGTCTTAGCTGCTGTGTTAGTCAGCTTTCGGTCACTGCAGCAAACCCCGAGAAAGGTGGCTTACCAAGAGAAATGGGTTCCTTTGGCTCAGTCTTAGAGGTTTCAGTGCGTGGCAGGTTGGTCCCGCTGCTTGTGGGCCTGCGGCAGCATGGCAAAAACACGTGGTGGAGCACAGTCACTGTCACGGCCAAGAACCAAAAGAGTGACAGGAAGGAACCAGTCCCACACTCCCCTTCATGAACCTGCTCCCAAGACCTGAACCTCTCCCCGGCCACCACTCGGGTCAAGCCTCACACATGCACCTTGGGGACATCGCTGACCTGTGCTGTGGTGCTGCCTGCTGGACACACCACAGGGTGCCACCCACTTAGCACCATCTGGAGCTAGAGATGGGGGCACTGCAGGTTGCAGCAGCAGCTCTGATTGGGTAGAATCCTCCACTCGGCCCTGATGAAGGTCTCTATGGCCTTCGAAAGGTGCCTAGGTAGGTGGGTTTCATAGAGGAAGTGGGACGAGGACAGTGTCACCAGGCTGTAGAGCAGAAAATTGCTGCCCCCAAATGCAGAGCCAGGCTGCAGGCCAGGAAGCAGTGTGCTAGTGGAAGGGGCAAAAATAGTCTAAATTAGGAAGAAGGAGAACTTTCTAAAGCATACTTATAATATCGCATGGCCTTTAAGCTCCTTGCAGACGTCTTTGTAGGTTCACATGCAGTATCTATCGTAAGAACAATAGCTTTTAACTGTCCTGTATTTTATACTGTGGATAAGCAGCTACTGCTGTCTCAGCAACATCACTACGGCACTGGCTTAGAGATACCTCTGCTTGGCTCTTGTCACAGGTCCTCCAGGAACTGGGAAGACATCCCTGTGTAAAGCCTTAGCCCAGAAACTGACCATCAGACTGTCCAGCAGGTAAGTGACAGAAGAGACAGCGCAGGAATGGGACTTGTGATGTGTGAAACTTTCGCTTTTGATTGCTTTACACAGTAGTGGGTTCCTCTCTACCTAGCGTGGTCTTGCGTTTGGTCTCAGAATTTACGGAGCCTTGGTCTGTGGCAGCCTGTGTCCTCCTAGTGATGTCCAGGCGCACTGACGAGGGTGGCGTGTGGTGCAGGTGGCAGGTCCTATGCATGATGGCCTTGCTGGTCCACTGTGCTTTTACTGGGCAAGGAGTGCTGGCCTCTCTTTGGACTGTCCATCCCTCCTTGAGTTCTTTCTGCGTCTTGAGGTTTCGGTTTTCATCATTTTTGGAAAGTCGTTGGTTGTTATCCTTCACCCAATTCCCACGCCCTCCCTGTTCCCTGGAATCTGTTCATTGGCGTGTGAGGCTGCTCCGTCTTGTCCCACAAGCCACTGATGTGCGTTTTCATTTTTATGAAATACCTGTTTCACTTTGAACAGTGTCTGTTGCTACATCTTCAAATTCATCATTTTTCTGTAGTGTCTAATCTGCTTTAAATTCCATTCAGTGAAATTTTTATTTCCGGTAGTATATTTCTCTGAAGAGTCCGTTCAGTTCTTTTTGTGCCTTTCCTTTCTGCCTCCTTCGTATTCTTGTTAACATCTGTGATGAGTTGATAGTAGCTCTTTAATGTTCTGGCCTGCCACCTGTGTCATAGCATTATGTCTCTCTCTTTCCGCTCACTGGTTTATCTCTGCTTTGGGGTCACATTTTTCTGCTTCTTGGCATTCAACAAATTTTACTTGAGTGCCGAAGGCGGTGATTTGAAGTGTCTGGATGTTGTTTGTGTCTTCCGCAGCCTGTGGGCCTTGTTTCTGTGCTCTGTAAGCCAGGGGCTAGGGTGAGTCTTATCTTCACACCGGAGGGAGCTTTGCCTGAGGTCTGCGTGCAGCACCTGGACTGATGAATCAGTGTTTTCTGTGTTGGCCGTGAGGCTCTTCGCAGCCCGAGAAGCTCATGGATGTACAGACCCTTCTCCAGCACCGTGGATTCTCCCCGCTCGCCTGCCTTAGTATTCAGCAGAGACACAGCGGTCCCACGCTGCTTTCCGGGGAGGTTTTCCCCTGTCTCCTTCTCTGGAGCTCTGCTGCACATGGCTGTGCTGCCTCTCCCTCCCTGAGCCAGCCTGTTCCTCAGCTCAGCAGGGGCGGCACGGGTAAGGTCCCTCCACACACAGCGGCCGGACTCCCCGGCTTCTCTCTCAGGGCCACAGCCTCCACTGCCTGTCGACTGGTCCTGTCCAGATGTGGCTTCATAGACCTTATCCAGTTTTCTCATCTGAGGCTGAGGGTAAATCTGGAGCCTGACGCCAGTATGAAGAGGACATCTGAGATCTACCGTTAGATCTATTTTATTTCTTTTCAAAAATACCATGCATTTTCACATAAGGAGATTGCTTTATTTTTATCTTTGTGTTTAGTAACTTGACCTTTCTTTTGACTTACTGAAATGCATCTGTTTTAAAAATCTCTAGGGGCAGTTTCCTAAAACATCAGAGAGGAAAGAAATAAGAAACATAACTTTTTTAATTACAAGATGTGGGAAATACATATTTAATGGCTTGGAAGTGGCAAAAAGAAGCCTTTGTTTTTCATCCTATTAAATAATCAATGCTTTCAGTTAATTTTGTTAATACTCAGCCCAGTCTTTTTTCCACTGTCCCTTGGTAAACAGCAACTGTGATCTGTCTTTGTCTTGGTTTTGAATGGAATGCCAGGGACACTTTCCGAAAGCAATTCTTCTGAGGACTTGGGACTTGAGGAAGCCAGCTGCTCTCACTTGGTCCTGTCTCCTGTGTGGCTTGGCCCGGGGCTGCATGTGCAGGCCCTCACCCCTACCTGAGTGACAGTGGTGTCAGTGCTGGACACCCTCCCACTGTGCCAGCGCCCAGGCTCTGGTCTGCTGGAGGGTGCACTGTCACTCGGCATCTCATGGAAGGAGCAAGAAAATGCTGAGCTCCTGCCAAAGGCTCTTGATGCTTCAGGGTTTTTGTCGTTTGTTATATTGTTACTGGTGATTCTTTTTAAACAAAGAAATAGAAATAGCAAGTAGATTAAAATGAGAGAGTTTTTACTCTTTAATTCAAACGGAGCCATGGGAAGACTTTGCTGTGATCTAGAACTATTGATTGCCTTGTTAGATTTCCCACAGTTACTGAGTCCCAGAGCAGCATGCCTGGGTCCTCTGGGGATCTGTAATGACTTACTGCGCTAGGAGCTGTCAGCAGAGACATGGCATTAAAGGGACACACGTGCCTGCCTCTGAGGATGACCTGGCTCTGACTTGTGAAGCAGCTTTCTTATCCCTGTGTTTATCATCGTAGGTACCGGTATGGCCAGTTAATTGAAATAAACAGCCACAGCCTCTTTTCCAAGTGGTTTTCAGAAGTAAGTGTCAGTGTTCTTGTATCTGGACTGTCAAACAGGTAGTTGGAAAAACAGTGTCCTACATGTGAGGTGAATGCTCTGAATACAAAGGGCGCGAAAGTGGATGAAATACAAGGTGATGGGGCTGCAGAGCTCCTTGGGGCTCGGAGGGAGGCCACGCCTGGGAGCCCTGTTGACCAGTCTGCAGACCTCCAACAGCTGGGACCGGACACTCAGCTGGCGCAGAGCAGGCAGCAGATCCTGCGTGCTTGCTCACGTGGACGGGGAACTGCAGAGTCCAGCGGGGAACGTGGTGGGTGCCCTCACCTCTGGAGGGCAGTGCCCAAGGCGCCTTGCATCAGTTTGTCCCTGTGGTGGGTGTCCAGGCCGGGCATGGGCATCTGGGGACAGGAGTGCCTGAAGGAGTTGCGTGCCGGTGGCTGATGCCCCTCACTCCCGATCAGTGGGTTCACACAGCAGGGTGAGCGTGTGGGCTGACCTCGCAGGCTGGCCTGGCTCCTCTGATCCAGGGGATTTTCTGAGGGGCTTGTGGGGCCCACTGGGGGTACAGACCACAGTGCTGCCTGCTGCGTTTCAGCATGTGGATTACAAGTCAGCACTGAGGAGTGTTTTGTTGCAGAGTGGCAAGCTCGTAACTAGGATGTTCCAGAAGATTCAGGACTTGATTGATGACAAGGAAGCCCTGGTGTTTGTGCTGATCGACGAGGTGAGTACCCGTCAGTAGTCGGCCTGTGACTAAGTTGTCCCTTGCTGTTGCTGCCCCTCACTCGGTCCTGCCGCCATCTGCTCTCTGCTGCAGGACCCCTTCCCTGACACCCTGGGCACCGTGCTCCCACCAGCATTGCCCACTCAGTCCCTGTAGCTGCCCGAGAGGGGCAAGGCACTGATCTCTTTGACCTGTCACTCTGCCCACAGGTGGAGAGTCTCACAGCTGCTCGTAATGCTTGCCGGGCAGGTGCAGAGCCATCGGACGCCATCCGCGTGGTCAATGCTGTCTTGACCCAAATTGACCAGATTAAAAGGTAAGGCTGGGATGCACTTGACACTGAGTATTGACTGTCTGTCTCCCGCTGCAGTAAGTTCTTTTTAGAAATGTTCTTTAGTTCCGTAAGTTTTTGGATGTAAAACAGGACGTGGGCATGGTACACTTTACACAGTGCAGGAATGCATAGGGCATTAGTGTCAGCACCACTGGTGTTGGTCAGGGTTGAGGCTGCTGCCTGCTTGCCCAGCTCATCCAGGACAGAGAGTGCTGTGTGGTCACATTTCAGGTCTGCACTGTCCTGCCCTGTGGGTCTGGGGTGTGCTCTCTGTGCACTAGAGATCAGCAGGTTTCATGGGCTGATTGTTGCTAACCCACCCCAGGGACAGATAGCACAGACCAGAACCCCAGCCACTTCTGTGTAGCCTCCAGCAACTGCTGATCTGCACTCTCGTGGAGATCACTGCTCCAAAGTCTCCTCCTGCCTCCAGGGGCCAGGGAGTGACTCCGGACCTGCCTGTGCAGTGTGGGGAGGGTACTGGCCTGCTGAGGGATGTTTTCTGCAGGCTGTCGCTGTGTGCAGTAGAGAATATCTGCAGCTTCCTGGAGAGGAGCTGTGGGGGGTCCACTGCCCCACGCTCTCCTGCCTCACTCTCCTTTTGCCCTCCATAGCCACCTTGTGCATGGCTGTGTTCTCCTCCAGTGACTCCTCCAGCCCCACTCTCCTGGCCTTAGCTCCTGCTGCCATGCTCCCCCATCTTGGGGGTGCCTCTCACATCCTTTCTGCAGCCTCTCCCACGTGCCTGTCTCTCCTTTGTCACCCACTCCTCCCATGTGGCTCACAACTGGGTGAGTGAGTCCTTGCCACAGACCAGACATCATGCCAAACACTCCTGGGCCACTCATTGCACCCCAAAACCACACTTATCTGGGGTCCCCAGCACACTGATAGCTTTTGCTCAAGCCAGAAGAGGGTTGCCTTGTTTTCTTTGTCCCATCAGTAATGAGGAATGTGGGCTCAGGAAGGAGGGGGGCACACCTGCACCTGGGCCCTGTCCAGGTGACTGTCCCACCCCCACTGGCCTTGTCTACTCCTGCCTCCACGGACCTGACTGTGCTGCCAGGGGCTTTCCAGGCTCAGCCCCTGACCTCTGCTCTCTGTCCCCTGTGCCCCACACATCTGACTGGGTCAGCAGCAGGAGGGGCTGAACCCCAGAAGGGCCCCATCCTTGGCTTAGCCCTGCTCACCCGTAGAGGGGCTGTCTGTGCCCGGGGCTCCCTCTTCACAGAGCTTCTTGTGGCACTGCAGGCCCAGGAGGACAGTGTAGTCATGTCCTCTGCATCCAGGCCACCCAGGGCCTGTAGAGCACCTTGTGCCCAGTTTGATGGCTCATCCCAGCCTTGGGGGATGTTAAGCAGAGCAGATGATGGTGGCTGGCTGTGGAGTTAGAAGCTGGAGGGGATAAGTCAGTGCCACAGTGTCCAGGGGGATGAACTGTGTGACCTGCTCAGGCGGGATAGTGGTGGGTGCCAGGGTTATAGCAGACGCAGGGCCAAGGATGCTGCACAAGGGTGAGGTCTGCATCAGGATTGATGGAGGTGAGGAAGTAAGCAAGGTGGGAGCAAGGCAAGCTTTCCAGAAGGCAGAGGAGTGACCACAGCAAGCATCCTGGGAGAATTGCAGCCAGGAGAGCCCGTGGGCATGGCCTGGGTCAGGTGGGGCCACGGCAAGGCCTTGCAGCCCTTGTGGAAGGTGGCTGTGATGCAGAGCACGGTCACCTGAACGAGGCAGCTGAGCCTCCCCAGAGCCTCCCACGGGTGGTCCCTCCTGACCCTGTCGTCAGGCAGGGTGGCACATGTTAGTTCCCCAGGCCCATAGCACCTGTGTCCTTGCCCTTCGGCCACATAGGCATTCCAACGTGGTGATTCTGACTACCTCCAATATCACGGAGAAGATCGACGTGGCCTTCGTGGACAGAGCTGACATCAAGCAGTATATTGGGCCGCCCTCAGCAGCAGCCATCTTCAGAATCTATCTCTCGTGTGTGGAGGAGCTGATGAAGGTAACTTCTTGTCTCTCCTGACTGCTGGCTTTCTGATGTGTTCTTAGTTAATGGGCATGGCTTACAGTAAACCAGTTCCGTTGTAGGAAAAATGTCTTAACACAAGTATTAACCATGCTAAATTGAAAGCTGTAGTTTCGTTGCGTGTGGCAGGTTGAGCTCTTAGTCTGAGTCATGGCCCCTCAGTATCCATTGTTCTGGCACAGCGTGCTCACCAGTTTTCATCAGCTGGCAGTGCCCGACAAGCAGGTTGGCGAGTGGCCATGGTCAGCCTGCTGGGTGCACCTTGGTTCTGCACCACCACACCCTACAGGCCTGCCCCCTTGGCCTAGATTGCCTCGCCTAGAAAGAGGAAGAACAGCAGCGGGCTGAGCCGACGGGACTGTATGTGGTACAATTAAAAAATTCAGTGAGTGCATAAATTTTTAAAAAATCATTACAGTAAAAGACATATTGGTATGAATCCTCTTCAGAATCTTCTCCCTCACTTCAAACACACTCATCCCATTGTTCTTGCCACTTTCTGCAGCAGGTCTGGAGTCCTCATTGCTGTCTTTAGTTGCACTATCGTGACTGCCTCAATGTCCTGAATCCATTCAAACATCTACCTTACTTGGTCTTTTTGACTTTGGGGAAGAGCCAGAAGTCACACAGTGCTAGATCCGGTGAATGAGGTAGACGAGGGCACACTGTCATGTGTTTTTTTTGTTTTTTTTTTTAATGTGGGTACCGGGAGTCGACCTCAGGACCTTGCGCTTGCCAGCAGACGCCCATGCCACTGAGTGATATCACCGGCCCTTTTTTTTTTTCCTTTATGTGGGTTCCAGGAGTCGAACTCAGGACCTCGCACTTGCCAGGCAGGCACTTATGCCACTGAGCCATCTCACCAGCCCCCATGTCATGTTTTTATTTGCCACTTGGCAGTAGCTTTCCATGTATTTCTCCTAAAGACTCGTGAAAGAGGACTACCGAATCAATGGGGTAAGTGTGCTCAAAGCAAGAGGGAGGATTGTGCAGGTATTATTGGCAATGTGTCTTCTACTGTAATAAACTTTTCTCAACTTAATACATTTCCATGGGCTTGAACCACCAGTGCTGTATGTGTGACTGTTCCATGCTGCCTGGCCTTGTCACAGATATGTTAAACATTTGCCATATATTTTGATTGTACCTCATTCATAGGACTGTCTCCTGAGGGTTGCAGCTCACAGGCTGTCATCTGACTGAAAGTCATAGTTTGCAGGGCTGCTGTCTGAGGTCGGAGTTCACAGGCTGTCCTCTGGCTATAGGTTGCAGTTCTTAGGGCTGCTGTCTGACTGTAGGTCATAGTTCACTGGCTGTTTTCTCCTCAAGGTTGTAGTTCACGGGCAGTTGTCTAACAGAAGATTGTAGTTCATAGGTCTTGTGTCTGACTGAGGTCATAGTTCATAGGCTGTCATCTGACCGAAGTTCATAGTTCATAGTTCACTGCACCATAGGAGCCTGCTTTGAGCCCTGTATTTAGGGAGCCTGGGCAGTGAGCAGGAAAGCAGAGAATGAGGACTCGACCAGCAGTTGTCGTGGTAGAGTCTTTGCCACAGGCTGGCAGGGTGGATGTGACACTGAAGGGCAGGCCTCACTGTCCTCTCCAAGGGTGGCGTGGCCTCCAGAGGACGCAGACAGGAACTGCCTCACTGAGGACCTGCCGAGGACTCTGGCCAGCACCGTCCTACAGGGCGTCTGTCCTGGCTCCCGTGGGCCCGGACTAGGGGGTACACAAGACCCGAGGGTCATGGACACAGCTTTGCTGCCCAGGAACCCGGTGTCCTACAAGGAACCTGGTGGTAGTGAGAGCATCTCCACACCTTTGGTGCAGCCTTCAGCCCTTGCAGTGCAGCCTTCATGTGTGTGCTGCGACTGGGCGATGTTGTAAAGTTAGCTCAGAGGTGAGATGCCTCGGGGACATGAGGCTGAGAGTGTAGGGTGGTTTCGTAGTTCAGGTGGTTTACAGGACATCAAGGCATTCAGGTGTGGTAGCTGACCTGTGGCTGGTCCTGGTGACCGTGGGGAGTGACTGGGGTCCCTGGTCTGTTAGGAGCCCACAGTCTGTGCTGTATGTCACGTGGCCTGCTGGGTTTGAAGTGTCCCCACAGGCCACAGCAGACAGGGCTCCCGAGGCCACAGGGAATCCAGAGTGCCACTCATTGAGAGCCCCAAACACAAACCTGCTTCTTAACCACCATAGCCCTTGCCAGACCACCTCTGTCCTGGTTCCCAACGTGGGACATTTCACATGGAGCTCAGTCCTGGTGATGCCCCTTGTGCTGCCCTGCCAGTCTAGCACAGCTGCTTGCCACAGAGTCTGACTCGCAGGCAGCTTCTCTGTAATGGGAGGTGCTGGGACCCGGTTCCCTACCTGTTGTTCTGCTGACCCAGTCGCATCTTAAACCCAGGACGCTTCTTTGAAGGGCAGTCAAGGTCCTGGCCCTGAGTCCCAGCTCGGGCCCCATGGGTTTGTATCCTACTCACGCTGCAATAACAGACCGGGCTTGATGTCTCCCAGTTCTCCCAGTTACAATGTGCAGTGAGCAGAAAGTGAGAGGCCTAGTCACTGCTGGGCGCCGGGACAAGCTTCACTGTCCCTCTCGCCTCTGCTCCGGGAGAAGAGCGAGAGAGCACGTGAGTGGGCCTTCCGTGACCGCGCACTTGAGTACTGCTGTCCACACCTGCAAGGCACCCATGACTTGTGCCTGACCCAAGTGCTGTCCTGCATGGACTCTGCTCACTGCCCACTTCTGTCCCCAGTGCCAGATCATATATCCTCGGCAGCAGCTGCTGACACTTCGAGAGCTGGAGATGATCGGCTTCATCGAGAACAATGTGTCCAGGCTGAGTCTGCTCCTAAGTGAAATCTCAAGGTGTGAATGAGTCGGGTTCTTGTGGTCACCAGGAAAAACCCATCTGCTCCAGCTCCTGGGGAGTCAGGGTTCCCTCGGGCGCCAGGGAGGGCCCTGGAGGTGAGCTCCGAAGGCAGCAAGGCGTGGGGTGTGTGTGCACATGAGTGTGTCTGCACACAGCACCCGTGATGTGGGACCCCGGAGCAGCTGGTGACCGTGGAAGAGGAGGGCAGGCAGGAAGTGTGGCAGAGCCTCACAGGACAGTGAGAATGGGTGCGGGTACACAGGAGCTGGGAGGCCATGTGACTGTCCTCAGTGACTGTCTGTGGCGGGCATGGTGCTGGGGCGGCCCACAGAGCCTGGAGTTTGTGGCCAGAGCTTGAACTTCAGTTTGGATCCATGAGGAAGGTCTCAGCGAAAGGAGAGCGTGCAGAATGCAGCGCTGTTGATGATTTGGGTAACCTGCTGAGGAGGCTTCACCTGGCTAAGACAAGAACAGTTCGCAGAGTTCTGCAGAATCCAGGATGGGGACCAGCGTGCTCCTTTGGGGACTGGCCTGGTAGTGGCAGCATGGCCTCACACCCATGCCTCTGATCCTGGGGCAGCACGTGGGCCCGGCACTGCCCAGGACGGGAGGGCAGTGCCCTGCAGGGCCAGGGTTGTCTTGGGGTCTCCTCAGCCCACGTGTGGGCTCACATTTCACAGGAAGAGCGAAGCAGTCCTGAAATGCACACATTTTCATATGAATGACAACACTGTTTCCACTCTCGCAGGAAGAGCGAGGGCCTCAGCGGCCGGGTCCTGAGGAAACTCCCATTTCTGGCTCACGCGCTATTCATCCAGGTGAGTCCGAATCCACAGCTGTCCTCCACCACCTGCACGCCATCCACAGCCTTGACCTTGCACTGATTCTAAGATAACAGGATCAGGGCTGGAGATGTAGCTCAGAGGCACAGTATCTGCCTGGCAAGCATGAGGCCAAGAGTTCGATTCCTGGTACCAAAAAATAAAATAAGATGACAGGATCCTGGGGCAGGGGGACCAACCTTGACACCTGGGAGGAGCAGGGTTCAGTCTTGAGTCCTTGGGAGGAGGGAGGAGGGCTCTGCGCCTCAACAGCACTGGCCCCTTGGGTGTGGACTGTGTCACGGGCAGTGGCCTAGAGTCACCTCACCAGCCTGGCACCCTGTCCTTCAGCCAGGAGGTGCTGCCCCCTTTTCTGTCCTGAGCAGCTGGTCACAGGGGACCGTGTGGTCTGGCAGAACAGATATGCTGGTGTCTGAGATAAGCAAATGCATCTTGGAACAGTTCTTTCTAATCAGAGTTGCCTGGTGCCTCTCCCGGTCAGTAGCAGCCTTGTGCTGGGCGTGGTGGTTGGTGCCCAGGTAATGTAGGATGGGCCTTGGAGAAGGGCTCCAGGGTGACAGGCCTAGAGCCCCAAGTCTGTTCCAGCAGTTCCTGTTACTTGTCGAGTTGCAGCTGACCCTGGTGCTCACCTGCCTGCTCCAGCATCCATTTCTAACCTGCAGGAATAGGGTGTCACAATTGTGTGTCCTGTGTGGGTCCAAGCAGGGTGCTGGACTTGTTCAGCCTGTATCCTGGGGCGGTCAGGCCTGAGGACATTGCCTCCGTGTGACCGAGGATCGCTGTCTGCACTCTGCTCCCTGGGTGGGATGGTTGCTGCAAGGTGGCCCCACATGGCCACCCAGTGATGACCATGTGTCCTTCCAGGCCCCCACCGTCACTGTTGAGGGCTTCCTCCAGGCCCTGTCTCGGGCAGTGGACAAGCAGTTCGAGGAGAGGAAGAAGCTATCAGTTTGTGACTGACCTGTCTCCACATCTATGGTTTCCATGGCCGACTCGCAGGCGGCACTGCCAGCTCACAGCTCCGAGCCACAGACTCCCTCAGCAGAACCGCTCAGAGCTGCAAGCCAGAGGCGAGGCAGCCGGCTGCCCAGGGGGCTGTGTTTACCTTATCTAGAATGCATCCTGGAAGGCAAACAACTGGTCATTCTCAGTGTTTTTAAAAAGATAGTTCAAATTCTGTTGGTCTCCATGTGTTTATTCCCATCCTGTTTTAGCCAATCACACACAAGGTTAGTTTAATATAAAGGGGAATCAGTGTAGCTGTTATGGAAATAAGAGAAACAGGATCACCCTAAATAAGCCTGTGATCACAGCATCGAAAGATGGACTCACTCTCTCCTGGAAGGAAGCAAGTAAGAAAAACCAGTTCCCACGTCCCAGAAACTGAAGAAAAAGTCTAGTTTCCCACAGAATGACAGGAGCAGTGCTGGTGCTTGCAGTCAGCAGTTGGGCTCAAGCGATGCTGTGCATCTCTGCCTGTGGCTTTACTGTGCGGTGGCAGCATTTGTGTCCCACGTGCAGATCCATGGTGGCAGGTGTAAAGTAAGTGGGTTAATGATGGGTGCATTTCACGGAATATTATGTTTTGCTTTTACCTCATGCAAAAATAAACTTCATATTAATGCTTCGTATGTGAAGTCCACTTTTTAAAGGATGTAATCTGTGGTCGTAGAACATTTTTTAAGTAATTAAATTCATTTTGAGAATTTTCTTTGATTCTAGTCTCTCAAATGTGTGAATTTTACTAAAAATCGCTCACAGCTCCCTCAGCATGAGGGCCACCTGTGCTCTGAGGTCTTAGTGGCTGAGTTGCGTACAGGAGCCACGCCCAGGGCCGGGGACCTGTACCACCACTTAGGGGCAGGCTCGGCAGGGCAGGGGACCCCGCGCACCTGTGTGCTGGGCTGGACGGATCCACGGCACTCTTCAGAGGACGTGGAGTGGACTGAGAAGAGCAGCTCTGAAGCAGGGATGGCACCACATGGCTTTGCCAGGCCACCCTTACATGGAAGGGGGGACACAGTGCTGGCCAGGCCTGAAGGCAAGAGGCTGTGCATGCGGGGGCAGGACCAGCCCTGCAGAGCCACTGTCCAAAGGCATGCTGGGCTCTGCCCCCGGCATGCTGGGCTCTGCCCCCGACCTGCTGGGAATGGCCCTGGGGCTGGAAGAGGTTCTGCAGGGGACTGCCCCATGTTCGGGACCCTCAAATCTCATTCCTGGCCCCAACCCTCCTTCTGGGCCCCTGATCCTCATTCTGGGTCCCTGACCATCCTTCTGAAACCCCAGCCCTCATTCTGGAACCTCAGCCCTCATTCTGTACCCCCATCCTCATTCTGGACCCCCGGTCCTCATTCTGGATCCCGGACTCTCATTCTTAGACCCCCAATCCTTATTCTGGAACCCCAGCTCTCATTCATTCTGGATTCCTGACCCTCATTCTTGGACCCCTCAATCCTCATTCTGGACCCCTGACCCTCATTCTGGGCCTCTGCCCCTCACTCCAGGCAGACAGGAGGCTCCTGCAGGGTATAACTGCTCAACGCAACACCCCCGGGTCCTTCCCTCAGTGCTGTGAGCCTTCTGATGGAAACCCTCTGTTACGGCTGTGTCTAGATGAACCCCCCGAAGCCTCATGCAGTCATAGGATGTATTTGGAGGTGGCTGAATCTAGAGTGTGCAACGCTGGGATTAAGGGTGGGTGATTGCCGGATCAGTCCACTGATTGGATTGGCACCGCCCTAATCCCAGGAGACTGGATACAACATAAGGGACAGAGAGAAGCTTGTCTTGCTCTCGCTTGTTGCTTTTGCTGTTTTCTACCGCCATGAACTGTTGCCCTCTTCCATGTGCCACTCTGCCTTGGAGCCAGCCGATTATGGACTGAAACCTCTACAGACTGTGAGCTAAATAAACCTTTCCCTTTAACTTTGGGTGTTAGGTATTCTGTCTTGGCAATGAGAGAAAAGTAACTAGGATGCCTCTTTCTTTAAAACCTAAGATATCACTTTTGTAGCTACGACCTTCTCCATCCTGAGCTATGGGCTATGACTGGAGACCTCTGTCATCCAGCTTACAGTTCATGAGGAGGGTTTCATCTCAGAGGGATGACAGCTGGCAGCGCACACCTGAGTCCCCGCTGGTGATGGGAGCCTTCTCTCCCTCCTGTGTCACTCACGGCGGAAGCATTCCATCCCGCACAACTGAGTTTCTCATTCGTGACTGGAAACCTGCCCCTCATCACCTGATGGAACTGATAATCGAGCCTTCCCTCCCCCATCCCCAGAGCCACCAGTCCTCACTGGAAGACTTTTCTGCTCAGCGTCCAAGTCTCTGTGGCTGGGCACCTTTGTTGATTACTCAAGTTGTCACTTATGACCACAGACTTCCCTGTCATGAATTATTTATGACTAGAAAATTCTCTAAGAAATGAATTATATTTTATGAATAAATCCTTTCTTATTTAGCATCTGAATATACAACTTATGAGTAGAGATCTTCTTTTCTATCAATCACCTGATGTCTCATTTATGACAGGAAACCATTCCTTCTCCATCTCCTGAATTATGATTTACCACAAACACTTTTCTTCTCTATCGTGTGAGTTATTGCTCATGTCTGCAAAATTCTTTATCAATTAACTGTTTCCACTCAAAAACCTTCATTTCAATCACCCAAATTATTTATGACTGGGAAACTTCTTTCTTATCACCTGAGTTGTCAATTTTTATGACTAAAGCATTTATTTCTCTTTCAAATGAGTCATCACTTGTGATTATTCTTTCTCAAGTATCTAATTTATCATATGTGACTAGAAACATTTTTGCTTATAATCTAAGTTATCATTTATTACCAGAAACCTTCTTTCTCTATCACCTGTGTTGTCATTTAATTATGAGTGAAGTGCCTTTCTGTATTACATAATTATTGTTTATAATTGGAACTGTTCCTCCATTATCTAGAATAAGCCTTTCTTTTTCTGTTACATGAGTTATTTATTATTAAAACACTTTTTCTCTCTTACCTAAGATAGCATTAACAACTGGACATCTCTTCTATCTCTTGATTTATCATGTGTGACAGGAAAACAATTTTTCTACCAGGTGAGTTACCATTTATGATCTAAATCTTTACTTCTTGGCCATCTGAAATTTTTATGATTGGATCATTTATGACTGATTTTTTTTTTTTTTTTTGAGACGGTCTCACTACACAGTTCAGGCTGGATCCCTTGAACTGACTACAGAGCCCAGACTGGCCTTGAACTTGTGGTGATCCTCCTGCCTCAGCCTCCCAAGTGCTGGGATTACAGGCAGGTACCACCATGCCCAGCTGTGACTGAAATCTTCCTGCTCCATTGTGTGAGTTACCTTTTATGATAGCAAACTTTCTCTATGACCTGATCTATCTTGACTGAAACTTCTCTGTCTCCATCACCCATTTTTATGACAGAATCCCCTTTCTCCATCCTCTGATTTATTATTTATGACTGGAAACTAATTTTTCTATCATGTCAGTTATCTAAATGATAACTTGGACTTGGAACCTTCTCTCTGTAACTGATTTATCATTTATTAATTACTAAAACCTATCTCTATCCTGTGATTCATTATTTATGACTCAAAACGCTTTCTCTATTATCATAATTATTATTTGTGACCAGAACCCTCTTTCCTATCACTGGAGTTGTCATTTGTGTCTAACATCATCCATTTTCTACAATCCCACTATCATGACTGAATTCCTCTCCACCACCTGAGTTGCGTGTAGGACCGGAAACCTTTCCCAGTTAACTTATCGTCATGTATTTACGACGGGAGCATTCCTTCCTCTACCTCATTGGTTATTCTCCTTGTGACCAGCAGCGTCTCCATCCCCGGGTTGTTGCTCTGACAGGAAGCTCTTTCCTGCCCATTGTGTGGGTTATGATTTATGGCTGGGAGTCTTTCTTTTCATCTTGTGGCTATCACTTATGATGAAATCTTTCTTACTCTGTCACCTGAGTTATGATTCTTAGAAAGTGGGTTTTCTATCACCTAGATTATCATTTATGACTGAAAACCTGTCATTCTTTATTACTACATATCGCTTATGGCTAAAACCTTCCCTACTCACCTGAGTTATCATCATGGCTGGAGACCATTCTTTTTCTATTATGTAAGTATAATTTATGATTAAAACCTACCTTTATCACCTGTTTTCATTTATGACAGAAGAATCTCACCTCTTCTATCATGCAATCTAGGATTCAAGACTGGAAATCTTTTTCTCTTCCACCTCTCTTATCCTTTATAGCTGACAACTTCTTTCTCCTTCCCCTGAATTATCTTTTACGACTGGAAAACTGCTTTGTCTATCATCAGAATTATTTATGACTTGAAATCTTCTTTCTCTATCACAGGAATTATCACTTATGAGTGACACCTTTCTGTCCCTTGACTTACAGTTCATGACTGGAAATCTTTCTCGTCACCTGACTCATCATTGTGACTGGTAACCCTCTTTTCAGTCACCTATATTATTATTTATTTATGATTGAAACAGTTCTATAATGTGTGGATTTTCTTTTGTATTTGGAAATCTTTATCATCTGAGTTTCCATTTGTGTTTTGGAAACTGCTTTTTTCCTCTGTCGTTTGAGTTATCCTTAGCACCACAAATCTTCTGTCACCCGAGTCATCGTTCGTGACTCACAGCTTGTATTTCAGTCAGTCAGGTGACTCAGTCACCTGAGTCATTATTCTCAACTTGGAAGTCTTTGTGCATCACATAGATATTTTTTATGACTGGAACTTTTCTCTATCACCTGAACTATTGATTCTGAATGGAACCCTCTGTTTTAATTCTCTGAGTTATTACTCACCACTGAAAACCTGTCCTCTGTCACCTAAGTTATAACCAGTGACAGCCAAACTCCTTTCTGTGTCATCTCAGTCACCTGTAGGACTGGGACACTTTGTCCCCATTGTCTGAATTATGGTTTATGATTCCTTTTCAGTCACCTGAGTTATCACTTATGTCCCAAAACCTTTTG
The DNA here is from genome assembly GCA_028451465.1 of Erethizon dorsatum. Taxonomy (NCBI): domain Eukaryota; kingdom Metazoa; phylum Chordata; class Mammalia; order Rodentia; family Erethizontidae; genus Erethizon; species Erethizon dorsatum. The sequence continues at coordinate 53,577,292 of CM051833.1, forward strand.
TTCTCTGCAGCCTGCGTACGATCTCAGATGACACTTCCCTCCTCTACCCCGCTATCATTGGACACCTAGCTCATCTGGTCACACTGTGACTGATCACATGAGTTATTTGTTAACTTCTTTCTCTCCATCTGAGTTATCACATGACTGGAAAACTTGGGTCTGCGTCACGTGCAATGTAGTTATCATTTACCCCTCAACTTGCTTTTTCTACCATCTGAGTTAGGTGTGTCTCACCTTAGTGTCTTTCACCAATACTTCAACTTCCCAAAGCTCATCACACTTCACACACAGTCTTCCTTTAATGTTTTTTCTTCTCACCTCAGCAGTGTTTTCCTGGAGAAAGTAGAGCATCAAACAAAGTGTTTGAGAAAGGAAGCTGTTGAATTCTTTCTTGGTCCTGCCTTTTCCTCGTGTCGTTTGACATGGGTTTCTGGGTCCTCAGTCCCCTACAGCTGACTGGAAAACAGTTCTCTACCTACTTCTCTGACAGTGTGCGCTCTCCTTCGCAAAGACCCTCAGAGTGGCATTGCGGCAGGCATGCTCCGCACTGCCACACGTCTGTGCCGCCTGTCCCGTGACCCATTCAGGGGCCAGCGTCACGTGGCTGAGAGCGTCACACAGCTCCTGGGAGGGCCGGGCCTCCAGGGCACCTCAGGACACTGCGTAAGACTCCAGGGACAGTGCGCGCAGGGCAGGTGTCCTGTGTCCCGTCACCCTTGGGTGAACATCAGCAGCACAGACCACTTGGCTGTGCCCTTTGCTCCCAATCTCACGGGGCATGTGTGCTGGTGGCTGCGTGTGCTGGCGATGTGTGCTGCCCTCACTCTCTGGCCTTCACCCCTCCAGCAGCCAGAGACCTGGGCTCCATGTCCCTGTCCCCTCACTCTGCAGAGGGTGGAACTGCAGAGGCCACCTGGCCTCCCGACAGAGAGCCCTCAGCTCCACCCTCCTCACGTGCGGCTCCCTCAGCCTCAGGCCCACCTGAGGTAAACTCATGTGCAGGCGACCGGTGGTGGAGCCCAGTCCCCGGGGGACCGTGAAGATGCAAGCTCGAACACTCAGAAGCTCATGGTCTTTATTAAAGTAGACATCTGTCAGTTAGACAAACACAACTTTAACCACTGTACACACAGCATTATTCAGGGTGTTGGTGACATCGGCCAGCACAGTCCCGCTCCAGTCAGCAAAAGCCTGGGAGCTGAAAGAAAACAAGAGTGGCTATGAGGAATCCAGGACAGAACTCTCTCTGTGCGGCTGACCGAGTCCTTGACAAGAACGATGCTTCTCTCTGGGGCAGGGAGGACCTTTTCCTGTGGGAATTTCATTTCCTGTTTCCTAGGAAGGGACAGGTGGAGGGTGACCTCTCATACCTGCCATCTGCCAGGCACCTGTGGCTCAGCATGGCCTGCATGCGGAGGGGTAACAGGGTGTGCATCCTTGACCCCTCCAGCCCATCCATGCCTTTAGGAAGAGCTGGCGACCTCCACCCAGGCAAGTGTGTGTGCCCTGGGGTGTGGGGTGTTGATGCCGGCAGGGTCCCTTTCACGTGGCTGTGACACAATACCTGGGCCAGGGTACTTTATAAAGCAAAGAGGTTTATTCAGCTCCTGAGTGGCCCACAGGGGGCAGCGCTCTCTGGCCCTGGGGAGGCCTTGGTGACACAGTGACACAGCTGCTGTGGGGCTGAGTGGCCATGGGAGGGAAGGCAGGGCCTGAGAGCAGCAGCAGCCAGGCCATTGTGGAAGCTGCAGCCGTCTCCCTGCAGCCCGAGGGATCTGGGAGTCTCAGTGCCACCTTCACATGCCGAGCATCCCTGAGCTTCCTGTCAGCTGTGTTAGGGACATGTGCCTCCATGAGCAGCACTGTTTCCGGCCCAGTGGCAGAGGTGGGAGACATGAGGTCCCGCTCAGTTTCCAGCTCCTCTGCACCTGCCAGGCTACAGACTCCATCCCTGGTCAAAACATCACCCTGGTGTTTGGTAGCCGCCAGGTGGGATGGGTCACCTCTGTCCCAAGCGTCTCCACCTTGGCAGGTAGGAGGGGGTCACAGGGCTTCCCTGGCTGGCCATCATTTCAGGAATCTCCCTTCCTTGTCTGGAAACACACTGTGCACCTACAGGGATGGTTTACATGAGAGGCGTCATCGGGGAGCAGAGAAGTGGGGTCACTGCCTGCGCTCGCAGGACCCCTCCCAGGCGTGAGAGGTGAGGGTGGGACACCTGTGATGCCCAGAGGGAGCAGAATGCTATATTGGGGTGAGGGCACATTCCCAATCGGGCATCAGCGCTGGGAGCACCTCGCAGGGCTGAGTGGTTATCCCAGCACCCCCGGAATGGCCTTTCCCACCTGCTTATGCTGAGAGTGTTGGTGGGCAGTTTGGCACCAACGTTCAGGCACCAACGTTTGGGCACCATCCGCTGCCCATCACCACCTGCACCCAGGACAGCACTGTAGCTGTGACCAAGGACCCTGAGGAATGGGCGGGGTGTTGGGGTGGACTTGGGAGGTCTCCCCAGAGCACCCAGGCAGTCAGTGGGTGGAGGGTGCCCACAGGGCCAAGCACCAGGCAGACAGTCTAAGCAGCCCCCATATGGACAGCCAGGTTCCCAGAGCAGAGGGGTGGGTCACTCTGAGCACAGCCTGAGGTCAGCTCTTGTGGGCACAGGGCCGTTTAGAACGGCCCAGTCCAGTGCTGCACACAGCCAAGGGACCAGCAATCAGATTTGCTTAGCAGGTGAGGAGCCAAGGCCCCAGGGGACCTGGTGACATGGTCGGGGCCCACGGTGGACCAGGACCTGGGTGCCTCCCCCGTTTGGGTTGCTCCCTGCTGAGCCAGGGCCCCACCACTCCTGGCTGCCCCAAGGGCTGTTTTAAAATTGTAAACTTTTGTTTCAGTTATTGTGTTTTTTATTTTTAGAATTTCTGGGTTTTTTTTTTTTAGCACTTTTATTTCTCTTACAACTATTTCAGCACCTATTCACTCATTACATTAACCGTCTGCATTTTAATTTATTTATTCTTGGGTTTTTTGTTTGTTTGGTTGGTTGTTTATTGAGACAGTGTCTTGCTGTGTAGTTCAGGCTGGACTTGTACTCACTATGTAGCCTAGGCTGCCCTTGAACTCGTGGCAATCCTCCTGCCTCAGCCTCCTGAGTGCTGGGATTATAGGCGTGCACCACCATGACTGGCAATTTGTTTATTCTTTTAATTGAAATACTAGATTCATTGAGTAATGCATCTATAATATCATTCTGGTGCAGTGTCTGAGAGATGGCTGGGTGGTCACCTTCATCAGTCATTTAGGCACCAAAAAGAGGGACTGTAGTGGATGCATCATGAGCAAGATGGCTGAGTCACTTGTTGGAACATGGAGGATTCCTCAGGATGACAGGTATTTAATGAAGATTTAGGATGTAGAAACTCATGACTTTCCATCTAGAGACAGACATAGAAAAGGAAATGCATGCCCCTTCCCTCCCCTCACTTCTTGCTCCCTCCCTCCATCTCTTGATCCCCTTCCCATTTGAGAAAGACTTAGAAAAGGAATTAAAATGTGTTCTGTACATGAACCAACAACACACAAAGAATGTAAACATTATGTACTGAGCCAGGCATGGTGGCGCATGCCTGTAATCCCAATGATATGGGTAAAGTCACTCCATTTTCTTTCTTTTTTTTTTTTTACATGTGGGTACCAGCAGTTGAACTCAGGACCTTGCGTTTGCCAGGCAGGTGCTTGTGCCACTAAACTATCTCACTGGCCCCATTTTCTTTTTAGACTCCAGTTTGTCTTCACTTAACCCCTAGATGCACTCACTCCCCAACCCTGTTAGATATTAAGGCACTAACTCACTCCTCAGACCCCTTCCCAGTTAACCATAAAACCCGTAAAAGGAGAAACCAACAGTTACAACCAACAATGGTCAGGCTGACAATTGCCCGTATCCTGTGTGTCAATTAAGCTGATGTTTTGAGAAGGACCTTGTGACATCCAAAGAAATGATGTAGTAAAGATGTGGTCTCTATGGCAACCAAGGGATTTTTTTTTTGTAAAACCCCCAAATGTCCATTTAAGGAGCTGTGAAACAAAGGCTCGGGATCAGCAGACTCAACTCCTACGAGTGACCTGCTGGCCGCCGGCTTCTTTGTAATAAAAGAATTCACTTGTTTCTAGATTCTTGGTTTCCTGTGAGTGTATGACTCACTTCTGCCATAACACCAACACTCGAGAGGCTGAGGCAGAATGATCGCTAAGAGTTCAAGGCCAACCTGGGCTACATAGTGAGTTCAAGGCCAGCTTGGACTGCATAGTGAGACCCTGTCTCAAAAAAACAAAAAATAAACAAAGCAAAACAATAAAACCTAAAGAAACACATTATGTACTGAAAACAGGTATTAATAAAAATAAGTAAATGATCAGAAAAAATAAGTAAAATTAACAATGCAAAAAAAAAAAAAAAAAAAAAGAGGGAAAATACAGTAACCCACCAGGTTTCATGTTAACCTGGCTGAAGTGAGGTTGTGTTTGATGTTTTCCACAGTGCAGTTATTAGAGACTTCGAGGCCCCTGGGCACCTGGCTGGCTCCCTTTCGGCTTCCGGCTGCCCTCAGGGCTCCTCCTGGACAGAGGCCTCTTGTGTGATTACAGTTGCATGGTAGGGTGGGGAGGGAGCCTGTTTCAGCAGCTGTTTCAGGCGGAGTGGTCTCAGTCACTTGCCACCTGGCCCTGGGCCACTTCAGGGCAGGAGAAACATGGCTCAATGTGAGGTAGATGGGAGGGGCTGGTGCATGGATCCAGGTTGGTTGGATTGGTATGAAAGACCAGCTCTGGCCTGAGCCCTTCTGTCCCCAAGAATTAGCAGGCCCTTGCCAGCCAGCACACTTTTTAAGAAGTCTAAACATCACAAAACACAGAAAGATGTGATTAATACAAAACTGTAAGGTTTAGGACAAGTTCTTTCCCTATGTATGTCCAGTTATTTTAATACTGTTTGATGAAAAGACTACCCTTTTGCTGGGTGCAGTGTCCGTGTATAATCCCAACACTCTGGAAGGCTGAGGCAGGAAGATTGCAAGTTCCAGTCCAGCCTGGGCAACTCAGCAACTCAATGAGCCCATATGTCAAAATTTAAAAAAAAAAATTGTTGGGCCGGTGAGATAGCTCAGCGGCATAAGTGCCTGCCCGGCAAGCGCGAAGTCGAGTTTGACTCCCGGAACCCACATAAAGGAAAAAAAGGACCGGTGATGTTGCTCAGTAGCGTAAGCGCTTGCTGGCAAGCACGAGGTCCTGAGGTGGACTCCCAGTACCCATGTTAAAAAATAATAATAAAATAAAAAATAAAAAAATAGTCAAAGGGACCGGTGAGATGGCTCAGCGGCATAAGCGCCTGCCTGGCAAGCACGAGGTCCTGAGTTCAACTCCCCATACACACATAAAAGAAAAAAGGCCACTGATATCACTCAGTGGCACAAGCACCTGCTGGCAAGTGCAGGGTCCTGAGTTCGACTCCTGGTACCCACATTAAAAAAAAATTGTAAAAGGACTGGGGATGTAGCTCAGTACAAAGGGCCTGGGTTCAATCCCCAATACTGGAAAAAATGAAAGCAAAGAGTACCCTTTCTCTATTGATTGCCTTTGTACCTTTGTCAAATTTTAGTTGACTACACTTGCATCAGTCTATTTCTGGATCCTTTTGTGTGTGTGTGTGTGTGTGTGTGTGTGTTGTGTGTGTGTGTATCTTTGCCAGTACTACCTTGTATTGTTTACTGTAGCTACACAGCAAACAGCATTCCCGATTTAAAAATTGTTTTGCCTAATTTTAATTCCATGGCCTTTCCACATAAAGTTTAAGTGAGCTTTTATTTATCTACAAAAGAGTGCCGTGGGTTTTTAATTGCATTATCTCTATAGATCGACTTAGAATGACATCTTTCCTATGCTGACTCTTTCAATCCATGAACATGGTATGTCTCTCCACTTTTTAGGTCTTCTTCAATTACTTTCAGCAGCATTTTCTAGTTTTCAGCCTTTTAATCCTGCAGATGCTTGGTTAAACTTATATCTATGTATTTTTGAGCTGTTGCAATTGTATTGCTTTTTAAACTTCCATTTGTAGTCCAGATGTGGTCCATCCTGGTGGACATGCATTCTGCAGTTGTTGGGTGGGATGTTCTATACATGCCAGTTGGATCCAGTTGATTGATGATGTGGTTCAGTTTCTCTCTGTCTCTCAGTCTCTCTCTCTTTGCTGATTTCTTTTTACTATTTCTACCAAGTTTTGAGAGAAGAATACTGAAATGTCTAATTGTAGATTTGTTTATTTCTCTTTTCAGATCCATACATTTCTGCCTCATGCATTTTGAATCTCTCTAGTTCAGGATCATGTCTCTTTGGTGAATATTTTTCTTCTCTTTTAAAAATCATTAAATAGCCAGGGATATAGCTCAGTGGCACTAGTGCCTGCTGGCAAGCATGAGGTCATGAGTTCGATTCCCAGTACAAAAAAAAAAATTATATAATGTCCCTCTTTATCCTTGGTAAATATCTTTGTTGTGAAATCTACTTTGTTTTTAACAGAGTCACTTCAGCATATATTTAATATTTTCATTATATCTTTTTTAAATTATTTTTAACCCATCTATATAATTATATTTTAGTTAAGACTTTTTGGAAATAGCATATATTTGGGTAATTTCTTCAAAATCCTTTCTATCTTTGTTACTGATTGTCTTTTTGGAGCATTCACATTTAACTTAATTATTTTCATTTTGGGAAGACTACCATTTTATTATTTTTTCCTTTTCTTTCTCATTCCCTTGTTTCCCATTTCCCACCTCCTTTTGGGTTATTTGCTCATTTTATAGCATGTTAGACAGCTTTCTGTCACTAAAATGAAACACCTGAGATCATTAACTTGTACAGAGAAAAGGTTTGTTTTGCCTTCTGGTCTTGGTGTCTCCAGTCCATGTCTGGGCAGCCCTGCTGCTCCTAGGCCTCCGGTGGGGGTGCAGATGGCAAACATGTGGCACACATGGCAGAGCAGACAGTCTCCTCATGGCCAGGAAGCAGAAGAGAATGAGTACAGGGCTGGTCCCATCCTCCAGTGACCAAGACCTCTGCAGGCCCCACTCCCTAAAGGCTGCACATCTCCCAGTAGTGCCACCCTGGGGACCACGTCTTCACCACATGGGCCTTCAGGAGACACTCACCAAATACCAGTGTGTAGTTGTCCATCCGAGTCCAACCATTTTGCCATCTGGGCTGAGGTACAGGAAGTCTTGGTATAATCGCTGTACCCATAGTACCCTGAACTCCTACCGAAGATGTCCCCCAGTGTAGCCTTCTCCCCAGTAGATTGTGTGCAACTGCAAAGCTTCCTGCTATTTATTAGCCATGTTATTTCCATATGTCAAAGTGGACCATTCACACTCTATTTTGTCATCTTGAAAACCAACTGGCTTCAGTCCCATGCTAATGCACCCGGGCCCATCACCAGAGCTCATGCAGAAGCTCCTGTGCCTATTTCACAATTATCTGAAGTTTGTTTCTTAGCAGATTCTTTGGGAAGGGCTTTTGGGGACTATTCCCTGAGTGCTTGCAAATTTATGATGTTTTTGACTTTGATCTTGAAGAACTGCTTGGCTGGAATGGCATTCTTGGCTCACAGTTTCTTCCCTGGAGTCTCTTTAAAATGTTGCTCCACGCTTTCTAGCAAAAAGTTGCTACTGAGACATTTGGTGCCAATCTTGGGTTCTTTCCTTTGTAAATAAATTGGACTCATGCCTTTTTTGTTGTTGCCATTCTGTTTTTCTTGAATGTCCAATGGTGTTTCCTTATCTTTGAAGCCCAGTTATGTGTTAGGCTCCATTTGGTGTTGAGTTCAGGGATGCTTTCGAGCTGAGTTACACTGTGCATCTTTCCAGCATCCGTCATGTCCATGAAGCACTCTTGATTCTAAGGTCTTGTCATGTTCCACAGTCTTCTTGTCTTTTTGGAAGGGTCTAATACTTGCACACACACACACACAGCACGTACACACACATGCACAGACCACGTACAATTTCAACCCAACCCCATGAACATCATCATGGTGAAAGACACACGGAATGGTGTTCTGGCAGACAATGAGGACATTCCTCAGATGGGGACGCAGGTGCACACTGCACCTGACATCCCAGTAAATGCAAAGAGGGCAGTGACCAAGGGCTTGCAGGCAGTGCACAGTGACACACGGACTGAAAATCTGGAAGCGAGACCAGGAAACAACCCCGAGGGAGAGAACGAGCAGTCAGACACAGAGACTGCGGAGTCCAAGGTAACTCAGTGTGGGAGCACAGCTGGGCACACGGGAACCGGGGGCAGGAGAGAGAACAGGGAGAAACCCAGGACAGCAGGTGAATGAGTGAGTGTGAGTGCAGGTGTGTGTGTCCTTGGATGTGCAAAGTGGGGAGATGTGTGTTTGTGTGTGAGTGTGTCCTTCCTGTGCCACTTGTTGGCTGCCATGGGCTGCTCCCCGGCTGTCCTGTGGTGGAGGGGCAGTGAGGGTCCAGATCTTCAGTCCTGGCTGGCCTGGAAGGGCTGTGGGTCCCCAAGGGGCCTCTGCTCTTGGCAGCAGCTGTGTGGCTGCTCCAGGTGCCCTCTCATGGAGCTCCCTCCCCTCAGCCCTGCCCCTTAGGTCAGGGTCTGCATAGCGCTATCCCAGCACCCAGGTCTCTGTGTTTGCCCAGACTTCAGGGTTTGCTGTCCACTCCTGGGTCCACTTGAGGAGGGAGGGACCCCTCTGTTGACTCAGGAGAGCAGCTTGCCCCACACCTATTACTCACCTTCCATTTGGGGGGATGGGCACAGCGTAGGTCTGTCCTGTCCATTGGCTCTCATTGACCCCTGTCGCTGGGGCTGCTGTGGCCAGCGCTTCCTTGTGCTGCATTTGTGGGCCTCTGGCACCTAGAGCTTCTTGGTGAGGTTTGGTGTTGCTCCCAGAACCACCTCCTTCTGGTTTTCAGGATGAGTTGGGGAGGGGCTGCCTTTGGCATCTCCAGGCTGAGTCCCCAGTGAAGGCCCAGGGCTGTTGCCTGAGGGGCCGCAGGACACCAGGTACAATGCCGTTAGCTCCTCGAGAACCTAAGACATGACAAAGATTAGAGAGGAAATTTCTGAAAGAGTTGGAAGAGGGACACAACGGGAAACCCTGGTTCCATAGAAATGCAAGGGTTATATCACCGGGAAGTCACACCCAGAGCATGAAGCCCTTGGGTGAAAACCGTGAGGGTTGTGGGAGGCATGAGCCAGGCAGGGCTGGGAGTCAGGTGGAGCCCGAGGACCGGGTGTCAGGTGGCTGCACTATTCTGGCTTGCGTGGCTCCTGCCCACCCTGGCACGTGGTGGGCTGAGCAAGGTGGCTGGGATTTTAATGTCCACAGACAGTGGCAATGGCTGCATCAATGGTGCTACCATCCTCTCCAAGGCTCTGACAAAGGTGTGACAAAGGCAGTGCGCGTGGGCTGCCGGGAGCAGAGTGCCTGGTGCTGCCGGCCTGAGATGTCTCCTCCTCTGTCCAGGCTCAGAGTGCTCCTGCCCCTGGCCAATGCCCCCCACAGGCCCTGTGTGGCCTCCCTGCCCAGCTCCTGAACCAGGTTCACCTGCTGTGGGCTCTGCCAGGCGCAGCCATCAGTCCCAGGCTGAGGTGGCACAGACAGCAACTTCCCAGGGGCTTCAGGAGGACCAACCTTCCAGAACTGGATCACTCAGCAGTGCTACCTAGGACTGCTGGGCCAGTGGCAAAGCCAGGGACAGGACACGGATAGACGCTATTGGCAGCGGTGCAGAGACAGTGGGTCCTCCCCACAAGCCCCATGTCGAAGGCCACAGCATCCCAGGGCCACGCCCTTCTGAGCAGCAACCAGAGAGGCCAACTTGTGGAGGGGCGGGGAGCTCTGTGCCCTCATGGGAAACTGCGGCAGGGCTGGCCACGGGCTGCTGGACCCGGAGGAGGGACCTTGCTCCCAGCTCAGGAGGGCTGGGGCCTCTGTCTCTGCTATCTTCCTCCAGCGCCTCAGGCGGCGGTGTAGACAGGAGGCCTGAGTGTCCACCTGCTCAGGAAAGCTCGGCTGCAGCGCTCAGGGCAAGGTTGCCTGGGGGAGGAGAGCTGGGCACGAGGTTGTGTGGACACTGGGTGGGTGGGAGTTTTCAGGGCTGAGACGCCACCCTGCCTGCATGAGCCCCAGAGCAGGGCACTGTAGGGGACCACACGGGCATGACAAGGGACCCTGGCCAGGGTGCCAAGTACTGGCCCTGGGTACACAGGGATGGGGCCATGGTGACCCCAGTGAGGGGTAAGCTTCTGTCCTGGGGGACATGGCTGTGGCAAAGCCCTATGTGGGCACCCACAGGAGCTGGCCACTGGCCCAGGAGGGCGCCCATGGCCTGTACCCATTTCCCCTCCCCAGAGTGTGTGTCCACAGGCAGGGGTCCTCAGAAGGCCCAGTATGATGGCACCCAGGCTCCAGAGCCCCAGTAGCTCAGGCAGGAGCAGGACAGCCAGTGGCCCAGGTGCTGGGCACTCCAGGCTCAGTTTCTCATCTCTGAAGTGCATGGGGCAGGGCCTGCTCAGAGCCTCATGGGGTTGGATTCATCAGTGGAGCAGATCAGTCCAATGGGCCCTCTGTCTCTGTGGGACCAGCCCAGCTCCTTGTGGCCCGGAGTGACAGGGCCAAGCTCTGCCAACGTAGGGGTGCAGACAGGCTGCGGACATGGTACCTCGCCAGTCCTTCTGCCTGGTACTGAGTGACACTGAAGGAAATGACAGTGGCTGTCCAGAGTGAGGGCGCCATCTTCCAGGGGACAAGATGAGGCCGAGGGTGAACGTCTGAGATACATGGAGCTCTGTCCTGAGTGGGGGCCTTCAGCCCCTAAGCTGTCCCCACGTGACAGGTTGGACACAAGGCGCCTAGGAAGATGGGTCACCATTCCCCCAACCCGGGCTGGGACCTAGGCTCTTGTGTGGATAGCAGCCAAGCAGCCTTATTCCTCACAGCCCCAGCTCTGGGCCCCTTCAGGATGTGCGTCCCCGCCGGACCCCGTGGCTCAGAGCCAATGCGTTACTGGGAAAAGCGGTGTCCAAATATGGCCCAACTGTTCTGTCTGAAGTCCAGCCAGCTGTGGTCAGCCACAGAGACCCCCAGGCAGGCCCTAACCCATCCTCACTGCGGGCCACAGGCCAGGTCTGTCCCCAGAATGAGCTGAGATCCAGCCGCCTCCTGCATGGAGACATGGGCCCCGGCCTCTCCCAGACAGATCTGCTGCCAGGAGCCTGCAGGGCTGCACTAGGCCATGGCTTGACAAGCCCTGGCTGGCAGGGGGTGCTCAGCACAGCCTCCAAGGTACTGGTGGCTCTGTCCTCATCCCTGTCCCATCCCTGCCTCTTCCACAATCACGTCAGGTTAGTGCAGTGGTAGTGCAAAGGACCGCACGGCTCTGAGGCCGCCGCTCCATGGCCAGGCCCTGACCTCATGCCTCCCACTGGGCAGAGGGTGCTCTGGGCCCCAAGGAAGTCATGGGGTGGTGCTGCTTCCTCTCCTCCCTCCTGTGGCCTCGCAGGGTCCCCCTGGCTATGCCTGAATCACCTTCCTCCTGTCGCAGTGCCCAGGAGTCCCTTTTAGGACGTCCCAGGGAATTGGAGCAGGGCAAGATGAGTCTGGAACTGTACTGGGCTACGGGACAGCTGCTCTCCCAGATGCAGGCCTCACCTGATCCTCAGCACACTTTCCAGCGGCCTCTGCTTGAGCCATGGGAGATGTCGTCTGCCTCATGGCCAGCCAAACACTCCGTGCAGGCACTATTCTGTGCGCTGTGGGGACAGCACAGTGGTTGGCACCCACGTGTCCACCTAGGATCCAGAAAGCTGTGGACTGAGCACTCCCCGCCCCCGGCCATGGCCTAGACTGGGCAGTGCACTGGGCAGTGCCCAGTGTAGGCATTTCCCGGAGTAAGTGTAGGATCCTCACAACGCAAGGCAGCTCTTTGCTCCTTCCTAGCTCCACTCAGCCCCCTGAAGGCAGGAGGAGATCCAGGGCCATGGCTTTGGGCTCCGCAACAAGCACTCCCTCTACAGCTTCTCAGGGGTCCCATGGGTGTGTGGCCCGGCCCATGTTCTCTGAGGGCCATAACACACTTGTGTGCTTCGACAGCAGAGGCCCTTTGTGCAGGAACAATGTTCTGTGGAAATGGGCCTGGGCCGTGGGGTAGGGTTTGTGACACCGTCAGAGGACAGAGACTGGAAAAGGGAGTGAAATTGGAGTCAAGTTCTTCCGCTTAGAGGTGCAAACCACCAGCAGAAGCCGAGGAAGGTTGGATAAAGACCATTAAGTAGAGTTGGGTATGGACCCAAGCCTGTAATTCTATCACCCTGGGAGGCTGAGGCCGGAGGATTGCAGTTCCAGCCCAGCTTGGGCAGCTTAGTGACTTTGTGAGACTTTGTCTTAAAATAAAAAATAAAAAGGGGTTGGGGATGCAGCTCAATGTGAGGCCTGGAAGGAAGGGGGCTGGAGTTAAGTAAGAAGTGTTAAGCAGGCATCTCAAGTCTGTGGTGTTTGCTTTTTGAAATTAGAAGTAGAGCATTCTAGGAAAGCTCTGGGAAAGCTTAGAGCTCTGCATCAGTGTCAGGAATGGTAATAAGCATAAACCTCCTCATGCCTCACTTGCCAGCTCCTGGCTCTTGATTCAACAGTCATCACCACCCAAGTCCATTCCTACCAAAGCCCCATGGGTAGTGTTGCTTGTTCCTTGCCACTTTGAGCTATCAGGGACATCATGTCATGTGCAGCCTGCTTCTGTGGCTCTGCGCGGTGAGGTGAGACCCATCTGTGTGGAAGGACGTGGTCATCTTCACAGATGTCCTTTGGTGATGGCTAGGCTGCAGTGGATTCCTCCTTCCTACCACACCAAGCTCTGGATTGGACAAAACATCCACCACACACAGCACAGCATAGAGGAGGAGATGGTTATCTGGCTCATGGATCCAGAGGATCCAGTCCATGGTCGGCTTCTCCAAGGCAGGATATCATGGCAGGAGGGTGGCGGAGGACAGCTGCTTACCACACAGCACCTGAGAAGCAGAGAGCAGGAAGAGCCAGAGCAGAAGGGACTGGGGACCATGGTTACCTGCATGTCACCTGTATGGCCCACCGGACACACCCACAGCATGCTTTGCTAATTCCTGGAGCATCTCAAGACAGTCAGGTTACCATCAAAATGCAGTGTCATACACGGTTTCTCTTATATGAGAAACTCAGAATATATGTATGCAAATAAAAAGCAAAATAGAAGATAGAAGTATAGGAAGTAGGGAGAAATTCAAATAATTCCCCAAATTACCTATTTGCTTGTTTCAAAAATATTTTAATATATATGATATTTTGCTTCATTTCCATTGCTAGTTGCTCTTAGTTCATTGAAAAGAAATTTTGTGCTATTATTTGTTTCTTCCTTGTAAGAGTCTTTTTTGTCAACGTCTTGTACTGAGTAACTACTCTGAGATAACAATAAACAGTGTATTAACTACTGTTATTCTCTTATTTTGTTAGGAAATTTTGTTTCATTTTTCCATAAAATAAAAAAAAGTACAAAAAAAAGATGAAGCTGCACAAACCCCAGGCCTGGGACTGCTATGGCGACACGAAGCTCTGTGCTTCCTGTTGGGTCCCCCAGTGCCGGCTCGCGGAGGCCTGGCTGGTGCATCGATTGCATGTCCAACTCAGCCACGCAGTGACCACTGTCCCCGAAGTGGCTGTGCCAACTCTGTCTTCACTGTTCTGCCTCCCCTGATGTCTTGCTTTCTGCAAATGTAGTTGGCATGAATGTTGCTAATTTCTGCTCTGCTGATGAAGAGCGCCTCACCTCTTACTGTGTGCTGAGGCTGGGTCTTCACAGAGCGAGAAGGTTCTTGCCATGTTCTGAACGTCCACACCTAGTCACAGGCGTCGCGAGGTCTTGTCACTTTGTGGTTGTCTCCACTCTCTTTGGAGATTTTCAATGCCAGATCATCTTAATTTTAATGTAGTTGAGTTTATTGGTCTTTGCTTTGATGGTCTGCGCATCTCCTGAGTTAAGAAATTCCCTTGTACCTCAAAGGCTCAACTACCTCATCCTACACCGCCTCTGATTTATTTTTAATTTCGCATGGAACATCGAGGTCTTTAACATACCTACAATCTGTCTTTACCTGTGGTGTGAGGTTTGAATTTTTTATTTGTAGATACCCAGCTATTCCCCTGCTACCACAGCAGAGTCCACCTATACACAAGGTATGATCAAAGCATACAGTGAAAGTTTACATTCAAAAAGTGTGTTACAGTAAAAGACACATTGCCATGAACCTCCCTCAGAACACTTCCCTCCCTTGCAACACTCTTATCCCATGGTTCTTGCCACTTTCTGAAGCAGCTCTAGAAGTCCTCTTTCATGAGTGTCTTTATGAGATGTAATAAGAAAAATATGGCGAATGCTGCTGCCAAGTGCCTCCAATAGAAAGGCAGGTTTATGAAAACACGACGCTATGTCCTCATTCACCTTATTCACCAGATTTGGCATCATGTGACTTCTGGCTCTTCCCCAAAGTCAGAATGACCATGAAAGGCTAAATTTTTAATCCTTTAAAGACATCCAGGTAGCCATGACAGTGCAACTAAAGACACTCAGGAGAGAGGACTCCAGAGCTGCTGCAGAAAGTGGCAAGGATGGTGGGATGAGTGTGTTGAAAGCAAGGGGGAGGATTTTGAAGGGGATTCATGGCAATGTGTCTTTTATTGTAATAAATTTAAAAAATGTTAACATTCATCATATTTTTGATCACACTGCATACAGCCCTACCCCTGTCCCTCCTGAGTGCATGGCTGTCCCTGTCTATCCGTCTGTCCACTTGCTGTATGCACCAGTCCCGCTCTGTCTCACCACAGCCGCTCGGGGTGGCTGTCACTGCCCTCTTCTAGCTCACCCCTCTGAATCTGAAAGTCAGTTGAAAGTCAGTTTGTTGAGTATCACAGTCTGCCAGGCATTGATCAGATCCTGTGAATCCGCTGTCACTGTCGTTTCACAACACTGAGTTTCAAGGCCACCAGCTGGACCATGTCAGGTTAGGGGTGCGTCAGCGTCTCAGTGAAGTCTCACGATTTTCTCCACGGTGGCCTTGCTCATCTTAGCTGCTTACATTTCTAAGTGTTTTCGTGAACTGAGGTTTGCTGTGGGTTCCGCATGGTGGGTTCGTGCCCACTGCATTTCTGCTGCTTCCTACTCCTCCAACCGTGCGTGTGTAAGTCCCCTTAGATCTTCTACCATGTCATCTTTCATCCTTTATTTCCTTTCTCTGTGCTCATTTCTTCTTACTTGCACAATGATAGCATTTGCGAATGTTATTACTTTTCAATTATTGTCTCATCTCTCTTCTCTCTCTTCCCCTGCCCTTCCCTTCCAGGCCTTTCCTGTCTCTCTCTCTCCGTCTCCCTCCCACTGCCTCCTTCTCACTCCCTCTCCTTCCCTCCCTCACCCTCCCTCTCCCCTTCCCCCCCTCTCCCTCCCTCTCCCCTTCCCCCTTCTTTCTCCCTCTCCCCTCCCCCTCCCTCTCCTCCCCTTTCGCTTTCCCTCTCCCTCTCCCCATCTTCCTCCCTCTCCCTCCCTCTTCTTCTCTCTCCCCATCCCCCCTCTTCCTACTCCTCCTCCCTTTCTCTCCCCCTCTCCCTCCCTTCCCCCTCTCTCTCCCCCCTCTCCCTCCCTCTCCCTCTTTCTCCCTCTTTGTCCTCCTTCCCTCTCCCCCGTTCCTCTTTCCCTCTCCCTCTGCCCCATCTTCCTCCCTCTCCCTCCCTCTTCCTCTCTCTCCCCCTCCCCTTCTCCCTACTTCTCCCTCCCTCTCCCCATCTCTCCCTCCCTCTCCCCATCTCTCCCTCCCTCTCCCTCCCTCTCCCCATCTCTCCCTCTCCCTCCCTCTCCCCATTTCTTCCTCCTGCTCCCTCTTCAGAGGAACCCACAGCCAGGACTCTCCTGGAATGCTGGGAAAAAGCCATGTTTCCTGCATTCTTGATCAGGACGCTTACCTCAGCTGCACGCAACCTCAGTGTTTGCTGAAAGTCTTTGAAGAGACCCCTGATTCAGTGGAGGAAATTCCTTTCTATTCTTAGTGGCTGAGCCTTTTTCCATGAATGAGTTTGAATGTTCCCAGATGTTGTCCTGGGTCTCCCAGTGCTCACAGCTCCCCCGACAGGGAGACTGGAGCACTGCACACCCCAAGAGCCTGTTCCTCTCCAGAAGTGGAAGTGGGTCCCTCTCTGTGACTAAGACAACCGAAGCCAGGGCCAGGAAGCTGAGCTGAGGAGGGGCCCGCAGCCTTCGGGGTCCCATGCCTGAGAGGCAGCCTTCCAGCTCCCAGGACAAGGCAGAAGGGCCGGGTGAGTTGGACTCACCTGCCCCACCCCAAGTTCCCGAGGCTCAGCCAAGGAGGCTGCACACTGCCTGGCTTTCCCTTCAAAGGACGCCAGCAGCCAGCAGCCAGCGTGGCAGCGGTTCATAAACAATTACACATTGCTCAAACCCTCGCAAAGCCAAGAGGAAACAAAGTCCTGGTGCTGGAATTCTTGGGATGTGTTCCCCTCGTTTGGGCCAACCGGGGTTGCTCAGCAGCTGAGGCAGTTGAAAGCTGGAAACCATGGGCCTGTGGGATGGTAGCACCTGCTGGTCCTGGACAGTGGGGTCAAGATGTCCACCCCTACAGTGCCTCCTGGGGCCGCCCCTTGGGGCCCTGGGGCCCAGAGCCCCAGAGGTGTCAGCCCTGTGTCTCCAGCTCATCCCTTGTCACTTGAAGATGCCTTTAGAGTGTCTTGGCTCCTCTGGACACCCAGCCTCGGACTCCCAGTCGGCAGGGACACTGGCTGGTCCTCTGAGCCCTCCCAGGACCCCATGCTGGCAGCCTGGTCCTATTACAAACGCAGCCTCTTCCTCCTCCCAGCCTCCTTCAGTTGTCAGGTTCTGGTCCCGTCTCACAGGAAATGAGGCCTTGGTCCCAGGTGACATCAGGGTCACCCTGAGCTGCTCCTCTGACTAATGCATCTTCCTGGGTCCTGGGTCCTGCCCACCAAGCCCCCTTGAGCCACTGCCCAGCTCAGGCCAGTTCAGCTGTGCCCATGGGTCCCTCCATCTCCCTCCCCACTGATTCTCAGGCCGGCCCCAGGGCTTTCTGTCCCCCAGCCCTTCTTCTAGCCCCTGCCCCAAATGCGGTGAAGCCGAGACAGCTCTTGGGGCACCTGGGGCTCTGTATTAGCGGCTCAGCCCAGGGACACCACTTAGGGCATAAACCCTGGGAGGGGCTGATCACACACTGATTTGTGGTGCATTGTGGGTGCTGTTTACCTCCTTTCATGGTAACTTCCAGGTGAGTCTGTGGCAGGACATCTAGACAGGTGGGTGATGGCCGCGTGGGCCCAGGGCATCCTGACTCCAGGCCTGAGGGTCAACGTCCTTCCTAGGTGGACAGTCTCTTGGGAGAGGCTGTTGGAGAAATAGCCCTCTGTCATCTGCTGGAAAGTTCTCAAGAGAGCACTGTCACATGCAGTCTGTGGCAGTGCTTCCTGGGTTCCTGGGCACCAGGACACTCCTGGTGGGGCCATTGGACATGCTGCTTCTCATGCAGGCCAAAATGTGGCGTCACCTGGTTCCCTCCTCCAGAGCCAAACTCAGGAGAAAGAAACCAAACAGACACAGGTGGCTGCTCGACCTGAGGCTGTGGCCTGGAAACTCGTGCCCAGTGAGGCTGGAGCCGATACTTGGCACTGGGGCTCAACCGCGCCAGGCACAGACACACCGCCGGGAACCTCAGGGCCACACGTAGCTCCCAGCAGCTCCTGCCATGGTGCACCATTGTTTTGTCACCACCCTGATGCCCTGCCCTGTAATGACCCTGCCACTCTGACGTGACAGGCGTCCTGCCCCATGGCAATAGCATCGAGGGCACTGACAGTGCCTGGGAGGCTCCAGCAGTGATGGTGGACGCTGACACGCACGTGCCATTAGTTAAGCCGCAGCACTGGTGGTCGCCTGTGTCAGCCTCCCATTCAGGAGACGGAAACACTGAGCACTGACGGAAACTCTGTGCCGGGCACGGTGCCCTCACAGAGGTGCCTGTGTGGCTGGATCCGCCCCACGGCCGGACTGCAGCCTGCTGGTGCCTTCATGCAGAAAGGGCACGCGATCTGGGAGTAGTGTGCGCTGGACATATTTTATTTGAGTAAGTGATGGCAAGAATCTGCGTGTTGGGCAAGAGCTCATTCCCTTGGGGGCCACTGGGTATCTTGGAGAGGGCAGAGCTCAGCCACCCCAAGTGCCTGCACCCAGGCTTTGTCTGCGGGTCACTCCCCAGAGCACAGTGTCACAGCTCCTGCCACAGGCCAGGAGCAGGGACAACAGCCACAAGGCCCTCACAGCAGCTCCTCTGCCCTGCTCCCACAGAATGGGTCCATGTTGGCAACATGTGGCATTTGACATGGTGAGCCTTTGTGGCTGAGTCAGGAACCGTGGGGCAGCCCATATCAGAGGTGACCACCAGGGCTCAGGCAGCAGTCAGCAGAGGCCCTTGTCACCAGGCCCTGGGTCAAGGCACCAGCTCACACTCCAATGGCACAAGGGGGCCAGGGCACTTGCCTCAGTCCTGGGCCCCTGCTGCTCTGCCAGCCTGGACATCCTAGCACCTCCAGGGCACGCAGGGTCAGTTGGGGACTGGTTGGCATGACAGGAGTGTGGGCAGCAGCTGGAGGGCTGGCACAGGCCCTGCAGCCACCTCAGTCCATCTGGACCCTCCCAGACCTGCCCGGACCACCCCTCCTCCATCAGCCTGGACCTGCCGGTATGCACCCGGACCCCCTGACCCCACTGGCTGCCTTCAGCGTGGGCCTCTGAGCAGACAGGGACTCCTTTAGTCCCGGCCCCCTCGGCGGGGTGCCCCTCCTCTCAGTTATAAGCCGGAACAGTACAGTCACCACTGCTGCCTTGTGCAGCCCTGGAGACCTCATCTCCCCCGTGGACATGGTGGGGCCACCCAGCTGCAAACTACACAGTGTCACTGTAACTATGGCAGCTAGAGGACCATGCAGCTCATCCTTCCTTGGAATAACGCTGGGCGCCCCTCTCTACATGGAAGTGTTTAGTGAAAGCCTGGGGCACCGGCCCCCCTTGAGGTGCGTGGGACTCTCTGGTCCTTGGGGCTCCTCCTTCTCGGTCCCCTCTGCTCCTGCTGTCCTGGGATCCCGCCCCGCTGAGCCTGATACCCTCACTGTAGGCTCATGGTGCAAAGCGCGGGTCCCAGCAAAGCTGGAGAAGCCGCTGGGGCTTCTGCTCCCCACTGCCGCCACCCAGCTTCCCCTGGGCCCAGCCGTGGCCTCCGAGTTTGGACACCCCAGTGCCGGGTCACGCACCAGCCCCACCCAGCCCTCTTCCACTGTCCTAGGGTGCACTGTGGGGGGCATCATCCAGCCCGGGACTGTGGAGGAGCCTCTGCTTCTGCCACTGTGTCCCCTCCCCAGAGCTGTCCCTGCCTTGGCTCCAGGGTATGGACACAGCCCATACCCACGCGAGGCCAGCTGTGTGGACCCCGTGTTTGTCTCCACAGCCTGCAAGGGGGCTGGCTCCCGCACAGGCGGGTCTAACTGTGTTCACCCCAGTTCACCCAGGCTTCAAGGTTTTCTAACAGAAACAAATGAATAGAACTGTGAGCAACAGGGATGGGATAACCCTGGAAGGAAGTGCAGGAGAAGAGGCGGAGAGCGGTTCTGCTAATGACCCGCATTGCATGGAATCAACGAGCAAGCTGACCTAACAGGAGCGCAGTGACCCTGGGAGCCCAGCAGGTGGTTGGCTGTCATCGAGGTCCTGTCCTGCAGCCTCCAGAGCTCCGTTCCCACCGCCATTCTCTGCCCATGGCTGCTGATCTCCCCAGCAGCTGTCAGGGACATACGTGCTGTGTGCGGGTAGAGGAGGGACGGATGTAGACATTCCCAGAAGGCCCCATGGTTCAGGGACCACAGACTTCGAAGACGCCACTCAGCTGAGCAGAGGCCCAAAGACAGAAGCCCGAGGGACACTGTCACGGTCAGTGAAGAGCCCAAAGGAGTCAGCACCTCAGGGCACCCACAGGCTGGAGCCTTGTGC
The DNA here is from genome assembly GCA_028451465.1 of Erethizon dorsatum. NCBI lineage: Eukaryota > Metazoa > Chordata > Mammalia > Rodentia > Erethizontidae > Erethizon > Erethizon dorsatum. The sequence goes on from CM051833.1 coordinate 53,597,472, forward strand.
AGGCTACCAGACAGCAAGTCGGGTACTATCTCTAATCAGAAATGCTACGCCGGAGCCGGGTGTGGTGGTGCATGCCTGTGACCCCTGTTACTTGGGAGGCTGAGGCAGGAGGATCAGAAGTTTGAGGCCAACCTGGGTAAGTGAGCAACACCTTGACTCAAATTAAAATTTTAAAAGGGCTGGGGATGTAGCTCAGTGGTACAGATTTGCCTAGATGTGTGGGGCCCTGGGTTTGATCCTCAGCACCACAAAAGGAAAACAAAAGGGGAGAAATGTTGTCCAGAGAATGGCACAGGCTAGGAAATGACATGGCCTGCAAGTCATGCGGATGGGACACAGCAAAATTCCTCTACCCTGGGTGCCATGCCCCCATCACCCACACACCCCATGGCAGGAGAGAGGCCACCCCAGGTCCCCTCAGGGGACACACATGGAAGCAGGGTGGGAGGCTCTCCAGGAAAGGGCAGGGTATCCACGCCACAGCCATGGGACCTGATGTAGGGCAGGTGTGCAAGGCAAGATGAAGACCAAAGCCTGCTCAGCACCCAGATGGCAACTGAGCCAGGGGCTCACCTTCCCTAGCCTCAGTTTCCCTGCCAAGTGCTAATCTCATTGGGGGCCCAGTGTGTCCCCAAAGCCCACCTCTGCCCTGGTGGAGCCAGCCAAAGTGTTTGTTTATTTATTTATTTATTTGTTTATTTATTTATTTATTTATTTATTTTGAGACAGGATCTCACTATGTAGCCCAGGCTGGCCTTGAACTCACAGTGATCCTCCTGCCTCAGCCTCCCAAGTGCTGGGATTAGGTTGAAGGGTTTAAAAGGACAACAGTGACAGTCTGCTGTGAGATTGTGCACACATGCACACACACAGGTACACATGAGCAGGAGGACTTGAGCCTGCCCTTCCCACCTTTGTCGAAATTTAAGTTCTTTCTGTTTGGGGATGAAGGTGGCTAACTGAGATTCAGTCCCAGCCCCTGGTATAGGATGCACTCGTCTGCATTTGGAGCGAAGGCAACTCCTGTCCATGGCACTGAGCTTGCCCTGCCTGTCCACAAGAGCCTTGTGAGGGAGAGGAGCCAGGCTGTGTGGTCCACAGAAACCTTTGCCCCAGCTACAGTGGCCTCCATGGTCTAACTGCTGGGGCCCTGGCCCTGCTTGCCCCACCTTGGCAGGAACCCAGCTCTCCTCCTGCACCAGCCAAAGTGACTGCAGAGGTTTTGGGCTCTGCAAATGCTGCCCACCCCATGGGGCACTGATCAAGGTCACTCAGCATGCCCCAGGTCACTGCCACTGCGGCCCCAGGCCACCCCAGAGGTACCCGCTGGAGGGAACAGGGAACCAGGGAACAGAAAGGCAGGGGCAGGGGCTGCAGGGGCAGCTGGGGTGAGGTACACAGCCTACTGCAGAGTGGCTTATCCCCAGGCGGTACTAGGGCCAGGACTGAGGAGGGCAGCAGGTGTAGCTGGGCCCCTGGGCAGGGAAGGTTCTGTGGGTAGCCCCATGCAGAGGGCTGGAGGGGCAGAGGGAACAGGGCCAGCTGAGCAAGGAGGGGTGTCCCGTCCCTGCTTCGCTTCTCAGGAGGATGTCCCATGGGTCCGTGTCCTCGAGCAACACAGAAGCCAGCTACCCTGCGGTCAGCACAGGGCTCTGCTCACCTCCCAAACCCCAGCAAGGATGAAGAAGAGAAGCCAGCATGGATTCTGCCAGAGGGAGGCCTTGAGCCGCAATGACAACTGTTGGGCCCTGATGACATCACCATGTGCTGTGTTGCCCCAAGTGTCAGGCCCTGTGAAGATGAGACATGCGGCAGGTGCCTCAATCTCTGCCTTATTCCCTTTGTGTCTTGGTGTCATGGAGACGGTGGTAGAGAAAAACTTCTTGATGGGCCTCACACAAGAGCAAGTTTGCAAGAAAGACCACATTGTCCTCCTCTGGAGACGCCGGGGACCTGGTCGGGAAGATGTCCTGAGGTGTTGAGCTGGTGTCCAGGAGAAAGAGAATAAGGCTCTTATCTGTATGCATAGACTTCTCCACGCCTCCGAAGGGTAGAGAGTGGCAGAGGGCAGGTGTACAATCAGGGCGACTAATGGCCAGCGCTCAGGGGCTCCATCTGATAAACACCTAAATTGATCCTCGTGCAACCCAACAAGTATTCTATCAAGTCCGACTCGACGTCTTCGCACATCAGCCAGTTCTTTGTTCTCAGCGACCCGTGTTTCCAGGCGCGCCCCAGAACAACTCCCAGTGAGAAGCGGAGATCCTCCGAGAGTTCCGCCGGTTAAAGAGAACTCACAGGCCGGCAGGAGGCACGCTGGGAGTGTATCCCGGCACCTCCTGAATTACCGTCCAGGCTGGCTGCTGGCTCCAGGAAACGTGATCATTTTAGATAATCAGAACCATTAAGCACTTTGCGGGAACACTAAGCGTCCACATGTGACAGTGTCTCATTATTGAGGGGAAGAAAGACCGAACAAGCCGCACCCACCCTCATTACGAAGTCTTTCGCAACCTTCCCCAAGACAGCTTCAGCTTTGCTTTGGAGCTGAGCTGGAAACACATTTGGTTTTTCTGCTTTGATGAGGCGCTGCTGCTTCCACAGGCTTTGAAGTTTATTTATTGTCATTAAATCGCATTAATGATTTCTGAAGCATATACTTTTGTCCACAATTTAGAGCTTTCTGAAGGGCTTGCCATCAGCTAAATTCAAATATTGCAAAGAAGTGGGTCTGACCATTTCTCCTAATTGGCAGCAGAGCGGGGCCTCCGACTTATTACAGCCGACCTGCTACGTTCAGGACAATTCTAACTTCCTCTTGAATTCCCCTCACCGTGGCTGGATGCTGCTTTATCTGAGGGGAATGTTGTTTCATAATCTGAAGCCAGAACCTGGGCCTTTTATGGCTCCGATATTATTTCCACACAGGGCCGAGTCGTCTGGCTGACTCTGGGAACCTCTGCAGCCCTGGCCGAGCAGCCAGCCCTCGAGGGTCCCTGTACTCCTTCTGCATAGAGCCCGCTGGGCCTGGGCCGCACCCACCCGGTCTGCCCTCCAAGGCAGGGCTCCTTCTCAGTCAGAGCCAATCATCGTCTCTCCTTCCACTTTCCCTCCTCTCATCACCTCCCAGAGTGTCCCCCACAGCGCCCTCCCCCACTCGGGCCTCACAGGCCCTGGTGTCGCAGGGAAGGGTGGGAGGAGAGAGCGGGGAGGGGCCGCCCAGTAGGGCCAGGGCAGAGTGGGCCTGGGAGGGGTCTGGAAGCAGCCAGATGGGCAGAGAGTGAGGTGGGAGGAAGGAGACACCTGGAGACAAAGCATCCTCTGGCCTGCCAAGGGGCTTCCCTCACCCGGCCTCGAGTCAGCCCTCTAGGCTGAGCACAGCCCACCCGGCAACAGGTAAGAGCCATGGATGAGTCCAGGGGGCCGGGCTGGGCCAGGCCTGGAGCAGAGGGGGAGCAGTATGTGCAAAGGCCCTGAGGTGGGGCCCCGCAGGTGGCAGGCTGGAGACGAGAGGGGTGGGGCAGGGGGGGAGGTGTTGCAGAGGTGAGCCTCTGTGTGCCAGGGCCTTTCTCTGTGGACAACTGTGTGCTGGACAGGTGGGGTGGGCAGGTGGGATGTAGAGTGTGAGCTTCAGTCCAAGACAGGCCCAGGGTGCTTGGGACCCCAAGCAGGTAGCCATGACTCCTGAGTGGCAGAGCCCCAGAGTAGGTGGCAGGAGATGTTTGCAGCGACCCCAGCCGGATGGGCTCCTGGGCACCGGGAGCAGACATCATAGAGGTTGGACACTTGAAATGGGTCCTAGAGAGAGGAGCTGGGGCGGGAAGGCTGGGTGTCAGCGCGGGGCCCAGGGGTCAGATATTTGACAGTGGTAGGGGTCGAGAGGGGAGGGAGGGGAGAGGGCGTCCCCATGCCAAGAGACACTGCCCGTCCCGGACCCTAGTCCTGGATGTGGTCCCTGCAGTCCCACAGGCTTGCGATGTCCAGAAGTGTCGGCTGACGATGGCCTCCCCTGCCATCTTCCAGGCCAGCCATGTCCCCCGCTCCCTCTCCTCTTGCTCTGTCCCCTGCCCTGACGCCAGGCATCCCAACCACGGGTGCTCCAGCCTTCTCGTCCCTACCACTGACCGCGAGGAGGGGACCATCCCACTCGGGCAAGTGTATTTTAAAATCAACGACATACTCCTCCAGACACCACAGGACCCCTCTCTCCCCCGTGTCCTCCAAGCTTCTCTTGGGTTGCTGCTCTTTGAGTTTTTGTTGTGGGTCCTGCTGGCAGGTCTTCTGAAGCTTCCAAAAACGTTTTTATTATGCCCTAAAATAGGTCTTTCAACAATTGTATTTAAAACACACAGTTTCCACTCTGTTCTCTTTTTCAGAGTAATTTTCTTTTTCATATTGCTAATTCTTCCCTCATTATATGTATGTGTATTTTGCAGTACTAGGGATTGAACGCCAGCCTTACCACGGACCTAGCCTTCTTTTATTTTAAGACAGGGTCTCTCAAAGTCACTAAGTTGCCCAGGCTGGGCTTGAAATTGTAGTCGTCCTGCCTCAGCCTCCCAGAGTGCCGGGATTGCAGGTTCCCTCATCTCTTGAAGAGATGTGTTGTTTTAAATAACATGCCCCTCCATCTAACTTTCAGCTTCATGAACTGTCACACTTTCAGCTCTTCCTTTTGTGACAATTGAACTTCTTGTGTCGTTTCCTCATTCTCACCTTGCCCTGCATGGGTTAATCACTCTGGGGGAGCAACACATCACCCAAAAGCTCCGTGTTCACACATGACACCCGAAAGACAGAATTTGCCACTGTAGAAGGAGCAAATTGCCAAACACGAAGAGACAAGAAGACAATATAAACAGAGCTGAATACAAATAGACATGGGACTTACAGATGTGATTGGAAAGGAAGTGTGGTTAATGGGCATAAACACAGGTAACAAGATGGATAATTTCACAGGAAATCTGAAACCTTTCTTTAAATGTTGACGGACCTTGACTACCCGATTCAACAGCAGAATCAAGGTCCCTGAAGTGGGGGATGAGTTGGCTGGAAGTGTCAAGCATAGCAGGCAGAGCCAAAAGGGTGGGAACGGGAAAGGGCACAATGTGCGGGAGCCTGGTGTCAAGCAGAGTGGAGTCGCAGAGGAGGAGAGAGCAGGAGAGGAGACAGTTGACAGTCAGTGACACACTCCGCCAGACACCACGGCCCCCTCTCTCCTGTGGCCTCCAAGCTTCTCCTGGGTTGTTGGTCTTTATTTGAGGTTTCAAACTGGCTAAGAAATGTCCAGAGCCTGGGAGAGACAGCGACACAAACTCAGGAAGCAGAACGGACGCAGAGGGGACGCGGCTGCCATCGGTGTCACGGGGGAAGAGCAGGGCTGTGCAGCCGCTCCGCCACTCCGCAGCATGGCAGGAAGAGCAAGGGGCACTCGGGACTCTGGGCGGCAGCTCACCCAGATGCCCAGGTTCAGGTACAACAGATTTTTGAAAAGGAGTCTGAAACGAAGACATATTCAAGTAAGTGAAATTTGAGAGACTCCACCAACTGTGATCTTTGCTAAAATAACTTTTTGGTAGATGAGAATTTATTCCCCCAAATATTGTTTTTTAAAATGAGAAAACAGAAGAAATTATTTAAAAAGAAAAAAACAGAAAAGATGAGTGTGTAGGTAAGCACGACGACACTACGACAAGGATTGTCTGTCGAGTGTGTGAAGTTGAGATTCAGAGCACAAGTGGGAAAGTTGTGACAAAACCACGTCCAGAGGGACAGAGCAGGGACTGTGGGAGCTAGCGTAGGCCAGAAGTCGCTGAGAGGGCAACGGAAGGGAGAAAGAATAGAGCTGAAGGTGTTGGTAGGAAAGGAAATACTTGATTAGTCAGAAGGAAAAGTGAAGTGCCATTCCCAGAGGGCGGGGGTCCTGTACCATCTGGGTGCAGCGACCACCAATTAGGTCACCAGTTCCGTGACAGTGATTTTCTAATGAAGAGACAGAATGGAAACAAGACAGAGTACATGTGAGCAAGTGAGCAGGTGGAGGAGACAACACATGCAGCCCAGGGTTGGCAGAAATGAGGAAGAGCAAAAGTGGGGTCAGGGGATTCACCCGCCAGGAAATACCAAGGTGGGGAGCTCCCAGAGCTGCTGCTGATGTCAGGAGTCTCCGTCCTGCTGAGGTGCTGAGACACAGATGTGGTCTGTGGCCACAACATCATGTGCAAACAGTCACAGAAAGATGCACAGAAAACTGTCACAAGTGTTTATAGATAAATTAATAAAGAATCCGTTAGTCAGAAAGACATCAGGCCAGATGTGGTAGTGTTTGTAATCTCAGCTACTTGGGAGGCTGAAGCAGGAGGATCTCCAGTTCAAGGGCAGCCTGGGTAACTTAGCAAGACTCCACTTCAAAATTAAATTTTAAAAAAGAGATGGGGTGTAGCTCAGTGATCTCTGGATCGACTCTCCAGTAACACAAAGAAGAAATTAGGAAATATTTTTAATCAGTTGAACATAAAATGAAGCATAAAAATTGGGTGATGTAGTTAAAGCTGTGTTGAGATAAAATGCACACCTTTAATACATATATTAATACATATATTAGGAAGAACTGCTGAAAATCCAACAACTAAGCATTTCTCAAGGACTTGGAAGAACAGAACACTGAACTAGATAAATTAGAAGGAGACAGGATGATATCAAAATTAGTGAAATAGAAAATGCACATAGGAAAACTCAACAGGCAGAAGTCGCCACTAGAGATAGAATAACTAAAATTATGAACTCCTAGGAGGCTTCACCGAGGAAACGATGAGGAGGTCCAACAGTGACACCACAAGATGGAAGTGGCAGCGTCACCGCGGGCCGCAGACCTGGAGGTGAAGATGAGAGCGCTGAGCGATTCAGACCGACACATCTGGCACTCGAGATAAACTGAACGAGTCCTGAAAAACACAACTGCTGACACAAGAAAATCTACGATTTTATCCTGATAAAATGTTCCCACAAAGAAAACACCAGTTCCCAACTCCATTTAATTGTGCCAGTAAGTTCCTCTACAGTTTCTGGAGGAAGTGATGGCGATCTTACAAACTTCCAGAGAGAAGAGTGAAAGGCGGGACGCAGACTCTGGGAGGAGCCGCACAGAAATGTCCCGTGGAAATCAGCGCTCACGGTCAGCAGTATGTGAAATAAAGGACCACGAGTCCAGCTACAGGCCAGACACAGTTGCAGTAGAAATTAAAAATTAATACAAATCCTATATTGCAGGTGTAAATTAGAAAGTGCCACACAATCATCTCAACAGATAAGGGAAACATTTTTTTTCTTAATTTTGTTCCCATTCGTTATGATCCAAGAGGTTTAAGGAAAACACTAGATTTCTGAATATGATGAAAGACATGGGATGCTGGCAGCTTCCACGCCATGGGTGCCAGATTCTCCTAGGGCAGCTTCCTCCTACAATAAACAAGAGAAGAGCAGATGGCCTTGATTTTTAAAATTTTTATTAGGACATGTTTGCAGTGCATAATGATTACATTCATTGCGGGGAGTGGGTACAGGTACACAGCACAGCTCAATTCTTTTTATGTCCCCTTAAAAAGGAGAAAGTAGTCTTAATTCATTGATAATACATAGGAAATATAAAATAATCTGCTGGGTGAAGTTATTTATGGATATATAGTTGTGGCAAGATCACTGAAGTCGTCTACCAAAATGGCTACTCTCTATGTATACAACAAATAATTAAGAGACGAAGTGTTTTTAATGGGTAGGAAGTACAACTAGAGAGGCAAAACACCTTAGGAAAAGCCTTTTAGACATGTTCAAGGTCTCCACACAGTCTTACTGCAGGGACCCGGGTGGGGGGCGGCAGTGTCCCGGCTGGGCCTCCTCCCGAAAACACCGCTGTAGTGCGGTCCCGACCAAGCCCCCACAGCACTTCTCGTCTCCCCACTGTTTTAAAGAAAGAGATGTGGGCATCAATAAGTGCTGCTGCATGTGATGTGGTCCCCAAGGGTGGTGCGCAGCAGGACGTCGGCATAGGAAGGGGATGCAGAGCGGCGGCATCCTCACCAGGGTGCCGTGACGGGGTGGGTGGGTCTTGGCCTGGGAGGTGGTTTCCGGCCATGAACATCAAAGCACAATAAGGTGCCAGTGTAGCCCCTAAAGGCACTGCCCCTTCAGATAGGCCACGTGAGGATCCGCAAGGTAAGGGGCAGCGGGATCCCACGCGCCTTGGGACGAAAGCGGGCACGGGCACCTTGGAGATGGCTCAGCTGCAGCCTGACAGACCAGTGGGCCAAGCCAGGGCTCATTGGGACCAGGACCTGCTGCGTCACAGGAGGGCCCAGCACCTCTGCCCTGTAGCTGACACCAGAGGTTTGGAAGGGAAGGGGCCATGCCACTTCATACGACAGCGCTGGAGGCACAGTAAGGATGGGCTACTGCTCACGACACCACGGGACCCATGTCACACCACATGACCTCCCCCAGCCACCAGCAGGGAGCCCTGGGGCCCTCACCATGCACACGTGTGCGTGTGCTGGTGTGTGCTTGCTTGCGCATGTGAATGGGTGCCAGCTGCCTCCAGAACCTTGGCATCTGCTCCTTCTGGTCCCTCAGGGCCTGACACAGGGTGCACAGGGAACAAGGACTTTGTTCCGTGGCAGAGAAGACCAGGTGGGGCACAGGCAGAAACCCACAGAGGGGACCTCAGGATCTCACCCACTATGCTGGGCCCATAGGACAGCTGTGTGACCACATGAGGGCTGCAGGACAGAGGCTGGGGATGGGGAGGGGCCAGCACATGGCTGTCACCACAGCCAGGAAGAGAGTGGGGCAGGAGGGAGGCGGGCAGGGGCCCAGGGAGTGGCTTGGTGTGCGGACACATCAGGGGTCCCTGGGCCCTGGCCTTGGCGAAGGCACCATGGGCCAGGTCCTGGAGAGCAGTCCCTCTTCTGCAGCTCAGCTCTTGGAGTGTGGGCACACAGTCGGTGCTTCATAACATGACCCACTTTTTCAGTGGTGGAATCGGAGATGCAGAACCTGGCCCTTGATCCTCCTCCTTCCAAACAGCTGGAGTACGAAATCACCCCAACTGGCCTGCATCACTGCCCTTGTTTCTCAAGCTGTGCCCACTTTCCAGCCTGTCATCTCCCCACACCCCCCAGGGTGAGTTATTCTCTTCCTTTCAACTCACCAAGTGACAGTTTTCAAAGGAGGCTACCAAGATGTCCTCCTCCTTCATCGCCAGTCAAGTGAGGACACAAGCACTTTCCCCCTTTACACCACTCCGGCCACCCCTCGCCCTTCTCTCCCAGCACCTTTCTTCATCAGAGGACACAGCTGCCACTGAGTGGCCACGGTGGGGGGCAGCCGCATCCTGCAGCTGGGTGTGATGGGCTAAACTCTGCCAGGCCCAGGACAGTCAGCTCCCAGGACTTCTGTCCCCTCCATGTGGCAGTGTAGGGTGTGTGGCCCCTCTAGGAGCCGAGCGAGCACCCAGGGGGTCAAGGACCTTGACTTCAAGCCAAGCCGTTACCATGTTGCCACCATTCAGAGGGCCAAGAGGGACGTGTGTCACTAGGCTTCTCTTGTTCTGCTGTAGAGAAGAAAGCACTTTTCACTGGAGGCGGTGAGAGCCTTGGAGGTGAACCACGTCCTCTTCCTTCCTTCCCTTCTCCTTTCCCTTCCAAGCCGGGCAGGATAAGCCCTGGCTGGGGGCACCAGTCACCTGTCCCCTCCTTTGTCCCCTCTGCAGCAGACACAGGCCCAGGAGAGGGGCACAGGGCAAAGACACGCCGGCCTCGCCCACGCCGTCCAGGGCTAAGCATATGCGTCTTTAGCTCCAGAGAGCTCTGCTTTTCCTGTTCTTCACCGAGAGAACAAAAAACCCGTTTCCAGTGGTCTTGCATGCAAAAGAGACACTGTGTGCCGCTGATTTATGAAACCACCTGCAAAAGCAGCCAATGTGGCCAAGACTCTGCCCACAGCATCTGGCTGAGGAAGTGCTGCGTCCCCTTGTCCTGTGTTGTCCCCTCGTCCTGTCTTGTTGTCCTGCCCTATCCCCTTGTCCTGTGGCCCTTTGCCTGGGCATACACAGGAATCTGTGGGCTGAGGCCCCACCCTGCCCCGAGCCCTGCAGGGAGGCCAAGCTTGGGTCCACGCTGCCTCCAGCCTGTTCCACGAGCCCAGGCTGCGCTGAATCCACATCCAACCTGAATCCTGTCTCCATGGCTTCTTTAGGGGCACATGTGGCCACTGTGTGACTGAAACACACGGCGGCTTCCGTCTGTACTGGATTCTTCCAAACCAAAATGCCTAGAAAACCAAAGGTCCAGGGGCAGACAGGGGACTGATGTGGGGCACATGTGAGCAGGGATGCATGAGGATGGTGGTGTCTTTGCACAAAACAATCAGTGGTGAAACACACTAAATGGAAAAAGATAAACACTGTACATTTATAAAAGATTCATGAGATCAAATGAACTACTCAAGTACGGCAAAACATAGCTTTAAAAATATAAACTATAGTTAATCAACAAACCCGCAATCAGAGACTTTAATTTGCTTCTCTCATAAACCCATAATCAGTAAATTAAAAATGCACTGATGGGTTATTTGAATATTTATTTGAATAAATATCAAGCATACAATATTGGAAACATGGAAAGCCGTGTGCCCCCAAACAGGAAGCACACGATCTTTTGAATAGTCATAGAATTTGAACAGCACCAAAAACAAGCAAACATAGGCAGATTACATTCTCCAACCATGATAAAAATGTTTTAATTAACAAGAGAAGCAAAAAACAAAAAAAATCCACTCAAACTTAATAATTACTGTGTTCTTTTAACAAGATATAGAAGTTAAGATACAGACAAATTGGAAGCTACTGACAGGGAAAGCTCAGGGATTTGCTCCCTGCCACGCGGCAGGTCAGTTCCGGGAGGGTCAAGCATAGCTACAGCTGTGCTCCCCAGGCATGAAGAATGACCCAAAGTAAATGGATCATGCATTGGACCTTAAACTAGGAAAAGAGCAACAAAATTAAAACAAGAAGAATACGCAGGAAAACTTCAAAACCACAATGTCATCAACTACACCTGATCGCTCAAACTGCAAGCTGGTTCTTAAAAAGTATAAATAAATTGTTATCCTTTGCCAACATGTATTTTGATGTAAAATATTCTGTCCAACCCTTCTGCTTCCAGACAAAATGGACGAAGGAGACTGGATTTACCTCCCAACCAGAGTGACGATGATCTCAGCCCGTGGATGTCAAACCGGATTTCCAGACACTGGATACTGATAGCATTGAAGACAAGACTACAAGAGAGGAGAGGAGAGGTCATGGAGGCACAGGAGATCACAGAGTCCAAGAGAGACGGGAGACACGCAGCGGTTCCCGGAGCACACGGCTCGCCAGAGGGTCAGTGGGCTCTGCCTCTGCAGCTACACGGGGCCAGACCCATGCCCACCATCACCAGCTGGCTGGATCTGCCTGCGCAGGGGCCTCAACTGGTTGTGCTGCCATAAAAAGCACCATAGACCGGGCAGCTTAAACGAAATGGATGAATCACCCCTGAGTTCTGGAGTCTGGAAGCCCAAAGTCAGGCATGCAAGATGTCTGATTGGTGTGAGGGCCCCCTCCATACCCCCATCTCCAGGTGGTTTGGGGTCCCTTGGCTTGTGGTCACTGTCATGGTCACAAGGGGTCCTCTCTGTGTGTCTGTGTCATTTTCTCTGTTTCCAAGCACACGAGTTGTTATAGGTCAGGATCATGCTAAAAACCTCACCTCATCGATCATCTGTAAAGACTGCTTCCCAGTGAATCACACTCACAGGGCCTGGGGTCAGAATTTCACAGTCTGGGAGTGGGGCACAAAAATTCAACCCACAACAGCAGTCATGAGAAATGATCACTGGGCTAAACCCTGTTCTGTTGCCACCTCAAAAATCTTCAAAACCAGATCAGAAAAAGCCAAATTATTCCCACATAACTGCATCCCAGGACAGAGCTTGGCAGTATCTGTAGGGATAGAGAAATGCCCGGCACTCAACAAGTCCACGATATCTGGCATCCAATAAAAGTTGGCAAGTTCCAAAGAAGTAGGAAAATGTGACTCATGACAGGAGAAAGTAAACTACCCCAAAATGACATAGATTTAGTAGACAATCACATTAAACAGATCACTAAGGGTGTGACGTGGAAGGGTATACAGGTATCTCCCTCCCTGGCTCCTCCTTCGCTTTCTGCTTCTGGCCTCCGTGACATGAGCAGCTTTCCTCTGTGGTGGGCCCTTCCATAACATCAGTTCTGCTTGCAGCTAGCTGACTATGGACTGAAACCTCTAAAGAATGTGAGCCAGAATAAACCTGCCTTTCTTTAAATTGTGGGTGTCAGGTATTATGTCTCAGTGACAAGAAAGCTACTAAGACAGATTTTGGTACAAAGAGTGAGGCCGTTGTGACTACCTGGCCATGTAGTTTAAAGGCCTTTGGAACTGGCTCATGGGAGGCATTTAGAGACATATGGAGAGGCTGGCTAGAGAAGCTGTAGAATGTTGCAAGCTGAGTGTGATGGCAGAGTCTGGTCAAAGTTCAAAAGAGCAAAATGCTCATAGAAATGCAGACAGTAAAGACTAGACTTGGGAATGTTTCCATTTTGAAAAAGAACTCCCCTGTCTGTTGGACTCAAGAACATCTGCATTATGCTCTGGCAGAAAATTTGTCTACATTTTGTTCATATCCTGAGATTTTGCAGGAGATGAGATTAAGAATACCAGACTAATTAATCTGGTGGATGAAATTTCAAGGCAGCCCAATATTCAGGCTGTGGCATCATTACTGTTGGCAGCTTTTAGTCAGATTTACAGAGAAAATCAGAAGCAAAAATCACAGCCAAATGATGTGAAGCTTGGTCACAAAGAAAAAGTCTGCAAAATTGGTGTCTTGGAGAGCAAGGTTACAAAAAGATTATCACTAAAAAGAAGCTAAGTACTGTCCATCAGGACAATAGGAAAGATGGCTTGAAGGCATCTCAGGAATCAGCAAGACCCCACCCATCTCAGGCTCAAGGGTGTAAAAGGGTGAAGGTAAACTTCTTTGAAAGACTTTGTTTTGAGGAGAGAGTCCCAGGGTACTCTTCTCAAGAAGGGCTGCCTAAGGCATTGATTCCTGGGAATTCATTTCACAGTACTCAGCCATTCAGGCACTTGGAGGCCCCTGCAACCATGATTCAAGGGAGCCTGGTTACTACTCACACTGGCAACAGACCTTGGTGTCATCCACATGATGCTGGTTTTACAAGCATGCAGAATGCAAGTGTTATAGGGTCAGGGAGACTTCCGCCCAGATTTCCAAAGAAGGCCTGGGAGGCCAGGCAGTGTGCCTTGAGAAGGCAGTGTGTGAAGATGTGAAAGTGAAGCCAAAGGCGCAGTGGAGACCCCAGGAAATTGGAGAAACCAGGAATATGGAATGTCTACTGAGGCAAGCTACAGGCAATGAGTGGAGCTATCCCAAGGGAGGGGCTATAAGGGCTATAACTTGCAATGTCATAGGGGTGGGGCTGCCCAAGCCTTTTGGAGTGCACATCTACCCACAACCTGCTCTGGGTGGTGAACATATAGCTCCAGGATTTAATGTTTGCTCTGCGGGGTTTCAGTCTTGCTTGGTCCCATTCCCTTTTACTCCCCTACTTCTCCTTTTGGAATGGGAATGTTTACCCTGTGGCATTGTATGTCAGCAGTTTTTAATGCCCCCCTTGGGGGGAGAGGGCTGACAGCCAAGAGTTTGCTTTGGGTCTCAGAGGAGACTTTGGACTTGGACTTTTCAGCAATGCTGAAACTGTTAAAACTGGCAATTCTTAGAGATGGATCAGATGCATTTTGCATAAAGAGATATGCATGAGTCTTTTGGGGTTCAAGGGTAAAATGTTATGCTCAATCTAAAATGGCCTTCAAAGCCTCATGAGTTTGGAAGGCGATTGGATTATGGGGTGCTGTAGCTAAGTGTGATGTCAGAAGCTGGGGCCTGGCCAGAGGGGGAGGGTCACTCGGGATGTGACTTGGAAGGATTCATCCTCCCCCTGACTATGCCTTCACTGCTTCCTGGCCACCATGACCTCAGCAGCTTTCCTCCATGGTAGGTCCCTCCACTGTGCCCTTTCTATCTTGGAGCCTGCTGACTGTGGAATAAAACCTCTAAAAAGTGTGAGCCAAAATCAACTGCTCCTGCTTTAAGTTGTGGGTGTTGGGAACTGTGTCTTAGAGACAAGAAAGTGACTAAGACAGGGTGGATAAAAATCAGCACCCAAATATACACTGCCTACAAGAAACATAACTCTCAGGGCACAGGTGGCCTAGAGTCAAAGGTTGGAGAAAGAGGCCCCTACAGCACCCATCTAAGGCGACCTGGAGTGGCAACATTAATCTCAGTCGAAGACGGTTTCAAAGCAAAGAACATGGCCAAGAGAAAAGGGACACTTCATAAATATGAAGGGCCAGTGTGCGAGGAGGATATGCCAGTCTCAGACAGCCACACACCTGATGGCAGGGCTCCAAGACACATGAAGCAGAGCTGATGGACCGGCTTAATGGCAGAACAACCCTAACTCTCCGGAGATGAAAGCCCAGGGGGTAAAATCAGCAAGGACAAAGCAGAACAGAACAGCATAGGCCAGCGTGGCCAAGTGACATCCAGGACCACCCCAGCCACAGCGGGGCTCACACTCACCAGGGCAGAGCCACCCTGCGGGAAACAGGCACAAGGAAGTCACAGCTCCCAACCTCCACTCTGCGCTCCACTCACCCGGCTCCTCAGCTCACTACAGAGCTGGCCGGAGCTGTGGCCCCATTAGGACATCCTGTGTCTATGTTGGGAATGTGACACCGGGGCTGTTCATTCTGGGGCCCCTTTGTTCCCTGTAGGGTGCAGGGACCCTGTTCCAGCTCCCCAGATGGGAGAATCCAACATCAGGGGAAGGAGCAGCCCTTAGGGGGTTTTTGTGGGCAGCTTGTCCCCTGGCCCAGCCCTGCCTCCCTGGGGGGACATTCTGGATAGGGGACTGGTCAGAAATGGACCCCAAGCCTCCCTCCATCCTGAGTCATTTCAACCTGTTCAACCTGCCACTCAGCAAGGACCATGCCCACCCCCCAAGTGGGTCTCACACACGACATTGCATGGGGACGCTGGTTCCTGGGGCCATGGGACCGCAGCTTTCACCACAGATTTAGAGGTTCACAGAACCCCATAGACCACAGCATCCTCAGACCAAAGTACCCCCAACTCGAAGTGCTGCGTGCCACAGCCTCTGCACAGTGCCACGTGGACTGCACAGGAGGAGAGATCCTCCACGTTCCACCTATGATTCAAGTGCGGCCGATTTGTCCCAAGGGGGTCTTGCTCCCTTCCCCTCCCTCCATAAGTGAGCAGTGCCTGTCCATACCCAGTGCTTGGGCTGCACAGAGTTCCTTGGTGAGAGGCCACTGCAGGGCGACACAGAGGACAGGGCTTCTGTGACTGGTGAGGCACTGACCAGGAGCAGATGTAGGGGTCAGTGCAAAGGGTAGGATCTGGCATGGGCACCGGGGTGCAGCCAGAGTTAGCTGCTGCAGTGCTGGTGGTGGTGGTGGTTGGGTTGTGCTGGCCACATGAGCCTGGCCCCATGGAGATGGGGGTCTCTCAAGGCTTCGAGCAGAAGAGCAACCCCCTGTTCCCACTTGATGACCAGTCACTAGGTGCAGGGTTGCAGGGGCACCAGGCAAAGCCACAAGAGCCACAGGTGTAGAAGTGGCTGGGTCCACAGGTGCAGGGGAGGTGGAGCCCAGAGTGAGCAACGGGGTCACCGGTGAGCTGTGACTGTGCCCCAGGAACTGGGGCTTCTCCCCAAGCCAAGACAGCGGATCCCACAGTGAGCCCTCTCCACCAGGCCCAGGGGCCAGGAAAGCATTGCTATGGCCACTGGGGTAGGGAGTTGCCCAGGGCCTCATGGATGCCCACCCGGGTCTCAGATGCCCCCACTGGGGATCCAGACAGGCTCTCCTCCCTTCCCTGCACCTGCCCACAGGATCTGCTCTCAACCCCTCTGCTCTGTGTGTCCTCTCCTCAGCCCAAGGTCTCTGAGGCTATAAGAAATATAGCCTGGGTGGGGGGTGGAACCCAGGCTCCCCCGGGGCAGAGGGCCTGGTATCCCTCCCCAAAAGGAAACCCTCGGAGAGGCTGCCAGCTGCCTCGGAGCCTGGTGCCCCCCTCTGCCCATCCAGGAAAGGAGGGATTCCAGACAGAGCCTCAAGCCCCATGAGCCCCAGGCATCCAGTGTCCAGTGTGGGGTCCCCTCTGCCCCATGTCTCACCTGCGTGACTGGGGCCACCAGCATCCTACAACTTGGGCCAAGGTCGCTGTGACCCTGCCTAGGAGTGCAGCCAGAAAAGCCCACAAGGCTCAAGCACAAGAAAAGGCCCTGGGTGATGCCTGAGGACGCACATCCCCTCCTGGGAGGCATCCAGGTCTGGGGAGCTATCCTGGGGGCTGGGACTATGGCGGAGGGTCACCACGTATGCTGAGAGCTGGGGACTAGTTCGTGTCACCCCAGGAGGCAGGAGGGCTTGAGCCTGCGGCCTCCTCTGTGCAGAGCCGCCATCTGCTCAGCTGTGGTGTACCCAGGCTGGCTCAGCGTGGGACAGGACGGTGCCCTGTGCCTTCCTTACAGCCATGTGGACTTTCTGGGGATTGATCCCCTGATAGTCACCACCTTGCTCTATCCCTACAATCCATCTTTGGGCTGGGAAACCCATAATGACACCCATTACCAGGATGAAAGGGCAAGGACCCCACCCAGCATCTCATAATTAAATCTGCGGAGCAGGGAGCCACCTGGGTGCCCATGGGGCACCATAGAGCTTAGAGAAACACACATGCATGGGCCATGGGCAGACGGCCAAGCACAGAGAGTCCCTGGGGAGGCAGTCCTGGTGTCCCACCCCCCACCTGATGTCCCACTGGGAGGAGAGCCAGGCCCCACCCACCCGAGCCAGCAGAGCCTCACTGAGGGCAGAGTGGGTGCGTGGGCGCCCCAGGGAGGGGCCCAAAGCCTTGCCAAGCCCCTGCTCAGGCCTGGCACCATCCCAGGACCAGCTCGAATCTCCTTGCTGATGTCAGACTTAGAGGACAGTCACCGAGAAGCCCGGGGACATGGGCTGTGCCGCACTCTGCAGAGATGAGAGACCCTCTGGCCTCTACGACACCCGCAGCCCCAAGAACATGGCAGAGCAAGGCTGCCCCACCTGGGTCACAGGAGAAGTGCCAGAGAAGAAGTGGTGTCAGAGGCCTTGTCCTGGCACAGCCCTGGAGGCACTGCAAGGTTTCGGGGACCAAGCCCTAAATAAACTTGCTGTCCCCTCCACACACACAGAGCAGGCTGGGAGGGAGGGGTAGACAGGTCCGGGGATGCGGTGGAGACAGCAGGCTCCAGGGACCAGGAGGCCAGCAGAAGGCACCCCAAGCTGTCCCTGGGGTTCTCTGCCAGTGCTGTGGTCCCCTAACTCAGCTGCACACCTCCCATGTCCCTGTCACATGTCCTGCTGTGCCCTTGGCCAGGAGAGGCTGCCCAGTCCCAGTATAGACAGCGCTTCAGCCTCTGACATGGTCCTCGTTCATGGCCCAGGAGCTCCTCAGCACAGTCACCATTGCCACCAAGGTGACAGCACCGCGTGGCACTGTGTCCTCCTCATCCCACGTGGCCGGGCTCTGTGCTCAAGGTAGCATCCTGCAGGGAAGACTGTGACTTAGGGCTCTGAGAAGAGGGCGTGGAGTGAGCTCAGAGCTGTTCTGCAAGGCTGGAGCGAGGGGCCCCACTAGGACAATGGCCAAGCTGCACTGTGGGCTGGGGGACTGCATCTTGAGGACCCTGGTGGAGCCCCAGATGGGTGAGGTGGGCGTGGGTGGCTCCAGCATGGTGGTCTCCACCGACATAGGGGACTCTGGCTCTGGAGTAGGCAGCTCCTCCTCGGTTGCCGGCCCAGAGGGGCTGAATCGGCTTTCCTGATACAGCTTAGGGTCCTCAGATGGTGACAACTGGTTGCTTTGTCACCCTGGGAGTTGGTGGCCCCCATGAGGGAGCTCAGAGGTCCTTTCCTTCCTTCTTGGGGCAGACAGGGCAGCCTCTGTTGACCTGCAAACATGCAGCGCCCTCTTTGTGTGTGCCAGAGCCCCAGGACTGGGGATGGGGGAAGGTGAGGACACAGCACAGTAAGAGCCAGCTGGAAGTGAGGGCAGCTGACCTGGGGGATGGACCTGCACCCAAGCAGCAGCAGGAAGGGCAGGAAGGAGAGGGCGCAGCCCTGTTAGCTCATTCCAGCCGCTCCTCTGTACGCTGCCCCTGGGGTCTGCTGGCGCGGGCTGAGGAGGCTTCCTGCCCACTCTCTCTGCCTCAGCCCACAGCCAGCAGCTCTTTGTGGAAGTTGAGAGGCGGTGGACACAGTGCTGGCCACCCTGGGCCTCCTCCACAGAGGATGCGAAGCAGGGCAGCGACCTGGGGTGCAGCTGTGTGGTCACAGGAAGGTCGCAGGGCAGCAAGAACCGTGGGGGGCCCTTGGAGGAAGAGGAGGGGTGGGGCAGGGTTCCACCTACTCCTGTGGACAGGTCTGCCCAAAGACAGAGCTGCTCTCTCTGCCTTGTCACAACTCAGCCCCAAATGGAAGGAGGGTTGCTCACAGGAACCACCTGAAGGCCAGGTGTACCAAGCTCTATGCCCACTGTGCTGGCCCCGATGCCCCGGCTGGGCCCACCTGTCTCGGGTGCCTGCTCTTGCCAGCCCTGGCTTGGCATCCCCTCTCCCAGAGCTGGGCAACCTTGAAGCTGCAGCCTCTGAAAGGTGTAGGCGGCAGGCAGATTCCATCACCCATGTGGACTCTGCAGCCCGTCCACGGGACATGCAGTTATTTTACTCTCTGTGAGCACATCTTCTTGCCAGGGTGACAGCTACAGTGCTGCACCCATGGCTCTGCCAGGGCCTGCTGGCCTAAGGATGATGCTTGGTGGCAGGCAACTGTACCAACAGGGAGTGAGGGGAGACCCAGGGACCCAGGCACACAGGCACCCAGTGGAATGCCCTTGGGACTTACCCAAGTGACAGGCGCTCCCTGCCCTGCTGACGGCACCCACCGGGCACATGGATTTCTCTGGAAGTGGCAGGGGGTACAGGGACAGGCAGTAGTGCAGATGGTGAGACTCGCTGCCAGCCTCCCCTCCCCTCCTCGCCCTGTGTGGTGGATCGACAACTGGTGGTCAACTTGTAACACCCAGCTGAACTGAACCAGTGTGGTGCTGGGTGTGGAGGGCCCATCTGAGGACTGTTGCCAACAGCATAAAAAGGAGAACTGGAGAGGAAGAGGTGGCGCCGTTGGTTCTCCTGGAGAAGCGTGTTGCACTGGCTTTCCTGATATGAACTTGGCTGTTCTCATCGTCGGAGGAGTTCAGGACCTCGTTGTCGCTGAGGATGGCTGTGGTACTTTTTGCAGGAGCTCTGGTCCTTAATTTGAGCGTTGCTTCCTGGCTCCGGTGCAGATCCCTCAGCCTGCTGGCACAGATCCTTCACCCCGCTGGCACAGATCCTTCACCCCGCTGGTACAGACTTCTAGCTCCCACCACTGACCTTTCGCCTTCCCAGCACAGATCCGTGAAACAGACTTTTATGAGACATTGTCGTGGGCTCTAGGCCTCCACTTGAACTCGTGAGGGCATTGTGATAGGCCCTAGGTCTTTAGCTGGACTCATGCAGGACACCCCATGGGATCCAGGCCCTCAGCTAGACTTTTTGGGTCTTTAGTGTGTGGACAGATGTCCGGCACTCTTTTGTTTTTGACTCTTTGGGTGACTACTATAAAATAATTCTATAAATTATGTGTCCTGTATTAAATTGTTTGCCTTGCAAACCCTGACTACAATACCCTGACAGGAGGACATCATGACACCCCAGCCCCTTCGAGCCGGTGCAGTTCACCACACCAACAGGACACCGCTGCATCCCTGGTCCTCAGTGAGACCTGTGGCGGGGGCGGGGCCTGGGAAGCCTGTGGTCTCCTGGCACTTCTGATTTCCTAGTGACACCTCACAACACACCACTTCCTGCATGGTTGTCATGGTGACTGTGCCAGCGGACTTGGAGGCCATGTGCGTTGTCTCCATCGTGCAGCCAGCTTTGGCCTGGCACACAGGGAGAGGACACAGAAAGCCTGCCCTGTGACCAGAGCCAAGAGCGGCGACTCTCCGGCAGCCCCTTCTCTCTCAGGAAGGAGGCTGTCCACCACCTGAGCAACAGCAGGACCTCAGAGCGCATGGAGGCCAGCCTCCGCGGAGACAGAGCAAGAGCAGACAGATGGCCAGGTCCGCTCTCCACGCCACTCGCTATGCTGGGCTTCATTTTGGAACTAAGTGCACAGGAGTCCAGAAGGTGGCCATCAAAGTCATAGCCACTGTGGTGTGTATGTGTGTGTGCGCGCGTGCATGCATGCACACATACCTGCTGGATGCCACTGTATGACCTCTGTGTCTCACAGACTGGCTTGTGTCATTGACCCTGGGCCAACTATGAGGGCTCTGGGCCTCTATAGGGGGTGATGGCAGCAACTGCTGGAGACAGGCTAGCTGGCAGAACGGTTCAGGTGAGACATCCCATGGGCTCAGCTGGACCGAGCTCCACCACTGTGAGTGACAGGGCATGAGGGAGGAGACGGTCCAGGTGGCAGAGGACTACAGGAGTGCACTTGGGGGTGGCATCACCCAAGGGAGGTGGCAACAGGGAAGTGGAAGGAATCTGGCCAATCCAGAGGAGGGCTGGCAGAGACAGAGGGAGCAGTGAGGGACCTCAGACACCTGCCAAGGTAGCCACATCCAGGGCTGAGAGCCAGCAGCAGCCAAAGAGGGGATTCCTACGCACCCTGGACACCTGGAGGAACCACAGGCTCTGGAGAAAAATGATGTTTGCCCAGAGAATCACAACAGGAGACTGCTAGCAGGACACATGCTCCGTATGAAAGTGTCCTAGAGAAACCAGCTGGGTACAAGAGGAAGAGGTGTGGGTGACGGGAGGAGGTCCCAGAGGAACCAGCTGGGTCCAGGAGGAGGAAGGGGTCTCTGGAAGGAAGGAGGGAAGTGAACAAGGGTGGGTGACAGCCAACAAGCAGAGGCCTACCGGGTGGGCACAGGGCGGGCTGAGAGACCTGCTCCTGAGAGAGGGGCAAAGCCAAAGTCCTGGCCAGGCGGGTGAGGAGCGCTGATGCCTCCTGCACAGCCCACAGCCCCAGTCCAGGGACGTCAAGGGTGCGCGTGGTGGCCAGCAGCAACCTCATCCATGCTGGGCAGAGGGCTAAGGCCAGACCTCCTGGAGGGTTGCAGGGTCCAGGCCAGGCAGCCCAGGGTGGCTTCTGGTTCCACGCGCAGAACCCTTCTCGTCCCCTTCATTTCCACGTCCCCGGGGCCATCCTGTCCTCTGTCCCTTGGCCAAGCAAGACAGGTTGGTCTCTATATCCAGCGGGTCCCCAGGGCCCTCCTTTGGAAGGGAGAGGCCCAGCCCCTCTAGTTTTGTGATCCCAGGCGGCCCGGAGATGGTGGGTGCGGACCCCCAACAGCCAGGACCTTGGCGCAGGGCCCCTATCCACCCTGGTGGCCTGGTCTTTTCGCCCCAGCGCCCCACCTGCGCAACCGTCCCAGGCGGAGCCGTGCGCCGCGGGCCGCGGCCGCGGGGGGCGCTGCGGAGGCCGCGGTTAAAGCCTGGCGCGGGCGCGGGCGCGCGCGCTCAGAGGGAGCCGGGTCGCCGCTGTCGCCGTCGCCGGGCCGCGCCCGCCCCGGACCCCGACCCGGCGCAGGCCCGCGGATGGGGACCCAGCAGTCCAAGCGCGGCGCGCCCCGGGCCGGGACCCCCGCCGCCACCGCGCGTCCCCGGGCCCCCGCGCGCGCCGCAAGCCGTCGGAGAGAGAGTCCCGAAGGTGAGCGCCGGGCGTTCCCGCCGGGGTGGCTACGGGTGGGAGGGGCGGCCGGGGCTCACGGCGTCCCCCCACATCCGCCCGCATTTCCCGCCAGGCGACAGCTTCGGGGTGACCGCGTTCGCCGGCGGCCGCAGGGGCGCGGAGGAGGTGGAGCGGCGGGGCGGCGCGGAGCACCGCGCGCTGGACAAGCAGGTAGGCGGCGGGACGGGCAGGGGACCCGGCAGGAGGGTGCGCCCGGGCTGAGATCGTGCCGCCAGAGGCGAGGGCCAAGCGAGGGGGCTGCTGGGTGGGGTGTGAGGGTCCTGGAGCCCGGCTGGGATGGGGTGGTGAAGTTGGGGAAGGGGTTATGGGAGAGGCCAGGATGTTCCGGACTGGAGGTCCGAAGGCCTCTGCCTTAGTCCCCAGGCGGAGGAGTTGGAGGGTCCTCGTTCAGCAGGGATGGCCCTGTCTTCCAGGGTGACCCCAAACCGGCAGGGGGTCTCGACTCTAGAAAGCTGAGGCCACCCGGACCACAGCTGCTGCCCAGGGTCGCAGGGTCTTCTTCCGCCAGCTTGTCCCAAAGGGTGGATTGGGAAGCCCTGTGTCCAGGATCAGAACTGTCCTGGCCCGGAGGCCCCGGAGGCATCTTGGCAAAGCAGCCCCTTGCTTATGTGCCAGCACTGCAGTGGATGTTAGGTTTTCACTGGTGTTAGGGGCGGTGGGCCATGCCAGGGGCCTGAGATCCTCTCCCCCAGTGCTGGCTCTGCCACTCCACATCCTGCGTGAGCACCATGCCAGGCCCCGTGGAGTCGCACCCCTTTGGGAGGCTGTTCTGCCCTTCGTGGGTGGAAAGTCCTGGGTGTGTGTGGGAGCACTGCAGCTCCATCCCCAGCCAGGGCTCCCGGCGCTGAGATGAACTTAGCCACGTTGGCTTTGTGCTTCCTGGGTGTCTAATGCTACGTTTGTGAAGACGGGAGATGTGAGTGGGTCTCTGTTGGGCATGGTGAGGATGTGGGCCGGGGGTCCAGGGGAGCCCTGGCCCTGTCTTAGCTGTGTCGTGCCTGCTTGTGGGCATATTGGTGGCCAGCACCCTGGTTCTCAGGCCTGGCCCCTTGGGCTGCCATTGGTCAGCTGTGACACTGGGCTGGTGTCCTCCTCATGGTGATGGGCTTGAGCCTACCTGTCCCCAACTGTTCAGCTTGGGGACCTGGCCCTGAGGAAGCCTGAGAGCAGAGGGTGGTGACAGAACTGATGCCACTCCAAGTGCATCTCGGGTGTGGGACACAGAATCACAGGCTCCGAGTTTGGGACTTTCCTTAGAGTGGTGGGGTCTGGCTTGCATTATTTTCAATTCCACCCTGATTTCATGAAGCTAAGGTCCTTTCTCAAATGGAAAGAACCAAGGACTGAAGCATACATGAAACACCTTAGCTATCAGATGGTTGTGCTGCTATCCCACGCTGTCCTCTGCCGTCTAATGCTGTCCTCCTCAGCCGTGATCTGGGAGGCCTGGCCAGGCCCCGCCTAGCCCTGAGGCCCCTGGTGGGTGCAGCCCTGTCCTCCCTGCCAGACGGCAGCCCACTCGCTGGCGGCTCTTGCCTCAGGCCCAGTGGGTGCCCAGCGGAGGACAGCAGGTGTTGGGCCTTCATTTCCATCTCGTCTTCACTGTCTCCACATGGCATCCGGGGCTTCGTAGTCATCCGTGCCCTCCTGTGGAAGACCCCACACCTCACTGAAGTCACTGTGTTTCACGAGGAGTGGCGGTGGGCACCATTCTGCTTGGGGAATTGTGGCAGTAACCTCGTGCATGCTCAGGACACATCAAAGGCTGACTCGCCTGCCCACCCCTCACTCCAGGACTGCATGTATCTGCGGGCCTTTGAGTCCCTTGAGCGTCAGTGTCAGGGTGGGGTCCCCTCCTTGCCATGCGTGGTCCTGGTGGGGCCACGTGGTGGCCTCCCTCAGGGCCTCTGAGTCCCGGGCTGTGGGCTCATCAGTGATGGCTGTGAAGGGAACAAGAGGGACTGGTGACATCAGAGGCAGCTGAGGTTGTGGATGGCTGAGGTTACCAGCAGTAACGGGATGGTGGCTCCGGTGGCACTGGGCAATGGCTTTTCTAAACACCGGCAGTCCATGGAGGGGCAGCAGTGGCCCCCTCACAGTGCAGCTCGAGCCGCAGGGCTGTCTTTAGTTTCCCCAGCACCCCTGTGGCTGGTGGGAAACAGTTCAGAGGACAGTCGCTGTCACCAGCTGGGTTTTGATGTGGGTGAAATACAGCCTGAGAAGGGAGTGTCCCACCAACTCCAGAGGTGACAGCTTAGCAGGGGCTCTGGGGACCTGCCTGTGTGTAACTTGAGGGGGCTGCCACATCTGCAGGAGGGGAGGACACAGTGACATGGCCCCTGGGGTCCTCTGACTGGCCTGTCCTGGGCCAACCACAGCACAGAGATGGCCTGGTCCACCTCATCTGCACGTAGTGCCATGGTGCAGGAGGGCGCCTTTGAGGCCAGTCTGTGGACCAGGTGGGCATTCGCCATCTACCCTCTGCCTGGCTTCTGGAGTCCAAGACCCAGCCCCACTGCACTTGGACGCTTTCCTTCAGGGACAGCGTGGCTGCCCTGGTCCTTCTGTGGCAGACACTGTGTTTCCCTGCTCCCTCCCCTGCAGGGTTCACAGCCTCTGTCCAGGTTTGGGGACCCCTCGGCTTCCTGTGGTCGTCCCTAGGAAGTCCCTTGGCACCCTTCACAGCCAGCACAGAGGCATGGTGTGGAGGGCCTCAGGGACTGTGTGTGCCCAGGGCAGGATGTGGGGATGCCCAGCCATTCCTTGGCTGCCAGGCCTCAGGGTCTCAGAACGGGTGGCATTGCCTGGGGGCTCCCCAGCCCAGTGTCCAGGGTGGACAGCAGCCTCAGATGGCATCATCTCACGCCTCCTTCCACTTTGTGTCCTTTGCGCCCTTTATGCCTGGCCTTGGGGATGTGCCCCGGCCCTTCAAGGCTCTCATGGATATGCCTGGGGTCTAGGACACGAACACTAGGCTGGGGCCTGGGGGTCCCTAGGGTCTGGTGTTGTCATCCTCACTCTCCCACAGATGCCTTGGGGGACCCAGCTTGGCCTGCGATGGTGGAGCAGTCCCCACAAGCCCAGGCCATGGCCAATGGCATCTGTGATGCCCAGGGGGCAAGCATAGAGCACCTGCCCTGCTGGGTGCCATTGCACCCTGGGACCACCATGTCGGGGCTCTGGGATGTGGACCTGTGGGGCCACAGCCGGCAACCTGGCCATAGCAGGGAGCAGACAGTGATGTCCAGAGTGGGCCTGAGGCCGGGCAGCGGATCGGTGGCCAATGGGAAGGGGGCGTGAGTCCCCTGGGAGGCCCTGAGGCTGCTGGGGGCCATGGTGAGCGTCAGCTGCTGGGGACTGGGACAGGCTTGCAGAGTGTGCATGATGTCCATCCTCTGCATCTGTAAGGCATGCTTCGGGGGCTGGCCACGCCACGACGGGGACTCTGGAGACCCGAGATGCCCCAGAGAGCACCTGGAGCTGTGGTGTGGAGGACAGAGCCGGGGCTGCTGTGTTCCTAGGCCATCTTCCTCCAGCCACCACCCCTGTTGCTCCTGCTTGAGCTAGAATTTCAGCATCTGGTGGTGAAAGAAGAGAGGTGACTTTGCTGGTCCTCGGCCACTGTGGGAAGCGTGAAGCTCACGCTCTTCTTCCACTTCCTTGTTGCTCGGTCACTGGATGATTCGGAGGGTTTGATTCTTGCTTTGCTGGTTGAAGAGCTACGTTTTCCTTTCCTCTGAAACCCTTACTCCTTGGTAGCCTTCATCCATTGGCCCAGTAGCTGTCTGGCCAGATGTGTGGTGCCACGGTGTGGACTCAAGTGCGACAGTGACAGGGCTCTGGGGCAACTGAAAACCAACCTGGTCGCCACCACTGGCCAGCAGTCCTGCGTGACCTGGGCCCTCAAGAAGGGGTGCTGGAGTCCAAGGGCAGCTGCAAGCCTGGAGGCCACAACCTGGGTGCTCACTTGTACAAGGGGTGCGTGAGGTTGAGACCCACGAGATGCTGAGCTGTGTGCCATCCAGGCTGTGACTCAGCATCGCCGGAAGCCAGGGTCACAGCCAAGTCACAGCTGGCTCCCTGTGCCTCCTCCCTGCAGAAGGAGCCCTGGCTGGCCATCGTCTCAGTGGGCAGAGGCAGCAGGTTTGCCCCCCAAGCCTGCAGCTGTCCAACAGTCCTGGAGTGTGAGCCCAGCAGACCCTGCCCTGTCCTTCCTGCTCCCAGAAGGATGTCTGTGTCAGAAAGCCCCAGGTTGGCAAGGACAGGCATGTGTCACCCAGGAAGTCATCGGGAGGCCTGCCATAAGGCTCCTGCCCAGCTGGTGGAGAGGCCATGTGGTCCTTGCACAGCTGGTGAGGGCGGCCAAGGGTCACAGGGACAGAGCTGTTCTCGGGGCAGCCACCTCACCCCTGCCCTGACACCCTTTCCAGAGCATTCCTGATGGGTGCCGCTGTGTACCCAGGGGTGAGGTAGGCTTTTGAGGCGATGCTGTGTGTCCACAGAGAGGCCCTTCATGTGGCCGGCACTGCCATAGCTTCTCTTGGCCGTGGAGGCCAGATGGAGGGAGGGTGCTCGTGCCCCAGGCTGGGGGTCCCCACCTCTGCTTGCAGATCGGTGGCGGGTGCCAGCTGCCTGTCCGGTGAACCTGCAGGTTCCCGTTTGCTGAGCAGGGCTGGGCAGCCCTTGGCAGCTGAAGGGGAGGATTTATTTTCTTTTTTCTGCAGAATCTTCTGAGGAAATGGTAACTAGTTCTGAGCTCTGAAGTCAGAGAAGCTGAAAGGCATGTCATATTTTAACAGAAATTCAAGCGGAGGTGATTCGAACATGACTGTCAAGTGTCCTGGCAGATCTGGGTGTAAAGCGTGGCTATGGAGGGCGTCTTGTGCTGCGGCGGCGCCTGTCCCCCAGGGCCCTGGACCCCACCAGCCTCTGTCCAGAGCACCCACTGCGGTTGTGAGCCCATGTCCTGCCAAGACCAGCCCTGGTCCCAGCAGCAAAGACGTGAGACCTGGCTTGGATCTTTTCAGCTCCTTGAAATGAAAGTCTGGCCTCACCCTTGCTGGGGGAAGAGTCTGCCTGAAGCTGCAGAAGCAGCCTGTCCAGTGTGGGCACCTCCATCCCTCCCTCCGGGTCAGGGCACAGATGGGCAGGGCTCTGCTCCTGCCTTGCGGTGCCCCTCTGCTCCTCAGAGGGCCAAGGCTCACCCAGAATGGAGCACAGCCTCTGCCCTCTCTGTTTAAACCTGCAGCCAGCCATGCCCTGGGGACAGGGAAGGGGCCTTCAGCTGTGCTGTGCCCTACGTCCCTGAGGTCATGTGCGGAGCAGCCCCTGATGGCTCCTCACAGCACCACCACCTGCTCACCTTCAAGGCCCCTTTGGAAAGGTGGAACTGGGCAGGGCAGGGTCGTGCTGGGTGGAGACCTGGAGCAGGATCCCATAGGCAGACCCTGGAGCCCATGTCCACCCCTAGCCACCCCACCTGCCCCATGCCTCAGTGGCAGGGGTTGATGGGAAGCCGGACGGGGAACCCCATGTAAGGTCCCCTCGGGCGAGGATAGCAGGGCTGCTGCAGTTGACGTGTATGTTACACCCTTGGGGGACGTGGAATTGTTGGAGAGTGGCTGTCCAGATCCCCATAGGGGCTGGCCAGGGCCATGGCCCTGTGACAGGACAGGCAGCACAGGTAGCCAGAGGTGGGAGGCGTGGGCAGAGCACTGTGGCCAGACTGGGAGCAGAGAGCGAGGAACCATGACCATCCCGTGCTCCTCCCTGGAGCCATGCTGACCGTGGACAGTGCATGCTGGCCTCTCTGTGACACTGGGCAGGTGTAGGGTGAAGGACCTGCCCTCCCTGTCACTCCCCAGGGACTCTGAGCCCCCTCCCAGCTGTAGGGCCCCCTTTTTCCACACACAGATTTGTTAAAATTACCTAGGCTTTCTTGACAACACTGGCTTGGGTCCTGGGGCCATGTGTTGTGAGATGTCCCTGAGGCCAAGCTGCACTTCATTGGTGACAGCTCTGGTCATGCTGGCAGTGGCTGGTATGGCTGGCAGGCATCTTCAGGTGACAGTGTCAGGTCGTCCCCCTGGGTCTTGCTTTGAGCCAGTGACATGGAGGCCGTGTTCCTACGTGGGCAGAAAGGTCCTCTGTCACTGCTGGGTCAGGGGAGTCCGCCGGCCCGAGTGTTTGTGTCTCACCAGAGTGGACACGGTCCCCTGGCTAAAGGGACGGGAAGCCACCTGGGGGCTCCTTGGCATGTCCAGGGGCTCAGGCAGGGTGGAGGTGGCACGTGGGAGGACAGGGCCATGCCTGCCTGCTGTAGGGGAGCTGTGGGTGGGCTCAGTGGGTGCTGCCTCCCTCTCATGTTGCTGCCCGTGGGCTCTGGGCCCCGGCAGCCAAGTCCTGGGCCAGAGGACAAAGACCAGGCCAGTGCACCTGGCTCCTCGGGCCACCCCAGCCTTAGTGACTGGAGCAGCAGGCCCTCGGCCTCACATCCATCACTGTGGTTGTATCCTCAGAACCACGTGCTGCTGTCTTTGAGGCCTCTGCGGTTGGACCGAGCCCAGGGGTGCAGCTGGGCCTCCCGCAGTCTGGGTCCACCCTGCAGCTCGCTGTGTGGGCTGTGGGGCTGGCGCCATCCTGAGACAAGATCTTTTGTTACTTAACAGGGACAAGCGGTGGGCCTCCTCCGGACACTTTGCCTTCCCACAGGGGTCCGGGCAACTTCCCCGGGGAGGCCCGAGTTGGTCTCTGCTCCTTTAAGGCCCCTCCGCCAGACTCAGAGCCCATGTTTCTTCCCTTTGATCTCCACAGCCGCGGGCCAGCAGAGAGGTTATTACTGCAGTGTACAGGGAATGTTTCCGCAGGGTGTTTAAAAAACAAGAAGAAATGTTTATTGCTTTTTCTGAGTCGCTCCATCCCTGGGGCCCTGGCTATAATCAAACACAAGCCCCTGGCCTTCCAGTCTCCTCTCTGGCGAGTACATTGGCACCATGCGCGAACACATGGTGCCCACTAAATTAAAGGGAAAAAGTACTGAGAGTTCAGTCGAGCTCTTTTCCAGCTTTGGAATTAATCTTCCTTTGAAATAGGAAACATAAGGCATTCATAGGAACAAAAGAAAACAAAGATGCTGGGCAGCTTTCCTGTGGCAGAGTCCAAATCCAGGGCCTGAACCTAGTCTGCATTTGAGGCCAGTGAGATTTGGGGTGCTGAGGGCAAAGTTCCAGAATCTGGGGACCCCCGTCTGGGTTTTACTTTGTCGCTTTGCAACTGCTGTGGCCAGGGCGCAGAGAGCAGCAGAGTGGGAGGCCACTCGCCCTGGTCTCCTCTTCCTGGGAAATCCCAGGGTGGGGGAAGATGCCTTGCCGAATGGTGCCAAATGCGCAGTGTGACACTAAGCTTTAGGACTCAGAACTGAAAGTGGGGACATGTTCCACACTGCTCCTGGTTGCCCAGTCCTCTGGGCAGCGTTGTACGTGTTTATGCATGTGAACCATCTGTAGTGTGTGCATGGCATGTGCAGACACATGCAAGATGTGTGTGCATGTCAATATGTGAGGCTGCACACATGGAGTTAATGTGTGTTGACGACTCTCCCTGGGGACATCCCTGTCCACCTGCTACCCCTGGCTGATGGCAGACACCTGGGAGGATGTCCACACCCTGCAGGTCAGGGTGGTCCCAGCTCCTCCACCCTCCTGCTGCAGGTAACTTGGATGGCATGTGTCACCCCGCCCCCCACTGACCACTTACTGCCTGAGGTCCTCCCTCCAATGTCGCACATCTCGCACTGAGGTCCCCCGTGACTCTGGCTGCCCTCCCTGCTGGAACAGAGTGCTGGGGTGCCCCTGATGGTTTTGTGCCTGGAAGATCCCGATGTCCCTGGTGCGCACGTGGTCGGTCATCTGTACGGTGTGTGTGGGAGTTTGGGGTTCAGCGTGTTTCTGGTGGGTGGCTCTGTGGCACCTTCCACGTCTTTTCTTTTTGAGAGATGGAAATGGGGAGAAGCTGTATTTATCTTATCCCAAGATGATGGAGACAGATGTGTTGGAAACTCCTGGTCTGGCCTGGGAGCTGGTGGGTGTTTTAGGGGCCCCCTCACCCCACAGTCAGTTTCTGTGTGTGTAAATGTCAAAGTGGTCTTCACAAACTCTCCAATCAGATGGTCCTAGCCCAAAGCACCATGGGCAGATCGAGCGGGCCTTGGCCTGATGGCTTGGCCGCACGCTGGCCGCCCTCCCTTGGTTTCACACCCCTGGGTGATTAGCTCAGGAGCGAGGCTCGGGACATGTGCAGAGCAGCCCCCACTGCACATGTGGTAGAGTCATTGAACCCATAAAACTCCGTTGTCCCATCTGAAACTGTTCAGTGGAGGAAACCTAGACCTGGACTCCAAAGCCCCGATGTGGTTCCAAACGCAGCCGAGGACCTGGCATCAGAGCCAGGCTGTGGGAAGGGGGCCTCACCCTCTTCAGGGCTGTGCCACCTCCCCGAAACTGCGACACTGGGAGCTGCTTATGTACAAACACGGCAGGATGGGGGCTCTGTGTCTAACAGCCCCGGAAGCTGCCCCAGCATCTCCAGTCCCCTCCATAGCCCCTTCCATGTCCCAGGCCCTTGCTGTCCTCACCCTAGCCCTCTTTGGTCCCTTTCCCAGTGATACCCCCCAAGCACACCCAGCCTCTCTGCTTTTCCCAGGGGCTCAGCTCCATCCCATGGGTGATGTCCCCAATCTATCTGAGGGATGCCCACAAAATTCACATCCAGAACCATGGCAGGCCCCTCAAGGTCCCTCAGGTGACCATGTGGCCTGTGTGTGTCATTGTCTTGGACCCCGCTGGGGGCTCCAGTCTGCAGTGGCCTCGGCTGGCAGCAGAACATGTTTGAGGGTGCTGGGCCACACCTCAGCCCTACCCAGCCCCGTCAGGCCCCATCTGACCCTGTCATGGCCAGGCCTTTCTGACCCCCCAGGCCTGTGTGGTCCTCATGCTGGTCCTAGGATTGTCTGTCCCACCCGGTGGCTTCCTCTCAGGCCCCCAGGCCCAGAAGTGGCAGGACTCACCCCAGCTGAGCTGTGCCCAGGGGTCAGAGGCATCCTGCTGGCCCCTAACAAGGCCATCGGTTGCTTCTGGAGAGTTCGTGGCTGGTGGGGCAGTGTGACTGTGGCGGTCTGTCGAGGCCTGGAAGTGACAGTGACTGTCCAGAGCTGGACAGCTAGGGAGGGGCTCTGCCTGGCTGGCTACACCTGCTAGGGAACACAGGGGCCCAAGCACCTAAGCCACGGCTCTGTTGGGCACCATTAGTTCTGGACATCCTCACCAGTGCCTCTGCCCCAGCGCCACCCATTCCTGTTCCCTGGCTTCCTTGCCTCTCTTCTCTGCCTGCTGCATCCTCTGTGTCGGCCTCTGTCTCTGTGTTCCCCCCTTGGGACTTTGTCCACGTGATCACCTCTTCCTGTCCTCCCTCCCCGATGTTGGAGGAGACGTGGGACTTTGCCCAGACCCTCGGGGCCCACGCAGCCTTGACCTTGTGGTCTGCAGGCTGTTGCTTCTGGGTCACGGGCTGGGCCGTGGCCATCTGTCTGCCTTCCCTGAGAAGCAGGCGTGGCGCGGGGTGCAGTGGGGGGTGTCCCGCGTGGTCCTCACGCCTGCCCGCTTGCCCTGGCCAAACCTGGATCCCGCTCACAGGAACACATGCTGGCCCTCTCACAGGGGCCCAGGTGGGCTGGCATGGTGGACGTGGGGCACGTTCTCTAGACAGAATTAACGTTCACCCCGCATGCTCTCCACTCAGCCACAGAGGCAGACACTGTCCTCTCCTAGCAGAGGCACTCGAGTGTCCCACCGTGTGCTTGTGAGGAGGAGGCTGTGCAGCTCCGGCCTCCATGGCTGACCACTGTCCCCACAGGGCCATAGCATGTGCCTTGGCACACGGGAGCCTGGTGCTCCAGGGTTGGTGCGGAGCACTGGGTGCTTAGAACCCTTGCGCAGCCTTAGAAGAGCCTGACATTCAGGGCCAGCTTGTCCGTGGTTGGACTGGGACCTCTGCCCTTTCCTATGCATGCCAGGGTCAGAGACCGACTGTGCCCTTGGCCTGGCGCCTGCTGAGGTGCAGGTGGAGGCAGTGTCCCCCAGCCTTGCTGAGCCCAGGGACACTAGGAGCAGGGCTGTCCTCAGGCCCCCGTGGGACTGGGGCTGGCAGGAGGACTGGCCCCAGCTGTGGGTCCTGCCAGGGAAGCAGAGGCCAAGATGCCCCAGGAATACCCCCACCCCCTGCCACTGTCACCCAGGGGCAGATGTGGCAAGGTCTCACAGGGTGTGACCTGGGACGTCCCAGGGCAGCTAGGATGGGTGGACGTCAGTGTCCAGCAGCTGGGGTGTGAGGAGGGGGCTCAGCAGGGAGGGAAGCCACAGGGCTCTCATGGTTCAGCTCCTGGGAGGAGGCGGGTAGGGCCCACACAGGGCAGGCGATATCAGCTGTGCCTGGGAGCTGCGTTATAGGGACTTGGCTGCCTGGCCATTCGCCGGGAGGAGCCGCACATGTGTCTCAGTGAAAGCGCCCATCCCTCTGTTAATGCAGCCATGCAGATTAGGGGCACCTGTTTGTACACAGGACAGGTTGGACATAAGTCACTGCCACAGAACCCAGGGTTGCTGTCCCACAATACCCATTTCACCCTCTTTGATCCTCTGTCTCCAAGCTGGTGGTGGTGGCTTTGTGTTAGGAACCCGCAGTTCCAGGTGGGTGTCAGGGGTCCTCTGCAGGGGCCTTTGCCACACACAGGGAGCGACTGCCAGCCTGGAGGGGGGTGGCACAGCCCAGGGTGGTTAGTGTGGCCCTGGCCAGGGATAGCAGCACTGGTCCATTATAGAAACTTTGGTCAGATATAGAAAGCTTGGTCAATTATAGAAACCCTTGTTAGTTATAGAAACCCTGGTGGTTATAGCAGCACTGGTGGGTTATCATAGACTTGACTGCTTATTGTAGCCACAGTTGGTTATGGTAGCAGTGGTTGGTTAGCGTAGCCCTGGTCGGTTATAGCAGCACTGGTTGGTTATATTAGCCCTGGTTTGTTATTGTAGCTGCGGTTAGTTAGCATAGCCGTGGTTGGTTATAGCAGCCCTGGTTGGTTGTTGTAGCAGTGGTTGGTTAGCGGGCTGGGGATTTAGCTCAGTGGTGCAGCACCTGCCTGGCAAGCCTGGCAACTCAGGAGGTCCTGAGTTCGATTACTGGTACTAAAAAAAAACAAAAAACGAAAAAACCTGTAACTAAAAGCAGTGGTTGGTCAGTGTAGCCCTGGTTGGTTATCGCAGCACAGACTGGTTGTCTAGTGTTGGGACTGTGTCCAGGAGGAAACCCCACTCTATGCAGGTTTTCTTCTGTGGTGCGGGGCACTGTGCCCAGGGCCTCACCCATGCTCTGCACGGAGCTGCCCAACCTCTTTCTGTTCTCGATGTCTGTGCCCCTCATGCCCGTCCCGTGCTCTGTAACCAATGCAAGATGCCAAAAACAATGCTCAGGTGATTTCTAAAATTAGCTTTGGGTGTCACGTGGTGGAAAGGGCATGGGCAGCTGGGGTCAGGATGTGAAACTCTGGCCTGGCCCACCCATCACACCCCGGTCTCAGATCCCTGCACCCCTGCACCTCTGCTTCCTGCACCCTCCTGGGAGCTGCCACTGTCCAGCCGGTGGAGGTCTTGGGATAATGCAGAGCACTTTCCCTAAGTATCGCTGGTGGTCAGCTGGCTCCAACCGAAGGGACGTCACTGCGCCACTCACCTCTGCGGGAGAGTTGTCTCGAGTCACGTAGGTAGGGTCCAACTCAGGCTGAGCCCCAGGGTGTGGTGGGGAGGGAACCATGTGACCCGGGGCATCAGCCCGTCTCAGAGACAGCCCCAGGCTGGATGTGGGTGCTGAGGGGCGGCTGCTGTACTGGGTCCCTTGCCCTTCTGGCCAGCAGTTGGTGGTGACTCGGGGCCACAGCCCTGGGTGGCAGAGTCAGCTTTCCATCCTGAGACGATCAGCTTGAGAATGGCAATGCTGACGTGGCACGCAGCTCTGGAGGCTCCGGGCCACGGTCAGTCGGCCTCACGGCACTGGGCCTGGGCAGCATGGCGTGGTGGTACAGTGCCCCTCGCGGTGGCTTGGCCGCCTCCCAGCAGCAGCAGCTGGTAAGGGTGCCTGGGGACACCCCAGATCCAAGCTGATGCTCAGCCTGGCATCCACTGCCTTGGTTTCCCTGGGCATTGGTGTCTCCACAGGCGGCAGACTCAGCACCTGGACATGCAGCCTGGTGTAGGACCCCAGCACCAGCACCCGAGTTCCCCTGGAGCTCCAGGACCCCCAGACCTGACAGAAGCCCTTGACTGTGGCTTCACAGGATGGTTTTTTTTTTTGTGGGTACTGGGGTTCAACCTCAGGACCTCGCGCGCCAGCAGGCGCCCGTGCCGCTGAGCGATATCACTGGCCCTTTTCTCATACGTGGGATCCGGGAGCCGAGCTCGGGCCCTCGCGCTTGCCGGACAGGTGCGTACGCCACTGAGCCATCTCACCAGCCCATCACAGGATGTTTTTGCAGAAAACTTTTAACCAAAAGTCAGGATTTTAGCAGTTACTAGGCTTCATCTTGACATCCACTTGGGTTAGCGCCCATCTTGTCCCTCGAGGAGGACGGTGCGCCGTGCAGTATAGATACAGAAGGGCCCCATGGGGCTGGAGTGGACCCTGAGGACCAGGGCCATTCCCTCACCCAGGACACTGCCTCCTAAGCGTGCTGAGCGCACCTGCCTTCCTGACCACCCGACATGCGGGTGGGGATCTGGAGAGAGGAAGAAATGGGTGATCCCAGGGGCCCTGAAATGCCGGGGTGCATCTCCTGACAGCACCATGGCACAGCCATCGGGGCATCGTGACCCTCAGGCTCTTGCTCATGGGGTTTCCCACAAGGCAGGCATCTTCTCTGCCCCCCGGTGCTGTCCATTCCAGAACCACCGGCCCAGTGTCGCCTCGAGCACAGGTCCGGGGCTCCTGCTCCACAGCTTTCCGCACACTTCCTGTTTCTTCCTCCATGTCCTGTGCTTCCATCAGTCTTGATGGGAACCATGTGAGCTTGTGTTCCGCACGTTTTCTTGGGTAAAGCATTGCTTGAGTGTGTTTGAAGTCTTTCCCATTGTTCCATAACTGGTCCTGAGATCCGCTCCTGGCAGCTGGCAGCCCTGCACCTCAGCCCAGCCTCAGAGGAGCTGGTGTCCCCTCAGCAGCTCCCTGGTACTCTGCCGTGGGTCCTGGGCACCTCAGGGACAGATTTGGTGAGGGCCGTGTGGGCTGGTGGGAGCAGGGGATGGGGAACCGTGCAGTCAGCCGCAGCAGGTCCTGGAACGGGCCTGACATGGCGGGGTGTCTGTACTTTGCGTGAGGCTGGGGCTAGGGTTTTTGTCCCAAAGAGGAGGTGTCCCAAGGCCTGCAGAATCGTGCATGTCTCCCTGTCTGCCCAGCTGAGCCTGGGTCACTCGCGGTCCTGTCCTCCTGCAGGAGCTGCCCAGTGAGGACCCTAAGGAGGGGCCTTTCCGGGAAGACCAGGGCCCCCTAGAAGGTGAGTTTGGCCCCCACAGCTTCTCCTCCTGGCCTCTCGGATGTCACCATCCTCGGCGAGGACATCCTCCCACAGGTACGCATGCACCGGGCTCCATACCAGGCACGAGCAGGACCCAGCCATCAGAGACACAGAGGTCAAGCCGTGTCCCTAGTGCTGGCTTATGTCACAGCTAGAGTCCTGGGAATCCATGTCTGAGTGGGGAGGCTGGCTGTGTGGACCGGCACCAGGGCTGAGTGAGGTTGTGTGCTGCGGGAGTAGTGACCCATCAGGCCCCCAGTCGCTGCTGTGCATATGGTCTTTGGTGCAGTCAGTCCCCCCTGCAGAGTGACAGGTCACCATGGGCCATCTGTGGGTCAGGTCTGGGTCTGGGGACAGCCAGCAGGGCGGCCTGCAGACAGCTGCTGGAGCCTGGGGGTTCCAGACCCTCTGCCACAGGAACACAGGCCAGGACGCACGGCTGCCTGGCGGCCAGGCTCCTCTCCTGGGGAGATGGCTTGACTGGAGCTTGGGGACAGGGGCCTGCACATCTAGCAACTTGGCTTGCAGCAGTGTGGAGTTTAGGGTTGAGGACTCCTGGGAAGTGGGACTGCGCAGATGGGACGGGCTGACGGCGCTGGGACCCCAACCCCAGCCTGCTGGATGTTGTCAAGCACCCTTGCCCTGAGGGGCTGGGCTGATTCCTGGAAGCTTCTGTGCGTGGCACGGGGCCGTGGGGGACTGCGGGAGGCTGAGGGTGCCCTGGCTGTGGGTCCCCTGCCCCCCTCCTTGCTCCACAGCAACGTGCTCTCTGTTCTGGCCATCTGGGGGGGTCAGCAGCTTGGCATGGGAGGCAGCAGCCACTCTCCCACATCCCCACCACCCCAGGCCGCCCCCCTGGGCTGTCCTGTCCCTCACCCCCTCTCGTCCCCACAGTGGCTCTGCCCCCTGAGAAAGCCGAGGGCCATGAGAGCCCAGGACAGCTCCTCGGCGTGGACGATGGCGAGAGGGCACCAGCCCATGAGGGCCCGCGAGGAGGGGCTAGGAGGCGCCTGAATGTTGATGTAGGTCTCGGCCCCTACCCCACATGGCCCTGGGTTTCAGCTGAGGTCTGGAACTGGCAAGCCTGTCGTGTGGCCTCTTCTCATTCTGGGTGACGCTGCCGAGCACTGGGATGGGCAGAGAGCATCGTGGTGGGGAGAGTGGAGTTGGGTGTGGATGGATCTGGAGGTGCCAGGCCACCACCCTGGGGCACCTTTCCTGGCTACAGACTGGAAGCTGGGGAGACCTCAGCCCCATGCAAAGGAGATGCCCCAGGAAGGTGTCCCGTGTGGTGGGTCCCTGAATCACGGTGTGTGCAGAATCCTGGGCCGGGGGAGACTCCCAGTCCCCATTCCTACTGCACTTGCAGGCCCTGCAGTGTGACGTCTCGGTGGAGGAGGACAACCGTCAGGAGTGGACGTTCACGCTCTATGACTTCGACAACAGCGGGATCGTCACCAGGGAGGTAGCACCGAGCATCCATGGAGAGTGGGCTCAGGGTGGCTCAAGGTCTGGAAGAATCAGGCTGGCCCAGAGGGCAGGTGGGCAGAGGATGACGCCCCATCCCCACTATGGGGACAGACTGAGCCCCACTGAAGGAGAGGGGAGGCCCGGGGCAGGAAGGAGGCAGGAGAGAGGACCCGCTGTGTGTCCTTGGGCGCTGGTGTCAGATGCCTGTGACCCAGCACCTTCGCAGGCAGCCCAGGCCCTGAGGGTCCCTTGCTCAGCCAGGTCCTGTGTCCTAAGCTAAGGGCTCCCTGAAAGAAAGCAGGCAGTGGGACACAGGACGCTGACATGCTGAACGTGCATGTCTGGTGAAAGGGAATCTGGTCCTTGTCTGGCTGCCAAGCCCTTTGGACATCAGTGCAGCAATGTAAAGGGTCAGAGAGACGCAAACTGAGGGCAGTAGGGCGGGTGTCCTCAGGATGACCTCAGCCAGGACGAGGCCCTCCTGGCATGCCTGCGTGCGTCAGCCTGAGACATGAGGTGAATGGAGCCTGAGGTGCCTAGGGCGGCTGGGGGTGGGCAGCATTCCCTCTGAGGTCTGCTGTGTCGTCCCAGGACATGTCCAGCCTGATGCACACCATCTATGAGGTTGTTGACGCCTCCATGAACCACTCGTCAGGCTGCAGCAAGACCCTCCGTGTAAAGCTAACCGTCAGCCCCGAGCCTGCAGGCACAAGGAAGGAGTATTCTGCCAGCCAGGGTGAGGGCCCTGGGTGAGAGCTGCCCCTGCTCAGATGGTTCTGTCCCCATGAGGCTTCCAGGGCAGCCCTCCCTCCAAGCCACCTGACACACTCCACACCTCTCCTGCACTGTCCCACAGCTCTTGGCATTGCACCATGCCAAGGGTTATGCTTAACCGCGTCCAGCTCTTCCTGTGTAAAAACCTCTCTCTGGTTACACAGCAGGGCTGGCCTGGCAGAGCTCAACATGATCTGCTTAGTGAGCAGATGGGTAGATGAGTAAAGGGTTGCATAATGAGTGAGTGGATGGATGGATGGGCAGATGTTTGGATAAATGGGTGGATGGATGAGTGCTGGATGGGTGGGTAGATGGATGGATGTTTGGATGGATGGGTGGGTGGGCGGATGGATATTTACATGGAGGAATGGCTTGCTGGATGGGTGCTGGATGTTTGGACGGATGGATGGATGGATGAATGATGGAATACATAGTAAATGACTGGGAGAAGCAGGCCGAGTGCGTAACTGTGGATGGGGAGTGGGTAGATAAGCTTAGGGCTGCCTGAGTTTCTGAAGGCAGCAATGAGCAAGTGAAGGGCTGAGTGAATGAATGAGAGTACTGAATGAAAACATGTGCCCCTCCTCTTTCAGACCCAGAGCCCACTCACAGCAGGACAGAGAGTGAGCTGGCCGAGGATCCCTGGGGGGCCGACAAGAGGTTGTCTGCCCACATCAGGTGAGCTGGGTACAGGTACCAGGTGGGCTGTGTCCTGCATGCCCTGAGTCCTTTCAGGCTGACCCACTGGGACGGACATGGGCATTGGGGGCTGGGCACTGCATGCCATGGGGCAGAGGTGCCCCAGCCAGCTGAGCACCCAGGTCTGCTGAGAGATGGGCAGGTTCTGACAGGCAGCGGTGGTCAGCCCAGCACCCTCAGCCTGGTGTTCTGGATGCCTGGGGTTCTACCCACTGGCATAGGTGACAGAGCAGTGGACACTGTGGTACCAGAGGGACCTGGATGGCATCCCAGGGCTCTCTGAGACCCGCAGCTGTGGTCAGGATGCTGGGTGGTCCTCCGTGGCTGGCTGTGGGCCTGGCCCAGTGGTAGACATCCAGAGACTTTCTTACTACTGCTGGCTGGGGGTGGGTGCTGGGCAGAGCACCCCAGGCCCCCTGCATCGCTGTCAGAGCAGTGAGGCTCTGGCCGCACTCATCCGCTCACACAGGAAGCCCAGCAGTGATCCTCGCCCCTGCCCCACACGGGGTCCCTGCTGCTTGGACGAGAACACCGAACGCAGGAACCACTACCTGGACCTCGCCGGAATCGAAAACTACACCTCCAAGTTTGGTCCTGGTAGGTCCAGACGACGCCCCCACCCTGGCTCTGTCCCCAGAGGTGCAGAGCCTGGAGTCCCCCCGCCCAGGCACTCCTTCCTCCTGCCCGGGGACCCGTGTCTCACCGTC
Organism: Erethizon dorsatum; assembly: GCA_028451465.1. Lineage (NCBI taxonomy): Eukaryota > Metazoa > Chordata > Mammalia > Rodentia > Erethizontidae > Erethizon > Erethizon dorsatum. The sequence continues at coordinate 53,636,768 of CM051833.1, forward strand.
CTAACACAGCTGGTGCCTAGAAAGCCAGAGGTCGCCTCCGAGTATGTGTGAGGTGTCCGGGTCCAGGGAAGTGAGTGAGGGGCATTTGGATCTGGGGAACCCCTGCGGAGGGTGATGTTTCAGGACAGAAGGACAAGGTCACTAAGGAGGGCTGGATGTCAGCAATGTGGACACCAGCAGGCCTGCCCACCATGTTCCCTCCTGACCGTAGACCCTGGTGGCCTCGGGAGAGGCCTGAGCCGCAGTTGGCTGCACCCTGGGGCTGCGGTCAGAGTGACTGTCACCTGCACAGTGTCCCCACAGGCCAGACCTCGTGACAGTGTAGATAGTGCGTCATGTCTGCTCGGGACATTTGCAGAGCCCCCGGCCAGGCCCACGTGGCTGATGCTGACCTGGCTGGGTGTCACCGAGCCCTTCCAGAATCTGGGTTGTGGGGAGGGTTCCGGCCCTCCCTTGGAGCATTTTCCGAGGGGATGCAGCTCTCTGTCCCCCAGAGTCCTGCATAGGCCTGGCCATGCCAGGGCAGATGTCAGCCCATGGGACCCAGGCTGGGGGTGGCAGAGCCAGGCAGGTGTAGGCCGAGCTCTCTGTCCCTGTCCCTACCTACTTCAGGGCACGCGGCCACCTAGGTGCAACCTGGCCACAAGGCCAGCCCTGGAAGGGAGCGGGTGTGTGTGTGTGTGTGTGTGTGTGAACTGTCCCCAGGTCCTGTCACACATGGATCCCGTGAGAGGACATAGATCCCCTACCCCCAGCCTCAGCCAGGCCCACACCCACCCCACTGCAGGGTCACCACCCAAGCAGGTCCAGCAGGAGCACCTCAGCAGGGCCGCGCACCCCCAGAGCCGCTCCTGTTCCCAGGAGCCCAACTCCCACACCGTGCACCACCGTCGCTCCCAGGTGCCGGCTGACCACGTCACGCTGGCCACCGAGCCTGCTGCCCGCAGCCTGGATGTGCAGCCCCGGCTGAAGGGGCCAGAGAAGCCGCTCCTCAGGTCCCCCAAGGGCCTCGGGAAGCCACCTGGGGCGCCAGGCAGCGGGAAGCCTGGCAGAGCCCCCAGCTACTACCTGCCAGCCACACCATCGCAGGCCACCCTGGATGGTGGCCACCACCCAGCCCAGCCTCCACCACCACCCCCGCCACAGCCCCACGGCCACAGGCGGCCTCGGCTGAAGGGTAGGGAGGGCCACGCGCCACTCAAGGGCATGCACAGCCAGCCTGCTGTGGTGGAGCATGAGGTGGTACGGGATCTGCCACCCATGCTGGGTATCGAGGGCTATGTGGTGCCCGTGGTCCAGCGGCATGAACACCACCACCACCATGAACACCACCATCACCACCACCACCACCACTTCCACCCATCCTAGCAGCCACCACACCCAGCAAGGGACGCCACACGCCCAGGCCACACACCCTCGGGCAGGCATGGGACAGGTGCCTCTGCACCTAGTAGGAGCTCGGTGTCCCCGACCCGACACCAGCTTAGACGCCAGTTGGGCAGAGCAGGGATGGTGCCAGGATGGACACCGTGAGTGAGGCCTTGCTCCTCCACATCCTTGATGCTGCGTGGGCAGGAGCACTTGGTGCATGCTGCAACAGTGCCCAGAGGGAAGCTCACATGTGTGGAAACCCACTCTACCTCCATGCGGTCTGCGGCATCCAGGGTGTGGTGGGGAGTCCACTCACTTCTCAAGAGCTGTGGCCTCGCCATGGGGCCAGGAGTGGGCAGGGAGCTGAAGCCTTGCGTGTTTATTCCTTATGAAGCCGGGGGTAGGGCGGCTCCCTGAATGCATGGCTCTGAGCACAAATGCAGCGTCAGAGTGGCAGCTGCAGAACTGGCAGGTGGGTGGGGAGGCCACAGGTCCCTACTATCTCTGTACCTCAGGGCACACGGCAGGGACACACTATGCAGGTCGTGATCACTTAACAGACACTAGGGGGCGATGTTCGTGCTTCCGGACTCAGGCCACTCGTGTGTGGCTGCAGGACCTTCCCAGGTGTCCCCTTCCACGAGGGCTGGCAGTGCGGCAGCCGGCAGCGCCTGGCCCAGTGGGTTCCACAGAGGGGAAGCGGCAGACAGAGCGTGGGCCGGTGATTCTGTTTGCCTTTTGCATAGCCTTTAAACATTCAGTAAACTGATGGCCAAGTGGGCACTGAAGTGTTTTTGCAGGCATAATAAAGATGCTGCATTTGGTAACCTTTCGTGCTCTGTGTCAGAACAGCCTTTCCTAAGCACCGTGCTCCCCCCGCACATGGTGTTGAGGGCATGAGTTGTGAAGAGCGTGCCTGTCCTTTGCATGCACTCGTGCAGACCCACAATGCCACTGCACAGGCAAGGGCTCTTCCACCACACTAAGAAACCCCAAAACCTGACATGTAAACCCAAATGCAGCTGCAACCCCAGGCTGCCAGGCACCATCCTGGGCTGTGAGGACCAGGTTCCATGCAGCAGCTGAGGGAGGAGCTGGAAGCTGGCGAGCAGGAGTCAGGAGACACATGCAGCCTTGCCTGAGTGCTGCTCAGCATCCCTCGGGCTTCTGCACACTGGGCATCTCCTGTAAGCTATGCCCCTCTGCTCAGGAGAGCTGGGGTCCCAGGGCCTGCACCCCTCACATGAGTGCCTGGCTGGCCTTCTTGCTGGACCTGACTGTACCCTCCATGTGGTGGGCTCCAGGAACACACCTGGGCAGGGGTCCCTCAGAACGAGTCCTGGTGAAGTAGCCCAGCCCGCATTGGGGCTCTGCTGATGCTGCCATCACCACCCAGCCCGCTCCTCCAGTGACATCACAGGCTGGATGTCCTCCACATCCCGGGGCCAGTGCCCAGCAGACCAGCAGGAGCAGGGGCTCTGAGGCTGAGTGCCAGCCTCCTCTGGCTCGGATCCAGGTTTTAGAGAGGCTGAGTGGCGGTGGGGACCGTCCAGCCCCGAGCAGCAGTGGGTACCCACCAGCCTTGGGACCCTGCCTGTGACAGCCTCACCCTGAGCGTGGCCTCAAGGAGGTAGATCACTTAATGCACTTCAAGGGAGCCATCATGGAGGTGGACCTACTGTGCCTCCACACGAGGACAAGACGGGGGCCTGCCTCCACAGGAGCTAGACTGGCCTGGCCTGGGAGTCCCATGCCCTTGGGCCAGGGAGGTGGCCCTGCCAGGCTATGGGAGGGCCTCCCCAGGTGGGACAGCCTGTGGGGACAGCTATGGGCCAAGGGCTCTTTGTGATGGAAGCGCAGGCCCTTGTGGACTATTGGGTACCTGTGGGCTGTGTCTGCTGGGTGGCCTCATAGTGGGACAAGCTGACCTCTGTCCCTGAAGTATGTTCCCAAATTACCACTCTTGGGTGCACAAGGTGTCCCAGTGTCTCTTCCTTGAGGGCTTTCCTCCAGCCCTCAGCTGCAGCCTCCTGCCCTGGGCTCAGGTGCTGCCTGGGCCTCCTGCCAGCCAGAACCCGTCATCTCAGCCCCCTCTGCCACTTGCTTCTGAGGCAAGTCCCCCCGATGGGCCCAGTGCAGTGCCAGGCAGCTGAACTCACAGCTCCAGGGTGCCTGTACCAACCAGGCCAGCACAGCCAGCAAGCGGTGGGGGCACCCTGATATCCCAGCATCTCCCCACCCCACCCTCTGCCCCTGGTGACCACCAGCCTGCTGGGTCCTGGCCTCTTGGGCTTGTCACATCGTGTGGTCCTACCCACAAGCACTGTGACAACCTGCCTTCTGGGACTGGATGCCGGCTGTGGGTGTGCCTGGTGCTGTGGCAAAGGGTGGGGACGTGTGTCGGTGCAGCTTCTTCCAGTGACAACAGCCTGGGGAGCCACAGCTGTCCCCACATGCTGCACTGTTCTCGCCCTGGCACCAGGGTCCCGGTCCCCACACCCTTAACCTGCTGCTCCTGCCTCGAGCCACAGCCTCAGCAAGGCGAGGAGTGAGCTGCCCACTGGTGACACCCTGGGTGCTCCTGCCTCTTGATAAAGCACAGGGTGACACTGGGGTGCAGCTCAGGGGCAGACCTGCCAAGCACGGGGAAGCCCTGGGTTCTGTTCCAGCGCAAGTGCAGGTTGGGCCACCTTATCACTCAGCAGAACTGAGTGCCACTCTGCACTGCTTGTCATCATCACTTGGGCACGTGGATGTGGCAGTCCCACCACTGAGCTCGGTGTGGCCCGAAGTACGAGTGCATGGGATTCTGCAGCCACTCAGATTTCACAGGACTTTATTCCACTAACAAAATCATACAAAGACAAGGCGCCTATAAAAGGAAAACATGGACAGGAGTCTGAACGGCGGCAGGGAGGGCTCACGGAGCAGGGGCTGTGCGGGCCCATGAGTGAAGCTCAGGAACTGGACCGGGAACCTCCTGCTCCCCCTCACCTGCTCTGCCCTCAGGTGAGGCCATCAGGGTCTGAGCCGAGCAAAGCAGACAGAGGTCACGGAAGCCTGGGCCCACTGTGCTGGCTGGACACGCACTGGGCAGTGGTCACTCAACAGGAGCTGACCCTCCAGGTGCCCGACAGCTCGGGAACACCTCCAGTCCGAACCCGCCCACCACCTGAGCCAACCTCCGTGGCTGGGGCTGATTCTCTGGGGGAACCCAGATGCCAGTGAAGGCCACGTGCCTAGCCCTGGGCTTCCCACGTAAATGTGATTATCAGGACACTGCCCCCCAGTATTTAAATAAATAAGTATGCCCTACAGAAAGCAAAGCACAAATTCGCTGCCACAACCCATGACTGTGACATACAAAGCAGAAAGCTCAAAGGTAAAGTGCAAACCGTCTGTCCAGCCCTTGAGAGGTACCGAGAGCCTATCCCAGACGAGGCCATAGGGACACGACCAGGCAGATCCTGCCCGAAGACAGCCCTGGCCGCAGCTGAGTGTCCTTTCCAGAGGACAAGGGGTGAGACAGTGCCCCTTGAGCAGGGCAGCGGGGGCTCTGCCGTCTTGGGCAGCACAGACAAACCTTGGCATTCGTGCCCTCAGGCACCCTCTCAGTGCTGTGGAGCCGGGGCTCCGTGGGCTGAGCCCCTGCTCCCGAGGCCGAGGCCCACACCCTCATGCCGGCTCCCCTCCAAGCAAGCAGCCTGTGCTCTGCCTGTGCAGTGTGCACTGGGTGGGCACCAACATGGGGAAAGAGGGTGGCGGTCTTCAGTGCTCTGCCACTCGGGAGACCAGGAGGAGGTGGGGACCAGCAGCCCTCAGCCCCAGAGCACAGTGGCATCTGGTGAGCGCCCCAAGTGGGAGGTGGGCAGTGACTGCCCAGATGCTGGACAGCCCCAGAGGAGCAGGGATCTTGGACCAGGGCCACTGGCACCCGCACTTCCCAGGCCCACCTCGCCCCCCAGTGCTGCCCAGGTCTCCGCAGGGAGGGGGTCCAGGGGACAGCTCTGGAGGTCCCAAAGGAGGAAGGCCACATGCATTGTCAGGCTGGCATCTTGGAGCACAGCGCTCGCCCACTCGGCAGCATTGGCCTTAGGAGTAGATGGTGATGACCTCGCGTCCGCCACCCCTGACCAGGAGCACCCTGTTCAGCCCCTCGGTCAAGACCTCCAGGAACTCCATGTCTGGGTATGGAGTTAAGGCTGGTGGTCCCCCAGCTGCTGGGAGGGCAGATGTCACTCAAGAGGCAGACTGGGGGGCTGGTGAGATGGCTCAGCGGCTTAAGCGCCTGCCCGGCAAGCACGAGGTCCTGAGGTCGACACCCCGGTACCCACCAAAAAAAAAAAAAAAAAAAAAAAAGAGGCAGACTGGGTCTGGGGAAGGAAGAGGACAGGGGAGGCAGGGCTGGTCCTTGTGGCGGACCTGTAGGCCAGGCCTGGCCACTGTCACCCTGACCGCCAAGGGACAGGGAAGAGACAGCGCCCACAAGGGGCTGAGGCTGCTCCTGCAGGCAGGTTTGGGGTCACACCATCCACTCATCGTCCCATCAATCCCCCGGACAGAGCTGTCACACGCACGCCCCACGGGCTGCACCATGTCAAAGGATACAATTCTCGTCGCCCTGCCGGTTTTTGGGAGGCCCTGGCATGTTCAGCAGGACCAGCTGGGCATCCTGGGACTTGGTGAGGACAACGCCGTTGAGCTTCACAGCCGTGTGCATCCTCCTGACATTGGACTGGTCCCTAAGGGGAGAAGGGGTGGTGCTGGGAGACATGGCCTGCACCTGTGCCTACCGCCACAGTGCCCATGCATGCTAGGAGCAGAGCTGGGTGGACTCTGGTCCCTGGTCCTCGCGACTTGTTCAGCAGCGAGCAGCTTCAGCCTGGGATTCTAGAAGCTGCAAGCTCTGAGCAGCTGCAGAAGTGGGCTAGGTCCCCATGGGTAAACTGAGTCTAGGAAGCAGTGCCTACACAGTTTGAAGCAAGGGCACAAGGCCAGCACAGCTGGTGGGCAGGCGAGCATGGGGGCCACTGTGGCCTGGCCTTGTCCCTGATGAAGTCCCCAGCACACCCCAACCCTGACGGCCCAGCAGCACCCGAGACATAGGTTTCAGGCTGGGAGGGGCCAGTGCCCTGCAAGGAAAACTCCTGGTACCAGCTCCTGGCCCTGGGCCATGGACAGTGCTGACCCAGCTGCTCTGGCCCTGGCCCCATCTGCAGCCCACAGGCTGGGCGGAGCAGCCACCCCCTCTTACACTGCTCTGAGGCTGCTGTAGCTGTGCCCAGCACAACCCCAGGAAGGGCCACAGCCACTCAGACCGGCACTGCTGGGATACAGCACGCAGACACACACCTGGCTGCCTCGTGTGTCCCATGTGTACCCAGGCAGGGTACACTCCCTCTCTAGGGAGCCCTTTCACTATGTCCAGACTGGAACTGGTGTCCCAGGAAGCTGCCCAGGCAGCCCTGCCGTGGAGCGCTACCCCTCAGCCCGCCTGAGCTTCCATCTCACAGGAAAACCTGCCCATCTGGGGACTCTGTGGCCACAGGACAGGGTCATGGCCAGCCCGTCACCACCAGTTTCCACCACAGCCCTTCTTAGTGAGCTCCTGTGCCCAGATGCAGGGACAGACAGGTGGAGGCCATGAGGTGCCGGTCAGGGGGACCTGGAGATGTCCCAGAGCACAGCCTGTGGCCACTCGGCCTGAGCCAAGGGGTCGGCCTGGGTGGGACCAAGTGGTACCAGGAGGAAGCCAGGGCAAAGGGCCACTGTCTTTGCACCGACTCAGCCTGATAAAGTCACAGGACTCCCCCGAGAGGGTCTTTCCTTATGAGAACCCCAAATCTGCTGCCTGGGGAAGCCACCGTCCCCAAGTGGCTGGTCAAGCAGTGGCTCTGGAACTGCACGTGATCCTGAAGGTCAGCGAGGATTTGAGGGCTTGGAACTCACACATGACCCTAACCTCGCAGCCTGGGTCTGGCCCCGTTGGGGGTCCCGGGCACAGGTGGCAGAGGGAAGGCAGCACCCCTGGGGTTCTCGAAGTTTCCTCAGCTCCCCAGCAGCCACGTGAATCAGTAAGAGGATGACCATCCAGAACTGCACACGGAGCAGAGCTTTCGCTAGAATGACCAAGGCTGACCCCGACCCCCAGCCCCCTCCGAACCTCCTCCGGACCTGAGACTCAGGAGCTGAGACCCACGCGCCAGCGCCGAAGTCCTCAGGGCTGGCGAGGCGTGGATGTGGGGGCTCAGGCACAGGTGGGAGAACCCCGTTCCCAGGTCACCTGGGTGCTGTGTTTTAACTTATGAAGTATTTGGAGAAACTTTAGATTCACAGGAAGCAGAGCTCTGGTGTCCCTCCCCGTGGGCCTGGCATGGGGATCCCACTGTGGACACGCCTGGGACCCCTACCCTGGAGCTTGGATGCAGCCACTTGAGTGCCGCAGACACCGCACAAGCCACCCGGCTCACTGAGCGGGGAAGCCGCTTGGGCCCACCCGCCCACCGCCCGGCTGGGTGTGTGCGGGGAGCAGGTGGCGCATGCTCCACTCACGCAAGGCTGCATGCAGGCAGACGTGTGGGGAGGCAGGTGCAGGGCAGCAGGAGGGGCTTGGACTTACAGGCTTCCGGAGAGCAGGTTAGTCTGGGACGGGCCCATCTAACGCGCACCCCACCCTGCTCACCAGGGGTAGGGCACTTGCCTGGCATGCAGGAAGCCCTGGCACCCCCAGTACCCAAAACCCCCAAGACTGCACTGAGAAGTGGTTTCGGACCCTGGTCCAGGGCGGGGCCTACAGGAGGGAGCAGGACAAGCCACACCCGCTCCCCTCGGCTCGCCTGAGAGCCCCTGGCCAGTCCTGGGGAATGCAGGTGGCCGAGTCACCAGCAGGGTAAGAGCTGGAGCCATTGTCCGGGGGAGCTGGGGCTCCTTCAGTACACGGCAGCCCCCAGGCTACAGGACACGCAGGTGGCCAGGCTGCTGGGCCTGGGGGCCACATGCAGACACTCACGGCTTCAGGCTGAAGAGCTCTCTGAACCCCGCTGCACTGCCGGCGCCCCTGTCTCTGTGCCTCTCCGCTGTCAGCTTCTCCTTCGTCCAGGTCATCTGCACCTTATCTGGTGTCTGCAGGGCCTGGGTCCTGGTGGCCGCCATGGTGTGGGACGCAGTGTTCCGGTCATGGATCAGCTGGGCCTGGGAGACACGGGGGGTGGACTCAGCACAGCAAAGCCCCCAGGGAGAGGGACCCGTGTCCAGCTGGCAGCAGAGCCTGGAGAAGCCACATGGACCCAGGAGCCCTGGCCTGGCCCCACAGGAAGCCTGGTGCTGCCCTGACTGCCCCATCTCTGCGCATGCTACTCCATCGGTCCTGCATGGTCTAACTGCCCCTGCCCTGAGAGCCATGGGACACAGGACCCACAAGTGTACAACTGGAGGGGACACTCAGTCCACAAGTGTCTTCTCCCTGCAGGTGGCCTAAGAACGTGCCCTCCCAACCCACCACGGCACTGCCCACTGGCCCCACCTCCAGGCCTCCATCCATTGAGCAAGTGGGCCAAGTGACAGTCATGGGTGTGGGGACGGACGCTGTGCTGGGGCTCTGGGGAGAGGGGGCTGGTCACAGGATGGGCCCATAGTCACCACTGATTACCAAGGAGGAGGACGGGATGGAGAAGGCCACAGGGGCCTGAGCCCATGGCTTAAGGAGCATCTGACTCCCAAGCCAGGCCTTGGCCCAAAGGGACCCAGGTACGGGGCCCTGGGAGGGGACAACGGAGTCATGCACAGGAGGGCAGGATCTTCTCTGCGGAGGACGAGCAGTGTGATGGTGGGGACATCTAGCCAGGGCTCGGGTCCCTGCCCCTCTTTCCCACTAGGTCTGGACACTGAGTGTGTCAGGCAGGGCCTGGGTTCCGTGCTCCCCGCACCTCTCTCTCCTGCTCGGTCTTCGACAGCTGCATCTGCCGCAGCATCTGGGACCTCTGCTCCATCATCAGCGTCTTCTCGTAGGTGAACGCGGAGATGTCATTCTCCACCTGTACGGAGGTGACACAAAACAGTTGCATCCCTGCCTTATTCTCGTCCCACTGTCCCCTGGTGTGGACACTACATGTCCTGACCCCTTTGTCCTCCCTCGGGGGGTCTGGACCCTACCCACACCAGGGCTGGCACCAGAGTGTGAGTGGGCATGAATGTGAGGCTGGTGGTCACAACTGGACACACTCACCTCCTGCCTGTCCCCTCTGACACTAACACTAGTGATGTGACAACCACACTGCCACCACACATGAGCACACGTCACACCTGGGCTCTGGACAGGGCATTCCAGTCATGCCATGGGGGTGGCACCTCAAGGGACACTAACATGTAATAGGTGTCTTTTGCCAAATGCGGGACAGCTCGTCATCCATAGAGGTTAAAGCCACAGAAAGCCCCCCCCAATCACTGCCCTTGGAGTGACACTAAGGCCCTGGCAGACGGCCCATCAGCCTGCACCATGGCTTTGACAGTGTCACCAGGGCAGAGCCTGGCCAGAGAGGGCGGCAGCCCCAAGGCCCAACCCCATGCACACCACAGGCTCCGGGTGCAGGGACCTCACCCAGCCCCAGGTCTCCCTGCTTCCCTGGCTGCCTCCCACCTCCAGGGCTTATTCCCAGGCAACTCCTGTCACTAGGTCACCATGGCCAGGACTGCGAGCCAGGCCATGAAGAGCAGGTCCTAGGCCAGCCTGCAAGGGCTGAGACTGGTCCACGTGACAAGTGCCCATGGCAGGCCCCAGCATGGCAGAGAAGGTCCTAATAGGCAGGAGGGAGCAGCCCTAGACCTGAGAGGGCACAGGTGACACACAAAACCGCCCAGCCCCGTAGCAGTTACAGAGACGTGCATGGACAACAGGCCGCTGTAGCAGTGTCTCTGCAGCCCGGGCAGGGACAGCATTGCCATGTCACTGCCAGGAGGGGAGCAGGTGCCCTGGGCCGTGTCCAGTCAGGCTGTGTCCTGCAGCAGCCCGGGCCACAACCACAGGAACCAGGAGCCACCACCCAGACTACACAATGATGCAGCACAGAGCCGTCAGAAACAAGAGACACCCTGCCCCCAGTGCCATGGGCCACTCAGAGCAGAGGCAAGAACTCGCGGCAGAGACCACCATGGGACCTCAGCTCCCACAGATGACAGCTCTGGGAACAGAGACATCTGATCAGCTGGGGCTGGGGACTGCAAGTAGACCACACTGCAGGATCCTTGGAGGGTTACCACACTGCCCCTGCCTCATCCCCACGACCTGGCACGCACCATCTCCACCACCTCAACCTCAGCGCTGATTCTGAGGTGGTACAGGAACATCTGCAGGTCCTTCTTCATCTGGATGCTGTTGTCGTCTTCCTGGGCCACCGTGAAGATGCGCATCCGGCACTTGCGCCACACCTGGGGATGTAGCGCAGTCGTGCGGGGCCCAGCAAGCTCCTGCCCCCTGTGTCCCCCAGCCCCGGCCCGGCCCCCGCCGGCCCACCTTGTGCTGGCGCAGCAGGAAGGGCAGCAGCATGAGCATGCCGCCGTCGTGCACGACCCACCACACGTCGATGTGGCCCTCACCCAGGCGCTCTTGGTTCTGGGGAAACGCATCAATATTCTTGGCCACCAGCAGGGCCTGGTGCGCGGCCGTGGTGTCGCGGACGGTGTCTGCAGACACAGGTGGTGGGAGTGAGTCCTCAAGGGCAGGTGGGCCATGTGGCCTCAGGGCTCAGCCCTCACGCAGTGTGTCCTGGCTCTAAATGTCCCGTGGGGTGTGGCTGAGGCGAGGGCAGGGACGTGAAGAGATGGGAAGGGCTCTGGTTTCTCCTTCAGTGGTCCCCAAGGCCGTGCCCTCAAGCCCAGGGACATGGAGATGGGGACAGGTGTGACAGCACCCGGCCAGGGACAGGATGCATGGAGGGCCCTGGGCCACACGCACCGACAAAGTTCTTCCAGGAGAAGGGGTTGTCCGCCTGCTTCCAGGCCTGGGGCCAGGCCATGAGCACGGTGTTGTGCTTCATCCCGCCCAGCCCTGCTGACTGGATCAGGTGGGACGTGCCGTCCCGCAGGCTGGAGGACACTACCAGCTGGCAGAAACCCTTGGTCTTCTCCGCACCCATCAGCGCGCGGATGTTCTGCGGGGGACAGAAGGGTCAGTGTGCAGCCCCCACCATGGCCCGGCTCAGGCGCTGAGTGGCCCGTGTGCACGAGGCACGCAGGGGACAGGGTGGCTGTCCGCACACAGTGCTAGATGGTTCTTTAAAGGGACCTGTGTTGTCACCAAGGGATGTAGTGATGTTGTCGCTACATCCCTCAGACATTCATTTGGGCCACATGATCTGCACCAGTCTGCTGAAAACATCCCACAAATGGACCGACTCTGACAACCCTTCTACAAAAAGCATGTGTCACAGGCTTCAGAAATGAAACACCAACAAATTCCAACAGCGTATCTCACAGAATTAGAGAAGACATTCCTAAAATTCATTTGGAACCAGAAGAGACCTCGAATAGCAAAAGCAATTCTGGGCAACAAAGGCAAGGCAGGAGGCCTGACTTGAAATTATACCACAAAGCTACTGCAATAAAAACAGCATGGTACTGGCAAAAAACCAGACCAGATCAGAAGATGCAGAAACAACTACAAACACACTCAGCCACCTTATTTTTGACAAAGGAGCCAAACACATTTATTGGAAGAAAGATAGCCTCTTTAATAAATGGTGCTGGAAAAACTGGCTTTGCACATGCCATAAATTGAATCTAGACCCATACCTCTCACCATGAACTACACTAACATCAACATGGATCAAAGATCTAAATATGAAAACAGAAACACTACATCTGCTGGAAAACAGAATACATAGAACTCTTGAAGACATAGATGTAGGCAATGACTTTATGAACAAAACCCCAATCACACAGGAAATATCAAAAAGAACCAAACACTGGGATCTCATCTTATTAAAAAGCTTTTGCACAGCAAGAGAAACCACCAACAGAGTGAAGAGACAACCCACAGTATGGGAAAAAAATTTTGCCAGCTGTTTCTCAAAGAATATCTTGAATATATAAAAAACTGAAAAAAATCAGACTCCCCAGATTTAAGACCCAGTCCAAAAACGGGCATCTGAAATGAATAGACACCTCTCAAATGAAGAAGTAGGAACAGCAAATAAATATATGAAAAAATGTTCAACATCACTTGTCATTGGAGAGATGCAAATTAAAACAACACTGAGATTCCATCTTACCCCAGAAAGAATGGTTATTATCAAGAAATCAACCAATAACAAATGCTGGAGGGGCTGTGGGGAAAAAGGAACCCTTCTCCACTGTTGGGAATGTAGACTGGTACAACCACTGTGGAAATCAGTATGGAGATTCCTCAAAAAACTGGGACTAGAGGTCCCATTCATCCCAGCTATTTCTCTTCTTGGTATCTTTCCACAAGAATTAAAAGCATCATACCACAGCGATATAGGTGCACCTATGTTTATAGCAGCACAGTTTGTAATACCTACATCTTGGAAACAGCCCAAATGCCCATCAACCAATGAATGGATAAAGATATGGATTTTTTTTAATACAATGGAGTACTACTCAGCCATAAAGAAGGATAAGCGTAATACTTTTCTAGGTAAATGGATGCACCTTGAGACCATACTCCTAAGTGAAATAAATTGGACACACGTGTAAATATCACAGTTTCTCTGATATGAGAAACTCAAAGTGTAAATAAGGACCAAAATGTACAATAGGTACTATTAAATAGGAAGAAATTGTTCAAAAGGAAAGGGAAACTAGGGAGGGGGGAGGAGGAAAGGAAGGGAAAAAATGAGAAAATAAGGAAAAAACGGAAACAAAGCTTTGTAAATAAGGAGGGGAAGAAAGGTTGAAGGGAGAGGAATGGGGGAAAAAGAGGAACTAAGATATATCATGCACAGGTACAAACTTTCTTATGATGAATGTGATCAATACGTATACCTAAAATGTACCAACAGTCTTAATAATAATAAAAAAAAAAAAAAGAAAAGAAAGAGAAAAAACACCAGAGCTGGTAGACATCATGCAAGGCCATCGCCACACGTTCTGTCCCGTCTCTGCACCGTGCCCCAGGGCAGTCCCCGCCCCAGCGGCCAGATGTCAAGGGGGAACAGACAGTGTGGGCTGCAACCTGCCGCGGACGCAGCCTTATTGGAAGAAGGGTCCTACAGATGTGCAAGGTCCAGGAGGCCACCCACAGCTGGGTGGCTGAGTCAGGAACAGCATCCTTGCTGGACACGGGCAGAGACGGGGCTGAGCTGGGGAGGTGGACACATAGTGGGAGTGCAGCCTGCCCACATCCTGACCCCTGACTTCTGCGCATTAGGACTCAGCAACACCTGTTACTCCAGCAGTTGCAGGTGCCCCCAGAGGGCTGCCACTGTCACCCCTGTGCCCCTGTCCTGAGCGGTGTCAGCAGCCCCCCTCAGCCTGTGATGGCACACCCTGTGAGGCTCACCCTGTGCCCACAGCGTCCATGCCCCAGTGCAACCCACCTCCTCCCTGCCTTGGGCCTCTCTTCAGCTCCCACCCTCACCCCTTGAAGCTGCCGCCAACTACATGGAGGAGGAGCAGGCGGGGTGCAGGGACCCTGTGTCCCACTCTTAAAACTTTGTCGAACTCAGGAATGGCCTCAACAGGGATGTCTGGTTGCCGAGGGTCCACGCTGGCAGGAGGAGGGGGCCCAGGGACACAGCTGCCCCAGGGTGGGAGGAGAGGGACGGGTTGCGCGAAGCTTCTGCAGGAGGAGCAGGGCCCCACTGCCCAGCTGCTTGAGGATCTGCTTTCTAATCTCCCTCCTGGTGGGAACCCAGCCTGATGCCTGGCAGGAGTGGGCGTGGCCCCTGCAGTCATGGGGCCCAGCATGTGCCGGTGGCCCTGCTGCATAGGCTCCAGGCAAGTGGCCCTTGGTCAGGAGAAACGGGGACCTCCCACGAGGCCTGCACATTGACCAGCAGCTCTGCACCCAGACCCTAAAGCACCTGGGGGGAAGACACACTAGGTTGCATGGCTCAGCAGCACACATACCTGGCCCCAGGGACCCAGGGCCATCCTCGGCACAGCCGAGGCAGATCCAACACCACATAGGGAGCCCTCGGCCTTGGCAGAGACGGTGGAGCCGGTCAGGGGCCCGGTGCCAGCACACTCGCCGCAGTACAGCTCGCTCACATACAGCACCGGCAACGGGATACTGGGACCGCCCAGACCCCAAGGAGCTGAGCAATGTGTGGGGCGGCCCGAGCTCTGGGGCTCCCCCAGGTGACCCAGCAGGGCAGGATGTGGCACAAGAACACGGCACTCACAAGGCAGAGGCACTGAGGCCACCTGGGCGCTCGGGACAAGCACAGCTGGGTCAAAGCCAGGCCCAGTGGCTGGACTCGTGCCCCCACTTCCCGAAAGACCAGGCACCACCCCGAAAGGCTTCCCGGGGTGGGCGGAACATTGCAGGCGCAGGAGGGCAATGGCACACGGCCATGCGGCAGCAGCCACTGGGGCCAAGCCGATACCTGCTCCTCTCCTGGGAGGGAAAGAAGAGGGACCTGACCCCCCCGCCGCCCGACACGCTGGCCCTCGGCGGCCCAGAAGACACCGACCAGTGACGCCACCATCCTACAACTCAGGGCCGTGGCTCAGGCTGAGGTCACTGAGGGCCACAGCTGTCCACTGCCATTCCCCCTCCGCATGACCAGCCTGGGTTTACAGACATGGGGGTGACAGAGGGACCCACCCTGGGACACCACACAGACCACCAAGGACAGCTGCTGGGAAGGAGGTAGGAGTGGCTAGGACCCAGCCCCAGCCCAATGGAGCCCTGCACGAGGTCGATGGCGAGCAGGCCTGACCATCGGCAGATGGACGGGGACAGCCAGAGGTGATAGCACCCAGCCCCGTGAGGACAGTAGAGGCTGGGGCAGCCCCGGGGGCAGTGTGGGCCCACATGCCCTGACCCTGCCTAGGTTTGAAATTCCCATCACAAGCAGCTGAAATGAAGAGACTGTGTTTGGGATCCTGGGGTCGCAGGGACACCAGCTATGACCAGCAGGTGACGTCTAGTGTCAGCATTGCACAGGAACAAACACCAGACACAGCACACTGCATAGTGCCAGCTCCTCCCCTGCGGGGTGGCCACAGCCCCTCCAGCCAGGCCACGCGTGCCTGGGCTTCACTGGGCTCCAAGCCCACTCATCACAGACCCATGTGCTTTCTACCCGGCCCCACACACAGCCTCCCACACCCACCTCCTCAGCCCGCTGTGCCTCTGCGTGCTTATCCAGGAAGGTGCCCTCCAGCACGGAGCCCACGATGGTTAAGCCCTTGCCAGCCTTCAGCTGTGAGGTGAAGGACAGCAGGCGCGGGTGCTTCACGGCCTGCTCCATGTCCAGGTTCAGCATCACCAGCACCTGGGGCCTGAGGGACAGGGCAGGAGGGACCATAGAGAATGGGGACAGCCGTGAGCATGCCACCACGGGGAGCTCACGGGGGAAAGGGGAGACGATGGGACAGAGGGGCAGGAAGGGGCAGGAGGACAGAAGGACAAGCACCCAGCCTCATCCTTGGCTCCCTGGGAGACTGAGGCAGGTGTCCCCCACAGGCAAAGCAGCTGTGGTGCTGGCCAGCCACAGGTCAGGGCCTCCATGTGAAGGACACTCATGTCCCCCAGCACCTCACGGCAGGGACACTTGCCATCCCCATTTCTGTCTGCTGCCTGCTGGGCAGGACCCTGGGTACCCCCATGGTCCCCAGGCACCCACAATGGCTCACCTCCAGTTCTTGGTGTGGGGCGGTCCGTGCTCCACACGCAGCAGGGCGTAGCGGGCAGCGTTCAGCGACAGGCCCCTGATGCCATCACCCCACTCCTTCTCGGCCCTGTGGGGAGAGAGGGAGGCCCTTGTATGCAGCACCCTGGGCCTCACGTGCCCACAATGGAGGGGCTTGCAGGCAGGGTGGCACGCGGGGTGGGTCTCGGGAGGAATGGGGAGGCAGAGGCAGCACAGCCCCCATGCGGGACAGAGCCCAGGCCTCGGCACAGAAGGCCAGGCACCCGGTCCTCCAGCAGAGACAGTCACCTCCCCCAGCCCCTGCCCTGGACCTGCCAAGCAGGGAGCCAAGCAGGCTGGTCCCGGGGAAAAGCTCAGAGGGCAAGGAACCCACGACACGGGAGGAGCTGGGCCCCAGGCCAAGTCAGTCAGGTCTGCAGTGGGTTGACAAGATGGGGCCACAGGCAGCCCCTCCACTGCCTCAGTTCAGGGAATGGGTGGTCTATGCCGTGCCAGGCCGGTCCCGGGGGCTGGGCCAGTGACACAGAGGCTGCAGGAGACAGGGAGGCTGCAGGGGACAGACAGGGCAGCTACTGGGGGTCATAGCACTGAGACACAGCTATGTGGTGCTTGGTCTCTGGCTGTTGCAGTTTGCAGACGTGTACTTTAGGGAAGAGGGAAGCTTGTCACACACTGTCCCCAAAGCACACTGTGAAGCCCAGTTGAGGGACAGTGCTGCACGGCCTACACTTGGGCAGGGAGACCTGGCAGCGGTGTGCACAGGACAGTCTCACAGGAGGGTGGGCAGGGTCCCGGCCACACAGGGCACAAGTGCGAGCACAGATGCAGATGAGGACATACCGCCAAGTCACAGCACGTGAGGGACAAACGCTAACCAGCCAGGGTGTCCTGCAATCAGGGCCGCCAGCAACAGCAAGCTCCAGGCCAGAAGCGGCCTCTGCCTGTCCCAGCTTTGGCTGGGGTTCCCTGGGTCCTGCCTCCTGCAAGGACCACCCCACACCCCACACCAGGGAGCGCCCCAAGGGACAGCAACAAAGCCCGGTCCCCACAGCCCCATGGGTGCCACTCACCCACGATACTCAATGTACTTGTAGATGCAGCCGGCGATGAGCATGGCGAAGAGGGCATAGTACCATGAGCAGATGAACATCAGGGCCAGGCACAGGCTCATGCCCAGGAAGGACAGCGTCCTGAGGGACACACGGCTCAGGGCTGGCTGCCTTGCAAGCCACTGTCCCCACACTGGGAACACAGTCCCCACACGCGGCAATCAGCCAACCCTAGGCCTCCTGGAGCTGACACAGTGCCTGGCTCCAAGATGACACCATCGCCTGTGCCCTCCTGCAGCACCTTGGCCACACAGGGGACATGCCGTGGCCTCCCTCTGTCACCAGGGCCCAACACCCAGGGAAGCCTCAGGCAGCCTACACCCGCCACTGCCTACGCTCCAGGTGGGAAGGCCCAGGCTGGCCACAAGGTGGGGACCCCAACACTGCATAGACCTAGAAGTCCCGGGGAGGACCAGAGACCGTCCCCAAGTTGGGGCCAAGGCTGGGGACGTCCACACAGCCTTACCAGTGGTAGTACTTGAAGCGCGGGCGCCAGTTGGGTGTGCGCAGCAGCGTCTGCACAGCGCAGGCCAGGTTCACAAACAGGTAGCACATGAGGAAGAACCTGGGCGGGGATGTGGGAGTCGCAGACCACCGAGTCACCCCAGCCCGGCCTCTGCTCTGCCCTCGTCTGGCTCCCCACCTCCCGGAGACCTCCTGTCCATACGGACGCAAGCCATACCCTGCCACCCTGGGCCACACACTGCTTACAGTGAACCACGTCCCCACAGTGCTGCACATCCCACCCTGTGGGCCACTGCCCCAAAAGCCACGCACCCACAGGCATGCCCACCCGGCCCACCTCACCCACACGTGTGCCCACCTAGCCAGCCACACCCACCCGTTCACCACTGTCAGCTAGGCTGAGGGTACCCAGCACACACAGGGGCACACAGCCACTCACATGGACAGGATGGGGGCCACGCTGTCCAGCGAGGCGATGAGGATGCCGGTCTCACAGATGAGGGCTGTGAGCAGCAGGGCCCACGTGGGCTCCCCATTGGATTTCCCGTGGCCGAACACCTGCAGGGATGGCAACAGGTGGGTGGGCAGGGAAGACAAGCAGTCCTGATCTTCCTAACGTGTCACCGGACAGCCCCCAGCCAGGCTCCAGTGTGCCATCTCGATGGCCCCAGGACCCTCACTTACCCATACCCAGAGCCTCCAAGTTCACCCCAGGGAGCCTTGTCCCAGGATGCACAGGCTGTCCCTGCTATCAGTGAGACCGTCCAGGGCACAGGATCCATAGGCCACATGGACAGACATGGCCCACGCGGGAGGGGGCAACACAGCACTCTTGCACTCTTGGGGCTGAGCCCGGGGCACTAGCCGAGCAGCACCCACAGGGGACACGTGTCCACTGTCACTCTAAAAGTCACACCCAGGAAGAGGCCCCTCACAGCCCCCTCCCACCTGACCCCAACTTCCCAGGCCCCCAAAGGGCAGCGGCGTCCACCATGGAGCCCAGGCAAGGGCTCACCTGCAGGAAGGGGATGATGCCATCACGGGCGATGGCCTGCAGCAGTCGGGGCGCCCCAGTGAGGCTCTGCAGGCCGGCGCCACAGGTAGAGAAGAAGGAGCCGATGACGATGACCCAGGGGGATGGCCAGGCCAGCATGCCGATGACCAGGTTCCCCTGCAGGGCCTCCCCAAACCTGTGGGCAGGCAGGGCAGGCAGTCAGGGCAGCTTCCAGGAAATGAGCCAAGGATGGGTGAAAATGTCTCCCCTCGAGGGGGATGCCCGGTTGGGGGTCAGCTCCTCAGTAAGGAGACCCAGTCAGGACCCCCTAGATCTGCCCAGCATGGCCAGGGCCCTCCAAGGGGGCTCTCAGGAGCAGGAAGCCGCAACTCCCCTGGAGTCACCTGCAGACCTGGTCTGCCGTGGCCTGGCGACCACACAGCCTCCCCTAGCAGAGCACCCTATTCAGTGGCAGCCCGAGGGTCCAAGGCCCCTCCCTGTCCACGCCCCAGGCCCAGCAAGCAGGCAGGCGCCTGCTGGGCAGTTTGGGGCCTCCAGGGCAGCCCGACCAGACAGAGGGCAGCCGCCTCAGCAGGCGGAGCTATGAGCCCTGCCAGGATTTCCCTTTCAAAGCAGAAAGACAACATACTTATCTCGTAAGACAACACCTTCAATGCAGGCCCCGAAAAGCACGATGCAGGAGAGATCTGCAGCATGGGTCAAGGGGTGACCAGTCCTCAGCGGGAGATGGTGCAATGTGCGGGGTGGGCTCAGGACACTGGCCAGTGGACCTGGACCAACCCTGTGCCCACCCATCCTGAGCAATGCTGCCCCCGACGCCACCCTCACACCCCGACCCTGCTGCCTGTCCCAGCCCCTGGGTCCTTGGGGCCCCTTCTTGCAGCTCCGTCCAGCTGCCCAGCACAGAGCTCTGGGTGGGCAGGATGTGCCCGGCCACACAAGGCCACCACAGGAGGCACTCATCGCCGGGGGCACACGGCTCAGCCAGAAAGGCAGGGCTCACGGACATCACAGACCTGCAGCCCGGCTTCCTATTCCAACACTGACCACGGCTGCGTCCCGTCAGCAGCTGTCTGTGCTCACTGCTGAGTGTCCACGTGACAGCATGGCCGTCCCCTAGGCTGCATGGAGAAATCACGCAACCAAGCGTGAGGAAAGTGGGGTCCCAGCATCACGGGTGACTGGCACACATGTGCTGGGCAGCCCAGCTCCACAGAGGATGAGGCTGCGGCCAGGACCCCCTCAGCTGGAGGCCCCGAGACAGCTCTGCGTGGGAGCAGAAGGGAGCAGAAGGCCAGAAGCCAGTGCGTCCACCTGTGAGTCTGTCAAGGATACAAATGAGAGATGTGGTCACGATGGCCAGGATGGTCCCCGTGGGGATAGACTTCTGTGCGTCCTTGAGGTCCCCAGAACGGTTGGACCCCGCCATGATACCTGTGAGAAACACGGACAAGCCGACATGGGCGGGCAGAGCTGTCACACGACAGTGGTCTCTGGGGACCCTGTGTCTTCAGGCCACTGTCCCCCACGGTCCACGCCACAGGACGGCAGGGCGGCACAGCCAGGCTAAGGACCCCAGCCAGGTGTCCCCAGGGCACAGTGAGGCTGGAGTCCGGTGACCCTCTCCAGGCTGCGAGGACAAGGCCTAGTCCAGCCATTCCCGGAAACCATGGAACCAGCAACACCTCAAGAGCTGCTCTCCCACAGCGTCAGAGCCCTAAGATCTCAGCGAACCTCATGGCCGTGGCCAGAAATCCCAGGATGGAGCCTCACGCTGACGGCTTGTGGCCTGATCCAGCCCAAAGGGAGCCACACGGTCCAAACCCTCCTGCTCTGGCCCACAGGAAGAGCCGCTGCACGGAGCTCATACAGTGGAGGGCAACTCAGGCCAGGCGCACAGGGAAGCCAGCAGTGGGTGGGTCCAGTCTAAGTCACCGACCCGCTCAGAGGTTGGCAGGGGACGGCCGGGGACCAGGGCCTCAGGTGCATGCAGGGCCACTCCTGGTCTCCACCCCCAGTGCTGTCCAGGCAATTCCCAGGGAATTCACTCTGAGAGATACAGAGAGAGACAGAGACATCAACGAGACAGAGAGAGACGGGGAAGAGAAATGGGGAGACAGAGATAGAAAGATAAGAAACAAAGACAGACAGGTGGAAACACTGACAGAAACACAGTGAGACAACGAGACAGAGACAGAGTGACAGAGAGACAGTGAAGGAAGGACAGAAATGCAGACAGACAGACAGGGACAGACAGAGAGCAGAGACCCTGAGAGACAAGGGCAGAGACAGAAAAAGATAACGAGACACAGACGAGGACAGAGATGGGGAGGGGAGCCTCACCAGTGACAGAGGGGAAGTAGATGCCGACCAGCAGGGTGAAGTAGGTCATGATGTCCGTCAGCACGTAGGGCAGCCCGCTGGCACGGCTCTCATCAGGCACGGGCACCGCGGGCACGCCCTCCTTCTCCACGAAGGCGCCCTTGTCTGAGTATGTGCTCCACAGATTCTCTGAGGAAACAGGCAGGCTCACCGGTGGGTTCTGGAACATTCTGTGAGGCTCCTTGGGGCCCTGTGCCTCAGGGGACACTCAGAGCTCAAACTGTCCACAGCGCCCTCCTCCTCGACCCACAAGCCGCCCTCACCAATCCCAAACCCATGTGCAAGGCCCCAGTGGGAGCCTCTGGCACCATGCAGTCCTAAAACAGCCCCAGACATCAGCGCTTGGCACAGGCCCCAGTGCCGACCCCACATGCAGTCGGGGCAGGTGGCCAAGCCGGGACAGCACAGCCCCTTGTTGCCTGTGGACAGCTGGGCATCCTCACAGGCCACCACACGGCCTCCCTGCCCTGCATCCACCTGCACCCCTCTGTTCCAGACTCCACTCTCTGTGTGACTTTGTAGGGGCTCCTGCAGGGCTGGCCTCACTGGTCAAGGCCCTCGAGGGAGGCCCAGAATGGCCCTCCCTGCCACCCAACCTGGACAGGTGCCTGGGGGCCCAGCAAGATGGCTGGGACACACCAGATCCCAGCCTGACCCCAAGATGCAATCGGGGACCAGCGCTACTTTGCGCCCCCAATCCCTCCTCTTCCCCAGAACTGGGCCTGTCTTCCAGGTGAGAGGATTATGGACAGCCACATTAGGCAGAAACATTCTAGGCAGTCAGACAGGGCGAGGCCCTGGAGGGAGTCAGTGCAGAGGTGAGAACACAGCACAGCTGCGGCCGGAGGCGCATCTGAAGATGAAAGTCACAGCCAGATTTACATACTTCCCTAAGGGATAGCGGAGGCTTGAGATTACTGGTACCAACACACTGTGAAATGAACTCTGGCTCTGAGACCAACTTGTGGGCCCGATATGCTGCATGAGGCTGCTCTGCCCCCGCCACGGGTGCAGGGGACAGCCAGGCAGCTGGGAAGGGCGGCCAGCTGCAGGTCTGGCCAGACAGGAAGCCAGGGACACAGCTGGGCAGGAGGGACTGGCACCTCGCTCCCGGGGCTCACCCAGGAAAACGCCGCTGGCCACGCCGGGGATGCCCTGGATCTCG
The DNA here is from genome assembly GCA_028451465.1 of Erethizon dorsatum. Classification (NCBI taxonomy): domain Eukaryota; kingdom Metazoa; phylum Chordata; class Mammalia; order Rodentia; family Erethizontidae; genus Erethizon; species Erethizon dorsatum. The sequence goes on from CM051833.1 coordinate 53,659,109, forward strand.
GTGACGTTGTTTTGTGTGAAATATAGGTCGCAGGCAGCGCTGGGGCTGGAGCCGTTGCAGAAGAGGCCCCAGAGTGCAGTGGTTACCGTGGCCGAGCCGTTGTTGACCACGCGAACCTTGGCACAAGTGTCAAAGCTGCGTTTTGCCAGCGTGCGGTTCCCCAGGAGGCAGACCCTGCAGTGGGCAGGTGCGACTCAGTTTCTCCACTGCCTCAGGGGCCTCCAGTGTCTGATGTGCAGAGCTACCGCAACAGCAGGGCCACCCATGGGCCTGACCCTGAACCAGAGTGGGGCCAAGATGGCCCGTCCTTCCGGGCTGCCCCCGCCTTCACTCTGGCTCTTCATCTAGGGAGGAGGCACCATTCCGCGGCAGGCAGGTGGCTTCACCCATTTGCCCAGAGCCCAGGAGCCCCAGCCCCCCGCCCCATGCCACTCCCAGCCCAGCAAGGACCCTGGTTCCTCTGTCCTCCCGCCACAGCCCACCTCATGTGCTGGCTGTGACCCTGCCACCTCCCTTCTTAACCTTTCTGGAAAGGGTTGGCGAAAGAGTCTACTGGGGCTTTTGTGAGGATGCAGGGGCCTGGGGAGCAGAGGGGTAGCCACACTGTAGCTGCCTGGCCACTCGTACAGTGCGAGGTCCACACAACCTCCAGTTCTCAGGGAGCAGCGCAGCCTGACCACACAGCACCATGACCACTGCGCACCCACGTTTCCCACAGCAACCCCAGAGCACCCAGGGAGATGTAACCATCCAGGATCCCCTGGAGGGCAGGGACCAGGAGCAGGGCCAGGCCTGCAGTCAGACTCACGGGATGTCGGGTGGTTCGAAAGCAGTCTTGATGACACCAGCGTAGATGGCCAGGATGGACAGCACTACGCAGGCCAGGAAGACCAGGGCCAGCTTGTTGACGTACTTGACACCCACAAAGACCACCACAGCCATGAGGGCCAGCGTGCAGGTGCCGTACACCCGCATGTTGTGCAGCATGGCAGCCGCCTCGCCACCCGCGGCCTCTGTGTGGAAGATGGCCGCTCCGGGGGAGATGTAGGTCTGCGGAACCATGGCGCCTCAGGAAGGTCGGCTGCCCAGACTCCAGGACCCTGGGTCCTGGCCCTCCTGACACACTGACACTCAAGAAGCAAGGAGCATGAAGACCTCCTCATACAGACCCAGGGCCCTGCACCCTGACTCCCTCCCTGTCCAGTCCCGCCCGCCACACTGTGGCCCAGTTTGTGACCAGAGCAAGGGAGCGGAGGGGCCCTTTCGGGCAGCAGGAAAGCTGGTCTGTCTCTGCCTCTGCCTCTGCCTCTGCCTGTTTCTGTCCATCTCTGTCTCTCTCAACAGCCCCGGCCCTCCCAGATGGCAGAGGCCGGTGGGGACACATGCCACAGGCCTCAGAAGTGGGGGCTATGGCTTCAGGAGCAGGATGCAGCCGGAGCCTGGGCAGGGGTAGGGATGTGGGGCACCTGGGGGCAGCCTTAGGCAGAGCGCTGGGCGAGGGGAGCCGTCAGACGGCACTCACCAGGAAGATCTCGATGGTCCCAAGGATGTACATGGCCCCTGCAAATGTCGTGCCCAGGTAGAAGCAGAGGCCGACGGCTCCCCCAAACTCAGGCCCCAGCGACCGAGATATCATGTAGTAGGATCCCCCGGCTGCAAGGGACACGGGCAGAGAAACAGGTTAGAAGGGACGGCATATTCACACAGCTGCAGAACTGGGGAGGGGGCTCGGTAACCCACACAGCACCACGCGGGGGATGCCCAGGGGCTCTTGTGACCCTGACCAGGCCCCACTTCTCAGGGAGGGGCATCCAGCAGGGAAGATAAGAGCCCTCATGCACACAGGCACAAAGCCAGGGCAGCTCCCAACAGCCAGACCCACAGTGCCAGCCCCAACAGCCGGTTCTGGTAATGATTCTCACACAGAGGCAGAGCAGAGCCAGGCTGTCTGGGGACTGTCACCGTGTTTTTCCACCCTGGGGAAGGAAGCAGAGCCTGGAGCCAGCAAGGCCTCGCACACCTGGGTCAGGGAAGGCTGCCATGGTACACAGGTGGGCGGCCACCCAGGACCTGTTGCTGGTGCTGGGAGGGACTTGGTGCAACACAGGTCCACCCATTTATACACACAGCGAGCAGGGGCAGGGTCCTGGGAGTCAGTTTCCCCAGTCTAGGCTGCAAGGTAAGGCACCTGCCAGACCACTGCCTATTCAAACAGCGCACTCAGCCTCACCGCTCCAGTGAGATGCACACAGAACCAGCTGAGGGTCCAGCGGGGTTACAGGCCCCACACGCCCTCCGTTTGTGCCCTGCTGGGTGCTGTCTCCCACAGCTGTGGCCACGGGCTCAGCTGCCACAGACAAGCGGTGGCGAAGGGGACCCAAGCCCCTGGGGTACAGGCTGCCCACCCCACCACTCACCAACGGTGGCCAAGGCCCCCAGCAACTGTTGCACACTGTGGCATCTGAACCCAGTCTTCAAAAAGACTGGACTTAACAAAAACCCCACAGTTCATGGGTAATTAAGACCAAAACGCTGCAACCCCTCGTCAGGGGGAACACCACCCAGGGTGCAGAGGACAAAGGCAGGGATGGACAAGGAGTCCACCCCACGGCCACCACGGAGCCCTGGGCCACCGGGAATCCAAGTCTCACCGCAAACAACCTCGCGGCTGGTGCACACAGTGAGGCACAGGAGGCGACTATGCCTCCACGTGGCTTTATAAAGCCCTAGCATGCCCAGGTCTCGCAAAAGGCCCCAGACCTGGGGGCCACCTGTCCCCATGTGCAGGGATAGAGCAGCGGTACTCAAAGACAGGCTGCATGCAAGCTTCAGAAAGGGACAGGCCCTGCTTGGGGGCAAAGCTGTCCTTGGTTACAAGGTGGACAGGCAGGCCAGGGTGGGTCTGCAACCCGATGCCACCCTGGGTGAGGACAAGCATCCGGGTCAACATCCCCTTGACCGTGCAGGGAACATATAAGAGGCTGGGGCTCGACGCAGTGAAAGGACGCATTTAAACAGAGTCGAGGGCAGAGGCACCTTACCTGGGACCACGCCGTTGGTGGCAATGGCGCTCATGGAGATGGCGGTCAGCAACGTCTGCAAAGACAGGTGACCTCTGAGGGAAGGTGCTCTGGGCTGGGCCAGCCAGCCTGGCTCCAGATCTCAGAGGGTCAGCGTGAGATGACATGTGGGGCACCCTGGGGGAACCAAGGCCCACGGCCCCTGGCTCCCAGCTCACAGGACACACCAACTCGGGACTCTGGCCCTGGAAGACTGACTCTACCCACGTGGCCACTCCTCAGGGGCCCCAGGGAGATGTCACCCTGTGCAGGGAGGAGCACAGTGGCCCATCTTGTGCCCACTCCTCCAGGCATACAGAGAGCATTCGTGAGGCTCTGGGGCCCGGTCTCCAGCTACTGCCATCTCAGGAAAGCCTGCCCATGACACCAGGAAGTGCTAGCAGCCACCGTGAGCGACCAGACAGGATGGACAGCACCATGGCCTGGAGCCAGTCACAGGGGACCCCAGTGGGTATCTTCAGGTGACAGGTGGGAGATGAAGGAGCTACATTACGCTCTTCTCGTGAGAGTAAGGGCAGAGACAGCTGGGCTGGTGACAGGGCTGGGGACATGGAGATGGAGAGAAGACCCCTGGTTACCAAGACAGGCACATGGCACAGGGCCGCAGGAAATGTCCCACCAAGCTGGAAGGTGGCCCTGTCTAAGCACAGGGCCCACAGAGGAGAGCCTGGCAATAGCTCAGCACGCCCTGTGGGATGTGAAAGATGGCACCAGCTGATCAGGGGCCAGTCCTCGGCAGGCCAGTGAGCAGCCTGTGTCCCCTTGGCATGCTGGCACCTTGGGATGGAGCTGCAGGGTCGTCCCAGGGCTCAGAGCAGTAGACTCCAGGCCCCCATGGCTGAGGATGTCCCACCCCCTGGGACCTCAGGGAGCAGGTGGCCATGGCCACTCACGCAAGTACAGCACATGGACACGATGAGAAAGGACTCCAGGACACCAGCCGCCCCCACGATCCATGTCAGGCGCAGGAAGAGGATTACACCCAGGATGTTCTGGAGGCAGGGCAGGTAGACACCAATGAAGGTGCCCATGCGCGGAGCCTGGAAGAGAGCACCGTGTCCAGGGGGCCTGGCTCCATGCACATGTACGGCCTGGCCTTCCGCCCCGACCCAGGCCTTCCCCAAGGCCTTCTCCTTGCCGAAATGTGAGCCGTGTTTCCAGCCCACCCTCCTCTCACCTTGGGCATGGTGTGAGGCTGGGACATCACACAGCCCAGTGCCGAGAGGACCCAGGGGGCTGGCCACCGATCCCTGTGACCAGGCCAAGAGAGCCCCCCAGGAGGACGCGCTGACCACCACACAGAAGGACAGGAGGCTCCTCAGGGACCACACACAGGACGGCCCCACTAAGTTCTGGCCAGACAGAGTGCAGAGCTCCACGGCTGAGGCCCAGGGCCAGACGAGAGGGCGGCCAGGCCTGGGTACCTCACTCACTGCACCAGGACAACCAGGGGCAATGATGTCCAGGAGGGAACTAGCATGGCGACCTCCTACACCTCCACCCCTCAGTCTGGACAGGGGTCAGAGTCTGAAGGCCATGGGTGGACAAAGACCTCGGAGTCTCCACTGAAGAGACTGAAAACGTCAGTGGTCCCCAGAGGGGAGGCATGCCCACCCAACAAGCAGGCCCAGGCTGGGGGCCTCCGCGCACATGGCTGCCAGCTCACCAGGGCTCAGCCTCCAACCCCACTGGCCCAAGGGAGCACGCTGGTCAAGAAAGGGACAGCGGGGTAGCCCCTGACATTCCCACCCTGGGGACACAGCAGACTCTAAGTGGCACAAGCCAATGCCCTCCAGTGAGTTCACTCATCCATGACACGGGGCCCTGCCGAGGGTCCTGTAGTGGCCCCAGCCATGGACTAAAACCCAGCCTAGGACACCAGGTCCCCAAGCAGCACAGGGGCCAGGGCTACCACCTGGGGTGGGTGCTTCTGGCACCTGCCCTGGGTGCACTGCACACAAATCCTCCAACCGGGTGCACGTGGGCACCAGGCAGTCTGGGGAGCCTGGGGCTGGGTCCTGGGAATGTTCCCACCAGGACCCCTGGGAACTGCCTGCTCCCTAGTGCAGGCTGGGTCTCCCCAACATCAGCTCCAGCAGAGAATGGAGGAACAGATGGACAGACAGTGGGCAAGGCTGGGACAAAGGCCCTCCAGGCCACAAGGCAGCCCTGGACCAGGTGCAACTCCAGAAATGCACTCGAGTGAGAAACCCATCGCCTCGACCCCCACCCACAGTGTGCCCCTGGGGGCCAGGGAGAACCTCTGTGGCAGAGACAGGGCTGGGAGGTCCCATCACTCAGTGCCAGGAAGGCAGCCAGAGCCAGCTAGGCTGCAGTGCCCTCACTGCCCACCCTGTCCCCCATCTTTGTCCTGCGTGGGCTCCTGCGACCCCCACGAGCAGCCTCAGCCACAAATAGGGTGCACATCTTGGGAGCCCCAAACATGTTCCACTGCAAGTACAGCATGAGGAAGGAGACAGAGAAACCACCACAGACAGGGGATGCTGCGCGAGGGAGGCCTGGGGAGCAGGGTGCATGGGGAAGGTGACACCCCAGTCCCCCTCGTGCCCTCTCGGCCTCTCCCCCATCACAGGTCCCTCCTCATAGACAAAGTGGGGCCTTGGCAGTGTTTCTGAAAAACGCCAGGGCAACTGGGCACAGTCCTGTAAGCCCAGTACTCTGGGAGGCTGAGGAAGGAGGAACACAAATTTAGACCCTGCCTGGGCAACTTAGAGACGCAGCAAGACCCTGTTTCAAGATAAAAAATTAAAGGAGCTGGGGCATAGCTCAGTGCAAAGGCTCTGGGCTCAATTCCCAGTACTGGAAAAGAACAAGAAACAAAAAAAAAACCAGGCAGCAGCACCCTCTCTTGGCTGCCTTCTGAGGACAAGGCGGGTACACCTGGCATGGAGACCTGGGGACAGGGACTCCTTGGGCCGGGAACATGGGGCCTGTGACACTGAGGTGTGTGGGAAGCAGCATCCTCCCTCTGGTCTCACTGGCTCCGCCCTGGCGCCTATCGTGGACCCTGGGGACTTTGTGGAGGGCGGAGAGCACCAGCAGAACCCACTGGCCACCCCAGCCCTGGTGAGGGGGCCCTGAGGCCATTCGCAGTGCGAGGACCACTGCCACCCTCCCTCAAGGACTGAACCACATTCCACTCAGCACCACAGGCCAGGCCACACCCTGACATCTGTGGAGACTTTGAGGGTGAAGACGCCCCCCCAGGGCAAGGTGGGGCCACCCACTTTGAGTGGCTGGAAGGGACCTGCGTGGGCAGAGACAGTACCTTGGCCTCCCGCCGCCTGCTGTCCTCGTCCTCCTCATGCTCCACCACACCCTGGCTCAGGTTGGTGTAGGTGGCCAGCTTGTTCAGCAGGGAGGACACCATAGGGTTGCTGTCCATCTCCTCCTGTTGGGGACAGGTGCCTGTCACGGGACAGTCTGAGAGGGCCCTGGGCACCATGCGGCAGGTGCCTGGGCTCCCCCAGGCAAAGCACCCAAACCAGGAGGCCTGGAGAAGGTGGCGAAGGCAGCCCTGATTAGGTGGTGCAAGATGGCCTAGCTCCCGCTGTCTGGGGTCCACGATCGTCACACCAGGGGCCTTATGGCACAGCTACGCCGCCTCCCACGTGACAGCCTGGGCCCCTTCCATACAAAGTAAGACAACATCACCTCAAAGAGCGCCATGTTCTTCCCTTCATAGTAGCTTTCCCGCTCCCCGTCAACATTGTTGATGAACGGGCTGCTCTCCCGGGGTGTCCCATCTCCTGCAGGATGAGTGGGCAGCATCAGAGGGAAGAGCAGGACACAGCAGAGGTGCAGTCGGCCCAGGCTCCCTTTCTGGCCCCATGTCCCAGTGACAGGGCACTGAGCTCCTCACATATGCCCCACACACACCAAGCCTCAGGCGGCATACCCAATGTCACCGCAGGATGGCAAGGGCCCTCAGTCTTGAAAATCACTCCTGGGCCCTGGACTCAGTAAAATTCTCACCTACAGGGCCAGAGCTAACTTCCTGGCCCCTGCTCACCCCAATTCTATAGGGCAGCTGAGAAGTTTGAAAGGTTTGCTGCTTTTCACACAAGATCACTGACGTCCCCAGAGCAGGGCCAGCCCCTGTCCCACTAAGTCCCCTCTCCTCCTCTGTCCACAGGCGAACACAAGGCAGGGCCAGCTCTGGTCCCACATCCTCTGTCCCCGGGCAGGGATGCAGGGCAGATGCGGGCCTAGCAGAGAGTGGGGCTGGCACCTCTGGCCATGAGGTCCCAAGCACCAGGCATGGCCATAGCAATGAGCCTCTGGTGTCCTCAGGCAGAGGGACACAGCCACCAGGGCCATACCCTGTGCTTCCTTCCTCTGACCCTACAGGCATGGGTCACTTATCCTGTCCAACCTCCATGGATGGCTGCACAGCCCAAGATGACCCTTGGGACTTATGCTGGATCCCCACCCTCCAGCCCAGCATGCCAGCACCCTAACCACTGGGCCACACAGCCCCACACCAGGACCAACACGCGCCTGGTCGGTAGGGTGGGGACCCAGGTCTCTGTGCCCTCCTTGGCCTCCAGGGGGTCCCCCGACCCAGGACACAGGACAAGGGGACAGCTTCCTGGCCCAGCCTTTCCCGCCTTGGTTTCCCACAAGACAGGACTTGCACACACATGTAGTGACCTCTGTGAGAACTCTGGGACACAAAGCACAGCTGGCCTCCATGGTCACCCATGTGGCCACTACACGAACCCTTTCCTAGCCAAGCTGCACATGGCAGGTGCCCCTAGGGACCCCAGCACTCCCACCTCAGGCCATTAACCAGGACCTGGGGGACACGAGCGCTCCGCCCCAGATCTGAGAGGGCAGGCATGTGCCAGGGACAGCACAAACTACCAGGGTGGTGGCAGGAGCGAGAGGAAGGGACAGGAAGAGGACCCCTGGGGGCCCTCAGGGACTCAGCAGAGTGGGGCTGGGAGGCGGGACCACACCTCCAGGGGTTACAGCATCCTGCACAAAGACCTTGGGCGCCAGGCCAAGGCGCCTCCGCATCCCCTGTGCTGAGGGACAGCAGCACTTGGCTGGCCACAGAGGAACACAAGCCACAGGGTAGTACCTGCTACAAGTCAAGGCCTAGAGCTCTGGGGCTGGGGGCTCAGGGAGGGAAGGAGGCCAGGCGCCCCCTGCCCCCACAGGGGAGGACAACATTCAAGTCACAATGCGTCCTCTCGGGTCCCGAGCTTCACGCTTTCCTGACCCCTGGCAAAAGGACCTTAAACCCAGGAACCCCACCCAGACAGCCCTGTCGCGTGTGATTCAGCACTCAGTCTGGTAGCACACACCGTGTGGGCTCTGCTTTGACAGTAGCCTTGGGTCTCAAATTCCCCAAATCCGGGCCAGTGAGATAGCTCAGCAGCATAAGCGCCTGCCTGGCAAGCGCGAGGTCCTAAGTTCGACTCCCAGTACCCACATTAAAAAAAAAAAAAAAAAAAAATCCCCAAATCCTGGCGGATCATGGCAGCACTATGGGTAGTAATTCCCACTGGTTCAGAGTGCAGCTCACACTGACGCCGCCGCAGCATCAGGACCCCAGGACCTGTGCAGCCCTGGCGCACCAGCCCTGTGCAGGCCCCTCTGCTCAGGACGTGCCTGAGCCAGGCCCCTGGTCACGGGCTCCAGTAACCAAGGCCATTGAGGGCCAGGTCACAAACAAACACAAACCACCCAGCACCGAATTTGACACCAAGCCACTCCCAAGACCCAAACCTGTGGCGCCGGTCACGTTCTACGACACGCAAAGCGAAAACCTCTTTGTCAGGGCTCAGACCCAACAGACATTCCACCCCAAGGGTCCCCACAGTCTCCACGGGACCCTTGGATGACCCATGGCATGGCAGTCTAGGCACCCCTAGACTTCCCTGATCCCCCCACCACAGCTGCAGAGCAGCAGACAGCACAGCGGTAGACGAGGTCCTCTACCAAGGACTCTCAGGCTGGGGCAGGCAGTAAGGACAGCACCATCTGACCAGGTAGAGCTGAGGACCAGGGACATGGAGGGCACTGTCCCGCTCTCAGCTCAGCTCCACGTCCCCTGTGGGCCTGCACACATTGCCCTTCCTCCCTGGCCCCGCCCAGTGGGGGCCTCACACCCTGCAGCCCCATGGTGAGCACAGGGCCGGCCTGAGCCCCATCCCACAGGCTGAACCTGAAACGTGGGCTGATCATTCACAGAAGGGCTGAGAGGCCAGGGGCAGTTGGGGTCTGGAAATCCATATCCACACACGTGCACACACACACCCACATACATGTATACGCATGCACACCTGCGCTGTTTGTGAAACCCACACCTGCCCAGCCCCTCCCACCCAAAGGTTGAGCACAACAGGCCTGCGTGGGTCCCCTCATCCCGCCCAGCCCAGGCCCCACACACAGCCGTGAAGACCATGAAGGTACAGTCAAAGCCCAGCGACCAGACACAGGGCTGCAGTGGGACAAGGTGGGCCAAGCCTCACTATGCCACACAGGGACCCCAGTGGAACGAGCAGCAGGACCGCATCCACACTCCTCACTGCCCCCCCCCGGCCACGTCCATACTCCCCACACCCCAGGCCGCGTCCACGCTCCTCACCGCCCCCGGCCGTGTCCACGCTCCTTACCTCCCCCCCAGCCACGTCCACACTCCTCACTGCCCCCCCCCCCGCCACGTCCACGCTCCTCACCCCCCCGGCCACATCCACGCTCCTCACCGCGCACCCCCCCCGGCCACGTCCACGCTCCTCACACCCCAGGCCACATCCACGCTCCTCATCACCCACCAGGCCGCGTCCACACTCTGCATCACCACCACCACCACCACCCCCACGTCCATGCTCCACACTGCAGAGGGCCTGCAAAGCCTGGAGGAGAGCAAAGGAAGCTGCACCCACCAGCTGCACCCCAGCCTGGGCAGGAGCCTTGGCATCCCCGAGGACGGTGAGCGGCACAGCGCTTCTGGGCACAGCTCTGCCAAGGGCACATGCGGAGGACAGGGCTCTCCTGGGTCCACGGGGAGCACGGCAGACGTCACTGTCCACTGCACAGGGCAGAACCCAAATTTTGTTTCTAGCAACACTACTTGGCTTCATGGTGAAACCTGATTACTGAAGTCTTTATTGTGTCGATCTCAGTGCTCTGGTTTGGTAACTATACTCAGAGAAAACATTAAAAAAGCACTTGTTTTTATAAAAAACACTGTGTAAGCAACATCATCATCTGCTCTGTGTTCTCAAACAGCTCCGAGACCTGTACATGTATGTGTGCTCCTGTGCACATGTGTGTGTGTGAAGGGCAGGGCCAGGATGGGGGAAGGGAGGGCCACAGGGCAGACATGGCCGAAGCCACCACTCGGCGAACCCAAGTGGAGAGGGTAGAAGTACTCTGGGCTCCTGCAACCTTCCTGACATCCGCAGTTGAACCAACACAGGCATTAAAGAAAGGTATAAATGCCCTCATGTCTCCCATGCCTGCAGGCCTCCCCGGGTCTCCACCCCGCGCCCTCCTTCATGGGTCAGGGTCCTGCCACGACCCATGACAGACACCAGCATGAATGACAGCATGCAGAAGACACGAAGGCCACACCCAAGCCCTGCGCATCACAGCACGGGGACCCAGAGGGCCCAAGGCCCAGGCCAGGGCCCGACCGCCCGTCCCCGCAGGTTTCAGATTCTCCCTCTGATGGAACCAACCCCAAGCTCATGACCTTGGACAAGGTCGCCGGCTGCTGGGGCTCAGGTTCCTCCTCCCAGGCAGAGGCAGCGGCATAGAAGCACAGGAGGCAAGTGGTGCCCAGAGCCTGTGCCCTCCGCCTGCTCAGGAGGGCATGGCCTGGTGTGGCTGGGTTCTCAGTGGCACACAGTTGTTTATCCGAAACTCCGCCAGCAGCACAGGCAGAGAAATGCACACACGAAGCTGCTGGAGCGCAGGGAACAATTGCCCTTCCCAGACTGGCGCCCAGGGAGCAGTGACGCAGGAGCTCTGCGCTCTGGGACGTCTCAACTGGCAGAGCCGGGATGCGGCCCCCACCTTCCAACTGGGAGAACAAAGAACCGTGGGGCATGGGCAGTGGGAGAGGAACCCAGGGAGTGAGGAGCAGCTCATTCAAGTGGCATGAACACCTGACTGTGTCTGCCATCAGGGTGGCCACGAGGCTAAGAAACCTGGGGAGACATCACACAGCAAACACTGCACAAACACAGGCCAGGCCAGGCCGCAGGGGTCACGTTCTCAACCCACGCAGGCGCCAGGTGCCACAGTGGGGGCCACACAGCCTTGGGGACCACTGGGTTTCATGCTGGGGCTCGTCACACTGAAGGGGGTGCAGAAGTCAGGAAAACATAAGAAACTAGAAGGGGAGCAAGATCTCCTCAGGATTATGAAATCCTTCCAACTCGGGGACTATGCTGGACACACCCGAATCTGCAACCAACCTCAAGCATTTTCTCTTATCTGCCAAGCCCTAGGCCACAATTCCAGCAGCAGTCCTTTAGGAGGACGGTCCCCTCCATTGTGAAAGGATCCTTTCTGCTACTCAGCGAAGTGACTAGGCAGGAAGGGCACCCACTGGGGGATGCGGGCTGTTTCTATGCAGAACACTAGGAGAGGAACTGGTCCATGTGCAGTCCCAGAGATGTCCCCGCCTCATCCCACCCGCCCAACTGGGAGATGCCTGGTCCAGTCTGAATGGGACGTCCCTTCCCAAGGGTTTCATCTGTATTTCCATAAACTGAAAACACCAAGGCCCACTTCACTATCTGGTGATTTTTTACTTTAAGATCACCTCTAACTCTTTTAAATCCAAATACACTCAAGTTTTAGTTTGTGGCTTTTTGTTTGGACGTGGAACCTGGGGCCTCGCACATGCTAGAAACTGCTCTCCCACCGAGCTCACTCCCAGCCCTATTTTTATTTTGAGATAACATCTTGCTAAATTGCCCAGGCTGGCCTCAAATTTATGATTCTCCTTCCTCAGCCTCCTGAATAGCTGGGATTCTGTTTGTTTTTTCAGCAGAGATTTACAATTAAAGTTTGCACTAAGGCCACCTTCATTTTAAACGCACACACTAGACCACATACTACACAGCCTATTTTTCGCCCATGCAATCTGCACACAGAGGGCTCTGAAGGCAGGATGCCCATGGCAGGGCTCACACCCCTGGGACAGCCCCTCACACTCTCTGCCTGGGGTCCAAGTCACCAGACATGACCCACCAGGGCTCAGGGACCCACTGGGCTCAGGGACAAAGCCACTCACCTGCACTGGTGTCCCTGTCCCCATCAGTCTGCACATTCATGATGGCTGGAAGGATCCCAGCTCAGACCAAGGAGGGCCGGGGCTGCTGCCACAGGGAGGGGGCTCCAACACCAACTGCTGCGTCTCCCGGGCAGGGTCCCTGAGGCGCCGTCCCTAGGTTCTGGGCACCGTTGGGGTGGCCTCTGTCAGCCAAATGAAGCAGAGAGATGACGTGACAAGGGACAGCCTGGTGACTGGATCAGGTGTCCTAGGCCAGGCCCTTAAATGCAGCCACCACCCCAGCCGGGAGGGCAGGACCCAGACACCTGCTGTCTGCAGAGGGAGGGGGCCCAGCCAGCCCAGCCAGCCGGGGTTCATCTGCAACACACCTGCTTCATCCGTCAGCTGGGCGATGCTAACAAACAGCACAGTAGGAGGTCATGGGGTAACCAGGATGCCAACACCCCAACAACTCAAGCCCTGTGCCTCCCCAAAGATAAGCCCCTTTCTCGGCACCCCACATTTAAAGACTGAAAATGCTCGACTAGCCCCATTTACAGTACTGCTTTGGCTGCACTGGGCCAAACTCAGGATGTCGTGAGCCACAGGATTCCACTCCAGGGAACGGAGCCATGGGCAGTACCACTGCCCGACACCTCAGCTCTGGGAGGCCCCGTGGGCCAGAAGGGGGACATGGAAACAGTCAGTCCCGGCAGGTCCTCTTCTGCCTCGGAGTATGACAGAGCTAGTAGCTTTTGTCACCAAGAAACATGAAAATAAGTTTTTAAAACAAGGACCTCCAGCCAGTGAAATCCAGGACGGAACAGCAATATCCGGGACCTGCACCTGCAAGCCTCACCTGGAAAAAACAGGGCGGCAGAGGCCACCTGGGCTGAGGTGGCCAGCCAGAGCCCCCAGGGACACATAGTACAGAAGAGAGGAGCAGCGGCACTTAGGAAGGACCTCCCCTTAGGGGGCTGCAGATGTGTCATGAAGGTGTCTGTCACTGCCCCAACCTGCGTGCTCAGGAGGGAGGCACTGAGCGCCATACAGGGCCCATTCTGCAAAAACAGGTGGGATTCAGACAGCAACAGATGCCCTGGGGTCTCTGGAAAGAAGCCCTGGGGCCCAACCAGCTCTTGCCTTTCTGCAGGGGCAGCCACTGCCTGAGACTGCTCTCTCCATGGCCTTGTGAAGGTACACAGGCCTCCCTGAAACTCTGCCCCGGAGGTCCACGTGCCCTGCACCAGCCCAGGCACTGCTGGAGCCTCTGTGGCCGGAGGCTGCCACACCCCACCCTGCAATGCCCACCACCTCCCTTCTGATGCCCCAGCTGCCCAGATATGGGGGCAGGAAAGCAGCATGGGGAGTGCCCGGGGCTGGGTAAACAGAGTACCCAGAAGCCTGGTGCCGCCCATGGGAAAAGAGAACAAGAGGGCTGGGTGGGGCTGGCGACGGAGACTCGGGGGACCTGCATGGAGGAGCAGATACCAGATGCCTCACCAGGTGACCTGTGTCAGCAGTGCTGTGGGGATGGCGAGCGCCCCATCCCACCTCTCAGGACCCCAGCCACAGGCCACCTCGGCTAGGCTCTAGGCTCCCCTGCAGGGTCCCAACCAGGGTCTAGGCACCCCTTCGTCTCACAGGGGCCTTGGGATGTTCACACATGAGCAGGCCAGAGCACAGAGGCTCTGGTGGGGACGCTGACCCTGGCCCCAGCGGTGCACGGAGCCTTCGGGTGGGGCGGCCTCTCCTGCAGACCAGCAGAGATTGCAAGCAGAATCAGCCCTGGTGCACAGGCACAGACCTGCCTCGAGCCCTGCCTGAGCCGTGGCCCCAGTGTCTGTTCTGGGGCAACAGGCAGGGCCCCTGTCCCTGGCTGTCCAAGCCCAGGGTCCAGGTCTCGGCGGGGAGAAGCCAGGCACCCAGCAGGCCCCCACCCTCCTCGCTGCCAGGCCTGGCTTGCCTCTAGGCACTGCCTCCTCCTTGGCCTGGGGCCGGCCAGCTCTCTCCGTCCTTCCTCCAGGGGTCTGACAGAGACCTCAATGCCATCTCTCAAGAAGGCTCCAGAGGGAGGGGCAGAGGAAGGCCTGTGGGACTCAGAGCTGCATGCTTTCCCCATGGGCAGCCTCCGCACCGCCCCTTCCTGCCCCCAAGCACTGCAGGAAGTCTGCTTAGCTCCATAGCACACAGCCCACGGGGTCACATGGGACCCTGCCTATGCACAGAGGCCACGCCACAGGGCCCCTTCTGCAGCTTCCTGCTCCCTAAAACGTGGCAAGCTTGCACACCAGGCCAGGCATCCCCAGGGCACAGTGATGAGGAGAAGCCCACATGTGGGGAGGACAAAATGCATCGCTCGGGTCAAACGGGCTTCTGGCTGGAGCAGTGTGGCACTGAGGAGTGAACAGAGGAAACCCTGAGAACCAAGAAACACCCATGCCCCCCCAACACCGGCCGAGCCCCTCCATCCAGCATTCTCTTCCCGACTAAGCGACGTGGGCAGGGCCAACCACCACAGTCCCTCCCCACTGCCCTGGCTCAGGAGGAGGGGACGGAGCTGCTATATCCCTGCAAGCCGGAGTGACTCTCCGGAGTGAGTCCCATCCTGTTTCCTCCCCAATTGCTGCCCTCACCAGAACCACTTCCTCCACCAAAAACACCCTCTGCTTCAAGGCTGATGCCGCCCAACATCAGCGGCATCCATGCCAGGCACACAAAGACGGAGGTATGGAGAGCCTGATGCTGTGACACATGCCCCTGGCATCTGGGCCAGCCTCCCTTCACAGGGCCAGGTCAAGGCAGGAGCAGAAACCCCAGACAAGGCCATGGGCAGTGCCCTCCCACTCACCCCGGCCGGGCAGCGCCACCCACCCCACAGTTCAGGGGACCACATGCACTCTCCAGAAACACGTAAAAGCTTGGGGACGTGGGCTGAGTTGGGCAAGGCCTCCAGAACTAAAGGGATGTGCTGCTGCCTGGACATGCAAGAACTGGCCCTGGTCACCCCACAGGGCCAGCAGGCACACTCCTTCCACCAACTCTCGGGGTGCTTGGGGTGCTCGGGCTGATGGGCTGGGCAGACACCTGCTCACAAGCATTTCAAGTCTGACACCTGCACCAGCCCACAGTCAGGGAGGCACAGGAGCACAGGAGACGCCCAGCTCGCTGCCCGAGAGAGACCGAGGCACTGAACACAAAGCATGACCAGAAGGCTACGAGCTATGGTCAGACACACGCACACACGTGCAGGCACACACACCACATGCAATGTGCTCACACGCATATGGCATGCATACATACGCACATGTGTGGCACATGACTCACAATCACACATGCCACTGATACATAACATATGCACACCAGTCACACACACAGACACGTGTGTGCTGGAGCCCATGTGCACACACGCTCACATGTACATGGCCTTGCACACACTCCATGGTTGATCTGCACCCAGCACACACCTGCAGGAAGCCCCAGGTCCGTGTCCCAGGCTGCACTGCAAAGTGGAAAGGACCAGGACACCAGGCATCCAGGGACACAGCTCTGCGACCAGCACACAGCAAGGGGCTCTGGGCCTTCCGCCCACAGGACAAAGCCTTGTGGGGATGTCGGGCCATGGAGGCTACTCAGTGCCCAGAGCTACTGCCCCCCCGCCCCTGGCTGAGGCCAAGGTCCAAGCAGGCAGGTGGAAGGGTCTGGCCTCCCAGGCCCACCCCGGCCACTCCTGTGACAGCCCTGGTTGGGCTGGGTCGGGACCCCCAATAAGGGGCAGGAACCTGAACCCGATCCGGCCTGGCCACCCCTCGTCTGATGCAGTGGCACTTAATCCTCCCCAGTGACCAGCAGACGCAGCTCTGAGCCTCCCCAGGGGCGGCGGCTGAGCCGCTGGAGCCAGAGCCCACAGATGGAGCCAAGAGTGAGAGGTCACAACCACTCTGATGGACCAGCTCCAGGGAGAGAAACTGAGGCAGATAGAGATACTCAGGTCACTGCAACAGTTTCGGGGATGCATCACCCTGAGGGGACAAGAGCTTGGGCAGTGAGGAATCTAGGCCCAGCAGCCACAATCCGTGGAACACAGCAGGACACAGATGCGTGAGGCCCATGGCCCAGCCCCAGGCCGCAGCACAGAGAGCACCCAGCAGCCTAACCACCTGGGGCGCGCGATGTCCCTCCCCATGGGACCCGAGGACCCCTTCCCACCTCCCCACGTGGGCTAGGCAGCAAGCCCTGCATGCAGCCCAGAGCACCACACACCAAAAAGGACTCTATTCAGTCTCTCCAGAAAGACACTGCTGCAGTGCCGCTTACCCAGAACAGGCACGCAGGTGCTCACCGAGGGGCCACAGTGCCACACTGCCAGGGGGCTTCAGTGACACAGACCCCTAAGACCCCCAAATCCAGCTCCTGCAGGTCCTTCCTCTTCATGGACAGGGTCCTGCAGGCCCCTCCCGGCTTGCTCCCGGGCTCCAGCAGGGCAGCCTCAAGGAGCACCTGGTGACGAAAGCAGTCTTTTCCCTGCATAGTGACAGCCCAGCCTGCCTCGCAACTCCCAGGGACCCCAGCCCCTGCCCCAGGTCACCTGTCACTCCTGAGGACATCCACCCCTGCCTGTGGGGCCCCATGGCTGTGCCAGCTCCTCGCCCCTGGCAGTCCCCTCCACCCAGACTCCTGTCCCCAGAACAGCTGTCACTATGGAGACGCTTGCGTCCACTGGCCACACCCTGCGGAGCCCGTTAATACTTAAGCTGAACTTCGCACTCTGCCCTCGGGTGAGCCCTGCAAAGGCCACGGAGGGTCACAGTCCAGCGGGGAGGACAGAGCCCAGCAGCCCAGGAGGAGCCACCAGGAGTCACAGTGGCCATTCCTCTGCAGAGTGTCACCACTGTGCCCCCCAGGACAGTGAGCTGGGGGAGGCCCGGGAGCCCCTGGTCATGCCCAGCTGGCCACTCAGGACAGTGATCCTGTGCCCAGTGGGAAGAGGCTGTGACAAAGGTCCACTGCCCTGCCCGGGCCAACACGGGAGAGACCTAGCAGGCACCTCTCCTGCCAACACCCTCTGAGCCCAGGAAGGGATCCGAGGAGGGTGCACGGCTCCAAGCAGGGGACACCTGGAGTCACTTCCTCCAGGGAAGCCCAGCTGAAGTCTAGCACCCCACCCACCCACCGAGGGTGGGCGGGACAGGGCCACATGACTCCCACTCCAAGACAGTGGGGGGGGCCTCCGTGAGGCCTGGCGTTTGTGTGAGTGGGCACGCATGTGCCTGTGCTCCCCCGCCTGGGTCCATGGCCCAAAACCGGCCTCAGACCACATCCCCGACACCAGCAACACATCGGCCCAGAGAGGTGGGTAAACACGCCAAGGACACACAGCACCACAACCACTCTGCATGAGCCTCCTTCCTGCGGGTTAAGCCTCCTCCCTCGAGGTGCCCTGCATTGCTGGGGGTCGCCCTGGGATCCCTGCCCCTGTACATACACACACACATGCCCACTCTCTCAGGGTGCTGCCTGGTGAGCTCAGGCTCCCTCTTCACTGACCTCCCCACTGCCTCAGCACCTGGGGCCCCATGACTCACCACTGAGTGAGTCATGTGCGGGGGACATGGTTGCCCATGCTGGTGGCTCTGGGAGCCTCACTCCCACCCTGCTCAGACCCTGCGCCCCAGGACACCCACCACCATCCCCAGTGGGCACCTGGACCCCAGCCTCTTTTGACCTGCACCACAGAACCACTCCCGCACCCTGGTGTCACATGCAGGTTCCTGCTGTCCCTGGACGGGAGGGGACCCGTGAGGGACACAGCCTAGAACGATCCTCCAGAACCTGCTAGGCCCAATGGGCGTGGCCACCCCTCTCAGCAACCACCAGCAGCTGCTCACTGATCCAAGGCACACCTGGCTCAGTGGGGGATGGCCCAGAGAGGACACCACAGGCGTCAGAAGCTCCTCCCACCATGAACAGACCACGGCTGGGACAGATTCAGACTCAGGTGCGAGGCTGGTCACCCAGCCACTCACTGGATGGGGCCTTACGGGAGGGAGAGAAGGGACCAGTGTCACGCGCCACCTCGTGACCAAGCTCTTCTCCACCCCCGTGGCGGGCACACACTTGCACACTGCCACTTACACACAGGCTCCGCAAGACAACCTGACCACCCACTTCCAAGGTCAGGGCCCGTCGCCTGGAAACAGGACAGACAGCCGCAGCTCCGGCAGCCATCTGCTTCCTGTGCACCCTTTGTTTCCTTTCAGTTTTTGTTATTTGCAGTACTTTGGATCAAACCCACGGTGCTCTTACACTGAGCTACATCTCTGGCCCTTTCTATTTTGAGACAGGGCCTAAGTTGCCCAGGTTGAACTCAAACTTGCCATCCTCCTGCCTCAGCCTCCTGAGCAGCTGGGATTTACAAGAGTGCACCATCATGTCCAGCTTAGGCGGTTTTTGTTTTGCAGTCCTGGGGCTCAAACACAGGCCCTCGTGCATGCCAGGCAAGCACTCACCACTGAACAGCATCCCCAGCTCCTCCGGTTGCAAAATAGGAACCTGGTCAAGGTCATGTCTATCGCTGGCCCTTGCCCTCCACTCACTAAACACCACACATTTCTCAAGGACATCTGGGACCCTCACTGCTGGCCTCCAAGGTCTCCTGACTAGATGGTGCCCAGGGTCCACGCCCCGCCTGTCCTAGCTTGGGTGGCCTGCAGTGTCACTGTGACTGTTCCTTTCTTGAAACCCAGGATGGCAGCTGCTACTTCCTGTCCTTGTTCAGCAGGATGGATGGAACCTGGAAGTGCTATCTCCTGAGTTTTCCTTTTGTGGCAGTATTGAGGATGGAACCCAGGGGCGCCCACCACTGAGCTACATCTCAGCCCTGTTTATTTTGAGACAGACTCTCCCTAAGTCACCCAGTTGGGACTTGAATTTTTGATCTTCCTGCCTCATCCTCTCAAGTGCTGGGATCATAGGCATGTGCCACGACGCCTGGCTCCCAGTCCATTTCCTAACTGAACTGTTCCCTGAATCCCAATGGTGGCCCTGAGACCATTCGGCGGCAGCAGCTACAAGGATAGCACAGAGCAGTGCCCACTGCCCACCTGCACCAGACAGCCCAACAGGGCGAAGGTGACCCAGGACTGTCCCAGCCAGTGTTGGGGCGGGGTCACCTCTACAGACGAGGCAGAAACCTGCACGTGACCAACACCAGCTCAGCAAAAGAGCACAAATAATGGAAAAGGAATCCAAAAAGAGGAACTACAACCAAACCCAGGCAGCACCGCCTCAGGGAGGGCCTCTGGGCACCAGAGGTCCCAGGGACCTCCCCAGCCTCACTGTGCCCCAGCCACCACATGGTCCGGGCAGCTGACGAGGCCCCAGTCTCAGGAGAGGCACCGCACTCCGGTTGCTTTCCCTCCTACTCACTGAGAACAATCCCACTGAGAACCCGAACAGTAAGGTGCCGCTTTCACCCCGAGAGAAATCTCACATCAAAATAAAACCCAGAACGAATACTGTGCAGACAGGTGTGGTGCTGTCCCAGGGCGGGGAGGCAGGAGGCACTTGAGGGGCTAAAACAGGGGTGGCAGGGTGTGGGGTCCACAGGGAGCAGGGCGGGGGCTCCATCACAGACACACCCCTCTCAGGCCCAGACCCTGTGTTCCGGGCTCTGAAGTGCCAGCTGCAGGCCCTGCCAGACACCGCAGCAGGGACGGTTCAAGGTTAAAGGGCAGCCTAGAGCAGACCCAGCCAGGACCGCAGCACAGGACTGCAGCACAGGCCAGCCCTACCCTCTTCAGCCATACCTCCTACAGGTCAGAAGTGGTAGGGGGCCAAGACAGCCAGCCCTGCTCCTTGCGCCCCAGGGACACAGGCCCAGGCTTTCGCTCTGGACCCTGAGTCCCTCTGCTCAGCAGGCTGGGGTGGCCCAGGAGGCCCACACCATCACAGTGCCACTTTGTGGCACACCAGGGATGGGGCGGTGACCCACCACAGCACACTAAAGTCACCGTCATTGGGCAGATTTGACCCTGTCCCAGGCTACACTCAGTGGCCTTTTGAAGGGGCTCCAGACTGGCTGTGCCCAGCCTCTGTGGGACCTCCCACCAAGAAGCCAAGCCTGCAGCCCCTTCCCCAGCTGGGCCCTTCACACTGGCCACAGGGCATCTCCACCACCAGTTCTTGTGACAAATGAGGATATGACCAGAGTCCAAGACAGCAGCACACCCGGCCCTCAGGGCAAAGCAGCGAAGTTCCAAAAACCTCCTCTGTGGAGAGGTGTGTGCAAGGCCTGAACCAACTCTGCCACCTTCCCCAAGGTCAGCTCAGAGCATCAGGGGACACTGAGGACGTGCAGGGGGCCCATGCCGGCTCTCTTCCCACCAGAGTGTGCGAGCAGGGAGACTCCTGGACAGCCCTTGCCAGAAACAAACCGGGAGGCGGGTGGGCTGCTGAGCAAGGGGTTCACCCTCCTGGACACATTGGCACGCTGAGGTGGGGTACGGCTCAAGACCCCTGACTGAAACACAAACTACACTGCAGGTCCGGGGAGAAGACGCAGGAGAGGCACCTGGGCTCCTGGGGGCTGATGGATTCAGTTCACCTGGACAAATGAAGGGGCCTGCAGAGCAAAGGCCAGGCTTAGGGTTCTGCCTGGTCTCAGGACCACAGGCAAAACGCCACCCGAAGACACTACGAGGAGGAATCTGGACAGCACCTCGGCTCGGGCGAAGGGCCACCCCAGGGAGGTGGCTGACCCCTAATAACACATGCTGGGCACTTCACAGCGGGAGCTCCCGGCTGGCGTCCGAAGGCTCCCAACAATGTGCAAAGAGCAAGCGCTGAGCCTTTCCTGCCCAGGCAGAGAGCGACAAAAGGCAAGGCCGGCAGACGACCTATTCATTGAGTGACCGCGCCTCTCTCCTCTTCCCTGGGGCAGGGCCTGGGGCTGTGTGTGAGCTGGGCATCGAGGCCCTTCTCAGCAGCCCCAGAAGGGGGAACCCCAGAGATGACTAGCCCTCTCCAGGAGTAAGCTGGGATCTGGAGCGGGTGGTGGGAGCTTGCTGCGGAGCCAGGCCGTCCCACCCCGCAGAAAGTGAAAGTGCCCCAGAGAGAGCTCGACTCCGGAACAAAGAGCTGCAGAGGGCGCGGGCGCAGACCCGCGTCCTTCTAGTGACCCCGGGGAGTCGGCCGGGATGGCGCGCAGGACGGGGTTCCTGGGAGGCTGCCCCCGCCCAGGGCCGGGAGCCGCGCGGGTGAGCCCGGGACAGCGCCTGGGCTGCTCCAAAGGCCACCAGGGCCCGGGTTACCCCTACGGCGCCACGCAGCCCCGCACCTCCCGTCCAAGCCCAGGAGAGGAGGCGCTTCCGGGCCGGCGCCAGGCGTGAGCGGGCATGCCGCTAACCCGGAGCTCCGCGGGGAGGAACGGGGCACCCCAACTTCGAGCACCCCACCCCGAGTCACCCCAACCCCAGGCACGCCACTCCGAGTCACCCAAGCCCCGAGTCGCCCCCACCGCCCGCGCAGGTGCCGCTCTCACCCGAGCTGGGGCGCTCGGACTCGGAGCCCGCGGGGATCCCCGGCGCCTCGGTGCGCTCGGCCGCGTCGTCCCCGGCCCCGTCCCTGCCGGCGCGCGCCTCCACGGGCACCACGGTAAAGTTGGTGGGCATGGCGCGATCGCCGGGTGCCCCGCCGAGGACTCTGAGCGGGACTGGGCGCGGGGCGGGGTCCGCCGGGCCGCCCACGTGACCGCACCTGCCCGCCCCGCGAGGCCCAAAAGTTGGCCTGCGGGCGGGAAGGGGCGGGACAGCGCTGCAGGAGCGCGCGAGCCTCCCGCCCCCTACGGTCGCCGGGGAGCGCGCAGGTTCCCAGCTGCGGCCCGAGGGCCACGCCCCTGCCCTTAGGCCACGCCCACCGCCGCCCGCGGGCCACACCCAGCCCCGCAGGTCACGTCCCGCCCTCGGACCACGCCCCCGGCCCGAGGGCAGGCCGCGCGAGAAGTGGGGCGAGTTCGGGCCGCGCCCCGCGCTCGCTTAGCCTGGGGGCCCGACTTGAGGAACCAGTAGGGCGAGGTCGCAGGGCTCCGCGGTACCCCGCGCCCCTCCTGGGACTCGCCCCCATCCCGCTGCGCCAGGGACTGCGGACGCTGGAAGGGAAGGGCGCCACCGCCTGGCACCGTCCGGCGCGCGACCCGGCAGGACCGCTATGCCGGACACCTGTCCTTCGAGAGGGCTGAGAAGGGCGTACGGTACCCGGGCCGTGGAGGAGCCAACCAGCAATACTCAAGCCAGAGGCAGGGAAGCTGCTGCCCCCAAGGCGAGGGCGCCCGGCCCGCGCCGGCCTTGCAGTGGGAGCTTTGTGCCCCACTGGGTCAGGCTGTCACCCGGGTCCCTGCGCAAGGAGGGACGACCACCTCCCCAAAACCGTGTCCTTTCCAGGGGCGGGCCCCTGCAGAAGACCTGGGCATCACTGGGGAATGGCAAGCAGGCGTGCCCACTAGGGCAGGCAGCAAGTGACTGCCCCCCGCCGGGTTCAGCCAAGAGTGGGCACAGAGGGGTCGCCAGGGCAAGAGGTCAGTTGGCCAACTGCCCTCTGCATCCCAGCCCTGCAAGGCCAGGGCTTGGAGCCACCTGGGCACATCTGCAGCCGGGAACTCAACAGCAGGAGGGGAAAAGGAGGAAACAAAGGCACGGGGCCAAGGGTCATTTGGCAGATGGGGAAGGGGCTCCCTGCTCCTCCCTGCTCGGAGATTAGAGGAGCTTCCTGCCAAGGCCTACAGGTTGGGGTCAATCGGCCAGTCACTCTGAGGCTCCTGGGCTGGGTGGGTCCCAGCTAGAGCCCGGGATCCAGCCGGCCCCTCTTGGGTCCTCCCACTCTTCATCACGTGTAACAGGCTGTTTTTTGTTTTTGCACTGGGGATTGAACCCAGGATCTTCATGCTAAGTCACACACCCCCACACACACAGGATCTTGCTTAAATTGCCCAGGCTTAACTTGAATCTGTGATCCTCCTGCCTCAGCCTCCCAGAGTGCTGGGATCACAGGTATGTACCACCACCAACACTCTGCTCCGTAGCTGGGTTTTCAAATGGACATCTCTGACCTGTTCCCTGCATGTCCCCTCCATCTCGGCAGCTTTCCTGTCCTCACTTTGTACACACACACACACACACGCACGCACGCCTGCAGAGGCCCCAGCTCTGGCTGCTCGTGGCACTGCACTATGCCCTGTGCTCTGTCCTCAGGCCTCTGCATTCCTGGAATGGTGTCTGGCTCAGTGGTGTTTTGCAGGGCATGGGCTGCTCAGGTCACTGGTTCCTGGGGCTTGCGGAGCAGAGCTCTATGCAGCCCTGTCACAATGTGAACTCACTGGGGTGACTCTGAGGTAGTGGCTCTCGTCTGCCTTTCCACACCCACAGGTCAGCCAGGAGGTCAGCATGGTTGCCCCTGCTCCTGCCACCTTCCCACCACCACTGTCCTCCGCATGCACTGCTGTCTTAGCCTGGCCACCAGAAGCCTCTCCAGTCTGGAATGTAACCTGGTCACTTCTGGTGGCTGCTGGGCCATGTGACAGGCATAGCCCAGAGAGACCTGGGACTTCCTGTGCCAGCAGTTGGTTGTGGATGCAGGGTGCAGACTCAGTGCCCCGCCTCTGACCTGGACATGGAGTTTCCACGTGGCTCAGGAGGACACTGCTGCCTCAGCTTCCAGGTCAGAGGCCACTGTGCTGTGTTGGAACATGGGCCCCACAGGCTCAGCTCCAGGCACAGGCCCAGAGCAGGACTGCGAGTTTCCAGTCTACTCCAGGCCAGTAGGGATCCAGTGCCTCTGCCTTCCTGCTAGGGCTGCAACTGCTCTTGGGGGGGTCTGCCGTCTTCACCATGGAGGATGCACCTCTGGTGGAGAAGGATGTGGGATGGAGAGCTTCCAAGAGGCCTGGGTGCAGGGAGGGGAGCCCTCAGAGGAGCCCCAAGAATATTCGCTTCTCACTGGAAGCTGTCCACCATAGCTGGGCACAGCCCTGCAGCACCCAGGTGCACATGCCTGGGCCTGGGGCCTCCTGCAGAAACCGCCAATTCCCCTTGCCCTAAACCTGACACTGGGGCTCTCAGGGCTCTGGTCAGCTGACCTTGGACCCCAGAAAGCCTAGCCCTCCCGAGAGCCCACAGGAGATGGACAGGTGGGAGGGAGAGGAGGAGGAGGGGAAAAAGGGAGGAAGGAGGGAAGGGAAGGAGGAAGAGGAAAGGGGGAGGAGGGAGGGAAGGAGGAAGAGGAAACGGAGGAGGGAGGTAAGGAGGAAGAGGAAAGGGGGAAGAGGGAGGGAAGGAGGAAGAGGAAAGGGGGAAGAGGGAGGGAAGGAGGAAGAGGAAAGGGAGAGGAGGGAGGGGAAGGAGGAAGAGGAAAGGGGAGGCGACCAGCAACTTCTTGACTTCTTCAGCTTCTTCGCTGGGCTGAGGGAGCCAGGTCCACCTCGGGAAACGCTTTGCAGATTAGGTCCCTGCCCCCTTGGGGGAGCCTGGCCAGTGACTTGTGGGTTTATAAGGCCATCCCCTTTGCCTCCAGGTGGGACAATTCTGTGGTGCGTTTGTGTTTCAGGGCTCCCTGTGGGATCTGCGGAAGCTGGATTTCACCTCTGCAGGCTCCCTTCTCTGCCCTACCTGCTCCTTCACGGGCTTCACCACAGTTTCTCCCAGTCGGTTGCTGGCACGGGACACCTAGCTGTGGGATCTGCATCTCGGGGCCAAGCTGGAATGCTCCGGGATTCAGATCTCCACTGCCACAGCGCAAGGAGAGCGATGTGTGTGACATGTGGGCACAGTGGTTGTTTGAATGAATGGTGGCATGTTCCTAGAATGTCACATGTCGCAGCCATGAAGTGAAATAGTATGAAAATATTTCCTGGGAATATTTACCAAAGAGAAATTATAGCATGCACCGAGGCGGGCCCTGAGCACTGAGCTGTCCCTTGGGGCAGGGCCAGCCACGGCCATGGTCACTGTCCCTGACTGCTGCGGGAGCTTCACGGCCTCTGCTTTCAGCCCAACCCCAAGTAGTTGGGGCATCGACTGGGGCAGGTGGCTCCACGGTGAGGTTCCATCCCATGACCACAAGAATGAAAACAAAAAGTGTCTACTTGTTTTGACTGCTGTCGCCTTTTTAAATTGGAGGGTTTCCACTCTTGGCTACTGTGAATAACTTTTCTTTCACCCTGCAAGGCGTGAGAGGAATGACTGCAGGGTGTACACCCAAGGAAGATGTGTTTAAAGTGCACTACCGCGGAGAGAGGATCACGTAGACACAGCACCGGAGGGGAGAGACGAGCAACATCACAGCAGGGTCTGCAGCAGGGACAAGGGGACGGAGCCCCTGCACCCTTCACATTTGTCACATAGCCCAACTCTGTCCAGACAAAAATACCTCCCAATCGTTTCAGTGTTCATAGCTGCCACTGCAGGAGACAAGCAGGCCACACTCAGTGCCCCCGGCATGATCTCTGTCCTATTATTACCCAGCACAGATAAGGGGACACGAGGCTGGCAATAAAGGTCAGTCCACAGGACGCCGCTGGGTGGAAATGACCGGCTTTCCCGTTCCTGCAGCGGGAGCTGCTGGGCTGCAGAGAGCACCGCAGTGTGCAGAGAGGGGACACAGGCTGCCCCTGTGCCCAGTGCCCTCAACACCAGCCCCCAACCCAGAGAAGCCCAGGCCACTGAGGGCTGCTGCCCCCAGGGGACACTCCCCATGGGCTGGCAGCAGCCTCCTGTGTCCTCAGGGGACACAACTCCAGTGCAGGTGCATCTGCCAGGTGTGCTGCAAAGGAGCTTCCACTCCTCAAGTTTTAACCTTCAAATTCTGCTTGGCAAATTGAACTGAAATCCAGCCTTTTCCCACATTCTTCTACTCCCTTGAGAGAGAAGGAAGGCTGTGCCTGCCGGGTGCCGGTTCACAGGACTCGGTCTCACTTCTGTACTCAAACCTTAAGCGCTGGGCCGGGACCCTGCAGCAGCAACCAGATGACCAGCTCGAAATTCACTGTGAACTGCTTTTTTAGTGCGAACACTGCAAGGCTTAGTTTCTATGTCCTCAGGGTGATGCCTTAAAAATACCTTTTAAAAATAAGCTTCGGCCATTGAAATCCACCACCACACGGCCTCACCCCCAAGCCCTGCCCAGCCTCACGTGAGCCCCAGTGCAAAGCCAGAGCCCTCCTGGGAGGCCAGCTCCACAGGCCAGAGAAATTTGATACCAAGATCCCGATGAGTATAGAGGAGAAGGCTTTCAAAAACAGGGCTGCCAGGGGTGTGGCTCAGTGGTGAGCCCCTGAGTAAGGATGACAGCGGCTGCATAATTGCAAGAGGGGTGCACGTTTTCAAAAGGAGCAAAGGGGAGGTGGCCCCATGGCACCCTCTTCAGCTGGCCCAGGGGCTCCTCTCACAGGAAGGTGACCGTGGACACAATCGATCGTGTGCTGGTTATTTCAAAACGCTGGAAGTAAGGACTTGGAATGCTTTCCCATAAAGAAGTGACAGGCATTTGAGGGGATCGATATGGGTACCCCGATTTACACACGATAGAACGTATACTCATGATAAAACATCTCATAGCACCCACTAATATGTACAACTTTAGCCTATGTTTTGGCTAAGTGAATTTAATTAAAAACAAAAGCAGAAGGGTGCCAGGCATGGTGGCGCACGCCTGTAATCCCAGCACTCGGGATGCTGAGGCAGGAGGACTGCCACAAGTTCGAGGCTAGCCTGGGCCACATAGTGAGTTCAAGGCCTGCCTGAACTACATGGTGAGACCCTGTGTCAAAAAACTAAAAAAAAAAAAGCAGAGAGGATTTGCAACTCTGGCTCTGGCGAGAGCACCCAGGAAGGGTGGGGGCGAAGAAGAGCTGCAGCCTGGCTTCCCCCTTGGGAGCGAAGGCAGAGTTCAGTCGTGTCAGGGAGGGAACCTGGACGCTGCCCCTGAGCGGAGGGCAATGGGGATGAGGCACAGACACCGGGAGGTGAGAGGGAGGCCTAGAGGCACAGGGGACACCCACTGGATACGGCTGGGTTGGCAGTGCCCAGGGTCTACGCAAGCAGAGTGCAGAATGTGTGAGGGCAGAAGTTGCAGGGTAGGAGGACAAGGCAGGTGCTGCTGGCCAGGGACAAAGGAGCCAGTTGGGTGTCTGTCAACAAATGCCAGGGCCACAGCCCCAAGAACAGGATTGCAGAAAGGAGAAACTCATGCTTATTCTAGAAGCAGGCGAGAAAACGATGCTTCCATATGGACCCAGACTGGAAGAGAAGGCACAGCAGATCGGCGATCCCAAATCATGTGCCCTAAAGCCAGCCCGGCCCAGAGCACCCCACAGAACAAGGGGAAAATGGACATTTCCCTGGGAGCAGCTGCAGATCTCAGGACACCTCCCCAAGGACCCACAAACACAGGGCAGCCATAGAGGGGATGAGGTGTGGGCAGCTGGGAGTGAGACTGCCCTGCTGACAGCACGTGGGGTGCACACCTCACCCTCCACCTCACCTCCACCAGGATCCTGGCAGTCCCCCCCACATCCACCTGTGCCAACCAACAGTGTGCACCCCAAGAGCCTCCCAGAAGAGAATCATAGAGAACACGATCTCTGATGGCCAAAGAAGAGAGTAGAAAATCAGCCCCAGAAAGACAGTAGAAAACCCCATAGACCTTGGAAATTAAGTAGCACATTCCAAGGACTGAATGTGCTAAAAAGCCCAGACTGAAATCTAACACTACCTTGAACTAAATTAGAATGAAGTTACAATTAAAACTGTGCTTATGGGCCGGTGAGATGGCTCAGTGGCTTAAGCGCCTGCCTGGCAAGCGCAAGGGCCCGAGTTCGACTCCCGGAACCCACATACGAAAAAGGGGCCGGTGATATCGCTCAGCGGCACAGGCGCCTGCTGGCGCGCGAGGTCCTGAGGTCGACCCCCCGGTACCCACCAAAAACAAACAAACAAACAAACAAAACAAAACAACAAAAAAAAAACTGTGCTTAGGAGAAACCCATCCCTGTAGATCCTGCAAAAATTACAAAGACAGCACAGTGGGCTGAACTGTGTCCCCCAGACGAAGGGCAGAAGCAGAGCCCCAGACACCTGGGGATGGACCTGGATTGGAGACAGGTCTTTGTAAGTGTGCTGGTTAATTTAAGACAGGGACACCCTCACACTGGCACAGGGTGGCCCTAACCCGGGTCTGGAGCTGAAAACAGAGGGAAGAGGCTGGTGGAGACAGAGGCCAGAGTGATGTGACCATAGCCAAGGGACACCGGAGCCACCCGAGTGGAGGAGGAAGGCCGGGCCAGGGGAGCACACCCCCCTCTGCCTGACGCCCCGGGCCTCTCGGCTGCCAGACAATAAATTCTGGGCTTTAGGCCACTTGGTTTGTGGAAATTTGTTAGAGCAGTTCTACGAAACCCATACAGAGAGTGAGAGATACTGTAAATACCAGTGATAGTAATTTTTTATACATAGATAAAATAGACAACCTGCCAGAATCACAGAAGAGACGGAAGCTAAGTCACACGCAGAGCCCTCAGGCCTGGGAGCCCTGGAAGGCTCTGTGGACACTGAGGAACCAAGGACGGCAACCGTCACCACCAGGGTATTTTCGCACCCCCCTAGATCCGCTCTGCTTTGCAAATTGCCCCTTGGAGTTATTTTCTGTTTTCCCCCTTTGCCCAGAGCTGTGAGTCCTAGGAGAGCTGCCTGAGATGCTGACCACAGCAGTTGGCCACGGCCGGGGAAGGAGTTGGGTGGACGCAGCCCCAGGACCCCCATCAGTCATCTTCCTTCAGCTTTTCAGAGCACAGGACTTTTTTTTTTTTTTTTTTTTTGTGAGTACCGGGGGTCGACCTCAGGACCTCACGTGCCAGCAGGCGCCCGTGCTGCTGAGCGATATCACCGGCCCTTTTTTCGTATGTGGGTTCCGGGAGTCGAACTCGGGCCCTCGCGCTTGCCAGGCAGGCACTTATGCCGCTGAGCCATCTCACTGGCCCAGAGTGCAGGACTTTTGACAGCCTCCAGATAACATCTGAGTGTGGCCAGGGACTCACCTGCCTAGCTCTTAATTAAAGGTGGAATAATATTTTGCTTGAGGGAAGCAATGTGTTTTCTAAAGCATTATTACTGAGCCAGGCGCGGTGGCACATGCCTGTAATCCCAGCACTCACTGAGGCTGAGGCAGGAGGATTGCCATGAGTTCAAGGCCAACCTGGGCTACATAATGATCTCAAGGCCAGCCTGAACTACATAGTGAGACCCTGTCTCAAAAAACCAAAAAAATAAAAACAAAAAAAAATTTTTTTAAATAAAAAATAAAGCTGAGACAGCCCAGAAGATGCAAGTCCATTGCTAACTCAAGAATAGCCCTGGGTCACAAGGCCCCACTCAGCCCACGGCCTTCCTGCCACTGTCCCTGCACATTCTCTCTGCCCCCAGGCCCTTCATGTACCTGTGTCCCCCAAGATGGTCTTTGTTTTGGGGTGGCAGCCCCTCATCTTCCCGGGTTCCAGCCATTGGATGAGCTCATTTCCTTCCTACGACTTGGTGGTCTTGGGTGTGGCAATGAGCTTATAAAGGAACTGAAAACTCGGGTGTCAGACCCGGATCTGATCAAGGAACTGAGAGGCAAAACCTCACTCGGGGCACACGCTCATGCCTGTCAGCACGTCGGTATCTGTGCAGTGTGGTGTCATGAGAACACAGGTCGTCCTGACAACAGCCTGCTCAGAACTGTGCCCTTAAACGGAACCCTTGGGCCGGTGAGATGGCTCAGTGGCGTAAGTGCCTGCCTGGCAAGCACGAGGGGCCGAGTTCAACTCCCGGAACCCACATACGAAAAAAGGGCTGGTGATATCGCTCAGTGGCACGGGCGCCTGCTGGTGCGCGAGGTCCTGAGGTTGACCCTGGTACCCCCCCCAAAAAAAAACGGAACCCTTACCCACACAGGAGTGGGGAGGGGCCGCCCACGAGACCAAAAGCCACCGGGGCCACCAGGGCCACCAGGACCACTGGAGTTCTTTCCAGGCTAAGAGGAGCCGCAGGCCTAAGGCTAAGATGCTGCTGTGGAAAATAGTTTATTTAGTCAACTTACGGCTAACTCAGTGACAGTGGAAGGACTTGAGATAGAGTGGGGTCAGCAGCCATCCTGGAGAAAACTAGAATAACAGTGAGCTAGGACTCGGACAAAGGATGAGCTTCCTCAGGCAGCTTGGGATGCGACCCACCCCCACTAACAGGAGGTGCTGCACTCCCTAAGTTTCTGAATTTCCAAGAAATTAAAATGCAAATTAACCAGTTCCTTCTAAGATCCTAGTTTCCTGTAAACCCTAACTGTGGAAGAACTGCGTTAAAAGCCTGAGTCCCAACTGGTCATTTTAGATCCACAGAGCCGCCTGTGATAGGTGACCGCTAAACAGCTGAGCAATTCCTATGCTCTGTTTATCTATAATCAGCTCTGAGTCAGAAGGCCACGTGGCCACGCCACTGGGGACCCCTCCTGGAAATCCTTCCTATCCGTCTCCTTATTTCCAATAAAAACTCTCCTAGCCTCCTCCTTTCGTTCGCGACTTCATTCCTTGGTGTTTGTGGAACCACAAGCCTGGTACACACACGGTACTGCTGCCACCAGCCCCACCCAGGGCCTGCTGCCCGCCTCCCCAGCCCCAACATCTCCTAGAATGGGGCACCTGTACATGTGTGCGCACATACACAGCCACCCACCCAACAGGCGAGTCCAGTGTTACCTTGCCCCCCCATGCTCCATGGTCACATCTTTTCCTGAAGCCACCAACCTAGGCCTCAGGGTAGGGTCAGGCCACTGGGGAGCCGGGCCCATTCTGCATCTTCCCTAGACAGAGGTTTAACCCAACCAACCCCTGACGCTACCGCCAGGGCCCTACTTCTGGATGTGGCCCAGCAACCACACGGGAACTGCCTGAAACAGCACTCATTGGGCACAAGTCCATCTGTGGGTGACTTTCCTGTGGCCCCATCAAGGTGGCAGCCCCAGAACCCCCATATCTTCCAGAAGCCATGCACCTGCTGCTGTCTGTGGCCCATGGGTCCCTTCCCAGGGGGCCGGCTGTGACAGAGCACTCTTGCGGCCTCTGCGCATCTGGGCAGCAGCCGGGGCTGAGTCTGAGCCCCGGTGGACGAGAGGGTGCGGGCGCCGCAGGTCCTCTCTCCTCCCAGCTCAGGGCTCCCTGTCCTTGAGTATGCAGTGTGGATCCCCTGTATCACCACCACACCAGCGCAGGAGGCCCTGGGACCTTGGACAAGGGCACCCAGGGCCAAGTCCCCACAGACCCTGTGCAGCTGCCTGTCTTGCTTGTGAGTGAAGGGGAAGCAGGAGCCATGAACGTGCAGAAGGTTCTGGAAACTTGTTCAAACCCCTGCACAACAAGTGGCCACCACAGGCCTGAAGATACCGCAGAGGCCCCTTTACCACGTTGGGGTCACTGTCCCTGCCACAAGCAGAGCTGGCCCCAGGTACCTTGGTGGATGGTGGCTGGGCTGAGCCCCCAGCTGCACCGGTCAGGGTGCCTCAGGGGCAGGGGCTCTAACTAAACCCAGTCTGTGCGGCCCCTTCCTGGCAGGGGCCTGGCCAGCACAGGGCCCAGCGCCCATGCTCTGCACCTCGAGACAACTGCAATGTCCCCCAAGCCTTGGCTCGCTCCAGGTCCTTCCACAGGCGCTTGCTGCCCTCTCGGTCCCTGCCATGTTCTGACCAGTCTGCAACGTCCACCGTCAGAGGGCACCGCCGAGGGTGCCCCATCAGCGTGGGTCTCAGGTGAGCAGGATTTTCCTTCCTGGAGCGTGGTGTGGTCCGAGCACGGCTTCTACTGAGTTATCCGTGTTGTCCGGAAGTCAGGTCGTCCTGCACCTGTGCTGCTATTCGCTGGCTTGGCCACTTGCCCCACGAGGGCAGATGGGTGGATGCCCACAGCGACCCCCACACTGCAGGCCTCCTCTCCCTGAAAAGGAGGTTTTCAAACATAGAGACCTCTGGGGACTCTGCCCACTGGCTGGACAGGAGCAACTAGAGAAAATGCCAGGACAGTCAGGATGCCCACAGGGTCACTGGCAGGGACACGTGGCCCACCAACACCAGGAATCCCCCAGCACCAGCAGGACAGGAGGCTCACCTTGGCCACTTTGGGAGTTTCCTCTGCCTCCTGTTTGGGGTTTCTGTGGAACCTCAAAAGTGGAGAGAGGCAGGGGTGCTCAGGAAGCACCATGGGATTCAGCACGCAGCAGACACCACAGCATCGGGAGGCTGCACGGGGCGGGTGTCCAACCTTTCCCCAGCCCGCACAGTAGGAGCACTCAGGAGCAGGCACTTCCTGAGCACCGGCAAGGCCCTGGTTTCCATTTCAGCACCATAAAATAGATTTTTAAATTAAAATTAGAAAGAAAGCCCCTGAGTGGATTCTGATTTGCCAAGAGAGCTCCACTGTGGAGCTTGGAGACTGTGGGACAGATATGCATGTCTAGTAGGTTAGCGCCTTAAAGATGCTTCAGTGATCATTCACGTCCATGCTCTCCTTCTCTCTCTCTCTCTCTCTCTCTCTCTCTCTGACTGGAGGCAATCTCACCATCTCACCCAGCCTCCCAAGGTGGTCTCAAGCTCCAGGGCTCAAGCCATCCTTCTACCTCGGCTTTCTTGGTGCCCAGCTTAGATGGTAAACTCCGTTATGGGGACTTTACCACAAAGAAAAGGGAACTCACCCACAACGTGTGCAGCATTGGCCAGTGTTGGGTGGGACACTGGGGATGCGTTCACCCGACACCGCAGTGGGGTCATGCGATGAGCACCCGCAGACCAGACTGCATTCCCTGCAGTGGGTCCCCATGGTCTCCAGCAGGTCTGCAGCCCCACCCTCATGTGCACAGTGGAATAGGACCACGGGGAAAAGACAGCAGCCCCAGCTAACCATGGATGGAGCAGGATGCGGTGGTGACATCAACTAGAACAAGCAAGAGCAGAGCTAGGGGACAGACACCTGGTACAGCTGTGTCTCAGCTCTCCAGACACAGGACAAGGGGGGACATGGCAGCTTCGACCCTGAAATGAAGCTGCTGTGGTCACAGGGAGAAGGGGCCTGGGGTCTTTACCCTGACTCTCATGTAGTGTGGGCTCTGGCTGAGACAGGGAACTTTGGGGGCATCCTCACCACCTGGCCCTGTCCATCGTGGGACTTGGGTCTCCCAGTGCCAGGCCCACATGGCAGCAATGGTGTCACCTCAACAACTGCCAGCTGGTGGCCAGGAGGATAGGGAAGTGCCCACATGGCCCCTCCTACAAGGGCCACAGCCACTTTGCTTGACCCTAGGGGTGGCCACACTCTACTTTACATCCTTTGTCCCCTCCTGCTCCTGGGGCCTCTGGGGAGTATGAACTGTTGCAGGTTGGTTCTGCAAGCCCCATTTCCCATCCTGGGAGCCCCACTTCCTATCCTGGGGCCACCCCACTTCCACTTCCTGTCCTGGGGCCACCCTGTGGGCCCATGGGTCTGGATCCTGTGAGAAAGGAGGCCAACAGTAGCCGGTCAAGAGTAGCTTCATCTCTAAGCCAGTGCTTCTGACCTGGGTTTCAGGCAGCAGCCACAGATGCCAGAACATGCTGGAACATGCCAGAACAAGCCCTGCCTGCACTACTGCCCCTGGGCACTCCTAGTCCCTGCACATGGAGCCCCAGAATGGCACGGCACCAGCTGGGCTCTGCTGTAGCCCAACATGCTCAAGTCTTGGAGACCAAGGCTTAGAGCCTCCTGTCCCAGGGGGTCCCAAGCAGTGGCTGGCTGGGACCCCAATCCAAGTCTGCATCAGGTTCTGGGTGAACGCCTTGGTCTCCAGGTCCAGGCTGCACTCACAGGGCGGGAAGGGCAGGGGTGGCCCAGCGGCCACTCCCGTCCTGCAGGCCAGCGGGAGTACTTGCAGGCCAGGCCGCCCAGGTGTGAGAGCTGACGAAGGCACCATCCCAGCCGGTGTATTTCCAGCGATGGACTCTGTGCCCTCCCAGGTCCCAGAACAAGGACAGCCCCGTGCACCAGCCCTGGTCACTGCAGTTCTGTGAACCTCCAGGCCTGGTGGGCACAGGCAGCCAAAGGGCAGGGGCAGAGCTGCCCAGTGCGGTTGGTGTGCCCTCTCCCAGGCTCCTCAGCCCTAGGGAGCCAGGGCCGGCAACTATACCCACGTGCTGGCACAGCCTGGCCTCAGCTTGCCCAGGAAGGTGGCACTGCCCCTGTCAAGCGCTGTCTAGTCCAGGGGGACCAGAACGCTCCA
This sequence comes from Erethizon dorsatum, assembly GCA_028451465.1. Taxonomy (NCBI): domain Eukaryota; kingdom Metazoa; phylum Chordata; class Mammalia; order Rodentia; family Erethizontidae; genus Erethizon; species Erethizon dorsatum. The sequence continues at coordinate 53,693,764 of CM051833.1, forward strand.
GTTGCCAGGCAACAGACAGAGGCAGAGGAGCCTGGGCCCCAGGGAAAGCTCAGGTGGCAGCAAAGGGGGAGCAGCAAGCCAGGCTATGGGGAGGGAGACTCCACCAGTGCCATGGCAGGCCCTGGCAGAGAGGCACAGAGCCACACGCTGTGGCATGACAGGAGCTAGACAGGGCTGCTGATCAGGGACCGGAGCTGACGGCTGGCTGCCTGAAGACACTTTCCTTGGCTTGTGGGCAGCACCCACTCTGGGTCCTCACAGGGTCCCCTGTGTCCCCGTCCTCTCCTTTCCTGTAAGGCCAAGCTCTGTGGGAGGCCCTCCTGATGGCCTCCCTACAGTCCTATCCTCAGCTGCTTCCATTGGGGGACACGACTCAGTCCACAGTGCTCTCCATCACAGAGGAGCTGCCATCAGTGTCCCAGGGGTCCCTGACACCCCAGCCCTGCTTCTCCATCCAGCAGACACTGAGCAGCAGGCTGACCCAGGGCTGATGCCACTCTGGGGTCCAGCACTGCTCGCCCCCACACGTCCTCACCTTGTTCTGCACCACAAGCAAGCCCAGGGCAGCACCATGGGAGCTCAGGTTAGGGTTAGGGTTAGGGATTACAGTTGGGGTTAGGAGTTAGGGATAGGGTTAGGGGTTATGGTTAGGGTTAATGTTTAGGGTTAGTGTTAGGTTTAGGGGTTAGGGTTTGGGTTTGGGTTAGGATTAGGGATTATGGTTAGTGTTAGGGAATAGGGATTAGGGTTAAGGTTATGGTTAGGGGTTAGGGTTGGTGTTAGGGGTTAGGAATAGGGTTAGGGGTCAGGGGTTATGGTTGGGGTTAGGGGTTATGGTTAGGGTTAATGTTTAGGGTTGGGGTTAGGGTTAAGGTTTGGGTTAGGATTAGGGATTATGGTTAGTGTGGGGGAATATGGGTTGGGGTTAGAGTTAGGGTGTTATGTTTAGGGGTTAGGGTTAGGGCTAGGATTAGGGATTATGGTTAGTGTTAGGGAATAGGGATTAGGCTTAAGGTTGGGGTTAGGGTTGGGGGGTTAGGGTTGATGTTAGGGGTTAGGAATAGGGTTAAGAGTTAGGGGTTATGGTTGGGGTTAGGGGTTATGGTTAGGGTTAATGTTTAGGGTGAGGGTTTAGGGTTAAGGTTTGGGTTAGGATTAGGGATTATGGTTAGTGTTGGGGAATAGGGGTTGGTGTTAGAGTTAGGGTGTTATGTTTAGGGGTAGGCTTATGGGTTGGGGTAAGGTTAGGGCTTTGGGTTAGTTTAGGGTTAGGTTAGGAGTTAGGTTAGGGGTTTGGAGTAAGGTTAGGGGTTAGTGTTAGGGTTAAGGTTCGGAGTAGGGGTTAGTCATTCTGTTTAGGGACCTCCACATGCAGCCCCATGCCTCCTGGCACCTGCTGCTTGTTCTCCTCGCCTCTCTGGGACAAGGTGGCCCCACACAAACTCATGGCCACCACCGCCTGGGCGCAGTGCTTCGTCATCTCAGGGTTCTCTGTCTGCTCCAGAGGCAGGAGGGCGGCTGGAGCACGCAGCCTGATTGGAAGTGGGGCCCACTTCCGGGGAGTGGGAGGCTCCTTGGGCTCCTGGGGATCACAGGGCCCATGGCAAGGCAGGTTACTGAGTGTGGGCACTGTCAGCAAGGGTGCCCCTCTGAAGATAGGCTGCCAGGCCCTGCCCTGTGTTCCGGGTCTGAACAACAGCACGTGGCAGGGCAGGGGCTTAGCCAAGGAAGCACAGGAAGCTCTGGCCTGATGGCGTGGGCCAGGCTGGGCAGATGTGACAGGACAAACGTGGGTGCCAGGAGACCTGGGGCCGCCGCCCCGTACAGGGATCTGTGGGAAAGAGCAGCCATCCGACCACTCGAAACACGTAGACGCTCACGTCTACCATCAGTGTTCACTTCCAGATTCTCGAGTCAGCTGATGGCGGTGCTGAAATTCAGTGGCAAGGAAATCAAGAGTTGCGTGTGTGGTTGGAAAACAGCCCCTCCCTGCGGCCCCACCTGCAGCCTGTTCCCAGTGCCCCCAACTTGGCGATGACACCTCTGACAGAACGTTTCTGTAGCTGGCATCCTGTAAACCCGAAACACTGTTCAGTGACTTCACATTGGGCACCAGGCACTGCGGCCTGTGAGGGGACTTGGCTAGGGACCCAGCCGGGCACAGGAGGTGCCCACAGCCCACCCTGCTGCCTCTGTGACAGCCACAAGGTCACACTGGAAACACCAAGTGGCTCCGCCTACCTACACATCACGCCGTTAAAAGCTGGTCCGGGCTGGTCCTCGGCAGCCTCCTCATAGGCCGCGTGGTGGGGTCTGTGGTGCCCTTCAGAGGGAATCCAGAAACCTCAAGAGGACGGGGAGAAAAGAGGCCTGGCCCTGCCTGGGTTGTCAGGAGCATGGCTGGACAGTGATCACCAATGGCAGGCCATCCTGCTTTCTCACATTCTGTGTTCGGCTGATGGTATAATGACTCACTTTAAAAATCAGACAAAGGATGAAAGAGTAAAGGCATTTCTGTGTAGAAAAAGATCCTAGACTTCCAATATGATCCTACGTAGAAGACCTAAAGACTTTTAGACCTGATAAACATATTTAGCAAAGTTGCAGGACACAAAATCAACATTTAAAAACATCAATAGCTTTTCTATACACCAATAATGAACTATCCAAGAAAGAAACAAGGAAGGCAATGCTACTCACAATAGCTCATGGATTGGCAGAATTAATGTCGCCAGAATGGCCGCAGTACCAAAAGCAACTACGGATTCAGTGCAGTCTCCATGAAAATATCAACGACTCTTTTCACAAAACGAAAAAAATCCTAAATTTCTTATGGGAACACAAAAGACCCAGAATAGCAAAAGCAATCCTAAGCAATGAGAGTAAGAGGCATCGCAATGCCTGATTTCAAATTATACTACAAATCCATAGTAATAAAAACAGCATGATAATGCCACAAAAATAGACACATAGATCAGTGGAACAGAATAGAGGACACAGAAACAAACTCACACAACTACAGCTACCTGATTCTGGACAAAGGAGCCAAAATGACACACTGGAGAAAAAACAGCCTCTTCAACAAATGGTGCCTTGAAAACTGGAAATCAAGTTGTCAAAGGCTGAAACTAGATCCCTATCTCTCACCCCGAATAAAGAATCAATTCAAAATGGATTGCAGATCTAGATATAAGACCTGAAACTCTGAAACTCCTAAAAGAAAACACAGGGGAAACGCTTGAAGTCATAGACACAGGCAAAGACTTCCTGAGTGGGACTCCAGCAGCACAGGTAAGAAGAGCAAGAATCAACTAACGGACCCACCGCAGATTAAAAAGCTTCTGCACAGCAAGAGATACAACCAAAAGGGTGCAGAGACAGCCCACAGAATGGGGAAAGCTGCTAGCTACTCTTCCAACGGAAGAGTGGTGTCTAGAATATATTGAGAACCCTAAAACCATCCCAATCAATAAAAGGGCAAATGAGTTGAACAGGCATTTCTCAAAAGAAGTACAAATAGCCAATAAAGACAAGAAAAAAGGTTCAACATCTTTAGCCATCAGGGGAATACAGATCAAAACCACCTTGAGATTTTATCTCACCCCAGTCAGACTGGCTCTCATCAAGAATTAAAAAACAATAAATACCGGCCAGGATGTGGGGGAAGAGGAACCCTAATCCACTGCTGGTGGGAATGTAATTAGTGCAGCCACTATGGAAATCAGTAGGAAGGTTCCTCAAAAAAACTAAAAACAGAGCTTCCATAGAACCCTGCTCTACCACTCCTGGGTCTGTTCCTGAAAGCAGTGAGGCCAGCACACTATCGGGGCACCCGCATACCCACACTTATTACAGCACAATTTAAGTAGCCAAGACATGGAACCAGATGAGGTACCCACCAACAGATGAGTGGATAAAGAAAATGTGGTGTGTACACACAGTAAATTACTACTCAGCCATAAAGAAGGACAGAATTATGTCGTTTTCAGGAAAATGGATGGAACTGGAGATGATTATGTTAAGCAAAATAAGCCAAACTCAGAAAGACCACATGGAATCTAAAAAAAATGACATAAGAGCAGAAGGGAGACTATTATTAGACAACAGGAAGGGAATGGCGGGTGGATGATGAGGGTGTTATGTGTTACACGCATGTGCAAACACACCACTGAAACCCAATATTGTGCCAAATTAATGGGCACTAATAAAAATATATTTAAAAATAAAAAGGAGCCAGGTGTGGTAGCACCCCTGTAATACTAGCACTCTGAGAAGCTGATGTAGGAAGATCACAAATGTGAGCCCAGCTGGGCAACTTAGAGAGACCCTGTCTCAAAATAAAAATTTTTTAAATGGCTGGGCATGGGGCTCAGTGCAAAGGCCTGGGGTCCGGTCCTCAGCAACGAGGAAAAACAGGAAAAGAAAACAGAGTTAAGATGGTGTTTCTTTTAAAAAGGAAAGAACTGGGACAGTGAGATAGCTCAGTGGCATAAGCGCCTGCCTGGCAAGTGCGAGGTCCTGAGTTCGACTCCCGGTACCCACATATTAAAAAAAAAAAGGAAAGAACTTCCAAGTCAGCAAGGGATAAAAAGTTGAGAACGGCATGTGTGCTTTGTCCCTGTGTATGTGCATTTGTATCTGCAGGTGTGCCCTGTGTGGGTGTGTGTGCACACGAGTGTGTGTGTGCGTGTGTGTACGTGAGGTGCTTGGGTGCACAGGCGACATCTCTGGACAGGTTTTCATGGTAGCTACTACTGGGCACTCTTTCTCTCCCCTTGTGGTGATGAATCCCACGTGCGATAACTGTGCCCAGTGCCCGGTGCTCATTGTTCTCACACTGCTGGGCGCCCTGCAGCTATTGTGGGTGAGGCTGGATTTAAGTCTACACACTCTGGGGAGAGCAGAGGGCCCGCAGCCACAGGGCATGAGGGCGTGGGGGTTGCAGGGGAAGGCGGCATGGAGGACACCCCTTCACTAACTCCTGGCTGGGGGTGCCCCTGCTAGAGGCCCCACCACCACTGTGTGGCTCAGAAAACTGAGGCCAAGTGGACATTCCTGGCCCACAAGGGACCCAGGAGGGGCCATGCAGTGAATCTGCCCTATCCCTGGCCCAGGCCAGGGTCACAAAGCACGTCATTGGCTTCAAGACAGGAAGGTCTTTTGCACAAATCCTGCAGAGTGATTTAGATTAACAAGGCCCCTCCTGGAGGAGCCCCCGCCTGGGTGTGAATTGATTTAATCAAATCAGCTCTGAACTCTGGAAAGCAGCCGGCTGGACCGCTCCACCCTCTGGGAGGGGAGGCTGGGGCTGCGGTCCATCTCCTCCCTCCTCTTCCCGGTTCCTTTGGGGAAGGCGTTGTGGTAACACACGCATAACACACTGTAAAAGTTACCATCTTACCCCTGCCCTTTGAGACGAGGTCTCCCTGGGTTGCCCGTGGCCAGGCACTGACCATTCCCCAGCCTCTGCAGCAACTGGACGACAGGTTGTGCCACCGTGCCCAGCCTCCTTTCAACTGTTTCTAAGGGCACAGCTCCAAGGCATCGAGCGTGGTCATGCTGCTGTGCAGCCACCCCGGCCACATGCAGGCCTCTTTGCGTCTTGTAACTGTGAAGCTCTATCCCCACTAAACCGCGGCTCCCAGCCCTGCAGCCATCACTCTGCCTTCTGTCTCCATGGCGGTGATGACTGGGGACTCGCACAGGTAGAATCACAGAGCTCGTCCTGTGTCACAGGGCCTCGTGTCTCCAACACCTGCCATGCCGCACAGGTGTCAAATGTCCTGGTCTTTGAGGGCTGCGTAATACTCCAGTGGAGGCGCTGCCAAAGACCACATCACGACACGGCGGCAGGGCTGAGTGACTTCCATTCCTGTTCCCAGTCAGGCAGAGGGAGGGAGTGGGGCTCTTAAGCTGAATAGGAGACAACAGAAAAACCCCACGTGGCCAACGCAGGTGACTTTGGGCTGATCTTTAAGGGATATAGCAGCCGGGACTCCTCATTAGCTGACTCCAGTGGTGAGAAATCACCTGTCTTCGGGCAAAACTGCTCTGTCTGGGCTCTGCCTTCCTCCGTACAATTCTGGCTGGATGTGGTGTTCAGCAGGAGGGACTCCATCGTGGTCCAGCCTGGGATGCCAGGCCTCACGCAGGAGCTCAGCCCAAACCATGGCTTCAGCGATTTCATGTGACAGCACCACTCTTTGCGGGCTCCAGGGATGCTTCTGCCTCACACTGGGACCAGAGTGCCGGGAACGTGGGTGTGCAAGCGTCTCTTCCAGCCCCTGTTTCTGATTCTTCTGGAGTGCACCTACTGGCTCACTCAGTATCACTACACTGAATATTCCAGGAGCTAGTGTGGCATGGTGCACACACCTGTAATCCCAGCACTGGGGAGGCAGAGGCAGGAGTATCTCTGGGAGTTCAAGGCTAGACTGAATTACATAGTGAGACCCTGTCTCAAAAAAAAAAAAAAAAACTCCAGGAGCCATGTCTGCCATCCATAATGCTGTGCATTCTACGTCTCTGCCAGCAAAACGCAAGGATTCTGGTTTCTTCGTGTTCTTGCCAACATCTGCTTTTCCCAATTTCTTGAGAACAGCCATGCACAGTGTGAAGCGGCTCTCACTGGGCCCCAACTGCCCCACCCAAGTGTCGCGGAGCATCCTTCCACATGCTGTGCACCACCTGCGTGTCTGTCCATGTCCTCACCTGGGGTTAACGTTCATCTGGGTGAAAATACAGCGTCCTCACAGCCCGGGCCTCAGACACAGAGCTGCCAGTGCCCACCCCACTGTGCGGGGTCCTCCCAGTCCCACATCCCCATGCTCCTGAGCACCTGGTCTTGTGCCTTACTGCTGCACCTGCCCAACACACTCACACCCAGAACCGCCAGTCCCATGCCACGTTTGCACAGATTTCGCAGGCGGTCTCTCAGTGGCCCAGGGCTGCCTCCATGCCCTCACCAGGACATGGATGTTCTCATGTGCTTGTCTCCTGTGTGACCTGATCACCTGCAGGACAGGCGATGCTGGGATCTGGTGTCACCGGGGCATCCCAGGGCCAAGGTCCTGCTGCAGGGTTCTGCACTGAACCAGGGAGCCCTGCCTGGGCTGCGCTCATTGCGAAGCCCCTGGCTCCTGCTCTGTGTGACCCAGCTGTGATCTCTATTTTGGATGTTAAAGCCTTTATTTAAACAAAACCCAATATAAAAGGAATTGGTCTTTGAAAAAGAAGCCAAATCAAACACCCAGCATCTTTCTACCAAGCCAAGGTGAGAACGCCTCTCGGGCAAGGAGACACAGCAGCCCTAGCTTCCACACCCTGAGGAGGGCTGAGGCGGCTCCCGGCCACCAGCAGGGTGAGTGCCATGAAATATTTAAATGAAGGAAAGCGGAGTCTGCCCGGCACAGCGGCTCCCAGACACCAGAGACACGGTCTCGGTCTCGCCCAGATCAGCTCCCCAGCCTCGGCGGCAGGGACAGACCATATGGGAAGTGCAGGCCGCCTCTGCTTCCCCAGCCCCGTGTGCCCTCGGAACCCTTCCAGGGTAATTACCAAGGTCAGGAGGTGCAGAGGCCCCACCAGCCAAAACAATGACGGGAAAGGGGAGGCCACCGCCACTGAGGGCTTCACTCTGGTCTCTGCCAGGCAGGGCAAAGCCACAGGAGGGGCAGCCCAAGTGCCCGGCAGGGGCCCAGGGCAAGCACAGGACAGGGACCTCCTGGGTTCCTGTCTTCAAGGGCTCCCTGCACAAGCACTGCGCCTGCTGTGCACTACAAGACTGCCCATCGCAAGCCCTGATGGCTGGATTGGGGCCCCAGGCCACCCCACTGAAGGCCGCAGCTGAGGATCCCACCAGCACCCTTGCCAGGGAGAGTCCTCTGCACCTCAGCAGGTGTGGTGGCCACTCCAGCCCCATGCCTGGCCCGTCCTGTGGGCATGACCCTTGGGCACATCCAGTGCCCGGGCCATCTCCCCTCGAACTCTGCACCTGGCCTCCAGCCCTGTGCTCACAGGAGGAGCCCCGTGTCCAGCGGGAGGCTAGCACGTGGCGGGCTCCTCCTCCACCTTCTCATGGCACCAACAAGGCAGGTGGCATGGGCCGAATGGAGATGGTGGTCCAGATGTGCGTGCACCACGCACTCATGCAGCCAAACCCCGAGATACCAGGGATGGGGGCCAGGACACCACAGTCACACCCCTTCAGAGTGAGGGGGACCCGCCACTACCAAGAACAGGGACCCTGCTGTGAGCCAGCTAGCCTGACTGTCACGGGGTTGAGGGTGCTGGCCTCGTGGCAAAGACGAGCGTCGTGAGCCGGGGCTGGACTCCACCGTGCAACTGGGAGGACCACAGAGCAGAGGCTCGGGCAGCGGGCAGCAGACCTGCGGCCCTTGAGGACGCGAGCCGGCCCCTCACACACACCACATGGGAAGGCCAGCCCGGGACAGACGCCCCGCCCAGCACTTCTCCTGGCCCAGTGCCCAGGGCAGACCCATGAAATCTTTGTTTGCTTTTTTAAAACTTGGTTTACATTGTCTTAATGGCAGCACCAAATAATAGGTCTTCTGTTCCCACATGGCGGGCACTCCACGAAACCACCTGATTCACTACCCCGGGACTGTCACCCCAGTCTCCACCCCACAGGAACCCAGTCGGCTATTGACAGAGGCCACTGGCCAGCCAGGTGCTGTCACAGCCAGGCCACCGTCCCGCACAGGGTCCTGGCCTTGCAGCTGGGTGTGAGAGGACCTGCCCATGGGGCAGAGAGCGGGTGGGCAGATGGGGAACCCTAGGGTCCCTGTCTCCCCCTGTTATGCTAGGGCGAGGGGCCAAGGAGCCTCAAGGAGGGGCCCTGCAGGGGCCCTGATCTGGCCCTGACCTGCCCAGGTGTTGATGGCAGGTGCCCTGGGCTCCATCTTCCAGCCGAGAGTCCAGGCAGAGCCCAGTGTGTGGGGAGCAGGTGAGCTGGTAGGGTCTGGTCACGAAGTCCTGGCAGGGTTCGGGGTCAGACCCGCCTCGGCGGCACCACCTAGGACGGCAGTATGAGGACCCCAGGAGGGTGCTTCTCTCCATCCCCTCTCAGGAGACCCTCCTGACTGGTCCATACCACCCTCCCAGCCTCCAGGACACCCACAAGCTCCACAGCCCCAGCCCAGGAACCCCCAACTCGCATCCCAAAAACCAAAGAAACTTGTCCCTTGCCAAGCAGGTAGATAGCCACTCCAGTTCCTGCTGCCCGGTCAAGACCAGGAGAACCCCGCACCCTCCCAGCTGGTGAGGGTGGGCACAAGCCTGGAACAGACCCACCGGCTCCACACCGACGGGCTCAGGAGGGGCGACGGGGAGCAGCCTGAGAGTCAGCTGCCACCCCACCCCCGTGCATGTCCACACCCGAGGACAGCTCGGAGCAGGACACATTGACCTGCATATGCCACGTGAGTGCCAGCCGACCAGTCCTAAGGAGTGGACACTTGCAACATACACATCAACCCAGACATACACACACAGACACACGCAGACACACATAGACACACGCAGACACACACAGACATGCACACCATACAGACATACACATACCCCACAGACACAGACCACACAGACACACACAGAGACACACACCCCACAGGCATGCACAGACACACACAAACACAGACACACACCACACAGGTACACGCAGACACACACCACACAGGTACACACACACAGACACACACCACACAGACACGCACAGACACACACCACACAGGTACACACACACAGACACACACCACACAGGCACGCACAGACACACACCACACAGGTACACACACACAGACACACACCACACAGACACACACCACCCAGGTACACAAACACAGACACACACCACACAGACACACACAGGCACACACCACACAGGTACACACAGACATCCCTCAGGCACGCACAGACACACACCACCCAGGTACACACCACCCAGGTACACAAACACAGACACACACCACACAGACACACACCACACAGGTACACGCAGACACACACACCACACAGGTACACACAGACACACACACCACACAGGTACACACAGACACCCCTCAGGCAGGCACCAACACACACAAACACAGACACACACCACACAGGTACACGCAGACACACACACCACACAGGTACACACACACAGACACACACCACACAGACACACACAAACACACACCACACAGACACACACAGACATCCCTCAGGCACGCACAGACACACACCACACAGACACACACCACCCAGGTACACAAACACAGACACACACCACCCAGGTACACGCAGACACACACACCACACAGGTACACACAGACACCCCTCAGGCATGCACAGACACACACCACACAAACACACACCACACAGGTACACACAGACACACACACCCCTCAGGCATGCACAGACACACACCACACAGACACACAAAAAGACACCCCCCCTCAGGCACGCAGACACACACCACCCAGGTACACGCAGACACACACACCACACAGATACACACAGACACACACCACACAGGTACACGCAGACACACACACCCCTTAGGCACGCACAGACACACACAAACACAGACACACACCACACAGATACACACAGACACACACCACACAGGTACACGCAGACACACACACCACACAGGTGTAGAGACACACAAAGACACACCCCACATAGACACACAAAGATACATACACCACACACAAATGTATGCAGACACATACACCCCACACAAACGCACACACATACACACCACACACACCGACACACACAGATATCACACCCAGACACACACACAGATACGTACCACACAAAGATACACACCGCACACAAAGATACACGCCACACAGCTGTACAGAGAAGATACACGCCACACAGCCGTACAGAGAAAGGCCGCTTGGGAAGGACCAGCAGCTGGGGCTCCCCTCCTCCCTGGGTCCCTGCTCCACATACTGCGTGCACACACCCCGAGCCTCGGGGAGGCCTGTGGCCTCGGGCTGCCCCATCCCGCTGGCCAGCCGGGCCAGGCACAGAGAAGGCCGCAAGGGCTCAGTACGGCGGTCGCCCACAGCAGGGACCCTGACAGAGGACCCCAGACACCCAGGCCAAGGGACCCAAGGCTGTGCTGGCAGAGTGGGCTCCCCCAGTGCCCACAGGACACCTGGTCTGTCCACCGGCGTGGCGGACAGCAGCCAGGAGCCACCCTGCCCTCCATCCCCATGGCGCACTGACCTCTCAGAGTCCTGAGAGGGGTGCCGCAGAGCCGCCCCTGACTGGGCTGGGCAGGTCCCTGGGTGACCTGAAAGTGACTTGGCCTGGACAGCCCCTGAGCAGCCAGGGCGCCTGGCCTCAGGAGTGTCACCCAATGAACACCGGGTGGTGTCCCTGCTGGCGCCTGGACGACTCTGCGGGGACACCAGCCACCCCAGGCCGGCCCTCACCTCGCGACCCCGAGGGACCTGCCCGTCCCCAGGGCACCCTCGGGGACCCGGGGGACCCCGGCACCTACCGTAGCGGCTGGGCTCGCGGCAGTAGCGCAGGATGGGCAGCGCGTCCACCCCCGGGTCGGGCGCGGCTGGGAGGTCAGGGCCGGTGCCGGGGTCGGGGTCCCTGGGATCGGGGTCGCTGGGGTCGGGGTCAAGGTCGGGGCTACCGCCATCAGTCCCGGGCCCCGCGTGCCCCGCCCCGCCCGCCGGGGTCACCACAAAGCGTAGGGACATGCTGACGATCAAGGCGCCGCGAAGGCTGCGGGACTCGGATCCCAGGCCGGGGCAGCCAGGACCAGGGGGCGGGGCCAGGGGGCGGGGCCAGGGGGCGGGGCCAGGCGGGGCGGAGCGGGGCCAGGCGGGGCGAGGTCGGGAGGGGTTGGGGCGGGGCCAGGACGGTGGAGGGGGTGGAGGAGAAAAGAGGCAGAGATGGGGCGGGACAGGGTGGGGCGGCTGGAGGGTCTGGGGGCGCGGCGGTGTTGGAGGGGCACAAGGTGCCTAGAGTTGTGGGTACAGGGGTTGTGGGGAGTTGGAAAGTGGGGGGAGTTTGGGCTGGGTGTCTGGCTGGAGGGATCCGTGTGCACCCCGTACTGTGCTGGTGGAGTTGGTCGGGTCGGGACCTGACAGCGCGGGTTCAGGGCAGGGGACAGGTATGCGGCAAACGGGACCTGGCACCACCCTCCCTGGGTCCTGTCCGTGGGAGATGGCACCCTTGGCCCCCTGGCCAGCCCAGTCCTATCAGGGCAGAGCAGGGGGTCACGCTTCTGGCGTGGAGTTGTGCTCCCCCAAAACACACACTCCTGAGCCACAGAGGACATGGTGAGGAGGGACGAGCCGGACCCTCGCCTGGGGAGGGACAGCGGCTGGGGACAGTGAGGATGCCTACCAGGCGCCAGTCCAGAGATACTGAGGCCCAGCTGATGGTGCGGGGTGGACGCCCTGATTGGCCACATCCTTTACCCCCCTTTTCAGCTCTCCTCTCCTGGCTGCTGGGTCAGCCCTAAGGGACGGGTGGCCAACTCCTGGGCCCTGCCTGGGGGTGTGGAGGTGGACTGGTGCCAGAGGCTGTGGGAACAGATGGATGATGATGGAATGGCACTGTCCTCTGCTCCTGTGCTCAGCTGGGGCTGGGCTGCCCACTCTGGTGTTGTGTACATAGCACATCCAGTGTCACCACGCGCTGCCCACCTGTGCTGACCCTGCCAGAGACAGGAGGGCCAGAGTCTCTCTGAGGGGAGGCAGAGGTAAGAACACTGATTGAGGCGAAGAAAGGGGGAAGTTTAAATGAGGTCCTAGGGTCCTTCGAGGTGACATCCAAGGTATGACCTGGAGGAAGTTGTCCACCGCGGCAGCTGCCAGTCATATGCTCACCTCACGGTGTGGGACGGCTGCTCCTGGTCCAGCCATCCCACTACCCTAGCAGCAGAGTGGAAATGGGAAGGCATTTAGCTGCTCCCTCCTAGCACCACTTAGAAGTTGCACGCAGCACCTCTGCTTACTTCACTAGTTATGCAGCACACCTGTGTGTGAAGCCTGGGACCCGTGCCTGGGTGAGGAGCAACCAGAGGCCCCGGACTTTGTTCTGCAGGATACCTCCTCCATTCACTTGACAGACAGGAGACGAGAAGCCAGGGAATAAGTCTTCCCTGTAGTACACCTGCCCACACCTGTGCACATTCGCCCACACCTGCCCAGGCCTGTCCACATCTGTCCATACCTGCCTCGCAGCACACCTGTCCACACCTGCCCAGGCCTCTCCACACCTGCCCACAGCCATCCAGACCTGCCCACACCCATGCAAAGCTGCTCATACCTGCCCATAGCTGTCTATACCTGCCCTGTATCACACTTGTTCACACCCACCCACACCTGTCCACACCTACCCACGCCCTCCCAGGCTCCCCTGGGGGCTGCTCTGGCACATCTCCAAGTAGAAGGTGTCTGCCTGGAGCCCTGCCCCTCCTTCCGCATCCAATTACTTCTAGGTCATTCTCACTGCTCTTTATTCCCAAGATGAACTTTTCAATCTTTCCTTTTTCTTTTTTTTTTTTTTTTTTTGAGACTGGGTTTTGCTATGTAACTCAGGCTGGACTTAACTCACTATGTAGCCCAGGGTGGTCTTGAACTCGCATCAATCCTCCTGCCTCAGCCTCCCAAGTGCTGGGATTACAGGTGTGTGCCACCACGCTCAGCCCCTTTTGAATCATTTTTAAAAGTTTTCCCCCAAATCCGTTTATGTTTTCCTGAAAAGGAATCAGACACACTTGCAAATGTGCTGAGAAACTTCTTACAGTGTCAGATCTTTCCACCCATCAAGTGTATTCGTGTTCATCCACATTTCTGTTACCACAGTAAGGACTTTGAAACAGTGCTCTGGGTGAACAGAACCAAACGTCGCCAGCTTTGTGTTTCCTGTGTAACCCGCCACCAGCAGAATTCCAGATTCCATTACTCCAGTGTTTTCCCAGCCCAGCCCCTTGCATTCTTGCTAGGAAATTTTTTAGCCCACAAAGAATGATAGCTTTGTCCTTTTACCTTGGTTTACCTCTTCTGTTTTCTTTTCGCCCCTCTGTTCTTATTCTGGAATGTTCTAGAAATTCCAGGGTCTTGCTGAATACCGTTCACTAGTGGAGCTACATGTTGTCTCTGGAGGGACGTGTGGATATTCTGGTGTCCACGGGTGGGCACCCCGGCTGGGGCTGCGGCGGCTTGTGCCCTGGTTGGCTGGGGCAGGCTGGGCAGCTTGGCGGAGGGTGTGGCCAGTCCCGCTCGGCTACGCGTGAGCCTCTGTGCTTCTGTGCCTCTGTTCGGAGACAGCCAGCGGGTCACCAGCCCTGCACAGATAGCGGCTTCCTGGCTCCATCTCGCCTGCCCAGTCTGTCCTGTTCCACCACACCTGCTCGCCGCCCACCCTGCCCTCAGCTGGCGCCTGTCCTTGAAATGTGAAAGACTTGGCAGCCACGTGTGGCCCAGCAGCTTGTTCTGCCTCAGACCCCTCTCAGGCTGGGAATGGGCCGGCCCGAAGTGTGGGAAGCCCAGTGGTTCCGATCAGTGTTACACATCTGTGCACAAGAACACGAAAAACATCATGTTTCCTCTTCAGAATGTTAAACACGGAAAATGCGGCTGGTTCCTGCAAGGCCCTGATTTTAAGCAGTAAACAGGGTGAGGATGAGTTCTGGGGGTGCCTGGTGACAGGGAGCTTGGAGGAGGCTTGGGATGCTGGAGACATGGAGGACACGTGTGTCATACGGCATGGGGACGGGACAGAGATGCCAGGACAAGGAGGGGACTGTTGCTGTTTTCCTGTTTTTGTGTATGTCCATCCTTTCTTCCTCTTGCTCTGTGTACCACCTTTGGTTGTACCAGGGGTCATTTGAGACCAGGTCTCGTTAAGTTGCTAAGTCTCTCAGGCTGGCCTTCAACTTTTGATCCGCCCCAGCCTTCCCAGCTGAGATGACAGGTATGCCCCACCGTGTCGGGCTCTTTCTACCATCTTGGTCTGAATACTCACTATCTTTTTCCATTACATCTCAGTAAATAAAGAGAACACTGACATTTATTCATTTTCCTCTGCAAATAGCCTTGGCCTCGATGACACGGCTTCATCCGTCTGTAATTACAATCATTGTCTCCTGGAGCAATGAGCTATTTATAGCCCCTGCCTCTTGTGACTGATTGTTGGATGAGTTCGGCTTCCGCAGCATCCTGGGGCTGGGCCTCCCCCACGTAACCACCCGCCCACATTGGTGCCATCCCACTACAACTGCTGTGACAGCATCTCAGGGACACTGGCTGTCTGCTGCCCAGGGTGGGGCCGGGTGAGCCTTGCAGACTAGAGACGGCTGCACACAGCTCACGCTGTGGTCAGTGTGCTCCTCAGGCACTCGGCTGAGTGGCGTGCCGAGGGCTCGAGTGTGAGTGACACGGGTGGCAGAAGCAGGCGGAGCCTCAATGGCCCTCCTCACCCACCAGCCCAGGGCCCAGGCAGAACCGGCCCTGACACTGCTGTCCCTGGACCTCCCGCTCCAGGGCACTGAAGCTGCCCTTTGGAGAGAACCATGCGATGGGGCAATGCCCAGGGGCCGGCAAGGGTGGCAAGGACCCCCAGGGGAGGCAGCAGACCTTGGGCCTGGGCCCCTCCTGGCACCTGACACAGGCTGGCTGACCTCCTCAGCAGCTCATGTGGGGGCTCCCGAGGGTGAGGATCAGGGAGGACTCCTGCAGGGGGCGCGTAGTGGTTTGTGCCTAGATGTCCCCCCAAAGCCTCACGCAGTCTTAGATGGGCCTTTTTCGGAGGTGGCTGACTCTAGAGCGTGTGATCCATTGGTGGTGCAATGCTGGGATTAACGGTGCGTGACTGCTGGATCAGTCCACTGACTGGATTGGCACCGCCCTAATCCCAGCAGCCTAGATAGAGTATAAAAGGGGCAGAAAGACACTGTTAAGGGTAGGTTGTTGATTTTGCTGTCTTCTGCTGCCATGAACTGCTGCCCCTCTGCCATGTGCCAACCTGCCTTGGAGCCAGCCGATTATGGACTGAAACCTCCACAAACTGTGAGCTAAATAAACCTCTCCTCCCTTTACTTTGTGTGTCAGGTATTTTGTCTCAGCAACGAGAAAAGTAACTAAGGCAGGGCGGGTTCCCCAGAGAGACTTTGGTGGGAACACAGGGCTGGGGGTGCAGACACAGAAAGTGAGACGGGAGACAGAGACGCAGAGGGAGATAGAGACACAGAGGGAGACAGAGAGAGTGAGAGACAGAGACACGGAGAGACAGAGAGAGACACAGGGAGAGTGAGAGACACAGGGAGAGTGAGAGACAGAGACACAGAGGGGACAGAGACACAGGGAGAGTGAGAGACAGAGGCACAGAGGGGACAGAGACACAGGGAGGGTGAGAGACAGAGACACAGAGGGGACAGAGACACAGGGAGAGTGAGAGGCAGAGACACAGAGGGGACAGAGACACAGGGAGAGTGAGAGACAGAGACGCAGAGGGGACAGAGACACAGGGAGAGTGAGAGACTGAGACACAGAGGGGACAGAGACACAGGGAGGGTGAGATACAGAGACACAGAGGGGACAGAGACACAGGGAGAGTGAGAGGCAGAGACACAGAGAGGACAGAGACACAGGGAGAGTGAGAGACAGAGACACAGAGGGGACAGAGACACAGGGAGAGTGAGAGACAGAGACACAGAGGGGACAGAGACACAGGGAGAGTGAGAGACAGAGACGCAGAGGGGACAGAGACACGGAGAGTGAGAGGCAGAGACACAGAGGGGACAGAGACACAGGGAGAGTGAGAGGCAGAGACACAGAGGGGACAGAGACACAGGGAGAGTGAGAGGCAGAGACACAGGGAGAGTGAGAGGCAGAGACACAGAGGGGACAGAGACACAGGGAGAGTGAGAGACAGAGACACAGAGGGGACAGAGACACAGGGAGAGTGAGAGGCAGAGACACAGAGGAGACAGAGACACAGGGAGAGTGAGAGGCAGAGACACAGAGGGGACAGAGACACAGGGAGAGTGAGAGGCAGAGACACAGAGGGGACAGAGACACAGGGAGAGTGAGAGGTAGAGACACAGAGGGGACAGAGACACAGGGAGAGTGAGAGGCAGAGACACAGGGAGAGTGAGAGGCAGAGACACAGAGGGAACAGAGCAGAGAAAGAAGACAGAGGCCAGACAGGCTCAGGACCCTGTGGGGCCTCATGGAGCCCATATCCTGAGTTTGAGGAGTCTGCCTGTGGGCAGTGACATGCTGGTCACCGTGAAAGTCCACCCTGCCCATGTCGTGGGGGTCTCGAGCTCGGGGTCTC
This sequence comes from Erethizon dorsatum, assembly GCA_028451465.1. NCBI lineage: Eukaryota > Metazoa > Chordata > Mammalia > Rodentia > Erethizontidae > Erethizon > Erethizon dorsatum. Next base: position 53,711,089 of record CM051833.1, read on the forward strand.
GCTCCTAGTGGGGTGGGCACCTTTGTGGGTGGCCACCATAGCTCTGCACAACTCCTGCGGCACACTCCATGGCGGGGCTTCGCGTCCATCTGCAACGTGCTGGGTGAGGAGACCTAGCTCCCCAGCTGCCCTAGGTGAAGCCGTTCTACTCACAGCGGGTGTAGACGGGGAAGAAACCACCTGGGCAGGGGCTGCCAAAGAGGAAGCAGGGGACTGTCCCATTGCATGAGCTGTACTCTGGGTCACTGTGGCCGTGTGCCCTGGGCAGGGCCTGCCTGTCTCATGTCCAGGCCTAGGGGCCTGGCCCACAGCGGGGCGGGAGGGGGGGTCCTGCGTGCTCCACGTGTTGGAAGTCCACCTGCCCAAGGCTCAGAGCCAGGGGTGGCAGGGCCTGGCTGGGATCTTATGGGGATATCCAGTGGCCAGCTGGCTCCCTAAAAAGCAGGCATCACCCCTGCAAGACATGCACATCCTGTGGGAGCCACAGTGGAGCATCCCAAGGTGTGGAAGGCAAAATTCCAAATCCCTCCAAGATGAGATGTTACCTCGGTTCTGCAGGATTTGATGTTTTTCTAATTCTGCTTCTGTTCTAGAGAAGGCCTGGCAAGGTGCTAGGGCCTAGCAACACCTGTCACTTGGGTCCCCCACTCAGAATGGACACGTCCTGCCTCACTGGAGACCCTGGGAAGGGGCTGACGGGGCCTTCTCTGCTGCCCCGAGGGTTTGGGGCCTTTCCAGCCCAGATGGCAGTGAGGCGCCTGCAGCTGGGCCACCTCCCCACCCCTCAGGGAAACCAGGCACCTGCCTGCTCTGGGCAGAGCTGGAGGAGGCTCCCGGAGCTGTGGGCTTGGCGGCACCTGGTGGTGCTGGAGGTAGATCTGCAGAGCCAAGGACGATGCAACGCAGTCTTTACCGCCCTGAGGCAGGAGTGCCTGCAGAGCCCCCCAACTCAGCATGTCCAGGCCCCTCCCCCTAGGAGAGCATATTTGGCCTCAGGAAGAATGGGGTGTCCTCTTCACACCAGCCCCAGGCACCTGGAGATCTCCCCATGCTGTGCCCCACCTCGCCTGCCCTGAGGGAGGGAAAGTGTCAGTTGTCACAGAGGTGGCTGCATGACATTTCCTGGAGACGGGTGGGCCCAGGGTCACATATGTGGTGCTAGCAGCAATGTCCTCGCAAAGGGGACACAAGCTCTGGAGGACAGGGGCCGCCCAAGGCTAGCGAGCCTGTGGCTGGCAGTGGGAGGTGGCCCTGCCCTCGCTTGTGATTGTTGAGGTCAGCAGGGATGGCTGGATGGACCCGGTTCCACCTGAGAAGTGCATTCTGGGAATCCAGGTGAGGGTACTCAGGAGCCCCAAGAGAACCCTGTCCTGCATCCTTGGCAGCCCCTGGCCACCCTGTCACCTCCCCCATACCCTCCCACCAGGAGGAGCTGCCCCCTTGATAACAAGGAAACTTGACCACTGACTGTCCCACTCAGCCCCACGCCAGCTCCCTGCAAGGTCAGGTTTCCTGCTGCCTCAGCCTCCTGGGGCTGGAGGGGAGCTCAAGGTGGGCCTGGCCCAGAACCCCTCCCAAAGCCTGGGGACACATGATGTGTAGAGTCTGTGGCACTCAGAGACACACAGGGGAGCACCACCTTTGAGGCCTGTCACCTCCGGGGCCACTGTGACTGGCTGGGGAGCTATCATTCCTGCCGAGCTGGCACGAAGAACCTGTGTGCCCCAATGACCCTACCCTGGGAGGACTCCCCCCGACCTCCCTGAAACAGTACCCGGGCCTTGACTCTGAGCTACATCCCCAGCCTTTTTTAATTTTTATTTTGACACAGGGTCTTTCTAAGGGGCTATGTTGCCCAGGCTGGGCTTGAACTTGAGTTCCTCCTGCCTCAGCCTCCCAAGGTGCTGGAATTATAGGTGTGTGCATTTCTTGCCAGCAGAAGCCCTTGCTGGTCTCCTTCTTTCTGCAGGAGCCAATGGCGTCTCTGTGGGAGGACAGCAGTTGGAGTGGGACCTTCCTTGACCAGGAGACACAGGCTGGCTGGTGACAGGCTCTCGGAGAAGGCCTTGGGTGGACCAGGCACAGCCTCTGCCCCCTCCCTTTGACCCATGCAGCTCTGAGCAAGTGGGGAGCTGAGGCCTGGGGCCTGAGAACCACTCCCAGCCAGGGCCAGGATGGCCGGGGCCTGTGGTCACCAGCCCGCAGCTAAAGCCCGAGAGCAGTGCTGCAGGGCAGGGCACAGAGCAGGGGACAAGAGCAGCACAGCCCTGGCAGTCCTTGTCCCCGGCTGCCCTGTCCCTTCCTTTCCATGATGGACACAAGGCTCTGCCCTCCGGGGACACGGCAGAGCAGCATGTAGAGAGGTGACCCAGGCCCGGATACAGCACTCGGAGTAGGAGGACTGGGGCCCCCCAGAGGCACCAGGGGCTGGTGGAAAAGACTCCACTGAGGCTGCAAAAAGGCAGGCCCTGGGTCACACCCCAGCAGCAGGGGCTCTGGGAGGCAGGAGACTCCAGTGAGGGACAATTCAGAAGTCTATGCTGTCTTTCAGGAGTCAGACTCCCACACGCAGGCAAGACCGTGGGACATAGGCCACTCAGGGACAGCAGGCTCTGCCCAGCTGCAGGTCTGTGGAATGGATACACCCACTCATTAACTCATCCATCCGCCCACGTGCATCCATCCATTATCCCTCCCTCCACCCCACCACCACGCATTCACCTGCCTATCGGTAGTACAGAGATGTGCGCAGAGTAAGACCCCTCACAAGGGTCACAGAGGGGAGCCCCTCAAGGTGGCCCTCCTGAGACAGCCCTGGGGGGAGCTGAGAGGTCACGGGGTGGGGGCGCTGTGGAGGTGTTCAAGTGGGTGACGGGCTCTCGGAGAAGGCCTTGGGTGGACCAGGCACAGCCTCTGCCCACTGCAGACAGCGGCTCCCAGTCTCCTGGCCTTGCCTGCCTGAGCCCGAGCAGCTGCTTCCTGTCCTGCCACGTTCAGGGTGCGTGTCTGCCACAGGCTGCAGATGAGAACAGCTGCCTCAGTCTCCTCGGCCCAGCACTTCCTTGGCCCTGAGAAGGCTGTTCTCCTCCTAGAGCCTTCAGGGGCTCCCTGTCCTGCATCTGGACCCCTTGGCTGTCGGGGCCCCCACCACCGTCACGTGCACCCTGGGTGTAGCCTTCCCTCTGAGAGCAGCGGCGGGGGCCCCAGCACAGCGCGGAGCACCGCGTTCTGATCACTCGAGCCACCGAGGCTCAGGGACAGGGTGGGAGGGAAACGGCTGCTCCCCTCAGTGCCTGGCCGCAGAGCCCTCTGTCTGGAAGCTTTGCCGGGTGAGGGACACTTGGTCACACGTGCATGCTGACTTAAGCTTGAAGAAGCTGCCCACATTTTCCACCATGGAGCGACCACGAGAGCATAAGCTTCACCTCCATTGTCCCCAGACTTCCCAAACCAGCTTTACTTCAGAGCAGTGCAGGCCCCATGTGCCCGCCAGCATGGCCTCGGCCTCCCAAGTCACAGCCCCACCCCCGCGGTGCCTGGTCAGCCGGGGGCCGCACTGGCCGGCCGTCATCGCCGTGCAGCTCGTCACAGCAGGTGCTTCTGGCCAACCTGAGTTCCCACGGCCCTCAGACCCACCTGTCCCTCCTGTCTTCCCAGCCCCAGGTGTCCACCGACCCTGTCGCCATAGCTAGATTCACCTTTTCCAGAAAGTCTCGGAGCCTGACTCGTGGCATGAAGCCCTCCCCACCTTCTTGGGCCTGCGCATTCCCTCCGTGTCTGCTCATAGCTCTGATGGAGGGGAAATTTTTGGTTTTGTTTTTATTTTTTTGAGACAGGGTCTCACTCTGTAGTCCATCCTGGCCTTAACTTACTATGAAGACCAGGCTGTCTTCGAATTCTCGGTGATCCTCCTGCCTCAGCCTCCTGAGTACTGGGATCACAGGTGTGTACCACCACTGCCACTTAGGGGAAATAAATGTAACTCCCAACCTGCTGGATGTCAGACACGCCGAGTTCACGTTCCCCAAAATCATAGAATAGATTCGAAGGAACAATGGAGGTTAAAAGTAGGAAAAACTGAGAGAGAGCGAGAGAGCTTCTGAGAGACAGGAGGGAACCCGAAAGTGGGTTGCCGTGGGCCCCACTCTCCAGAGGAAGTTTTATAGAGCAAAATCACAGGGTGGGTACAATGTGGGACAAAACTATGATCAATAAGATTCCAAGTGCAGCCGCTTAGGTAATGTGATCAGTGGGGAAGCAGGTCACGGAGCAAGTGCACGTGGAGAGAATAAGAACCTTTTTAGCAAGGGATGGATCAGGAGGTCCTGGTTACCAGCTGGGGTGACTGATGCTTATCTAGACTTTATTGGACCAGGTGAGTATAATCTTTAATTTATTGCTTATCCCTCGGGGAGGCGTGTAGGCCTGGTCATTCCGTCTTTGTTTGAGGCCTGGCCTTTGACAGAGGCGCCTCCGGCCACAGCTGTGCTGTGCTCTCACCTCTGCACTGACTCCCCCCAGGGCCTCGCCCTGTCTGACTGCCCAGAGAGTTTCTGCCTAACCTAGCTGTCTATCATAGCTTAGGCTCTGTTATCTGCGGGGATTGTGCTCGTCAGCGGTGACGAGCTCCTGACACCACCCCTTCTGGGAGGACAGGTCCTCTGGGCTCTTGGCACAAAGGTTTCAGTCTGTGGTCATTGTGTGTGGCCTGAGCCAGGCAGCAGGGGCACCAGGCAGGGGCAGAGGGCGCAGCCTGCTCCATGGCGCTGAGAAGCAGAGGCGGGAGTGCCAGGTCCCTGTCCCCTTCCAGGGCACTTCTGGAACACACTTCCTCCTCTGCACCACAGGCTGGACGGACCTCACACGTGGCCTGGAGACAGCTGAGATGCCAAAAGACAGGGCTGGGTGCTGTCTGGCGTCTGGATGGAGCCCTCGCCTCTGCAGGGCATCTTGGCTGCTTCCAGCTTGGGCGCTAATGAGTAAGCACCGTGGGCAGGCATGGGTTCCCAGCTCAGGGAGCGCGATCGCGGGTCGAAAGCAAGCGCGTGCTGGCCGTGTAAGAATCCACCAACCTCCCTTCTGAAGCTCTCTTTGCTGTCCCGCCACTGAGAGCCAGGCCCGAGCCCCGCGGCTCCATCTGTGCCCAGATTCGGACACTCTCTGTGGTGTGTGTCGTTGTTCTACTCTGCATTTCTCTGGGGGCACAGGACATGGCGTGCCTTTCCAGATGTTTATTTGCATATCTATCCTAAGTATGTATCATTTGTGAGGTGCCTATTACCGTCTCTAACCTTTTTATTTTTTATTTTGATACAGAGTCTTGTTCTGTAGCCCAGAGTGGCCTTAAACTTGTAATCCTCCTGCCTCAGCCTCCTGAATGCTGATTGCCTGATTTTTAATCAAATTGTTGGCTTTTCTTTTTTTCTTTTTCTTTTTCTGAGGAACTGCTAAATTGCCCAGGCTGCCCTTGAACTTGCTATTCTCCTGGCTCAGCCTTACAGAGTGCTGGGATTATAGGCGTGTGCCCAGCTTATTTACTTTCTTATGTTTTTAGCTTTAGGAATTGTTTGTGAGATTGGAGAAGAGTCTGTATCAGGCGTGCCTTCCACAGACAGGCTTTGCAGTCTGTGGTCTTCCCAGCCTCTCGACCACGTCTTTCAGAGATTTTAATGACGCCCTCTTTCATGCTTGCTTGGTGCTGTCTGTCACGCCGCCCCCAAGGTCCTCTAGACTTTCTCCTGTGCTCCCGGCCAAGGCTTCCATAGATTTGCACTGTGCTTTAGGTCTGAGGTTCATTTCCAGTCACTCCAGGTGAAGGGTGTTAGGTCTTGCATATCTGTGTGTTCCAGGACTGTTTGAGAAGACTTTCCCTGATTTTCCCATTATTTTGCTTTTCTTACTTTTTAGTTTCTCACATGCATCCAAATCACTTTGAATCCACCTGGAAACAGGGAGGAGTAAAGAAGCCACTCATCCACCCATTCCATATCTACTCAGCCTCCATCCACCCATCCGTCTGCTATCTACTCACCCCCACCCCATCCCCTTCCTTCCATCTACTCATCTATCATTCACCTACCCCATCCATCCACCCATCATCCGTCTGCCCACCCATTCATCTTCCCATCCATCCATCCACTTATCATCAGTCCATCCACCCACCCACCCCTCTGTCTACTCATCCATCACCCACCCATCCATCCACCACCCCCATCCATCCACCCATCATCCATGTACTCATCCATCCATCCACCGATCCACCCATCCACCGTGTATCACCCATCCATTCACCCCATCCACCTGCACCAGCAAACAGAAACACCAAAATGACACCCAGGATTTGGAGGCAGATTTATTTATGTAGACGGGCACTGATCCAGATCACTCCCAAAACATCAGGCCCTGATCTCTGGTGGTCTAGGTCTTTATATGATGCACACAAAGGAGGTACAAAGGTGAGACAGAACAGCCCGGCAGTTCTTCTGATTAGCTAGCAGGGTGAGATCACGGGGTTACAAGGATAGATTAATGATCATAACAATCAGGCATTCTGCATGTTCAGTTTTGCTCTGGTGGTTACAGGGGTCAAGAAAGTAATTACAAAGCCATGAAACAGTTACAGAGCTAGGCAGTTTCACAAGAACAAAGTTTTTAAAAGAACAATTTCTCTTTTACAGTTTTTCCCTTTCACACCCCCCACCCCTCTATCTACTCATCCATTATCCACACATCCATCCATCTACCCATCCCCTACCCCTCTCTCTACTCATCCTCCCATCATCCACCTACCACCCCCATCCACCCAGCTCTTCACGGATCATCTTCCTATCCACTTACCCATCCTGCCCTCCACTCACCCATCTGCCCATCCTCCCACCCTCCCATCCTCTACCCATCCCTCCTCCCCTCCACCCAGGGCCCACCACTTCACTCATGGCATGTGGCAGGCCTCAGGGTCAGCCATCACTGGATACCCCGCCTGGCACCCAGGGCATTCTGCAAATTCTGGGCCCAAGTGGAACTCTTCAGAGGCCATCTAAGGAATAATTTTTTCCTTTAAACTCTGCACTGGGGTGAGGGACCCTGGCAGACGGGAGTGGAACACTGTCTGTGTTACGACTTGCAGGATTGTGCACCAGAGTGCTCCAGCCACACCCACAGGCCAGCCCAGGGGCCGCACACGTGACTCCCCCAGACGGAGGTCACCACAAGCTGAGCCATCGATGACTGGACCATGGCAGGAACATGTAGATGAGAGGTCACAATGACGAGAATGTCACCCAGATGAGGAAAGTGTCACGTCCCTGACAAAGGCGGCATCAGCTGGTAACAGCTCCTCCCAGTTCCTGGAAGGCAGTGGCCTCAGCCAGGACAGGGGCAGGACCTGCGTGTCCATCCATCCGTGCACTGCTGGTCTCAGCCAAAGTGAGGACTTGGGTGGCAGGAACGCCCGTGTCCCTCCCCTCAGTGGCAGGGTCAGGTTGGGAAGTGACTCCTTTCCAGTGGCTCAGGACCAGCCTCGGTGCTGTGCTCCTGGTGGGGAGGCAGGCGGCCCCTGGGCATCCTGGCCCTCACACCTCTCGAGGCCCCACCTCATCTACTCCCAGCTCCTTGGCGGAAGCCCAGGCCACAGGCCACACACCTGAATCCTCAAGTTGCTGATGGAGGACAGTCAGCTAGGTGGGATGGCTCTGCCCTGCCCGACAGCTCATTCTCATGTATGTCAGGCTGGCTGCAGAGAGGCTGGGAGGGGGCTCGAGGATGCGCATCCTCAGGGCAGGGCAGCGCCCCTTCCTGTGTGCACGAGGCCTGAGCGCCTCCCATGCCCCCCACATGTCCCATAGCCATGGAGATGCTGAGGCCCGGATGCTGCCTGGGGAGACACCACCAGGCCTCCTCTGTCCCTTTCAGAGCCCACGGGAACCAGGTCAGGTCCAAAGTGCTGGTCGTGGCCCCTGCACCCCAAGTGTCCTCAGCTGGGACAAAGGACTGTGCCCTGGAGACAGTAGGGACAATCAGAACCCTTGGGAGCCCACGGAGAGAGTGGAAGAGGAGCAGCTGGGTCAGGTACTTCTGTTCCCTGCCAGCTCCAGGTCCCAGCTGCACAGGCCTGAGGGGTGTGAGGAGTGTCCCTGTCCCCATCCCCGTCCCCATGCCTGCTGGGTCCTCCTGTGCCCGCCCATAAGATGGCTGCTGCCACCGGTCCTCCACACTGCTCCTGGGTGATGGGCTGGAGACCCTGGCCACCCTCTGCCATCACAAGCTCCTCACCCAGAACCAGCTGTGGTGAGGCTGGCAGCCTGGGGAAGAAAGCGCCACAGGCCTGGGGGAGTGAGAGTCCCAGGATGGCATCTGTCCCCACTAGGACAGACCTCTGCCACCACAAGATCTGCATTTCCACCCACTGGCACCAGGGGGCCGCAGGCCCTCGGGGATGCTCTGCGGGCCACTCCCTCTGGCCTCTGCCCCTGGGAGGCAGGCAACAGATGAGGAGAGGGCACACATGGGTAGCATTTGTGCCCAGCTCACTTGGAAGAGGCCAGGTGTTTGCTGCCGACCCCCAGCTCTCAGGGAGAGTCCCTGGGGACACCCACGTCCCCTGCTCTGTGCGGAGACCAGCAAGTGCCTTCAGCTGGTCATGCCTCCCTGCTGAGCTCCCCTCAAGCTGCTGACGCCTGGCCACACCATCAGTCCCTGTCCGCAGTGAGCACCTGTCCCCTTCCACACCTGGAAGGGGCCAGCCATGGGCTCACAGCTTTCTGGGGACCATTCTTCCTGCAGCCACACGGACGCCACACAGTGTCTCAGAGCCGCTCACCTCACGTGGTAGTGGCTCAGCACCCCACAGGCCAGCACAGCCCTTCTTAGTTAGAGGAGCAAGGGGGAGTTGCTGGTCTCCACTTCTTCACCTCACCCCAGCATGGGACCGCACGGAGGGGCAGGACGGTGAGTCCATGAGGCTCGGGTCCATCCCCACCCACGGGACTGGTTTGGCAACACCACCTGCAGTGAGTACGAGAGCCCAGGCCAGCTCCATCCCGGAGCTGTTGTCCCAGGGGAGACGTCTACACTGCTCTGGTTGAGTCTCCCTCTGGGGTCTGAGCCTGGAGCCTGGAGGTCACAGAGGTGCTGGGTCTGGGGAGCCACAGGTGGGGACAGGAGGGTTCTGGCGAGTGAGATCAGTACCACAAGCCCTCAGAGAGCACCCACGTGGCCATCCCAACATGGGCCCTTCTCCTGCCAGCCACCACCCTCTGACCTACAGAGCCGCCGGGCTGAGGTTCATCACAGGCCTTTGGGGGCTCCGTTCCCACTCACCAGGGCCAGAGGTTGCTGCCCACCCCTCCACGTTCTATTGCACGGTCACAGTCCCACTCCATCTCTGCCCTCGTTAGTCCCTGCACCACAGCGCCCCAGGTGGAGTTAGGCGAGCCATGTTGGTCAGGACTGCGGGCAGCCTCTGCCAGGCGTCCACCCCACACAGCGTCCAGGTCGTTCACACTGTGTCAGCCCCGACATCTCCCCCGTGGCTGACCTTTGCTGTGGGCTGCGCAGTCGCGTGCTCCAGCTTTGTGTGCTGAGTCCTCGCCCCAGGGAGGCTGAGGGACTCCTTTGGAAATGGACATGAGGTGAGGCGAGGACACAGCCAGGCAGCACCCAGGAAGATGCACTCAGCAGAGGCCATGGGCCAGTGCCTGCAGCCCAGGGACGCAGACACCTGCTCCTGAGCCCTCAGCCGTTGTCTGTCAGGGCAGTCTGGGCCAAGACCCTGTCCGCGGCTTCTTCCCAGAGAGTTCCTGCTCCACGTGGCCCAGCTGCCTGGCAGAGGTCAGGGGTGACCACACTGAAGACAGCAGAGTCGCCTGTGTCACATCTCCACTGGGGAGCAAGTCACAGCCCATCAGGCCAGGGAAGAAGAGGGTCTTGCAGCCAGAACAAGGGCAGGATGGTGGACGGCCATGGGCCAGACAGCCAGGCCGTGGTAGGAAGGACCATGCCACCTCCTTGGGCTGCCCCTGTGCTCTCGCCAGCTGCCATCTCTGGCACCTTGTCCACGCCCAGCCTGGGGGAGGCGGAACCTTCCAAGTACCAAGCAGGAGGGAGGACGGATGGGCCCTTCAAGCCCCAACACCAAAAGGGGCAGAGCACAGGGGGCCTCTCAGCCCAGCCCTGGAAGGAAGCGAAGCCACTGCTGCTCCGGGCCTCACTCCACTCGGTGGCCTGGCCTGCTTGAGGCCTGGGGAGTAGGAGGGGTCACTCCTGCCCTCAGTTCCCACACCCAGGGACCAGCTAGTCCTCGACAGGGAAGCAGACTGAACTCACCCTGCAGAAGCGGGCAGGCTTAGGCACCCACCCTGCACCAGGTGGCCAGGATCTTGGTGTCCCCCTGTTCTGCTCCAGGGTCTCAACTGCAGAACCAGGACTCTCCTGCACCATCCCTGCTGGGACAGGTGTCTCGTGAGGGTGGGCGCTGGGGCCATCATGCCTGGGCCCAGCCGTGTCTTCTCTGCCAGGGACACCAACATGAGTCTGGCATGGTCACAGGTCAAAAGGACTGGACTGCTTACTGGTGCCACTCCAGGCCCCTCTGCACTGCCATCCCTGGGACCACACAAGGACATGTCGCCGTGTCTCCCAAGGCTGCGCTGGCCACATCAGGCATGAGGGCTTCTCTGGCTCCTGCTTCTGCAGACTGGCAAATGTTCAGGGCAGCAGCCAGGCAACCCCCGGCTTTGTGCCTACGCTGGGTCTGGCTGTATTTCCAGTCCTGTTCTCCCCCACAATTCATAATCACACCTGCTGTAAAAGAGCAGCCTTTCCCTTGGTGGCCTCAGGTGACTACGGACAGTCAGACCCAGAAAGGCTCATGCGGCTCTGACCAGACAGACCCACACTTTGTCCCGCTGGCCAGAGGTCCTTGCTCAGTGTCCCCTGCCTTGTGCATGCAGGCCTGGGCTGTCCCCAGGGTCCTGGGGACACAGGAGAGACAGGCGAGGACTATTTTTTCTCTGCAGGTTCCTGCCAGCATCTGCGCAGCAGCAGCAGGTGGAGCTGTCCACCTTTCTCTACAGGCTGCTCCTCAATAGGGGACCCAGCATGTGGCCAGGCCCAGTTGCCTCCCTCCAGGTGGCCTGGGTCTGAGGGCCCAAGTGACCAGCAGGATTCCTGTGACACCCAGAGAGTAGAGAGAGGCTAGGAGAACCTGACTCCAGGTTAGAAACCGAAGGTGCGAGTTATCAAGCCCATATGTCCATCCAGCTGTCCACCTCGACACACAGGGCACATTGCCCAGGGCACAGCAAGACTTCCCTGCACGACCTCGCTCCCCCTCAAGGTTTCCAGGCAGAGCAGGGGTGCCCCGGACTCCCCTTGTTCCTGTGGCGTCTGACCTGATGCTCCCCAAGCCCCAGGCATCCCTCCTCCGGTGTCGCCATATGCCCTCCCCTTTGGAAGACTCTGGGACCTACCTGGAGGGAACCTCGTCTCTCCACATGACCGGGAGCTGGAGCGCTAGACCCCCCAGCATCTCTCTGCCACTTGGGGCTGCTGGCACCACCTGCCCAGGCTTGTCAGCCCCCTGAGCTGTGCACCGTGGGCAGGAGCAGCCCTGGCCACAGGGCTTGGGGTCTGTGTGGGGTCAGGGCTCACCCAGCTGAAGAGGAGTTGGGGAGACAGTGGAGGGCAGACCCCAGGCAGGGCCAGGGGGAGCTGGCCACAGCACAGCTCCCCTGGGAGGGGAGGGGAGGGGAGGGAGAGGAGCTAGACAAGGGAGGAGGGAGAGGGCAAGGAGTGGGGAGGGGGCGCCTGGCCCCTCAGGTGGACCCAAGAGGACAGAGGGAGGCAGGGCTCCTGACCCCAGAGCCGGCACAGTGCTATAGCCAGAGGACAGGCCCCTTGACACCCATGGACTCGGGGTCACCCTGCTGCCCCTCCTCCTCCAGCCAGGTGCCCACCCTGCCAGCCTCGTGACTCGTGCCACTGCCCCGCCCATCCCCACCACACCCCTGCCCTCTGGACCCTGGCCCCAGCCCAGGGCCTCGCCTGCCTGACAGTCCCACCAGGTCCCTCTACATGCCCACTTTCCTCCTCATGGGGGCCACCTGCCACTTCCCTACTGCACAGGCCCAGCTTCCCTGATGCCCCGCAGGGTCTTGGTCCTCCAGTCAGGGCGTCCATGCCCCCCTGAGCCCCAGCCATGCCGAGTCCTCACTTGGCCCTGGGTCCCCTTGTGTCCTCCCAAGCAGCCAGTGGCCTCATCCAGGGACCTGGGGGCTTCTGGCGGGAGGAGGCCTCCTCCGTCCTGAATCCTCTGCCCACCTGGCCAGGGCATTGCCACCTCCCCAGCTGCCATCCCCAGCAGGACACCTACTACCCTGCTTGAGCTCCAACAGGGGCAGTCTTGAGCTCCCTATCCCCTCCTCCGCTCCGGCCTGCTCTCCTCCCACAGATCAGGGCAGGGTGCAGTTTGTCTACACCTGAGGACCCCTGAACCTCACCTGCGGCCCCCCTGAACCTCACCTGAAAGCCCCCCTGAGTCTCACTTGGGGTCCCTCTGAGTCTCACCTGGGCCTCCTGAGTCTTACCTGAGGGACCCCCCTAAACCTCACCCGAGGGACCCCCTGAACCTCCCCCGAGGGATCCCCCGAGTCTCACCTGGAGCCCCCGAACCTGATCTAGGGCCCCCTGAACCTCACCTGGGGCCCCTGAGTCTCACCTGGGGTCCCCTTGAGTCTCACCTGGGCCTCTTGAGTCTCACCTGAGGGACTCGAGTCTCACCTGGGGCCCCCCTGAACCTCACCTGAGGGCCCCCAGCCAGCAGCTCAGAGGGGAGCACCGAGTCTCACTGGGGTGGAGCACGCCTGCATGCCCCTTACCTGCCCGCACTGTCTGTCCTGTTGGGGGTCCCCAGGACACGTGCTGACCATGTGGTCAGGGCCTTGCAGGGTCTCGGGAGAGAAAGTACTAGTGAACTGGGCGGCTCTGGCGCCCAACCAACCACTTCCCAGGTCCGTCCCAGGGCCCGGCTGGCACAGGGGACTGCTCTGAAAGCCTGTTAGGTGACCTGGGTTTTGGTCCTGCCATAAAGATGCCCCGACAGCTTCCTCCAGGCACTGTCACTTCGCAGGACAGTGGGCCCGGTGCAGCCACTTGCGTGCACCGCCTGCTCTTGTAATTACCTGGCTTAGCTTGTAGTTACCCCTCGAGGGGCAGGAGGACAGAGTCTGGGGAGCCCCAGGCGGGGCAGGGCCAGGGCCATCTACACGTGTAGCACCCCAGACCCCACTGGGGCAGGAGGGCTGCCTGGGAAGCAGGGTGGGGGACAAAAAGCGGGAACAGGGAGGCAGCAGGCCCCAGTTGGCCCCTGGTACCTGGGAGCTGCCCCCAAACCCTGCTGTGCCCCTGGGAGACCCTGAGGAAGCAGGGGAGATGGGGGGCAGTAGGGAACAGCCCCCTTGGCCATCTCTGTCAATGCCATGTCCACCTCAGACTCCCAGACTGGGTGACTGCTAATGGGGAGCCCCCTCAACCCAGCACAAAGCCAGGGCTCCCCTCAAAATGGCAGGCAGGCGAGCAGGGTGGGCAGGCTGGGTGGGGTCGGTGTGGTCTTTGGGGCCTCAGGAAATGTTGGCACACTGTGAAGGTAACTGGCGATTTGAGGGTGGGGGAGAGAGGGGCAAAGGCACTGCGACTTCTCGGAGACCCTGGGGAGGGGCAGGAAGAGACCTGAGGGCCTGGATGGGCAGGAATGGTGGGGGCGGGGCCCAGGTGGGGTCCAGGAGGTCCTGGACAGGGCCCACAGGATGTGGCACAGATGCGCGGTGGCGGGAGCCCAGGCCCCGACTCCTCACCTGCTTCTCTCGTGGACACTCATGGGCCGGGCCCAAGCTTCCTGGAAAAGTACTGGCCAGGGAGTCCGCGGAGAAGAGGCAGATGAGGTTGATGGTTAATCCATCCCGGGCGGGTCGCCTGCAGATGCTTCACAGGGCTCCCAGCACCGGAGCAGCGGCCTAGCAGAGGGAGGGTGAGGGGGGCGTGCCACGACCTTGAAGCCAGTGCTGTGACCCTGGACACCTCCACCCTGTGCACAGGCTTGGCGCCCCAGGAGTGTGGGAATCCCAGCACCCCAGGGCTCAGTACCCTGCACAGCTGGGGTCAGGTGGGCAGATGGGGGGACCCTGGCCCACACGGGGAGGAGACAATCCAGGACTGCACAGTGTGGCGACAGTGGTTCCTGACAATGCCCGGGCAGGGAAATCCTCCACCCTCCATGGCGCCATCCCCAAAGGCTGCTTCACACTTTGACCACAGAGCCACTTTGAGGAGCCTGTCCCAGGTGCAGAGACAGGGACAGATGTCTGAACAAGGAGTTTAGCAAGAGATGCTGACACTAGCTAAGAACTAGAGCAATGTCCCTGTCCACCGCAGAGGACTCGGCTGGAGCTCCATGCACGTGGACAGGCTGTGCGTGACGCAGTCCTCCCAAGGCTGTTTCCCAGCATGGGAGGAAAAGCAAAGCGCAGTGAGAGCGAACACGTGTGTGTACATCCGAATGGACGCACAATATGTGCACGCATAGAAGCGGATGTTTCAGAAGAAAATGCTAAACTGATTGCTCAGAATCATCTATAGATGGTGAAATTACGAACCTGTCTTTACTCATATCTGCATTTTCCAAATGTTGCAAAAATCATGAAAGTTATAAGAATGTTACTTGCAGTATCTTTTTAAATTTTATTTTATTTTTTGAGATGCAGTCTGGCTACGTTGGCCACTTCCGCAGGTTGATCTCGAGCTGCCAGGCTCGAATGGTGCTCCCACCTCGGGCTCCCATGGAACTCCCTGTTGCTATTTCTCTGAAAAACAGCTGCTTCGCCCTCCACCTAACCCAGGAGATTGTCCCCGTTCCCTCTCCCAACCACAAAGTGAAGTGGAGGCGTGGGCGAGACAGAGCCGGGGTCCAGGTCGCCCTGGCTGCACCGTCCAGCACGGCCGAGTTGGGAGGAGCACAGTCCACGTATCTGCCTGTGCACGTGGGGACCCTGGCTCCGCTGCCGTCTCAGCGTCTTGTCCCGTATCCCTGGACTGGTTCCTCAGAGCCCTGGCCAGTGACTGGCTGTCCCGATGCCCACAGTCACATAGGCAGGAGTGCAGTTCCACGGGGAGGGGGACAGCTCCATGGGGCGGCATCCTGGTGACCACAGCATGGGGCTGGGGCCCTCTGGGGGAGATGCCCCTCGGCCCTGGCTGCCACCACCGTGCCGCCTGTCCTCCACCTGCACCTGTCCTTGGCCCCATCTCCATCTCTCCTCCCAGAGACGGGGCCCTGGGGAGATCAAGGCAATGGACACAAACAAATGGCTGGAGCCCATTGGGAGGAGCAAGGCTAATCCGTGGGCTTAACTCGGGCCCAGAGTCAACAGCGCAGGCGGGGGAGGTGGGGGCATCCGGCCTCTCGTGACTTCCAAGACTGCTGCTGCCCAGCAACTCGGAGTGCAAACACCACTCCCCTTTGGAACGACTGCCCACTCGAGACAAAGGTTAACAATCTCCGGTCATGGGGCCCACCGATGGCCCTGCTCTGAGCTGCGTGCACCCCAAGCACTGTGACAGCACCCTGCAGAGCCATTAAGCTGATGGCCTCCCTGGCCAGCAGGATGTCACTGCCCAGTCCCGCAGCTCCTGGCTCTCCTGAGCTCACCATGTGGAGAGCAGCTTCCTGGGGTCATCCACCTTCCTGCTCTGGTCACTGCATCCCCAGCTGTCCTCCCCACCCACTGTCTAGGGACATAGAAGCCGCGGTGCCATTGCGGGAATCTAAACATCACTTTCTGTTACCCCTCCATGGCCCCCTTGGCCCTGGCCACAGCTAACCCCACAGCTGAAGGTTTTCAGGGAGCGAGAGGGCAGAAGCCTGAGTGCTGGGCACAGGGGTGGGTCCCGTCCCCCCAGGACCCATGTGGCCAGTGGTGGTGACCATAGGGCACACCTTGGTGGATGTGGTGGACAGAGAATAGGGGACGCCAGCCCCAGCCTGGTTTCCTCTGTGCTCGTCTTACCTACACTCCAGCAGTGACACACAGGGACTTGCGAGGAGAGGGGCTCTCAGGGCCCCACAGGGCCGTGGCTGTCCTCATGCGGTGATGGGTGTCGCAGGTGTCCCTGAAGGCCAGGGGGTCTGTGTGGGTCCCTCAGCAAGGACTGGACATGGGCCCCTCCAGGCCACAGGGTCCCAACTATGACTCAGGCTAGACGACAGCCTGAGGGGACGTGTGGGGTGTACAGGTAGTATCCATCTGGTCATCAACGTGCCACCACAGCCATCCCCAACCGCAGCCTCAGAGGGGACAGGTGCACTTTCACCTGCTTTGGTGGCAGGCTGTGGGCAGAAATGACCCGTTCCAGGGCCCCAGTCATGGATGCTGAGGGGGACGTGGCAGTGCCCCTCTCCTGGGGTCACCCCAGACCAAAGGCGCCGTGAGAGCAAGCCGCAGACCCTGTGGTCCTTGCAGCTGGGGTGTTTCCCCTTCATGTGCATGCAGTAAGCTCAGGTGCGTCTGAACCACATTTCCCCAAAGCAGGAAGTAGAGAGGGCTGGGTGGGGTGGGGCTCAGTGGTGAGTGCTCCCCAGCATGAGAGAGAGGCTCTGGGTTTGAATTTGTGATCCTCCTGTCTCAGCCTTCCAGAGTGCTGGGATTATAAACGTGTGCCACTGTGTCCAGCTATAACTCAACTTTATAGAGCAACTTGTTGACATGTATCTGCTCTACAGAGAGGCTGGGATCCCACAACCCCTAGAGGCACAGCCCGATGATGGGCCCCCCCTTGTGATAGTTGATACATTGTGTCAACTTGAGAAGTTTAGCAGTTTAACTCAGCAGGGGGCCAGGGTGTCACTTTGTGAACATCCCAAGCCTGTGCAAGAGGAGGGCAGGGAGATGGGGTGAGTGCTACACCCACCCCAGGGCCAGCAGCCTGCTTACAATATAAGGGAGGAGAAGAGACTTGCTCCCTGCCTTTGCTCTTGTTGCTTTGCTGTCTTCTGCCGCCTTGAACTATTGCCCCTCTGCCATGCCACCCTGCCTTGGAGCCGGCTGATGTAACCTCCACAAACTGTGAGCTAAACCTTTCCTTCCTTAATTTTGGGTGTCGGGTATTTGGTCTCAGCAACGAGAAAAGTAACCAAGACACCCCTCCAACAGAGACCTCCAGGAATGACATCTTCACCGCCTGGGCTCTGGGGTGTCAGACCCAGCTGCAGGAGGCCAAGGCAAACATGCACACCCGGCACCAAGAAACCAGGCAAGCAGGGAAGCGAGGCGCTGCTCTGCTCCGGAGCCTCCTGCACAGGCGACAGCGAGGCCAGTGTCCACACCACACGTCAGAAAGGTCATTCACGAGGAAAATTTAATAGAAGTTGTATTTAAAAACAAATACAGGGCCGGTGAGATGGCTCAGCAGCTTAAGCGCCTGCCTGGCAAGCGCGAGGGCCCGAGTTCGACTCCCGGATCCCACATACAAAAAAGGGGCCGGTGATATCGCTCAGCGGCACGGGCGCCTGCTGGCGCACGAGGTCCTGAGGTCGACCGCCTGGTACCCACAAAAAAAAAAAAAAAAAAAAAAAAAAAAACAAATACAGTGCTCGCTTCGGCAGCACATATACTAAAATTGAAACGATACAGAGAAGATTAGCATGGCCCCTGCAGGAGGATGACACCAAATTTGTGAAGAGTTCCATATTTTTAGAGATAACAATATGCAATGTATTAACCATTGTTACCCCCCTATTATGTTTGTGAAATTTTGTTCTATTTTTTTCTCTTAAAAAAAAAATAAATAAAAAAAATAAAATAAAATAAAAATAAAAAACATATACATCCCCTGGCATGGTGGCACATGCCTGTAATCTCAGCACTCAGGAGGCTGAGGCAGGAGGATTGCTGCAAGTTCGAGGCCAGCCTGGCCTACATAGTGAGACCCTGTCTCAAAACAAACAAACAAACAAACAAACAAAACAAATACATCAGTATTAAAATTCAAGCAATTTTATAAAATAATGAAAGGAAAATTTCCAAGATACAATGCTAAGTAAAAACCATGTGCAGAGCTGAGCATGGGGGCCGTGTACCTGTAATCACAGCACTCGGGGAGGATGAGGCAGGAGGATCGCATGTTCAAGCCCAGCCTGGGCAACTTAGCAAGACCCCATTTCTAAACAAAATTTTAAAAAAGGCTGGGGATGTAGCTCAGTGTGAGGGTGCTGTGTTCAATCCCCATGACCGGAAAAAAAAAGCACATACATTGGAATTTGGAGGCAGAGAGCAAATCAGGGAGCAGGGAGGGACTCACACACGTCCATCAGCCGAGGGGCAAACGGTGCCTCCCCTGGAAGCCGGGCCTCCCTTCCATGGAGCAGGCATTGCCTTCCTCAGTCCAGTGTGACCCCGGCAGGGACGGGGTCCTCAGCCGAGGGGTAGACAATGCGGGGACACAGGAGAAGAGGCCCTGTGCGTCCACCAAGCCACCCATAGTCACCCCAAATGTCCATCCCGCTGGTGGTGCCCAGTGGCCTGCACGGGCTGTCACCCTTGGAGTTGGGGGGGGGACAGTATTTTCAGAGGCTTTAGTCTTTCTGATTATTTTCAAATACAATTCTAGCTAATGCAAAGGCTCACGGAGTTCGTGCACCAGCTGGTCTGGCCCAGCTCTCAGAAGGGAGCCAGTCATCGGGAAGGCCGTGGGTGGCCACTGCCCCACCGTCCCTGCTGAACTGGCCAGGCTGTCATGAAGGGAGGTGGGGATGGAGACCCAGGTGCCCTGGCCAGGCCGTGAGCTCACCCTAAGGAGGCCAGCCACCTTGGCTGCTCTAGGGGACAAACCACGGAGGAGACGGTGTGGGAGGGCAGGTGGGAGCCCTGGTGTTGGTTGGGACGCAGACGCTGTGCCAGGGCTGCCCGGAGGGTCTGTGCTGAGGTCGCAGCTCGAACGGGGGCATCGGGCAGGTCACGCCAGGGCAGGTGGCACCCTGCTGAGCACCAGAGAGTCCCCTGGGTGCCCGTCCTCACAGGTGGCTGCCAGCAGACCACCAGGGTGCTAGGGGACATGTGAGGCCCTGAGGAGTCGCAGAGGCCCAGACACCCAGCCATGAGCACAGGGGGAGGGACATCCGCGGTGGGGACGCCCAGGTGGGGACGCCAGGCCTGCAGGGGCCCAGCCTGCCCCTCCCACCGGCACCAGCCTCTGCCAGGCCATCTCCGGTCTTTTCAGGAAACGACAGGGTGCAGGGCACTGCGGATTTAGAGGGATTTATGTACAGGATGTGGGCTTCAGTGCATCAGGGCGCCGCTGCTCGGGGGTCTGGACCAGCCCAGCCGCCCTCCCCGCTGTCCAGGCAGAAGGTTCTAGAAGGTCTGGGGTCCAGGGAGAGCCCCAGGGCGCCAGGCAGGGACACTGCCTCTGCCAGGCCTCACCCTGCCCATGGCCCTCAGTCCAGGACACAGCCCTGCCGTCCACACCGTCCTTCCCGCCCCGGGCACTGGCCCCACCACAGCCTGGGGGTCTGTCCCGGGCTCTGTCTCTGTCCCTGCCTGTGTCTCGTCTCTGTATCTCCCTGTCTCTTTCATCTCTATTTCTGTCTGTCTCTGTGTGTCTCCGTCTGTCTCTGTGTCTCTGTCTCTCTGTGTCTCTGTCTCTGTGTCTCTTCTCTGTGTGTCTCTGTCTCTCTGTCTCTGTCTTTGTCTCTGTCTCTCTGTGTCTTTGTCTCTCTGTCGCTGTGTCTTTGTCTCTGTCTGTGTCTCTCTGTGTGTCTTTGTCTGTCTGTCTCTTTGTGTGTCTTTGTCTCTCTGTGTGTCTTTGTCTCTCTGTGTGTCTTTGTCTGTCTGTCTGTCTCTCTCTGTGTGTCTTTGTCTCTCTGTCTCTGTGTCTTTGTCTCTGTCTCTCTGTCTCTGTGTCTTTGTCTCTGTCTCTCTGTCTTTGTCTCTCTGTCGCTGTGTCTTTGTCTCTGTCTGTGTCTCTCTGTGTGTCTTTGTCTCTCTGTGTGTCTTTGTCTCTCTGTGTGTCTTTGTCTGTCTGTGTCTGTCTCTCTCTCTCTGTGTCTTTGTCTCTCTGTCTCTGCAGCAGTCTCCGGAGGCCCCACCCCCACCCCATCCTCTCAAGCCAGTTGATCCCAATGGCTTGACCTCTTTCTGTGGCCTCCGCCCTTTCCGAGCTCCCAGTGGGCAGGGGCGAAGGTCAAGGCCTGGACCTGCCCGCCTTGAGCAGCAACCCCTTCCCTTTCCCCTTCCCTTCCTCGCAGTGGGGGACGGCCCCGCCTGGCCATTGTCATGCAGCACGTCAGGAAACTGTCCCCAGGCAGTGCTGTGCGTTCCGGGAAGGGGCAGGGACACCTGGGGGTGGGCCTTGGCGCGTTGCTCACCTGGGAAGGGGACTCCCAAGGGGGTGGTAGGGAGGCCTGGGGAGCCGCCCTGAACCCCACTCTGCCTCCATCTTGGCTTAGACATAACCCTGGGGTGGGGTCCCCTCCTTGGCCTCTCGCTGGAAGGCTGGGTGGGGTGTTGTCCTTCAGCGTCTCCAGTGCCTAGCACTCAGCCCAGAGGACTCTGCCGCCTGACCCCTCCTGGGCCTGGGCCCCATCCCCACTAGTCAGGATTTGAAGCCAGACAGGCAAGCACTTCTCCCACCAGCACAGCCCTTCGTGGCCCCTGCTGGGCTGGGGCTGGGGAACTCATCTGCCGCCTGTGCTGGGGGGCTGGGATGGGACCCCCAGAGCGGGGTGTGTAGCCAGACTCCAGGGCCAAGAGACGGGAGGCTGGGGTTCCTGGGGCCAGGCGGGGTCCCTCCTGGGGTGGCAGCTGGGTGTCTGCACCCGGGGAGGGACCTGGCGGGGTGGGGTGGGGGCGGCTCCGACCCAGCCCGGCCTCACAGATAAGGCATTAACAGCGCAGGACGCACCCGCAGATTTGCTGACGCCTCCTTTTGCCCAGATGCCTGGGGCGAGGTGCCAAAGGTTCTCTATAAAGCACCCGGGCTCCTGGCCCCGCCAGTCACCCACTCCTGCTCTGCCCGACACGGCAGCCCTGCTCACCAGTGACCACCATGGTGCGGCTTGTGCTGCCCAACCCTGGCCTGGAGGACAGGATCCCATCCCTGGATGCGCTGGACACTATCGAGCAGAAAGAGGCCAGCTCACGGCCTCAGTGGGACAACAAGGCCCAGTACATGCTGACCTGCGTGGGCTTCTGCGTGGGGCTGGGCAACGTATGGCGCTTCCCCTACCTGTGCCAGAGCCACGGAGGAGGTAGGCTGCGCCCGGGCTACTGCAGGGGAGGGCGGCCAGTGAGGACGGCACAGCCTGGGGCTGCAGGTGGGGTCCCACACACCCCAGAAACCCCAAGGACACAGGTGGGGCCCCACACACCCTTGGCACTTGGAGGTCACAGGCAGAGGTCTCACAAACCCTCAGCACCCCGAGGTCACAGATGGGGCACCCATGCATCTTCAGCACTCCGAGGTCACAGGTGGGGTCCCCTTGTACTCTCACTCCCAAGGTCACAGGAAAGAGTCCCACTCTTTTCCTATGCACCCTGAGGTCACACGCCATCCCACAAACCCTTAACACTCTGAGATCACAGCAGGGTCACCACATATTCAGCGTTAGAGCTGGGGTCCCCATGCACCTCAGCACCCCATTTACAGAGAGATGAGGGAGAGGTGAGAAGCTGGGCCGAGTCCGAGCCTGACAGTGAGCAGAAGCGGGAATGAGGCTGGACGGGGCCACCTCAGTGTGGTGCAGGCAGCCAGGGAAGGGGAGCAGCGCTGTCACTGTCACTGGCGGGCCTTAGCCCACGCGGCTGCCGTGGGCCTAGGGACAGCTTCCCTGCCTCAGCCGCCACCTCCCCCAGCTGCAAAGCCCCCGCCCTGTGTGGGTCTGCACCTCCCCAGTGGTCCTGGCTATGTACCCAGGAGGCCCGGTGGGCGCAGTTGTGGTTACAGGCATGGCCCCTCCAGGTGGCCTTGAACCTCGGCACTGCTGTACCCAGGACGGGGTGTGCGGGTGGCCTGGGGTGGGAAACTCCACGCCACTCTGACCCGGGGCCCAGGCTGGGTTCAGTGCCAGGCTCTAGGGGCGGGGAGCTGGGCAGGCCTGTGCTGGCCTGGAACCCGTTCGGCAGGTGCCAGTGTACCTCTGGGGAGGGTGCCACAGACACTTTCCAGAGGAGTCCAGATGAGGATGTGTGGCCACGCCCGCGGCCTTGGGATGTGAAGGTCCCCGAGAGACGCCAGTGCGCCTGTGGCTCTGCCTGAGAGCTGTATGCCAGGCGGCCACCTCCGTCCCCGGTCCAGGGCCTCAGGCCCCCGCAGAACTAGGCTGGGCTTCAGGATCTCCTGCTCCGAGCCCCTCCCCTGCCCACCTGCCTACTGGGGTCCACACCACGAGCAGAAGACAGGACGGGGGGGGCTGGACAGCAGGGATCCCCAGAGTCAAGGACCAGGATGCAGGCGTGGCTCAGACACCTGTCTGCCAGGGGAGCAGGGAAGGCTGAGCCACCCCACAAGCAGTTACTTCAGTCTCTCCCATCTGGGCTTGGGGGAGACCTGGTGGGGACCCCAACCTCACAGGTAGTGCTCCACGGCACAAAGCTGGACACCGTGGCACTTTAGAGCCTGGTGGACCTCTGAGGACACAGTGCAGTGTGCTGCTGTCCAGTGGGTGGCGCTGAGGACTGGTGCTCGGACCCTCAAAGGACAGCAGGGTTGGGGCCTAGAGGGGGCCAGTGAGGGCAGAGCAGGGTCCTGGGAAGCCCAGGGCCCATGGCGGCCCCACTGCCGATTGTACACTCACAGGCTGCTCACCGCAGACCCTGGACTGGCCACCCTGCCCCCTGAGGCGACCACCAGGTCACCTCCTGGGCTCTGGGGCCACTCCTCCCCTGCCAACGTCACTGAGCAATGGCAACGCACTGGGGGCTGGCCGTCCCTGTTGAACACTGGGTGCTTACCGGTCACCCTGCATGCAGCTGACCGTGCCCTCAGACAGATGACAACCTGAAGGGAGGAAGGCAGGAGATTTCAGCTGGGGGGTGGGGGGTGACAGCAGGACCCGAGCTGCTCTCCCCAAAAGTTCCCTCAAGGTCACACAGTGGGTCCCGAAGAGTTTAATCCAAGCTGCAACTCTTCATGGCTAGCATGGGCCAGCAGAGAAGGACTGCAGTGGCCCTGGGACTTCAGAGAAGCAGTCTTTTTAAGGATCTGAGGGACACAGGTCCCTTCCACAGGCTCCTGGGGGATTTGAGGCTATGGCAGGCATTGACATAGAACGGTGGGGCTGGCGGGGGATGAGGGAGCAGAGGCCTGGCTGGGAGGGGTGCAGACCCAGGGGGCTACCTCTTCTGAAGACCATGCAGCACCTGGCAGCTGTTCCAGTCTCTCCTCAGCCCTGCAGGCTGCTGTAAGCCTCCTCTTTCTCTGTCTCCTCCTCCGTGTCCTACCTGCTCCTCCACCCCCCTCCTGCTTTTCCTGCCTTTCCTCTTGGTTTCGAAACTTCTCCGACAGACAGAACCGCATTTCCGAGCTGAGCTCATCTCCCTGCCCACCGCTCTGCCTGCTTGTCCATCTTCTGTGTGAGCAGATGCCTGCGACTCCGGGCAGTGCAGGTGGCCCGGCTCAGGGACCTTTGCCCACGCAGGCTCCACCCAAGGCCCCTCCTCCTGCCCCTTCACCCAGGAAAGCAGCCCCACTGTGTGCCTGGCTTTGCCCATCAGCTGGTGCTCCAGAGGTTCTGGGCGCGGCTGTTCCTGGGGATGGCAGGGGCTCCCAGTGGACAGGGTCCCCGGGTGGAGCCGTGGTGTCCAGGGGAGTGAAATCTTAGGCTGCACACCCCTGTCTCAGGCACCTCAAGGCATCAGCCCCAAGCTCTGTCCTGACAGAGCACTGTGACCTTTGGCAGGTCTGCCGGGAGTCCTAAGGACAATCACTCTTCACTCCGGGGCGGATTTAAAGGCCACAGCCCACCTCGGGCAGAGTGGCCCTGTCCCGTCCCTGCTGCAGGGCAGGGTCATGATCCTGCCTGCCTTGTCCCTACCCCAAGTGCCCTGAATGCCCAAGATGTTTCTCCCATGTCCTCACATCTCCAGGTTGTTTCCTGACATTCCAACATGAGCCCCCACCACGGTGCACAGTGTTCCTAGAGGGGAGAGTGACAGTGGCTGGGGCCACACGGGAGACGCTTGATGCCCTCTTTCTCCTCAACTACTGTGCAGTGGGAAAAGATACACGACAAAGTTTCCTCTGCTGGTCATTTACGTGTCCCATTCAGTGGCACTAAGCGCATTCAAAAGGCTGCACAGCCTTCACCACGTCCACCTCTGGAACTTTCTCATTTCCCTGATCCAAGCTCCGTCCCATACCCACCCTGCAGTCCCCTTCCACTTCCGTCTGGGCATGGGACGGCCCAAGGGAGTCAGCGTCTGTCCCAGTGACCGGCTCATCCCACGGAGCACAACATCCTCTGCTTCGCCGTGATGGCTCCGTGTCAGGACTCCTTCCTTCCTAGCCAAGTGATACCCACCGTGCAGATGGGCAGTTTGTCCTGTGTCGCCCACAGTGGACGTGTGGGGTCTTCCACCTCCTGAGTCCTGCAAAAGTGCTGCTATGCACGGGGTGTGTGCAAGAGTCTCTCTGAGATCCCACTTCTGTTCTTCAGTATTCCTAGAAGTGGAGGTGCTGGGTCCCACAATAACACCTGTTTGGGTTTTTGATGAAGGACCACCCTGTTTTTGACAGCAGCCGCCCCCATTCACATTACCACTGACAGTGCACCGTGTTTTGATTCTGCTTATTTCCTTTTTCCTTCCTTTTTCTTTTTTCAGTACTGGAGACTAAACCCAGGAATTGCAGGCTGAGCTACACCCCCAGCCTTTTCTATTTTTGAGATAGGGTCTCGCTATGTTACCTACATTGCCCTTGAATTTGCAGTCCTCCTGCCTCAGCCTCCAGAGCAGCTGGGATAACAGACATGCACCACCGTGCCCCACTCTGGGATAGGAGCATCCTAACGGGGTGATGTCCCACTGCAGTTCTGGACCGCATTTTCCTACCTGTGAGGAAGGCCACGCGGCCTTCGATGCATCTCTGGCCATCATGTCTTCCTTGGAGAAATGGTTGTGCATGTCCCATGCAGTGTTTAATTGTGTTTTAGTTGCTGTTGAGTTTTAGGCATGTTCTGGACACAAATCTCTTGCCAGAAACATAACTAGCAAGTATTTTCTCACCCCTCCACAAGTTGTCTTTGTATTCTGTCCCCACTGTTTTGGATACACGACTTTTTTTGGTTTTTTGAGACAGGGTCTCACTATGCAGTTCAGGCTGGCCTTGAACTCACAGCGATCCTCCTGCCTCAGTCTTCCAGCCTCCTGAGTGCCAGGATTACAGGCGTGCACCACTATGCCCGGCTAGGATACACGGCATTTAAAAACCTCCATTAACGCAGCTCTTGCGGGAAGGAAGGGAACACAGTCATTGTGGACTGACCTGACCAAAGGCATGCGAAGGGCGGCTTCACAGCAGCTGCGGGACAGGGGTTCGCACAGGTGACAAGATGCGAGTGATCCAGTGCTCAGCGGTCATTCTCGTGCTTGTTACCGTTTAGAGGACACAGGTGATGTCACAAAAGCAGCTGCCACCTGATACTGCCTCCCAGTGGCCCAGCGTCACCAGCGAGCAACCCTGTCTCACATGACTCCAATATCCAGGAGGGTGGTGACACGGCCCGTGAGTGTCACAGGTGGGGTGGAAGCCAGCACCCCTCGCCGGCCAGCACAGTAGCCCCTCAACTTCGGGGCTCCCAGCTGGCCGGGGTCTGGGTGACTCCCCACCTGGGAGGCCCGACCACGGTCCTGTGCTGTCCCCTGCACAGCCTTGCTCTGGCTCGGTGGTGACATTGTCCGAGTACATAGGTACCATGCACCCTGACACAGCAGCACCAGGTCCCTGGTGGCCACCTGGATGCGCACACCGCTCCAGCCCCACGTGGAGCCGAAGCTCTGCTCGCCGGAGTCGTGGGCCATGGCAGTCCTCGGCGCGGGCCTCTCCAGCAGCCTGTCCCCTGGTAGCCTCCAGCTCTGTGTGTGACGTGTGCACCGGCTTCTCCCTGCAGGGGCCTTCATGATCCCCTTCCTCATCCTGCTGGTCCTGGAGGGCATTCCCTTGCTGCACCTGGAGTTCGCCATTGGCCAGCGGCTGCGGAAGGGAAGTGTGGGCGTGTGGAGTTCCATCCACCCCGCTCTGAAGGGCATAGGTATGTGCCCAGGCCTCTGGCCTCTGGATGCTCCTAGGCAGGAGGACCCAGGCTGGCCCCTCCGGAGGCCTCAGAGTCCTTACAGCCCACATCTGTGGGCTGTCCTGGTCACCAGGACCCAGCCAGGGCATCAGTGGCACTGATTCCCCACAGCCTGGCAGGGCAGGAGGGTAGCCCCCTGGAGAGGAGCAGAGGGACGGACCTACAGCTCACAGCAGGCTCCGCAAGGCCCCAGGGCCAGAAGGAGGCGCTGGCTGCCCACCCACTCTCGGCCTCCTGTCCACCGCACACCAGCTCCAGGCCCCAGGGCTGGTCATTCACTCACTGGCTCCGACCTAGGCGGCGCCTGTGGCCTCACCAAGGGACACTGTGGCTCACTGAGGCCCCAAAACACAGGCAAGCAGAAAAGAGCAGGAGCTGGGGCAAAGGGCAGGGTCCAGGGCCAGGAGTCCAATGCAGGGCCCGCCCTATCCACACCCACACTGCGGCAGGCCCGAGGCTCACAGCCTCCACTCCCTGTCCCCCTCTGCCCCTCTCTGCCCCTCTCTCCCACACCTCCCTTCCTCTCCTCCCTTTCTCCTCTCCTTCCCTCTTTCCCTCTCTCCTTCTCCTCCTATCTCCATCTCTCCCAAATCTCACACTCCCACAATCACACACACATACATTTGTTTTTGTTTTTGTTTTTTCCTGTGGGTATCGGGAGTCAAACTCAGGACCTTGCGCTTGCCAGGCAGGCGCTTATGCCGCTGAGCCATCTCACTGGCCCATACATTTGGTTTTGAGTTTCACATTTCTGAAGACCAGGTGCCTGGACCACCTTCACAGTTCCGCCAGCTGTCCCTGAATGTGGAGACCACTCACTGCCCACTGTGCTCCCTGCCACTGTCTCCAGCACCCAGCAAAGACAAGGCTTTCCCTGCCTTGTCTTGGGGCCGGCCTGCTGGGCAGCACCATGCCCACTCCTCCAAAGCCTCTGCGAGGGCCTGCAGCCACCACCTGGACACACCATGGGCTGCAGGCAAAGGGAGGGGGAGGTGGGACGCTGACTCCCCAGCTCCAGGTCACATAAGTGACATCAGACAGACCGCAGCATCCAGCGGCCCTCCTGATGGCCCGCGGCCCAGCTCTCAGCCGTCCACAGTGACACCCTCGCCCCCCGCAGGCATCGCGTCCATGCTGGTATCCTTCATGGTCGGCCTGTACTACAACACCATCATCGCCTGGGTCATGTGGTACTTCTTCAACTCCTTCCAGGAACCCCTGCCATGGACCAAGTGCCCACTGGACAAGAACCGGACAGGTGAGCCCTTGCCCTCTGCACTGTCCTGGTCCCTATCCCCGATGTGGCCTTGCTAGCAGTCAGCCTCGTCTTGTGAAGTCACCCAGCACTCTCCTAAGACCCGGCTGCTCACAGACCAGGGCTGGCAAAATCCAGAGCCCCTTCTAGGCCGCAGGGCAATGACGGGCTTTACCGTAGTTGGAGAAGCAGTGAACATGGTGACATCCTAGGGCCCATGCCTGCAGCCAGATGAGTGCCTCAGAGAAACTGCAGGGAAAACAGGGGCTGCGACAGAGGGACCCACTCACAAGAGCCACTCTGCTACCTGTACCCGTGTCCCCTGCCCTGGGCCCCTCCCATGGAGAGAGAGAGACAGGCTCAGCTCACAGTGACCCACACAGCTACAGAGGGGCGTGAGTGGCCTACTTGGTGACCTCAAGTCTGACAGGTTCAGAGTGGCCACAGGATGTTCTATGCAAACCCTCCCTGTGCAATGGGCAGTGGAGACATGGTCAGGAGAAAGCAGGCAGCCCCAGGTGTCCTTCACTGCATGCTGGGTAGACTCTTCCCTAGGGGGGCTCAGAGTGGTTCCTGCAGCCCCAAGAAGCCCATGGTGGCAACAGGGTGTGCAGGTGGGAAGCACGGGCCTAGGCCCGGCCAGGGAGCCCCAAAGACCCACAGCCCCTACACTGCCAAGCAACCTGCCTGGGACATCATCCCTCACAGGAGCCAAGCAGCACCAGCAGGAGGCCATCAAGGCACCACACACAGCACCGTTAAGGGGGTGTCTCATAACCTACAGCATGCACGAACATGTGTGCACACACATATGCAGATGCAGCTATGTGAATGAGTGTGTGTGCATAGCATGCATGGCTGTGCTTGTGCCCATGTGTGTGTGAGCATGCAAGTGTGCCCACATGTGAGTGCATGTGTGTACATGAGCAGGCATGGCTATGCTTGTGTCCATATGTGTGCAAGCATGCAGGTGCACCCACACGAGTGTGTATGCCTATGAATGCATGGCTGTGTTGCATGCATGTGTGTGCAAGTATGCAGGTATACCCACATATGAGTGCATGCATGTGCATGGCTGTGCATGTGTGCACCTGTGTGCCTGTCCTGGTCCACACCTCGGGCTGGCTGGTGTTTCTGGAGCTAGGGGGCCAGAGCTGCCTGTTCACGCAGACCTGCCCTCTTGGTGCCCCCACCTCGAAGCATGTGCATGGCCACCTCCACAGGCTACGTGGACGAGTGCGCCAGGAGCTCCCCTGTGGACTACTTCTGGTACCGAGAGACCCTCAATATCTCCACCTCCATCAACGACTCGGGCTCCATCCAGTGGTGGATTCTGCTTTGCCTCACCTGTGCCTGGAGCGTCCTGTATCTGTGCACCATCCGCGGCATCGAGACCACTGGGAAGGTACGGGTCGGGCTGCCTGCTGCGCCAGGTCCTTGGGACCTTGATCCTGGGGCTTCCATGCCCTCTGTCAGGGCCGCAACGGCCCCAGGTCTGCTAAATGGCTCAGCTGGAGGCCCAGGGATTTTGTGCAGCTGAGACAGCTCCCAAACACACTCCAAAAGCTCAAGCAGCCCTAAACATCTGTCTAGTTGGGAGAGTCGAACAGTTGTGACACAGAACAGTGGAGAGTTTGGATGCCCCTGTACTGGAGCTTGGGCACTGTCCTGAGGTCTGACCTCTGCCCCATCCAACTCTGGTCATCCCCATGCACTGACCCTGCTGCCCCACAGGCCGTATACATCACCTCCACACTGCCCTACGTCGTGCTGACCACCTTTCTCATCCGTGGCTTGACACTGAAGGGCGCCGCCAGCGGCATCGTCTTCCTGTTCACGCCCAATGTGAGTCGCTGTGTCCAACCTGGGCTTGGACCCATGGAAGAGGCCGTGGTGGGGGCAGGGTCTCTCTTCTGTGCCCTGACCTCTGCTCCAGCTTCGAGAGAGGTGGAGCCAGTCTGCTGCCACCCAAGCCAGTCCCGGGCATGGGCAGGCCCTGAGGGATGGTTGTCCACGATCCTCACGCTGCATGCTGGGTGGGGGCTAGTCAGCCTGACTTTGCTCTCTGTGTGCAAGTGCAGCCACCACCGGGGAGGAACCAGCTGCCACCTGCCTTCCCCGACCGACCTGAGGCTTGGGTCTCCTCCCTGGCCACCCCACCTTGGCCTCGGTGGCTCCGGCCCACGCAGTGTGCAGCTGAGGTCTCTGTTGATGCAGATCACGGAGCTGGCTAACCCGGTGACCTGGCTGGATGCAGGCGCCCAGGTCTTCTACTCCTTCTCGCTGGCCTTTGGGGGCCTCATCTCCTTCTCCAGCTACAACTCTGTGCAGTGAGTCCCCGGGGTGGGAGGGTCCGCAGGTGCAGGGAGCTGTGCCTCAGTTTCCCTAGGTGTGAAGATGAGTAGGAAAGGATGCAAACACCAGCCAGCACGGTCCCTGCCTGTACGGGTGTAGCGTCTCTGCTGGGGGGCTGTGTGCACACAGCACCCACGAGGGCAGGCTTGTTCTTGGGGAGCCTCTCCCAGGTTCCCTGGAGCTGGGCCCTGGGTGCCTGGTGTCCACCCGGCCCAGTTTCCACACCTCGCCACCGCCGGCTCAGCCCTGGCACCTCAGTACTTGGTATGTGGTGCCCCTGAAGCCCCCCACAGACCCAGGTGGGATCCTGCTGGCCGTGCCTCCGACAGACTCCGCCTGGATAGGGCCCTGCGTGATGAGCGGAGGGGGTTCCAGGAGGCACGTGGGCAGCGCTGTCTTGCACAAATGGTTCCGCGGCATCCAGTATATATCAGGCATTCTCACAGGGTCAGGAAGACAAAGCTGTACTGTGGGTCGCAGCTTCCTGGTGGGGGAGGGGATGCAGAGGCCCCGGGAAGGAGGGGGCGGGGCTGGAAAGAGGGGCGGGGTCGTGACAGCAGAAGGGGCGGGGCCTGCGAGAGCCAACCGGAAGCCGGGACAGCAGGAGGTGTGCCCCAGTCTGCTAGGCTGGGGGCACTGCTGGTGGGCGGAGCCTGGCGGTGCGGGTGGGCACTGCACTTGTGCTGGGAGCTGGCCTGGGGAAAGTCGTGGGGTGAGGCCTGAGGCAGCGTGGCCTGGTGGGTGGGCCCGTTGTGAGGGCAGGCAGAGGCCAGAAGTGCCCTGAGAACCAGGGTGGGCGTCGTCTGAGCGTGGCTATGGGCGTGGCTGGAGGGTCAGGCAAGGGTGCTGTTTGGTGGGAGCGTGGCCCGAGGTGCCGGAAGTGGGAGCTGGCCGGCTTTGGAGCACTCAGGTCCTGTTACCGGCGCCTCGGTCCCAGCTCCAGAGGCCGCGGGGAGGGTACTGGAAGGGCATCCTCGAGGTGTCACTGTAAGTGGGGCCCGGGCAAGGCTGCCATCGGTGAGTTTCACAGCACCTTTACACCTGAGCGTGACCATGGTCCCAGAGGTTCTCACCGCAGCAGACTACATCCTCCCAAGCCCTGACCCTGCCCCATGCTGCCTTCTGCCTGTGGGCACTGGGTCCTGGACACTGTGATGGGCACATGTCCTGCTTCTCTCAAGGCCAAGGTGTCCTTGGTGGCGTGTCACTGCCTCCCTCCTCTCTGCTGATGGTGTGCTCTGCGTGGACAGCCGTCCTGTGCCGGTCACTCGGCTGCCGGGCACGTCCAGCTGTCATGTTTCTGCTCCGGGCCGTCGTGGTTGGTGCTGTGGACACCATGCTTGGGCATTCATGTGGACGAAAGGAGGGGCTGCTGGCCTGGTCACCCCAGGTCAGTTGCTGGAGGACCTGCGGGTGTCCACAGGGCTGCAGCACTCCAGCCACCAGGCCAGCACCTGCGACTGGCCAATGTTCTTGGAGCAACCAGCCCAGCAGTGTGGGGTGGCATCTCACTGCCCTTTGACTTGGTCTTTCTGATGGCTCCCGGCGCTGCTCCTCCTGGCCTGGTCCACCGAGTGTTGAGGCCTGTGGCGGAACTACTCCTGGAGCTCCCCTTAGCTGACACCTGTGGCAGGAACAGCCAGCCGGGAGCCCTGGAGACCTGGGGTGTGCGAGCGGGGCAGGCCCACCCTGGGGTCTTCTTGGCTCGCTGTCTACCTGCCTCAGGCAAGGCTGGGACCTGGCCAGCCCCGAGTGACAGCTGCTTGTCCATGTCCTGGGCTTTCTGAGGGTCTCTGGAGCCACCATGTGCTGAAATGTGCAGAGGGGCAAGAGCAAGGGTCCCCACTGTGGGTCTGGGTCGGGACCGGCCCCTTGGCCACCTGAGTCCTCAGTGCACCTTGGGTAGGGGAGGACGGTGGGCTCTGGTACCCTCCCCAGGTCACCAAAGGGCTCAGTCTCCTGCTCACTTCGGGGCTAGGCTCAGACCCTGGGCTTGGCCTGGTCGTGGTGGAGGCGCCGCCCGTGCTCTGACTCTGGGTAGGGACACAGCGGGCTCCCCAGGACAGCACCGTGGGCCACGATGACACTGCTCTCGCTCACAGCAACAACTGCGAGATGGATTCCGTGATTGTGTCCATCATCAACGGCTTCACGTCTGTGTTCGCGGCCACTGTGGTTTACTCCATTATCGGCTTCCGCGCCACCCAGCGCTACGATGACTGCTTCAGCCAGTGAGTTGCACCCCACAACAGGCCGCCCACCCATCATGCCAGGCCCCACCCCATCCCGCCAGACCCCGCCCACCCCGCCCGGCCCCACCCTCACCCCACCCGGCCCCGCCCCACTCTGCCAGGCCCCGCCCAGGCCGGCGTCTGTCATGTCCTCCCTCTAGGAACATCCTGACGCTCATCAACGCCTTCGACCTGCCAGAAGGCAACGTGACACAGGAGAACTTTGCCGCCATGCAGCAGTGGCTCAATGCCACAAACCCCGCCATCTACGCGGGGCTCAAGTTCCAGACCTGTGACATGAACTCCTTCCTGTCCGAGGTGGGTCCCGTGGGTGCAGCCTGCGAGGGGTGCAGGGGCTTCGAACTTGAACTGTGCAGAGAGGTGGGTCCACCCTCGCCCCCACGCTGACCACCCCATCGGACCATCAGCTCACTGCCACAGACCCCCACTGTCCGTGGGTCATGCAGTTTCTTCCATTAAAGTGGAAAGAATGTTTAACCCTGGTTCTGAATGTGCTAGACAACCAGGCCAGGTGTGGACTGGTGACTCCCAGCCCTTGGGGTGCCAGGGAAAGGCAGGAATTGCTGTTGTAGTAAGGAAAGCTTTTGAGCACCATGTTAGTAGTCAATGAAGTTTACATATCGTGACCTGTTTTTGTTTTTTGCTGTACTGGGGATTGAACCCGGGACCTTGGCACTGAGGTACATTCCCAGCACTTTTTAAAATTTTGAGACAAGATCTTGCTAAGTTGCCCAGGTTGGGCTCAGATTTGTGAACCTCCTGCTTCAGCCTCCCAGAGTGCTGGGATGAAGGAGTGTTCCACCACACCCGGCTACCAGTGCATTTTATAGGCTAGCATTTACTGAGTTGAATCTTCCAGTTTGTTGGTCAGGCGCCTCCTGTGTTTTGGAGGGTGGTGGCCCTCTGTAGGGCTTGGCACTTTATCTGTCTCTGGTGGCCCTGGCAAATAGCTGTGCCAGGAATGAAAGATTGGCAGGGCGCCTGGCATAGCAGAGCAGAGGGACACTGAGGTTCTCAGCCTAGGGGTCCCCATTGATCCCAGAGGACAGATGGAGACTCTGCCACCAGGACCACTGGCCCCTGGGACAAGGGGGTGCTGGCTTGATGAACACACACCCAACTCAAGGCCACCTGGATCTGGAGTCCTTCAGGGCCTGTGTTTTGGTGATGCGCTAGGTGTCTCCCTTGCATCCTGGAGCTGGGCCATGTAGGGGACAGCTGGATGCCCACAGTGGCCAGTCGGTCTCAGTGGCTTAGGGCTCTGACTACAGCTGGGCCATGGGACCCACTGGCTGTTCAACTTTTTAAAATGCACTTTGGGATTAAAATCAAGATCTAGTTAGACTGTGCGTGGTGGCACACATCTGTACTCTCAGCACTTGGAAGGCTGAGGCAGGAGGATTACTTCAAGTTCAAAGCCAGCTTGGGCTACAAAGTAAGTTCAAGGCCAGCCTGAACTGCACAGTGAAACCCTGTCTCAAAAAGACCAAAAAAAAAGATCCATTTATTTCATGAAATGATCCAGATCCACCCCGTCCTTGCTGGGGCAGGCATGGCAGGGGGGCCATTGCAGTGGCTGCAGAGGAAGGGCCCAGGTGACCATGTGCTGCCATGCAGAGCGTGGAGGGCACGGGCCTGGCCTTCATCGCCTTCACTGAGGCCATCACCAAGATGCCAGTGTCCCCGCTGTGGTCGGTGCTCTTCTTCATCATGCTCTTCTGCCTGGGCCTCTCGTCCATGTTCGGGAACATGGAAGGCGTGGTAGTGCCCCTGCAGGACCTCAAGATCATCCCCGAAAAGTGCCCCAAGGAGCTGCTCACAGGTGGGTGCATGGCAGGGTGTGGACAGGAACCCAGGATGGGGCCGCCTTGAGCGCTGCCCTGAGGCTGGCTCTGCTCCCTATCGGCCTACAGGCCTCATCTGCCTGGGCACCTACCTCATCGCCTTCATCTTCACACTGAACTCGGGCCAGTACTGGCTGTCCCTGCTGGACAGTTACGCGGGCTCCATCCCCCTGCTCATTGTGGCCTTCTGCGAGATGTTCTCTGTGGTGTATGTGTATGGCATAGACAGGTAGGAGGGCAGTGACAGGCCTGCCCAGAAATATCCGGGGCGTGGGTTCCTGCGGCAACAGTGTGCAGTTTCCCTCCGCATGGACACACTGGCATTGTCCAGGTGGAGAGAGGCCCAGGCATGAGGTCAGGAAGTGATCCAGATGGGCACCTCCCTCTTGCCACCGCCCCAAGCCAGCTCCAAAGACAGGAGTTAGCTAGAGGCAGTGTTAGCAACCCGGGGCATCCAGGGAGGAGGACAGCAGCAAGAATGAGAGTGCTCCAGACGCAGCCCAGGGCTGGAGCCCAGGGAGTAGTTGAGGGGACAGCACAAAGGGGATAGTGGCGGGCCTGGGGCTCAGCGTGTCCCACAGGGAAGGGCTGGGTGCTGCACCCCTACTCCAGGCCCAGGGGCTGGGATGGTCCTGGTGGTGCAGGGCAGTGCTCAAGCTTCTTAAAGTCCAGGGACACAGGCACCAGAAATCCAGTGCCACTCGGCAAGACCTTGCAGGGCACCCTCAGCCACGGCTGGGCTGGGGCTGCACGCAGCTGCACTTGCGTAATCAAGTGAGT
Organism: Erethizon dorsatum; assembly: GCA_028451465.1. Classification (NCBI taxonomy): domain Eukaryota; kingdom Metazoa; phylum Chordata; class Mammalia; order Rodentia; family Erethizontidae; genus Erethizon; species Erethizon dorsatum. The sequence goes on from CM051833.1 coordinate 53,745,910, forward strand.
GTGAGCGCTGTGCTGAGGGTGTCTGCCCTCTTCCAAGTCACCAAGTTGTGAGTCCATGGTGCTCGGACAGGGAGTGTCAGGGTGGGCAGTGACAGGGGCAGTGACAGGGCCAGCTGAGCATTGGGAGTGGCTGCTCAGTGTTTCGATGTCCCCAGGTCTCAGCAAGGAACGTTTAGATGGGAACTGGGGGGGTGGCTGTGAGCTGAGGCAGGGACTCTGAAGTCTGAGCACAGCGGCCTCGGTGCCGCACGTCTGTCTGTGGACAGTCTGAGGACCGCTAGCCCAAGGATGTGAGGACAGCGGGCACAAGGCTGAGGGACACATCGCCGGCTGTGCTCCACAGACCCCCAGCTGGCTGGGCCTAAGTCCCAGTGCCCATTGGGGGTCCTGGGAGCCCTGGACAGACCCCCACACACACCCTGTCTGTTCCTCCTGATTTCCACCGACAGGGAGCTCCTCTGTGCAGAAGTTGGGCACAGGACGAGGTGGGGCAGTGACCCCATCTGGCCTCAGGAGCTGGAAGGAGGATGGGGGAGGCAAGTTGGTGGCCTTCCTCCTCCTTCCCTGGAAGTCCTAACCCCTCGTCACAAGGAGGCAGTGGCTGAGGAGGGGGCGGCGAGGGCTCTAAGGCATCCAGGCTGCTGCCTCTGCCCTGCGGAGAGCATCCAGGCGCCGTCGTCCAGCGTAGAGAGCCTCTGTGGGCTGAGGCGCGGTGGGTGACAGCATCCTTCTGGCTTCTGCAGGTTCAACAGGGACATTGAGTTCATGATCGGGCACAAGCCCAACATCTTCTGGCAGGTCACGTGGAGAGTGGTCAGCCCGCTCATCATGCTGGTCATCTTCTTCTTCTTCCTTGTGATCCAAGTCAACAAGGAGCTCACATACAGTGTGTGGGACCCCAGCTACGTGAGTGCCCAAGTGGCAGCGCATGGGTCCCCGAGAGGGCGGGAGGTGGGATGGGGCACAGGCCTGGTTCTCCTCCACCTGTGAGAACCAGGAGATGGGCGTTGCAGTGTGCGGGGGCCTGCTGGCTGCTCACCCCGCCTCTCCCCCAGGAGGAGTTCCCGAAGTCCCAGAATGTCCTGTACCCAGGCTGGGTGACTGCAGTGGTGGTGGTCGTGGTCGGGGTGCCCTGCCTCACTATCCCCTGCTTCGCTGTCTACAAGTTCATCTGCAGCCGCTGCCAGAGCCCAGGGGACCGCCAGGGGCTGGTCAGCACGCTGTCCACTGTCTCCGTGAACGGGGACCTCACGGGCTGAGTGGGCCCAGCCCATGGGGTGCATGTGTACGAGTATGTATGTGGTTCAGGCGTGTGGGTGGGTGACAGTGCACATGGGGGTATTGCATGTGTGCATGCATACATGTGTGGATGTGCATGTGTGTGTATGTTTGTGCTTGACAGCATATGTGTGTGTTTGTGTGCATGTGTGTATATGTATATATGTACACATGAGCTTGTGTGTATACAGGTTTGTGTCTGCACGTCTGTGTTTCTGTGTCCACATGCACATGTGTGTTATGTGAGATATCTATGTGTGAGCGTGTAGTGCATGCCAGCGGATGTGTGCATGCACACATGTGTATGTGTGTGTGTTGCACGTGTGTGCACAAACCTGCATATATTTGTATATTCATATGTGTGTGAGGCATGTGTTGTGCATATAAATGCATGTGCATCACACATGTGTGTGTCATGTACAGATGTGTGTATGTGTGTGCCCACTGTACACATGTGTGAGACATGTGTGTTTACATGTTCATGGCACACACCCCTGCCCTGGGACCCAGCCGCCCTCTGCCCTTGCTCTCACAGCCGTGGCAAGGCATGGACCGTGCCCTGCTGCCCTGGTGTGGGCTGACCCAGCTCTACACACGCTGCTGACCCACAGCCAAGGCCTGCAGGCCACACTGCTGCTCCATCCGTACTGGGGCCAGGGCTCCTTGGAGTGGCCCTTGCTGGCTGCTCACCCATGTCCACCCCTTGCTGTTGGCCCTGGCCCTAGCAGCCTCCGAGTGGAAGCCATGGCCCTTTTGCTGCCCAAGGAGAAGCCGGAGGAGGCAGGAGACTCGAGGCAGAGGAGACCGGGCCAGGCTGGGTTCGCAGAGGGCCTGGGCCTGGCAGAGTCCGGCCCAGTGAATTCTGAGCCATTTAATCATTGCTCAGCTGCACAGCCGGGTGAGCAGCTCAGCGGAGCTCAGCGGCTTCGCTGGGCAGGACCCGCCCCGGGTTTCCTGACAGGACATAACCCCACAAGCTTTCGGCTAGAGGGCTGGGAATGCTCCCCGAGTCCCAACACACAGTGACCATGATGCCCCAACCCTCGTGCCACCTGGAGCCACATTGGGCACCTGCCCTCCCTGTCACGGGGGAGCTGTTCTGATTTGACGTCCAGCTCAACCACCACCAATGGTCATCCCACTTCTCATGGAAAATCTAAGCTTAAACTGAACTGTACTTCCTGGAAATTCGCAGGAGGGGGACAGAGTGGCGGGTCCTGGTGCGACGTCCCCTCTCCCCGCTAGACTTCAGGGTCGGCCCTTGAATCTGAGTCCTCACACCAGGCTCCTCTGCCCTCCAGCTGGGCACCTGGGCACCATGATCTGAGTCCTGCAGATGGAGGAGGGTGGCTGGGGTCGGCCATCCCCGAGGGCACAGCAAGGAAGAGCTCTCTGTGACCCTGACTGGGGCTGTGTGCTGAGTGCCCGCGGTGCCCTGCCGGGTGGCCTGGCCTGCTGTCTCCAGCCCGGTGCGCTGCACGCATCTGTCCATGCATGGGACTGGAATGCAGTTTGTGGGCAGGGAGCGTCTGTGAATAAACCATTCTTGTCTCACATTCTTGGCTTGTGATTGTGTGGCAGGCGTCACCCACTGCCCTCAGGGAGGTGATGGGGGCCATGGACAAGGGGCTGCAGGGGTGGCAGTAAAGGGAGGTGGAAAGGATGACAGTGCCTGCCATGCAGGTGACCCGTGACCCCAGGGGACACCTCCCTGCCAGGTACCAGCTGCCCACCCCCACCCCCGTCCACTTCCCTGAGCCTCTGAATGCTTTTGTCACTGGGCTTGTCACCCATGGGCTATGCTTCAGGATGCACATGTTCGAACCCCAGCCACACGTGAGAGGCCGGCATCCTGGAGCATGAGAGTCTCCAGTCAGGGCCCTCGGCCTGGTCCTGGGCAAGGCGCTCAGGAGCACCAGCAGGGCCTCCAGGATGGACCCCAGGAGGGAGGCCTGAGCACAGGGAGCACTCTGCTCCCATCCTGTGGTGTTGCAGGGCTCAGGAGTGGGGGTGCCCCGGCCCCCGGGAGCAGCTGGGTAAGAGGGAGCCCCAGCTGCTCCTCCAGCTCCTGTCCATGGCAGGAGTGGTACCTATGGTGCATCTGGGCTCAGTGCTGTGGCCTTTGCAAGAAGCCACCTGGGGACACCGGAACAGGCGCGGGGATGCACCTGTGTGACCTCCATGGGTGTGAGCCACTGTGGTCTCAAAGCTACGAGCTTAGTTACAAAACAATAAGTAGGGTTTTGTTTCTTGTTTGTGTTTGATGTGTGTGTGCATTTTTGCATGTGTGTGTGCAGGTGCATCACACTGTAGTGGGGGTTGAACCCAGGGCTTTCGCACTGAGCTACAACCCCAAGCCTTTTAATTTAAATTTTTTTTTTTTTTTTTTGAGACAGGGTCTTTGAGACAGGGTCTTTGAGTTATCCAGGTTGGGCTCCAACTTTCAGTCCTCCTGTCTCAGCCTCCCTTTTAGACACCACCTGGATGTGCTCCCTGGAGTCCAGGGAGGCCGCCGGGGCAGGAGGCTGCTGCTGAGCAACACTGGGTTACGCTGCTGGCTGCCAGCTCTGCTGAGTGCCCGGGTGAAATGTGGGACAGGGCTAGGACGCAGGCATTGGGGACAGGCTGCAGTGGCATTAGGAACCAGCCCAGTTACCAATTAACCGAATTCCTTTAAATAAATGAGAAAATGCACCCAGAGGACAGCTGGCACTGCCCAGTTCAGAGATGGCCAGGCTCGAGTCCAGCGAGGCGTTCACCCACCCGCACCAGCACCCACACGCTGCACCCGGGTGCCCGGCCAGCACGGCCCAGGCCCTGGGACCGGGCTTGCTTGTGGACGAGGGCGAGGATGGGAGGCCACGGTGGGATAACAAGTTCCAGTACCTCCTGAGCTGCGTGGGCTTCGCCGTGGGGCTGGGGAATATCTGGAGGTTCCCGTACCTGTGCCAGACCTACGGAGGAGGTAAGCCGCCATGTCTTCTCCTTGTCCCCTCCTGGGCAGGAGCAGCTGTCCTCCCTGTCCAACAAAGGAGTCCTGTGCACCGGCGTGTCTGGGACTTGAAGCAGGTGTCCGAGCCCAGTGTCGTCCCCACACCCTTCTCTTTGTGACCTTGAGGGCCATTAGCCCTGGGAGGAGTGTGTGACCACCAGTTTTCCTGCCACCTTGAGTGTGGGGGACTGGGGACTGATGTCCCCCCAGGGTCTCAGTGTGGTGTCCAGGGCGCACCCTCCCCACACCCATCTCCCTAGAGCCTGGGCTGTGCCAGACCCACGGGACTGTTGGCCGTGCTTTGTTGGCGTTTAAACTTATAGCCCCAAAGAGCCCGTTAATTAAAGAGTAGCGGCCGCAGTCACACTGCTGCATGCGGGGGGGTTGTGGCAGGGGACAGCCAGGCACTGCCTGCCTCAGGAGCTGACGTGAATGGGTCCCAGTGACCCCAGCCTGACAGGACAGTCCTGTTCCATGGGGCCAGGCTGGGACAGCAGGTCTTGGCCTCTCAGGGACGTCCTCCCGTCCCATGGTGCCTCTGGCTTTTGTCACAGGAATGTTCTCCGGCTGGAAATGGGGAAACATCACCTTCAGGGTTAGGGTGGTGACCCTGGGCCCAGAAAACACGGGTGGGGCTGGCTTTCGGGGTGGGCAGGAAGCCGGGCCTTCCCGGGGTAACCAGCTGACTCGGGCTGCGGGGTGAACGGAGCACCGGCCAGGGTGGGGGACAGACCAAGTCCCATGTGAGAAGAAGCCACCTCTGTGAAGTTCAGCTTCTGACTCAGGTAAGCTGTGTGTGGAGCCCTTGGGAAACAGGGACAGCAGCGGTAACCACTGCCCAGGACGCTGGGCTGCAGCATCTGTGTGCCAGGAGGCCTGGAGCTCCCTTGCCAGCACCCCAGCCCTGCTGGAAGGAAGAAGGGGCCCCCTCTGGGCACCGTGCTGTGCCATGGGGTCTCGTGTTTCAGGTGTTTCTTAGACATCTGTATCCGGATGTGAAATCGCTTGGTCAAATGCCGTGAAATAGTTCAGCCCCCGACAGCTGGTGCTCTCTCCACAGGGGCGAGGGTGTCCTCTGAAGTCCTGTTTTGACCATGGGTTGTTTAGAAGAAAGACACAATTGGTGATGTTTGTATTTTCAGTTTGCATGAACCCGTCACTACCAAGGGTGAATATTTTCTCTCCCACTTTTAATTACTCAGCTTTATACATTTTCTTTTCAAAGATAAGATTGTCCAAGCAACACTGTAATAAATGTGGCAAGACGTTTATATAAGAGCTACAGTAGCCAGGTGCAGTGGTGTTTGCCTGTAATCCCAGCTACTCAGAAAGCTGAGGTAGGATGACCCCAAGTTCTAAACCAGCCTGGGCAACTGATCGAGACCCCGTTTCAAAATAAAAAAACTTGGGCCAGTGAGATGGCTCAGTGGCTTAAGCGCCTGCCCGGCAAGCGCGAGGGCCCGAGTTCGACTCCCGGATCCCACATACGAAAAAGGGGCCGGTGATATCGCTCAGTGGCACGGGCGCCTGCTGGTGCGCGAGGTCCTGAGGTCGACCCCCCGGTACCCACAAAAAAAAATAAAATAAAATAAAAAAAACTTTAAAGGGCTGGGGATATGACTTGGTGGTACAGCGCCCAGGTTCTATCCCCAAAACCACACACAGACAAGAAAGTTTACAACAATTTTTCACCACGTGTCCCTCGGTGGGAGCTGTTTATTCGCCTTTAGCACTCTGAACCAAAGCAGCGTGGGCGGCAGGTGGGGGCTGAGGGGCCAGATCTCCCTGCAGAGCTGCCGTGGGCTGCGGTTTCCCGCGCGAGGGCATCACCACGCTGCACACCGAGCTGGCCTGAGCAGCACAGTCTCAGAGGCCACCTGTCATCTCCGCCTCGTGCTTGACTCAGGCTCCCCTGGGGCTGGTGGATTTCGCAGTTGCCGTAGGTGCCTGGATTTGTACAGCGAGTCCTCCTGGCCCCTCCTGTGAGGATGAGGCTGAATGCACGTGTGCGCGTGTGTGCGCGTGTGTAGCCAGTGTGGTTGAGCGTGGACGGCGCGCCCTCCCCCCCCACCCGTCCTAGCCTGCCTTCTCGCGGGGCTCCCCGGTCCCCTGTGCAGCCCTGTTGTGCCTCCTCTGGCTCTAGCTGCCGCGGAAATTCCTTCCATCCACAACGGTAGCTCAGGGCCTCAGCGTGGGGTGCGAGGGTGTTGGCCAGTGTCGTCGGGAGCTCGCTCAGGGACAGCAATCAGCATTCGGTGGTCAACGCCAGCCTGTCTGCCCGACACCGTGTCCTCCTGGCCACGTAGCGGGGACTTCCTCCTGTGCAGGCACTGCCTCCTCCTGCTTGCCAATCTCTTCTGCTCTCCCTGCGTGTCCTGTGCTCGGGCAGCTGGGTTGGGCTGTGCCAGGCCAAGCCCAGGGGCTCTGTAGGCAGATCCATAGGGGACAGGTGTGGTCTGCTACATACTAGTAACGACAAGAAGCCGGCTGGAGCCCACATGGGTCGGTGTCTAGGTCAGAGGCTTCCCGGAAACTGTCCCCAGATCTGCTCTCAGGTGGGGAGGGGGACACGCAGAGTCACGGTGACAGTTCACTGGAGAGGACACAGCGGCCCGGCTGGCTCCAGAGCCCTGTGCCATCTGCCTGGGTCTTCCTGCACAGGCACGGCCACTGCCTCCCTCTCCAGGGCCTGCTGGGGTGTTGGCTCAGGGCATGGGCTCCTTCCTGGGGATCAGGGTCCCTGTCCAGCCGGCTCTCTGGTGTCCTCTCCCACACCCAGCTGGGAGCAGAGCCAGGGTTGTGGGGAGACAGTCGTGATGTGGCCCTTCCCAACTCCCCAGCACGGGGGACCCCACCATAGGAGAGCCCTGGGACCTGGCACAGCGCAGGAAAAAAGGTGGCTGAGTGGTGTAACTCAAAGGCAAACGCAGCCCCTCACCCAGTGAGGGTGGAAAGGCCAGCAGGAACCTTGCGTACTGGGGCTGGTGGCCTCGCTCATAGACCCTTCATTTCTGTAAACTTGTGGTTTGGGAACCTGCATTCCTGGCAGGAGCTACTTCCCCCTGGGAGGCAGTGTCACAGGTGCTGGGCACCTGTCCCACATGTTGTCCCCAGACCCTGGGTTCTAACCCTGGATACCTACAGCCCCAGAGGACGTCACTGCCAGGGGCTCCTGTCCACCCCCTGTGCTTGGTGTCCTGGTCAGTGGTGACGCCACTGAACCCAAACCAGCATCCAGTCTGGCATTTGGCCACCAGGTGCCCCTGACTCTAGCTGGGGGTCCCAGTTCAAGGCTGTCGGTGACTGTGGGGACCCTGTGCCTTGCAGGTGCCTTCCTCATTCCCTACCTCATTGCCCTGGTCTTCGAGGGGATCCCACTCTTCCACATAGAGCTCGCCATCGGCCAGCGCCTTCGGAGGGGCAGCATCGGGGTGTGGACGGCCATCTCCCCATACCTGGGCGGAGTAGGTGCGTGCTGCAAACAGGGGGTACCCTCTACATGCGTGTTGGGGGGATCCCGCAGGCTCCCGGAGTTTCATGAAGGAGGCTTTCGTTTTCACCTGTGTGGCTGTCCATCTTCCCATGCATGGGCGCAGGCCTGGGCTGCTTCACCGTGTCCTTCCTGGTCAGCCTGTACTACAACGCCGTGCTCGTGTGGGTGCTGTGGTACTTCCTCAACTCCTTCCAGCAGCCACTGCCCTGGGGTACCTGTCCGCCCAACCTCAACAGGACAGGTGAGGGGACACGTGAGGGAGGATGGGGAGATGTGGGGATGAGAGCCGGGCCTGCCTGCTCCACGCAGGCCCTCAGGTCCCCGTGGCTGGCTCTTTGCAGCCAGAAAGGGCTCCCAGGCGGGCGGGGACGGCACAGGTCCAGGGGCAGCGGTGCTTGGGCAGGGAGTGGTACGGACGGCCAGGCCTGTGGTCACTGAGATGGCTCCCCTGCAGGGCTGGTGGAGGAGTGCCAGGGCAGTGGCACTGTGAGCTACTTCTGGTACCGGCAGACACTGAACATCACTGCTGACATCGATGACAGTGGCACCGTGCAGTGGCGGCTGCTCCTGTGCCAGGTTGCCAGCTGGGCAGTCGTGTACCTGTGCATCAGCAGAGGCATCGAGACCATGGGCAAGGTGATATGGCCGGGCCCTGCCCACCTGGATACGGCCCTGGCCAGAACAATGCCATGGCACAGGGTGTCCTGGGAATGGGTCCCTTTGTCCCTGAGGACCATGGCCACATGCGGGGAGTCCCCAGCACAAGGTTGGCTGTGGTGAGCAGGGTCCGCATGCGCCACCCTCCCCCTCAAGACTACGAAGGATGGCATGGCTCCCACTTCTCCCTCCAGTCCTCTCCTACCCCTCCCTCCCAAGCTCGAGCCATACACTGCTTAATGCACTACCGTGGCGGTTATACCGTCATGGGTTTTGCTTCATGCTTTTTTACAATTTTTACTTTTTTGATAGTGCGTGTTTGCAGCACATAGCGGTCACACTCATCGCGGAGTTGGCGCATGGACATCACGCATCATCGTTCTCTTTCCATCCCCTTCCTCTCCCTGCCTGCCCCCTCCGTCTCTTGGTCGCCTTCCCATTTGCAGATGATCTCCATGTTTCCTATTATCTACCATTTATTTTGCTCATTATTAATTTACACTACAGGTTTCTTGTGTAAGAGAAACCATTCGATAGTTAAGCCATGTATCTGGTTTAATTCACTTAGCATTATGGTCTCGAGGTGACCAATTTTCCTGCGAATGTGCTAGGGTTTTGCTAGGCAGACTGTCTCTCAGACGCCCCACGGTGTCCGCTGGGGCAGCACTGAGGCCCAGGTGCTCTGAGCCTGTGTCGGGCACACGCAGCTCTTTCCGGGCAGTGGCAGAGTCCATGCACCCGGTCTTGCCTCCTGACTGCGGCCTCTGAACTTTGCACGGGTCTACAGCCTCCAGTCCCGGTGTATCCCGGCCTGCTGCTGAGGTGACAGTCCTCTCCTGGGGGGCGTGGGGGACTGAGTCACAAGAGCCGGGGATTCCAACCACCGTTTGTGAAGCTGCAAAGTCCATCTGCACAGAGCTTTTCTCTGCATTGCTGGGGCTCGAATCCAGAGCCCCATACCTGCCTGGCATGGCTCACCACTGAGCTGCCCCCAGCCCCACCTATAGCTCTCTGGTGTGGACCCGAGTGAATGGGACCAGCCTCGTCCAGCAGGGGACAGGGACTTAGGGGTGGAGAAGGTGGGTGGAGGGCGCTGGTGGCACAGCCAGGGCCTGAACCTTGGATAGTGGGGGCTGGGGAAGAGCCGGGGTGGGGGAGGCCACGGAGAAGGCCAAGCCCAGCCCCCACCAGGGGCTGCCCTGTCCTCTGAGGCTGCCCGTCCTGAAGTCAGTACCTACTGCCAAGTGTAAAAATGTGGCATTTGCCTGAGCCCAAAGCTTCTGCACCTGAGCCTGCTGACCCCTGACCTCACCTGACCCCACCCAACCCACCTGACCCCAGTGCCTGCTGCTGCCCTGGGGGGTTCTTGACCAGCTGCTTCTCTGAGGCTTTTCCGGTGAGGGCCCATGTGCAGCCCCACACTGCCTCCCTGCAGGCGATCTACTTCACGGCCTTGTTCCCGTACCTGGTCCTGACCATCTTCCTCGTCAGAGGCCTGACCCTGCCTGGGGCGACAGAGGGCCTGATCTACTTGTTCACCCCCAATGTACGTGGTCCTGGCCTGGCAGCTTCCCCTCCCTCGAGCTCCCCACAGGCAGTAGCTCCCAGGCAGCGGGGGTGGGGGTCGAGGGGGCTCCAGAGTGGAGGCAACTGGCAGGAGGATGATGGTCAGGCAGTGGGCTTGAGCATGTATGGGACGTCTGGTGGAGAGGGGCACACAGGGCCTAGGGGAGAGTGACCAGGGTTCGGAGGAGGCCAGCTGGGCACCCAGGTGTCGCACATCTGAGCAGGCGCTGGCCCTGCACAGGCCTCAACCAGGAACTTAGGTCCAGAGGGGCCTGTGCCCCTCCCAGGCCACCTCACACTGTCTGGGAGAATCCAGCGGCTGCACGGGGTGGGGAGGTGCTGATGTCACTGCGTCTGCCCCGAGACCTGGCAGAGGCGCATGGGTTTGCCTAGGCCCCTATGTGCAGGTGGCCTGTGCTAGGCCTTCAGTTCTGGGGGCAAATGCCAAACGCCAGGTCTAGGGTCAGGGGAAGCCCCAGGCTGGCGCCTGCCAGCAAAGCAAACACAAACAGGGCTCTGTGGCCTCTCCGAGAGGTTTGCCCCCGCGGGTCCAGGCTGCCCTTGGCATCTGAGCAGCTCACCCCACTAAGATGCCTGAAGCAGCCAGGGGAGGTTGAGAAGCGGCCAGGTCGTCCATCCAGCCAGGGAGGTTTCCCTGTTGTGTAACGAGGCCCCCCCACCCGGTCCAGGTGCAAACTCTCCTGAATCCCCGGGTGTGGCTAGACGCAGCCACACAGATCTTCTTCTCTCTGTCCCTGGCCTTCGGAGGACACATCGCTTTCGCAAGCTACAACCCGCCCAGGTAGGCAGCTGGCTGGGGCATGGACACCTTTACAGCCAGATGCAGAGCCAGCAGGGCCTGGGGACAGGTGCCAGGTGCTTCTTTCTCTCGGGACGGATGTGGGATGAGGGGGGCCGCCCAGCTATGTGCCTGAGCTGAGGTGGAGTCACCCCAGGAGACACAGCAAGGCTGTCCCAGCTGGCGCCAGCTGGGCCTCTCGGAGCAAGGATCCAGGCTCAAGCGTGTTGGTCCTAAAGCTGCCAGGCGGGCTCCACAGGCCAGGGGTGTTCACTGGGGACGGCAGAGAGCGAAAGAAAATGCGGGCGCTGCAGCAACCTAGAGACCCGCAGAGGATGAGGAGGCTACAGGGCAGAGGCGGGAGGCGAGGCAGGGCGTTCCAAAGCCTCCTCCGTGTCCACGCGTGGTGAATGAGGGTGGGGCCCGGGGGCCAGACGCTGGGGCAGTGTCCTAAGCCAGGCTCCTGGCCCTGCTGCTGTGGCTGTGGCGAGTCCTTTGCCCAAGTTCCTGTCACAGTCATTCGTGAGACCCTGTGCGCCACTCTCAACCTCCTGGCTTGCTTTTTCATGGCTGACACGAGCGACTCCATGTCCATGACGACTTTCACATTTCATTCACACTGGGCACGATACCCGCCAAGAGGTGGCGACGCGTGGCCATAAAAGCATACACGCAGTGTGTGTCCTCCCAGTGGGCACCTGGAATAGAGCGGAGGCCCCTGTGTGCCTGAAGCACTGCCGGGTGACACCACTGACTGGAGGCGGGGGGAGGGCAGGTTTTGCGGGTGACAGGGTGGGAAGCTGGCTGTGTCCGCAGCGCCCCAAATGGCCAGAGCTTGTGTCCAGGAACAACTGCAGGCGGGACGCTGTGATCATCGCCCTGGTCAACAGCATGACCTCCCTGTATGCGTCCATCACCATCTTCGCCATCATGGGCTTCAAGGCGACCAACGACCATGGGCAGTGCCTGGACAGGTGCGCACTTCCTTCATGCCCACAGAGCAGTGCCTGTCCCACACCCTGAGGGTGGGCAGCCTCCTGGAGCTCACCACATGCTGCCTGAGCAGGCGCCACACACCCCAGAGCTGGTGCCACCCAGCCCCGCTGGCCAGCCCCGCTATCCCTGCAGGAACATCCTCAGCCTCATCAACGAGTTCAGCCTCCCGGAGCAGAGCATCTCCAGGGACAACTACCCAGCTGCGCTGCTGCGCCTCAATGCCACCCAGCCAGGGAGGGTGGCCCGGCTGCCTCTGCGGGCCTGCCGCCTTGAGGACTTCCTGGACCAGGTGCCCATGGGGCAGGCCGAGCAGCCAGAGACCCCAGCCCACCTGTGTCTAGGGAGGGACCCTGCCAGCGGGTCTGGGGGCCAGGATGATGGGAAGGAGCAGGCACCGCTGGTGTTCTGACCCAGGGGGTGGCCGAGGCTTGGGTCATGGGGGCTGTGGGCCCGGGCCCTGGGCAAGTCGCACAGGTCCTAAGGTCCAGGACCCCTCTTCCCTGCTTATGGAAGCTAGGAAAGGAGAAATGAGCCCTTGTCCCCTGAGGGCCGGGTCAGCGCCCACAGCTAGGGACGCGTGTGTTGCAGGGAATCTCAGGCCCTGGCCTGGCCTTCATCGTCTTCACTGAGGCTGTGCTGCACATGCCAGGGGCCCCCATGTGGGCCATGCTCTTCTTTGGGATGCTCTTCACCCTGGGGCTGTCTTCTATGTTCGGGAACATGGAGGGGGTCATCACGCCGCTCCTGGACATGGGGGTCTTGCCCCGGTGGGTCGCCAAGGAGGTCCTGACTGGTGAGTGGACGCTCGGCCACCTGCAGGGCCTGTCCCCATGTCCAGCCTTCAGACCTGCTACCCACTCTGCTCACTGCCCAATGCTCTAGCCCTGCGGGAGGCTGGGCCAGGCTGCTTCACATGGGGTCCAGGGATCCCTGTGGCCAAGAGGGACACCTGAGGATCGGGAGGTAGGAAATGGGGACGAGGGAGACAGAGAGATCCTGCCCGCACATCCCCACCCACCCCACTGTCCCCAGGGCTGGCCTGCCTGGTCTGCTTCCTCTCGGCCACCTGCTTCACACTGCAGTCTGGAAGCTACTGGCTTGAGGTCTTTGACAACTTTGCGGCCTCCCTGAACCTGATCACCTTTGCCTTCCTGGAGGTGGTTGGGGTCATTTACGTGTACGGCATGAAACGGTGAGCTTCTTTCCTCCCCGGCGCTCCTCTGAACCCAGTAGGGTGGGCGGGCACAGGGCTGCTGTGCAGGCCCCCAGTGGCTGCCAGACCTGAGAGCTCAGCCTGGGGTGCCTGTGGAGGCGATGGTTCCTGCCACTCCTGACCTCCCTCCGAGGGCAAGCGTCCATCGGGTGCACCAGGAGCCTGAGCCTGTGCCCCGGGCAGGTTCTGTGCTGACGTCGAGTGGATGACCGGGCGGCGGCCCAACCTCTACTGGCGGGTGTCCTGGCAGGTGGTGAGCCCCCTGCTGCTGCTGGGCATCCTCCTGTCCTACATCATCCTGCTGGCCCACAGGTCGCCCAGCTACAAGGCCTGGAACCCCCAATATGTAGGTCCTCCCTGCACGAAGGTGGGGAGCCTGGGACTCTGGGTGTGGCTGGCAAGGAGGGGGACCCACATGTGGACACTCGTGCCCTTTTGGTGATGAGGCCTTGCCACTCTGGCAGCTAGAGACACAGTTAGGCTTGCTATGCGGCCTGTGGCCACCAGACTCCAGAGTTCCTGGTGGGACAAAGCCGACTCTGTAACCCCAAGACATGGGTGAGGGCCTGGGTCAGGCGAGTGGGGACCCTGAAGTGTGGGCTCCAGGGCTTTCCAGTTGCTTCTGCTTCCCTTACGGACTGGGCCTCACCCCAGACTTGCTGTGTGTTGGGGAAAGCAGGGAAAACTACTTGCTATGACAGGGAGATCCCCAGAGGGTCCTCGTGCCTGTCCAGCCTGGCAGGGGAGGACACAGCACAGGACCTCAGCTCAGTGCCCCTCCCGGGGTGGCATCGAGCTCCTCTCCAAGCCTGGGAGCAGCAAGGGCAGGGACAGGGCCTCCTGAAGAGTTCTGCGAGTCCACACAGAGCACCCAGAGGCACACAGGGCACCCAGAGGCATCTCAGAGGACAAATCAGGACAGAGTGGGGACCACGCAGCCCAAGCCACATCTCCATGGTTCCCTGCCCGGAGCGACTCATGCCACTCCCGTCTCTACCCAACTCAGAATGCGTGCGAGTGCCCTCGCTCCTGGGCTCAGGAGGGGAGGAGGGGACGCTGCTGATCCACTCCAGTTCCAGTGGCCGAGAGCCCACTGAGTGCTCCTGTGGCCCAGGTGACGCTGGCTGAGCATGCCCTCCTGTCCCACAGGAGCTGTTCCCATCACAGGAGGAGAAGCTCTACCCCCGATGGGTGCAGGCCACCTGCGCACTCCTGTCCTTCCTGCCCCTGCTGTGGGTCCCAGCATCTGCGCTGGCCCAGCTGCTGGCCCAGCGTAGGCAGGAGGACAAGCAGCTAGACACCGGCCTGAAGCTGCAGGACAGCAGAGACTGCTGAGGGGCCCGGGGCCGGAGCAGCTGGGGTGGGAACAGAGACCACCCAGCCTGTAGCCAATGAGACCCAACCCCATTACATGCTCTGCACTGAGTGAGGCTGTGTGGTTGCTGCTCCCAGCAGAGTCTGGGGTCCATAGCACACCCAAACAGGAGTTAGCGACATCCCAGGGACTCTAGGTCTGGAGAGTGGCAGTAGTGATTGACCCTGGCCCACCAGGTCCCCTGGGTGCAGCTGTGTGGCTGTTTGCCGCTCCATGAATTCACGCAGACTGGAGTAGCATTGAGGGGTTCCAGCTGGCAACAAGGCAGGGGCATCCCACTGCCCACAGGGGCCTCTGTAGGGCAACTGCAGGGACCCCGGCCCAGGGTGGCCCTCTAGGACAAGCTGGGCTCAGAGGGGACCTCGGTCAGCAGAAGGTGCCCATCCTTCCCAAGGGGATAGCACGTCCAGGAGGTGGGATGCTCTGGAAGGGCATCACAGAGGGCCCAGTGGGACTGTCTCTTCCGGGCCACAGGCTGATGACTCTGAGGCTGTTTCTCGGAAGCACTGAACACTGCTGCTTTCATTTTCCCAAAGTGGCTGATTTTTGTCTAAGACAAAACAAACAGGCTGATGGTCAGCGAGGTCCCCATATCTCAGGGTCTGGGGGAGCACCCCTCATTCACTCATTCATTCGTTCACTTCCGTGTGCTCCTTCTCCATGCCAAAGCCTCAGCCACAGCCCCAACTTTGAGCACTGGCAAGCTGTCCTCACCCCAGCTCCTCATTCCCTTCCTCCCCCAACAGCACCATGGAACCAAGCTCAGGTCCAAGGACAGGCCCTGGACATGGCATTCACCTCAGTCTTGTGTCAGAGCTGCACGGCGCAGACCCACCCTAGTGCCTTCAGGAAGTCACAACTGGGTGGTGCTGTCCGTGGTGCTGGAGACCAGGCAGCGGGCACCAGGGAGGCTGTGGGCACTGGGTGTGTGGCTGGGAGCAGGCGCTTGGCCCAAGTCCAGCCCAGACCCCAGGGTAAACAAAGGCACGGCCACAGCTGCCCACCTGCAGAGCATGGAACTGATCCTGGGTGTCCCCACCCAAGCACACCCTGAGCCTCGGAGGGGCATCCTGTGGGGTCCCCTCCCACAGTCACCACCCTCCCCATGCCCACTGAGAGGGTGACAAGTACATGAGGGCAAGCATGTTGCAGAGGGGCTGCTACATGGGAGAGCCAGGACACAGGACAGCCCTACAATGCCACCTTGCACCATCAATGGCGCACCAGCCCTGCCAGCCAGACCTTGGCTACCACAACAGATACAAGATAAATCAAAGGGCACTTGGTGGCTCTCGGGTGGCCAAGCCCAAGAGTGAGCGTCAGGCTCCACTGGATCCAGAGCCCACTGATCGGCTTTGGTGTCTTTCTCTCCCTGATGTCCTAACATCCTCTCTGGTTTACGATTCACGTGAAAGCCCTCTCCAGAGTCTGGACCGCGGGGGAGGCTGGCTGGCTGAGCCTCGGGCGTGGGTGGAGGGGCAGGGCTGCGGTTTACACAGGAGGGCATGGGAGGGCCTGACAAGTCTAACATGCAGATCTGGGGCGCAGTGACCTGCTGGCCAGCACACAGAGATTGGGGCGTGGCCCCAACAGCAGCATAGGACACCTTCCTACTCCACTGCAGAGCCTGTCAAACCCACCACTGGCCCTAAACGGCAAAGGTGGGGGCTACTGGCAGCAGAGCTGTGACCAGCAAGCAGCTTTAGCCAAGGCTGTACTTCACATCTGCACCACAATTTGAAAACTCCTAGGAGGCTGAGTAGGGTCCCTAGGCCCTAGCCTGGTGAGACTTGGTGTGAGACATCACAAAAGTGGCGTTGCAGGAGAGCAACTTGCTGGGGAGACTGGCAATGGCAGCATCTGTGTCTTCCCTGGAGTGTGGCATCTGCAGCCACTGAGCAAGGAAGAGTGGACAGAGGGCCCAGGATGCTCGCCTCCAGAAAACTCCCCTCCGCCCACACACTTGGCACAGTGTGGATGAAACGGTAGGAAGGAGGATGGATGGGAGGTTGACAGATGGGCAACCAGGTGGCCCGGTCATGGTGGCAGTGTGTCCAACCTCACCCAACCTGTGGCTGGCTCAGGGCCATGGGCAGATGCCTTGAGGACCAGGGAGGCTGCCTGGTGACTGTCCAGGAAGGAGTGGCCAAGGGCAGCCATGAGGACAGAGTGAGCAGGCCTGGCTCTGCACGGCTACACCCTGGTGCCAGGTGTCTGCAGTGTGCCCTGGCCCTTGGGGAGCACCTGGGCTGGTCCCTCAGACGGGCTGGGCTGACACAAGAACAAAGGGCTCCACACCTGACCAGCAGTGGTGGAGCAGTGGCCCACCTGACCAGCAGTGGAGGGTGGCAGAGGGATTGGGGTACAACAGTTTCCAACAGAGCTGCTGGCCCAGACTGACAGCCCCATGACCATCTGCAGCTGTAGGTGCCCTCCCCCTGCCACACTTCAGCTGCTCTGTTCTGCAGTTAGGGCCAGGGCCACCTCTGTAGAGAGGACCCTCTCGACCACAGGAACAGAGGTAATCATCCCCACAGCTCTTTGGGACACTCACTTAGGGGTGCCAACCAGCTTTTGGAGTGCAGCCCCCCCCACTAAGTGTGGGCTGGGACCCACATGGGGAGGACCCTACAGCGGCAGCCGAGGTGTTGGAGTGCCCAATCCAGGCTGGGAAGGCAAGCTGATGGCACCCACAGGGTGCTGTGCCTCGTCAGAGGAGATGGCAAACCCCAGGTGGGAGGGGGAGCTGGGGAACTGAGAGCCGGCCCTGCCCTGCCACACAGGCTGCAGGAGGGTGAACACAGAGGTCACTCTCCAGATGGAACCTCCAAGGCGCATCATGTCTGCAGGCCACAGGCTCCAGGAGCCTGGGTATGCCCAACTTGCTGGGGGCCTGGTCCAACCTGTCTCAGCTGATGGCAGAAGGGCTCCATCCCTCCCTCTGCAAGGACCCCAGCCCGCGGCTTCAGCTCACTCAGAGTGCAATGGAGCTGCAGAGCCCCACCACCCAGACCCGAGTTGGCTTTTGCAACCCATGGAGTACAGGTGATCAGAGCCCAGGAAGGGGGAGAGGCTCAGCCAGAGCTCTCAGGACATCAGTTCCATCTGGGCTGTAGGCGCCAGCCTATATGCAGTCCCCGGGGTGGCTACAGGGCTCACTCTGGGAATCAGTTCTGGGCTTATTTTCCATTTGCTGCCATAAAAATCACTGAAACCCAGTGGTTTATCACCATCATATCATCTCACCGTTCTCGGAGGCCCCTGACGTGTGTCTCGTCACCAGCTGGCTGGGGGTTCTTGTACTCGATTCAGATAAAAATCATGAACTGGCAAAAGTGCAGCTCTCGATATTAGCAGCTCTGGGTTTTGATTGCCAGTTGTCCTTAGCCTTCAATGCTACAGCTGAGTACCAGCACCCATTAGCTCTTGGTGTTCTGGCTCTCAGAAGTCCTAGCCATCTCTATCGTGCCTTAGCAGCCAGGGCTTGGAGTCCTCTTGGAGACTTCCTGGAGTTCTTCCAGCAATGTCTGCTGCCTCCCTGGGGACACTTCTGTGGCCTCTGCTGCTCTCTGCAGTTCTTCAGAGTAAGTCCTTAGTATTATCAGCTCTCTCTTAGCACAACCTTACCATCCCATCTACCACTCCAGTCGTGTAGGCAGCAGGACTGCTTGGGTGAGGCTTTACTGGGACCTGCGCTGCAGCACAGGGGATAGTGCACTCGGGGAGCCCTCGCAGAGTGGCTGTGGGCCTAGAGCACCTTCCCTGCCAAGGTGACTGCTTGGCCAAACCATGGGAGGAGTCCGATTGTCAGCCCCTGCCTTCCCATGGCAATGATGGGTCTGCAGTCGCAGTTGCTGCCATTCTGGAAGAAACTCCAAGGGTGGCTGTGTTGTGGTCACAGCCCATTGGGGCTTGGGGACTCCGCAGCAGAGTATTGAGCACCAGGACCTCCCTGGTCCTTGTCACCCGGCAGGTATCCGTCACTGTTGAGCTGACAACGGCACCTGCACATGGAGCTGTCACAGCTGCTGCAGGGCTATAGGAGCGAGTGTGGAAAGAGTGAGCTGGTGGCAGTCTTGGGGCAGAGGGGAGGGTATGCTGGCTGGAGAAGGGAGGTATTGGCCCCCATTTTTCCTGTCCCACACTGGCAGGGCTGGGCCCCCTTGCTCTTCCAGCCTGTAGCCCCCATCCCTAGGCATGCGTCCCCAGCAGTGCTTGGTGATCTTTTGCCGAAACTCTTCCCAGCCTCCCTCTTCCACTTTTAGGGACCGGAGAGAGAACAACACTCTTTGTGGTGCAGGTGACTGAACCCAGGGAGCACCGAGTTCCATCCCCACCCTTTTTGAGCCAGGGTCTTGCTAAGTTACCCAGGCTGACCTCAAACTTTTTTTTTTTCGTGAGTACCGGGGGTTGAACTCAGGACCTCGTGCACCAGCAGGCACCTGTGCCACTGAGTGATATCACTGGCCCTTTTTTTCATATGGGGGTATCAGGAGTTGAACTCAGGACCTCGCGCTTGCCAGGCAGGCGCTTATGCTGCTGAGCTATCTCACCGGCCCTGACCTTAAACTCTTGATCTTCCTGCCTCAGCTTCCTGAGTAGCTGCAATTACTGATCTGCACAGCACCAGGAATCTCCACTTCTTAAGGTCAGTTGATCAGCACGCTTCATCCCATCTACTTTATTCACATTCCCATTATCCAATGTTCACAGGCTCTGGGACCCAGAGGTGGGCTTCTTTGGGGGACATTACTCTGCCCCAAACTCCTGAGGCAGCCTGACATCCACCAAGGTCGTGACACCAACCCCGCTGTGTGGCTTATTTCACTGCTCAGGACCCAGACGGTGGGTGCTGTGCTGATGCCAAGGGCAAGCACGATCGAGGGACCAGCAGGAAGGAGCTGACCCCTCTGCGAGGGGCTTTGCCATGACCTGTTGTCACTCACCTGCCATTTAAATTCTCCTTGTCTGTGGGATGCACACTGAGCTTAATACGAAGCTTGGATCTAGGGGAGCCCAAAAAACCAGTTTTTTCAAACTTTTATTTTTATTTGGTCCTGAGGAAATTTGCCTATCTCCATGTAGTGTTTTTATTTTTTTATTTTTGCCGTACTGGGAGTCAAACCCAGGGCCTCACATGCACTAGCTGTATCAGTCAGGGTTTTACTAGAAAAACAGACATAACACAAGATACACACATGTATATGAGGTTACAAGATTGGCTTACGATGGTCAGCCACGGAGTCGGATGAGGAAGTGTGCAGAGGCCTCCGCACTGGAGGCCAAAGGTTTCAGTCCAAGGTCTGGAGCTCGCTGCAGGATCCACGCAAGTCCGTATCAGGAGGCCAACCGTCTGTGCTGGAAGGCTGAAAGATCTGAGGCACGAGCCAGGAGACGATGTCCAAGCTGCACGCGAAGACTGGGGCTCCTCCCAAAACGGAAGCAGACGTGTCCTTCCTCGTTTCCCTGTTACAGGTCCAGGTGGACGGCCGCCCTGGGGTGGGCCCTCGGGGAGGGAATTGCTGAGCTGACTTAGTCAAGCCTCTAAACCTCTCAAGGGGACACAATCAATCAAGCTTACACTAGGCGAGTGTCCCGAGCCGCACCCCCGCCCCAGCGGTTCAGGACAGGACTCACAGAGGACAGAGCGAGCTGAGCCCTGTCAAAGGTCACGCCTACTCCGGGTTTGGAGTTTCAGCAGAAGCACAAGGGATCCTGGGTGAAGCTGAAGCGAGATGTACCTAGCTAGTGGAACGGGATGCTGGAGCCTTGCAGGAGCACTAAGCTGACAGTGCCTTGATCTACTGTCCTGTGGGGTGCGCCCGAGCCTGCCTGGCAGACTCCCTGCCGTGTGCCGGCCGCACCTCTGCTCCCGGAGCCCCGCCCTGTCCTGTCCCCACAGCGGCGCATCCTGTGCCGCTGGCGCCAGCAGGCCAGCTGTCCAGGGCCTGGTGCTCGTCCCCATGGGGAACCTGGGCCACAAGTGCACTTGCAACACACCCTGTGGACTTGGGTCCGCCACAAAGGCATGGGCTCGGTCACCGGGATGCACTTGAAGCAGCGGTGACAAGGCAACGCCCCAATGTCATAAACCCTGGCGTGACGCTCACCAGTGGCATCAACTGGAAGCCTCGTCCCAGGGGCCCACTCTCTGGCCCTGTCTGCGACATCCCAGAAGCCACCAGAACAGCCCCCAGCTGTGCAGGTGTAACCCAGGCCTCGGAACAGCGGGATCAGATCAGGCCGTCCGGGGGCTGCTGCTGGGAGGGAGCCCTTCCCTGTCGCCACCTGGCCCTCGCTGCCCGGCAGGCCCCAGCCGCACCTGTCCCTGGCTGCATGTCCACAGCCCTGTCCCTGGAAGCCCCTACCCACTGTCACACTCCAGAGTTGACTAGAGAGCACTGGGCTACCGCTCCACTGCAGGACCACACAGAGCTCCACCAACTGTCAAAATGCAAATTCCCAGGCCCTACCCCACCCCACAACCAGGCCATCCAGAGCTGGCCACGCACTACTGCCTGGTCAGAAGCAGCTGTGCCTCAGCGAGCCTGAGAGGGGCTATATGCTCCCTTCCTGGTCCTCACTAGGACCCTCCAGAACCAGCCCCCTCAAACCCGAACCTTCCCAGAGGCCAGCAGGTCCAGCCCCCCACCTCCTTGTATTCCCCCTGCACTGTCCCCCACACGAGCAGGACCCCACACTGCCTACCCTAGGGCCATGCCACCACCTGCTTGTCACCAAACCCCTGCCCTTGAGGACCAGCTCAGCCAGCCCTCCCTTGCAATGCAAAGAGCCCGCCGGCTGACATGTCTGCCCCGAGTGCCCAGCTTGGTCCCCATGCCCGAGCTCTGCACGCACAGCAGTGCTTTGCCCTGGCCAGGTGCTCCATACTGCCTGTGAGAGACAAATGAGCCCACAGCGCGCAGCACTTGGGGATGACAGAGGAACAGATGCAGAGGGATGCAGAGCCAGGACCCCGACCGCCCACTGACTGCACATTACATGCCCAACTGCTTGGCCCATGGGCATGGACGAAGTCAGGGCCAGACAAAGGCAGCAGGCACAATGCCAGCCCCCTGTGCATCCAAACCCCCGACTGCCACCCCCTGGGACCCTCTCAAAGCTCCACCATGGAGAATAACAGCCAGGGAACTGGGACTGCCTAGGCCAGCGACAGGGAAGCTTTTAGAGCTTTCAATGGCACAAACAGCCCACGGCAGCACACAAGCTGTGGGTTCGCCAGCACTGCCCTAGGCCGAGGGCTCAGGAGCGGCCCTGGAGTCCAGGATTATGTCATCCCCTGGTGGCATGGCACTAGGGCAGTGCTGCTGGTCACAGTACCTGGACTGCAGACAGCGGTGCTCCTTCAGTCGCCTGCTAGCGTGAACGCTTGGCCCCAGTGCCCATAGTGGGAGCCAACCTGCCTGCTAGTGGCCAGCACTGAAGGAGGCCCCAGGCCTGGGGGGCTGTGCTTCCCTGAGGACACGGAGGGACAACCCCACCACGGGAGGCACTGGAAACCCCTTTCCTGAACCCCCGGGGCCTCGGGAGGTCAAGGGAGCTCTGGGCGGGCTAGCCCCTCCCAACACAGGTCCAGATGAGACTGGTGGAGGGCTGGCTCAGTCCAGGATGGTCTTGAAGTCCACAGTCAGGGCTGGGTCAGTTGCAGCCTCCAGGGCGGCCATCGTCACCTTGGGGAGCTTCCCACGCAGCTGAGCCTGGCCTGCAAGAGTGAAGGGATTCAGGCTCCTCCGGAACAGGTGACTGTCTTCAGCCGGACCTGGGACACGCCGAGTGGCCTGGGGGACAGGCAGCTGCCTGCCTTAGACAAGGGACCCAGTGGTGGCCACGGGGCAGCAGGGCAGAGTGGGACTGACTCCGGAGCAGACGGGCTGAGGATGGCCTGCCCAGGTGCTGAGAGCACCCAGGGCAGAAGATCACCGACAGGGACACACTGCCCAGGCACTTGGTGACCAAAGATGGGGCAGGGTCTGAGGAGGGTGCTCCCCTACACATGCTCACCTGCCCTGAGTGGGCCCAGGAGACACTTGTAGGTGGCACGGTGATGATCCAGCTTGAGCAGGAAGGCCTGGTGGCAAAGCCACTGGGCAGCTTCAGAGGGAAACGGGCCAGCGGCACCCTTGGCCCCCAGAGACACCCCTGGGGAGCACATGGAGGCTAAGTATCCACGCGCACCTGAGCCTCACCCTCCCGAGGTGCCCTACTCTCGGTGCCCCTGGTCTGCAGTTCCTGGCCTGGACTCTGCTGGTACCTTGGTGATGGTGCCACTGTGGGCAGCCCAGCCCACGCGCACCTGCATTCTTGGCTTTCAGGATGGAGTAGCAGCAGGATGCGGAGTCAGAGATGATACTGAGGAAAAAGGAGGGGTTCTTGCTAACCGGCTGGTGAAATGGCAGCTGCAGCACACAGGCGTGGAACCTGGGAGATCAGAGTGGAGCATGCTCACACCCATGTGCACATGCGTGGCACCAAGCTATGAATGTAGTACAGGGATGGCCTCCTCGTTAGAGTGCACTCACATGGGTTTGTGCACACCCGTGCATATGGGTGCGCGTGTGTGCCTGTGTGCACACGTGAATTACACATGCATGGTTGTGTATACATACAACTGCGTGTATGTACTGTGTAGCCTGTATGTGTATGACTGTTTACGCGTGACATGCGTGAATGTATGTGTGTATGTCATGTCCTCATATGTGCGTGCTGTTGCTCCACAAGGCCCCACCAGGTGCCTTGGAAGCAGGGTCGGTCTCAGCCCACTGAGCCCCAAGGACATTGCATCCATCAAGCCAGAGCCGAGGGGTGCGAGGGCACGCGCTCAGGTTAACCTTCTCTGTGCATAACACCGACCCAACTTCTTTCTCAGTTCCTTACTGAAGAGCTGACAGTGCTCTTAGGCCACACCAAGCACACCCAGCCCAAGTGTGCAACACAACTCATGCCCATGTTCCAGTGCTCACTTCCCCTGCACTCGGCTCTGGGGACCAGAAGGGCCCTGTGGGAAGGTGCTGGGTCTGGGACGCCAGACAGCTGCTACCTCCTGTCCAGTCTGCATCTTGAGCGCCCATCTGCCCCACTCCAGGCAGATGCTGGCCCTGCTGTGGCCTCCACAGAGCATTCCCTCCTGTGTGACAGCTGCAGAAACTGCTGCTGGCCCCAAAGTACAGGGAGGCTGCTGCAGGAAGCCTCAGCAGACTCCACTGGCCGAGGGGAAGTGCCCAGGTGACACACGAGGTGGCGTGTGACCTATGGATTGCCCATGCAGCCCCACCCTCAGGACCAGCCATAGACACAGCATCCTAGGAGCTGCAGGCACCTGAGCAGCCAGTGTGTGGGGTGCGTGGCAGCGACACCATCGCGATGCCTCATCTTCTGCTCTCTGGGACCCCAAGTCCCTCACAGGCTGTACCATCACACCACACTGAGGACGAAGGACACAGGCAGCTCTAACGCATCAAGCCCAAGTCTCAGGACAGTGATGGCCAAGGCACTGCCAGGCCTCTAATGCCCCCTGGTGGCCACACTTGAGCCCTACCTGTAGGCCTGCAGCAGGAAGATCTTGTAGATGTTGATGAGCACCGTCCGCAGGCTGTTCACCTGGCCACAGGAACAGAGAGCATTAGCAGTGCCCCAGGGTGACATTCTGTTTCATCATCAAACGGAGCAAGAGAGGGCTGTGTGGAGCAGAAGCCACCTCTCCCAGGAAGCCCAGCCAGGCTTCACCAGGGGCACTGCCACAAAGGGGACCAAGAGGACAGAGCAAAGGCAGAGTCACCACAGAAAGCTCACAGGCTGGGACCCCTGTACCCTCTGAGGAAGGGCACTGGGGCCATGAGGCGGCAGGAACAGCTGGGTGAGCAGAGAGGGGACCCTGACCTGGTCACACGCAAACACATGCACACCCATGTGCACTCACACATGCACTGCACGCACACCTTATACACATACATGCACACGGGATACCCAGCCCTGCAAGCCGGAGGCCGCACAGTGCAGACCAAGGCTGCCGGCCACTCACCTGCAGGTCCAGGAAGAGACCATGGCACTTCAGCCGTAGGACCGCCAGCAGCTTGCGGCGCATGCTCCACCCTGCCCTGATGCCGCGGTCGAAGGTGAGGCTGGCCCTGATGGAAGTCCGGGCGTAACTGCAGCACAGAGTGGGGTGTCAGGGCCATGACCCCCATAACCCACTCCGAGAGGCTGGCTCTGTTCCTGGGACCCAAATGGGGCTTCCCTGGTGCAGGTGACACGCTGTGCTTGCTTCTGGCATGGCATAACCTGGACCCTGGGCCCCAAGTCTGGGGGAACCAGTGGGAACCAAGTCTTTAACCCCAGCCCAGTGACCACACTGTACACGTTCGGTCACCGTGACAAACAAGGCTGTTAAAATCCACATGACTCACCCAAAGCACTAATCTCGCAAGAAATCACAAGGCCACTGGCCCCACATCCCCGAGTGGACACCTCACACTTTCCTGGACAATGCCTGCAGCCCAGCACTAAGACGTCTACTCCAAGCTCACTGGGAGCCTCGCTTGTCCTCATGCCATGCAGCCACGAGGTGAGGCTTGCACAAGACACGGATAGCAAGGGGGGCTTCCATCGCCTCCAGCCCTGTCCTTGCACACTGCACGCATGGTGTGTCCAGTCCACTGAGCTGCACCCTTCACACCCAGCCTTCGCACACCTCAGGCTGGATACGCTCTTTGCATCACTACTCTTGGGAAATATCGAGCAAGCCCTATGTGGTCGGACGCCTTCAGAGCTGTCTCCCTGGGTTGGTATGTGGCGATTTTGGCACTGGAATGGTCAGGGGAACCTCTGATGTCCCGATCACCTCTCCAGGACCCGTTTGCTGGTGTGGAGACACTGGAAGGCTTTCAACAGATGCCGCCCCATGGGCTGTGGCCAGCTCTGGCAACAGAGCCTGCGATGAGTGTGGGGACAGAGGGACCATGGTGTGCACATGTGTGATGTTCTTTCCTGCAGCTCGCAGCCAACTGCCACCCAGTGCCACCTTCCCAGCTGGCCCGAGCCGCCGCCCCGGAACTGCGTAGAAGGCCATGGGTGGTGTGACGTAGGGATCCAGAGGTGATGGCGAGCACCCCACACAGGCCACCTGACCAGGACCATGACAGCTGAGCCTGTTTGCTCGGCCACTCCCAAGGGCCGCCGGCTGGAGGCTGGAGACTGAGACGGCAGACTCCCAGGCCCGACATCCGGCGAGGGGAAGGAGGGCAGGACAACTTCTCCCCAGACGCCGCTGCCTCCCCTTCCGACACAGCAGCGCAGAGCACTCGCCTCCGTCCCCTCCGAGTTCGCTGCGTTCTTCCTCCTACTGTCACTTTTGTTTGTATTCAGATCCTTTCCCACCAAGGTTTGCTCTGGTTTACGCAGCAAGTGAAAGATGCAACCTTTTTCCAGTCAGCTTTCTTTGGGAAAAAAGATGCCGACGGGCGCTGACCCCCTTCGCGGGGGGGATGCGTGCATTTATCAGATCAAAACCAACCTGGTCAGCTCCCTCCTGGCCCCGGCCGGGGGACGGGCGCCGGCGGCTTGTTATGACTATCTCAAGACCCTGGCTGGTGATGTTCATATTGTGAGAGGAGACTTTGATGAGAATCTGAATTACCCAGAACAGAAAGTCGTGACTGTGGGACAGTTCAAAATTGGTCTAATCCATGGACATCAAGTTATTCCATGGGGAGATATGGCCAGCTTAGCCCTGTTGCAGAGGCAATTTGACGTGGACATTCTTATCTCAGGACACACACACAAATTTGAAGCATTTGAGCATGAAAATAAATTCTACATCAACCCAGGTTCTGCCACTGGGGCATATAATGCCTTGGAAACAAATATTATTCCATCATTTGTGCTGATGGATATCCAGGCTTCTACAGTGGTCACTTATGTCTGTCAGCTAATTGGAGACGACGTGAAAGTAGAACGAATCGAATACAAAAAATCTTAAAGCCAGGCCTGTCTTGATGATTTTGTTTGTTTGTTCTTCATTCCCTCGTTCAAGTAATTAATCATTTAAGAGCCACACAACTGTATCACTTTTATAATATTTTGCAGTAAAATATAATACATCTTCTGTTAGTATATAATTGCTCTATGCTTCTTGTAAACTATAAGAATATGTGTATTTACATTACAGTATATGGCTTATGAAAAAAATCTACCACACAGTAAATGGTCACATGTTAAGAAAAATTTATCCTTATAAATAACTTTGAAATTGGTATTTGGACTTTATTACAAAATAGTGCATGAAGAGAAAGAATCTAAACTTTCTGTATACATTTTTCTCTTCTCCAGTACTAAATGTTTACCTTTCATTTATAATTTCTTGATGACCTGTGTTTAATTTTAAAAAACAAAAATTTAGAGACCAAATGAAATTGTGTGGATATAAGTATTAAAATGAAGTCAATGAGAAAAAAATAAAAAATAAAAAAAAATTAAAAAAAAAGGAAAAAAGATCAACCCCTTTCCCACGGATGGCAACGTGTAGCAAACCAGCCAGGTGGCCCTCCTGGGCTTCCGCGCCCACAGACACGCCAGCCACGGTGTGGACCCAGTCTCTTCTGCACACGCACAGGCCGTCCTTGTCATTCTCCCTAAATGTCGCAGCATACCCACTGCCGACGAGCACTCAAAGTGTGGCAGGGGTCGTGCGCCACCACAGACGACTGAGCAGGGACACTTTACATAAAGGATGGGACTGTCCCAGACCGTGGAATCCTCGGGGATCCTGGCACGAAGCCCCTGTGAACCCCGAGGGGTGGCTGTGTGACCTCCACTGTGTTTTTTCGTCCTGCTGCTCGGTCCCCTCACACTCTGCTACCCGAGCTGTGGTTTGGGGTAGAATAAAATGCCGATCGCTCTTCCTTGTTCAGATGACACCAGGCCATCTCATCTGAGGTCCCCTCCTGATGTCACAAGGGAGTGCTGCGCCCAACTCCAGCTGCAAGGAGGGTCAGTGTGCCGTAGCACACCGGGCTGCACCCGCACCATGGGGCTACCACCACACGGCGATTCCAGCATGGGCTCCAGAGTGCCACACCTGCCCCTCCCTCCACGCAGGAGGCCACTTCCCAGGAGCACTGTGGGGACAGCAAGTCCAGCTCTGGATGACGAAGGAGACAGCTGGAGTCGCTAACATGAGCAGCAGCATGGCCACCCCTACCATGACTTTTTATTTTTCACTCATAAAAGCAACAGCCTGGACTTCTGCATCTGATTCTCCAATGTTTCAGACAGGGGCCGGGACCTGGGCTCAGGGTTGGGCTGTATCTCTGGGGACACACGGTGCACCCCAAGTCTGTGCAACGTCCTCTGCAGGCAACGCAGGACGCGTGTATGTCCCCTGGATGGGAAGGGTCACCCTGTGGCTTCAGACACCCTGGGCCCATGGTGCCTGCTGTACACAACGGGGACAAGGACAGGGCTGGCTCACAGTGCCTCCGCCTGGCCAGGGGTGCATACCTGGCATAGTCACAGCGCACCTCCAATGTCCGCGTGTCCAGCAGCAGGCCGCACCAGGGGAACAGGCAGTGCGCGGGCAGCTGCAGTGGGGCCGGGCCGCCCAGGACGCCGTCCTCCATGGGGAAGTTCACCAGCGTCTTCTGCAGGTTCAGCGCGCAGCCGTACTCAGGGACGCCCCGGACAAGGGCCCTGGTGGAGGGGGGGGTGAGCTGCAGGACGAGACCACACCCGGGGCTTCGAGGCTCTCAGTGCCGCTACATGGGTCCCCAGAGTACCCTTGGTGCAGAGGGCTAAGCCAGGCAGGGCCCTGATGAAGGTGGACGCAGCCCCACTCTGGGCTCTGGTAAGAGATCAGGACTTAGCAAGGAGCTGGCTGAGAAAGGGGGGCAGGGCTCAGCCGAGTAGGGACCAGGGGACCTCTGATGGGTCTCAGGTGTCCACATGGCAGGGCCCTGTCCCCAGGGACCTGCTCACTCCTGCCAGGGCCATGGGGCCCCATCCCTAGTGACCCACACACTCCCACCTGGGCACCACTGTAAGGGCCGTGTGTGTGGCCAGCGTTCACCCTGGTCGACTCTAAGGAAAGGACTTCCTCCCTGAGCATGGGCCTCCTGTTAATTCCCCCTGCACCCTCCTTCCTGGAGGAGACAGCACCCACCATGTGGCCACCCAGCTCCCACCCCAGACTCTGCCCTGCATGGTCACCTCCGCCACTGCACTGTTGCGCTAAATCTCCCGTGTGTCCTCCTTGGCCCTCCCAGCTGCCCCGCCTCCTGGGGCCCCAACACCCATTCAGAGCCACATCCTGGACCAAGACCCTCAGGCCAGAGCTGCCCCCAACTCTCTACAGTGTCCTCTGTCCCCACGGTCACAGTCCTGGGGCTCTGGAGCCCTGTGGATGCAGCAGGGCCACTGTGGATCTGATTCCATCGCCTCACCGATCTTAGCAAGTGCCACCCGTGCAGCCCACTGGGCTCGAGGGCATGGGGGACAGCACAGAGCCTGGTGCGCCCGGTGGGTTTTCACTGCAGATGCCCATGGCCGCTGCCCCACGCCTCTTGGGCAGTGACAGTTCGGAGGCTCACTTTCAGAGCTTCAAATTTCTCCTCCTTGTAAAATCACCCGGAGAAGGTCAGGGCCGCAGAGCCGCAGGGTGCGGGGCGGGGACTCGCTACAAGCCTGCTCTCTTGGAGGGTCACATAGCCTGATCAACTCTAAGGCCAATCCTGGGGTACCCAGTGACCCCAGTCTGGTCCCTGTACTGTGGACCTGTCCTGAAATCCCACACTGCACCCCATCATTGTGCAGAGATCCCCCGAGTACCCCAAACTCAAATCACCACCTTCCTGTGAATCCTACTAATCCCATAAAGAAAACCCAGGCTGCTGGGCTGCAGGAGGTCCCGGCCACTTCCCTGCGCTCAGCATGAAGCAAACCCCGCACCTGCCGGGCATGGCCACACCCAGGAAACGAGCGGGCCCAAGGGTGCGAACTGGGTCCCTGCAGACACCCCTTCTAGGGACCGAGCTCTAGGCACAGTGTGGTGTCTGGATTCGCGGAGCCTCCAGCCACTGAGTGACTCACAGGAGGCCGTGGGGGCTGCGCCATCCCTTGGGGCCCATGGACACCCCCAGGCCCGGAGGCAGGGAAACGGCCAACCTCAGGAGCAGCTCAGCCCTGCCACACAGCTCCTGAGGGACATGAGTTACGGCTGCGTACGAGAGTGGTAAACTTGGGGGACGGGGTGGGGTCCTTACCCAAGGAAGGCTTTCGCCTGGGCCAGGTGAGGGGTCACCAACAGGAAGTCATCAACCAAGCGCAAGAGCAGCCTGCAACAAGGAGGCACAGGGAGGCTTCGCGTCACACCTGCCACAGACTGTCAGGGAGCCAACGTCAAAAACTCAAACCTCTGAACTCACACGGGAGAATAAAACGCTGTTCTAGAAAGAGGCTAAACACCTGAAGTTCCTTCATCTAACATCGACATCCGGACCGCCAAAGCAATTATTTGGAAACAGGCGCCCAGGACAGCCCAGGTGTGGGACTCTGCATGGGCCAGAGACAGACACGCAAAGTTGCATTTTCAAACTCAGCCTCATGGGGAAAATGACTGAGCCGGGGTTGGCGGAGCTGGGTGCCCGGCCCTCTTCCAAGCCTCGTGAGGCCTCTCCCCATACAATCCCGTGGTCCTCCTCCCTATCTGGGGAAGCTTGCACCTCATGCCGGTGACCACAGAATGATCCCCGGGTCCAGTATCCCGGGGGACCCTGCTTCAGGTCTGCATCCCAGCAGACGGCCACACAACGCGTGGTCAACTCAGGGACACAGCCCTCCATGCTCCCGACCAAGCTGCACTGGCAATTCAATTTCTTTCCTTTTACCTAAATTTA
The DNA here is from genome assembly GCA_028451465.1 of Erethizon dorsatum. Classification (NCBI taxonomy): domain Eukaryota; kingdom Metazoa; phylum Chordata; class Mammalia; order Rodentia; family Erethizontidae; genus Erethizon; species Erethizon dorsatum. The sequence goes on from CM051833.1 coordinate 53,776,184, forward strand.
TTCCAATCTGGAACCTGAAGCTCCATCGACGACACAAATGCTGTGTTAGAACTGAGCTTTCAAGGAAGCCCACGAAACCCAGAACTGGGAACGACAGTGTGTGTGCACCCGCTCCCTTCCCGCCCGCCCGTGTTTGAGCAGAGAACGGGGCTCCCACCGAGGTCAGCTGCTGTCAAGAAGCGCCCACGGGACCCCAGCTGCACCAGCGCCACCTGCCATGCGGGAGCGCGATGCTGGTGGACTCCAAACCCCAGTGCCAACGGGTCAGTGACAAGCCTGCACATGGGACATGGCCCAGGTCCTGCCAACAGTTGAGGCAAAAGGCACTGGGAAAGATCCTTGAGCCATCTGCCCCGTCCCCAAGGGACATGTGCAGGCATGGAGGGACCCACTGTGTGTCCTCCCCCCATGTCCCACATCCCAAAAGCCTGCTGCCCAGGTGTGGGGCCCACGCAAGGCCGCATGCCACCGCCTTGGCAACACTTGGGGAAGGGGCAACAGCCCGGCCTGGCTCCTCAAGACGAAGTGACTGCAGCACCTGGTGCGCTGCAGCAGGGAGCCCTTACCCGTCCTGCTGCACCCCGGCGAACAGCATGTTCTCCATGTCCCCATAGCAGAGGCTGCAGAGCAGCGTGGACAGGATGGAGCCCTGGGGGACCCCCTGGCCCTGGACATAGCACCTGGGGACGAGGGTTAGAGGTGGGCGGGCATGGAGGGGCTCCCACTCACACCCAACAGACGCGCACGTGCACACAGACACATCAAATGTGTGTGCACATTCATCGTGCCAGGACACGGAGGCAGAGGGGGAGAACAAGAGCCCTGGGACCCTGAGGTGGGGCTCGGGGCTGGGGGGGTCAGGCCGACCCACCTGCCCCCGATCCTCAGGATGCTACCTCGCAGGAAGCGCAGGAAGAAGCTGAACAGGCTGCAGCCAGTCTCGTTCAGAGAGCAGCTCTGCACAAGCAAAGCACAGAGGGCGGGGGTGTGAGGACCAGCGGGCCACGGCTGGCACAGATGTCCCTTCTGGGCTGGCATCCAGGTCCTGGGGCTGGTGGGGCAGGGTCACGGCCTGTGGACACTGACCGGTGCCCATCTCAGCCCTGTGGCCCTGTGTCTGGGTCCCTGGGGGCGACAGGAAACTGGCCCTGGGGCCTCAGCATCATTTAGTGGGCACGATCATCCCCTATCACTGGAACGATACCAATGCACCAATTCAGGTTCTAGAAGGAGCCAGAGTCAAATCCATCTTGTCCTCCCAAGGGAGGAGACCCCTTCCTGTGGCCTTGAGATGAAGATTGGGGGAGATATCACTACCAAGTCACCAATAAAGTGACAGATGGGGAGGATCCAGAGAGGAGGGAAGAGGGCAGAGAACGGGTCCTGAGCAGCCAGAGTGGCCTGGGTCACACCCCCAATGCCGCAGTTGGCCCCGTGGTAAGCAAGGGACCCCTGGAGTGGACTCTTGCCGGGGAGTGTGGGGCAGTGAGGGGACCTGCTCGATGACAACAGCATCCCTCAGTCTGCGTGTCTCCTGCAGGTGCTCCACAAACCGGCTCATGTACGGCTGGAGGTCGGCGAGGGTGGAGACCTGCGGAGAGAGGAGGGAAGGCATGGGGGGCGAGCGTGGACCCCAGGGCTGCCAGCCACATCACCGGGTCCCAAGCCCGATGGGGACAGAGGCAGGGATGCCTGGAGAAGCTCCTGCTGTGAACGAGGGTGGGCGCGCTCCAGGGCAGGAGCAGCAGAGCCAGGCGGGCTCTGCTCAGACTGGGTGCCCCCTCCGGTGACCGCAACCATGACCCCCTGTTCCCTGGGACACATACGAGGACGTGCATCTCAGAGGAACCAGGGTCACTTGGGCATTTTCAGAAAAGGAAGCTTTAACACCTACATCGGGCTACACCTCAGGGAGCAGGGAAAAGAACAACATTGCAACCCGAAGAGGACAGCAAGCGAGAGAATACAGAGCAAATGCAACTGAGCAGAGACAAGAGCAAAGCAAACCCAAAGGTCGTCCTCAGAGGAGACCCACGTGGTGGGAGCCCTGGCCACACTTGCTGGGCGAGGACGTGGACTGCCGGTGTCAGGTCTGAAAGCAGGTGCCCAGGACCCTTAAGGGAAGCAAATCTACTATTCCAGGGAACCCCAGTGGAGCCCAGCGTGCAAGGAGGTGCTGGCCACACTCAGGAGCAAGGACACCCAAGCAGAACTGGAGCCCAGGGGAGACCCACACACCCCCAACTAACCAGACACCTGCAAAGCTAGGGGGACACCCGCCCTGTCTCACGCTACCCAAGGAGACTGCTCCAGCGACTCAAGACCTGAAGCTGAGGTTCAAATAACCGCTCTAGAAGAAAAGGCTGAGAACACTGTCACACTGGACCACCTGAGGAACAGAGATGCTTCAGCCATGAACGGACACAGGGGAGCCCCTCGGTGTGACAGCGGTGTGCAACGGAAGACTGCCCAGGACTGACGAAGCAGACAGGCTGAGAAGGGTCTGATGAGAGCCTGGAGCCCAAGGCATAACGAGCACCCACAAACCGCAACGGCAGCAGGCAGCACTGTCCCAACACATGGAATCCACGTGAGAGCACATGGGGCCCCCGCAGCGGCCACGGTGTTGAACGGTCTCAGCACCCCACATGGTCAGGAGAATGGTGGTCACGACACACGGCAGCTCCCGGTGCCCTGTGGCCTGGCTGCAGACTAAGGCACCAATGCATGCACTGTTGTGTGTGCAACACGGTGTGCATGCAACACATGCAGGAGGGGAAACTGCACAGCCGGCAAAACCAGAGTGTGTGGCAGCTCCACTCCTGGTCTAACAGCCAGCAGGGCTATGTCCAGCCGACGCAGCAGGACGTTCCCAGCAGGGCCACAAAGGACAGCTCGGGCTGGAAGCTACTGATGTCCACTGCGGTGGGGAGGACAGACCGCAGGCAGCGGTCAGCCTGGGACCCACCAAGATGGCCAGAGCAGAAGGGAACCCAGGGAATCCGGGACCATGGATGCCCCCCTCTTGGCAGTGGCCACATGTGGCCAAAGGCATGCACACTCAGGTCTAGGACCCCCGTCCATCTTGTCTCAGGAAAAAGCAGAGCACGCCGGGCTGGGTGTGCCACCAGGCCTGAGCCTGGGACCCCCTCTGCAGTGCAGGCCCTGGGGCTGGAAGAGAGGACCTGGACATGCGTGGTACCACACTGGGCCACCAGTGTGCTGGGACAGGGACAGAGGGCACCTCACTATGATCCCCATGGAGGGAGTTGGGTCCCACACGCCCATACCACTGACACATGGGCCACAGTCATCCCTGTGCTGTGGACACAGGTCACAGGTGTATACATGACATCTGCACTGTACACGTGCATGTCACAAATGCGCCCAGCATGGTCCACGCCTGCCTTACGTGTCTCCTGAACGACCTGCGTGTGTGTCCCCTGGCGGCTCTCTGCACCACGGTGTAGCGGCGGACGCAGTATGTGTTCTCCCAGGGCCTGAGGACATTGGCAACCACCTCTGCGACTTTGTCCTGTGGTAGGGCATCGTACGCCCCAGAAACGTCTGCCTATGGGGTGCAGGAGGACCGCTGAGCACTGCCTCAGTGTCATGAGGGCAGGGCCCACCATTCAGACCACTTGTGAACCCCACAGGGAGTGTCAGAGATGGGGACCACAAGACACACGGACAGTCCCACCTAGCCACACATGAGCCTTTGCAGGCTCTGCAGTAGTCACACCCACATGGACCACCCCGAGGCGCAGCAGGGCGCCCCCCACCCCAGGTCCCTCCCGAGCCTGGTGGCCAAGTGCTCCCTCCTCCTCTGAAGTGGTTCTGTCCAGGGGACCCTGCCTGAGTGGAGGGCCCCCAAGAAGCTGGGGTACAGATCCAGGGCCTAATGCAAAAATCACAGTCTCTGTCCTTGGAGCTGAGTGTCCCCAGAAGGGGATAGGGGGTCCCCTGTTCTCCCTGCTCGGGACAGAATCAAAGGCCTCCATGCCCGGTGACAGAAGAACCCTAGGGCTACCTGCACTAGCCACTCCACAGAGCCCCAGTGCCCAGATGACCCAGGAACTCATACAGATGTGGCAGGGAGGACCAGCACCCACCTTGACGAAGTACAGCCAGGGCGCGGGGTCCTGGGCCCGCACACGCAGCACAAAGGCCCGCCAGGCCCTGTAGGTGTCATCCAGCCCCAGCACAGAGGCGCCCAGGAGCTCAGGCCTCCGTGCCCGCTCGTAATTCAGCACGCTGAACAGGGTCCTGATGCGCGGGGTGAACTGCTGGGCCTGGGGGTACAGGGCAGGCTTATGGGCTGGGGATATCACACAGCCCTTGGCGGGCAGAGAACCCACAGTGCCTGCTGCACCATGGAGGGCTACACGGCACCTTGAGGCCCATGGCCATGGCAGAGCAGCTCCCTGAGACCGAGCTGCTCCTATCTCCCAGGCCCCCCGTGCTGCCCTCCACACCCAGCAAGAACCAGTCCCGTCTTCCTCACACCCCCACCCAGGGCTCCCAATGTGTGGGTGCCCTCGTCGTCTCCAATACCCAGCTAGGGCTGGGGAGCACGGTGCGGTTACCTTCCTGTCCCCACGGGAGGCTCTGGCGCCCACCACACGGTCCATGCTCACGATGGGTCGGAGCCCACTGAGCTTGGGGACAAAGCGGAGCCTGGACGTGGGCAGGGCCGGTCGGGCCTCCTGGTGTTGCCTGAGCTCCGCAGCTGACAGCTCCCGCAGCTGCACCCTCTCAACGTGCTGCCTGGAACAGAGGGCACCAGTACGCACGGTGGGCACATGCGACACAGAGCCCAGGGCCCTGCAGTAGGCACAAGTCAGCCCCTGGGCTGGCTCCCGCTGGGTGTGTAGGTCGGCATAGGAGGTGGCAGGTGGGGGCCCCAGCCAGCTCCTGGGGCCCCCACCCCATGCTCCATCTATCCCCAGCACCCATCTCGGGGCCCCTGCTGGCTGTGGCATCTCTGAGGCAGGGCACTGCGGCTCCTTTGCTGATGTCCTGGCTCGGGACAGCGTGAAAAGCCCCGAGACCAGAGTGCAGGCACCGAGGCTCAGGCTGCCAGGGACCCCACGAGCACGGAGGACGGAAGTCAGGACAGAGAAGCAGTTGTGGCCTTGGTGCTGTGCCAGCCTCTCCGGGCCTGGCAGGAGCAGTGCGGCAGAGCAAAGAGCAAACACCCGCTGGGCAGCCAGCAGGGAATCCACCCGTGAGTCAGAACGGCGTCAGCCACAGCCGAGACGGGCACTGGCTTGCTGCTGCTGCTTCTGCTCAGTAAGATCCCTCCACTTCGGGAGTCCTAGAGGTGCGCAGCCCGAACCCGACTACAAGCCGTCAGTGCCAGGGCCACCACAGGGGTCCCTACCTGCATCCACAGGATTGGGGGGCAGGGGCTAGCAGAGAGTGACACCCCCAGAGCCAACACCTCATCTGCAGACACTGAGAACCCCATAAGGACAGTGATGCGACGACCACCACACCTGACTCCAATGTTCTGCAGCTCACGCCACAGGCTCCTGCGGTAGAATAGGAGCCTGTTTTTCTGGAACGTGGTCTCCGTGACGTAGAAGAATGACCTGAGCAGCTCAACGATGTATGAGTCCATCAGCCAGAACAGAAACGCGGCCAGGACCCGCTCCCGCAGGCGATGCTCTGAGGCCGTGACACGGCCGTCCCCTGGAACAAGAGGGACACAGCATCTGACCCGGCCAGATCTGCGCCTCATCCCAGCCCCACTATGCCCAGCACTGTAGTCGGACCACGGGACACCTGCAGGCCCAAACTGAGATGTGCTGCACACACGACCCAGGCACCAGACCCCAGCGATGTTCGCAGGGCACCACACTCTGGCTCCGACAGGTTCTGGCAAGATGCGTGTATCATCACTGAACTAGTTTCACCGTTTCTGCTTTTAAAGCTTGGCTGCTGGAAATGTTAAAACTGCACATAGGGCCCAGGTTCTATTCCCACTGAGTGACGCTGACTGGGGTCTCGTCATGTACCGATCTGTGAGCAACATGAAGAGGGCAGGATGCGCTCCCCCAGTGACCAGTGGGCGGCACTGACACGGCTGGGTTGCAGGACACGGAGCTCATTGCCACTGGGCAGCAAGACCCAGAAACACCTGGGCTTCTACCCTGGTCAGCCCCAGCCGAGCACACGTGCCGTCACACGGGTAAGAGATGATGGAGATCAATTGCCACAGGCCTAGGGGACTGTCCTCTGCAGTCCTCTGAGTCCTACCCTGTGGCTGTGACAAGAGCTCCACAGGCGCCTCTGGACCATGGAAGCTGCAGCCCACATAAAGCCAAGTTCACCACCAGTAGCAAACACAAAAGAAACTCGGGACCTAGAAGACAGGGAGCCACAGGCAGCGGCAGACGGGAGCAGACAGGGACGAGGACCTAGTCGGACAATGACCTCAGACAACGAGGATAACGCTCAAATCAGCAAAGATGCCTGGGTTGGAGCCGAGCCAGCAGGGAAGAGCTCACAAGCAGGGGATGCTGAGGTGGGACGGGCGGAGGCCGGTCCACTGCTCAGGAGGAAGGTGGGGACTCGACTGGCTGGGAACTGCTAAGCAGAGAAGTGTGCAGACGTCTTTGACCGCTGGAGACAAAAGCGGGATGGAAACACTGCAGTGGGGAATCAGACCCTAACCCAGGAGACAGGAAGGGAAGAGGACACACACAGAGAGCATGCAGACGGGACAGGAGCAGCGCGTCCAGACACACGCTCTGATCATCAAACTGGTAGTACATTAAGTCACCCAATTAAGGGACAACTGTCCAACTGGACTGAAAATAAATTTTAACTCATCTGTATGTACACCATTAAAAAGACATCCCCGAACTATGAGAACATGAAAAAGTTCAAAATAAAAATCAGAGAAGGAAAAAGATGCAGTAGAAGATACTAAGCAAAAGCCAGCCCATGCAGCAGTACTTGGGCAGCCGAGAGAGTGTGAGGGCGACCAGAGCCACCAGAACCGAGCCGCGCAAGCCCAGCTTCCTTCACACCTGGCAACACCTGCTATAAACAACCCTGGAGCACAAGCAACAAACACGCCCACGAGGACCTGCAGGGTCTGAGGTTACACAACTTCTCCACAGCAGCTCGACTGGCCGGATGCAGTGAACCCAGTAACCAGCTCAGGGTTTCCAACACAAGACAAAACCTGGGGACACGGCCCCCACACCAGATTGCTGCACAATCCTCCACCGACGTCAAATAACTGGTATTATACAGACCACCACACCACTGTGTTCTAAGCCCATTACAAAAATTAATCCAGATGCTCTGTACATTCTGGAAATCAAGACTCTCCTCGACTCACTGATCAAAGAAAAAATCACGAAGTTAGAAAATACCCAAAGCCATGACTTCCGGGAAGATGGCAGAGTGGTGAAGAGCAGAGAAACAGCTTCTCCAAGATTTGGGGTCCAGACACTGGAATACAGCAACGTGAGGGAGACGACAGGAGGGAAGCAGGTCCACGGGACCCAGCAAGATCTGAAGCGAGAATTGACGCCCATAGGGAGAGCAAAGAGAGACCTCAACTCGAACCTGCAGAGCCACGGGGACCACTGGTGACCCCAGAGGCCTTCACAGAGAAACACACCAGTGGATGAAACGGACTGCAGTGGCTGGTGAGTTATTCGAGTTCAGACACCCCCGGGAGAGGGCAACTGGCCTGCAGGCACCTTGGAGAGGGGCCAACTGAGCTCAGAACTCAGAGCAGCTGTGCGCCAGCTCCATCTAGCGGCTTCCCGCGTTCGGTGAGGCAGAACCGAGTCCAAGTGGGCAGGAGGTGAAGGAGCCGAGTTTAAGCCAGCAGGAGGGACACAGATGACTGCAGGCTGAGCAAATCTGGTTCCAGCCTCACAGCCAGAAAACAGCCTGAACTTCAGTGGACCAAAGGTGCGGGCTTGCTGGGATGATCCACTACCCCGCCATAAAGTTACGGCTGGCTGCTGGGATCAACCAACTTGGATCTGGGCTCTGCCTGCCCACGTTGTCTACCAGTGACAGCAGAGACACGCCTTGAAGTGGACATTTTTTAAATTTTTTTTCTCTTTTGTTGTTTTTTCTTGTTTGTTCTTGTTTTTATATGAGTGAACACAGTTTCTAGTTTTGTTGTTGTTGTTCTGTTCTGTTGTTTTTATTTCTTCTTTCTCTCTTTCCCTCCTGTCTTCTTCACCAGTTTCCCAGTTTTCACGATCTTCCAGTCTGGTTTCTTATCTCTTCTTCTTCTTCTCTTTCTCTATTTTTTCCCACTAACCCCTTTTAAATTTTCTCCCCTGAGGGTGAAATTGCCATATTGAGGGCTTATTTACTGCATTCAATTTTCTGGTTCATTTTAGACTTTGCTATAAAACCAAAAAATCTAGTACATATGGTTAAAGGTGGCAAATTAATAGTTACCTCAGTTTGTCATTCTCTAGGTTGTGTTTGATGCTATCATTATTGCTGATTGTACCACTTTAGCCAAGGTGACATAATTGTTCTAATAAGTTGTTCTGCCTGGTATGCCTGAGATTGCCTAAGGGTCATAAAAAATACCATAGGCCAGTGCCAAAGAACCAGGGGCTGGACCACGTAGGCAGAAACTTCTCATCCCCAATAAACTGAAGAGGTTGGATCTTGCAACAGTCTCAAAGCCCAAAACCCAGCTACACCTGGAAGACATCTCTGAAAAGTAATCATTTCCTAAGGATTCTAAATACTAGCAATAAAGCAACTCACCATAGGCAATTTACAAGCATCAACCCAGGAATTAAACTGAAAAAAACAAAAAAAAACAAAAACGGAAGAAAAGAAAATGAGAAGACACTTAAACAAGATGCAACCCCAGACTTCCAGCTCACCAAAGGCAAATCCAGGGGCAATGAGGTGGAACACTTCGAAAGCCACCCACCTGTACTCTCTGAAGTGGTAGGAAATAACAAAGCAGATGAAAAAAAAAAAAATCAAATCAAATTAAATCGGAAATAATTTTTCATGTAACTACAAAGATGGTGACCACAGTGAAAGACATGCTTAGTGACTCTACAGCAGATACAGATTAAAAAAATAGAGAAGCTTAGGAAAATGATGGAAACCATGAACACCCAACACAGGAAAGAAATGGAATCCATGAAACAGATTCAAACAGATATCCAGGAGACTAAAAATTCCATTGAACATAAACACAGCAGGATGAGCCAATGTGAGGACAGAATATCAGCTATAGAAGACAGAATTGCAGTTAGCGATCATGAAAAGAAAAACTTCTTAAAAATAGTAAGGAACCACAAGAAGTCAATTCAGCACCTGCTAGATGATGCAAAGAACAGTATAAGATTGACTGGACTGAATGAGAAAGCAAGAGGTAGCACAAATGACATAAAAAAACTGTTCAGAGAAGTAAGGGCAGAAAACTTCCCAAGCAGGGAAAAAGAATTTGACATTCAGGTAAGTGAGGCATATAGAACTCAAATTAGCCATGATCAAAAAAATCTACACCAAGGCATACAATAGTCAAGATTCCAGAAATTCAACACAAGAACAGAATACTAAAAGCGGTCAGAGAAAAGAAACAAATCACCTAGAAAGGAAAGGCCATCAGAATCACAGCAAACTTCTCAGCACAAACCCTAACATCGAGGAGAGTTTGGAGTGAAGTATTTCAAGCCCTAAAGAAAACAACCACCAACCGAGACTGATGTACCCTGCAAAACTACCTTTCAAAACTGATGGAGAAATAAGATACTTCCATGACAAAGAACACCTGGGAAATTTATGATCACCAAACCAGCACTCCAAAAATGTTTTGAAGGACATTCTAGAAAGAGATAACAAGGACTACAACTCCATGAACCCCAACAGAAGGAATCCACCAGGCAAGGGAAACAAGTAAACAGAGCGGGGGGAAGGGAACCGACAACAGGAAAATAACGGGACAAGGATAAGTTAATATGTATCCATTATAATCATCAATGGTAATGATCTCAAGGCACCATCGAAAGCCAAAGACTGGCAGAATGGATCAAGAATGGATCAAGATCCAACAATATGCCGCACAGAAGAAACACATTAATTCAAAAGAAATCTGTACCCCGCAAGTCAAAGGATGGAAAACAATACTCCATGCGACAGAAACCCAGAAAAAAGCAGGGGTAGCTCTTCTGTTTGCAGACAAAGTGAATTTCAAGCCAAGAATGATTCAGAGAGATAAAGCAGGTCACTACATCCTTGTAAAGGGAGCAATCCAAGAGGAAGAAATAACAATCATAAATATATATGCAACAAATACCAGTGCACCCAACTATATAGAACCAATATTAACAGACATGAAATATCAAATAAGCACTGAAACAATGGTAATGGGTGACCTCAATACCCCACTGTCACAAATAGATCAACTAGACAAAAAAAAAATCAACAAAAAAATAATCAGAACTGAACCAAACTTTTGAACAAATGGACTTACTGGATGTCTACAGTGTTCCACCGCACAACATCAGAATACATATTCTTTTCAGCTGTACACGGGACATTCTCCAAAACAGACCACATACCAGCCCACAGAACATGCTTAAGTAAATGCAAAGGAACTGAAATGACCCCATGCATATTATCAGACCATAGTGCAATGAAATTGGAAATCAAAGGCAAAAGAAAACACAAGAACTGCATAAATATATGGAAATTAAATAACACCCTCCTGAACAACCCATGAGTCACAGGTGAAATTAAAGAAATTAGTTTCTACAATTGAACGATAATGTCAATACAACCTACAGGAACTTATGGGATGCAATGAAAGCAGTCCTACGAGGAAAATTTATAGTGGTGAATTCCCATATCAGAAAAGCAGAACAAGCTCAAACAAACAACCTAATATTGAACCTCAAGCTTCTAGATAAAGAAGAGCAAGTCAAGGGGGCCGGTGATATAGCTCAGTGGCATAAGCGCCTGCCTGGCAAGCGCAACGTCCTGAGTTCAACTCCTGGTACCCACATAAAGGAAAAAAAAAAGGCTGGTGTTATGGTTTGTGTCTAGATGTCCCCCCAAAGCCTCATGCAGTCATGGAGGCGGGCTTCTGGAGTTTATGACTGATTCATGGTCTAATGCTGGGATTATGGGCGTGAGTGCTACGCCCACCCTGGGGCGGGTAGCCTGCATGTAATATAAGGGAAGGAAAGAGGTTGCTCTCTCTCTTGCTTGCGCATGCTCCTCCCTTTCGCTCTTGCTGTTTTTGCTGCCTTCCGCCGCCATGAACTGTTGCCCTCTGCCATGTGCCACTCTGCCTTGGAGCCAGCTGATTATGGATTGAAACCTCCACAAACTGTGAGCCAAATAAACCTTTCCTTCCTTAATTTTGGGTGTCGGGTATTTTGTCCCAGCAACGAGAGAAAACTAACCAAGACAGCCGGTGATATTGTTCAGTGGCATAAGCGCCTGCTGGCAAGCGCGAGGTCCTGAGTTTGACTCCCAGTACCCACATAAGAAAAAAAAAAAAAAAAAAGAGCAAGTCAAGCCCAAAGCTCATACTAGGGAGGAAATTATAAAGATCAGAGTAAAAATTAATGCAATGGAGACTAAGAAAATACAAAGAATAAACTGAAGAGTTGGTTCATTTGAAAGATTAAATAAAATTGACAAACTCTTAGCCAACCTTATTAAAAAAAAAAAAGGAAAGAAAAGACTTAAATCCATGCAATTGGGAATGAAAAGTGTAAAATCACAAAAGATTCTGTGGAAATCCAAAAGATCATCAATACCTACTTCGAGAACCTGTATTCTAATAAGATGGAAAAACAGAAGAAATGGACAGATTCTTAGCTACATATGAATTACCAAAGCTGAATCAAGAAGATATAAAAATTCTAAATAAACCAACATCAGTCAATGAAGTTGAAGATGTAACTAAAACCCTACCAACGAAGAAAAGCCCAGGTCCTGATGGATTCACTGCTGAAGTCTACAAGAAATTTAGAGAAGACCTAATACTCCTACTTCTCAAAGTCTATTGAAATTGAAAGGGAAGCAATACTCCCAAACTCATTCCTGGAGGCAAGCATTACCCTGATACCAAAACCAGAGAAGGATCCAACCAAAAAAGAGAACTACAGGCCAATCTCCCTAATGAACATAGACACAAAAATCCTCAATAAGATACTGGCAAACAGAATGCAGCAAATCATCAAGATTATACACCATGACCAAGTGGGATTCATCCCAGGAATGCAGGGATGGCTCAACATATGCAAATCAATAAATGTAATACACCACATTAACAGAGCCAAGGACAAAAGCCACAGGATCAGCTCAACAGATGCAGAAAAAGTGTTTGACAAAGTCCAACACCCATTCAAGATAAAAACCCTACAGATAATTGGAATAGATGGTCTTTATCCCAATCTGATAAAAGCCATCTATGACAAACCAACAGCTAACATCATACTAAATGGACAAAAACTGAAAGCTTTCCCTCTAAAATCAGGAACAAGACAAGGATATCCACTGTCACCACTCTTATTCAATATAGTTCTGGACACATTAGCCAGAGCAATTAGACACGAGAAAGAAACAAAAGAAAGGACAGGAACATGGATAGGAAAGGAAGAAGCAAAATTATTATTTGCTGATGATATGATACTCTACATAGAAGACCCCAAAAACTCCAGCAAAAGACTTCAGATATAATAACCAAATCTAGCAGCATAGCTGGATTCAAAGTCAACACTCAAAAATCAATAGCATTCCTATACACAAATAACAAACTCACTGAGAGAGAAACTAGGGAAACACCACCTTTCACAATAGCATCCAAAAATATGAAATACCTAGGAATCAGTCTAATGAAGGAAGTAAAAGACGTTTATGTTGAAATCTACCGTACTCTGAAAAAGGAGATCAAAGAGGGTATCAGAAAATGGAAAGATATCCCTTGTTCTTGGGTAGGAAGAACCAATATAGTGAAAATGGCCATACTTCCAAAATTGTTATGTGGCTTTAATGCAATCCCAGTCAGAATACCAATAGCATATTCACAGAATTAGAGAAAATAATCCTAAAATTCATTTGGAACCAGAAGAGACTTAGAATAGCAAAAGCAATTTGGGCAACAAAGGCAAGGCAGGGGGCATTGCAATCCCTGACTTGAAATTACTACAAAGTTACTATGATAAAAACAGCATGGTACTGGCTAAAAAACTGACCTGGGGATCAGTGGAACAAATTAGAAGATGCAGAAACAACTACAAACACACTCAGTCACCTTAACTTTGACGAACAAGCCAAACATGCCATAGATTAAAACTAGACCCATATCTTTCACCATGCTTGAATTAAAACAGAAAGGGATCACAGATCTAAATATTAAAACAGAAACACTAAATTTGCTGGAAGATAGAGTAAGTAAAGCTCTTGAAGACACTGGTGTTGGCAAAGACTTCATGAACAAAACCCAGATCACACAGGAACTAACACAAAGAATCAACAACTGGGATCTCATCTTATTAAAAAGCTTTTGAACAGCAAAAGAAACCACCAACGGCATGAAGAGACAACCCACAGAGTGGGAAAAACTTTTGCCTGCTGTTTCTCAGGCAAAGGAATAATATCTAGAATATATGAAATCTCAAAAAAATCGGACCCCCCCCAATTTAAAGACCCAATCCAAAAATGGGCATCTGCGCCAGTGAGATGGCTCAGTGGCATAAGCACCTGCCAGGCAAGCGCGAGGTCTTGAGTTTGACTCCCGGAACCCACATAAAGGAAAATAAAGGGCCGGTGATATCACTCAGCAGCACAAGCGCTTACCAGCAAGCGCGAGGTCCTGAGGTCGACTCCTGGTACCCACTAAAAAAAACAAAAAAACCAAAAATGGGCATCTGAAATGAATAGACACTTCTCAGAAGAAGAAGTACAAATGTCAAGTAAATACATGAAAAAATGTTCAACATCATTGATCATTCGAGAGATGCAAATTAAAACACTGAGATTCCATCTCACTCCAGAAAGAATGCCTACCATCAAGAAACCAACCAATAACAAATGCTGGCGGGCCGTGAGGGAAAAGGAACCCTTCTCCATTGTTGATGGGAGTGTAGACTGGAGCAACCACTGTGAAAATCAGTGTGGAGATTCCTCAAAAACCTAAAACTAGAGGTCCCATTTGACCCAGCTATTCCCCTTTTTGGTATCTTCCCAAAAGAATCAAAAGCATCACACCACAGCAATACGTGCACACCCATGTTTACAGCGGCATAATTTTTAATAGCTGAATCTTGGAAACAGCCCAATGCCAGTCAACCGATGAATAAATAAAGATGTATTTTTTTATATAATGGAGTACTACTCTGCCATAAAGGATAAGCTCGAGACATTTCTAGGTAAATGGATGCACCTTGAGACCATACTCTTAAGTGAAATAAATGACACACATGTTTAAATACTGCATTGTCTCTCTGATGTGAGACACTGAAAATGTAAATAAGGACCAAAATGTATAATAGATATTAGGAAATGGAAAAAAAAATGTTCAAATAAGAAGGGGAACAAGGAGGGGAGGAAGGGACAAGAAAAAAATGAACAGAAGGAAAAAATGGAAATAAAGCTTTTGTAAATAAGGAGGAAAAGAGGGATTGGAGAAAGAGAATGGGAAAAAAAAGAAGCAAGACATACCATGTACAGGTGCAAATTCCCTATGATGAATGTCATCATTAAGCATTATCTAAAATGTACCAATAAAAAAAAAAAAAGAAAAGAAAATACTCAAAGCCACTGGTGTTGAAATGACTACAGTGCAGAGCACCAGGCACAGCCAAGGCAGCACTCAGAGGGAAACACATAGCCACACCCGCAATTAGAGAAGTCAGGAAAAAAACACTAAAGTCGGGGGGTGTACTGCAGGAGAAAGGAATGAAATTCAAAACAGACCGCAACTGAGGACCAGGAGGTTCTGCGGAGACCCGGGACCCCGCGCTGGAGCAGGGGAGGGACACGTGAGGAAAGCATCACGTAGCTGGGCTAAGTGGACAGGGGCTGGAGCAGAGCCCACACAGAGCAAGAGACAGCGCAAGACCAGAACGGGAAACGCGGGTCGCCACCTGGACACCACCAAGCTGCGGTGAATCTGAGAGGGCAAGGAGGAGCTCGGAAAGGAGGCAGCAGGCAGCCACGCTGTCGGGGGCACATGGTGGGCAGCCTGAGGCCGGGGTGGACCACCAGGCGGCAGGAGCATGGGCCTGCAAAGTCCTGCAGCCACAGCAAAGGGGAATGAAGTGACCGGGGAGAGCCCTTGAGCAGAAAAGGCAGGCTCGAGACAGGGGCTGCCCTGTACCTCTTATTTAGTATCTTTGGGGTGAAGCCAGGCATTTCCAAAGCCACACCTCAGGCTGTCAGAGAGCAGCCAGACAGGCCAATGTGCCCAGCAGAGTCAAACTGACGAGGTCTGTCCTGGCTGCCACTCCATGCGGGACGGGAGGTGATAAACACCAAGTCCCGACAGCAGGGAGGGCCTCGCAGGCTGTCCCCCTGCCCTGCAGTAAGCTCCCCTCAGCTCCCTGGGGTTCCTACTCTAGCCTAAAGAAAGGATGGGGACCTCTGCTCAAGGAAGCAGTCTGCAGGTCCCGCTGCACCCTCTACCTGCTCTGTACCTTAAGAAAGTGGACGCATACCTGGACACTGATGACCAAAGGCACCCTCGGCACCCAGGAGCCCTTCCTCTCACCCTCAGAGGGGTGCACCTCCCATTTCTGCCCCCAGACACCATCCCCCCCCTACCAACCTTGAGATTAACGGGGTCACGAACACCTGCCCCCTCAGCAGCGAGCCTTCGCACCCCTTCACCTCCTGTCCCCAGGGCCTGGGACCTGCCTGAACCCAGGAAAGCAGGAACGTGTATCTCCTGAGTTTGTGAAACCAACCAAGGAAAGGGAGCCCGCCCGACCCCCTGCCCCGCACCCACCTGGGCTCGAGCGCAGCCACACGCAGTCCTGCACTTTCACCTTCCACGTGAGCTCCCTCAGCGACAGCTTCCCGTGCTTGCCCAGAGAGAGGAATCTCTTTGTGCACCTCAGGAAGCGGCGCTCATTGCGCCTGGAGCCCCAGAGGCCGGCGGGCACCAGGCGGCGCAGGCAGGCGCGAAGAAAGGCGTACACCTGCCAGGCGCTGCAGTGCGCGCGCAGCAGCTGAGCCAGGCGCCGCGCGCCCGCGTCCCCGTCGGGCTCGGCCGCGACCCGCAGCGGGCAGTGCGTGCGGAGTAGCGCGCTATAAGGGCACCGCGCGTGGTTGGCCAGCAGCTCGCGGAACAGGGGTCGCATCCGCCAGTAACGCGGGGCCAGGCGGCGCGCGCGGGAGCGGTGGGGCGGCCCGGGCCTGGAGGGCTGCGTGCCCACGAACACGGCCTCCACGAGCCTTCGCGCCCCGGTCATGTTGGGCGGCAGCGCGCTGAGCACGAAGGAGGCGCGCAGCCGCTCCGCGCCGCCGCCCACCCGCGAATAGAGGAAGCGCTTGGTCTCGACGGCCGCGCGGGGCCTGGGAGTGCTTCTGCTGTCCCCCGACGGGGACGGCTCGCCCTCGACGGCCGCAGCTCCGAGGGGCACAGCGCGCGGCTCGCTGTTTCCCGGTCCGCGCCTTGGCTTCTTGGGCGGGGTCGCACTGGCGCCTGAACTACAGCTGCGGGGCCGCCGCGGTGACCCGAGGACCGACCGGGGACAGAGCGCGCGGCGGAGGGACGACGTGGGGGCGCCTAGCTCATGCAGCGGCGGCCCGCAAACCTGGTAGGCGCAGCTGGGCGCCACCAGCTGGTAGAGCGCGCAGCGCGACAACAAATGCACCAGCACGTCGTCGCCCAGGCGGCGCAGCAGCAGCCCCCAGGCGCCGCTGCCGCGCAGCGAGTCGGTCACCGTGTTGGGCCGGTAATGGCACACGCTCGTGGTGAAGGCCAGCGGCGGCCCGTCGCGCGCCTCGTTCAGCAGCCCAAAACCGAAGGCCAGCACATTCCGCGCGCCGCGCTCGCACAGCCGCTGCACCACGCGGGCCACCAGCTCCTTCAGGCTGGACACCTGCACAGGAAGAGGGTCCCGAGTCACCCGGGCGACGAAGGACCCGGGCCCGGCTCTCCTCGCACCCCGTGGCGGCCCACCTGGCGAAAGGAGGGGGTCCCGAGGGCCGGCCGCGCGCCCCAGGGCACGCACACCAGGCACTGCGCCACCAGCGCGCGGAAGGCCGCCGGGTCCCCGCGCCACACGAGCCGCGCGCCCTCGGGTCCCAGGCGCCGCGCGAAGGTGGTGAGTGGCAGCACCTCGCGGTAGCGGCGCCGCAACAGGGCGCGCACGGCCCGGCACCGAGGCGCGCGCGGCATCGCGGAGGTCCGGCACCCACGTGCGCGGCGGGGACGCTGCAGCGAGGTCGGCAGGGCGGGGCGCGCGCGGAGGAAGGGGCGGGCTCCCGCCGCTCGCCCCGCCCCGGCTTGCAGGGTCTCGGGCTGAGGCGCCGGGGCCGCCGCGGACCCCGCCACGTCCTTCCTTCCGGGAGTGGGAGGGGGCGAAGCCCCGCGGCGCGAGGGTGGTAGAGGGACGGTGGCAGTGACGTGGGGTGCGTGGGAAATCGGGTGCGTACTGCACTCCTTCGTTCTTCTCGGAGGTGCGAGACCTGGGCACCAAAGCTGCCCTGGGGTCCGAACGGAGAGGCTCACAAGGGGCGGGGCAGTGCGCCCCGAACCTGCTAGACAGGGTGTAGACGCGGCTCCGCCCCCGGCCGGGGCTTGGGGCTCCAAGGCTTTCCCTAGCCCCAGGCTGGGCTTCCTCTGCAGGCACTTGGGCGTCTGCTTCGGCCTCAGCCGTAAGCGCAGCACCCACGGCGCTCCCGGTTAGCACGCGGCGCCAAAGCGAGGGGGGAGACGGGTCCCGGGCCGGAGCTGCCATCCACAGCCGGAGGAGGCGAGAGAGGCGCCCCAAGGGGCCCGGCTACAACCTCGCAGAGGGCCGGAAGTCCGGATGCGTCCCGCGCGGGGACCGTCACCCCCCATCCCTAGGCTGGCAGGAGAGCTCAGCCCAGGGGACTTGGTGGCCCGGCCGCCCGCAGCCAGCGCCGGGCCCCTCAAGGTCGACTCTAGGGAGAGGCGGAAACCTGTGGGTCTCCGGAGGGAATGCTAACAAATCCAATCTTTCAGGCCTGAGAACTTGGTGAGGAAATTGCCTCAGTCAGGGTTTAGCATTTGAACAAGCCGCGCCCTCCCCGGCAGGCAGCTGCTCGGGTTCACCCCCTCCCTCCTGCTGGCCGACCTGGTAAATACTAGGATTACAGGTTGCTATTTTGGAAAGCCCACTAGTGAAGCTTTCTTTTAAAGCTGTGCTTGAGAATTGCTTGATTTTGCCGCTAAGGGATTTGGGACTGGCTTGGAAAATTCTTTCCAACAACCGGAAGTAACAGGTTCCTCAGGGAAACCAGCATGGAAAATATAATTTCAAAAAACAAGAATAAAAGAAGGCTGGGGTGTAGCTCAGCGCTAGAGCGCTTGCCTGGCATGCACGGGTTCCTGGGTTCGGTCCACAGCACCACGAAGGGAAGAAAAAGAACAGAAGAAAACTGAGGCAGTTGCACTGGCAAGATGTGCGCCCAGTCCTTGTGAGAACCTGGCCCTCAGTGAAAACCACTAATACGAACCAGAATTCCCTCCCCAACGTCCCCTCGGTATTAATGCCTCCCTGAAAGGTAATAATGGTTTTAAACCATCACACTGCAGAACATGAAAACATGAAAAATGTTCAGAGAAAAACATTCTGTTATTGGCTTAAAATACAGCAGCACAAGCCAGGTGTGGTGCACACCTGTAATGTCAGCACTCTTGGGAGGCTGAGGCAGGAGGATTGTGAGCCCAGCCTGAGCAACGTTGAACCTTAGACCCTGTCTCAAAAAGATAAAGGGGTTGGAGGTGTACCTCAGTGCAAAGGTCATGGATCGAGCCCCCAGTACTGCAAAATAAACAACAGCACAATGCTATCCTAGGTCTCCAGCTCCGTAATGATGGGCTGCCCACTTCCTGCCTGGTGTTTTGCAGCAGGAGCAATAAGTACCAAGATTCAGCTCCTCAGCAACTTGCTGAGCCCCAGGGGAGAGTTCCGTGGGGCAAGAAGGACCCCACCATGACTTCGTGTGTGCACGGTGACATCCACGTGTGCCACATGCACTCGGGGTTGTCTACCAAGAGCAGCAGGTCCATGCTGGGCTCCTGTCCCAGAGGGGGACACTCATGGCCCTGCACTGGGACTGCTGTGTTCCAAGTTGCTTTGGGAAACTGTGCAGATGGGTCCCTGACTCTGAGGAAGCACAGAAAGCCTTAAAGGGTGAATGTGAGACAGAGAGTTGAATTCTGGGAGCTCCTGCCCAGCCAGTGTCTGGAGCCAGGGGAGCTGCTCAGTAAGTGGGAGGCCCAGAGTGGGGCCTGAGGCACCCGTGCTCAGTCATTGTAACCGGGCTGCAGACCGGGCCACCTGTGCCCGAGCTTGCAGGCTGCTCATGCAAGGACCCGGCTGGTGCTGGACAGTAGCAGGCACAAGCCTCACCCATTTGCCTCATCCAGGCTTGGCACCTCTCAGCAGGCTGCATGGGCCCCCCACACCTGCACCTAACAGGATGCATGCAGGTTTGTCTTCCCAGATTCACCACAAGCTGGTATAAGAACAAAGTGGGCTTAGGTGTGCTGCCTGCAGAAAAGGCCAGCGATCTTAGTCACGCCCTGCGGTGAGGTGGCCCTTTGGGTCTGCCCTCCTGCTACAAAATGGGGACCTCCGTGCTAACCCTCCAGTGTTTCTTTAAACTAGTGTTCTGAAATAATTATGAGGTCCAGTGTTGGTTTCCTATAGCTGCAGTAGCAGATTATGAAGGTGAAGGCCCTGGAGACATCCTGGCTGCTCTCCAGCTCTGAAGGCCATATGTTAGGCTTAGATATTGATCCCCCAAAATCTCCTGTATTCAGACGCCTTGGCTTTGGGAAGGTGACTGGATCATGGGTGCTGAACTCATCTGTGGATTCACCCATGGATAAGCTTACGCATGGCTGAAGGTGCTGTTAGGAGGTGGGGCTGGCTGGAGGTGCATCCTTGTCTCCAGCTTCTCCCTTCTGTCTGCCTTCTGCTGCCATGGGGTGAGCAGCTATCCTCTACCAGGCCCTTTCGTTATGTTTCTGTCTTAAGAGTTAGCTTACCATTGACTGAATCCTCCCAAACCATGAGCCAAATTAACCCTCTTCTATAAGTTGCAGGTGTCAGGAATTTTGTCCCATCAACAGGAAAGCTGACTAATATGGAAAATTGGTACCAGAGAAGTGCAGTTGTTGCTGTGTCATCAGCCAATTAGCTTCACATGTACAAGTTCTTCTGTTTGATGCTGGCCAAATCAAAGGGGGCCTACCCTCCATGGTGAGATGGTAATTTAAGACAAATGGGCCCCTCCATCTCCTCAGACCTAGCTTTGAATAAATCCTTTTTCCTTTTTACCCAAATATATGGCCTCCACGGGCAGGATTTTGTACAGATTTCCATGGCGCTGGGATGTGCAAAAGCCCTGGAGTGCAGCTGCCGGATGGGTGGGAGGAGTGTGGTTAGACACTTGGCAGAGGGGCTGAGACATTCTGCACCCCCAACCACAGTGAGTGAGGCAGTCTTCTTTACTGTGCCGATGTCATGTGGACTGCCCCCTGTGGTGTGCGAGGAGGACAACTGCACACCTTGCAGGAGGTGGTGGCACGTGGAAGTTGCAGCTGAGCCCAAGGCTGGCCCAGGAATCTGCATGGGCTGTGGGCTGGGCCTGGGCTTGGGGTGGCAGAGGCTCAACTGGTCCTTCAGTGTATGTGAATGGCAGCGAAGAGGGGCACACTGTGAGGACGGTGTCCTGAGCCCGTGGCCACAGCACTGCAATGGGCGGAGGGGAGAGAGTGTTTGCTTGGGAGGTGGATACTGGGCACCAGGGGGTGAGGGCTGGGGGCGGGGCCGCACCCCTGGAGCTTCCTAGGGAACACAGCTCCCTGCTAGGAAGGAGGTAGAGTAGATAACACAGCGCTCCCCCAGTGCAGACCATCCATGCAAGAAGCAGGGTCTGTCCCTCAGCCTGGGAGCTGTGAGGACTGCAGCGAGAGGAGTGGCAAGTCCTCTCCCCTGCGCTTCTATCTCAGGGAATGGAGTGCTGCAGCCCCTGCGGCCCACCCGCCAGTCCTGGCTCCTGGGCAGGACTCCGTGTGTCTCGTGGTCCTGCTGTGGTTTGTCGTGCCCAAAGAGGTTACCAGGCGCTTGTCCAGTTCTCGGTGGGCAAGATAACAATAGGAGCACTGAGTGCTGGTCTTCATTTATACAGTTTATCATTTCCTTGCAGTCTCATGCACATTTTTTCACAACCAGGAAGTGCATGGACAGGTGTCCTCGTGCGCGGTCAGACGTCAGTCACTGGCTTTCTGAAATACCAGGCAGCCCGGCCAGCAGGGCACGGGGGTGTGGGGGCTCGGGAGACCTGGCCTTACTGAGGCTGCTGATCTATTTTCCTCTGAGGCTCCGCCAGGTTAATCTGGCTGAGCCCATCACACCTGTGTTTGCTTTTTCCTGCACCTTAAACTGCCTTATGAAAACCAATAAAAAGTGCTTAGGGCAAAAAATCCCTCTGAATGTGGTTATTTAATCCTTGTACCTTGGCAAACATCACTCAGTTCCTCTTTTACATCTTTGGATTTTTGTAGTTTAAGGTTATTTGATGAAATTCAAGCAAACAAAACAGCACGATAAAATCATCCACTCGGACTGGAAAGGTTGAATTTGCTCATAGGATTAAAGCTCCTTGCTGTCCTTTTGTGAATGTTACTGTCCCCTGCGGCCTCCAGGGACACAGACCCATCTTTTGGGGACCTGAGTCTGTGAAGCCTGCAGGAGGGTCCCCTGGACTTTGTGGTGCTGGTTCTGATCAGAAACAGGAAGAGGAGGGGAGGGGGAGCATGGGATGCTCTGCCGGTGTCTGCTTGGTCTTAGACTTCCTGAAGGAAGCAGCTTCCTCACTCAAGTGACTCAGGCCCCACGGCAGGAGTCCTGGGCACCTCCGCCCCTCTGCTTCAGGCACCCTGCTTAGCCGCGTGGCACCCGGCTGTGCTGTCCACAGGCTCCTGACTCCCAGCTGAACACCACGTTTTCTCAGGGAGTATCTGCAAAGATCTGTGAGGTTTGTAAGTGAGAACTCTTCACATCATGCTTCCTGTCCACTGCAGCCCCCAGGACTAAATCCAAGCTCGGTCTACGTGAAAACCTCACACTTTGGCCTCTGCCTGCAGCCCCACCTTGCCGTGTGTCCTGGACGATGGTGCTGAACGTAGCCAGCTCTCTCGACCCAGCCTGGTGCCTCCAGATACTCAAGACCCATCCTGGAGGACAGGACCAACATTTCAGGATCCAGGATTTGTCCAGATTCAGTGTAGCCAAATATGAACATAGACTCAAAAATCTCCAAACACACAAGAGAAAAAGTATGAGGAATGAGTGTAGAAGAGACAAAAACAAGCTGGGCATGAGGTTGAGATGGGAGCAGAACAGCTGCAGTAGAGAACAGGAATGTGTAGGACTGGCAGCATCACCAGGCTGGCCAGGTTCAATGTCAGGAGGCTTTAACGGCTGGTGTGACACTGGATGGCCCCTCATAGGCACTGCTGTCACACAGGCCTCCCTGCCCTGAGAACACCCTGACTGCGGGTGGAGGGATGGATGTGGGGTGAGTACTTGGGGTCTCTGTATCTTCATACCCTAAGGCTGTGGGCACAGGGACGGAAGCTCGTGCTGCAGGCTCACCCAGCAGACCTTCCGCAAGGGCACGTCGCAGCCCCAGGGCAGGGTGCCGCTGTAGTCGTCCTCTCCCCCTTCCTGCACCCCGGCCCAGTGTGAGGAACCAGAATCCCACGAGCTCTACGTGGCTGTGCTGGGGCCACCCCTACAGACCCCACAAGGACTGGCTTCCCCAGCCACAGAACTGGTTCTGAGACTGATCTATGTTTTTGCTGTGCTGGGGGGTACCTAGGGCCAATCACACTCCAGGCCCTGCACAGCATTTTGATATAACTAGAGAGACAATTTGGAACCCAGTGTTTTCTCTCCAAGTCCTCTGGTGACTACACTCCCTGCCCAGGACAGATTTGGTGCTCAGCGTGAACTGTCCCCTGGAGTCACACTTCGGAGCAGCCCTGAGCAGGCACAGTGCCCAGAGAGAAGGGACACCAGCAGCCTCAGCCGCTAGCTGGCTTGCACTTCTAGGATGGAGACAGCGAAGGTGTTAGGCACAGCCTTGGCAGCACCTCTGGAAACAGCTCCTCAGCCAGGGACACAACCACCTCACAGGATGCCCCGGCGAGTCCTGCCTCTGTACCTCCCTTCCGCTTCCTTCTCTCTGAGCATCTCTGCAACAGAAAGCAGTGCTGTGAGCAGCCGCGACCCCATGTGACAACCGACCCTTCCCTCCGGAGCAACCGGTGTTTACACTTGAGATTTGGGCCAGGAGGGGCTGGGTTTACTGCTTCGGTGCTGTAACAGAGCTCAGGGGCTAACACGGGGGTGGCAAACCTGTGGCACCCATGCTGTAGTGGGCTGTATCACTGGAATCTCTAAAAGGTTCACTATCGCTGGGCTAATATGGGAAAGGGCGACCACGAAATCTCTGAGATTCTTCCCACGTTATTCCAGGTCACAAAATATATCACAGCCAGAGAAATTTATTTTAAAATAGAAACATACATACTTTAAGCTTTAAAACAATCAATTTTTAAACAAAAAAAGGAAAAAGCCATTTGATCCCAGAGTCTGCGTGGAATGCCTTTCCGTATGCACTGAACTTCACGTAAGGAACACGTCAAACAACTCGAAATGGAACCCCACGTCCTCCCGCCTCCCAGGGCTCTGGTGTCAGGGTGGGAGATACCAGGAGGCCAGCACAGCCCCCCAGGGCACAACCTGAGCGCGCTGGGGTGACTGCGAGCGCCGGGACACAGGCTCGGGCGGTTCAGGCACCCAAGCGCTTCCGCCGCCTCCCAAAGGCAGAGGAGCTCCAGAGGTACAGAGACATCCAGAGGGATTTGGCAACTCGGAAGAGGTGGTGTCAGGAATTCCCAAAGCTTCCAAGAATACTCATGGCGAGTGGGCCCTGCCTGTGGCAGCCCAGAGGCGCTCACTCTGCATGGGGCTTCTGAGTGGGCTGCTCCTCGTAGGACTCCCCGAACTCGTTCACTCTGCTCTTATCCACAGGATAAAGCCTGCAACACACAGATGGTGCTCGCGGGAACCCGAGTGCCACAGGGAGGGCGAGAGTGGGATGCTTAGGTCGCTGTAGAGAAGCTCGGAGACTCAGCAGGCCCCCGTCTCTGCGTGGGGGATGCAGGCCTGGTTCTGGGGTGCCACATCCCTGCTCTGGTGGGCCCGATGAATCTGAGCAGTTAGGAAGGGAGCCCGACTGGTCAGAGGAGGTAGACACTGAGGGCTGACCCTTAGGGCAGTGTCCTCCCCACTCGTCCAGTCCCAGGCACCTGCAGGTGGTCGTTCCCTTCACCCAAGACCCCAGGGCCTCGCCCATAGCGCTGCTGCACGCAGGGCCACAGGTAGCTTTAAAACCTGACCTACTTCCCACAGAGCCTGAGGCCGCAGGAGAAGCAGGTGAGGGTCAAGGCTCAGGGGGCCAGTGGAGGACGGGGGTCAATCCTAAGATGGGGCCCCAAGCAGCAGATGCAGCATCGAGCTCTGCACAACCCCTTTCTACCTTCCTGCAGTCAGGGAACCGTGTGGACCTGAACAGGGCACAGCCTCCCCGTGCTTAGCCGTGATCACGGCCCTGCTGGAGGGGCTGCAGGGAGGGTGGCCAAGGCCTGCAAATGTGCAGAGAAGTGGTGTTGCCTCGGAGGGGTGGAAGGTGGCCTCCAGGGTGGCAGGAAGGAGGCGGGCAGGAGGAAGGACAAAAGTAAAGTTTGGACGCCCACTGGCCACCAATGGGGAAGCAACACTCATCCCAGAGAGAAGCCCCTTCCTCACCCTAGGACAGGGACCTGGGGTCAGGGCAGGGTGAGGGCAGCCCTCGGGATCACGGTCTCTACAATGCCCCACACTGCAGGCCAGGCCTGTCCCGGATGCCCTATTCCCCTGGCCCCAGGCACAGCACAGAGCAGGGCCACATAGGCACCAAGGACATCCAGACACCAGCCCGGGAGGAGACACAGTGGCTGGGCCAGGTGGGCGATGCCCCTGCAGACCACACCCCTACCTGCAGGACACTGTGCTCAGTGACCTCCGCCTGACACTCTACACCCCTTGGGGGGCAGGGTGTACCTGGGCGGGGATCACAACACAGACCCTGAGGGAGCCCTGGGCCTGGCTAACCCATGACCTAGGCAGGACACAGTGCTTCCCCACCAGGGTGACGCCGAGGGACAATCTTGTGACGCAATCCCATCACTGGCACCGGAACCCACTGCAGGCAGCCACCACCTGCACCCAGTCTCGCCCTACACGGACAGCCGGGGCAGGGCTCTACCACTCACCATCGCTGGTACAGGTAGACCAGGAAGACCACGTCGTCCCGGAAGCAGGCCAGCCGGTGGGATGTGGGCATGGTGATGATGAAGGCGAAGACATCGTCGATGAAGGTGTTGAAGGCCTGCAAAGCCAGTGGGAGGTGGTGAGACTGCGCCAGGCCGTGGTCCTGCTGCTTCCCTACCCAGGCAGCGAGCTGTGCCACAGCAGACACGTATAGTCCTGTCGCTGTGACGCTGACAAGAACCAGACGCCGGGCCTGGGGGCACACACCTGTAACCCCAGTACTCTGGGAGGCTGGGGCAGGAGGATCTTGAGTTTGAGCCCAGTCTGAGCACTGAATGACTTAGCGAGACCCTGTCTCAAAAATAAAAAAATAAAAAAGGGCTAGGGATGTAGCTCAGTGCGAAGGCCCTGGGCTCAAACCCCGGTACCAAGGGGGGAAAACAAAAATCAAGCAACGAAAGCAGAGAAGCAGCACGGGGAGAAACACCACAGCCAGCGCGGGGAGGGGTGGGCTGAGGTGAAGCTCTCCACACCCGGGGCTGCAGCAGAGCGGCCCAGAAACTTCTCACCTCGCTTTGGAAAGCGGAAAGCCACACTGAGTTCTAACTCAGCTCCACTCAACACTGCGTGCTGCGGCCAGGGTCACACTGCCACGCTGCCCAGTGCTGCATGGGGGCACCAGGCACCGTTGGGGGGGCCTGGGTCCATTGACCCCAAGTCACTGGGCCAGGGGTGGCTGTGCTTTGATAATGTTGAAAAGAGGACCCCGGCCTTTCACTCCCTCCAACACAGTGGTGACAGTTATTCTGTGGCCCTTTGTATTTTCTTTTTTTTTTTTTTTTTTTTTCTGTGGGTACCGGGGGGACGACCTCAGGACCTCACGCGCCAACAGGCACCTGTGCCGCTGAGCGATATCACCGGGCCCCTTTTTCGTATGTGGGTTCCGGGGTCGAACTCGGGCCTTCGCGCTTGCAAGGCAGGCGCTTAAGCCGCTGAGCCATCTCACCGGCCCCCTTTGTATTTTCTTAAAAGACTTCTTCACATTTTTCAAAAAAAGAACAGGACTGGGTGAGTGTAGTGGCAAACACTGGTAATCCCAGCTACTCAAGGGGCTGAGGCAGAAGGACCCCAAGTTCAAGGCCAGCGTGGGCAACTTAGTGAGAACCTGTCTCAAAAAGTGCTGGGGTGCTCAGTGAGCCATGGATTTCACCCCCGGGACCAAAGAAAAAGACAGCGGAGCTCTGCTGGCTGGTGTGCCGAGCACTGACCTTGTAGGTGAAGGCCTTCCAGGGCAGGTGCGCCACCGACTTCATCTGCGACAGGAAGAGGGGCTCAGGTCAGTCCGGGTACCAGGAGACGCAGTGCCCTGCCCACCAGGGTGCACATGGGCCTTACCTTATAGTTCACAAAGAGCTGGGGCAACATGAAGAGAAAGCCGAAAGCGTAGACTCCTGTGGGGACAGACGGTGCCGTGGGAAGGGTCAGTGTGTGCCCTGCCACGCCACACATGGGATGGCAACAGCCATCTCGCCAGACACCCTGCCGTCTGCTCCACACAGCCGAGAGCGGCTTAGGGAGCACGACGCTGCCTACCCTCGAGGGTCAAGCAATGCTGGGCACGGGAACCGCCTGGGATCTGTGAGGACTCGGCCTCTGGCCCCACGAGGTCCCACCTGGGTGCTGGGGCCAAGTCTGGGCCTCACGCAGGACACAGGGATGTGCAGGAGCCCCTGCTGTCACGGGGAGACTGGCCCTTATGCTTGTGGGCACCTCCCCAGGGGGATGCAAGCCACCCTGAGGAGGAGCCCTGTGGACACCTGGTGCCAGGGCCACACGCAGGACACTGGCTATTCTCCCTCGAGTCACACGAGTGGCATGCCACACTGTGGCCTAGGGGTCTGAGTGGCCCTGGGGAGTCAGATGTCTGGATGGCGTCGCGATGCTCAGGTCTCCCCTCTCCAGGAGGAGCAGACTGGTGCCCGAGGCTCCCCAGCAACAGGGAGCCAAGCCAAGCAGAGGTGCACGTGGGAAGTGGGTCAGCCTCAAACCACGAGGTGGAGTCACGCAGGCGCAGGGAAGGCAGCAAGTTACCACGCGGGGAAGCCAGGACTCACCGTTCACGAAGCTGTTGATGAGCCATGAATACCAACTAAAAGGGGAAGAGAGAGCCGTGACCCTCGGGAAAGCTCGTTCCCCGCCGGAGGACGTCTGTTACGTTGGTAGAACCCTCCGTAAGAGATCTCTAAGAGACCCAGCTCTCCAGGGCACTGGGACAAGGCGGATCTGGACACCCTCTCCTCTCACCTTGCTCAAGCACAGCCTTCCCATGAGCCTGGCCAGACCAGGGTCTTCCCCAAAGCCTGGTCACGCAAGTGTGGGCTCCTCCAAGACCAAAGGAGGGCATGGCGCACTGCCTGCACACAGCTCTCACACTGCACCCCACTGTGGCCAACCCCCCCACACTGGGCCCTCCACCTCCAACCTCCATCTTACCCAGGGCGGCACCACCCGTCCCTCCTACTCCGACCCAGGGCCCAGAGTCTCTTCCCAGCCCCTCTGTGAGTTTGCTAGCAGAAGCCCCAAGAGTCGCGGCCACCGGTTTGTAGCGGCTTTCTCCTTTTCTACACTCTGCCGGTCTCCATCTTCCACAAGAGCTGGGGCAGGGCGAGCTGCCTCTCCAGACACAGGGCAAAAAAACGCCTCTGCTCTCGCAGCCAGCTCAGTCCAAGATTGTTCCTCATGAGCTCAGGAGCCTGAGGCCACGGTGAGCTCTGTCACCTCCACCTCACACAGGACAGGGAGGACCGTGCCCAGCTGCCCGCTGAGCTGGTGTCCCCCGCACCTGGGGCCCAGACCTGAGCTCTCCCACGGATGTGTGCTCGCAGCGCGGTACAGAAGGCACGATGTGCAGGGCGAGCACCCACCTACCTCTTGTACTTGACGTTGAGGAGCGAGTAGACAGCACCCCCGATACACAGAGGGTACAGAAGGTAGGACAAGTACTTCATGGCCTGTGGGACAGAGGCAAGCCCGGTTACACCTCGGTACACAGATGAACAAGACACTGGTGACAGCAGAAACCAAGCAGTCACCGTGACTTGTGGGGTAGTGACACCCTTGAGTGACCCAACGGAGGGACATGTGCCTCTGCATTAGCCGAGACCCGCGGGACGTGGACCCTGAGAGGAAGCTGTACTCTGACCCGTCACATAGGCCCGCCACTGCAGGCCACAGCCACCACGCAAGGGACTCGGGGTGCGCGACAGTCATATCGCCAGCCGCGCTTACCCTGATCTGAGCTCCTTTCCCATCTCGGTAAAAACTGAAACCTAAACCAACGAGCGTTAACCCAAAACCAACACCGTTCCTGTGGGGAAACACTGTTCACGTCAACACCTGCAGCACCCGCAGTGCTGACGGACGAGAGGGAAGCCAGACCCTGCCTCCTGCCACTTCTCAGGGCCGCCGCAGCCCTGGCAGTCACAGCAGGCCATGTAGGAACCAGCAACGGCATCAGGAACCTTCCCAGGCGGGGAGGCTCTGCGGGTGCCCCTCCCTGTAAGAAGTGCATTCTGCAAGCTCACTCCTGAGGTCCCTGCTCCGGATGGCTCAAGCCATGCTGCAGGAAGACAAGTTCCCACTGGAGGACAGTGTCACAGGCTTGTGCCCTGCACCACCATGCTCACCTGTGTGTCGTACTCCTCAGTCTTCCTCTCAGACTCACTGTAGGTGCCGAACTGTGGTGAGATCAAACAATGTCAGCTTATGGGAAGCACTCTCAGCATGGCCAGGCAGGGACCGTCACTGACACCACCCGAGAGGGCTCTCCCAGGCCGGTGGCCAGCAGCACAGCAGGCCTCACTGCAGGCTGGGGACTGGATGGGCCATGTGCCTGGGGTTGCCTCTGCCTTGCTCACAGGGTCCGCTGCTGTGTGCCCACCCACTGGGGCCACGCTGCACTCCCAGGCTGCTGGTTTCCCAGCAGAAACAGTTCATACAGAAGCGGTCCTGACCAGTTGGGTGTGGTGGCACATGCTTTTAATCCCAGCACTTGGGAGGCTGAGGCAGGAGGATCACCAGCCTCAACTACATATAGTGAGACCCTCTTGCAAAAAAAAAAAAAAAAAAAAAAAAAAAAGGCAGCGTTCCTGACAGTCTGATCAGCAAAAGTACAGAAGCCCTGGGCCAATGCTACAACACAAGACACAATGGCCAGCATCCCAGCCTGGGGCGACGCTGCATACTGCTGAGGGCCAGATTGGGGACCATCGTGGAAAACATGTCTGTGCAAGGGCACGTCAGGCACTGGCATCTGACTCAGCCCTCCTCTGCAGAGGAGACTTATCGCTGACTGGCCTGGGCTGGGAACCTGAGCCCGTGGGCCAGACCTTGCTCTGGGGAGGATAGCAGATGGAGGAGAGCTTGGGTGAGGAGGATGAGCCTGTCCAGCTGGCAGGGAGGCTCAGCTAAGACCCACGCAGCACCATGCATGTGCCCCTGGGTGCCGAGCAGCAAACAGGGTCAGACAACAACCCCTGCCACCAAGGTCAGGCCCTGCCTGGGGACACAGCAGGAGAAACGAGATCCCTGGTGAGTGGCCAACAGCCAGGGTAGAAGACAGAGGGGAAGGCAGGGCCAGGACGCACCTGCAGCACAGGCCTCAGGCCTCTCCAGACCACACTCATCTTCAAGGCCTTCTTCACCTTCCAGAGCTGCAGGGAAGCCAAGACACTGCACTCAACATTCTGAGATGCCAGCCTAAACCGCCCCAGCCCGCCCAGCCCCGCACTGTCCCACGAGACCACCCTGTCTGGACAGCCCTGCAGTACAGCCCTGCAGTACAGCAGATCTTGCATCGTGCTCACACAGCTCGTGGGGCCACGCCACCCGGGACAGCTGTCCCCAGCACCGCACAGTTGCCCACACTTCCCAGAACACTGGACTGCGCCGGAGCCCAGTCCTTGGGACAGCGCCCAGGGCAGCGCAGTTCATGCTCAGAGCCGCTGACCAAGGCAGAGGCCAAGACCTCACGTGGCCGGCCCCCAGCATCCCCCTGGGTGGCTCAGGACTCACCTCAATGGCGGCCCCAATGCCGGCTGGGATCAACACCAGCAGGCTCGTCTGCTCGTCCAGCAGGAATAGGAAGATGACCACGGTGCTGAAGCAGCGCCAGAGCACTGGGGACACAGGGATGTGGTGAGGGTGGGGTCACTCACTCCTAAACGCACCCCGCCCTCCCGCCCACAGAGCCTCCTCCACCCTATGCCCAGCCCACAGCCCTGCACAGAAGAGCTGGCTGCAGGGTGGCTTCATGGGACAGAGCGGGCTCAGCACACGCGTAGCCCCGGTTCATTCCTGGCACCTCCAAAAAACAGAGCAACACTGGGTAATTATACAACTCTGGAAAGCACCCTAGAAGATCAGGAAAAGCCACAGAGCTGGCCAGATGGCAGCAGCAGCTCAGACACCCGTGAGTGTCACCTGCACACACAGGGAACAGCGCAGGAGGCGCAGGGCTGGATGCCAGCTTTCTTCACCTCACCTCCAGACTCCACCGCTTGGCTCGCGGTTTCTTTGCGAAGCTGTACCCTTTACTTCTCAAGTTGTGCTCTGAAATCCACTGTGTTCTGCCTTCTGCAAGGCCTGATGCCCGGAGGTGGGTGGGGTGCACATGCCTGGTCAGTCTCCTAGGAGACTTGTTGACACCAAAGGTCCACCAGAGTTTGTCTTTGAGCAAAAGAGCTGCCTTTCATGGCTGAGACCTGCGTGGATCTGAGCCCCGCAGCCAAACTCATTTTTTTGTTTCTGTGAGACAAGGTCTATTAGTTCAGGCTGGCCTCAAACTCTCAGCGATCCCCCTGCCTCAGCCTCCCGAGTGCCTGCTGCTGTCTTTTAACCATCAAAAAGAATTTCATTTTCTTGGAGATGTCTGTTTTATTTCAAATAATTAGATCCAAATGACTTTGAGCTCCTAATATTATAATGAATCATTTCAATTTTCCGTTATTTTATGAGTCATTTACTTATATAATTATATTACACTATAATTTATTATACTTGTTTTATTAGCATCTTTAGTAATTGTTATTCTTTTCATGTTTTACTTTATGAAAAATTAAAAATTTCATAAAAGACAATAATAAAAGTTAATACATTGTGGATCACTGTCTTCAAAGTAGTTACTCAGAGTACAAAACAGACAAAAAATGCTTTCTTACAAAAAAGAAACAAACATAATAGCACAAAACTTTCTTTTCGGTGAACTAAGACTAGTTGTATAAAAAAAACAAATTAGCATACATGTTAAAATGTTTTTGAAACAATGGAATACGACATAACCTGGAGGATTATTTGGACTTCTCCCTACTCCTATTTACCTTGTTTTGCCCTATACAGTGTACTACATGTTGAGTTTCTTATGTAACAGAAACCATGTGACCTTTAGTCCTGTGTCTGACTTACTTGACCTAACCTTACGTTCTCGAGTTGCCTCTGTCCTCTACAAGTGCCTCTAGTTTATCCTTCTCCATGGCAGAGCAGCGCTCCACCATATTTTCCTTACCCACTCCTCTGCGGATGAACATTCACGCTGTTTCCAAGACCTAGTCCCAACTCCTGACACAGACAGGACTGGAAGCGCCCTGCCTGTCCCTTCTCACACCCGTATCCATCCCGCCTCTGCTGGCCCAGCCACCGCCCCTCCTGCTCATCAAACAGGAGCAACGAGGCCACGAGACAGTCCTAGGTTCTCGCCCCCGCACACACTGAAAGGTCCCGGCTGGAGCCCAGGGCAGCGGCCTCCACCCCAGGACTCTGTCTCTCACTGCACCCCGGGCTTCCAAGGTGCGCCTGTGGTCACCGAGACAGCACATGGGCTCCGGCGCCTGATCTAGAGCTTCCTCCCCAGGGAGCCCGGCCAGGCCACAGGGTCCCCAGGAGCCCTCAGAGGACATCTGAGTGCGGGCCGAACCATTCCAGGCCTACCTGCTTTGGTGGACATTCCAATCATGCTCTTCTTTTTCTTCCAGAAACTGATGTCATTCTTAAATGCCAGAAAATCAAAAAGGAGCTGCAAGAAACAGAACAGAAGTCTGCATCCTGAGTAGCTCTGTCACTTGTACCTACGGGTGAGCCTGCGAGCAGGTAGGGCCCAACCCCAGGCCTGGCAGGACACGTCACATCCTGCAGGGCCCAACCTGTGCCCACTCCACATGCCAGGGCCCTGGAAGGCAGAGGGGCCTTGGTGGGTACTGCCCACACTCACGTGTCAGGTGCTTTCCTCCACTCCACACTCCCAGGCGCCCACCCCATGCCAGCTCACCCTTAGGGGTCCCACCCTTGAACACACAGCGACATTTACTCTCAACTTGGTTAGGGCAGCTCGGGCTCCATCATCCCCACCCCAACTGCACTTGCGCCCAGCGTGTGGTCATGCAGCCGGCTTCCCAGCACCTCAGGCATCTGCACAGCCTGGCTGCACACACAGGACAGCCTTCCCAGGGTGAGGTCAGATGGCCTTACACTCTACAAGGCCACTCAACTCTGGCTGCCTGAAGTATTCTGCAATCTCTTTTGAAAATATCCTCCAGTGCCAGAGAAGAGCCCCCTTTTCTGACCAGTGAGAGCCCTCAGGACGACATCCGCAGGGCCCGGAGGGCTTGCTGCTGGACATGGGACGCTGGTGCCCGGCCCCAGTGCCTGTGCCTACAAGTGCCCACTCACGTGGAAAGCTGCAACAAAGAAGGTCAATGCCAAGAAGTACAAGTTGGTATCCACAAAAATGCCCTTCACTTCATCAGCGTCCTTCTCTGAAAACCCTGCCAAGGAACAATACAAGTAACAGATGCAAAGAAATCCCAATCTTTTTTTTTTTTTTTTTGTGGGTACCGGGGGGTCGACCTCAGGACCTCGTGCGCCAGCAGGCGCCCGTGCCGCTGAGCGATATCACCGGCCCCTTTTTCGTATGTGGGATCCGGGAGTCGAACTCGGGCCCTCGAGCTTGCAAGGCAGGCGCTTACGCCGCTGAGCCATCTCACCGGCCCAGAAATCCCAATCTTGCCAGCAGTGAGAATGCACCTGACCCAGCTGCAGTATTTAAAGTATTATGTTCCAAATAAGTCAAACTTCCAGAAAGTCCACAAGGTACTTTCACAGAGGCAAACAGAGACAAGATGCTGAGACCTCTGACCAAGCGACGACAACCCACGCCAGGAGGCAGAGGTGCGTGGGTTAGGGGTCCCCGTAAGAGAGGGAGCCAGGGAACCCACCGAACTGCTGCAGGGAGTACACAGCGTCCTGCATGTGGATCCAAAAGCGCAGCCGCCCCAGTGAGATCTTGTCATAGGACACAGTGAGCGGCAGCTCGGTGGTGGAGCGGTTGATGACCTGTCGGGACAGCAGCACGGTGAGGACCTGGTCCTGGGAACCAAGCGCACAGACAGGGGCCTGGAGCAGCTGTGGCCACACATGCCTTTCTGACAGCCTGTGAGATCACAGGGGACCCCTCCTGCACAGCCCTGCCCACGGCGCATGTGGACACGGCTGCCTCCTACATCCACATTGGCCACGGCGGGCCTGGCAGGACTTTGCCCCCAGCCCAGGCCTTCTGCTCAGACCAAACCTTTCCCACAGATCACTGTCCAGGGCGGGACAGGTGTCCTGCTGCACCGCCTGCCTGCAGCTTCTTCCTGAGTGCAGTGCTCTCGGCCTCTACCTGCCTGAGTCCCATGTGTTCTTCTGACACATCCCTATGTCCCCGTGAACTCAGCCCACCGTTCTTGATGTGCCCCGTGTCTGTCCAGGCCACACAGCCCCAAAGCTCCAAGGAACAGGTAGGCCACTAGCATCTGTCAGGAAGCTGCCAGTCCACAGCTAGGCTGACAGGGTGGGGGCAGGGCAAGCAGTGAGCATCTTGGCCAAGCTGACAGAGCCCAAGATCTTGAAGGGATAGGCCAGTGAGTGCCCTGATCTGGGGTGGAGCTTTGGGGATGGCCACAAGGATAGTGAGAGTTTCGGCAAGAGGCAGCTTGTGTGCCCGCATCTTTCAGCTTGATGGGCTGCAACCGCCCCAGGGTGTGGACACGCATGCAAGCACCACGCTCCACGCAAAGCACGGCACCATCTGATGCAGCTGCCTACCTCTGCACTGACCATCCTGGTGTCTGGGGCATGGTGGATCCGGGGACCTGACACCCTGAAACATGCCAGGATAAGCCAGGCAGCAGGCCTAGCACTGGGACTCAGCCACCTGGTGTGGGTGCCCCAGTGTGGAGGCTTCGCTGCAGAGGGGTGGCAGGCTGCTGGGGACCCTTGGACCACCCATTCCAGGGATGCCACTTCCCAAGGCGGTGCCTCCCTGCCTGCCAGCTGCAGTGCCCAGGGGATGTGGTTGTCCTCTGTGCTGGCACTACTCTGAGAAGTCAGATGGCTTGGGCAAAGCCTGCTACGACAGGCCTACTCCTGAGCCGGGATAGGGCTGTCCCAGACCTGAGGCTTGTGGCTGCTCCAATGCCAGCCTCCCTCAGGACGCAGGGATCTGCCTGGAGCCTCCACCTAGGACACCCACTGCAGACAGCACCAGGCCCACTTCCCATAGGTCTTGCACACATGGCCACAGGCAGCCCTGGGCTGCACCATGCTGTCTGCTCCAGCAGAGCCCATGTGCCCTCCGCCCCAGGGCTGTGCAGCACTACATGTGTTCTGGCAGATTCTGAGTGCCCTCGGTATTGTGAACGCACCACAGCACGCGCCAAGAGCAGCAAAGGGAAACTGAGTTGGGGAAAGGTGGGGCTGAGCAGCATGATCACCCTGCCTGGCCTACAAGTCACACAGGTGCAGGAGGCAGCCAGGAAAGCAGCACGGCCTGCTCAGCGCCCTGGAGTCTGAGCAGACATCTGCAGAGGGACCGTCACCCACTCAGGACCAGCTGTGCACCGCAGCAAGCACCTCAGCTCTACCACCCTCATGACAGGCAAGCACCCCCACGCACCCTCCTCAGCAGGGACCCCAGCCAGAGCTCAGCTTTGCCCGGAACACTCCAGCTGTGACACAAGAATGGGGCCAGCCTCTGGTGACAGGACTATCAGGACGTCCCTAAAGCGCCGAGCACGGGCTGGGCAGGCCGTCACACATCAGCCATCACTATTCTTGTTCCCAGCCAAAGGTCAGCCAGTCTCTTCTGCTGCCCTTGGCACCTGGAACCGCCTCTTTCCACCTCTCAGCCATGCCCTGCACCCAGGATCCACAGCTCCCTCCGGGCGGGGCCCTCTGTTGAGCTGGGCCGGGAGGCCAGCTGCTCAAGATGCTTCTGAACAGATCCCAGCCCCAACCTCCAGAAGAGCTGTTCAGACAGAGCTCCAGCGCTTGCACCCAGCTCAGATGGGACCCGGGACCACGGCCACCTCACTCTTGGAGGCTTCACATCCCATGCCCCATGGACACTACACTGAGGATGATCCCTGCCGGGACAGCTGGACCCGGGGGGGACAGCTCACCATCAGGTCCTTCACACGGTTGCTCAGCTGATCAATGAACAGGATGGGAAGGTAGTGCACCGTCTTCCCCAGCTGGATCCTGGGACAGAAGCACAGGGTCCCTGTCAGAGAGCACACCTGCACCCTCAGGGACTAAATGCATCTATAGCCGGGGCCCATGAAGATATCCCAGCTCCCACTGTATCTGGCCACATCTTGGGCACTGTAACTCCAGGACGCAGCCTCTCCGTACAGAGATGTGCTGAGGCACGTTAAGGTGGGAAGCCCCCCAAGGGCTCTGGTGCTAGGGGCACCAGGGGAACAGCCACACACAGGGCCTGGGACCCATCTGTGCGCTGACACAGAGTGACCCGTGAGGCAGCAGAGAGAGGGTATAACACCCACCTGCCACCCCAGGAAGGATGTGAGCTGCCCCTCTGGAGGCTGGGGACAGGGTGGGGGTGTTCCAGGAAATAGCCTTTCTGTCCCCTTTATGCTTTGAACCGAGTGGACAAATTACATGTTCAAAAATAAGATGCACTCTTAAAAAAAAAGGCCCTGTGACAGCACCACAGGGCTACTTATGATGAGCAAGACACGAGGCCCCATCATGGCTGCCTCCAGAAGCCGCATGGCGGTGTGTGGGGGTCTCAACACCGGGCCCCTCGAGTGCGGGACAGGGCGACACGCGTGTGCCCCTCAGTCAGCAGTGACGTTTTTAACACATGATGATACGTGACTCTAGGTCGTGATCTAAAGACAAATTTTTAAGTACATTTAGATGAATCAAGTAAAACCCCCCTGTGTTTCATGGCTCAGGTGGCTGGAGACGGGGCAAAGTCTGAAGTGAAGAGTAGCCACAGCTGGTCACAACTGGCCACTTCTGTCCCTGGACATCTCTGCTGAGGGCAGAGGGAAGAGGCACCTGCTGGAGCTTCACCTTCTCCCGGTCCATCAGCAGGGGCTCAGGGGAGGTGGAGAGGTGGGCATGGCACTGCGGGCTGCAGGCCAGGCCCAGGACACAGGTGTGGGCCACACTCCCCAGGAGCTGCTGGCGCAGGCCTCAGAGGCCCCTGCCACTGCTCTGTCCCCTCGGCGGCCCCACGACACTTACATCTTCATGTACCGGTGCACGTCAGCAGGCAGCGAGGAGCCATCGAAGATGAA
Source organism: Erethizon dorsatum (assembly GCA_028451465.1). Taxonomy (NCBI): domain Eukaryota; kingdom Metazoa; phylum Chordata; class Mammalia; order Rodentia; family Erethizontidae; genus Erethizon; species Erethizon dorsatum. The sequence continues at coordinate 53,813,379 of CM051833.1, forward strand.
GTCATCCACCATCACGTTCAGCGTCAGCCTGGGTCTCCAGTGAGAGACAGGCTCGGCCAGGGCGCTCGATGGCTTCTTCTCGGCTTCAATCTGCTGCTGCAGGAGAGAAACAGATCCACACTGGGCAGATGCCCCCCACAGGCCTAGTGAGCCCAGTGGGGCCATGGGGCCCCAGGCTGCGGGTTCCCCCAGGTCTGATCACACAGTTCTTGCTCCATAGTCACGTGGTCATGAGTCACACTGACCGCTTTGGGGTCCTCAGACTAAGCAGGCCACCCCTGGGAGTCTGGGGGCAGAGCTCAGGGACCCTAGCAGCACAGTGAGAGGGGCTGGGGCTGTGAGATTGCTGTGGAGGCCCTGCCAAGCCAGCTACCACAGTGGTCTGCAAGGAGACAGGTGAGGACTGGCATCAATTCTAAGTAAACTCAGCTCGGAAACTGAGCAACAGGAAAATCCTACTCATCACAGATGCAGTGGGCACATTCTCCAGGCAGCACTATACCACCCTTCCTAACAGCCATTCTCCTGTGACAGTGTACACTAGCAAGGGTCTTCCAAGAGACAATGGCGCATGTTTCCTCAGCATCTGCTACACCCCAGAGGCCACTCCACACCCACCCTCCAGGGACCCCCCAACACAAGGCTCTGGGAGGACCACTGTCCCCAAGGAGGAGGAGGAGGCTCGCAGATGAGGGCTACTCCCAAGGAGACACAGCAAGTGGCCGGCTGGGAGAGGGTCTTCAAAACCTGCTCTTCACCTGAGACACATATCTCCTGGTGCCTGGAGCAATTTCGGTCCACGCCCCAGGAGCCACTCCGATTCTGTGAATTGGCTCACTTCCACTCAATCTGACATAGATGAGGCTTTCCCTTGTTTTGTCTGCGGCCCCAAGAATCATCGCTTTCGTGATTTCCAGTTATTCTTTGCACATTTAGCTTTCTACCAGTAAACAAAATGTAACTTATACCTATAGCCTTCTACAGTCTTGAGCTATAAGCTTAGAACAAACATCCAGCTGCCCAGTCTCATATATACCACAGCAGGAGTGCAAGCCACAGTGGTGACTACAAGCAGAGGGGACACAGGCCCTATCCTAGGGATGCAGAGGAGCTGTGGCCTGAGAGGGAACAAGGGTAAAGAATGCTAGTGGTCAATTAAACTGCACATCCCCGATTTGATCTGGAATTTTGTTGGGGACTAGGCTACATAATTTTGGTCTCAGTCTGGAGGTGGTGTTGTCTCACCTCAGGAACAGGGATGTACACGGAACGAAGGCCTCATGCCCCTGGCTGATAACCTGGCATTCCTGAAGCAAGACAGCATCTGCTGAGGACAGCTGTCAAAATACAGGCATCTAGGTAGAGAGAAAATCTGGTTCCTCGTTAACTTATTCCTCATCTACCCGTTCTCTATAGTTGCTATTCCACGAAACACATGCTACCCCCTCCCTGCGCTTCTTGCTGGCTAATAAAAACAGGCCAACCTCGGAGGCTGTCAAGCCAATCCACTAGAGACAGGTCTCCTCCCGGTCCCCCTGTACCCTGAAAACTGTCTGTTTTTCTTTACTCCCTGTTGTTTCCCCCAACAGGTAGCTGAGAGTCTGATCAGTCTTCAGCAGAATTTATCTACAAACCTATCAGAAGTTATTCAGGTAAAAAATACACACACCAGGAACACTCAAATTGCTTTACTCTCCAACAAGCGCACTAAAGCCCTACACACGAGCTGCCATGTAGGACATGTGCAAACTCTGAGTGGGAGATAATGGCTCAGCACCGGCTGTGGGTGCTCTGTGAGGTTCCTACCTGCTCAGCAGACTCCCCCGTGAGCAGATTGATTTCCTCTGGTTTGGGGATCATGTAGGTGGTCAGAGGACTGACCAGGTGCACCTGCTTCCCATCATGCCAGGGCAGAATCCCAGCATGATGCAGGAAAATGTAGGCATACAGCGTCCCATTGTTTCGTGTTTTCTTTGGTACAGAAACATTAACTGTCCTAAAACAAGAAATGGTCATCTCAAAAATATGTATTACAGTCTCTGTTTATACAAATGTCTTTAGAGATAATGCTGTCCCACCTCAACTAATTTTAGTTCAGAACTACTCAAAATGAAACCCACCTGCCTGTAACCTTACTCTGAGCACAGACATGCCCTGAGCGTTCTGAGAAGCATGGGCACCTCTAATTGAAGGTGACGACCAGAATTGCCACCTCCACCTCGCAAGGGTCAGACGGGTCACTAACTTGCTAGAGAGGACAGGGCAAGAGACCAGCTGGTTTCTACTGCACCAGGAGTAATACAACTCATAAGGCCAAGTTCAGACCACAGGATCTCAAAGTAAGAGCAACTGTATGTGCTGCAAGTGTTTCTTTGCATGACAAGGAACGCTCAGAAATATTCAGTGTGGGTGGGCCTTTGGTTTCTTGTATTTCTGAAGAAAAAATGGCAGATCATAAGCCACAAGAGACAGACTTTCCGGCCTCAAGTTGGCCATGGCTCTCAAACTGAGTGGAGACAGCTCAAGCACCACGCTTATCCCAAGAAACACCTCCTGCTGCTCCTGACTACAATCTCAGCTGTGCTTCCTCCTCCCTCTTCTACAACTCCACAGCCAGAGTTCTGAGCAAGCCCTGCTACAAAAAGAAACACACAGGAATGCTGGATGTCTCACCCCACACATGGGTGGATCTCCTCACCCATGCGTGCTGGGCTTTACTGAAGCCCAAGCTCCAGGGTGGTGTTTCTGGTGAGTACATGCTCTGGGGCAGGCTTGGGAACAGCTGCACGCATGTTCTCCTCCCCCAGGATCAGAAACCAAGACCCTCACTATCTGTTCTCCAAAACTGGCACAGGTCTGGCACAGAGATGGTGGTCACATCTTGGAAACAGAGCTCAGTGAGGGCACATCTGGGCCTTGACAGGCATGGGCTGCTAGAACTAAACAGACACGGGCCAGTACTCCTCAGCCACACTTCAAGAACCTCAGAGTGGGTTTTAACTTGCCGAGGTCACAGCTAAACAGCCAGGTGGAACCAGCCTGGCTGATGACACGCTGCTCACCCAGTGCACAGTGGCAGATGTCCAGGGAGAACTGGCCACTTAGAACACGTCTGACACCTCCAGGCAGTGCAGCTGGGAGAAGGCGGGATCTTGACTAGCAGATCGTTTTTAACATTATTCTTTTTTTTTTTTTGTGGGTACCGGGGGGTCGACCTCAGGACCTCGCGCGCCAGCAGGCGCCCGTGCCACTGAGCGATATCACCGGCCCCTTTTTTGTATGTGGGTTCCGGGAGTCGAACTTGGGCCCTCGCGCTTGCCAGGCAGGCGCTTAAGCCGCTGAGCCATCTCACCGGCCCTTAACATCATTCTTGATTAACTTTTTTTTTTTGAGACAGGGTCTCACTATGCAGTACAGGCTGGCCTTGAACCTACTAGAGAGCCCAGGCTGGCCTCAAATTCAGGGCGATCTGCCTACCTCAGCCTCCTGAGTGCCCCACCACACCTGGCTTCTTGATGAACTTTTAAAAGTTAGAATTGTATATGAAATGCTAAACTGTATATTAATTTAAAAGTTAACATATTTGGACAATGCCTGATCTTCCCTGATTTTCTACACAATTCTGTTCTTCACCCTTATTTCTTTTCTCTTAGTCATAACTCAAAGGAACTACTTCACCAGGTGGAATGTGACACCTGCTACTCTGGAGAGTCCCTAGCTGCATGCACCACACAGCCATCAGGCAAGAGCATGAGCTACTTCCTAAGTGAAAGTCCACCACCTGCTGCTTTCAGCTGAAAGTGACTCACAAAGTGCTAATATTAACACGTGGACTAACTCCTACCTTTCAAATTTGGACTCCACGTCAAAATCTTCTACGTTCAAGACCAGGTCCACGTTGTTCTCAGCACCAAGGCTGGACCGCGTAGTGGTGTACACGCTCAGCTGGAAAAGGTGGCAAGAAAGCCTCTGAGGCACCTGGCAGAAAACATGTCCCACGGCCCTGAGAGCAGACGATCTGATGGACCCCCAGAGGCAGGGTTCCAGACCACGGAGGAGTCTAATGTGTCTGCTACAGAGAAGGAACATGCCACAGTGTGAGGCTGGCAAAGATCACAGGCTGGGGGTAAACTATCTGGTGAGAGCCACAGGGAGCAGCACCTAAGGATGCCCACAGCACAGGGGGCCAGGAGGAGCCATGCCAGCATGCCAGGCATTGACACCAGTCACAAAGGGCAGCACCTGGAGCCCTCAGCACACAGACAAGCCCGCTTTCACTGGGGCCACCAGGACACCAGGTTGTGGTACTGGTGACAGGTCAGCGCCCCAGGCCCAGCTCTCACTGGGCCACCAGGACATCGAGCTGTAAAACTGGTGACAGGTGGACAACGCCTAGGGCGTGAGTCTCGACCCCATCTCTTACTGGGGCCGCTGGGGCCACCGGGACACCGGGCTGTGGTACTGGTGACAGGTGGACAACTCAAGCTGAAAAGCCCCGCCCGCTTGCCCGGCCCGGCCCGGCCCGACCCGACCCGACCCGACCCGCGGCGCTCACCTGCAGCTTGGGCCGCCGCGCCAGGTACGGCTGGATGCAGTTGGCGTCGCCGGCGCACGGGCGGGTGTAGACGATGCCATACATGACCCAGCAGGTGTGCACCACGTACACCACAAACACGCCCACCACCAGGCTGGTGAAGGAGCTGCGGCCGCTCCACATGGCGCCGCCGCCCGCCGGCCAAGCGCGCCGGCCTGCCCGCCCCCAGCAGCCGGCCGCCCCGGCCGCCGCTCACAGAAGAGCCGCCGTGCGCCGCCGCCACCGTCGCGGGGGAACGAACGCGCCGCGCGCGGGCCGCCGACCGCCCTGCATGCTCTTGCCACCTACACCTGGCGCCCGGGGATTCGCGGGCCGCCGCTTCCGGGCCCCTGGCCGCTGCCGGAAGTGGACGCGCGCGCGGCCCCCTGGGAGCGGGAATCGCCCATCGCTGCGCACGCGCGTCCGTACATCGGGGGGCGCGTCTTGACGTCACCCTCCTGCGCCGTCCTCCCGGCGTGCCCCGCGGTAGCTAGGGGCTTGGCTGGATGAAGGGGCGCCAGGTAGAGGGTGGCGTTTGTGGGCGTGTGGCTGAGTGGGTTGTAGGGGTCCGCGGGATACGGTTGGGTGCGTGTGGAGCCGACCCCTCGCTGCCGGGCCCGGCCCCCCCGCAACATACGCACACTGGGTTTGCAGGACGGGCCATAGAGGCGACAAGGAGAAGCGCGGAGGGCGTGGGGGAGGCGGGAGAGGCGATGCAGGGAATCTGCTGCTAAGTTTGGGATTTTGTCCAAAAGTTAAGAAAAAAGACATAGCCAGCAGATTCACGAACACCAGATTTCGCGTGGGCAGTGTGCTGTTACAGTGTTGATCACAAAAATCAGAATGGTCAAAAGGAGAGCAGAAATTTTTTCCTGAACTTTAGTGTTTTCTAACGGTTAAGATGCCACACAGATGTAGGATCAGGAACTGAGTTGTCTTAGAACCGATTTAGGGGCTGCATTTGCTAAAACACTGACTTCTCTGTGGCCTGCAGATGCACAGTAGATAACGAAAAGTAGGATGAAGCGTGGTATCTCTACCTTCATTTTGTGTCCCTCCTTTATTACGTTAATTTTGACTTAGATTCCTGCTCAGCTCTGCACATATGCACGTTAATTACCTGAGGAGTGTCTGTGTAAGCTAGGTTTATTAGTCCCCAAAGTTTATCTAACCTATTTCATCCTGCTTCAAGACTGAAGATCCCAAGAAAAGAGTAGCTAATATATTTACAAGATTATCAGGGACGTTTAATTGCCAAAACGTCCTGTTCTAGACCCTCTGCAGCACACCTGGAAATCTTCAGTCATTGCCCTAAACCTCAAGTCACCTTCAACTCCAGGAATAGTAGAGCCTGGGAGACAGATAGCCATGGTGAGATCACTCCCTAAGTGGGAGCTGTTACTCCTTGACAGGAGCTGAGGCTGCGCACCCCTCATGCTGGAGCCATCAGTTAATGGGAACGAGAGTCCCTTTAAGCCACGAGGACTTTTCTGGAACCACCTTGCAGAAGCAGAGTCAAGACAGTGATGACCAGACCAGAGTTGGCTGTATTACTGTGTACCTATGCACACTTTCTGCTCTCTAGGACAGCAGAATATTCACAAACTTCTCTGCATCAGTTCTTTATATAAATTTAAGAGTCTGGTCAGTCTCTCCCTGAAGTTGTGGCTAAGGACGTCTGGTCCCCTTATATTCCCATTGTAGCTACAATGATTAAATTCCTTTCCTACTTCATGACTTTTTGGGGCAAGTGATTTCTTGGGACCCCCAGAGTCTGGCCTCTGGCCTAGGACTCTAGTAGCAGCCAGAGGGAACAATTTTGTGGAATCTAAGGAGTTTTCAAGTTTGAGAAATAAGAGAGTGTCCAGTGGGCTTGCAAAATTTACAGCCCCTGGTGTGCATCAGTTTTCAGCTGCTGAAATTACCTTGATCCTGCTCATCCTCCTAGAGAAGGCTGCTTTTTGCTGTAAAAGCCTGGGTCCTGCCTGACCTTGGCAGAGCACAGGTTAATCTCTCTCTAGCTGACCTGTGTTTTTCCGTTTTGCAAATATATTCTGCACTCACATAAAACTATCTGTGCTTGGCTGGTGAGATGGCTCAGCGGCGTAAGCGCCTGCCTTGCAAGCGCGAGGGCCCGAGTTCAACTCCCGGAACCCACATACGGAAAAGGGGCTGGTGATATCGCTCAGTGGCACGGGTGCCTGTTGGCGCGCGAGGTCCTGAGGTCGACCCCCCGGTACCCACAAAAAAAAAAAAAAAAAAAAAACGATCTGTGCTTCATTTTAATTTTTTTTTTTTTCTTGAGACAGGGTCTCGATATGTAGTCCAGGCTGGCCTTGAACTCACTATGTATCCCAAGCTGTCCTTAAACAGTGATCCTGCTGCCTCAGCCTCCCAAGTGCTGGGATTACAGGCGCACGCCACCGCACCCAGCCAGGGACAAGCACTTTGAAGGAAAATACAAAATTCCTTAGAATGAGATGGCCAGTGCCCCATCCCAGGGTCTAGGAGGGAGGGGAACTGTTACTCCACTTTCCAGGGCTTCATGGATGGCACTTCATGTTTTTTGGGGAAAGGCATCATTTTAGGCCATGATAGGGACCTGATCTTCCCATTTCTTCAGGAGAGTTCCCAGAAGCAGAACGCTTGGTTTGCTAGAGTTGTTCATGTCTTCAGCTGTTCTCTGTTGTGGCGTCTCATCTCCTGTGTCTCCAGCATGCATGGACGCATCATCAAAAGCATCCGTAGGCATTCACTGAAATGATGCTGTTAAGTTGCTGAGGGTTTTCAGAGGTGGGAGAGGGGCTTTGGGAGAAGTTCACAGGAACCAGCTTTCTCCAAGCAGGTGGAGGGATTAGTTGCAGACTTAGTGAAGAGGGCTGAGGGCAGGGATGGTCTGGGCTTTGGGAGACCCCCTGCACCACCCCCTCATCCAGGGTCCTCTCCAGCTGCAGGGTCTATTCATTGCCCCACTGGTGCAGTGTTGTAATGGTGTCTCACCAGACTCCTTCCCTCCAGTCTCACTGTCCTGTCAGAAACCTTCAGGGACCTCATCACCCTGAGGGACATTCCTCCTCAGCAGGCTCAGAGCTTTTTGCAGTGGCCCTGCTGCCCTCTGCAGTGCTGTCCTGTGCCCACGGGGCATCTTTTCCTGCTCTGCAGTACTCTTGAGGCCCCTGCCTTGATTGCTTCTCCTGCTGCAGTCAACTGCGGGTGACGCCAGCTCTAAGCATGAGGGGTTGGGAAGCTGGGGGTGGGGGTCTCGCAACATCTAGGTGGCTTAGAAAGGGGTTGCAGAGCCCTGGGAGCTCTGGGGTGGGGCTGCTGCTTCTGCCTCCCTAGTCTTCAAGAACCTCATTTCCTGTCAGGTTCAGGCTCATTCTTTTTTTTTTTTTTTTTGTGGGTACCGGGGGGTCGACCTCAGGACCTCGCGCGCCAACAGGCACCCGTGCCGCTGAGCAATATCACCGGCCCCTTTTTTTTTTTCGTATGTGGGTTCCGGGAGTCGAACTCGGGCCCTCGCGCTTGCAAGACAGGCGCTTACGCCGCTGAGCCATCTCACCGGCCCAAGTTCAGGCTCATTCTTGAAGCTGGGATTGGATCGGTGCCATTTCGTTCTGTGTCCATCCCTGGTGTGACCCAGTGGCCACCGTGGGCTCTCAGAGGAGGGGCCTTGCAGCAGATGTGCTCCTTGCAGGCTGGGCTGACCGTTCCCCAGCCCCCACTCTGTTTGGGTCCCACAGGAGGATGAGGACGGGGTGCCTGCCTCACTCTCCTCGAGACTCTGACAACCACTGCTGAGCCACATCACAGTTGGGACTCAAAGTGGCTGGAAAGAGCTGGGATCTTACTGACGCCCTTAAAAGAGCGCCAGAGGTGGCGCTGTTGGGCTCCTGAAGAGCCTCGCACCCGGCACCCTTGGCGCTTCCCAGCCTGGTAGCAGTGTGACACTCAGTGCCCAGAAGATGGTCTCTAGACTTTGCCGGCCTCCCAGGCCCCCAAGGCCAGCCTGGCTCTGCGCACTGGACAGCGGGCGCATGCAAGGCCGGGTGACTGACTGCTCAGACCGCAGGAACTGTTTGTCCCTGCCCCTGCCCTAATTTCAGCCCTGTGACCTGAGGTCAGCTCTGGCAGCCACGGGTCAGTGGATCTCTGCCCCTGCTGTGTTCCATGAATATCTTGGAGAGATGTAAAAAAAAAGTCTGCCTCCAAATTGGTGGTGGCCCTAGAGCGGGGGGTGGCTCTCCTGGCACACAGATCTGGACATTTGGATCCCACTGGCTCAATGCAAACTGCAGAACAGTCGCCACTGGTCCTTCAGGACAATTGCCCTCATCGACGATCCAGTTCCCCGGGAGGAAAATCGATGAGATTAGGGTTGCAGCTGTGGGACACACAGGCCCTGTGATTATCTTACAAAAAGCCAGGCCAGCCTCCCACAGGGCTTTCAGTAGGACTTGGTATTGGAGGCTTTGCTGTTACCTCAAGAAACCTATTTTTGAACAAATAATAGATAATATTCTCTGGCACCTATGGGGAGCTAAACAGCTTCTGACAGCTGGCGAGCTTACGGAAGCAGCCCTTTCTGGGCAGGCAGAGAAGCCATTCACCAGGCCGTGGCTGCTCCACCCAGCCTCCTGCTGACCCCCTGGCTTCAGCTCGGCTCCATTGGGACTGTAATCGCTCCCTTGATGAGCGCGGTAATGACAGCCTGGAGCTGCCACCCCCAGAGCCAGAGCACAGAGCCCTTCCCAACATGGAAAAGCCGCCGAAGGCCGAGGGGACCTGGCCGCGGGAGAGGATGCTACCTGCGGCTGGGGACGAAGACACTCACCTACCCAGGTGCACAAAGGGAGCAAGGAGGCCCACATCACAGAGCAGGCACTCTGGCATGGGGTGCACCTTGAAAGGAGGCACACGAGGACCCCCTCCCAGTGGGCCAACTCAATGCCGTGATGATCCCAGGGCAGGAGCAGAGGGCTGCTGTTGGGTGGATGAGGAAACTAAGGCAGGAAAGGATTTTCACCAACACCCACACTGGGCAAGTGATGACCCCCGTGGAGCTGCCCACTTGCCCAAAAAGTGTGTTCAAAGGCGGCACTGCCTGAAGGGTACAGGACCTGAATCTCCCACACCTGAGCCATCTGGAGGGAGGGAGGAGTCAGGCCTTAGGAAGGGCACTGGGGCATGGGAGGTCCCACAGGGTCAGGCAGGTACCACTGACAGGTGTGTGTCAGGCCCAGGGGTGGGGGACTTGCTGCAGGAACTGGGCTGGACCCTAAGTCCCACAAGATGGAGAAGCAGGGACCCTTAGTAACATTCTCTCCTCCCCTAAAGCTGAGGACATAGTCCATGCCTGGCCACACTCAGCCACAGTCACACATCATGAGAAGCATGACGGGCTGGTGGCGTGGTGGGAGGCACAGTGGCAGTGTCTCCCATTGGAGATCGGGCAGCAGTTCTGGCTCCAAGGAGGATGTGGCATCAGAGGAGCAGGAGGGGAGCAGGTCAGGGTTAGGCATGGGGACAGCGTGTGCGAGGACCCCTGATGTGTGGGGCATGGCTTCTTCCAGGACTGGCCCCATTTTGGTGACCATGCTGTGTCTGCTTGCACAGGACCTGGTGGTCACAGGAGGGTTCCAGGGTCAGGCCATGTGCATGTAGAGCTACTGGCAGGTTTTCCTCTAAGTGGGATGTCTTCAGGTAAACATGTCTCATCCCTGGAATGAACTGAGCGCGGGGTTTGTGGAAGTGAGAAGTGGTACCCACCCGCTTCCGTGTGAGCTGGGGTGCAGTTACTTAACTCACAGCACTGAAGTCAAAGTGGGGAGGTGAAGCTACCTGCAGAGGAGCCCAGTGCTGCGGACACAACAGGACCAGCCCAGGGGATATCGAGGGCTGCCTCTGGATTCCTTGGACCACGTGGGCAGAAAGACAAACCCAGCCCTGGTGTCAGACCCTCTTGGCTGTGGGGGAGCCTGGGCCAGGGTTCATCATTGCTCTGGGTTTCCAGACAAGGGGAAGGCAGGGCATCCTCATCCTAGGCTGGGGCTCCTACTTGGGTCCTGCACGTGGGCTGCTTTCTGTTAAGGCTGCGAGGCTGCCATCCTCGAATTCTCATGATTCTGTCTCTGAGCTGGTATTTTGCCAGCGAGGTCTGCAGGGCCAGGTAGGCATGAGCAGCACAGAGATGCAGTCCTCATGACACCTGCTCCACAGAGCCTTTGTGACACCCCAGAGAAAAGAGAAACCCGAGGTATCCTCTGTGGAATCATGCGGCTGAGGCTGGAGGGGAGGAGAAGTGAGGCAGCTGGCACCCAGGAGACTGCCTTGAGCTGCCATGTGCTGAGATCTGGACTCCACCCAGGTGGTGACCACGCACTGCCCGCACCCGACTGACCTGGCCTTCTCTGCCAGGGCGTGTGATCCCACCCCTCTTGTCTGCAGCCGGTGAATGACTATGCTTTTCTTCCCCAAATTTTCCTTAGAAAATGCTCTTGGCCCTCAGGTCCAGCAGGCTTGTTTTCAGTGAGTGTCGGCCTTCTGGGGGAAGTGTGGGACCTGGCTCAGACCTGTGGGCCTTTCCTAGAGCCCATCTGTCTGGGCTCCCTGAGCCTTTTTGTCTCAGAGGTCCCATGGTGTCCAGAGTTTGATTCTAGCCTCACGGACACAGAATCCACGGACCCGCTGCAGGAGACGTGGGCGAGGACTTGCGGCATGTCACATCTTGCGGCATGGGTGACGAGCCTGGGGTCCCTCGATTCAAGCCGGAACTCAGGCAGAGAGGGCCACAGGGCCCACAGCCACATACTTCCCCGAGAGGGCCACAGGGCAGAGTGGCAGGGAAAGGTGACAATGCCGAAGTGGCTCACAAGAGACATCGTAAGCACAGATTGCCTCTGATGCACAGCTGTACTCCCGCTGACTCAGGGCACAGGTTCAATGTGCTCGTAAAGATGAATGGCAAATCCATGCTGATAATTCTAAATTTTAGGGTTTTTAAGTAAAAAATTAAGTTGGCCCAGGATAATTGCACACTTTATGGAGCATCATGCGAGGCTCTTGACCAGCTTGTCATGTTCAGGTCAGCTGGTCATGTCTGTCTGCTGGGACACTGATCATTTCCTTGTGCTGAAAACTCTGAATCCTGTCTTCTAGTGTTTGGAAATGCACAGTAATCTTCCTTACTGTAGTCACAATCTTGCACAATGGCAAACCAGAGCTTCTTGCTCCTGTTGAGCTGTAACTTGGCACCCGTCAATCAGCCTCTCCCCTTCCCGGCCTTTGGGAGCCACCACTCCACTCTCAACGTCTATGAGATCAACTCTGTTAGATTCCACGTGTGAGTGACATCTGAAGTGTCTGGTCTTTCTGCACCTGGCCTCAGTACTGTGGTCTCCCCAGTTCCAACCATGCTGTCACAAGTGACAGGATTTTGTCTTTTTTATGGTTGAATTATATTCCATGATTAATATCTGTATTAGTCACCTTGCTGTTGCTGAGACAAAATACCCAACACCTGCGACTTAAGGGAGGAAAGGTATAGTTTGGCTCATGGTTTCAGAGGATTCAGTTCATGGTGGGCTGGCTTCAAGGCACAAAAACAGTCTGGGGGAGGAAAGCTGCTCCCCCCATGGTGGCTAAGAAGCAGAGAGAGAAGGGAGGATCTGGGGACCAGAGCACACCCAGGTCACAGGTCAGTGACCACTTCCACTCAGGCCCCACTTCTGAATTTGAACCTTTTGGGGGACATTTTAGATGTAGACCGTAAGATATGCATCAGGTTCTCCTTAAACATTCATCTGCTGGTGGGCACTCATGCAGGCCGATGCCACATCCTGGTCCCATGCTGCAGTTCACTCGGAGTGGAGGTCCCTTGCACACTTTGATCTCTTCTGTGGATCTGTGCATAGTGCACAGATCTACATTTAACTTTTTTTAATTTTTTTGTACTGGGAATCAAACTCAGGACCTTGTGTTTGCCAGGCAGGCACTTGTGCCACTGAGCTATATCCCTGGCCTATGTTTAAGTTTTTGAGGAAGCGCCACACTGTTTTCTGTGATGGTAGATTTTCCTTGTTGAGAATGTCATTAAACAATAACTAAAAAATAATGCTACATTTGAGAGAGAAACTGCAGGAAGAAGAGAAGCTGTGTAGTTTGCACTCCCTTCCCACTTTCCCCCTGCATTTTGAACCAGGGGCACTGAGTTTTCATTTTGCTCTGGGTCCTGTTAATGCACCAGGGGGACCTGCACAGGCCTGATGAGGGTCCTTCTCGGCCCTGAGCCAGGTGGCACCTGGTTCCCAAGGCCGCCAGGGCCTGAAGCTCCTCCTTCTTTGGCCAGGCACACCCTTGGAGAGGTGCATGGCCATGGTCCCCTCAGAACACCAGGGACATAGAATTCTGTTCTGGAGGTCTCAGTTTACGTTCTTCCTCAGCACATTTTGTCAGAAGTCTGCCTGTCTTTCTCCAGAGGTCTTGAGGGTCTCTCAACAGTCTCTCTCTCTGTGCCTTTACTGGAGCTGCTTCTGTGGGACAAGAGTTGATGTTTCAGACCCTGATGGCTCCCCATTTTTGGAAGACACTTGGACATGACTTTATGTGTGTTTACATCTCTCCATGGGTGGTCCACTTCCCCCTCACCCCATGCCTGCATCTCCTTCCTCTCTCCATGTGGTCTACCGCCCCCTTTCTCCATGCACGGCCCACCTCCTTCCTCTCTCCATGCACAATCCACCTCCTTCCTCTCTCCATGCATGGTCCACCTCCTTTCTCTCTCCATGCATGGCCCACCTTCTTCCTCTCTCCATTCATTGTCCATCTCCTCCATGCATGGTCCACCTCCTTTCTCCATGCATGGTCCATCTCCTTCCTCTCCCCATGTGGTCCACTACCCCCAAGCATGGTCCATCTTTCCTTACTTTGGAAATTCACCAAAGCTGTGCTTTGCACTGAGCTGTGGGTTTCTGTCCCTTTCTGACTCTGTCCCATCCACAGTGAGGATTTCTCTGTTTCAATCTTTCATGTGATTTTATGTGCATGTATTATTTTACTGCCTTCCACCAGCTTATGTACATTTTGTTTCTTTTATTTCAAGAGATTTTAGTAAGTGTTTAGCCGAGCCCCTTCAGTCATTTTCTTGGAAACTCCTCCTGTTGGTCTTCCAGGTCTGTTTTGGGGTGTGATCAGCTTCTTTCTGTGCCCAGCATGGAGAAGGCCACTCTGTGCTTCCTGAAGATGCCTTCCCCCCAGCATCTCCCAGGGCCTGATGGTCTTTGAAGGCCATTTGAGCAGCTACTTGAAGTGTGTTTATGGTTTAAACACAGTGTCCCCCAAAGACTTGTGCACTGAGGGGCCTGGATCATGGGGCACTGACCACATCCATGGGTTAGCCTGTTAATGAGGTCTCAGTGGACTGGGCTGTCAGGAGGTTGGACCTCACTGGAGGAAGTGGTTCACTGGAAATATATTTCTGAAGGTATGTCTTGTCCCAGCTGTTTGATTTAGATCTAAAATGTCCCAAGTCTCCTGTGTGTGGAAGGTGATGGGATCATGGGGCGCTACACTCATCAGTGGGTCCATCCATGGCTGAATGTGCTGTGAGGAGGCAGGGCCTGGGTAGAGGTGATCACCAGGGATGTGACCTAGAAGGATGTGTTCTTGTCCCTGGCTCCTCCATTCTCTCTGCTTCCTGACTTCCATAGATTGATCAGCTTTCCTCTTCCAGGTCCTTCCATCAGGCCTTCCTGTCTTGAAGCCAGCAGACCATGGACTGAACCCACTGGAAATCATGAGCCAAAGAAACCTCTTCTTTAAATTGTGGGTGTTGAGTATTTGGTCCCAGTGACAGGAAAGTGAGTGATGCACCATTTCCTTCCTCTCTCTAGATCCCTTTCCTCCCTGCTTCTTGGCTGCTACAAGGTGAGCAGCTTTCCTCTGCCACACCCTCTGCCATAATGTTTCTGCCTTGGCCTAGGGCAGAGGAGCCAGTGACCATGGACTGAAACCTCTGAAATCATGAGCCAAAGTAAATCTTTCCTCCTCAAGCTGCGTATGTTAGGTGTTTGTTGTGACAAAGCAGCCTTCCCTGTGGCTCTGCCCAGGCAGGGATAGTTTGTGGCTGAAAGAATGGGGAGCATGGGACAAAACTCCAGCTGTCTGGCCCCCTGGTGACGGTGACAGTGACAGTGACATGCACACTGGTCTCAAGGCTATCTCTGCAGAGTCCACACGTCTTGCCAATTGCACCTCATGTGCAGAGCCACGGTGAATAGCTGCTGTCATCTAAGCCCAACCTGTGAGACACCGTGGCTTTCATCCTGAATTGGAGACCAACAGGGTGGTGAGTGTGGCTCTTCCTAGAGCCCAGTGGCCTTATCACTGTGAATTCGAGGGCCAGGGCCACTGGGAGCCAAGGGATGCACTTGGGGATGGTGAGCTGGGGTCCTGACCACCATCCTAAGCTCCACTGAAGTGGAGATGGGCAGAGAGTTGCAGGGAGCGGAGCTCTTCCCCTCCAGGACCAGTGGCTCAGGGGAGGCTGAAGAGGTCAGGAGACTGAACAGGCGGCCGGAAAAATCCAGAAGAAACAGAAAACTTCTGGACACACACAACCTACAAAAATTGAACCAAGAGGACATTAAAATCCTAAGTAGTTCAATAGCAAGCAATGAGATCGAAGCAGTAATAAAGTCTCCCAAGGGAGAAAAGTCTAGGACCAGACAGGTTCATGGCTGAATTTTAGCAGAACTTTAAAGAACTAACATTGATGTTCCTCAAACTATTCCATGACACAGAGGAGGAGAAATTCCCCCTTACTCATTCTGACACCAATATCACCCTGATACCAAAACCAGAGAGGGGATTCATATCCAGAATGTATAAAGCACTCAAAAAACACCAAAAGATCAAGTAACCCAACCAATAAATGGGCAAATGAACTGAAAACACTTCTCAAAAGAAGTACAAATGGTCGTAATTGTATGAAAAATGTTTGACATCTTTGGCCATGAGGGAAATGCAAATTGGGATTCCATCTCACCCCAGTGAGAATGGCTATCATCAAGAACACGAAAAATAATAAATACTGGTGAGGATGGGTGGGGGGACTGTTACAGGTTGTTGGTAGAAATGAAAATTAGCATAGACGCTGTGGAAATCAGTATGGCGGTAACTCACAAAACTGAAAATGGCACTACCATACAACCCAGCTCTATCACTCCTCAGTGTATTCCCAAAAGAATTGAAGTCAGCGTACTGTAGGACCACTTTCACACTCACGTTTACCATGGCATGGTTCAACAGCCTAGTTATGGGATCAGCAGCCTCGATGCCCATCAACAGGAAAGTAGGTAAAGAAAATGTGTGCCTACTCCATGGAATAACATTCCTAGCATCAAGGACAAAATCATGTCATTTTCAGAAAAATGAATGGAACTGGAGGTCATTGTATTAAGTTAAATACACCAGACTCTGAAAGACAAGTATCACATGCTTCTCTCATATATACAATGAAGAAGAAAAAGAAAAAAGATGACATGAAAGTAGAAGGGAGATTATTAACAGAAAGGGGACCAGGAGGAAGTGGAAGGAGGATAAAGGGGGATATAATCCAAGTATGTTACATGCATGTACAAAGATGCCAGGATGAAACATCACTCTTCATAATTAATGTGCGTTAAGAAAAAAAAGGAGAGAGAAAATGAGTTAATAGCTGAAAAGCCTCAACTCCACTCCAGCTTAGAACACTTTTCAGAACACTATAAAAGAAATCTAAATATTGAGAACAAGGAAAGCCAGTGGCTGGTGTTTGTAGACCTATCAGAACACATTTTGCTAGTTCTGTCCTGGGCAGGGCCACAGGGAAGGCTGCTCAGGCGATGGAAAAGGAGGGGGATGATGCTGTGTATATGAGGGTCACACCCACCCCAGCCCAGCCCCACCTGGGACACCCTGGAGGCGGTACCCGCGCCTTCCCACCCAACTCTGTGCTCAAGGGGATCAGAAGAAGCTGGGTTCCTGGACTGAGGGGGACTACGTGAGGGTCCCCACCCCTAGCCATTGGTCGGCCTCTCCCAGGATCGAGGGGGAAGAAAGCGCGATGGAGCCGATACTATTGCATGGAGCCAGGCCAGCTACGGCGCGTCCTTTGTGGAGGAGATGAGTGGCCCTGGTGACAGTGTTTGCAGCAAATCTGGACTAATGACTTTGGAGAAAAGCCCGGTCTGGTTAATGTCACCTCCATGTCAGATAAGTGCTAGTCAATTCCATCGATGACATTTGCTGGCAGGGCCGGAGGTAATGGGTTTTGCCTTTTCTGGGCTGTTTCTGTGGATTTGGGTGCATTATTTTATTTGGAGCATTTGGCTTGGCCTGCTGAGTGTCACAGTGAACACCAGGACCCAAGCAGGGGACTGGGCAGGACAGGACCAGAAGGGGTTATAGCATTGCCACTTACTCTCCTGAGGATTTCTCTATGGGTGGTGTAGATAGTTGGATTTTTGTTCAGATTTGGAACAGGATGGAAATTCCAGCACTAGAACCAAATATATGGAGAGAGTTAAAATATGGTGAAGGTGAGAAAAGATGAAGTTGTGATGATGATTTTCTTGGGACACTTGTCTAGGCGCTTAGAGAAAGACACGACTTAATCGCTAGCTCCAGGTTAAGGCCAGAGTGGCCCCAAAGGACCAGCGTGTCGGTGTGGGAAAGGAAGACGTATGCTTGACAGGAACACGGGGCACAGGCCTGGACCTTGTGGTGGGGAGGTCTTTCTGTGGCCACTTGTGGTTCAGAAGGACAAATCAAAGACCGACGCTCTGTTCTTTTAGGATGAAGCACACACTGTCAAATCCCAGCAAGTTACCTTGGGTATGGACAAACCAACTCCCGAGAGTATGGGAACAGCAGCTGACAAAACTGAAGAAGAACAAAGTAGGAAGATCTGGCAATGTCAGACCTAGGATGGAGCCACGGAGCCCAGGCCATGTGGTGCTGGCGATGGGGCAGCAACAGGACAGGAGCCAAGGCAGGACCGCAGGGACGCAGCTCAGGCCCACAGCAGCCGTGCGAGGGCCGCTCATGGAGAAGAGGCAGCCTCGCTGGACACAGATCTTATGCTTGTCACAAAAATGAACTCAGAGTGCATCATGGTCCTAAAATGCAAAGGTGTAAACCTGCTGGGAGAGAACAGGAGATGATCTTGATGCTCCTGGATACAGAGGTGACTTTTTAAATACAACATCAAAGGAACAACGTGGGAAAAAAAAATCAATATGCCAAACTTCATTAAAATTAAAATTTTCTGTTCCGCAAAGGGCATTGTCAACAGAATGAGAAGACAAGCCACAGACTGGGAGAACATATCTGGAGAAGGCATATCTGATGGAGGAGAACGCTTATCCTAAAGAATTCATAAAACTCAAGGGCTGGAAGTGTAGTTCAGCACTGGCCTAGCAGGTGTGACATCCTGGGTTTGATTCCTGTCACCACAAAAACAGAAACTCAGCATAAGAATATAAACACTTCCCAAAGAAAACATGCAGATGGCAATGAGGCAGACGGAGAGGCGCCTCACACCGCGTGCCAGAAGACAGCTGGAAACGACAGTGCACCTGTCAGGACAGCCACCCCAGAGCACTGGCCATGCTGTGTGTCGCAAGGATGGGGCGACAGGGCAGCAAAGGGCGCTGCCAACTTAGAAGGCAGCCTGCGGCTTCTTTCTGTGCGGAGCATCCGCCCGTCGTTGCAGTGGCGTTTACCCGAAGGAGCTGCAAACCGGTGTCCATGCAAAAATCTGCACACAGAGTTCACGGCAGACGATCGCCCGACTTTCCAGCAACCGAGATGCTCTTGCAGGCAAGAGAATATACACAGAACACCCAAATGGGACATCACTGTGCCCAGCACCAAGGTGAAAGGAGTTCTCAAGCCATGAAGAATGGTGGAAACGTGAATGTGTATCACTAAGGAGAAGGAGCTGGGTTGGTCTGGTTCTGTTTCTGTCACAACAGTGTCACAGAGTGGGGGGTGGTAAAGAAAGGTTTGTTTTGGCCCCTGATTCTGGCAGCCCACGGCTGAGGACCCACATCTGGTGACAGGGCACATACGCTGAGGCAGGGGGCATGAGTGCATGTGTGTGTGTGTCCTCTGGTCTGTCTGCTTTTTCTGGGAGGATTTGAACCCAGAGCCTCCTGCATGTTAAGCCAGAGCTCAGCCACTGAGCTGCACCCCAGCCCGTCTCCTTACCAAGCCACCCTATCCAATCATGGCATCCATGATATCACCCCCCATCCAGAGCCACAGAGATGCACTGCTGAGAGTGAAATGGAGCAGGCGACAGACAACAGACCCAGGGAGGGGCGTGGAGGACAGAGCCAGGGCTGAGCTGCCTGCCAGCCAGGGAAGGAAGGATGGGCTGGCCGCCTGTCCCAGGCTCTTCCTCTGTGGCTTTGGCTGGAGCGCGGGGTTGCCTCCCTCAGGAGATGGGGGCAGAAGCCCCCCTGCAGGGTCCAATGCATGGAGCCGAGCCGGGACCACAGGCATTGGGCTCACACGACAGGCACGACTCCGGCCGGCTCCTGCCGTGGCCTGGGAAGGGTGTGTCAGCCATTGGCACCCTTCCTTGGCCTCAGGACGCCGCTCAGCCCAGCCACCCCCACATAGTCTCCCTGCTTGGAGTCACTTCTCTTCTTATGAAGACCTGGTCCTTGGATTCAGGGCCACCTGACCCATCGTGACCTCACCTAACTAACTCGTCCGCAGAGACCTTGTTGCCACACAAGCTGGCCCTCTGAGGTCCTGGGCCGACTTGCGTTTGGGGAGCACCCTTCCCCCAGCACAGCTGGTCATGGCAGTGGTTATGCTGCAAGACTCCCGGGAAGAGTGCTTTCGAATAGCTCTTCGTTTCCCTTTCTTTGGTTACTGGGATGGAACTTGGGGCCTTGCACCTGCTGGGTGAGTGCTCCACCATGGAGCTACATCCCCAGCCCTTTTGAAGTTTTGCTGTGGGACACAGACTAGCTTAGGCTGGCCTCAAACTTTCAATCCTCCTGCCTCAGCCTCCTGAGGAGCTGGGGTTACAGGCATGCACCACCACACCCAGTTTGAATGACTTTTGAACACACTCTGCACATCCTCAGTTGGGCTGGATCTACTAAGGACAAAAGTGAATCTTTTGTTTAATTATTTTGCCTTTTAACTGTGCACTTTAAAGTGGTTTCAGACTTACAAAGAGTCGCAATACAAGACAACATAAGGCTGGGGATGTGGCTCAGTGGTAGAGTTCTTGTCTTGCATGCACAAGGCCCTGGGTTTGATTCCCAGAACCACACACACACACACACACACACAAAGAACAGCAACAACAAAAAAAAACCAAAATATTCCACAGTACCAAGGATCTCAGCACATCTCCTGTCAATGTCCCTAAAAGCCAACGTCTGTCACCCAGGACACTGCACAAATCAGGTCCTTGGTGCCAGTGTGGGGCCATGACCACACCCTGCAGTGTCCCCGACCCAGCATCCAGCCATGACTTCACATGGCTGTCATTGTCACTTACACCTGGTGGCCTGCCTGGGGCCAGCGCTCATGGCCAACACGTTCGGGGACAGCTGGCCCGTGGCTGAGCACACTTCCCCTTTGCTGGGCTCATGGGCTGCTCCCTGCCACCAGACCTAGGACACGTGGTGGTGACAGCACCACAGGGCTGGCCATGGCTGAGTGGGTGCCTGGGTGCAGCTGGGCATCTGCCCGGCTTTTCCCTGCAGCATCTCTTGGGGGATCCCCTGAGCTGGGCAGCACCCCATTCTCATCAGACACCACCTCCTACCTGTGCTGTCCCCTAACTGTCCTGACCCCCACACACTGCGTGTTGCAGTTTGCAAGTAGCTGTTCTAGGCCCAGAGTTCCTCCTCCCACTTCCTGTCCCGTTGTCTACTTCCAGACCTGCGGGGCTGAGCTTACTTGATGGGCTGACATCAGAGCTGCTCTGCTGTGTTTTGCCCCAAGCCCTTCCGGCCACCCAATGAACTTATTTCATCCCAGGGCCACAGCACTTCCCTGCCTTGGCTCTGGCTGGAGATTAGGAATGGCCACCTGGACGTGGGTGTGTTCGGGCCCCTGGATGTCCTGGAGTGAGGCATGGGTGCTGTGACACAAACATCTGGCCTCCATCCCACCTCTGTGCCCTGCACCTGTTCCCATCCACCCCAGCCGGGACTCTGCTGCCCTCCTGCACCCCCTCCCTTGCTCGCAGCCGCAGCTGGTGTCCCTGGTGCGGGCCCTCTGTGCCCACAGGGCGGCCCACACCTAGGGGGCTGGTGTCAGGAAGCTGGTGCTGTGCTGATGCCCCTGATGAGCTGAGCAGGCGCCGTCCTCATTCTGTACAGGGCCTGCAAATTACACGCTGGCTCTGATTGCCCATAATCTGTTTGTTTTGGATGTGCACAGGGCAATTTCAGAATTGCTGCCTCGTATCTCTGGGCAGAACCAGTTGGCACAGCAGGGCACAGTGTGTGTTTGCCCTGCAGGTGTCCTCAGGACACTCCCACAGGGGTGCTGTCCTCTCCACACCACTTGTGAAGTTTGCTTGTTTCTGCTCATACTCAATTTGGGACCCACACCTGGTTGATCCTAACCATTTCTTGGGGGTGTGATCTATTTCTGTGGTCCGATAGGATGAGCTCGAAAATCCCACAGCAAGCCAAGTCCACCAGTGTCTGCTCCTTGGGGACAGGAGAGACCCCCGTGGCCCTGTGCCCTCCATCGAACCCCACTCTTCCCACCGGGACATGCACATCTGGTGCACTTGGCTGTGTTCTCCACCTGTGTGCAGGGACAGGACAGGGCCACAGGCAGGGTTCTGGCTCCTGTCCGCACAGTGCAGCTACCCACGTGCACACACTTCTCTGTGCATACATGCCCCCCCACATGCACACACACGTGACACACCTACACTCTACACCCACCCACACGCACACCTGCCTGCGCACACCCACTCATGCATTCCCATAGGCACATACACACACATGCGCACATGAGCACACACACACACGCACAGGACTGCTCACAGGAGTGCACAGCTGAGTGCTGCTAATGCTGGGTTTGTGCACAGTCCTGTGCTGTGTCCCCTAAGATGCTGTACAGTGCCCTGGTTTCTGTCCCCTGACGGGGCAGCACCCTACACTAACAACCCACACCACCCCCAGGTAGTGCCAGTTTCCCAGGAGGGGGCGTCTTGCTGAGAACCCTGGGGGCGGTGTGGAGGTGGAGAGCAGATCAGGGTGAGGGGCCCCATTGCTGGCCCCAGGCAGGGTCTCCCCCCACCCTGCTGCTAGGGGCCACAACCAGGTGTCATTGAGGCTTGAAGGGAAGCGTTGGTCAATGTGTGGGGCTGCAGGAGGCACCCTGCTCATGCTGACCACAGGAGAGGGCTCTGCATCCCTCAGCCCTGGGCAGGTGCCACACGGCACAGGGCTGGGCACATCGCCATCTCTGGAGTAGGGCTTGGACTGGGCACTGATGTCCTGCCTCCCACTGAGGCCTCCCCACCAGGCCTCCTGAGCGAAGGTTGTCTGGGGACTTGGGGACATCCCAGAGGATGACACGAGGGCCCCCAGGGACTCCTCCTTCCCTGGGCATTAGGTCGACACCTGGGCAGGCCCAGCAGGGAAGCTCGCCCCCTGATAGTTGCCAAGCCACTTGGCACCTGGGTGGCAGCAGCCTTCTTCCCAGTCCTGAGGGTGAATGCTCCATCCCCTGGGCTCCTTGTAACAACACCCATAGCGGGGAGGTAAGGGCTCACAGGTGACAGGTATGAGGGACAGAAATGGGTAAAGGAGGGACACTAGGCTGACACTGCTGCAGCCTCTGGCCAGGACAGGGGGTCTGTGTTAGCTTATCACTGAGACACAATACCTGACACCTACAGCTCTAAGGAGGAGAGGTTTATTTAGGTTCACAGTTTGTAGAGGTTTCAGAACATAGTTGGCTGGCACCAAGGTGGGACAGCATGACAGAGGGGCAAGGGCAGAGGACAGCTGCTCAAGGCATAGGGGACAGGAAGCAGAGAGGGATCAAGAGAGGAGGAGGGAGATGACCCTCCCAGGCCATGCTCCAGTGACCACCTTCTCCACCAGGCTCCACCTCCCAACGTCACATTCAGCTCTGAGCTCATTAGTGGAAGATTCCAGCATCGCACACCTTTGATCCACTCAGCTCCCAAGGCCCCACCTATGAGCACTTGAGGCTTTGGGGGGGACATCTAGATAGAAACCACGACAGCATCCTTCCTGATCATTTAGGCCTCCGCTCCCTGTCGTTCCCTGCCTTGTTGTCCCAAAGTCCCCTTGTCCCAGCACACAGGGCTGTACACATCCACTCTGGGTCCCTGTCACCCTGTCGACTGGAGCCTAGCTACAGAGGCAAGACCCCTGTGGAGCACCCTCTGGCAATGTTGCCCCAGCCTCCAATCTATCCTGTGCTTGGAGAAGCAGTCAGCCCAGAGTCCAGCTCCCTGTGTCCCCAGCCCGGTGTGGAGCCACTGCAGTGAGGGTGACCAGGAGGGACAGTGTCTCTGTGGAGTCCCTATGTTCCAAGAGCTCGGGACGGAGCACAGCAGGGCAGGCCCTGTCCCACCAGTGCTGGCGTTTTTGTGGCACCTGGTGAGTTTCCATCCTGTGCAGTGCACATCCCCAGGGGACCAGGGAACCAGTGCCTGGCCCCGTCTCATCTTTCGTTTCTTCACGAGTGCTCACAGTGTGTTCTGAGCCTGGGGACGTCAGATGACACTGGGTAGCAAAGCTACGAATGACAAGCTGCTGTGACTTACTGCTACAGTGACAATGGCCACAGCTCAAGGCCGAGAGTGCTCATGGCTAAGCTGCTCCATGGGTCAAGAGACGGAGACCTGGCTGCGGTCCCCATCTTCTATGTCTCTAAGCACTTTCCACATTTCAACTCTCACGGTCTTTTCAGCAGCTTTTTGTGCTGGGTACCAGCTCCTTTGAGCAGAGGGGGTAAACTGAGGCACAGAAGTTCAGGACATTGTGCAGTCCTGCCCTTGCCCGTGTCTGCCTGCTTCCTCTAAATGCCCAGATTACCCAGCCAGGACCGAGTGGCCACGGGAGACCTGGGCCTCTGTAATGACAGTGGTCAGCCTAGAGGTCGCTGCCTTTGTGTCACAGATACACACATGCAATTTATTTTCCCTTTTCTTTCTAAACCCTTAAATTAGCACTTGGTAGAATAACATCCCTTTTAGAATTTTACGTGTAGCACCTCTGTGTGAAAAGGCTTACAGGATACCAGAATGTTTAACAGCTGAAGTTCATAATCTAAGCTCTAACCTTTGATCAGAGCCAGCACCAGGCTTAACCAGGAGACCTGCAGGATGTGGCCAGTGACCACGTGAACTGCCTGGCCTGGCTACGACTGAGGGCACAGCTTAGAAAGGGCATCTCTTCAGCAGTGGATACTGAGCAAATATTACAGCGCCCAAGAGTAATCAAAGGAGATGTCCCGTCTGACAGAGCCCTTCATCCACATGGCAAACAACTTTAAGGAGAGAGGAGCTTAGCCTCTGGAATAAGTGAAATTATTTAAATTCTAGGTAAATATGCTTGATGCGAAGCTTATTTATAAACGGGTCTTTTGCATTCACTTGAAGGGCAATGCTTTCAGCAAACAGCCTGCGGATTTTCCTTGCATGTTGTCTCCCGCGGCTCTTGGATACCTGCATAGGGACCTCGTGGGCTCCTGTCCCCTCCAGGGCTCGCAGGGTGACAGCAGGGTGGATCCTTCCTGCCTCAGAAGGAGCTTCTGTTGTTAACTGAAGCCCTCGGAGGCAGCCAGGATGGAGCAGAAGTGAGCTGAGGCCACCTTTGGAATCTACATCATTTTCCAGCTCCCTGGACCTCAGAGTCAGACCCGAGGAGCCGACCATCTGTCCAGGGCCCACAGCCTGGGAAGGCGCAAGGAAGTGACACCAGGTGGCCAGCCCTGACTGCTGTGCCCACTCACCACACTGGCTCGCGTGCACCCCCATGTGGCTCCTCAGGACAAGCTGATGTGGCCCTGTTGCACCCTGATAGGGATGAGGCTCCGGCAGCATCTGCAGAGATGAATGGGGACCTGGTTTCTTCAACTGTAGTCTGAGGGGGACAGTGGGATGCAGAACTGCCCCCTGGGTGACCCGAGAGCTCGTTTCCTGGAGGCCCCCCCAAGTGTCACCACCCTAGCCAGGGACATGCAGCTACTGTCACCAAGGATCACTGGGCCTTGCTTGGCATCTTGAGCTCAGGTTGGAGGGGCAGCCACCCCTGGAGTCCTGCACCCCAGCAGGCCAGCCCTGGACAGCTGGAAGCCCTCACCCCTCTGGGGTTATGCCCTTGGCTGGGGCCTCCTCCTTCCTGGCTGAAAAGCTCTGTCTCGTCTCCCTCTCCATCTCCATCTCTCTGTGCCTCTTCCCGTCTGCCATGCTGCCCGCTCTGCCACCAGCCCCATCCTCCCGGGCCCACAGCTCTCTGGCAAGGAGTGCGGGTCTGTCGGAGGGCGAGAGGTTCCTCAGCCTCCATCTGCTGGGAATTTGGGGTCACGGTGGCAGCGTTGGGCTGGCTGCTTGGGACCCAGCACTTCCTGGCAAGGGGAGGTGGCAGGTCCAACTGAGGCCAGGTGGGCCAGTGCCTTCCATGCGCTAATGGCCTATGTTGCCCAGGTGGGGACCTTTTCCTCCTGTGACCAGATGTCGGGAACACGTAGCGGCCAGGGCCTTAGGGGCGGCCAGTTAGAGCCACAGATTAGGGCGCTTCATGGAGTAAAACGCAGAGCCCTTGAGCCTTTGCAAACCGCTGCTCCCCCGGGAACTGTGGGGCTTTCCTGGGCTTTGACACCCAGGTTGGGCCTCGAGGTTCACCGGAGGTGAGGAGCCCAGACCTGATGGTAGAGAGGACAGCGTACTGCAGCTGCGACTCCTGCTCAGTGACAGGGTGGACAGGTGTCCAGAGCCAACCCCGGGGAACAAGTGCCACACGCAGCATCGAGTGTCCATCCTGCAGGGACGGATGGGGATGGAACACAGCCATCCACGCCCCCATGTCTGTTATTGACCCCCACATTCATCCTCCTGTAAACATTAAGTGCCACTGTCTAGCATGCTTAGGCCAGCAGTGAGCCGACAAACATAGCCCTGCTCCAGCAAATCTCCAGCAGGACACTGCCAGGAGCCCGGAGAGTACGGTTCAAGGAGGCTGTGCTGTGCAGAGCCAAGAGCCGGGGCAGACCCGCCATGCAGAGGGAGGTGCAGGGAGCAGAGCCACAGGTGGGGGCGGGGCGGGGGGACACAGAGCGAGGACAGCGAGGAGCCTGCGGGGGCCCATAGGGCCTGCAGGGCAGCCTCAGCCCCAGGTGGCTCTGGTCACTCCACACCCCAGGTGGCTGCTGGCTGTCACTGCTAGGACCGCACAGTGGGGACAGCACAGATCCACCAGCACGGAGGTTTTCTTTTTTTTTTTTTTTTTTTTTTTTTTTTGTGGGTACCGGGGTGTCGACCTCAGGACCTCGTGCGCCAGCAGGCGCCCGTGCCGCTGAGCGATATCACCGGCCCCCTTTTCGTATGTGGGTTCCAGGAGTCGAACTCGGGCCCTCACGCTTGCCGGGCAGGCGCTTAAGCCGCTGAGCCATCTCACCGGCCCGTTTTCTTTTTTTTTAAGATTTGCACAATTTGAAAAATTCCTAGAAGAACCACATAGCCCAGAAATACTGAAAAAATGAAGAAAAAGATAGCATGTCATGGGCTGGTGAGACGGCTCAGCGGCTTAAGTGCCTGCCCCGCAAGCGCGAGGGCCCGAGTTCGACTCCTGGAACCCACATACGAAAAAGGGGCCAGTGATATCGCTCAGCGGCACGGGCGCCTGCTGGTGCGCGAGGTCCTGAGGTTGACCCCCCGGTACCCACAAAAAAAAAAAAAAAAGATAGCATGTCATGATTGCATAGATTTATGTAGGCAACAGTCTACTTTTGATGCATTACCCTGGGACACACTCAGATCTGTTATGAAAAGTTAAAATTCATCAATACACAGCCACTTGCGTGTGGGGAGAGGATGCCCACGAATGTGAAGACACAGAACTGGCCGTGATACACAAGCCAGCCGCTGTGACTTCTAGACAAGCTTGGGTCGAGTGGGTGCCTGTCCTCTTTGTCCTTGCTATGGGAGCCACTCCTCCCCCAGGCAGTTGTGCACCGTAGAAGAGCAAAGAGTGTGTCTTGGGTTCTTTTGTGTGTTTCACGCCCAGAATACAGGCAGCAATGATGTGCATTACTCCGGGTTTGTGTGATCCGTAGAGCTCTGGTCAACAGTGGCTGTTAGTAGTTACATTTTGGGAGTCAGGAGGTATATGCAGGGTTCGATCAGGAGTGGGAGCAGACAGTGAGCCCCAGAGAGCCCTGGGCAGCCTCACCGCAGCAGCCCAGCCCCCTGAAGCCCAAGGGAGCACCCTCGCCGAGGTCACAGATGCCCAGGTGGGAGGAGAGAAGAGGGTGAGGAAACTCAGGCTTTGGACCCGAGGTTGAGGTCGCTGCCACCTTGCTGGGACTGTGCCGCCCACTGCTCATGCCACGCCCCAAGACCCCACCCCCCAAGACAGCAGAGAGAAGAAAGCAGCTGGTCCATTCCTTGGAAGCTATCCACCCCCATCGCGGCACTCTGTCCTGCAACCCCACAGAGGAAGCGAAAAGAAACCAGCAGCCGAGAGCGCATCGAGCTCTGCTCAGGCTACGGCCAGAGCTCTCCACAGCGCAGGGTCTGGGTTATTTCCACCTGAAGCTGTCTCTTTTTGGTATTGATAAAGGTGTTTTTTGAAAAAGCCTGGCTTGTCCACATGCAGTGGTGGACCCCTCTAATCCCAGCACTCTAGGAGGCTGAGGCAGGAGATGGCAAATTTGAGCCCAGCCTGGACAACTTAACCTGTCTCAAAAATAAAAATAAAGAATGGGCTGGGGATGTAGCTCAGGGTGAAGTCTCTGGATACAGAACAAAAAAAAAAAAAAGCCTTATTTTTCTCCATGCACTTTTGTTCTGTTTTGTTTTGTCTTTTTGAGATAAGGTTTCGCTATGCAGTTCAGGCTAGGTTCAAACTCACTTTGTAGCCCAGCTGGCCTCGAACTCACAGCGATCCTCTTGTCTCAGCCTCCTGAGTGCTGGGATTACAGGCATGTGCCATGACGCCCAGCCGATATCTTTCTAGTAAAGTTATGAGTCAGCTTGCAGCTTTGCAGGGGTCATTCCCCAACCCTGAGGTGTGAGGGCCTGCCGCACGGCAGGCCAGGTGGCTACAGGCACAGACGCGTGGCTCACAGCTACGGGGCCTGGGTTGGGCACTGGGGCGTGGCTCAGTGGCTCTGTGGAGGCTCCAGGCAGGGTCTGCCTGCGTTCACTCCCAGCCCAATGGTGACCGGCCATGTGGGTGCCAGGTGTGTAGTTGCCCACAGTGTCCCTGCCTCAGGGTCACCTGGTGTCTCTGTCCCTGGCTTTCTCCTGTCCTCGAAAAGACATCAGTCACCTGGAGGTAGGGCCAGCCCTTGTGACATCTGCAGCAACCCCGTTTCCATGAAAGTCACCTGCACAGGTATGCACAAGTCTTCTGGGGCTACAGGTCTACCTGTAATGTCACCCCAATAC
The DNA here is from genome assembly GCA_028451465.1 of Erethizon dorsatum. NCBI lineage: Eukaryota > Metazoa > Chordata > Mammalia > Rodentia > Erethizontidae > Erethizon > Erethizon dorsatum. Next base: position 53,841,635 of record CM051833.1, read on the forward strand.
CAGCACCATCAGCTGATGGTTCTCTCTGACACGACCTGGGATCATGCACTCCAATGTTGGCTGCACTGCTCTGTGCCCAACATGGCTGCTGTGTACACAGTCTGCACGCATGTTGTGAACACCCTGCACATGTGTTAGGGACACTCTTGCACACATGTGTTGATGTGCACTTTTGCACACATCTGTGGGCCCAGGGAGGGAACTGTAGGCTCGGGTGGATGCACTTCTGGGCTGGACCCCAAGCACCCTAGGACGGCCTCTCCAGTTCCCCCGTGTGCCACTCCCTGGTGGAGCTGGTCAAGTTGAAGGAATGAAAGGACAGGAAGGGAGAGGCTAGAGCAGGCATGTGGGCCTGGACCTTGGCTGGGGCGTGGTTGGCGTGAGGTCCAAGTGAGCAGGTGGGGCATCACTGGCACAGGTGCACTCACTACAAACCTGGGTGAAGGGACCCACAGGTGAGCTGGCTACTGGTGACAATGCCACACACTGCCCCAGCCACTATCACATTTTGCTCTCTGGCCAGAGATGCTCCACACTCCTCCCACTCCACCCCCACCACAGTGGCATCAGGGTTGCAGATTCCACTGTGGTGGATGGGTGTCCTTGCATTTCCTTGGTAATGGATCAGGCTGGCATCTTTCCCTTTGGACCATCTGGATGTGTGCTGGTGCAATGTGCCTGCCAGTGTTCAGAACTGGAGTGTCCCCAGGGCTAGACCCCAGAGGCATGGTCCCCAGAGTGTTGCTACATTAGAAGGTGGAGCTTCATGGGTGGCCTTTTGCCACTGGGGCCACTCTTTTGGAGGGAGACAACGGTGGTCTCTTTCTTTGCCTCTCTTCTGCGCTCCAGCCCTGAGGTGAGTGTTTTGCCACATGGTCACCACAGTGGCTGCCTTGGGGCTAACCATGTACGGAACCCTCTGAAACCATGAACCCAACATCTGTTTTCTTCACCAACTGCTAACTCAGGTGTTTGCTGACAATGCAGCCCCTGCTCATGGTTTCCATCCCTTTCACTGCTGGGTTACTGTTTTCCTATTAGTTTCCTGGAGCTCTTTATATATTCAGAGTACTACCTGCTGCCCACCCTGTGCTCCCTCGCACTTCCTGCAGGATTACTTGGACCAGCACCCAGCGGAGATCTGGACCACAGTGCCGTATGTAGCCCCTCTCATTTTTGGTCACCCGGAGCTGCCGGTGGGCACAGAGTGCTGGGGTGTACGGTGGCTGCCTAGGTCCCAGAGCCCAACCTGGGTGTCCCTGTGTTGTCTCCAAGGTGCCTGTCCACAGCACCGCTTCTGCATGTTGGACCAGTCAGGCCCTGGAGGCCTCTCTCTTCCCTCATGTGGCGCTGGGGAGGGGACCTCAATGGGTTTGGCACCAGGTGTGGTCTGTCTGGGGGGTGCTTGTTCATGGGGTGCAATCTGGCCAGTGCCTGAGCCCTCAGCCCAGATGACCTCATGATTTCTGGGCCACAGTTGAGTCACCCTCGAGGTTGCAGTGCTGGACCTCCTAGAGACTGGCCGTGGCCGGGCAGCAAGGACTCAGGTCAGACTGCATGGAGACCTGAGGGAGGCCGGGGGCCCCTCCCGGGCCTGTGGCAGGGTCACCACGGGGGTGGAGGTGCGAAGGTCTTCATGTGGGCGGGTGTGGGATCCCTGGTGGGGATGCTGTCAGAAGTGACCACTGTCCTTCACAGTCCTGGTCTGCAAGGACTCTTGTGTTACCTAAGTGACCAGTGACTGACCATGTGTCCCCTGAAGGATGATCTTGTGCATGGCCAGATCACCAGAGTCCCCAGTGTCCTGGTGACATGGTGGGTGAGGGCTGGAAGCCACATGGAAGCCCTGGGCCATGCTGTGGAAAGGCTCTGGGCTGGCGGTCATGGTGGTCAGGCTGAGGGGCCCGAGTTGAGTGCAGGGAGCCCAGGGAGCCTGATGGGGGGGGTCTGGGGCTGGACAGCAATCGAGACCCAGTGAGTGGGCAGGTGGGACACAAAGCAGGTGCCACATGCGCCCACAGGTGACCTCAGGAGAGCATCCTAGAGAGGGTGAGGTTTGCCCTGCACTCCTTGCCTGGCCCTGGGAGGTGTGCAGTTGGTTGAGGGTTGAGAAGTCTCCCCAGGGGAGCTGAGCGACCCACGGTGTGCAGGGGAGCAGGGCTTTGCAAAACGAGAGGGCTAAGCAGACACACGACCACGTGGCAAGGTCGTTTTCCAACACGGACTTCGTTTATTGTTCACAGGACCCACACAGTACTGACTACGGGACAGAGACAGGCTGATGACTCTTGGTTTCTACGTGGAGCTTCTCCTCGGGCAGGAGACGGCAAACCCGCTTTCTCTTCGCTGGACTGCAAACAATCTCACCGTGGACAGGCGACAGGCGGGTTTCCAACCGTGCCACACATGTCCCTGGGGCCAAGGTGCACTTCCTGTGTGGCAGCTGCTTCTCTGGGCAGCACAAGGGCCGCACTGCTCTGTGGTGCTGCATAGCTGGGCGCTTGCTCAGCCTCGCGGCATGAATGGGGTGAACCGGCCCCGCCGTCCCCTGGGGTGGCCCGTGTGCTGCGGGAGGGTGGCAGAGGCAGCAGCAGGCAGGTCTTGGCCACGGTCTTCACTGGTATTGCTAATTATTCTTGTAAACAAAACCCAGAACATCGGCAAACAGATCTGCAGAAATGAACAGTGTATTTTGAGAATTTGTTTTGACACAGATAAATAGGATTTAAAATGCCAGTTCCTTGCAGGTGAAGCGTCCCAAGATGTCACGTGTGCCCCAGGCCAGCAGACTGTGGGCTCTGTGCACTCAGGTGGCCTTGGGTTGGGCACACTCTGGCCAAGTCCACAGTGGGGCAGTGGTGAGCCGACCAGCACCCCACAGGCAGGAGTGGCAGCAGCCTGAGCTGGATCCATGGAGAATCACTTCTCTCAGTTGCAAGGAAGCAGTGTCCCTGTCACGTGTACCAGCCCCGGTCCTCTGTGGCCCCAGGTGGAGCCCACATGTGTGGCAGGTAAGTGGCACCCTCTAGTCACCGTCTGTTCACAGCCTGATGCCAGGAAAAGGTCTGCACAGGTCCGGTCTCTTCCCTTCCATCTCTGCCGCTCGGATACAGTGGGGGACCTGGCTTTTAAATCTGAGCAACACAAATGGCCTGGGTGGCCCCCCTGGGCGCGGGGACTCACACAGTGTATGTACAGTCGCCAAGTCCTCCTGTGGGACACAGGCAATGCGAGCCGTGGAGGCGGCCGGCTGGACACGACAGCAACCAGTCGGCCTCACTGCATGGAGCGGTGTGGTGCTCACAGCGACACGGGACACAGCGAGTCCGCCTGAGTGTTAGTCTGTGAAGCTGAGGTTCCAGGGTGGACGCAGCCCTCTTTCTCCGAGCGCCTCTCCCTGGCGAGGACCTGCCCGGCTGGCCAGGTCGCTGCTGCGCTACACCAGGAGCCAGTGGCGCAGCTGGAAAGAAACAGGGCTACTCAGAAGCGCAGGCAGCACCTTGGGGGGGCGCCCTCCCATGGGGCTTGGGCCCGACCCCGACTCACTCAGGGCTGCAGTCCACGCTGCTGCAGTGCGTGCCCCCAGCACCTGCCCCTGTGCGCCACCCAGGGAGTGAGGAGCCCCACAGGCCGCCAGCAAGTGTTACCACTGTCATCAAGGTCTGCTTGTCCAGCCTGTTTCTGGGCATCGGTAACACTCAATGGCAAAACCATGTCTGTGAACACTTAAGCCGGCCGACCAGCCCTAAGCACACGAGGCAGCGGACACACGCCGGGTTCCTCCGCGCCCTCCGTGCTCAGCCTCTGCGGGCCTCACAGGATGTGCTGTTGTGAGGGCCAGGGTGTTGGTGACACCGGCCTGGTAGGGACACTGGACTTGGGACCCGGCTCCACGTGCCACCCCGCAGGACAGAAGCAGGAGACGCAAGCTCTGGAGGGAGGGGTGCCGCCCAGACCCCGGGAAGGGGAGCTCAGATTTGCAGACCGCAAGCCCAAGCAGCAACTCTCCCATGCGGGTGTCAACCGGGACACCCGGTGAGAGCCAGCGGCAGGTCACAGGGGCGCTGGGAGAAGGGACATGATGACTTCAAGGATGGGTGCGTTCCCAGGAAGCGGGCAGAGATGCAGCCTCAGCGGGAGCAATGACACAGACCAGAGGGCCTGGGGAGCTGGGCCGTGGAAGGGCTGGGGCAGAAGACAGCGCAGATGGTGGCTGAAAGTACCCAGATTTGATGGAAACGCTAAACTCAACAATCTCAATGAACAGCGGGCACCAGAAGCGAAAGTGTTTGCGGTGTACCGCGACTGTGCACAAGAGAAGCCGAGCCCGAGACGGCAAGTGAGCAGGATGCCTTCCCACCAAGTGAGCAGTGCTGAAACCAGGCTGGGCAAGGCGGTGCACCTGTCATCCCAGCACTCTCAGAGGCTGAGGCAAGAGGACTGCTACTTCAAGCCTAGTGTGGGCAACTTTGTGACTTAGTGAGATCCTGTCTCTAAATAAAAAATGTTTTTAAGAAGGCTGGGGATGTGCTCAGTGCAAAGATCCTGGGTTCTATCTCTAGTACTGCAAAAAACAAAACAAAAAAAAAACCCCAAAAAACAAACAAAAAAAAAACCCATAATGACGCAATAACAACAAAACTAAAACCAAATACTGTACTTTTCAGGAATATAGGTATCGTTCAACCTATCTCCCATCTATTGTCTATTGACAACATCACCTGTCAGTCTACCTACCCACGCATCCGTCAGCTGCTGTCACCTGTCTGCGTCTATTTGCCTCTCTGCTTTCCATCCACCCACCTGCCCGTCACCGTTACACAACAGGCCCCCATGGTGGCCAGGGCCAGGGAAGACGCGCGCGGGCTGAGACCGCCTGCTTCAGGGACAGGCACAGTGGGTGTTATGGCGAAATGTTGTCCCCACCAGTTTGGTTTTCACGGGGCAGGCTCACAAGTCAGGAAAAAAATGGGCACATGTGGCCCGGATCCACTGGTGCAAACCCCAAAACCCAATCCACACGCGGTAAGAGACCTGGGCAAACACACCCGAACCCAAGAGAGGACAGGACGGCGAAAGGCGGGACACCACTTGGCTGTGACGCTCTTGGAACTGCCGTAACTGAAAACCCAGCTGCGGACACAAGACGCTTCCCAGAGTCCAGCAAGAGAAACTGAGGCCTGCATGTCTGGGTGGAACTGCACGAGGCAGAAGGGGAGCCCGGGCGTTGGGACCAAGACACCAGGGAGCAGCGGGCGAGGGATGACGTGTGCCCCAGCGCGACGGGGGTGGAAAGAGACAGACGTCCCTGCCAGGAGGACTGTGAGCCCTGGGTGCTTCGCACTGCACGCAGGCTCTGTGGAGCTGGCTACACGGAGGGCGGAGCTTGTCCAGAGCCCCACAGACACCGTGGGTTGTGAAAAGCCAGGCAAAGCCCTCAGAGGAGAGGGGCCTGAGCCAGCAGGGTGAGCAGTCACACAAGACACCGCACAACAGAGCAGCAGCGCCAGGGCCTGGTCTGCATGTGAGACAGCAGCTCTCGGGCTTGAGCGCAGCGGTCAGCGGAGAAGACTGGCATCCTCGTGGCGCTCAGATGGCGCGAGATGGGGACCAGTTTTAGACGTAAAGCGAAATATCTGCCAACTTCAGGGTAACTGTCAAACGAACCAAAGCACTGGGTTCTGAGCAAGTAGAGAGAAATAAACAGAATAAGAAAAACACAAAAAGGCAAGAAAGAAGGAAATAGGCATTGAAACTGGGACATAATGAAAAGGCAGCGGAACCAAGCTCCCACAGGTGGTCACCACAGCTGTGTAAACGGGCTACCCGGCTGTCAGAGGAGGGGGTTCTCAGCGTGTGCCAGATTTGCAAAAGACACCCACAGCTGAGATCAAAGGTCAGAGGTTAAAGTTAACACTGAATCCATCCCAGCAAAACTGACTTGAGAGCAAAGCAGCGATGGGTCTGGGCTGTGTTTCAGAGAGCAGCCGCGACCGCAGGGACAGGGAAGAGTGGGGTGCCAAGGGCTGCTCAGCTGCTGAGGGTCAGGCAGGCAAAAAGCAGGCAGAGCTGAAGCAGCCATGGAGGCAGAGGCAGCACCGTGCCCGCGGGGAGAGGGTGCACTGTCGCCAACAGACACACGGGGCTCTTGTCAAAGCTGGTCAGATGCGAGACCACCGAGAATCTCAGGACGATTCAGAGAATGGGGACCCAGGGCATCTGAGCCCAGTGCAACCACGCTAGAGAGGAACAAGGAGACGAGTCCCCGTTCTGAAGCAGAACGATCACAAGTTTGAGCCCAGCCCAGGCAACTTAATGAGACTGTCCAAATACAAAACGAAAATGGGCTGGTGATGTAGCTCAGTGTGAAGGGCCCAGGTTCAGTCTCCGGTGCCACATTAAGAAGTCTCCAAGCAGACTTCTATGCAAGTTATGAACTGGAGTCACACCGGAAATTAAAATGTATTTCAAACTAATTATAAAAAAACCGTCAGGGGCCGCTGAGATGGCTCAGCGGCATAAGCGCCTGCCCGGCAAGCGCAGGGTCCTGAGTTCAACCCCCGGTACACACACACACACACACACACACACACACACACACACACACACACACACACAAAAACCTGTCAGAACCTGTGGAAGGCAAGAAATGGGGCATTTGAGGGTAATTCATAGCCCTGCATGCTGAATTAAAGAGGGAATAGGTTGAAAATGAATGACCTGAGGTCTAGATTGAGAAGCTGTCGAGTGACAGAGCAGGCCCGGAGTCAGGAGGAGAAATCCCAAAGTGAATGTGAGAGGCGCGGTCCTGCCCTGCGAGGCTGCAGCTGAGGACTTGGGAGGACCCTGGTTGGGCCCGCAGTGGCAGAGGCAGATGAGGCGGCCAGATGTTGCCACCCCGCAACTGCCCCACCCACTGGCCTGATGGTGCAGCTCTTTCTGTCCATCCACCCTCACTGCCCTCCACCTGCTCAGGTGCCCACCCACTGCTCGCCTGCTTCCAACCCTGGTGCTCTGGGCAGCCTCCACCTCCACTGCCCAGGGAGGATGAGGACGAGGCTGGGCAGAGGAGGGTGGGCAGGAGGGCATAGGTCCATGCTGTGGGGCTTGGAGTTCCGGGGGAGGTTTCTGTTTTTTTTTTTTTTTTGAGACAGGATCTTGCTATGTAGTTTAGGCTGGCCTCCAGCTCAAGGCTATCCTCCTGCCTCAGCCTCCCAAGTGCTGGGATTACAGGTGTGTGCCACTGTGCCCGGCTGGGAGAAGTTTCTGACCCCGCAGCCCCTGCCCACTCTGTTGGGCCGGGCCCTGGGCACTGAGTCTGGGCTTGGCGTGCAGCTTCTCTCTGTGTTTGGGACCAAAGTCCATCGGTGAGGCGAGGCATCTCCTGGGCTCTCTGGGCCTGGAGCAGGGAGGACTTGAATCCTGGGCCATGGGAGGAGTGTGGGCTCGAGTCCTCTGCGAGCTCTCTTGGCGCCTCTCCACAGCCACAGCAGACACACGTGGCACGCGCAGGCACGTGAGCAAGGGGACAGTGTGCATCCAGTGGTGTCTGGCACGACCATGTGCTTCCACTGAGCTTCCCCATGCCCCCGACCTGCCCTGGATGCCCTGGCCCCGGGACATCTCCTGGCACTGCCCCCTCGAGGTCTCTGGCGGCTGAGGGTCCCGAGCTGATCCTCTTGGTCGCTTGGTCTCACGCAAGGTCCCCTCATGCAGGGTCCTGGAGATGTCACCCTGGCTCTGCTCACCCCTGCTGACCTCTGACCTCTGCCCTCCGTCCCTGGGGGTGGGGGGCCCCGTCAGCACCAAGGATCGAGGCACATGGTGTGCTCGGAGCACAGGTCAGCGGCAAACAGTGCCGCTCACAGCCAGGTCCTCCCGGCCCCGAGGAGCAGCAGCAGGCAATGGCACCGCCCTCCGTCACTCTGTCCCCTACCGAGGGCCCGGTCAGGACTCACCGTGAACTGGCGCACCTCCCCCCGGTTCACGAGCTCACGGTCCTTCTCGGGTGTGATGGCCTGGGCCAGTTTCTAGGACAGAGGGGGGTGCAGTGGACACGCAGTCACACACAGAGCCCCGGGCCGGTCCTGATCTCAGGCAGGCAGCACCAGGGCCCATGCTCGCCTTGCAGGACGGTGCTAGGGCCTAGGGCTGCAGCCTGGTCCGTGCGATGGGCGCTGAGGATGCACCTTTCCCCCAGCGCCTCCCTTCCCTCCCACCTGGCAGAGCCCGTGATCTGCTGCCGCCGTCCACAGAGCAGGCCCACCGGGACCCCAGTCTCAGCAGCCTGGCACCACCTCAGTGGCGGACGTCGGACTGGTGCATGTGGGCACAGTGAATGTACACACGTACATGCATGGACGCCACACACATGTGTGTTCACACAAACATATGGACATGCACACAGACACGTGAACAGAGTACACACATATGGACACATGAACATGAGGGCAGGCACACAGACACAGCACACACACAAATGTAGGGACACGTGAACATACAGGCAGGTGCACACACGGACATGGTAAACAGCTGTACAAGGCATACGCAGGCACACACATAGACTCAGGCCTGCACACACCTAGACACTCAGGCACAAACACATACACAGACACACGGGTGTACAGACACCAGTCACATACGCCGACCCACAGGGACAGGTGGACACGCCCTGCGGCCCCACCCCCCACTGGCCAGCCTCCTCATTCGTCCTTCTGGCCACAGAGGAGCAGGCAGGAGTGGACGGGGACGGGGATGCCGTCCTGACCTGGTGCCGTCTACCAGTGAGAGGCCGGGCGGGGGCTGTGCACCCACCTCTCGGAAGGAGCCCGGGAGGCTGCAGAACTTGTAGGCCGCGTAGATGGGCACCATGGCCATGGAGGAGGCGGCGACCACCCAGCCCAGAGCGTTGGCCCAGGCAGGGAAAATGTAGGCGCCGTAGTGGGGGGGCCTGAAGGTCACAACGCTGACCACGACCACAAACTGAAACCAAGGACACAGGTCAGCAGGCTCCCTGAGGGACGGGCCAGTGGGCAGGAGGGGGTCTCAGCTACACGCACTGCCATGCGGCCCGCTGGGCCCCCAGGGGGTGATGGGGCAGGACCATGTGGACACCATCCTCCCAGGCACAGCTGTCCTGTCCTCCTCGTCCTTTGCTTGACACTCGCAGCCCAGCAGAGCTGGCCACTGCTCAGGGCACTGCTTGGGCACCTCTCCCAATCGGTGGCCCGTGTGGGACCGAAGGCAGCCTCCATGTGTTCTGAGGGAAGTGACAGACCACGGAGCTGACCTCAACACATGACAGAGGGACAGGTTCCCGTCACCTAGGTGCCGGGCAGCCTGCTAACCAGCGCACACACCACGCTTCTGTAAACACGACCTCGTACCCACGCACCTGGACACACACTGCATGCTACACACATGACGCACACCTTCATGGGCACTGCATGCCCACCTGGGCACTGCACACCTGCATGGGCACTGCGTGCCTCCACAGGTACTGCATGCCTACACATACGCTGCATGCCTACATTGGTACTGCACGCCCACACATACACTGCATCCCTACACGGGTACTACACGCCCACAATACACTGCACGCCTCCACGGGTACTACACGCCCACACATACACTGCACGCCTCCACAGGTACTACACACCCACACATACACTGCACGCCTCCACGGGTACCACACGCCCACACATACACTGCACACCTCCACAGGTACCACACGCCCACACATACACTGCACGCCTCCACGGGTACTGCACGCCCACACATACACTGCATGCCTCCACAGGTACTACACGCCCACACATACACTGCATGCCTCCATGGGTACTACACGCCCACACATACACTGCATGCCTACACGGGTACTGCACGTCTGCATACATCCCGTGCCTCCATGCACACTGTATGTCCTGGTACCAGCAGTTAAACGTGCCTTCTCGGGACGGCTCCTGAACCTCACACAGGCCGAGTCCTGCCCGGGACACTGGTTGAGTGCTCAGGGCTGGCACTGGGCTGGCTGGGGACACTCATCTGATGCGGCCACGAGCTGGAACCCAGCTGCTGTGAATTCTTGCATGCACCTGGGCTGGGCCCATCTGCCACCTCTTCCCTCCCACTGGTGCCCCGGGAGCGCAGGGGCTGAGGATTTGGCTCAGGTGTGGAGGATGAGGGGCCTTCACCGCTGGCCCCGGCCTGCAGACTCAGAGCAGTGTAACTCTGTCCATCCGTCTGAGCCGCCTGTCCCGACTGCCCGGCGAGTGTGGGCTTTGCCAGCCACCCTCGGCTGAGAATGTAAAGCCAGGTGACTGCAGGTCATACCAAGGAGGGCCCCAGGGACCTGGGGGGACAGAGCCTGGCTCACTCCTCTCCTTGGGTTCCAGTACTTATCAGCCTGAATCCTGTCCCCACTCCTGCCAGAGGCAGGTGCAAGGCCAACCTGGCCCGGGGTTCCTGGATCACACGTGCATTGCTCCTGGGGTCCCCTGGGAGAAGAAAGCCGCTGCAGACCAGAGACGCCATGCTGTGCCCCTGCCCTTCGGGACCTGGGAAGCCCAGGGTAGGCACTGGCATGAGGGCAGGGCTACAGTGGACGGGCTGCGCAGGCCTTACCAGGAGGAAGCAGGGGCTGACCAGCTTCCAGCACAGCCGCCAGTACAGGCTGGGCCGCCGCCCTGTCATCTGCTTGATGTCCTCGCTGAACTGCCGGACACCTGGGGGAAGCGGGGCCGTGGGGCATCAGGACCGCATGACTGGGGCCTGCGTGCAGCCCAGGTTCCTGCTCCCAGCCCCGCCCATGGACCCCGGCGGCACCCAGGCTCTGCAGAAGGGGCCCCAGCCCAGTCACTTGTGGCCTTGCTGGCCACTGGACCCCACGTGTGGGCTCAGCCCTGGAGACCCTCCGGCTTGGCCTGCACTTGGGACAGCTGCTTGGTGGGCCCTGGCCCCAACCACCCCCTCAGGTCCTCCTCCCGTCCAACAGCCCTCCTGCCTCCCTCTGCAACTGGTGTTTTTCCACTTTTTAAAAATTGTGGAAATGGGGTGTGGGGATGCATGGGGCGTGGTAACGCATGCCTGTAATCCCAGCAGTCAGGAGGCTGAGGCAGTACTGCTGTGAGTTCAAGACCAGCCTGAACTACGCAGTAGTACCGTCTTTATAAAAAAAAAACCCAAAAATCGTGGCACAGTGCACATAACATAAATTTACCACTGCAACCATCTGAGGTGCACAGCGCAGCATTAAATACCTTCATGCTGCTGCACCGCCCTCTGCCTTCCACGCCCTGAACTTGCTCGTTTTTCTAATGCAAGCTCTGCCCATTAGACACCACTGCCTGTCCCCTCCTCAGCCCCGCAGCCTCAGCTGCCTTCCGACTTGACCCATGTGGAGGAGCACGCGGTGTTTGCCCCCAGGGACTGGCTCTTGCCACTCAGTGAGCTTCCCTGAGGCTCATCCATGTCACAATGCATGGCAGGGTTGCTGTCCCTTTTGAAGGCTGAATAATATTTCACAGCTTGTATATGGTTACTGATGCTTATGAGAAATGACTTCCAGAAATATAATAAATGGCATTTCCTCTCCAACAACACTCCTGGAGCCCTTTTTAGGAAGGTTGGTTTTTCTTTCAGTACTGTTATCTAACTCATAGGAACTGGTAGGAAAATCTGAACATGGCTCCCTTGCGCCACTGGCCTGCCACGTGGTTCACACTGTGCTGAGCCCTGGTGACCTGGTGCTGAGGTCAGAAAGAAGACTTGGCCCCTGTGTGACCGTGCTGTCCAGGCGCATGTGGCCGGTCTCCTGGGTGGCTGCGTGGGGCGCCTCCCAGCCTCAGCTGCAGACACGCGGGTGCCAGGGGTCCTCAGGGACACACGCGCTCAGAGGGCAGCGGGGCACTTCGCCCGCTGTGTGTGGACGTCCTTCAGCATGGTGGCCACGGCCAGGGGCTGTTGGCCTCGCAGTCCTACTTATGAGTAAGCAGCCAGGCTTGGGTCCTATCTGCACCCACAGTGTCACCACGAGGGGCGACTGTCCTCTACCCGCCTTGCTGGAGCCAGCAGCACTGTCTGCTGAGCGCCTCTGGGGCGCAGCTGGCCACCTTTGCCCAGATGGAGCCACCGAGCAGGGCCCTGCCCTCTGCCCCCACTTACAGGGTCCCAGCACCCCCGGGACCTCTCTGTCCCCACAGCACACGAGCCCTAGCAAGCTCACACTGCCCACCACACCATGGACACAGTTCAAAGTCCCTGGAGCCAGAACACCTTGTGCCCAGGCGGCTTTGCCAGAGGGAAAGCAACAGGCCACCAGACATGGCCCAGTGTTGTCTCCTCACCACACTTACCATAGAACCAGGCCACCCCGATGGCTTCAACAAGCACCCCAAAGAGGATGGACGTGCCGGCCGCAAAGTGGTCCAGCAGCGTGAAGACGTAGATGCCCCCCTGGAAGAGAGGAGCCCGGCTGAACTCCAGCTAGCTGCAGACCCTGCCCCAAAAGTGCTTTTCCTGAAACAGCCCGGCCAGCAGACGCACTCTGCAGGTGCTGAGCCCTGGAGAGTCCGCCATGGGCCAAACCCACCCGTCCCCCACTTCTGAGGGAAACACCAAGCTGCCACTCCTCTCCTTCCCAAAGCCCCAGGTGTGCCAGGAGGCAGCAGCCTCTGCAGGCCCAACACAGTGACTCCCAGACACCCCGGGCATGCCCCCCGCAGGTCTCCCCGACCTGCAGCTCCCCAGTGCCACGTGCCATGGTGGCAGCTTCCCCAGGGACCTCCCAGGCTGGCTGCATGCTGGGCCACTCAGGCTGTGTCCCCCGCACACAGCTCCCCTGGCTTCTGCTGCAGAGCTGCCCATCCCGTGGGGCCCAGACGTGAGCAGGTGGCGGTGCCTACGTTCGTGACGCAGAAGAGCGACAGCAGGAAGGTACCCAGCACAATGCCCAGCGTGAAGAGCTCCCGGTGCCGATGCAGCAGCTGGAACTCATCGATGAGCCCAGTGATCACAGACTCCATGCCACCCATCTGCGGGCACAGACATGGCATTCACACCTACCTGTCACTCAGCGGTCACGTCCTGGGATGGACGCGGAGCAGTCTTGCATCGGGGAGACGGCCTCGGTGGGGCCACCCTGGTGACAGGGCCCTCCAAGAGAAGCCACTGGGCAGGGTAGGCCCTGTGGACGACACAGTACTGTCCCCCCAGGCAGGATGATGGAGCTAGTATGTCACGAGGCGCAGCTCCACCCTGCTGTCTACAGCAAGGCATCCCTCCCCCAAGTGCCGCCCGAGGCGCAGCAGGCCTGGCCTCAGGCGTGTTGTGATGGGATGCCCCCGGACAGCCCAACACGTGCCTGGGGACCTGTCTACCCTGTGAACACGGTGCACAGGGCCACCCTCCGCGTGCGGAGACGCAGGGACACGGAGGGCCCCGGTCCACCCAGCAGGTTGTGACCCTGGGAGGTGGGAGATCACGGTGGAGCCCCTCTTCCTGCAGATGTGGGTTCTCAGGTCACACTTCAGCAAGCATATCCTGAGCCCCAGCAGGTGGGCAAAGACATGGGGCAGCCATGTGGCCCCTGGCCGGTCCTGGTGCCCAGGGCTCAGTGGGGGTGGGGGTGCTGATGGGGAGGGCAGCGGGCCAGGCACCACGGTGGCACTGAGACAGCCAGGCCAGGCCAGCACTGCAGTCAGACTCCATCCTGGGGGTTTTCGCACAGGGGTCGGGAGCCCCAGGCAGGTGCCCTGCTGTGTGTCCCCACGGGCAGTTGCTGTCTCTCTGAGCCCAGCTCTGACACTGTGGTGCCCAGACAGGGCACACCAATGAACAGGTGCAGAGAGAGGGTGAGCTTGACTCTGGTCACCAGCCACCCTGGCCCCGAGAGGGTCTCGCCTGGCACGCTGGGCAGTGCCCCCATACTCACGGCGCTGTCAAGCCCCAGGGTGAGCAGCATGATGAAGAACACCGCCGCCCAGGCCGAGGACAGCGGGAGCGTGGCGATCGCCTCCGGGTAGATGATGAAGATCAGCCCGGGGCCTGCGATCAGAACCCGCTGTGTGGCAGGGGCTCCTACTCCCCACCCGTGAGGCCGGCTCAGTCTGGGGTACCTGGCCGGACCCACAGGAGCCCCTCACCCTCCTCCCATCTCTCCTGCACCCAGTGCTCAGAGAACACAGGTGCCTGCTCGTCCCCCAGCCTGGTGGCCTCGCTGTGACTCACTTGTGCCCACACCAGGCCACGGGGTACTGGGAAGGGCAAAGGTCAAGGTAGGGACCGGAAATGAGAGGACAGGAGAGGTTTCTGGAGTAGATCCGAGTGCCCGATAAGGCGACAGCCTTGTTCTGGGTGGTGCTCCTGGGCAGGTCTCACAAGCATGCACGTTCACACACAAGCGTGCAAGCACACACGCACACAAGAGCAAGCATGCATGTGCACACACTTGCACAAACACAAGCACAAGTAAGCAGTCGTGCACATGCACATTAGCAAGCATGTGCTGGCACACACACACACACACACTCACACACACTCGACAGCCCGAGCACGGTCCTGACCTCCATCCCTGGGCACTGAGGAACCCGGCTCCTCCCTTTCTGTGCCCAGCACCCAGCGCTGCTCAGGTGGACGCAGCGGCCACCTCCATTTGGACATGGGACAGGTGCAAGTGTGGCTCGTGTCTCCACTGCCCCGACAGCAGGGACCCCGGAAGCCACACAGAGGTAGGTGCTGACCTGCGGGGCTCCCAGGGCTCAGGAGAGCAGAGCACCCTGTGGTCCCCACAGATGCACAGGCAAGGAACAAAGAGTGGTGCCCTGTGCCACCGAGACCTGGTCACCATACACCCCTGGGGGCCCTGGCCTACAGGAGACCAGACCCAGCCCAGCCCCCATTATCCTGACAGGAGGTGGTGGCTCTGCGAGGTGAGATGTCCAGGGTAGGCCCATGGGGACGACCCTCTTCCTTGACACCAGAAGGTGGTGACCCTGGGAAGGGACAGGACCCCCACCAAGGCTGAATGTGGTCTCAAATGATCCCCAGTCAGTGTCCCCCAGGAGCTGTGCAGTGTCCACTGTCACGGACCCTGGGCCCAGATCCCAGCCTTCAGCCTTGTGCCGGGTCACTTTGCTAAGTCCTCTTCTATGAGGCGTGTGTCTGGCTCCAGGCAATCCCTTTCTCCCGGGATCAGGGGCTGAACCCAGGGTAGCTCTCCACTGAGCTACCCTCCATCCTCAGTCCTTTTAAGAAAATTTGATTTTGAGATGAGTTCTCACTAGGTTGCCCAGGCAGGACTCGAAATCACAGTCCTCTGGCTTCGGCCTCTCTCACTGCTGGGATTACTGGCACATGCCTCTGCATACAGCATCTTTTGAAAGAATCGAAGACCACAAGGTGGCCACAATTTTATGGGGTCTTAGAGCCAGGCAGTAGGGTCAGACCCAGGTGCCCGGGAATTCCCAAGGTGCCCAGCAGTCCAGCCGGGCTGGGGACGCAGGCTCCTTCGAGGCTCTGAAGCTTACTTAAATGCCGCAAGCTGTGAGCCTGGGAAGTTTCTTCCCCGCTCGGTGGAGATAAAGACAGCAGCCAGCCTTTCCTCCCTGCACCTGCGTCGACATTTCGCCTGCTGTCTGCATGCCAGGGGCACCAGTGACATTTACTTTGCCTGTCAGGATGCTGCCCCACTTGCAGGGGCCAATGGGTTCCAGGGTCTCTGCAACTTATCATAATAAAGGGCAGGGAGCCACAGCGGGCAGAGGAGCAGCAACGAGTAAATTTCACCTCTGGACTGATTTGCATTCTTTCCTTTCATACCTTTATTGGACCTGTCTGAAGGGGAGACCTCAGGCTCAGGGACACCAAGTGGGTCACCCCAGCCTGGCTCTCTCTCTCCTGCAGGCCCAGCCTGTGTCCTTGCAGAGTGGGGCCTTCGTGCTCAGCTCTCTGGGAGCTGTGGGGGGATCAAGGCTGACCCCTTGGTCCTCAGGGCATGGGTGACGGTCCATAGCTCCCCATGTCCCCTTCCCACACCTGAGACCCAGGAAGAGATCGGTCAGCAGCGACGCCAGCTGGACATCAGCTCCCGAAGTGACACGGGATGGGAGCCCAGCTCTGGAGGCAGATGGCTCGTTACTGGCTCAGCCTCCCCACCGCCCAGTCTATACCCGGGCCATGGCCACCCTGGCTCACAGGGCTGCATGTCAGGGTGTGGTGCAGGGGTGTGTGGGGCTCACCGTCCTTGGCCACGTCCCCGATGGGCACACTGTGCTTCTGGGCCATGTACCCTAGGAAGGAGAAGACCACGAAGCCTGAGGAGAAGCTCGTCAGGGAGTTGATGGAAGTGGTGAGGATCGCGTCTCTGCAAGACAAGACCAGTGTCCTGGCATTGCGGGCGAGACCCTTTCGACCTCCTGCCCAGCCGTTGCTCTTAAGTTGCTGAGTCTGGGCCGGGAGGAGGTCTGGGGGGCCTGTCTTCCTGGAGACAGACGGGTGGCCACCATTCTGCAGCCTGGCCGAGAGCCATGAGGGGCTCCCAGTTCTGGGTCGCAGTCCGGGCTCAGGGTGGGACAGGCGCCCGAGGCCTGCGGGTAGGGCTCCTGACACGATGGCATTCAATGGGGACCTCGGGAAACGCAGATTCCCTGCGGTGGGCTCCAGGGTCTGAGGTGCGAGTCCCATGCTCACCCGGGCTGTGGGGACCCCACTCAGGGCCGGGAAACCTGAGGGCCAGCAGCGGGGGGGCCTGGGGTACAGCAGTCCCTCTGGAGGTCCCTGCCCTCTGGCTCCCCAGGCGGCCACCTGCAGCTGAAGGGCTGTGCACACCGACTGCAGAGCGGCGGACCCAAGGGACACAGGGCGGGCTCCGGCAGGGCGATCTGGGACCTGCACCCGCTGTGCTCCTGCTGGGAACCTGCAGCGGCTGTCTGGCCATTTTGCTGCGTGCTGTCTTTATTTTTAGTGCATTTCTATCCCCAGGATGTGAGGGTAAACACAAGCCCGCAAAGGTCAAAGAAAGCAGGTCTCAGACTTAATTCTGTTCCTGTTTTTAGGAGGATTTGGGTCCAGCTTGAGGCTGCGGGCGAAGCAGGTCCTCCAGACCCTGGTGGTGTGCATGCTCAGGTGGGTGGGGGTGAAGGTGGCCCCTGAGCAAGGGTTGTGCTCCTGGGGTAGCCAGGTTGGGAGGGGAAAGGGCTGTCACCGTGGGGGTCCCAGAACAGCCCCCAGGAAGGTCCCTCTGGGAGGGGACACACATCCGCACAAGGTTCAGTAGCTTCCTTAAGGTGAGGAAGATTTTGCTGGGAGCTGCCTGGCCGCATGGCTCGAGGTTTTGCAAGCAGTTTCTCTCCCTCCCCAGGACGGGTTCTGAGCCTGGGCCGCCCTCACACCAGCGGCAGCGATTGCTGACTGCCTGGGGCCAGGGCTTACCGGTAGCAGTTGTTAGTGAACTTGTTGTAACTGGAGAAAGCGATCAGCACCCCAAACCCCACTCCCAGGGAGAAGCACACCTGGGTGGCGGCATCAATCCACACCTGTGAGCCAGGGGAAGGGTTGCCAGGTTAGAGGAGCCTGCAGGACTCCAGCCAGCGCGACTGCCCCTGCGGAGCTGCCCTGCGCCCCTCCCCACCCTTGGGTTCAGGAACACCACAGAGCCAGCACAGAGCCCGCTCAGGCTCAGTGGCAAATGCCAAGAAGGCGGTGTCTGGATTTGCTGGGGGTCAGGGCTCACGGCCGGGTGCCTGCATAACCCTCCCGTGGCATCTGTTCCTGCTCTACGGGAGCCCTGACCCCACTCAGCCTCCTTCCCAGGACCTCCCACACCTGGGAATACAGCTGGCATGCAGCAGCCCTTGGAGACAGCCCTGGGCCACCGAAGGCAGACACTGTGCCCCACACATAGGCCCATGGCTCAGGCGTGCATGGCCGTAGCTGCACCAATGTGGCATTAAAATCTCAGACATGCCATTGTGGTGGGGCACGGCTGTCATCCCAGCTGCTCAGAAGGCTGAGGCAGGAGGATTGCAAGTCAGCTCAGGCAGACTGTGTGCAGGCCACAGTCAGCCCAAGCGTGCAGAGCTCACTTGAGGGCACACTCACCGATGCCTCGCAGAGCCGGTGGAAGTCCACACTCAGATAGGCCCGGATGCCGTCGATGGCCCCCGGAAGGGTGAGCCCACGCAGAAGCAGGGCAGTGAGGACCACATAGGGCATGGTGGCCGTGATCCACACGACCTGCAGGAGAGGACAGCATTACCAGGCACTCGCTTGGACCTGCCAGGGCCAGCGGGACCTCGCTGGGTCCCTGGCAGAAGTCCACAGGAACCACCTTATGGCAAGGCAGGGAGTAGCACCCTCTGCTGGGTGCCCTCTGCTGGGGCAGCTGTGTTGGTCGCAGGGCTGGAGCGGGAGCAGCCAGTGTCCCCTGTGCTGCAGGCTCCCCAGGGTTGAGCTGGGCAGGAAGCAAGGTGGACGTGGCCAGGAGGAGCAGGGCTGTGGTGTGGGGACCCGACCTGGCCACGCACAGCCCCTTGTTGGGTAAAGGGGGACTGCAGGTGTGGGCAGAGGGAAAGACAACCTGCCATCACAGGGATCCATGCATGGGCCCCGTACAACATGACTGTCCCGGGGTGTCACTTTGGTCAAAGCAGCTCTGGGTGCCCGTGTGATGCCCAAATACTCTCATCAGGAAAAGGGAAGAGCCTGCTGCTCCATCTTCCTCTGCACACGCCTTGCTACAGGTGACCTCTGCCCAGACACCTCCCAGGCACAGCGAGCGTGGACCCCAGCTCCGGGCCTGAGCCTCACCTTGCCCGAGGTCTTCACGCCCTTCCACAGGCTGAAGTAGAGCAGCACGATGACCAGCACCAGGCAGGCCGTGAGCTGCCAGCGCGGCGGGCCCAGGTCGTCGATGCCGCGGCTCAGGTGCAGGTGCAGCACGCCACGCCTGCGGGGGCGGGGCTGGGTCACCCAGAGCCCAGACCTGCCCTCCCACCCACGGCGAGGCTTGGCCCGGGGTCCACCCTGCCCTTGGCAACTGCTTTGGGAGCAGGAACTCTGGCCTGTGAGGGAGGCCCGGGGCAAGCCCGCCACCCATGGATGGCCTGGGCTCTGGGCAGTGACGTGACACGGGGGTCCTGTGCTCTCTGAGGGTGACGCCTGACTCCTGCTGCCATGAAGACCAGACTCACGACAGCGCTGCCCCGGGGTGACTGGGAGCCACGAACCACTCCACACTTCCCTGTCAGGGAACAGTCCTGAGGGCGAAGGGCGAGGCCCTGTGCAGAGGAGATGGGGGCTGCTGCATGGGCTGGGACCTCGCTGTGCAGCGACTCACTGGATTCCGGTGACGTGGGAAGCCACGGGAAAGGCGCTGTCTTTTCCACTGTGCCCTGCTCGGGAAACCGGGGAGCCATACTACGAAGACAACACCATGGCCCACGCATGCTCTGACTGGGTCAGCCCAGCTCCCCCAGAAGTAGCGCCGACCAAGGCCGGATTGCGACCCAGCCGGCTTCCGACAGGCCTCAGCCATGTGGAGAAATCTGGCTCTTCGGGCTCTAGCACCGCAGCTGGGGCAGAGTCCCGGGAAGGATGGGCGGCTGGGGAGAGTCCCTGTAACCTGCGCACCGGCCACGGGGTCACACTGAGCACAGGACGCAGCCCAGGGGGACCAGGAGCCCGGGCTGGGGCTGGGAGCTCCCAGGGCTCAGTGGGGCCGAAGTCTGCTGCACAGCCGGGGGGACCTGGTCACAATGAGCAGGGCCATCTGTGCGGCTGTGGCCACCCCAGCCGGGTGGTAAAGGCACCCGATGACATCTTCTCCGCCCCGCCATGAAATCTCACATTCCTAGAGGAAGAGGCCAAGCTCCAAACCATTGATGTGAAACTCGCCAAGCCTAGCATCTGACGCAAATTAGTGGGCGTGACCAGAAGCAGGGAGATGCAACCTGAATCCAGGAGGAAAAGCAGTGAACAGCCATTCTTCACCATAAACAAAAATTAACTCGAAATGGCTAAGAGAGCTAAAGGTCAGGGTTAAACTGTAAAACTCTTGGAAGGAGACGCGGGGTAACTACACGAACTCAAATTTGGCAATGGACTCTTAGATGTGGCATAAAGAATAAATAGGTAAATCTGACTTATCAAATTTAAAAAATGTTTGTGCATCACAGGACTCTACCACCAAGTAAAACACACAACCCGGGAGTGAAACCAAAAGACTAAGCGCCGGTTAATGTACAAGAAGGGATGAGAGGCTAAAACAAGGAGCAAGGGGGCGGCCAAACAGGGGAGCAGCAAGAGGGGAGACACAGGCCCCGCCGCACGGCCACTCCCACACGGGAGTTCAGATCACAATGCAGGGATCACCCCGCTCGCTCAGAAGCGAGGGCCACACCACGCCGGCAACACGAAGCCCACGTTTCCGACACATATGGGTTAAAAACAAAAGCCTGGCAGAGGCACGCTGCCCAGCACCGGTCCTGAGGAAAGCGAGGCAGCACACCACCAACAGACAGAGCAGACTTCCGACGGGGAGCAAACCAACAGGGACTCCCACAAGGGCGCCCACACGAACACTCCTCCTGTCAGAAGAGCAGACCCGAGGGAAACGGACAAGCCCACGGCTGTAACTGAGATGTGAATAGCCCTCTCTCAGTAACAAAGACAAGTACAGAGAGGATCACTAAGACGTGCAGGCCTCCACACTACGCGCACAACCTGGTCCACACTATGATGCTCTGTCCGACGGCAACAGCACATGCATGGCTTTTTAAAAAATAGGACTGCAGTGTTCCCCAGGCTGGCTCTGATTCCTGGCCTCAAGTGATCGTCCTGCCTCAGCCTCCTGAGCGCTTGCATGGCAGGTGGCACCACCAGGCCTGGCGAGCACATTCTTTTCAACTGTACATGGAGCCTCCACCACTGTGTACCATGCAGCGGGCCACAGAACAAATCCTTCTTTTCTGAGACAGGGTCTCACTGTGTAGCCCAGGCTGGCCTCAAACTCACAGTGATCCTCCTGCCTCAGCCTCCCAAGTGCTGAAAACAAACCTTTAAAATACTGAAATTTTATGTCATCAAAATGAAAACAAAACAAAACTGAATTAGAAATTGATAACATCCCAGCCCTTGGGAGGCTGAGGCAGGAGGATTGCCGTGTGTTTGAGGCCAGCCTGGACTACACAGTGAGTTCAAGGCCAGCCTGGACTACAAAGCAACACCTTCAAAAAAAAAAATTGATAAGAGAAACGTATGTAGGACACCTCCAGATATTTTTAAATTAAATGACAAACTTCTTAAAATGTTCCCTTAGCCAAAGTAGATCACAAGAGGGATTAGGGAACTCTTTTTTCTTGAGACAAGGTCTTGCTATGTAGTTCAGGCTGGCCTCAGACTTGCAGCAATCTTCCTGCCCCAGCCTCCCGAGTGTTGGAATTATAGGCATGTGCCACCATGCCCTGCCGGGAATCCCTTGAACTGAATAAAAATAAAAATACCTATCAAACTTAGTGAGGTGCAGCCAATGTAGTCCCACTGAGGCAAATTCTTAGCTTTCGAGCTATGACTTTCTAACTGACATTAGCAAACGGTGCAGGTGGAGCATGTGCAGGTGAGGACACTCTAAACTTCTGGGTCATGTGGTCCTGTGTTCACTTCCCTGGCCCACGTCTCCCCTCCGTGGAGTGGGTCACAGTGACCTTCACGGCTCACAGAGTCCCTGCCCCAGGCCTCAGTATTTCTCTGTGTACACTGGCCAGGAGAGGAAGCTGGAGAGGTGCTGGCCAGAATAAGGGAGAAAGAAAAGAGGTGTTGAGGGAGGCACATGGGATGAGGGTTTGGTTTCCGTGGATAAGAAGCCATGAGCCCGGCGGGAGCTCCTCGAGGTGCCATCTGGTGCTGCCCGGTTGCTAGGGCCCCACTGTGGATTCCCCTTGTTCTCTGCAGGAGAAATCTCTGTCCCGTCTGGTGGCAACAGGACGGCTGGCCGGGACCCCTGGCTGGCACTGTGAGCATCTGTGGGCCCGCTCTCTGCTAGCACAGGTGGACATTGGGAGGCCCCAATCCCGGACGGCTCACTCGGCGCTTGGGTAAATGGACCAGTGCTTGCTTGCTCAGTGCCAACACCTGGCCATTCCTGCCCAAGGCAACAGAACTGACCTGGGTGTGGTCCTTTCTGATCTGCTGCTTAGCTGTCAAATCCACAGTGCTGCATAATTTACACCCTGTGTGGGAGCCAGAGACGCGGACACCCACCTTACAGGACATTCGGCCCTACTGCCGAGCCCCATCGTAACGTTCATGCCTCTTTGGTGGGACAGAGCTCCCTAGGAGTGCGCCTGCGGAACCTGTCACCCCTTCCGCCATGACCTGCATGACAACATGGGCATGGACTCCAGACCCCGCAAACCTGAGGGTGCAAGGCTGCCTTGGAGAGCCCTGGCCCCAGGCTAGGGAAACCCCGTGTGTGTGCAAGCGAGGACTCATGGTGTCGCTCCCATTCCCACCTGGCACGGCGCCCCCAGCCCTGTCCCGGGCGCTTCCAGCCCCACGGACCTGCCAGGCCAAGGGCCTCCAGAGTGAAGGCTTGGGGACCTCTCACATTCGGAAAATAACTTCATTCTCTCTTCTAGCATCCTACATTATAGATCACCAGACTAACCACTCTGTCCCTCTCGTCCTCCTGTCTGAAAATCACTTGGATGAATCGAAGATCTCTACTTCTCCCAAAGAGAAGGCAAGTGCCCCCATGCATCACTCCCAATGTTTCAAATTGCACAAAATCCACAGGAAAGTTAGAAAGACATGAGCTGGAAACCCTTGCCACCTTTTGCCTGTGCAGTAAGTCAAACCACGCAATGATGGCTCAGCGGCTTAAGCGCCTGCCCGGCAAGCGCGAGGGCCCGAGTTCGACTCCCGGAACCCACATACGAAAAAGGGGCCGGTGATATCGCTCAGCGGCATGGGCGCCTGCTGGTGTGCGAGGTCCTGAGGTCGACCCCCCGGTACCCACAAAAAAAAAAAAAAAACCACGCAAGCGCAAGCGGACTCTGGCGCCGAGTGGCCCACAGGCTTCCGCCCACAGTGGCTCTGCAGCACCTCCTCTGGCCACACACTGTCCCCGGCCCCTCCTCCAGCCACACGCTGTCCCAGGGCTGAGTCACGTGGCAAGTGCACTGCGGCCAAGCCTCGCGCCCTCCGTCTGAGTTTTATGTCTGGGAAATGCAGTGCTGATGCTCTCCTGAGACTGCTGGGACCCATGGAGAAGACGGAGCCCTCGTTCACTCGGGGCGCCCGTGCTTCCTCATCTGCTGTCACACCGGAAACCCTGTCCGACAGCCCAGCCGGTGTCCCATTCTTCTGTGACTTCCCCAGCCATAACAGTGACTCGCAGCATCAGGCCACAGACCCTCTTGCTATTAACTCCGGAACCATCTCACTTAGGAGGTCAAATCCCTCCTGCTAAGCGGTCAGTGGACTCCTACACAGAAACATGAGTGGGAGCTACGTACCCAGCAGAGCATCGCGGTTCACACAAAATCCCAGACCCGCGGTAATTGTTGCGGCCCCGTCCCTCTTTGCCAAGGCCAACGCTGTGACTCGGGAGGATCCAGCTCAGTAAGAACCGCCAACGCAGCCCACAGCCAGCACACTCACGCCCTTGCACATGGCTGGCGGTGGGCACCCTCATTTACACACTCACGACCCCTCATCACTACGACTCTTGCTGGAAACCATGCTTCTCCCACACACGTGGACCCTGAGGAGGGGCAGGGGACGGCGGGCCCAAGGGTCCTTCCAGATTGGCCCTGGTGACGGTGACGGCGACGCAGGAGCTGACATGGAGAGCAGACCCACAGAAAACCATCCCGGGGGAAGGCCTGGCTGCACAGGGATCGGAGTGGCACAGGAGCCTGGGGAGCCTCAGGCCATGGGGGCGCGTGGGTGGGAGGAGCAAGGAGGCCTCGTGGATGGAGGTGCGACAGTGGAGGAAATGAAACTGTGTCTGTAAGACAGCAAAGACCTCAGGGGTGGCACACACCCTTACACCCGGTAGCCAGCCTGTCTGAGAAGCGGGGGTTTGGCTGTGGTGCTCAGAAAGGTGGCTTTCCCAGGGGGGCCCAGAGTGGGGCCAAACAGTGGGGCCCAACGCCTGGGAAGTGCAAGAGGGGGGCCAGTCCCACGCGCCCTGCTTCCCCACAGCATGGCGGTGTCCCCAGCATCCCCACCCAGCCCGCAGCAGGAACGGGACAGAACAGTGAGGGGCTGCCTGTGTCCACCCCTGCCCAGAGCGTGCCCCGCAGGACTCTGCTGGGCCCCACAATCACTCTGGGCATCAGAGGTGCCCTCTCAGGTACAGGCAGGGCACGGGAGGTGGCAAGGTAACCGCGCCCTCGGCAGTGCCCCATCCCGCCCCGACCCCCACTTACTCGAAGTACTCGGCCGCAGGTGTGGTCCCGAAGGTGCCATTGAGGCTGCGGCCGTCGCTGGCGCTGCCCGAGGGGGTGTCGGAGCAGCTGGGGCTGTTCCAGGTGTTGTTGCAGTGGGTCCACGGCAGCTCCACAGAGAAGGAGGAGAAGAAGTAGTGCAGCGCCCAGGCGATGATGACGTTGTAGAAGAAGCCCACATAGAGCGAGATGAGGATGACTGTGAAGCCCACACCTGGCAGGGACAGCGCACAGCCACTGTCAGCAAAGCCACTGTCAGCCATTGCCCACCCCCGCACGGTGGACATTTCCACCTGGCAGCTGCACACTGGCATCCTGGGTGCCAGGCAACTCCCTGAAACATGCGGCTTGTGCAGAGCTGTGCCCTACTCCACACTGGGACCGCAGAGAAGGGGCCACTCACCTTCCAAAGCATCTCTCCACCCAGAGACATCGGGGTGTCACTGGGGGACACCAGGGCCAGAGGAGGGCACCTGAGACCGCTTTGTACCTCCAGGGACCCCTATGGCCAGCCAGGGACACACAGGACCACCCGGGGCCACCCAGGCACACCAAGGTCACTCACAGCCATACAGGGCCAGTGAGGACCATACGGAGAGTAAGGGACATCCACTGCCACCACAACCACTCAGGCTCACCCAGGGCAACCTGGGGCTACTCTGGGTCACCCAGGCAACCCAACCAAGGGTCACCTAGGACTAATGGGTCCACAAAAAACCACCAAAGTCATCCACAGCCAACCATGGCCACCACAGTCAGCCAGGCCACCTTGGGACACCCATGCCAGCAGAGCTATCAAAGGTGACCCAGTGTCTTCCACAGCCACCAGAGTCACCAACAGTACTAAGGAACAACCAGGAGCTCCATGGCCATTCACAGCAACCCTGGCTCATTTGGGACTAAACTGTCCATGGTTACCCAGGGAACATAGGGCCACTGAGATTCACAGGGCCATTCACAACCATCTATGTCCTCTATGGCCAGCAGGGCTTGCAGGGCCACCTGAGGTCATTCATTGCCATCCACAGCCGCAGACCACCAGGATAAGCAGAGTCATCTGAAGCCATTCACAGCCAACTGGAGCTGCTCAGGCCAGACAAGATTGCACAGGGTCTCTTGGGGTCATTTGTGACCACCCAGGGCTTCCTAGGTTCACTGAGACCATACACGACACCTACGGCTTCCTGGGGTTACCCAGGGCCGTGTGTGACCATAAAGGGCCACCCAGGCCATGCATGGCCATTCAAGACCACTCAGGGCATGTATGACCATCTAGGGCTCCCAGGACCACCCAGGGCCATACAAAGCCTCTCAGAGAGCTGGAATCTGGGATCAGTCATTTGACGGCACTGCTGGTGATCTGGAGCAGGACACCATGCGTGCAGTCCCAGGCTGCTGCCTTCCCGATCAGTGGGTAGATGGGCCTGGCAGTTAACAGCTCCTCCCGTGGTCAGGGAGCCTCCTCATACAGTGCCGGACAAACGCTCACGTAGTTGCCACTGCGGTTCACTTGACTCAGCTCCACGCAGAATCCTCATCGTCTCAGCATTTCCTCCCAACTTTGCCAGGTCTGTGCTACACCTTAATTTGCTTTAGTGAAACTCGGTGGCAGCTGGTCCTGTCTGCTGGTCTGCAGGAGGCGGCAGGGCAGGAGCACATCTTTAAGGGGACTTCTGCAAGTGGCTTAGGTTGCTTTTTATGGTCATAACCCTTAGGAGAAGCTGTTTTCATGCTCAAGACAACTCACTAAAGTTCTCTTTCCATCTTAAAGAAAAATTAAAAGAAAAATGCACTCCAGTTTGTGTTAAACACAGGATCAGGACTAGACAGTCCCACTGGGAAACTGTGCTCAGATGTAGTGATGACAAAACCAAAACTGTTTCCTTCCAAAGGGCTCCAGTGAGAAACTGATCAACACTGGTTAGTTCTATTTTGCAACTCTGTTCACTGAGCTCCTTAGGAGAAAGGCTGGGCTGTGATTTACAGAGAACTCACACACACGGCCATGTTGGGAAGCCGCGTCATCGCGAAGCCACGTTACTGGGACGCCTTGTTGTTCGGAGGCCATGTTGTTGGGAAGCTGTGTTGTCAGGAAGACTTGCTGCTGGGAAACCACGTTGTTCCAAAGTGAACCACGGAAAGTTTTCCACGGCAACCAGCCAACTGTGGATGTCCAGTCTGAAAACTGTTCAAAGTTAAACCTTTGTAAACCATGTGCTCAGTTTGGAAGCTCTGGGAACTCAAAGAAGCCTTTGGTCAAATGCAAGAGTGGATCCAAGCCTGGAGTCTGAAGGAAGGGCTGACTTTGCCCTGGTCCTTCTGGGGCCACTGCAGTGTGGGTCCTCCCTCTGGCTTCATGGCACAGACAGCGGCGCCAAGCTTCACAAGAAAGCAAGTCCACCCTGGCTGACATGGCTCGCGATGCGGTGCGTGAACGGTGCACGTGCACAGCGCAGCCCAGCAGTCTCAGAGGCCTCTTGGGCACTGTGGTCCCAGTGCCCCCATTGCCTAGTGAGAAAACTGGTGTCCCAGGAAGGAGGAGCAAGTGTTGGCCACACGTCTGGTCACTCTGAGCTCTGCCCTCCAAGAAGGCACAGACTCAGCCACCGGCCTGTGCCATGAAGTGTGGCCCCTCACCAGCCCACCCTATGTGGCCAAGCTACTCCTCGGTGTCACGCAAGACCCAGTGAGAGGCAGCCACATGCCCACGGGCTGTCAGACATTCCTGTGATCGCTGTCCAGCACCCCATCTACTCTAAATAAAGCTCCCTGGGACGCCTCTCGTTTACTGCTCAGCCTCTGCCACGTCCGGTGAAATGGCAGCGGAAACCCAGCACTGTTCACTGTCCCAGAGAGCTCAGGGCTGGATGTGAACTTCGGTCAGCACGAGTGCTGTCAATTCTCTTAAATACCTCTTCCTCTTAGTATTGCCCTATATTAACCGTGTGTGTATTTTGCTTTTTCTTTAGGCTGCCTTAAATCCTTTTTTATTAGAATGGAGGGTTTCATAAACCACACTTAAATATTACTACCGAATGCTATGAATTTTTACATCCAATGTAGCAGGGTGTGGGGTTTCCACTCGGCACCTATAGAATGGAGTTTGTCACCGGCAAAGAAACGAAGACCTAAAGGGAGCTTCCTGCTAGTGTGGGCGCTGGGGCCCTGCAGAAAACACCAGGCTCCTTCCCACCACCCAGACTTAGCACTCCACAGGTACCCACAAAGCTGGCCGTGGGGAGGGCGCCTAAACTCACCTCGGGACTACAGTTGGAACAGGCAGTCAGTCTGACAGCAGCCCCCATGCCTTGCAAGAGCCACCTTGCAGGCCTCGTAGAAGAAGGGCAGGAGGGAGGCTCTGCAGAGCCCAGGCATCCTTGGTGCTGTGAGTGCACACTGCATATGCACATGTGTGCTCTGTGTGCCTGTGTATGCTGTGTGCACTGCATGCGCGCGCTGTGTGTGCACCATGTGTGCACTGTGTGTGCATGGATGCACTGTGTGTGCATGTGTGTGTTGTGTGCACTGTATGCGCATGTGTGCACTGTATGTGTGCACTGTGGGTGCATATGTGTGCTGTGTGTGCATGTGGGTACATATGTGTGCTGTGTGTGCACTGTGTGTATATGTGTGCTGTGTTTGCCCTGAGTGTGCACTGTGCGTGCATGTGTGCAGTGTGGGTGCATCTGTGGGCTGTGTGTGCACTGTGGGTACATATGTGTGCTGTGTGTGTACTGTGTGCACTGTGTGTATATGTGTGCTGTGTGTGCACTGAGTGTGCACTGTGGGTGCATGTGTGCATTGTGAGTGCATGTGTGGGCTGTGTGTGCTCTGCGTGTGCATGTGTACGCTGTGTGTGTGCATGCTCACACTGGAGAGGCCAGCACAGAGAGGAAGACACAGAGAGGGAGGGGGGAGGAAAAAAGCGCGAGGCTGAGATTGAAGGACGTGGCTTCCTGATCCGTGATGGTGCGCGTCTGTGCGAAGGCCATGAGGAGCCTCTCTAGCTGTGGCACAGCTGCTGGTTCTGGAGACTCGGCCTCAGACACAGCTGGGCCTTGCCCTGGACGTCACTGTCCGTCCCTCGCCCCGGACGTCACCATCTGGCGTGTGCCTCTCAGGAGTGAAGCTCAGCACCTGAGCTAATGAGCGTTTAGTCCCTCAGTAATTATTTTGGGTGATTTAACTGCTGCCTTCACTTACTACATGGTGTCCTATTCATGAAGACGTGAAACAGATAAAATTTTAGGAACTAGACCTAACAGACAGGAGAGAAGGCACAGAGGCCAGGGTGTCCAGGGCAGCGCGGCTCAGCCTCCCGACTGCAGGAGCAGCCACACCCCTACCACGCTGGCACCCTGTGGCCACCCCAAACAGAGCAGGAAGTCCCCTCCTGGAGCTGTGGCCACACAAAGCCTGGGTTTCTCCCTTGACTCACGGATCTATTCCTGACCACAAAAAGGCCCCAGAGCCGTGCTGCTCACGTCCTGGAACTCGCAAGGTCCCCACAGTCACAGGTGACGAGGCGGCGGTCTGGAAGGCGGTGTGGGCTGCGGGGTGGGTGGATCATTGCTCACCACCACCCTCCCACCTTCTCCAGGGCTCCCACAGAGTGGGCGGCCATGTATCTGGTCTTCATTTCCCCACGGTGGGTGCCGCTGCCCTGCCTGTGGCAGGCATTTGTCCCTTCGTGTCCCGAGTCAAGTCTTTAGCAGTGCATGGAGCTCTGGAGTTCCTGGGAATCACCTGACGGTTTAAATCCGAACGGTTTATAAATTGCAAGATAAAAACCTGTGGCAGTTGGGTGGAAAGCACTGCGCTTGTGACGCAACATCCAGATGAACACCAGCTTTCACCTGCCAACTCTGGCTGGAGGGACGGGTCAGCCCTCCTCCCTGGGGCTCCAGCCATCGCTCACTTCTCCCTGCGTGTGCAGAGCAGCACTCCGGTCTGACTGGACATCCGGCTCCCTGGCAGGGTGTGGGCCCGGGGTGATATGAGCCTGTGCCCTGGAGCGAGGCCGGGCAATCCCACAAAGCAAACCCTGGCCTTGCCAGTCCGTGTGGCCACCCATGCTCTCCGGTCCCCAACACCTGCTCCACTGAAGGCTCTGAGCTCTCAGATGCCGCCTAATAGGAGCCTGGGCTGAGGTTCACCTGGCCACTGACTCCTCCAACACCCGTCCGCTCCTGGGCCACATCCCTCCTCAGGGCCAAGCCTGGGGGGACACAGCAATTCCTCTGCATCTGGATCTGTAGACCTGGGTCCACAGACCATGGCTGAGTCCACGTTGTGCAGCAAGTGGACAGCACAGTGTCCAGTCCACCTCGTGTCGATCTCTAGAATCCCAGTGTCTCTGCTTCGGTCGGCCAGCGTCTCCTCCCGGGGATGCGGTGGGAGCAGGGATGCGTCTGGACAGCTCCTTCTGTCGTGCTTTGTTTTATTCTTTACTTTTCCTGGGGGTTCTTCTGAACTTTGCCTCTGCTTTCAGATCCCACTGGGTCCCCACACGCATCACCCCCGAGGAGAATTCTCTGGAGAGAATCAATCATTTAGCTCAGGAAAAGTGCTGCAGTCTTAGGAGTCACCATGGGCCCTAAGGCCCTAAAGAGCCCACCTACCACCCTGGGGTCTCTGCTGCTCGAGGGGACCCTGTCCTCTGGAGGACGAGCCTGTCCTCTCGGAGCATAATCTCAGCTGCTGGGAGATGTCCCATTTCAAAAGCAGCTCTTGCTGGTCTTGGGCTTTGATCCCCTGACCCCAGGACAGTGCAGCCTGGAGGCTGCTGGCCTCTGTTCCCTTCCACATGCAGCAGCTGTTTGGAGCTTGAGATAAAACCCAGTCTGATCTTTAGAAGCCATTTTTGGAGGCACACCACCTGTCAGAAGGGCACCTTCCCCAGGTCTCTCCGAGAAAGCACCCCAAAGCTCCCGGAACCCCAGGTCCTAGGACCCAGAGCCTGGCTGGGAGCTGGACAGGTGTGGACCGAATCTCACTCCGCTCCTCCCAGGCAATTACTCTAGCCTCCTATGCATGGTCTGCATCTCTAGCAGATGGCACAGCATGCCCACCCCGGCTCTGCAGGACACCCCAGGTGGGGCCTGGGAAGCCAGCTGCTAGGCTGGTCACCTGGACTCAACACAAGGTAGGCTTGCATCAGCAGGCTTGAAGGCTTGGTGAATAACTAGACAAATGGGCAGACAGATGATAGAGAAACAGATGGATGAATATAGAAAGAGAGAATGGACGTATGGATGATGGGTACTTACATGATAGGTGAAGACAGACGGGTGATGGATGGATGGAGAGATTATAAAGATAGGTAGATGATAGATGATAGATGATGGATGGATGATAAAGTTAGATAGGTAGATGATGGATGGATAGATGACTGATGGATGATGAATAGATGACAGATCAATAGACAGATGGATGCGTCATCTTGTCTACCACTTCAGTACCCTCACCACAGACCATCACCACTGAGGCAGGAGTGTGCCCAGCGCCAGCGAGGGCACCCTCACATCCGGGTCAGGACCTATCCCTAAAGCAGGACTCAGGTTAGCCCGGTGGCGCAGGTGCCTCCTGCCTTAGCAAGCAGGACCGTGTGCCCGCTCTGAGGCCCACCCACCCACACCCCAGGGTGAGTCTTACCCTTCAGGATCGGGCAGATCTTCCAGACGCCGGCGGCCCCCTCCCTGTTGAACTGCCCGAGGGCCAGCTCCATGTAGAACAGGGGCATCCCGGCGATCACCATGAAGAGCAGGTAGGGCACCAGAAAGGCTCCTGTGGGCAGACTGCACCTTGAGCGTGGGGCTGCGGGGCAGGGGTCACCTCCTGGGCTGGGACCCTGCTGTCCCCGCTGGGTGTGACCCTCTTCTCTAGGAAGAAGTCCCCAGCTAGTCAGCCTACCCTCTCCAGGCCTGTCCCCTGTGATATCCACACCCCACGTCGCTGGTCGCCCTCTTCTGGGTCCTGGTCAGACCCCCGGCAGAGGGGGGGCCCTGCCCACTTGGCTGTGCTGGTTCCCTCTTGCTCACCCCTGCTCTCTGTGACCTTCCCTCCCCTGACCCTCTGCGGGTTCCTACATTCACAGCCTGCCTCCCCTGCAGCCTCAGCTGGGGTCCGGGTACTGGCAGGACCTGTGACCAGGACTCCCAAGTCCCTCTGTCTCCCTTGCCCCGCTGTACAGATGGGTGGCCCTGCCTTGGCTCCGCTCTGCTCTGGGGCTCTCAGTGCCTGCGGAGCCCTCAGTCTCCTCATCTCCAAGATGGGCCATGGGCCCACACACCTGGGCATGCGAGGGGCGTCCCCAGGAGAAGCCCTGCAAGTGTCTGGCCCGGGGAGCCCACCAGGGCCCAGGCAGGGCAGGAAGGGAAGGAGACGCTGGGAGGAGCGCCAAGCCCGCCCTCATTCAAGCAGTCCTGGCTCCCCATCTGGAGGAGATGGGGGAAGAGCGGTGAGATGGGCGAATCTGGGGGCCCCCTGCCCCGAGTTCAAGGCCTCCACATGCTCTGCACACACTGTTAGCATCGACCAGACCGCAGGTTCTGTGGGCCTTCAGGAACTTTCTTTCCCAAGTGAAAACTGTTGGAAGCAGAAGGCAGAGCCAAGCTGTCTGGGCTGCTTCCTCCTGGTTCTTCCTCCCCGGCCCCCTGCTCCTCTTGCTGGGAGATGCAGGCTTGGAGCCCGGGGGTGGGGGGAGGTGGCACCACCAAGTGTGTGAGGGAGGAGTGGAGTCTCCCCGCCACACGCACGTGGTCTCAGGAGCATGTCATCCTGCCATCCGAGGCGCTCACCAGTGACAGGTGCCGGAGCCTGGGCAGCACTTACCCCCGCCGTTTTTGTAGCACAGGTAGGGAAACCGCCAGACGTTGGCCAGGTCCACAGCAAAACCAATGACAGACAGCAGGAAGTCAATCTTCTTGCCCCAGGTCTCACGCTCCTGGGCCTCCACGGGGCTGTGGGGCGCATTGATGAGGGTGGAGTTGGTAAGCTGCATCCCATTCTGCTCCTTGACCAGGACGAGCTCCACCTCCCGGGGCCCCATGGCATTGGGCTCCTTGGCCGGGGCCACCACGGAGGACATCAGCCCCATGGGACACTTGCGCTCACTCATGGCTGACAAGATCAGGGGGCTCTGCGCTTCCTCCTCTTGGTCTTCAGCCAACATGAAAAATACACACAGGAAAGCACGGAGTTAGTGCCTTGGCTGAGGGCAGAGAGCTGGGCGCTCATTCCATGTCCCCCGCACCTAGGGCGACAGCCAGGGTAAGGACAGCTGGGAGGCGCTGGGTCTCACACACACGGGCCACCAGCCTCCTCCTCCCCAACCCCACTGCGGTTAGGTGCAGCGCCACGGCACATCTGATTTCCTTTCCAGCAACACGCAGCACCGATGCATGCTCCGCCTGTCGCCCTCCCGCTCCCAGGGAGCAAGCTTACAACCCTCAAATGCACCAACACTAAGTCGCCATAACTGCAGGATTCCTCAGTGCCACTGCTAATCCTGATCGCCAACTTGACCGGCTCGTGAGCCCCAGGAGGTGAGCGTGTCTGTGGGCCCGGGGAGACCCTGGGACAGGTCTGCCCGGCCCCTCCTGCCTGGGCTGATCCCCTGCCCTGCTCCAGCCACCACGCGCAGGGCAGCTTTCCTGCCACGCCATCCCTGCGTGGAGCAGCCACAATGCCTGGAAGCCCTCCTCTGCTCCGCTGTGTACGCTGGCTATTTCGTCCAGCAGCAGAAAGCTGACTACTGGCAGCACCCTCAGGATTAAAATAAAGAGCAAAACTATCAGCCACAGTAACAGAGTTTGAAAATGACTGCAACAGGTTCTTCAAAGAACGTCTGCATGGCCCACCTCTGCTGTGCCCACCTGAGTGGCCGGGGTCACCGCGGGCTCTGCCTGGGGACGGTGGCTGCATTACCAGGGCAACGGCTCTCTGGGTGATTTCTGCAAAGCCCAGGGTGGTGTGTGGGGGTGGGGAGCTGACCCGGCTGGGCCTGCTGCCGCTTTGTGCAGGACCCGCGCGGGGCGGCGGGCAGGGGCGGCTCTGGCCCGAGTTTGCCTCCCCAAACAGAAACTTGCGGGAGAAGTTACTCTGTGCGCTGCTTTTTGTGCCTCCAGCTCAGGGCGACAAGCGGACCGCGCCCACCCTAAGCAGCCACTGCTGAGAAGTGCAGACGAAGGCGAGGGGTTGAGGCTTCGAAGCCAGTGCGGGGCGCGGCGCAGAGCGCAAAGCCCGGACCCCTCTGCCGAGACCCGGCCACGTGGGACCGAGGGACCCGCAGGCAGAGAGTCACGCCCCTCCTGAACCCGGACCTCGGACCAGGTTCGCCCCCGGGAAAGCATCTTCCCTGCCCAGCAGAGCCAGAGCGGGTGAGCCGCGGGCGCCAGGTCCGAGCCGCCGGCAGCTGGGGGCCCCGAGCCCCGCGCGTCCCCAGACCCGACAGCGCCCGCGGCGAGGACACGGCCCCGAGGTGGAGAGGGTCGGGTCTGCGCGGGGAGCCGGGTACGCAGGGGAGCCGCGGGCCGCGGGAAGTGGCCACCGCCCTGCCGCTAGAGCCGCATGGATCCAGGCGCAGCGCCCCGCGCGCCCCTCGAGCCCCGCACCCTCGGCTGCGGCGACCCCGCCCGACGGCGCCTGCCCTGCCCGGCCTCGGGGTGCGGGCGCGCTCTCACCTGCGCCAGCCTCAGCTCCGACCCGGCCCGCGCAGTCCGCGGGGCTTCTGCGCCAGTCTGCCGCGCCGGGCGCGCAGCCTCGGGCTCTTATGCAGCCGCCGGGGTCCGCCCCGCCCCGCCCCGTCCCGTCCCCCCCCGCCCCCCGCGATGCCAAGGAGCTGGGTGCGCAGTCCCCGGCATCGCGGGGTGCGGACTGCGGGGCCGGCGCGAGCAGTCCGAGTCTCCCCACGTGCCCCCAGCACCCCGGGCTCGGCGGGACCCGGACCCTGTCCCCTGCACAGTCCCCGGACGCCGTCTCCGACCTGCTGTGCGCTTGGCTCACCTGGTGTTGGGGTGACCTCCCGCCTCCGTCCCTCGCCCCGCCCCCTGCGCTCCCTGCCCGCTTGCTCAGGACCCCACTTGGGCTCCTCCGGTCCTCCAGACGCGGATCTCTCTGCGCCCCAAGACTCGCGCATCGGAGCGCCCACTCATCAGAACCAGTACTCCAATCTCGCTCGCCTGAGAAGGGGGTTTCCTGGACCGGCTTGGCAGCCGCATGGTCTACACCTGGCTCCGGAAGAACACAGAGTCCTGGCCTTGCTGCCCCGGGAGCGATGTTGCTCTTTGCCACCAGGCCAGAGCCAGGACGTCCAGGGAGGAGAAGGGCCCGGGTGAGTGAGGCGCCCTGGCTCTGCGCCCTCTGGGTTAGGGTCCGGGTTGGGTTCTCCCCACAGTTGGTGGTGTGGTGAGGCCTGCGGAGTAGGGGCCTTAGGACCTGTCAGCCTGCAGCCCCTGCTCTGGGGCACGGAGCAGTGCCCTTCTGTGCTGCGCACCCGAGTGTGCCTCTCCCCAGGGCCACGCCCTGAGGCCTCTCTGCTCCCCTGACAGCCATGCTGCTCTTCTAGGCTGAGTGAGACCCCAGCAGGAAGACGGGACGACTGCTGTGCACGCTCCCCACAGCCCAGCGGATGATGTCCCAGGCCGAGGCCCCGCCATTCGAGGTCTGCTGAGGGTGTTGGGTGGGCTGGGGCAGAGGGGAGTGTCCCCAGGGAGAAACGGCAGAGCTCCCGGGGCCTGCTTTTGAGGGCACAGGTCCCATTCTTGATCCTCATCACCTCCCCAGGTTCCCGCCTCCTACACCATCTGATGAGGACAGGGCTTTAACAGGGCCTGAGGGCGGAGACCATCGGAGAGCCGCGGACCGGGAGGAGGTTCGGGCTTCAGGAGATGGTGAGGGGCACCCACAGTCTGCAGTGCACCAGGGCCTCCCCCAGCACCTGCTCAACACCATGGGCATCGGGGGAGGAGGAGGAGCCCCACCCATGGGTCAGGGAGCAGAAGCCTTGGGAGAGTCCCCGTAACCGTGGAGATGGGGGTGTGGGAGGCCAGGGCAGAGCACTCAGGGCTGTGCGCAGCACAGGCAGGCAAAGCCCGGAAGGATCGCAGCCCCAAGGGGGACAAACCACATCCCACCCGCTCAGAAGAAAGAGGGGTCACAGGTGGGGGGATCTCGCTACTGACATTGACACGCACAGAGAATGCACCAGTGACTGGTGCGGCACAGTGACACTGCGTGGTCACATCGGGTCACCTGCACCCAGGGCAGGAAGCAGAGCAGCCGCCCCGGAGGGCTGCACTCCTGTACCCCGACTTCCAGGTGCGCGCTTAGGATCAGGACTGTGCTGTCCTCGAGCATAACGGCGTGGGGGCTGGGGCCGGCAGCCTGGCTGCGGGGGACAGCAGCGAGGGTTGGACCCTTTCTGGCTGAGCAGAGGTAGTGCCCAGGTGGTTGGTTATGAGTTGATTAAACCTGATTGAACAGCGACCTTTGCCTGCCTGGATCCTTGCCCTAAATGCCAAGCTAGCTTTATTATGGTCTTGCTGCAGCCGCTGATGCTGGCGCAGAGCCCTAGATACAGAGCATCGCATGCTTCCTGCTTCCCGTCTGCTGGGGACCAGCCTTAGCCACAGATCCTTAGTGATGGGGAGAGACAGAGAGAGAGAGGGAGGGAAGAAAGAATCAGAGAGACAGAGACAGAGAGAGAGGCAGAGAGAAACAGAGACAGAGACAGAGAGAGAGAGAGAGAGAATCAGAGAGAGAAAAACAGACAGATAGACAGGGCCTGGGCCGGTGTGGGGTCGCAGCTGCAGGATCCCGAGCGGAGGCTGTGGAGGACAGACGCAGATTCTCCCCAGGCGTCGGGAAGGAGCCGGCAGTGGGCGTCCGTGCAGGGGTGCTGTCCTTACAGCAGTTCAAGGGAAACACAAGACAGACACAAAAGCCACGTGGGGGCTCTGGTCAATCACAAGACAGGTCCCTCGGGTCCACTAGGCACGGCGGCTGCAGGTGCTGAAACTCTGACCTTCAGCTGCTAGAAGAGAGCTCGTGAGCCATGTCTCGAGGTGCCAGTGACGCGGCTGTCCCTGCACATCCTAAGGATGAGGGAGCGCGCTGGGGCCGCCATCGGGATGAGATTCTGGAGGCCAGAGGTCAGGTCCAGGGCTGCTTCCTCCCAATGCTGGGAGGCACAAGCTCCAGGCCTCTCCCCAGCTGTGGGGCGCTGGAGTCTCTGGCACCATAGGCACCCACATGCCTCACCCCGCCTTGGCCCTGTCCTCTTCACACGCCTGCTTCTTTTTTTTTTTTTTTTTTTGTGGGTACCGGGGGGTCGACCTCAGGACCTCGCGCGCCAGCAGGCGCCCGTGCCGCTGAGCGATATCACCGGCCCCTTTTTCGTATGTGGGTTCCGGGAGTCGAACTCGGGCCCTCGCGCTTGCCAGGCAGCACACACCTGCTTCTGAACCCCCCTTTTACAGGGACAGCAGAATATCGGCTCGCAGCCCTGCTTCCTGCCTCATCTTAACCTGAGCACCTCTATAAAGGCCCCATCTGCAGTAAGGCCTGCCCCTGAGGTATTAGGCTTAGGACTTCCACATTGAATTTGGGGGATACCATTCAACCCCAAACAAAGAGGAACTGAAACAGACTGCCCAAAAAAGGGCATCTTAGAACACGGCCATGGCAACTTGGGCTGTGACCTGGACTTGGAAGAGAACAGGGCCTCAGAGCTGGCTTCAGTGTCTGGAGGCTCTTTGGGGGAGGGGATTCTCCATGCAGCTAGGTGGGCTGGGCTGGGCTGGGCTGGGCTGGAAAGGAGGGCTGGGGGTGGGGAGCTGTTGTTCCCTCACTGTGGGCACACCTGCCAATGCGCTGTCTTCTCTTTGGAAGGGTGGGGACAGCAGGAGCTCTCCCAGCCCGGGCCTCCCCTTCAGGAAATGAGGTATGCGGAGGAAATGCCCCTTCCCCAGTGGGGTGCCCCTTGGGTCTCAGAGGGAGCCCAGCAGAGCTGTATGCCCCAACTTCTCCTAGGTGCCCTCTGCAGGGCGGCAGGCAGGGAAGGTGGCCATGAGGGGCATGGTGTGGCCAGATGAAGGACCTCCAGGACCGCCTGCTGTCCACCTCAGCCCAGGTGCTCGGGGAGGCCAAGCCGGATGGAGTGGGGTTCTGGGACAGATGTTCTGAACGCCTGTGTGGCGGGGGTGAGAGTGCGTGGAGCCTGCTCGGTGGCGGCCCCGTCTCTCCTGCTCACTTCAACCCTGAGCCCACCTGAGCCCCCCTAACAGAAGCCCTTAGCCCGTCCCCGCCGACTCACCCAGTTCTCTCTCTAGGGTCCCCCTGTGCCCATGTGATGAGCTCTCTGGAACCAGCCGTGAGGGCGGCTGTTCCTCCTGCTGGCTTTGCAGATGTTGGAGAGGGCGAGGCCCCGCGCATGGTGGGGCCCACAGCTGAGCACTTCTGCCCCCGTCTCTGTGTGGAGAAGAGCTACCGGCACATGGGGCCCTGCTGCACTACTGAGTGAGGAAACCCTGTCCCCAAGCCCTGACCTGCTCTCCACCTGTTTTGTGTCACGGTCATCGCAAGGTCCAGGCCAGCAGGGCCCCAAGCAGAAGTGGGAAGCAGGTGGACACTCCTTGTCAGCCACTCATAGGGACAACTCTCCCTGGGACAAAGCAGCTGACAACCACAACTTAGAGGAGGGAGGGTTATTGGCTCATGGTTTCTGAGGTTTCAGTCCATAGTCTATGGCTCCAAGGCATGAACCTCGTGGTGGAGGAAAGCTGCTCACAGCATGGCAGCCAGGAAGCAGAGAGAGGCGGGCACCGGCATGAGACATGGGCTTCAGATCCCACCCGTGACCACCTCCTCCCCGCAGTCCCCCCAACAGCTCCTTAGCTGTGAACTTGTCCATGGGTTAATCCACTGCTAAAGTCAGCAGGATCCAATCTCCTTCCGAAGTCTCCGCCTCTGTACACGGGAGCCTCGAGGGGACACTGTG
Organism: Erethizon dorsatum; assembly: GCA_028451465.1. NCBI lineage: Eukaryota > Metazoa > Chordata > Mammalia > Rodentia > Erethizontidae > Erethizon > Erethizon dorsatum. The sequence goes on from CM051833.1 coordinate 53,880,080, forward strand.
GGTCTAAACCGTAACAGCCACTACTCACAGGGCCCGACCTCCGAGGCAGCTGGGAGGAAGCTCCTGTGTGCAGGCAGTGGGGTGTGGTCCCCGCCATTCCTCACCTCTGGGCGGTGCCCCTCTCCCAGCTGGGCCTCTCCAGACCTCCAGCACCATCTCCCCGGTTCCCTGCAGCAGATCCCTCTCTGCCCGCGCTGTCCGGTGGCTGTGCTCCAGGCTGAGATGTTTGTACGATTTAAACTGAGCTGCGGTGTCCCTGGATCGCACTTCCTTCTTGGAACTTTTTTGTTTCCCTGTAACTTAGTAACTGTCTACTTCTCATTGGTTAATTTTCTATATTTTTGCCATTAATTCATCTCCAGTGTCTCCTCCAGATGCATTAAACCACAGGGGCGATGTCAGTTTGTGTTGTTATTTCGTCATCATTTAGTGATGGTTGGTTAACTGTGTGCCCTTATTTCAGCTGCTGGGACGAACAAGTCTCATGAAACTCATTTGTTACACAAGAGACATGGCCCCTTGTCCTGTCCACAGATTAGAGCCAGGGGACAAACTCTGACCCTGGAGTGAGAGCAGGGCAGAGCACACTGGCATCGACATTGTAAATGCAAATCTGTCCCCCTCAGCCACAAATGGAACCATGGCCATTTCCAGGGTGTCCACCCAGAGGATGGGGCCACAGAGCCTGTGGGGCACTAGACACCGGCTCTGCTGTGACACTAATTCCCAGGGCTCCAACGCCCATGTGGTCCTTTCAGAACTGGGCTCGTTCAGTCAGCAGATAATGGGCTCGGCCAGGTCACTGTGCATTGTCATCCTGTCTGGAATGCGTGGCTCAGTGATACGTGCTCAGCACCTGGCAGACGCTGTGTGTTTATATCCCGATCCATGATGAGGGGTGGAGAGAGGTGAGAGCCCTGTGGGTGGCTTGTCCTTGTCACACTACTCAGCTGGAAGTGACCCACCTCTGCAGCAGTCGCCAAAATTGGGGCTTGAATTAGGATGGGAAAGTGGCAGAGGATGTAATTTCTGTCGTAGCCCATTTGATGCAGCCCCTTGACCCGATCTGGAGAGTTTTGGGATCATTGACAACCTTGTTGAGGGGACCCCCCAGGGTTCGATGCTGGGCTCCTTACCAGGTGTATTATAAGTTACTGTCCTGTCACTAGGACATAATACCCAACACCCACAAACCAAGGAGGACAGGCTGATTTGGCTCATGGTTCTGAGGAGTCGGTCCATGGTCAGCTGGCTCCACAGCAGGAAAGTCATGGTAGTAAGGCCTGAGGAAGAAAATGTGCCCACCCCATGGTGAGCAGGAAGCAGAGAGAAAGGAGCTGGGGACAAGAACACACATTCCCAGGGCCCATCTCCACTCAGACCCCTCCTCCTAACAGCAGCCAGCTATGAGCTCATCCACTGTGGACCCGCTGCTGAGCACCATGCCCATGATTCAGGAGACTTTTGGAGACGTTTTAGGTCTGAACCGTAACACTGCTTAGGCATGAAATGTGTGTGAGACATGGACACTAGAGAACTAGAACCCACTGTTGAGGAACCTTTACAAGGCCGGAGTAAATAGAGAGAGACATATGGTGTTTATGATTAAAGGTTGATGCTGTTAACACATCACTTCCCCTCAAGTTGTTACAGATTCAACTCAAGGCAGCCAGAATCCCAGCTTGCTCGTTTGAAGAAACTGACGTGAGCAGCCGAAATGGGCTGTGAAAGGACAAAGCAGGAGATTGTAGGGACTCCACTCGCCAGCTCACTGTGCTTATAAAATTAAGTCAGTCCCCCACAGTCACGTTGCCATCGAGTCCTATTTGAGGAGCATGCAGTTTGGTCGGTGAGTCTGAAGCCACAGAAACATGGCCACCCAGTGGCCCTGCAATGGGGACATCCCCATCCCTCCACACAGCCCCTGTGGTCTCGGCCTGCCCCCCCACCCTGACAGCCACGGCTTGACTCTGTAGCCAGATTCCTGGGCTTCCTCGATCTTCCACACACAGCTCCACAGGGAGCCCTCCCACGTCTGCCCTCCCTCCACGCAGTGGGCTAGAGTGGGTCCTCATCTATGCACGGCGCTCCTCTGCACTGCTGAGCAGCATCCAAAGGGTGTGACATCCTCACCTTTCACCTGTGGATGGGCATCTGGCTGCTGCCTGTACAGCTGCTGTGAACACCTCAGACGAGGCCTTGTGCCAAGCACACTTCGTCTCTCTTGGGTGAGCATGTGGAGGGTGGCTGGTCAGCGACGCGCACACACCCTTGTTACAGAGCACAACTCATAACAGCTAATCTTGGGAGCAGCCAACAAATGAATGGATAAAGAAAGTGTGTGAGTTACACACCACGGAGTACTACACTGCCAGAAAGAAGAACAAACTTGAGTCTTTTGTAGGGAAATGGCTGCACCTTTGGAATATAATGTTAAGTGAAATAAATCAGACGCATGAGCTTAAATATCGCATGGTTTCTCTTATATGAGAAACCCAGAGTAAAAATAGAGAGCTAAAGAAAAATAGGCAATAGAAAACAAGGAGATAGATCTTTGGTAAATGGAAAGGAAATCTTGTGGTGGAGGAGGGGGAGAGAAGGGAGAAGAAGGGGAACAAAACGATGACCCATCGAGTCCGCGTGCCTGCATGCTGTGAGGAATGTGACGAGTGTGTGCTACAAACAGGCACTGATAAAACTTTAAAATTCTATTGTTTTGCACAGCCACACAGCATTGTTCACGTCCAGAACAGTGTGTGAGAACCTCAGTCACCTCGCACACTCCCCAGCACTTAGTGTGGTCCATCTTTTTAACCCTTGACATCCTCATACGTTCATGGTGACGTCTATTTCACTATGGTGTAAGTTTGCATTTCTCTAATGCCCAGGATGTCTGGGCAACTCTCTATGTGTTTAGCTGTCATCAATGTGACTTCTGGCCAGGAGCCTCTTATTTTTTTGCACTTTTGCATTATTATCACTATTATTTAGTTTGGCAGGCTCTTTACATATTCTGGATACAAGACTCTTATCAGATGGTGCATTTTGTTTTTCTCTTTGTACTGGGGATTGAACCCAGCCCCTCACACATGCTAGGCACGTGCTCTACCTCTGAGCTACACCCAGCCCTTATTTATTTATTTATTTATTTATTTATTTATTTATTTATTTATTAAGACACGGTCTTAGTAAGTTGCCTAGGTTGGCCTGGAACTTGAAGTTCTCCTGCCTCAGCCTCCCAAGTAGCTGGATTACAGGTATGTGTCGCACACCTAGTTTACTTTAACATTTTTTGTGTTGAGGGTCAACTGGTGATGAGCCCTGCCAGTCTCTGTGGGTCTGAAAGGACTTATTTCCCTGTTTTGCCAGCTGTCTTTGCTGGGTGAAGAACAAGGGCTTGACAGTTCCTTCTATGCTTGCGGAGGCTGCAGCCTGTCTTCAGGCTTCTCATTGTTTCCAGTGAGAACTGCTCGTACCCGTGTTTCTGCTCCTTGGTATAAAATGCATGTTTTTTTTTCCCCTGGCTGATTTTTGAGGATTTCCTCATTATCATTGGTTTTAAGAACTTTGATGGCCGAGGTGTCATTTGCACCATGGAAACTTTGAGTGTTTCTGTCCTCTTCCCTTTGGGGCTCTGACGGTGTGCCAGGTGCTCACCGATGCCCGCCTCGGTTTCTCAGTCTTTTCCTCTCCAGTTCATCTGAGCAGGCTGCGTTGCTGTGCTGCAAGTTCATTTACCTTGTCTTTGGAGACATTTAATCCACTCTTAATCCTGAACAGTGCGTTTCCAGTGTCTGGCATTACAGTTTTCATGTCTAGAATTCAATTTGTACCTTTGCAAGTGTCTTCTGTGTCTTCATGAGCAGTGTTCCATCTTGCCTCCCACTCGCCCTGGATGATGTCACCAGGGCATGCGCTAGTTCTGTCCTCTGTGTCACTTCTGAGGCTGTTTCTACTGATGATAGGCTGTGTTTTGCTGCCTGTTTGCATTCTGGTCATTTCTGACTGGGATGGCACTGGGATGGCACTGAGTATTAATCGATTTCCCGTTGCTGGGATGAAATATCTGACACCCACAACTGGGTGCCCGTCAGAGCTCATCCATGGATTCACGATCCAGTCACTTTCCACAGACACGAGGCAGTGGGGAACATTCTAGATCCAAACCGCAACACGCTGTGACGTCACACTGTCGAGAGGCGGTCAGTGCCGTGTCCCGTGAATATTCCGGAACTGCGTCTCTGGGGACAGGTGAGTTACAGGAAGTTCAGTCCTCTCAGGTCTCGCTTTGAAGCTGTTTGGTGGGACGAGCACCGCGCTTCTCCTGTCACCGCCGAGGTAGCAGCCGCGCCCTCTCCCCAGACGTTCGTCTGGGGGACACCCCTGCGGTGGCTCACAGGGCTGCGGCTCCACGTCCCTCCTTCGCAGACCCCCGGGGCCTCCGCTGCGGTGCGGCCACGTGGCTCAGGCCATGGGACACAGGCGGAACTCCTGTCACTTAGCTTCATCTGGATGTGGGACACGCCTCGTGTGACCTGGGTGTCTTGGGACACGGCCAAGCAGATGGTCTGCTTTGTCAGCGGCTTCCTGTGCCCGAGTGGCTGTGCTGTTTCCTGTCCCCTGCAGGATGCTCCGACCGCTGGGCTGTGCCCGCCGGTTTACGGCTCCTCCGTCCCCGCGGGTTTGCCCAGTGCGTCCGGGCTGTTACGGAAAGGTGCCTGAGACTTCTGCGGACCGTGTCTTCCGACCTTGCCCACCATGAGCCGCCTGTCCTGCACTCTGGCGCCCTCCTCACTTTAAGGCACACTTAGCACATCAGTCTCACCAAATCGACCTTCATATGCTCACGCTCGCGTGTGGTACGTATCTTCCCACTTTCACGCCACGCAGTCCACCGATTACCACTGTGGGTAATGTAATTACTGGAGTGGTTGGATTAGGCTTATCATTTTGCTCTTCTGTATTTGTATCACCTGCCCTTTGCTCTTTCCTTCTGTTGTGTGGCTTCCCAGAGAGGTGTAAAAGCAAATGTCTGCCTCCGAATTGAGAGGATGCCGACAGCCCCAAGAACGACTCAGCCAGGCCCAGCTTGGTGGTTAATGGTTCACCAGGCAACTTACAGAGTGGTGGACAGGCTGCGGGCCGTGGCACAGCAAGGTCGCCACCACATGCTGGGCTGCTGGTTCATAGGGCGCTGACTGGAACAGCAAAAGCGAGGTCGAAAGGAACAGGGTCCTCGGGGAAAGCTCCCACCCTGACCTCACGGGGACCTCTGCAGGTCTCAGCAAGCGCCATCCAGCCATGGGGCCCGGGACCTTGTGCTACAGCCTGGCCTCAGCACCTGGCGGGGACAGTGGACGGGGAAACAGCGGCACACAGATGGAGTCACTGCGGCCAGGGCTCCGAGGACAGCTCTCCCTACATCTTCTCATGGCCTGCACGGTTTGGATAAAATAGTATTTAAACTGATTCTACCTTTTTGGTTTTGTTTTCTTTCAGGGGCTTACACTTTTAACTTAGGGTATTCTACTTCCATTATGCAGAGCTGAATTTCTGCATGATATTTTTTTTTCTCTCTGCCTGTAGAACTTCTAACATTGTTGGTAGTCAGGCCTGCATGTGGCTCATTCCCTCACTTTTGCTTATTTAAAGTGTCTCGTTGCCTTGTCAAAAGGTGTTTTTAGCTAGAATTCTAGGTTGGTGGTTTAGTCTTTTCCTCTCTCTGAAGATGTCCCAGCTGGCTCGCCGAATTTCTGCTGAGAAGCCAAACGTCCTTCTTACCTTTGTTCCTCCACGGTTATGTTTTTTTCCTTGGCTGCTTTTGAAATTTTCTGTTGATGGTTTTGGCAATGTGCTCTAATGTGTCTGGTTGTATTTTTTTTTTTTTTTTTTTACTCTGCTTGGTGTTTACTGAGCCTCTTGAATACAAGTTTATAGATTTGAAAAGTTCTGGTCATTACATTGTCAAATACTTTTTCTTCCCTCCTGTTATAGTTTAAGTATGGAGTGTACCCCATGTGACCCCATTGCCAAGTGTTGGACCCAGTGGAGGAAGTGTCACTGGCTTCCGGTGAGGGGGTCTGTCTTGTCCCCGGCCCCCCCTCCCTGGTTCTCATGCTCTCTGCTTCCCGGCTGCCCAGGCGAGTGGCTTCCTGGTCATGATGTCCTCCCTCACCACAGCCTAGGGCAGTGATGCGAACCTTCTAGAGATGAGTGCCCAAACTGCAACCCCAAACCCACTCATTTATCGCAAAGTGGCAGCACTGCAAATAAACTGAATACCGAGGTTTTAGTTTAGAAAAAACAACTCACACATTAACATCTTTTCCTTAAAAGAAAAACAACACATGTGCCATAGGCTTGCCACCACTGGCCGAGGGTGACAGAGCAAGTGGCTGTGGACCAGAACCTCTGAGACCAAGCAGGTGTCTCATCCCAGCCACCGAAAGGTGACTAACCCTAACCCCGCGCTCCTGGGCTCCAGCTGCCTTGACCATCTGATGCTGCCCACGGCCACTCACTCTTTCTGTCCATCTGTTTCTCTCCGTGCCATGCCAGGACCCCCACATCGCCACATGTCCAATACCTGTTTTCTCCCAATGCCCCTCCCACACGGTCCCCTCGGGGTGTGACACAGTGGCGGACGTCAGCCTGCCTCTTCCCAGCACCCCCGACTTCGCCTGATGGAACCCTGATGCAGCAGCATGGAAGGAGGGCTGGGAATGAAGTGCGAATGGCAGCATGGAAGTCATCAGCCACCAACTGGGCCAGGTAGGTTGTCACTGAGTCCCCACCCTGTCAGGAACTGGTCCAGTGCTTAGCAGTGACCCAACACCCCTCCTGAGGGCCTCGCCTGCACCACGCCCGGCCCCTCTGTCAACCAGCGGACACGTCTCCTTCCCATCACACTCTCCAGACCAGGACTCATCCCCTCAGCCTGCCAGAGTGTCCTTGTGACATGACGAGGGGCCAGCTGCAGCTGAGGCCACCGGGTGGCGGTGCACACTGGGCCCTGCATGGCCAGGCTCCCCGCTGCCCACACAGCTGGCCTAGAGGCGGCAGAGACAGCTCCGGGGTCAGGCTGCTGGACACAGCCACATCTGCGACGCCACTTGTGTTGTACCAAGGGCTCTGCACCACTGTTAAATGCCCCGTCCCCTGCTCAAGGTGGGCTCTGTGCTGTGCTGTCCCTGCTGTGGCCTCAGGAGCAGCCTGGAACTCCCTGTGAGGAGGGGGCAGTGACACAAATCACTTCTGCACTCAGGATCCAAGATCTGGGGTGTGGACACCACCTCTTCCCTGTGCCACCTACCTACCAGCCTGGGGCATGGGGACGGTGACACTGAGCAGCTCTGCTGCTGCTGGCCTGCCCAAGAGAGGACGGTGACCCCAAATCTCAGCAGCTTCCCTTTGTCACCAGGTGGATGATGAGCTGCCATGATTTGCTTCTTTCCTCCGCGGCTGAGCTCTCTGGTCCAAGGTCTCAGCTCCCAACGGACATCCCCGGCCAGGCCCGTTGGCTACCACACCTGTCCCTGGGCCACCTCTGCTCCTGCACTAACAGGGCAAGGAAAGTGTCCCCGGGTCAGACACACCGGACGGGGCTGCCGCCACTTGGTGAGACTGGAGGTCTTCTGCGAGCTTCCCGGTCAGTAAGGGTAGGGCGGGAGAGGCTCCGGACACTTTGGAGCGAGAGAGTGACTCTGTGCACTCCTCACCTCCCTGGCTTCAGGCAGGAAACGAGGGACGGCCACAGGGGCTGTACACTGTGACCGCGAGGTCACAGCTGCAGAGGCGGCCCGGTCTGGCCGGGGTGTGCATCCGGGTGAGCCGCGCGTTGGTTAGTTAACTGGTCACTCACCTTCCCGCCTTAGCACCCCTATCGCTTTATTCAAGGAACGCTTGGTGGTGGGGAGCGTGCACTGCGTTATGGTTTGGGTCAACAGTGTCCCCCTAAGTCTCCGGTGCTCAGAGGCGCTGCACTCACTGCTGGGCTCTTCCAGTCAGGAGTCCGTTAGGAGATGAGGCCTGGCTGGGGGACCAGTCCTGGGGCGTGACTGGAAGGGCACAGCTTGTCCCCAGCCCCACCCCCTCTGCTTTCTGGCTGCCAGAGACCAAGCAGTTTTCCCTGTCATGATGTTTCTGCCTTGGAGCCAACTGTGGGCTGAGATCTCAGAAACCATGAGCCAAAATAAACCTGTCTTTCTTAGGCACTGGTCACACTGATGCGCGCGACTCAGTGTCCGCTTGAGAGCGCTCCGATGGGTCCATGGCTGTGCCAGGAGAATGGACACCACCTGGAGTGGAGGTCACGCCTCTGGCAGAGGTTCCAGCATCTGTTCTGCACCCACTTGCGGGAAGAGGGGGGGCACGGACCCCGTGCCGGTCACCCATCGGCCTCCACCCTGGTTGTGCTACTGGGTGGGGTCTGGCTTCCGGTCAGCGGCAAGCTTGGCGGGGCAAAGGGGCAAGCAGGCTTGAGGGGACACAGCACGGCTGGTCACCTGCATGGTCTGTGCCTCTGGCTCCCTGGCAGTGTGAGGCTCCGCCTTTGGAACCTTTATTTCAGAAATCACACATTTACTCAGCTTCAAAAGCCAAACCCACTTCCTCCTCACAGACTGCCCAGCAGCCGCTGCCCTGGTTTCTTTCCCTGCAGATTCTGAAGTTCACCAGTCCCAGACGCTGGGGCTATGCACGCCTGCTGTTTCAGGGTGTCTGCGGGGCCGTTCCTCGGCTGTCGCTTTTACGGGTTGCACAGGACTGGATGCAAGACCCACTTGCTCCCCAGCTGACGCCACATGGTCAAGGCCTTGTGCTTGGAGAGAAGCCAGATACCAACTCCCCGGGGACAGCGGCCATGCTTGCCTGCTGCGCCCACTGTGACCCTCCAGGGCCACCCCTGCTGCCAGAAAGTGGCTGCTGCAGATGCATGAGCTTCCAGACCCTGCACGGCTGCGCCCAGAGATCACTAACGGGTTCCCCTTAGTCAAAGAAACGCCTCCCGCCGTCTCCCCATAAACAAGAGACACACTGCACACACTCTCGGGGTCCACGCCTTCATGCCATTTATTCCCCGGGAAGCCAGGGCTCTGCACAGACCCCGCCCTCCCCTATGTACATCCACAGCTCCTACAAAGCTGAAGGCTCAGGAGGCACAAACATCCGTTCGGTCTGCATCTCAGAGGTTTCTGGGTGGAGATGCACGGTGGCACTTCAGGGAGAACCCTTCATCTGCAGACGGCAGGGAGGAGCACGGCCTCTCTCGCAGAACATCTTAGTTTACTGACCTCCTTCATGAGTCGCCTGTAGGAGTTCCTGTTTTAAAAATGACTATATGCTGGGTGTGGGAGCACATCCCTGTAATCCCAGCACTCAGAAGGCTGAGGCAGGCGGATTGCCACAAGCTCAAGGCCAGGCTGGACTACATAGTGAGTTCAAAGCCAGCCTGGACTACACAGTGAGACCCTGTCTCAAAAAAAAAATTTTTTTTTTATGTGTGCTGTAGTTATAAAATCATCACTGTCCATTCCCCAGGTGCCCAGCATGCTGGGACCTGAATTGCCTTGCTGACATGATGCCATCCCGCTGGTGGCAGTGTGGCGCTGGTGACAGAGGGGTTTGGTTTCCCAAGACCCCTGGTGGAGAAATGCAGGCTGTGCATCTGGGGAAGCAGGTGACACGCGTTCTTGACTGGCTCCCGCAATCCCTCGCTGTGGTGATGCCCTGGTGTAAATCGATTCATCTCAGGAGTAAAACAAAATCCCAAACAAACCTGGAGCTTCACTTGGGGAAGAAACCCCACCCGCGGTCACCGCCGTGCTTTAAGGAGCGGCTTGCGACTGTGTCACAACAATCAACGACACAGGTAGGGATGAGGAGTCAGGAGGCCAGAGACACCACCCAGCCAGCTGTGCCTCCTTCTGTCCCAAGCTCAGAGTGACAGCTGCCTGCCCCACAGGACAGTGGGCATGGAGGGTCACACAGGAACTGGAGCAGAGATGAGGCCATTGAGTCCCGCCAGGACCTCCTGGGGGTGGGGGATGAGCCCGCCGGCCCCAGGTCAGCGCCAGGACACACATGGGGACCCCAAGATACCTGCTGTCCCCTCCTTCCACCCAGTGCATCCACCCGCTCTCCATCTCAGGCTGGAGTGTATGCTACATGAAGTGGATCTCGTTATGCTGAAACAGAAACACCGAACTGGGAAAGTTACAAAAAAGAAGGGATTTCAAAAGGATGGAGACAGAGGCATCCTGGGGCCAGGCGCCTGTGCCGGGTCGGAGGAGAGGAATTCACCTGCAGGGACACTGGCTGGGGACATACAGCAGAGCCCGAGACCACCTCAGAGTCTGTCACAAAAGGGCCAATAAATAAACATCCTCTGACCCCAACAGGAAAAATGAAGTAGAAAAACAATTTTCTCTTTGTTTAAAAAAATGCTGAATGTCTTCTGAAGGACCTAAATGAAGTTATAAAATATGAGCTCCCGCACAAATATAGAAATGTTTAAAAACCAGACGGTGGTGCCTCCGCGTTGGGAAGCCAGGTGGCAGAGGTCACACTGGATCACAGTGCAGGTGACTGCCGCGTCCCGTATGTGACCCAAGGCAGCAGAGGTTGCGCTGGCTCAGAGCGCAGGCAACCTCGTGCTCGGACGGGACAGGGAGGGAATGTTGGGAGACGGTGACAGGAACTCAGAACCGGGACTCTCCGCGAGGGGGTGAGGCTGTGTCCGGTGCCCACCCCGTCTCTCCCGTGCAGTCCCACCTGGGGCCCACCTCCCCACGTGCTCTGAACTCACTCTTCAAAGAGAACATCGAACAAGCCCCAGGTCTCCAGGAACTCGGCCCGAAGACCCCCGGGCACAGCACAGAGGTCCCTGAGGACCACGGCTCCTGGCTGCATGGAGGCAGCGGCCATGGGAGAGGCCCGGCCCTCGGGTCCACGAACCCTAGTCCAGTTTCTTACACGGTGGCTTTGCCCCCAAGTCTGAGCTCTCAGGGCTGAAGTCAGTACAGAAGCCATTGGGGGTCGGCGTGGGGGGCGTCTGGGTACAGCTGTGGAAGGGCCGCTGCTCGGGGCGCAGGTGCTCCTCGGCGAAGTCGGGGTGTAGCTCTGCAAACCTCCGGAAGTCGGCTGCAAAGACAAGGGCACCCGTGGACACCAGGGCTCAAGGGCAATGCCCAGCTCAGGGCTCTTTCCCTGGGCTCAGGCAGTGTCCCCTGTTGCCCTGCCTGGGGTCTCGCTGCATACAGGTCACGGTGACAATCAAGAGGTGGTGCTGCGAGGTCCCCACCTTCCTGCCGCCCGTGTGCGAGGAAGAGCTCGAGACTCTGAGCCCAGCAGCCCAGCACCTGTGAGGCACCGTGAACCAGCAGTGCTGGCCCAGCCTGGCCATGCCTCTGGGGACCCGGCAAGGACACGGCACCATTTCCAGACCCTAGGCACTGGCCCTGCAGTGGACTAAGGCACTGCGCTCCTGGGAACACACTGCTGGGATGTCGATGCATGTGCAAATGACCCTGAGAAAATGCACAGGCATGACACTGCAGGAACCAAGTGGCTTCACTGAGCAGGTGCACGGTGGTGGCCCCTGACGGGCCGGGTGTGCCACAGCCGCTGCCTGCCATCCACACTGCACTGAGCGTGCCACCCCCAAGCAAGTGTCCACGCAATTAGAAGGAAACTGGCTGCTGTCTGTGCGACCCTGCTGTGTCCCCCAGCCACCGAGATCCTTGCTGTTGCCCAGCTCTGGCGCCCTGCAGTGGAGACAGTACCTGAGGTCTGGCTCTGCCTGTCCCTGTCCTCGCCCATCCCCCTCCCTGACAGCGGCCGCTGCCCTTGAGGGTCTCCTGCCCGTTCTCTTCTCAAGGCACCTGCTCACCCTCCAGGCCAGCGGGCTGAGCATTTTACACGTGGACCCAGCTGGATGTGGAGCCTGTAGCGAGCTGTGTGGGACACCCTCCGGTCACAGACACTGTCGGAGCCGCCACAGAGGTGGTCTCCGGGGACAGCATCGCCCAGCTCCAGCGCAGGAACCCCGCGGCTGCCGCCCTGCGCCCTCACCTTCCTGATGGACACTCGCAGGCCAGGGCTGTGAGACCAGTGCCTAGCCACAGGGGCTGGGCTGCAGTGTCCCCAGGGAGGGGACCCCACATGCACTGGCAGACAGGGCAGCGTGGGCGTTCTCCCCACAGGGGACCCCGACCTGTCCTGAGCTGCCTCGGCCTCTGCCAATGGCATCTACACACGCTTGAGCTTGAAACGTTGGTTCTGTAACCAAAGAAATCATGGCGTGCGCTCTGCACCCACCGCCCAGTCTCCAGACTGCCGCCCGGGGATCCTGCGTCGTGTGGGCGGGCGGCAGTCCAGGTCCACCTGGCCTGGGTCCCACTCCACCTACCGAACGTGATTCTCCCCGTCTCCTCTTCATCGATGGCCCGGAACAGGTCGGTGACAGAGAGCTCCGCCACGCCCAGGGCGGCCCTGAGGATGCGGGCGAAGTGGTCCTCGTGGACGCTCCCGTCCCCGGGCGCCCCGTACATCTGCGAGGCACAGCGGCGTCACCAGGGCTGCCCCGTGGCCCGGGCTGTGCTTGGCGCCACTCTCCAGGGCGGACCGCGCTTCCTCGGTACAGTGCGGTCCCTGCATGGGTGGAGTCGTGCTCGGCCCTGGGAGCCTCGGGGGCGGACACGGGTGACAGGAGCTGTGGCGGGGACAAGCCGCCAACACTCAAGGGCGGAGGGGGTCACAGTCACGGCAGCAAGGACGGGCGTGGAGCACCGCCCGGCTCCACAGCTGCCCAGGGAGCCAGGCCAGGACGTTCAGCTCCCTTCACTTCAGTCACAGTCCCAAGCGGGTCTCAGGGCAGGCGCGGAGACGCGCGCCTCCACTGCCACCTGGTGGCCACGTGGAGAACCGCGGTGCCTCGCACAGCACTGACTGGAGTCTGGTGGCTGTCATGGGACCCGCGCGGTGCTGTGGCCAGCATAGGCCTCGGTCTCCTCCCCTCACTTCCTGGGCTGAGGAAGGCACACGTGTGGCACTGTGCTCACAGCAGGCTGTGTCCGGGAGGGACACATGAGGTACAAGCCCCTGTCCTTAGGAAAAGGTGTCCTGGGGAGGGCACAGGCCATGGCGAGGATACCAGGGAGCGGAACGTGGGGCTCCTGAAGCGTGCAGCGTGCGGCCAGGACGGGGACACCCGCGGGGGTACAGGCCTGTCCCCACCCACAGCAGTGACGGCTGCCAGCCTGCAGCAGAGCTCTCGGGGCACTTTACAGACAGCACAAACATGCTGGCCCCTCCTGCCCCACTCACCTTGAACGCCAGCTGGATGGTATCCAGGGTCTGGGATGGCCGGCACACAACTGACAGAGCCACCACATACTCCCGCAGGTCCACCTTGCCGCAGCCGCCCTGCAGGAGAGATGTGCTCAGCCTGGCACCCGGGCCATACTTGGGAACAACCGCAGAGGGAGTCGAGAAGCTCAGCACTGGCGCCATCACTGTGCATGCTGGCTCGGAACGCCAGCTTGCGGAGCGTACATGAGGGTGATTTGCAAGTCACAGTTCTATTTTTGTTCTTTTTTTGGTTTGGGTTTTTGAGACAGGGTCTTGCTGCACAGCCCAGCATGGCCTGAAGCTCAGAAGCGATCCTCCTGTCTCAGCCTCCACAGTGCTGGGATTATAGATGTGTGCCACCATGCCCAGCTACAACTCATATTTCTATGTACACCAGAGAGCACCGGGGACCCCAGGATGAGAGTGTGGGGCGTGGGCAAGGGTTCCCTCTACTTTTAGAGCTGTCTCACGTTTGAACGCTGACGAGACCCACTCGCACTGGAAAGCCAGGCACTTGCCCACCTCATCAAAGAGCGCGAACACGTCCTCCAGGGTGTCCGAGACCGGCACCTGCAGGTATGCTGCAAACTCCACGAGGCCGACCTTCTCTCCCCTCTTCATCTTCGCACTTTCTGCGTATTTGTCCAGATCTTTTTCAAGTTTTTCTGGTCTCAGCCTCAACAAGAGAGAGGGGAAGATTTCAGTAAAACCACAGAAGGCTACGACGGACTTGCCGTGCGTAAGAGCAGGGAGCGACGCTTCCCACAGGGACAGCTCGGAGTGCGGTGCTCTGTCCCGACCTGTGGACACCGCAGCGTGGCTCTGCTGTGCCCAGATGGCCCCAGGGCAGCACTGCGCAGAGGACTGGTGCCCAGCGCAGGTTTTTAAGGCCCTTCAGGTGGACTGAAGTTGATATTTGAAAGATGAAAACAAAATCGGTGGTGCACTGCTGTCATCCCAGCTACACCAGAGGCCGAGGCAGGATTGGACGTCCGAGCCCACCTGTGCAACTCGGGGAGACCTTGTCTTAGAATGAAAATTAAGGGCTGGGGATACAGCTCAGCAGCACAGCATCTGCCTGGCAAGTGTGAGGTCTTGAGTTTGATTCCCGGCACCAAAAAAAAATTAAAATTAAAATTAAAATTAAAATTAAAATTAAAATTAAGGGCTGGGACACATCGCACAGGTGGAGCACTTGTATGCAGTCCTGAGCTCAATGTCCTGTACCCCCAACCCCAAATAATGACAGCAAGCACAGTAAGAACCATCTCCTCCATCGTGTGCCCTGTCTGGGGCAAGGGCTGGAGGCCGAGGACACTCACCCAAGGCCCCGCACCAGCCTGGCGAACTCCAGCAGGCAGGAGTCGGCGGGGAGGCGCAGCTGTCCCCCCGCCAGTGCGAGCTGGCAGTCTTCAAACGTGTAGTCAGTCACTGAAACACCCAGGGCCCTGCAGGAGAGGGGCCCCCGTCAGCTGCCAGTCCCCAGTGCAGTGACAAAGCTGCCAGGGCCAAGAACACCCAGGAAGTCATCCTGACATCTGTGTGGGGCATCCACAGAGGCATGGCAACTGCCCATGCCCCGCCATGCCTTGGGGAAAGTGGGGTGTGGACCAGGGTCAAAGCCTGCAGGGTACCTGTCTCCCAGGACCGTGTCCCCGGCTCCAGCGAGCCAGCTATGACCCCAGACTCCAAGCAGAGACCCAGCGACCACAGTCCCCACCCTGTCCTGATGTCTGCAGCCTCCCAACCGCACACTCCGACAATGAGAACAGCAACGGGGTGACCACAGACTGGGCCCTCGGCAGGGCGGGGCTTCTAGCTGTGAGTCAAGCATTTCACATCTGAGTTAAACACTGAAAATGCAATGGACACGGGCACAGGCCAGGATGAGCGCATACAGCTGGGACAGAACTGGCTGCCTGGGACGGCTAATACTACGGCTGCGGGAGAAGCCCACCTGGCAAGGTCCCCCACCCAGCCTCAGCACCAGGGAGCGAGAGAAACCGCCCAGGAGGAACCCAGTGGGAAGACCATGGGGGGGGGGTGTACAGCGGAAGGCACTGTGGCTGGGGCCGCCCTCTCCTGCCCGTCCTCCTGCAGGCTCGGGACCCGCTGTCCCTCCCGTCGCATGAGGGACAATTCCCAGCAGAAGCAAGGGTTGCGCACACATAGCTCCTACACGCCTCGGTTTCCTATGCCTGGAACAGGCTGGGAGTAGGCACCTGGGACATGGGCTTGGGCCCCACGTGGACCCCTGGTGGGGACCCCAGCAGCCCCTCCTCTGACTAAGCTCGCTCCCCTGAACTGTGTGGCTGGAAGGACAGACAGGAAAAGGTGCGGAGGACGGGGGGGGGACAAGAGGACCAGAGGGACAGAGACCTTCACACAGCTCAGAATGGCACCCCACCCACCACCAAAAGAAGCCCTAACCGGGAGCCCTGAGGGCCAAGGCTCATGGGACAGCGACATTTCCAGTCCTTACTTAGTACCAAGCACATGAGCTTCATGGCAGCCCTGATTTCAAATTCTTAAAAAGAGTGTGGGCAGCCCAGCGCTGCAGCTGCACCCACTGAAGACACGCGTGGCCAGCCCTACCACATCCCTCGTCCCTGAACCACACACGCTGCTCTGTCATCAGCATGACAGTTGCAGGACCCTGTGGGGCGAGGGCGCCTTGCTGTCCAGCCCCTCGGCCCAGGTAGGTCCTCTAGCAGTGTCGCGCAGGTAGAACTGGCCACCTTGCTCCACCTGTGAGGACACAGCCCGCTGACATCTGCCGGCCCTCTGGTGGCACCAGGAAGGGCATGGGGCACCGATGGCTCTAGACAGGTGTGGCATTTGCCAAGTGAAGCAACGCATCCCATCTTCTAGTGCTGAACAAGTTGGAACAGCATCAGATAACGAGACGTGAGGCGTCAGGCCCACACGCTGAGTGCCAGCGAGCACGGAATTCGTCCATTCACTTCTGCAGAAACTTGTCCTCTCGATGCCACCTGCCACAGCTTCACAGAGTGACTGGCACAGTGGGAGCTGCCTGGCTGTGCCCGAGAACCGGCGCGCGCGCTCGCACTCACTCAGCCATGACGCGCCGCACATTGCCGGCATACAGCGCAGGGTTCCTCCTCTCCTCCTCGGAAGGGCTGTACACAGGAAGGAACTGCACACAGAGAAGCGGTTACTCCACGTGTGATGAGACTGCGGCCCCACCAGCCACCATGAGCGACACCCACCAGTCCGACAAAATTAGGGTCCTGCTAGAATCACCCTCACGTGTACGCACACACGCACACCCCACGCATCTGAAAACTCACGACCCAGCCTGCTGGGCGCCTCCACTGCAGCGTCCAGCCAGAGGAGCACTTGTCTAACCTCACACGGCTGAGCCTTCAGATGCAAAAGCGTCACACACACATTCCCACCTCTCCTGTCTCAGCTCTGAGTAGCCCTCTGGCATCTACTGCAGCTTCGAATTAAAACAACTCCTCCCACGAACACGTGTGCTAGACCCACACTCAGGGTTTGAGGACTAAGTCCTGTGCTGTCACCCCTGATTCCCCCCCTTTTTTTTTTGAGACAGGGTTTCTCACTATGCAGTTCAGGCTGGCCTTGAACTCACTTTGTAGCCCAGGCTGACCTCAACCTTATGGCAATCCTCCTGCCTCAGCCTCCTGAGTGCTGGGATTATAGGCATGTGCCACCATGCCTGGCTTTCCCTTCTTCTTAACAAGGATGTCTACTAACACAGGAACACCCTGAAATGCCACCTACTCTGTGTAATTTTAAGGTACGTTTTGAATTCTGTAATTAGAACAACTCCTCCCGTGCGCCCCAGCATTCTGTATGAGCAGAGTGATGGGAGATATTTTGCAAAGCTAATTGGTCTCTTTTCTCTTGGAGTGAGAGCCCAGGTATGAATCAGAGCTGCTAAACAGAGGGGGCCTTGGCCAGCAGGAGTGAGCTCGGGCTCATGGTCATTTGGGGCTGAGCCACGCATCAGCGTTGAACAGGGCAGGGCCACGGGCTCGGCCCCCATAGCCACCTATCTTCTCTCTGCAGCAGTGAGCTGGGGTGCAGCCTGGGCCCACTGTGCACTTGCTTTGTTGGAGGGAGAGAAGGATTCCACTGAATTTGTGTACTGTACAGCACTGGTCCTTGACTTCAGATGCAAGTGTATTACGCTAACTCCCTCTGCAAGGAGAGACCTCACCTCACCCACTCAGAATTCCACGGCCACACGCGTGTGACTGAGTGGGACTCATCCCAGGGGATGGCACCAGGACCCTGAGATCTCAGACAGCCAGAACTGGGAGGCAGATGGGTGAACACAGCAGGGTGAATTCAGCAGTATTTGTGTGGGGTAAAAATAAAAGCCAAAACATGTTTATTGCCTGTGTGCCAATTTTATATTCTCTTAGGCCACAGCAACCAAGATAAAAGGTGGGGTTGGCTTTCCTGACCCTTTACCTCAGCCACTCTGTGGCCCTGTCCAAACGGCGCACAATCGGGCAGGGCCATGGAGTGGCTGAGGTGAAGGGTCAGGAAGCTGCCCGCGGGGCCCCAAGGATGGAGACAGGCACAGGCGGGGACGTGAAGCACGGTCGTGACGCTGCTCGGCGCTGTGTCTCCCCGGGACTGGGACTGAGGCCGTTTCAACCCTGTGTCCACACACCCGCAGTGATGCCGACCCCGCCCCACAGCCCCTGGTGACACCGTGTCTACGCACCTCTATCTCCACTCGATTGTGGAACTGGCACAGCGTGAGCCACAGGATCTCCAACCTGGCAACATGGAACAGATGTGAGCATCGGTTGGGAAGCGAGGCCCGTGAACCCGTGAGGCTGTCACCCTGGCCTTGCGCTGGCTGCCCTGCTGCCCCCCGCAGGGTGTGGGAGGGGACTCCGATGGCGGAGCAGGAGACTCCAATATCTGGCCATCTTTAGTTTGTCCAGCAGGCTGTCCTCTCCCATGCCCACCCTCCAGCCAGGGAACCTCATCCCCTCTACACCCATCCCCATGTGGGAGCTCCGATCCACAGCCCTGGTCACATCACAGCCCAAGCCTGGCCCCTGGGGCCCCCACTTAGAACTGGCCTCGTCACCCTGGTTAGCAGGAGTGGAAGTGGGAGCCACGAGGCCTGGTCCCTGGGCCAGCACTTACCTGCCACACTGACCCTGGATGCCACCACTTGGCCCTGTCACTGTCCTGCCCTGCCCCCCCAAGGTCTGGGGCCCCACCAACCCCGCCCCCCAAGTCAACCCAGCTCAGCATTGTCAACCCTGCCCCGTGAGCGTCACTCACAGCTCAACAGAGCCTGTGTAGGGGACAGACGCCGGCTAGGGCCTCCCTCCCAGCGCTGAGCCCCCGCCCCTGACAACAGGGCTACCAGATGCATGGTGCCTGTCACGTGTGAAGGACGTCAGCACTTCCTGCTGGGCTGAGATGAGGGACCCAAGTCCCCAGTTTGGGGGTGTCAGAACCTGCCACACTCGTGCACATCCTCAGAGTGGGCTGAACCGAAGCTACTGGACAGCAGAGCTCACGCACGCCTGCTAATGGCACACGGGGTCACCAAGGGCCCGTGCATCCACACATAGGACAAACAGGACACAGTGTCCGACTTACGCTCCGGGGCCCTGCCACGTCCACGTGATGGTGTCCTGGGGGACAGAGAGGAGCAGGGTCACCATGCACAGTGCCCTGCCCTGCACAGCTGGCCCTTCTCATGTACCCACCCTGGGGCAAGGAGCAGGGTGCTCATGCCCCTTATCACCAGGCCGGAAGATGAGGACCCCTCGGCTCCGAGGTTGCCCATTCTACTGCCCACCTGAATCCCATCCCGCTTTCCCACCTCTCCACCCCAGGTGCCCCAGCGACCTTCACCTGCCACATTGGCCCGCACCTCCTGGGTCTCAGGCAGGTATTGTGGCACTTGTCCCGCCCACACGTGGCCTCCCCCAGGCTCGCTCCTCTGAGCTGGGGTCCCCTAAGGTCCCCTAGAAGCCCTGAACCCCAAATGCTCCTTCTTTTGTTTTGTTTTTTTAAAGGAAACCCATGCCCTGAACAAAGGCCCGCGAAAGGCCATTAGCTACAAAGCCCCTTGCTCTGTCCCCCACTGTGCCAGCGCCCAGAACCGAGATGTCCTCCTTTTGAAACATCTGCGAATGTGAGCCAGGAACCTTGAGCCCAGAACGTCCGGACCAGCCACACAGGAGGAGAGGCCAGAGCACACGTGAGCCACCGTCCTGCTTCTCCAGGCCGGGCTGTGCTGTTTGCCTCCGTCAGTGGGCGAAGGACACAGTGATCTGGTGGCACATGGCATCGACACCCACGTGGTCCTTACCCACACCGGCCCTGGGAGCCCAACTTACCAGCTTGTTTGGGTATCGAAGCACCACAGGCTGCACGGGGACTCCGGGGATGAATGCACCTGGGGGGAGGTGTTGTCTCAGGCCATGGGGCAGAGTGGGCAGGTGTCCCAGCCACGTCCCCAGCTGGCCTTGGACAAAACCAGCCTCCCGCTCAGCCCCTCCTGGTGATACAGGACTGGCACCCGGGCCACATCTGCAGTATCAGCACAACTTCAAATACCCAGATGGCCTGGGTGTCTCTGCAACAGCAAGTTGGAAACCAGAGTGGCCCAGAACCTGCGGGGTCCACCCATGGCGGGATCAGGGCCCACCCCAGGTCTCCCCCTACTGCCATTGGGGCCAGGGCCATAAGACACCCATCCCAGTGGGGCAGGACCACCCGGCCCAGGCCTGCTTCAGCCTGGGCAGCTGCTGTCAGAGGACCTGGGAAGCGGTGGCTCAGGCCCTGGAACTTTGAGTTCCTGCTGGGATGGCGGATGCTGCCCCTGCCCCACTCCACCTTCCATGCTGGCTGTACATGGTGCCCTTGTGGGTGATGAGGCCCGGCAGGTGTCTTGCAAAGCCCTGCTTTAGTCACAGCTCTACTCAGAGCTTGTCCTTTCGACGGGAGAGTATGGCTGTCAGGAGCACTGGATGTAACGGCACGGGCGGACATCACTGGAGGAGGCAGGGCTACTGTGCCCATACCAAGGCCAGCGCCTTGTCCCCAGGGTACCAACAGGGCCAGCGCCTGCTCTGGGATGAGAGGCGCTCGAGCTGCCTCTGCTCAGCCGTCCTGCAGTCCGGCTCATCAGGGAGGGCTGAGCCTGTGCTGGTACCTAGGCTTTCACGAGCGTCCGTCACTGAGGCCACTTCTGTCCAGCGCCAGGTCTGCGTGTCTGACGGCCTGGCCCGGCCTGCTTAGGTCCTGCCCAGTGTTGGTTCCACCAACACTGCAGGCACTGACTTCCTACCACAGGCCCAGCAGCAGACAGGGACAGCAGGAACACGCAGACCCAGAACTGGGTGTGTCTGGGTGGAGGTGGCCTCACACCAGGGCGCAGGCAGAGACCTGGACATGCACGCTGGTGAGGAGATCCCTAGCCCACCGGCTGGGCGAGGACCCACGTGAAGCGCCATGTCCACTGTGGGCCACCACGGTGTCCACTGCCTCAGTCCCAGTGACCGACTTGGCCACGTGTCCGTCCCAGTGATGTCACCCACACTCAGTGTAACTGGAGAAAGGCTTGGCTGCAAATTTCATGTGTCCAGCCTGAGAACTCGGGCAACACGTGATCTGAACACACATGCTGTGTGCCGGCAGTGGGGCACGGACAGCAGCGGATCCTGGGCTGGCGCGGGTGCGTGGTGAGGGCCATCTGAGGGCAGGTCCCCGCCTGCTGTGCCCTGACACTGGCGGCTCCTCCCAGACTCCAGGAACAAGGTCCGAGGCCACATGGCCTACAGCAAATGCTTGCGCAGTGCAGCGTCTACAGTCTAAATGCTGGCGGTGACGTCCCGTAAGCATGGAACAGGTCCCTGGACATCACAGGACTCTCACCTGGCCCAGAGGACCAGACCCTTCATGAAAATTTCACCAGGAAGCCGGCAGACATCTCAACCGCCCTGGCCCAGGCTCTTTGGGGTCCCCAGGGCAGGAGCACATGGACCCTGTCATGCTGACCACCCAGTGGGCAGGGACTGGCTCGCCACACTGCTTGGGCTGGACCATCGTTGACAGGGGCAGGGGCTGGCCGTCACCACGTGACGAGTCCTCTCTGGGTGCCCACTTCTCAGGACTCGCCATACATGACTTTGCTGGTCTCACGTGAGGGGTGCTGATCCCTCCTTTCCAAATTCCTTCTTGCCTGGCACGTGAGGGCCAGCAGCTTCAACTAGCGATGCCAGGGACCGTTCCCCAAGGAGCCTTCAATCAGGTAGGATGTTTCCGTGAATGAGGGTGGCCTGTCCAGGAGGAAGATGGGCCGCCAGCCGTCCCCTGACATATACTATCCTGCTCTGTGTGGAGGCCAGCTGTGGCCTATCCCCTGACACACACCATCCTCTGCCCAGGGAGAAGGCCATGTATGACCCATCCCCTGGCATGTGTCCTTCAGGAATGGCCAGACACCCAGCAGCAGGCCTTTCTCTGCTTGTGGCCCTGGGGAAATGGCCAAAATAGACCATTGCAGGTTTCCCAGGAAATGGTCCCATGCCTGGGCGAGGGGTCCAGAGAGAGCCACAGAGTAGGCCTCAGAGCAGGGCAGCCCACAGCCTGCAGTGGGCACAGCAAGCCACACCTGGCCGCCCTGCCTCTGCCTATGAAACCCGCCCCCCCTCCTGTACCACAACAGGGGGCACGGGTGGGGTGGGGGCCCGTGCTCCACGAAGCCCCAAGGCAGGCAGCGCTATGCAGCCCGAGGGGACAGGGTGCAGGCCCAGCTCAAGTGAGGGACATGGCAGGAAGGAGAGGAAGGGGCTCAAAAGATCCCAGCCGGGCAGCAGAGTCAGGGCACTGCACTCTGCCCACACCACAGCAAGGCGGCCAAGCAGGGCTCAGGCCCCAGGCCCAGACTCCCATGTAGTTGGGGTCCCCCAGCCTCAGGGTCTGCACCTGGAGTCTCAAGAAGGGCCCGCCGCACACAGGAAATGTGGGTGGGCCAGGGCCCGTCCCATGAAGGCCCCTCGAGAGCCTCTCCGCTTCGTTACCAGTGTGTGCAGTCACAACTTCACCCTCCCGCAAACACTGTAGTCCTCGCCTCAGAGACGGTTCTGACTCTTCTCAGAGATAGTTCTAAGCTCCCCGGCAGACAAAAAGGTGGAAATGTTTCTTACCCTCCCTGACGTTCCCTACACCACCACCCACGGGGGCTGGGCCAGGTCGGCACAGCGCTGATCCCCAGCCGCACCAACACTTCCTTCTTCTGGAGGGGAAAAAATAAACGAGGAAAATTACATACCTGGCTTGAAGGTAATTAGGCAGGTCCTATTGGTACAAGTTCCTTCTGGGAAAATCATTATCTTCAACAAGAAGAAAAAAACCAGCATTAAATGACCGTAATTATGACCCAGAGTCCACAGTGCCCATCTTGCTGATGTGTGCTCCTGACTCCTGATGAGACCAAGACCACTCGATTGCATTCCGTGGAAAATTGGGGTGCACTGCAGGCGTGCACACCAATCCACTCTACAGCTTCGAGCAGCAGAAGCAAACCCCCTCCCTCTCACTCGTGCAAGAGCGCGCACACACACAGACACACACACAGTATTCTGTCCACTGCATGCCTGGAGCCCACCCTGCAGGCACACTGGGGAGTGGGCACGATGAACCCTAACACGCTACTGGCGGCAGTGGACACCAGAGCCAGTGGGGAGGGAAGCAGACACTGCGTGCGCTCAGCTCTCGCAGCAGCGGGAACTAAACTCGGCCTCCCCGCGGGTGGGAAGTACAGCTCCACAGCTGTTTCAGTCCTGCGCCCCAGGGCAGGCGACACCCCGTGAGGCAGCTGGAGCCCCAGCTTGGGGGGACAGGAAGGCGACACCTGCTCTTGTGGGGCAGCTGCGGAGTGCGAGGAAATCACTGCCCCACGGGCCATGGGACCAGTAGGCCTGCAGAGGGTCCTGTGAAATCTCTGCTTCTAACGATGGCTCCGTTGAAAACAAAAACCCGAGTGTGGGCCAGACCAAAGCACGCAGAGGACACGGACAAGGGCATGGCACGCACAGCCCTCCCTGCTACCTGCAGGCTAGTGGGAACTTGGATTTGGGAGTGCCCAGGAGGGGAGACTGCAAGCCTCTCTTATTTTAAAAAACGATGGCTCAGGAACTTCGGCACCTCTGAGAACTGTTTCCTTTATATCTTTCAATTGTGTGTCCCAAACCAAAGGTCCGGACACCCAGCATGTTCATGGATTTGCACGCTTGGACCAAAGACAATGGCACAAGACGTAGTCCAGGCCTGAGAGAAAGATGACCCGGTTCTCCCCACTCTCAAGTCCAGACTGCTTCAAAGAGACCCACGGACACAGGCAGGATGGTTACCTGGGGCCACTTTCCACCCGACTGCGCGCGTCTCCTGATCTCCTCCACGGTTTTCCTGCGAGAATCCTGGTCGGACCGGGACACAAACACTGGCCGTATGTACCGTATCAGGGCTGCACAGGACGAAGGCAGACGGTGTTGGCCCACGGCCCCCAGCACAGCAGACCTGCGGCCCCGAAGACCCCAGACTGCACCCGGGCCCGGCAATGAGGAGTCAGGAAAACCCTGACCTTCCAGGAACTTAGCAGGGCAGGAGTCCTCCATTCCCGGAAGGTAGCAAAGGACCCTTGTTACGGAAGGGACCAAATTGTGAGTGCTGACAGGGCAGACACCAGGAGCAGCGTGGAAGGTGAGAGCGCTCACCCGCTACTGGGTGGGGGGTTAACACCCCAGCCCCTCGCGTCCCCTAAAGACAGGCTGTGTCCTGACTCTGGGGACTGAATATGGGGCCTCATTTGGAAATGGCGTTTAAAGATGATCACGCTGAGGCAAGGCCATACTGGGTGACAGTGGCCCTAACCCAGTGATCGGGTCCTTGGGAGGGGGGGATGACACGCTCACACAGGAGCACTCGTGGTACTCTGAGGGCCCCAGGGAAGGTGGAAGAGGACAAAGGACAAAGGACACTGTCCTTGCCCCACACGGGCCACTTCTGGCACAGGCGTCCCAGCAGCACCTCACCTGGCTGTGCTGCAGACGCATCTCTCAGCCCCACTGGGGCTGGGGGCCACCAGTGCAGGACAGGCTGGCCCTCTCTCTCTGTGTCACTGCTCAGGAAGGGAACCCCATGGAGCCCAGCATCCCCACCCAGAAACCTCTGCTGTGTCTGCCCAGGCACGGGGAGCCTCCCAGGCCCCCAGAAGCACTTGGGGTTTCTCTCCCCCTCCCTGCCCCTGGGTCTCCACCCCCTCCCAGGGTCTGCACCTTCTCCTGGGGGTCTCTCCCACCACTCCGGGGCTCCCCCGTCCCGGCTCACGCACTTCCCCAGATCGGGATGTCTCTGCTCTCCGCCTTCATCACAACGGAGGACATGGTCATGGTGACAGGGATGGCGTCAAAGTAGGATGAGTGTGGGGCCAGTGTGAGGATGGCGGCCTCGCTGGGCAGCGCCCGCTGCCCCTTCACGGCCACGCGGTGGAAGCCGCCAGCGAACCACATGGCGCGCATGATGGCCTTGAGCAGGACGTCCACGAGCCTGCAAGAGAGTGCTGGTCAGGTCAGCTGCCCCAGGAGGGAAGAGGGGGCTCGTGTCCTCACCCTCGCCATGGCAGGACCTGCCCACGAGTGACGAGGTCACCCAGCGCCACCCACACAAGTAGTGGGCGCCGAGCCCACAGACGGGCTGCTTCCCTTCCAGCCGGTCACCTGTGGGCGTTCTGCCAGTGCCAGCACGGACACCACCGAGCCAGCGAGCACGATGTAAGCGGTTGGACCTCACGCCATGAGCGCTGCTCCTGGGAGGAGCGGGTGGACACAAGAGTAGACAGTGGTGCGAGCCAGCCTGGCCAGAGCACTGGCTGCCCACGGCCTCCTTGCAGTGTTGAGGATATGGGCCTTCAGATCTGCGTGCGTCCTCCCTGTCAGTCTCTGCCTTCACGGAAGCCACGTGTGCGCCTGGCCCACAAGGACATGCGCCTTGGGAGAGCCAGGCCCTGCGAGCCGCAGGCAAGAGGGCAGCCACCACGGGGTGAATCATGCCGCGCAAAACAAGAGCCTAAGGGGGTACTGACTGATTTCCCAGGGGCCTGAACCCTGCAGAGGCGCCGTGCAGCCTTCGCGAGGGCACCGAGCCCCGGGAGTCACCCCGACAGGACCTTTGCCAGCTGGGAAGATAAACAGTCACTGTGGTTACGACCTGCACACGGGGCCGGGGACTGGCGGTGGCTGCGATCACTTGGGGACGCGCTTCTGAACTTCAGCCTAACACACCCAAGTGCACTCTTCTGCACGTTGGTTTCACAAAATGTACAAAAATAAAAGCCAAGCGGCAGCAAACAACACCTGAGGAGGAAACAAGGTTGTGGAAGGTGCAGGAGCCAGACCTGGGAGGGCCCAGAGCACCGCAGGAACGGAGAGGGTGGCGCAGGCAGAGACCCGGAGGAACCGCACACTCACACAGTGCACCTGGGAGGAGTGGGCCCTGCGGATGGCAGCTGGGGCAGGGCTGGGCAATGGGAGGAGGGCGCAGTGACCTGGTGTTGGGGAACAGAGGTCACCCCGAGAGAGGGCTCCACTCCGTGAGAGCACGTGGAAGGCATAGCGACTCGGCTCTGGGGTAAGTGCACTGCTCGAGCAAGCAGCTGGGCGGAGGCAGTGGCTGTCGTTCTGAGAAGGAAGGCATGGGGAGGCTCCGATGGGACAGGGCAGCTACTGAGGCACCCAGGATGCCAGGCCTCAGGATGTGTCCGCAGCCACTGCCCTACTGCCCAGAGGCACAAGGGGAAAGGCCGTTCACTCCCAACACACACCTGGCCTGCTCTGCCAGGCACTGCGAAAGACAGGAGGCCCCGTGCCTGGCACATGTGGAGGAACAGCGGGCAGCGGGGAGGAAGGGTGAGGAAGAGCAGGAGGCAACTGAGCGAGGACCAGAACAGAGGGGGCTCAGCCCTGCAGGCACCTGGTGCACCTCTAGGGTGCGGGTGCTGCCCGTACAGTGGCCCCGGGGCGGGGCACGCACACACAGGAAGGAAGAGGGTGCAGCTCCTGCGAACTGCTTCAGACCAGCCTGGGATCTGGAGCCCTCCTCTGGGGAGAGGAGGAGGCCTGTGCAGGCCAGGTGAGCACACGGAGGGACCAAGGTCCCTCCACTGAGGAACACAGCATCTCCTTGGGTGTGGAGGGCCTGAGGGGACAGTCAGTGACCCCCCTCCAGGCCTGGCCATCAGGGACCACAGCATCTCCATGGAGGATGGGATGGTCATGGATGTCAGAACAGTGGAGGACAGCAGGACAGAGGACCCACGGTCAGGAAGGGCCACCAAGAGGAGTGTGGCTGACTGAAGGCTGGGGCAGCGTCCACACTGACGGCCAGAGGCCAAGCCGGTACCAACCCTCGCGCAGGAGACAGCAGGGCTCACCCAAAATCTCAGGAGAATGGAGACCACAGACGGCGCCTCCAAGTGGCTGTGCTGTGCTGGCCGAGGGCGGGCAAGGAGGAGCCCCGTCACACTCCTGGGCTCTGGGCCCCCACACAATGCTCAGCCACGGCCCCTCCACAAGCCAGGTGGGTGCTGAGGGCCGGCTCTGAAGGACCACAACCGGCTGGACACCCGGCCCGGCTGGACACTGGCCCACTCGGGACTTGCCTGGGTGGTCAGCCCCAGCCCCAGATGGTCATGTTCTGCAGAAAGATGCCCCGGTTTTCACATTTGAAGGTAACTTAGGATAAATGCCTTTTGCCAAACTGTCATTCACTGGAAATGTTGGGTTTTTATTTTAGAAATAACACGATTTTAGAATGACACTACTCCATTCAGCAAAAATCCTCCTTAATAACCTCAATCTACTCAAGGCGGCCGAGCTGGGCTTGTTGGGAACCCAGCCCGGAGTGACGCGGGGTCGTCACTCAGTGCCTGCTCCAGTCCCATGACATGAAGTCTGGGCAGGTCTCCCAAATCCCCGCGTCCCTGATGATGGTCCCATCAGGGTCCCAGTGCTGGCTGTGTGCTGTCTTCTGTTGTGGGGGGCCTGCCCAATGCAGAGCCACCCCGTGAGTACCCAGGGCTGGTGACCAGAGACACCCAGGGTGCCCGCGGCACAGCACAGGCAGGTCCAGGACACACAAGTATGCACTGTGCACAATGACGTGTGCACACACACTACATGCAAACATATACATGCAAGCACATTCCTACACTCACACATTCTCTCTCACATGCACAAGGAGTAATAGACCCAGCTGCCCAGGTTGTCACAAATGTGGCCACAAAAACCCTCAGCATCTTGCTGCGTGGAACACGGCATACACATCCTGCACACACGGGAGTGCTCTGCAGCTGCCCTGGTGACAAAGTCTGTGGTGGCTGTTTATTGCCTGCAGAAGCCAGGTAGGTCATTCTAGAGCCACCGAGTTAGCACAGTGCCCAGAACACGGCTGCCATCATCTGGAGAGATGCCGGGCCCTCACGGGGGCCTTCACTGAGAACTCTGACTCCAGAGAGGAGACAGGGGAGGCAGCAGGGCAGGGGCTGCGGGAGCGCCCTCGGGATGGGGAGGGAGCAGGGGGAGGAGGTGCGGGCCAGCCAGCAAGGCCGAGGCTGGGGCCTCTCCAGCACCTGCTACTGAGAATCTGAGCCTCCCCCAAGCTGCCACCGGGTTTGGAGCTCCGCTCTAAGCACTGGGTCAGCCCTGGTTTGGTCTGGATGTGGTCTGGTTACATCTGATACCAAATCCCTGCTTTAGGGTTAAAAGCTTATAAACAGGATCTGGCGGTAAACATGCTCTTCAAAGAGGATTCAGAAAACCCAAGAA
Organism: Erethizon dorsatum; assembly: GCA_028451465.1. NCBI lineage: Eukaryota > Metazoa > Chordata > Mammalia > Rodentia > Erethizontidae > Erethizon > Erethizon dorsatum. The sequence continues at coordinate 53,908,285 of CM051833.1, forward strand.
GGTGAAAGGAAGCACTGAGAGCAGCGACACCCCACCCACCCCTGGCGTCCACACCAACACTGGTCTGGGTGAGCGGCCCGGTGTGTGGCCAGGATCCCTGCCTGGCCACCTTTCCCACACCTCTCTGTCTGACTGGCACTGCGGTACCAGGGCCCGGAGCACAGAGGCCCCATGTACCCCATGGCTCGTTCCTGGCGTGAGGTCCAGAGCAGCTGAGCTCTGGGAAGGCTGAAGCCCAGCCAGGAAGCTCAGCCTGGACACTTCTGCACGGACCATTAGGCTTTGGGGCCATGCGGAACATCATGGCCACTATGACAGCGCAGGCATGGCTGTGCTCCAATAAAGCTTTATTACCAAGGCAGGTGGCAGGCAGGTGTGACGTGGCCTTGTGCCAGCCCTCCGTAAGCCACTGACACATCTCCTTCTGCATAAGCGTCAAGCCCTACGCCTGCTCGGCAGCACAGAGCACACGGGACGGCTGTCAAGAGTGCAGGCTGAGGACGTGGCGGCAGCTTGTGAGACAAGGAGGGTCTCACGCAGTGTCAGGATGTCAGGGAAACGAGGACACACCAGCAAGCAGCTCGGATGCCCGCGGCCCTTTGCGAGCTCCTCTGCGTGGTTCAGGATGGGCGTCTGCACCGAGTGCTAGAGGCCAGGGCATGGGAGCTGGGAGGGACAGGTGTCACCATGGTGACCCAGAGACCAGCTCCCAGGGTTCTGACGTCAGGTCACAGACCCTGTTCACACTTGGCCACTTTAACACACCCAGCCTGGCAGGGCTACCTGGTACCAACTGCCCAGAGGTTGCTGCCACCCAAACCACTGCCCTTACATAGGGGCAGGAAATCCTGAGCACAAGGCCCCTGTCACCAAGTTGCTGCACCAGCGTGGCTGCTCAGCACCCAAGTGTCCAGGGGACAGGGACGGGTGACCAGGAAGCTGTGACTTCAGTTTGCAGCCATGAGAAGCCATCACAGGGGGCCCTGTGCCCTGAGCCTTGGAGCAGGATGGAGACAAGAAAGGATGGCAGGCTCCAGAGGAAGCTGCAGGAGGCCAGCAGGGACTCCTGAGGCACAGGCAGGGGACATGGGCTGGGAGGGAAGGCAGAGGTCCTCACTTGGTGATGGCACACTCCACTGCTGTGTGGCCCTGCATGTGAAGCCTCCAGGGCCACTCACCTCAGCCACAGCGCGGGGGGCCGCTCAGGCTCCTTCTCGGCAGGTCCCAGCGAGGCCACGAGCGCCAAGGGCCAGGCCAGCAGCATCATGAAGGCAGCGAACAGGAGCCGGATGGGGAACAGCGTCAGTGTCATGAAGGCCACCTGGGGGCGGAGAGAGACGTCATCTGGAACCCCCCACGTGAGGCCGAGCCACAGCCGAGCCCGAGCTGCCTGCACCCATGGCCCCCACTCCCTGCCTCCTCAGCACTACTACCAGGGACGCTGGGGACGGCGTGGTGGAGCTGTCCCTACACATGCGAAGCTGTCCTGGCCCCACTGTGCACCACGGCAGCCTTGCCACAGACCACACCCTCCTGTCCTCAGGGGTCACCCTCCTTTCCTGGGGGTCATCCTCCTGTCCCCGGGGTCACCCTCCTGTCCCTGGGTTGTCCTCCTTCCCTGGGTTGCCTCCTTTCCTGGGCCACTCTCCAGTCTGCAGGGTCACCTTCCTGCAGTTACGGGAAAGCGGCCTCAGCACAGAGGCCCTCAGGACACTGTGCCACCGGGGCAAGCACCTGGCAGGTGACACCCTGTACAGGTAGGGGCAGGGACGAGATGGCCCAGGGTGTAGACGAGGCCAGACCAGGACGCAGAACAGAGGACAATGGTGGTGTTCTCCTGGTGACAATGGCAGGGGCTCTGGCTGCAGGTCTGTGGGCATGGTACGGACACCAGGCCACGGGATACCAAAGCTGGGACCTGCAGCCTGGCCTGCAGGGTCCTGCTATCACTACAAGCCCCAATACCCCCAAAAGGCACCAGGGAGTCAATTACGGGGTCACCTGTCCTCCAAGGTGTAAGTGGGGCTATGCGACGTGATTCTGAGGGCCTGGGCTAATCTGCTGCTAACTTCTCACCGCCTGTGGGAGGGGACTATGGGAGTCACCCCAGGGATAGGGACCTGACCAGGCAAGTGCCCCAGGGCAGACAGCCCAGGGACCTGGAGGGACACTGCTCTGCTGCCCCACTTCCTCCTCCAGCAACCTGATGACAGTGCCCCGGAGACACAGCTGTCCCCAGGACATGGGCTCCCTGGCTGGTGATCCCAGGTCAGGGTGGAGCGAGTGCAAAGAGCCCAGACAGCTGGTGTAGCTGACCCAGGACAGCAGCAAAAGGACAGGAGTCAGGACCACAGGCCAGGTCAGGGCATCTAGGTGTAAATCAGAGCCATCACTGTGGCAGCCACCATATCACCATGCGTCCAGGGCACATGTACATACACACACCAACATGTAAACACACACACACGTGCCACCCTCACTACCACCCCTGAGGGGCCAGAAAATCCACTGCTGGGTGTGGCACTGTCATGGCAGGTAGAGGGAGGCCTGGCCTCCTCCCCCGGGAGGACTGTCCCTTTTCACAGCATCCCGTGGGCGTGGGCTGGCCCATGCGGACACAACCAGGTGTCTGAGTTCTCCAAAATAGTAGACCACATACTAGCTCATAGAACATGCTTAAGTAAATGTAAAGGAACTGAAATTATCCCATGCATATTAACAGACGACAGTGCAAAGAAATTAGAAAACAAAGGCAAAAGAAATCACAAGAACTGCATAAACACATGGAAATTAAGTAACACCCTCCTGAACCAATGGGTGACAGATGAAATTAAAGAAGAAATTAGAGTTCCTACAATTAAATGATAATGCTGATAAAACATATGGGAACTTACAGGACACAGTCCTATGAGGGAAATTTATCAGGAAAACAGAGCTCAAATAAACAACCTAATGTTGAACCTCAAGCTTCTAGAAAAAGAAGAGCAAGTCAAGCCCAAAACTCATACGAGGGAGGAAATTATAAACATCAAGAGTAGAAATTAATGCGACTGAAACTAAGAAAACAATACAATCAGTGAAGCAAAGAGTTGGTTTTTGAAAGATTAAATGAAATTGACAAACCCTTAGCCAACATTATCAAGAAGACTCAAATCTATGCAATTAGGAATTAAAGGGTGAAATCACAACAGACCCTGTGGAAATCCAGAAGATCCGCAATGCCTACACAGAAGAAATGGAGATTCCTAGATACATATGCATTACCACAGCTGAATCAAGACAATATAAAAATTCTAAATAACCCAACATCAAATGAAATTGAAGATGTAATTAAAAACCTACCAACAAAGGAAAGCCCAGGTCCTGATGTATTCACTGCTGAATTCTATAAGAAATTTAGAGAACATCTAATGCCACTACTCCTCAAACTCTTTAATGAAATTGAAAGGGAAGGAATTCTCCCAAACTCATTCCTGGAAGCAAGCATTACCCTGATACCAAAACCAGAGAAGGACCCAACCGAAAAAGAGAACTTCAGGACAATCTCATTAATGAACACAGATGCAAAAGTACTGAAGAAGAACCAACAAACAGAATGCAGCAAATCATCAAGAAGATTATACACCATGAACATGAAGGATTCATCTCAGGGATGCAGGGATGGTTCAACTTACACAAGTCACTCAATGTAATGCACCATATTAACAAAGCCAAGGACAAAAACCGTACGATCATCTCAACAGATGCAGAAAAAGCTTCTGACAAAGTCAAACACCCATTCATGATTAAAGCTCTACAGGAAAATTGGAATAGGTGGTCTTTATCTCAACCTGATAAAAGCCACCTATGACAAACCAACAGCTAACACGATACTAAATGGCCAGAAACTGAAAGCTTTCACTCTAAAATCAGGAACAAGACACTGATGTCCACTATCGCCACTCTTACTCAATATAGTTCTGGAAATATTATCAAGAGAAATTAGACAAGAGAAAGAAATAAAAGAAATAAGGATAGGAAAAGAAAAAGTTAAATTATCATTATTTACGGATGACATGATACTCTACATAGAAGACCCCAAACACTCCACCGAAAGACTTGTAGATTTAATAACCAAATCCAGTAGTATAGCTGGATACAAAGTCAATGCTCAAAAATCAATAGCCTTCCTGTACATGAATAGCAAACTCACTGAGAGAGAAATTAGGGAAACAACACCTTCTGCAATAGCATAAAGAAAAATGAAACACATAGGAATCAATCTAACAAAGGAAATAAAAAGGAGATAGAAGAGGATATCAAAAAATGGAAAGATATCCCTTGCTCTTTGGTAGGAAGAACCAATACAGTACAAATGGCCATACTTCCAAAATTGTTACACAGAATTTAATGCAATCCCAATCAAAATATCAACAGAATGTATCTCACGGAATCACAGAAAACAATCCTAAAATTCATTTGGAACCAGAAGAGACCTAGAATAGCAAAAGCAATTCGGGCAACAAAGGCAAGGCAGGGGGCATTGCAATCCCTGACTTGAAATTATACTACAAAGCTACTGTGATAAAGACGGCATGGTACTGGCAAAAAACAAACAAACAAACAAAAAACAAAACAGATTTGAGGATCAGTAGAACAGATTAGAAGATGCAGAAACAACTAAAAACACACTCAGTGACCTTATCTTTGACAAAGGGGCCAAACACCTTCTCTGGAAGAAAGATAGCCTCGTGTGTGTGTGTGTGTGTGTGTGTGTGTGTGTGAGTGAGACAGGGTCTCACTATGTAGTGCAGTTTGGCCTTGAATTCGCTTATGTAGCCCAGGCTGGCCTTGAACTCATGGTGATCCCCCTGCCTCAGCCCCCGAGTGCAGGGATTACAGGTATGTGCCACCATGCCCAGCAATAACCTCTTAATAAATAGTGCTGGGAAAACTGGCTTTCCACACACAAAAGATTAAAACTAGACCCATATCCCTCACCGTGCACTAAGCTAAAATCTAAATGGATCATAGATCCAAATGTTAAAATAGGGGCTGGTGAGATGGCTCAGTGGCATAAGCGCCTGCCTGACAAGTGTGAGGTCCTGAGTTTGACTCTCAGTACCCACATACAAAAAAAGGGCCGGTGATATCGCTCAGCAGCACGGGCGCCTGCTGGCGTGCGAGGTCCTGAGTTCGACCCCCGGCACCCACAAAAACAAAACAAAACAAAACAAAAAACAAATGTTAAAACAGAAACTCAATCTGCTGGAAGATAGAATAGGTAAAATCCTTGAAGACAGAGTATAGGCAAAGACTTTATGAACAAAACCCCAATCGCACAGGAAATATTACAAAAAATCAACAACTGGGATCTCATCTTATTAAAAAGCTTTTGAACAGCAAAAGAAATCACCAACAGAGTGAAGAGACAACCCACGCAGTGGGAAAAAATTTTGCCAGCTGTTTCTCAAAGGACTAACATCTAGAATATATAAAGAAGGCAAAAAAAAAAAAATCAGACCCCCCCCCCAAATTTAAAGACCCAATCCAAAAATGGGCATGTGAAATGAATAGACACTTCTCAGATGAAGTAGTAGAAATGGAAAATAAGTATATAAAAAAAGGTTCAACATCACTGGTCATTCGAGAGATGCAAATTAAAACAACACTGAGATTCCATCTCACCCCAGAAAGAATGGCTATTATCAAGAAATCAACTAATAACAAATGCTGGAGGAGCTGTGGGGAAAAAGGAACCCTTCTCCACTATCTGTGGGAGTGTAGACTGGTGCAACCACTGTGGAAACCAGTGTGGAGAGTCCTCAAAAAACTAGGATTAGAGGTCCCATTCCACCAGCTATTCCCCTTCTGGGTATCTTTCCGGAAAAATTAAAAGCATCATACCACAGCAATATGCGCACCCGTGTTTATAGCAGCACAGTTTTAATAGCTAGATCTTGGAAAGAGCCCAAATGCCCATCAACTGATGAACGGATAAAGAAGATGTGATTTTTAAAACACAATTGAGTACTACTCTGTCATAAAGGATAAAATTGAAACATTTATAGGTAAATGGATGCACCTTGAGACCATACTCTTAAGTGAAATAAATCGGACACATTGTTTCTCTCCCGTGAGAAACCAAAAAGATAAATAAGGACCAAAATGTGTAACAGATACTGGGAAACAGGAAGAAAATGTCCAAATGGGAAGGGGAACAAGCGAGGGGGGAGGGGGAAGGGAAAAGAAAAAAAAATGAGACTAGAAGGAAAAAATGGAAACAAAGCTTTTGTAAATAAGGAGGGGAAGAGCTGAGCATGGTGAAACATGTCTATGATCCTAGCACTCGGGAGGCTGAGGCAGGAGGACTTCTGGGCTGCGCAGTGAGTTTAAGACAAGCCTGAATTACAGAGCAAGACCCTGTCTAGAAAACATAAAAAATTTTAAAAAAGGAGGGGAAAAGGAGTTGAAGGGAGGGGAGGGGATTGGAGAAAGAAGAATCAAGATGTATTTTGTACAGGTACAAATTCCCTATGATGAATGTGATGATTACGTATATCTGAAGTGTACCAACAAAATTAACGAAAAAAATAAACAAGTTAGAGATGGTTAAGGTAAAAAGGGGTCACTAGGGTGGACCCCAATCCAACTGTGGGGTCCTTACACGATGGGGACACACACAGACACGCCGCCGTGAGGACACAGCGAGCCGCAGGAGGGCCCAGCTGCGGACACCTGCACCCGCCAGCCCGCAGGATGACGGCCAGCAGTGCCTGCCGTTCAAGGACCGGCCTGCGCTCCGACTGACGCATTCCACGAACGTCTGACATTCCCCAGGACTGGACGTGCGCACGGGACTCTTGCGCTGAACTGCACGTAACAGGCCGTCCCGTCGCACTGGTCCAGAGCGCAATGCGGGCGCCCATGCCTTGGAACAGACTTACAGACGCCAACTGACCTCCCTTTGTCTCTGCCCAGACCACTGTCTCTCCTGCAGCGCCGTCCATGACATCACTGGGGAGACAAGATCCCGGGGGCTGGTGAGATGGCTCAGCGGCACAAGCGCCTGCCCGGCAAGCGCGAGGTCCTGAGTTCGACTCCCGGAACCCACATAAAGGAAAAAAGGGCTGGTGATATCACTCAGCAGCACAAGCGCTTGCTGGCAAGTGTGAGGTCCTGAGGTCGACTCCCAGCATCCACAAAAAAAAAAAAAAAAAAAAAAAAAAAAGGAGACAAGATCCCTGTCCTCGGACAGGTCTTGGGAGGCCCTCCGCGCCCACATGCTGGGGAGATGCTGCGGCAGCAGCCCAGCTGGTGAGTGCCGCCTGCAGCAGGCACAGCCTGAATGCACGAGTGCAGAGGCCCGCATGCAAGGCCACCTGGGCGGCCAGGGAGACGGGCTCCTCTCTGCCCACTGCTCTGTGCTCGGCACGCCTGCTGTGAACCCCTCCTGTCCCCAGCACTGGGGTCTCTATCACCCACTGGCGTGATGGGGTCACCTCCCTGCAGGCCACTGCCAAGTCCATGAGGAGTACAGAGCGTCCCAGGGTGGGTGTCCCACGCTGGGTCCCGTGTTGGGGGACACGGGTCGCACCCATGTGGCCCGGGCTGGCAGTCTCAGGTGCCTGTCCCCAGGGAGCTGTGCAGACTGTTGGGGCCATCGTGGAGACAGTATGAGTGTTGCTGGTGGCAGCAGAGCTGGACGCCACCCAACATGCCACCAGGGGACAGGTGAGTGGAAGATTCTCCATGGGACAGCCAAGGGAGAAGCTGTGAGTGACACAGGACACCAGGGACAGGTCCCCAGCGACGAGCTCGGAGAAGGAAGGCACAAGAGGCTCAGGCACTCCGCATCTGAGGGGTGCGCTGTCTAGGTGCAGCTGAGCACACGCTGGAGGGCAGGTCACCTATGTGTGCAGGGCCTGGGGGACACGCAGAGGCTGGGGTGAAGCCCAGTGAAGCACCCCAGATCCAAAGGCACCAGAGCGTCCGCCCAGTTTCCTCCTGCCCCAGACAGTGAGCTGCCGCACAGGTGCCGGGGCCCAAGTACCAGAGACCGGAGGCCAGCATCTGGGCCACCCCCAAACCCCACCACATGGAGTGGGTGCCACAGGCTGGACCTTCCAGAAGGGGCACCCAGCTCAGTCTGGCCAGGCTGCGATCTTCACCTCAGAGGTGACCTGCCGCAGAAGGGAAGCAGCAGAGCCCTCACACCAGGGAGAGAGCCCTCACACCAGGGAGAGAACCCCCACAGTGGACGGGGTCGCATGGGTGGGGGCTGCGGCCAGAGAGGGAGGCAGGAGGAGATGGGACGCCAGGGGATGTGGCAGTGCCAGGAAAGACCTAGGCTGGACTGTGCCCCTCTCAGTGGACCTTCACCTGGACACTGCCATCCCTGACACAGGGCACCACCCCCCAGGCCCACACCCCAGGTGGTGGGTTAACTGCAGTCCGCCAGGGGGCAGCCTTGGCCCTGATGAGCTCAGGCACAGGGCAGCTCTGTCCTCAGTGAGCCCAGGCACCGGCACAGCTTGGTCCCTGCAGAGCCCAGCACCAGACCCTGCGGTCCCCTTCCAAGGGCACAGTCATCCTCGGGTCCTGTCCCAAGGGCAGGCACCTGGAGTCAAAGCTTTACCTCCAAATCAAACCCAGTACCGGCCCGAGAGGGCCTCCCATCCTCTGCATCCAGGACCACTGAGGACAGCGCTGCTCGACCCCCAGAGGGCCAGGTGCTGGTGCAGTGGCACTGGGGTGTCACTAGGAGCCAGGAGGCAGCAGGTCTGCGATAGCTCAGACGGCAGCCTGCTCGGGAGCCACGCTGTCTGTCAGGGAAGCACAGCTGGGCTAGCGAGGGAGGAGCGGCCACCACGGAAGCTAGGCTCTTGGGACCCTCAGAGGGTCCCAGGGAAGCTGGCCCGGTCATCTGCTTGGACTTCTGGATCAGATCAGAGATGAGAGGGAAAACTCCGCAGATACCTCCAGGGCAGTAAACGGCTGTCTTCGGAGTGCAGTCCAGTCGTTCAAAGGCTGGAGCAGAAGAGGGACGAGAACGCAGGACTCTGGGTGGCGGTGCAGCCTTGTCTTCTCCCGCGGTGGCTCCTGGATGGGCTCTCCTGGCCCAGCCACTTCTGAAGATAACGCCCAGGTGCAGCCCGCTGTCCAGCCGAGGGGTGGGGGGCCGGGCCACCTGTGGTTCTGTTCCTCGAACATCTGGGTGTCTTTTCATCTGAGTCACCCATTTGTTTAAACCCTCTGTCCAAACTTACACGGTGTTCAAGTTTCTCTTCGACACAATAACGTTCACTGCCTCAGCCTCAGCTCTCTGTGCACCATGTGCTGGAGCTTCCGGACCCCACGTGACTGCGCGACGGTCATCCTCTCCGGGACTCTCATGCCATCCACAGCTACCTCTTAGCTCTCCCACTCACATCTAAAATTAAGCAGAGCTTCCTAGCACAGAGCTATTCTTTCTTTCAAACCTGCAACCAGCCCCAACTCCCAAGTCGCTGCCACCTCCATCCGTCCCTGCCATCTGGATTGGACAGCCCAGCCCCGAGGCTTCTCCCCAGTGGCCTTCCTGTCACCCAGTCTCCAGTGATGCACTGAGCAGCAAACTGCCCTACCGCCAAGGCTGGACTCGCGGCACGGTGACCCTGCCAACACCGCCTCTGCCACTTTCAACACAGCACCGCTGCAGAGCGCTCGGGGGCCACTCAGCCATGCACCCCACAACCACAGGCACCTGAGAGACTCTGGCCACCACCACCCACGTGGCCCCACCCCAAGGCCCTTCCAGCCAAGCAGGCCCCACAAACACAGCCCGTGTGGCCACGATCCTGCCCAGCTCGGGTCTGTGTCCAGTGCATCACGGGGACACCACAGTATCATGAAGCACCCTCAAGGTGATGGCTCTGGAGCGCTGGGATGAGCGATTCAGGACCCGGGAGTCACCGCGGCCGTACACTCAGCCTGGCTCGCCACACACAGCACAGCCAACCACTTCCTGGCAGCTCCATGTGTGCCAGCGGGGTTCCCCCAAGCAGCTGCTGGGGCTCCACGTTTGGTTCCCGGTCCCGTGTCACACATGGCCTCAGAGATACGCAGTTTATGTTCCCTCCTACAAGAGTGGGCTTTGGATGAGATGCTGGCCCCAGCAGCCAGGCTGACCCGTGGTAAGCCCAGGTCCAGTCCCCGCTGCAGTGTGGCCACACAGGTGATGGATCGACCACACAGGTGATGGACCACACCATTGTGCGGGAAAGGGGTGCTGGAAGGACACCTCCTGGAAGGACACCTGCAGCCTGGGAGCCCTGAGAGCTGCTTGCAGAAAATGAAATTGAAGCTGGGCGGTCCAGCTGGTGAGGGGACAATGGGCTGTGGACAAGCGCTGGCAGGTTTGCAGAGGTCAGGAGCCCCTGTGCCTGGCTCCCAGGTTTAGAGGGCGGCCCCACCCCAAGCTGGTTCCAGGGCTAGAGGTAGCCGAAATCCACACAGCCTTACCAGCTGGGGGCTTCAGGACCAGGAGGGTCGGAAGTGCAGGAGCAGCCCGACACATGTGTGTCTTAGTTACTTTCTCTTGTTGCTAAGACAAAATGCCTGACACCCAAAGTTAAAGGAGGAAAGGTTTATTTAGCTCACAGTTTGTAGAGGTTTAAGTCCATAATCAGCTGGCTCCAAGGCAGGTGGCATCGCAGGGGAGAAACAGTTCATACCGGGCAGAAGGTAACAAAGCCACAGGAGCCGACCACAGCTCTTTCTGTCCCTTATATCTTACTCAGGCTACTCAGTGCTGGTAGCACCCACACCTTTAATCCTAGTGTCCTTGAGCCTAGCATTGCACCATGAATCCATCCCAGGTCACACACTCTAGATCCAGCCACCTCTGAAAAAGCCCCACCTGTGACCGAATGAGGCTTTGGGGGACATCCAGACTCAAACTATAACAGTGTGGTGCTGTGTTTACACCTCACAAAATAGGGTAACAGTACCATGGGGCTCAGGACGTTCAGGGGAGTTGGGGCAGTGGGCAGGAGGCCACATACCCAGTCACCTGCTGTGGGACAGCACCTGTGTGCCCCCAGTCTAATCAGGATGAGGTGGAGGCTGCCAGCTGCCTTCACATCCTCTTTGGGGGCTCACAGCTGGGCACAGGGTGGGAAGGGCCCTCCAGCTGAGCGGCCCACCCTACCTCCTACCCTGAAGCCAGGGCCTCTGCCAGACGCTGTGAAGACAGCTCACTGACATGCTGCGGGTGACACGCACTGACCTTTCGCCCCATCCTACAAACACAGCAGTGCACCCTCAGCCTTAGGCTGAGCCCTGCAGCCTCCACGGCATAGAATACCGGCCTGACTGGCCCCCAGCGCAGGTGACATCATCATTCAGCAGATGCTCAACACCTGCAACAGACCAGGGTCCAGGGACAAAGAAACAGGGACGGCTCTGCTGCAGAGATGCAGCCCTCCTACCCCTACCGCTCGGACCCTGCAAGGTGGGGGGGGGGGGTCCAGGTGTGCAGACTCGGGGCCTACAGGAAAGGGCACAGGGGCACGAGCACTCATGCTGAGAAAGGTCTGTTTGACCTTTCAGCCCAGCTGAAGGAAATGGGGATAGGGATGTTGGAAGCCTGGAGGTGCATGCAAAGGCCCTGTGGTGGTGGGTACAGGCGGTGGTGAGCCTGGGCACCCAGAGCTGAGGCCAACCCTTCTTCCTCCAGGACCGGGCTGGTGGGCACGGGCTGGGCACCACCCATTGCTCTCCTGGGCTTCCTCACTCCTCTTCCTCACTCATTCAGCTCATCACAAACTTCATCTCACTGGGATTCTCGGGACCCCTCAATGGAGCACCAGAGCTCTGGCCCTGTGGCCCACACAATTCCTTCCCCCAGCCCAGATGTGAAGTCCCAGTCACACCAGAGCAACCAGGGTCTGTGGGGGTGTGGGGGGCAACTCCTGTCAAACCGAGGCAGGCGTTTCGGAGGCTAGGGAACTCTGCAAAGTGTACACTTCTGGTGGAGACACCTTGGTTGGCAGCCAGACTCAGTGCCACGGCAGAGCCCGGGCCCAGATCTGACTCCCGTCATCACATTCCTGGGAAGGGAGCTGCACACCCATGTGCAGAGAAGACAGTGGCCCAGGCCACAGGCAGCACCGCTGCGGGAGGCATGGCCACATCCCAGAGAACAGGGCGAGAGGCCAGTTGGGATGGCGGACGAGGGCTTCTGCTGTGGCACAGGTGGGCACTGCAGCTCCACCCCAAGCGAGAGTGCACAAGCCAGGGGTGCCACCGCGGCACCGCGAGGGCTGCTGTCCCCAAAGAAGGGCCCAGGGAGGTGACCTCCGTTCCTTCCAGAGGTCACCGTGGGGCCGAGACCTCTGCCCTTGGGGCCCCTGCCTGCCGTGTAGCCTGGGGCAGAGATACAGCTCCCCAGCACTGGGCTTTGGTGGGGGCTGGGCAAGTGGGTGGGGGACAGCAGTGGGGGCTCAAGGGAGACACTGTGGACCACAGCCAGCCCGCAGCTCCAAGGGCCCCTCCTCAGGATGGTGCAGCTCCACAGCTCAGCTGGGCAGGACAGACCTGCCCCGGACTGTCGCCAGGGCCTGCCGGGACCCAGCCTGGCCCATGTGCAGAGAATCCCGCAACCCCAGACTTCAGTGTTCCTCACTGCTCCTATTTGTCCAGCACACAGCTGCAAAACGCTGCAGGCCTCGGGTTAAGGGGACTCCCAAACTCCCTGCCATGGTCTCCCCTACCACAGAACATATCCAAAAATCAGAAAAGGTCAGAATATACAAGTACCAGCTGACGGCTCTTCCCTGGGCACATGGGACACCCAGTGAGAGCTGAGGAAGCCGGCGCTCACCGCTGTGGCCAGCTCCGGTGAGGCCTGGACACTCCTACGTGAAGGGTGCTCTGTGACTTAATCACTGCATGAAACCGCTTTGCCACCAGGTAGAAAACAAACCTACGTGTGAACATTTACATGTAGCGTGTGTCTACACAAAGGCACACGCGCTCCTACTGAAAGTGCAAGTTTCAGTGCGGAGGGCCGCGAACAGTGAGAAGTCAGAAGTCTCTTCTGCCCGCAGCCCCCCTTCCTGCCATTCTCATGGTGTGTGTACCCTCTGGAACATCGGGGCCATCCCAGATGGCCTCGGTGAGCTGGAGCAGGCCGCTCACTCCCCAGAGGGGGACCCCGTGAGGGTGGGCACGCATCCACACCGAGCCAGACACTGCCTGGGAGACAGGCCACAGTCCCCGGTCCCCACATCTGTGACACGGGACCACGTGCCTGGCTGCCAGAGCCGCTGCTGAGTGACCAGAGGCAAGGACACTGGGAAGTGGACTTGGATTTCTCCTGGGCACCCAGAGGTCACCTATGACACCGACACCTCGGTGCCCAGGGCGGGACAAGGCACCATATGCTCCTGGCCGTCTCCTCTCGCCAGACAATCCTCCACTGCAGCACAGCTGGCCGTGCCGCCCCAGGGCTCGGAACCCACAGCCCTCTGGACCCCAGCTCTGGTCCCTCTACGTGGCTGCAGCGCACCAGGTGGCAGGCGAGGCTGTGTAAGGAGCCGCCCCTTGTACACCTCATGCTCGGGCACTCTGCTGTCCGGTGGGCAGCGGGCACAGGTCAGAGGCTGTGCCAGGTGTGTGCACCTAGGGACTCCCAGCTCTAGAATGGCCACGCCCACTGTCCCCTCATCATGCTCAGGCCTGTGAGGCAGGGGTGTGTGGCCGGGACACAGCCCAAGGACAGCACCACGCCAGCCTGGGGCAGAGGCTCTGCTTTCAGGAAGTGAACTCTCGTGCTGGCAGGAGGGGTCAGGGAGGGCAGGGACTCAGAAACAGGGAAAACCCAGCGGAGCTGGGCAGGAAGGGTCACGCCACTGGGTCTACGGGAAGCACCCCAAAACCCTGTGATAGAAAACCACTTCAGGGCTCCAAAATAACGGTGTAGCACATGGCTGCCAAGGACTTTAGCCAAAAGCCCCAGAGCCCAGTGCCCTCCCTTACCCCCCACCCACACTGCACCCACCCCCGCTTCAGCCCAGGGGAGAGAGCCAGGCTCTGCAGACCCAGCAGCCCCCATCCCTCCGCTCAGCTCTGTGCTGTTCTCTGCTCAGAGATGCTTAAGCTCCCACTCGATCTGTGGTAAATGACAGATGGCTGCCAGGGGCCAGGGTGGCCCGGCTGGCGCTCATCCAAGCCACACAGCAGCCCCTCCCAGGCAGGGTGTGCAGGGTGAGCGGGTGCTGCCAGCTTATCTCCCTTGGAATTCGGGTAGGTGAGTTCCGCTGCCCTGGAGCGTTCAGTCTTAACAGAGCTGAGAGCCTACAGAAGTGCCAGGGCGCTGTGGACTGCTGGGGAAGCCATGCTTCTGCTGGGACTGAGGGACCTGCAGCCTGGCCACACACTGCAGACACCTGAGCAGGAAAATGTCATCACAGATGCACCTGTGCCTCTGACAAGGCCCCAAGCTGGCACCAGGAGGTAGGCAGGTTCCCTCCCTTCCTGGGAGGACAGGGCATCCTGCCCACCTGCTCTTGTTCCGAATATCCCCCAGGTGCCACCACCCACATCAGAAACAGGGTCTCAGCCTCACAGGGACTTCCTGAAGAACAGCCTCGGAGACACTCGTCCCCAAACCTGTGACCTGAGCACACCCATGAGCAAAGCATACCCGTGACCACAGCATGTCCATGACTCCCACCCCAGAGCAGCTGGCAGGAGCTCATGCCTGGTAGTGGGGGAAGGGGTTGGAGCGGGGCAGGTGAGGGGCTGGAGTGGGCAGGTGTGCAGGCTGGGGCAGGGCTAGGGCACACCTGGGAGACCGCAGGAGGGGGGTCAAGGCTGGGCTCCTGAGAGGCAGAGGGGAGGATGAGGGTTGCCACGCCTGGCCCTGTCTCAGGGGGAGAGCTTGGGGAGGTGAAGGAAGGAAGGGGAAGGACAAATTAGAGGTACAGAGGTGACTGTGCCATAGTAACCCCTCCTCCCAGGCGCAGCAGGCGGCTGGGACCCTGAGTCAGCAGGGAGGGAATCAGCCAGGAGGGAAGGAGGGAGGGAGGCTCAGGGCTGAGCCCAGGGGCAGCACTGCCGGCAGGGCTAGGGCAGCCACCCTTGGGCAAGGGACACCACCAGGGGCCTCTTTGGGGCCATCTTTCCCAACATTTAACCCCCCTGCCTTCCCATGGGTCACAATCCCACCCAAGGCGTCCTGGGCAAAGGACGACTCCGGCCCCACTCCAACAACTTTTTGCTTCAGAGGGGTCAGATGAACAGTTACACTCACCTCCCCGAAGGGGCTTTCCTAGATGTAAGCACCCCCAGGGTGTCTCCACTGTGCAGCTGCCAGGCACTATGCTGGGGTCCCACGAACCACCCCCGAACCGCCCCCCGCACACCAAGGGGCGGTGCAGAGAGTGGGGTGGGGTTGTCAACGTGGACACTCAGCACCGCAGGGACATGTGCGTGGCTGAAGGCCACAGGGACAAAGGAGCAAGTGTCCCTCCCTCCCTGACAGGGTCCTCAGCACCACCCTGGAAGCCCCACAGATGAGCCTCAGGGAAGCCACAACCCCCTCCCACGTAGGAACCATATTGCACAAAGTTGATTCCAGTCACAGAGCCCCAGGGGACAGTCCCCGCTTGCGGTGCACACGCAGGGGAAGCACTGTGCAAGCTCAGAGCTGGAAACCCCGGCCGAAGACCCCAGGCCCACGCCCGCGGGCTTGGGAGGCAGAGTCGGCCTTAGGCCCCACGGAGGGAGGGAGCATTGCCTAGGCCGGGGTCAGGATCCGGGAAGGGGGTGTGGGCCACACACCCAGGAATGGGGTGCGGGCCTGTGAAGGGGGCGCGGACCATACACCCGGAAATGGGGTGCGTGCCCGGGAAGGGGATGTGGGCCATATACCTGGGTAAGGGGTGCGGATCATAGACCCGGGAATGGGGTGTGCTCCCGAGAAGGGGGTGTGGGCCATAGACCTGGGAAGCGCCGCGGGCACGGGCGCTCGCGGCTGTAGGGAGCCTGGGACCGAGACCAAGCTCGCGTCGGGGCCCCAGCACCCTCCCGCCTGCCCGCCAGCCCCGCGCACCCACCTGGACCTTCTGCAGGGCGCCGAGGCGCAGCTCGTGCACGAACGGGTTCCGCCCGGGGGGCGCCAGCCGCCGCGTATCGCCCGCCTCTGCGCTGCACGCGGGGAAGGCGTGCGGCCCGCGGCCCCGCAGCCTCATGGCGCCACCGGGCAGGAGGAGGAGCCGGGCGGGAGTACCGGAGCGGAGCGGCCGGCGCGGGAGCAGCGGGCGGCGGGATGAACGTCCGCCGGGATGCGCGGCACAAGGGATGCGCAAGCGCGGGCGGGCGGTGGTGACGTCAGCGGGGCGGGACCCCTCTTGGGCGGGGCGTCCTTGAGCCCCGCCCCCTCCGTCCGCGCCTGCGCCGTCCGGGCCAGCGGGACGCGCCTACCCACACCCGATGCCCAGGGCAGCTGAGGCATCCGCGAGTGCGCGAGGTCAGGGTCGAGCTGTGTTAACGAGGCGGAAAGCAGGATGGCTTTCTGGCTCTTTACGAATACGAGGAACCAGAAAGGAGGAAAGAGCAGGGCGGGCCCAGGGTCCCCTCTTGCCCGAGGTCCCCGCCCTGGCTGTCCCCAACCCTTCCCTGACCAGATCCCCCGCGGGGACGCGGACAGATGCCACCGCAGGGCCTTCTGAGTTTGGGACCTGGTTGGGGAGGGCTCCCTCAGCAACCCACCGACATGAGGTCGAAAGGCAGGTGTGGCGATGACCTCCCCTGGGACTGTGTCCTCTCCCTATAGTCTGCTGGCAGCGCCCACAGCCGTCGTGTTTCGGGAAACTCTGGGGGCTGTGATGAGCCCCATTGCCCTGCGCTCTGGATCCGTCCTTGCCCTACCCCAGGACCTCGAGCCTCTGCCGCTTGCTCCAGCCCAACCCTGGCCCCTTGCCAAGGCCAGAGGGTGTCCAGGCCAGGGATTCCTGCAGCCTCAGAAGGAGGACTGCAGCCTCAGTCTTGGAGGATTGAAAAGCAGGTGCAGATGTGTTAGTTGGGGTCCCCCAGTTACACCTGCTCTGCTGTGTGAGAAGTCAACTTTGTGCTGGAGATGGGGCAGGGCTGCCCAGCCTGGGGTTGTCACAAGGTGTCCCCAAGAGACGTTGCAGTCCCCAGGCCCCGTGAGATGACCCACAGTGACTAGTGTCCTCGAAGGATATGCGGCAGAAGCTGTGTGAAGACGGGAGGCTGAAGATCCCTCCCCTACAATGCCCCGACCTGGGACACATGGCTTCAGAGCCACGAGAGGACACAGCTGTGTTTATCCCAGCTGTGTTGCTTGTTATTCAGCCTTGGAGATGCAGACAGTGTGAGTCAGGGGAGGTGGGGCTGGGAAAGTGCACCCCCCAACCAGCATCCACCAGGGCTCTGGGGTTCTGAGGCCCTGTGCAGGAGCTACAGGCAGGTGATGTGCTGTCGGGATGGTGACACTCCAGACAGGGAAGAGACCATCGCGAGGAAGGGAAAGGCTTTTGGTGTATTCTCAAACTCCTGGAAATGGGCACGTCCCCCAGGGCCACCTGGGAAGTCTTAGTGCACTTGTGCTGCTCTAACAAGCCCCAGGCCTGGGCAGTCTGCAAGGGACAGGTGCTGGCTGTCTGTGCCAGGGCCTGGGGAGCCCAAAACCAAGGCACCAGCAGGGCCCAGGCCTCTGCTCCCTTGGCAGCAGCTCTGGTTCTCCCCTCCCCTCTACTTCAGGTTCCATTTGCTGTCTCGAGGCGGGCGTGGGGTTTTTGGGCTCAGGGTCAGGCCCTGGTCATCGAATGCTGTACTCTTGTCTTCTAAGTGCAGCCTTGTCCTGCCCATGGGTGTTGGTATGCAGACTTCTCACTTTCCTTCCTTCGGAGTTCAATTTACTTTCTATTTTCCCACGTAGTTTCTTCTGTGACCCATGTGTCTAGTTCTGTGTTAACGTAAATGTTTGGAGAAATTCCAGGTGTGTTTCTGTTATGAATTTTAATGTAATTCCTTTGTAGACACATCACGTCTGTATGAGTTCAGTCCTTCTGTGATCCATAATTATGAATATTCATGTGCATATGATAAAAATATTGCTCTATTTTGGGGTGTTCTATGGATGCCAGTTAGGTCCATTTGGTTGACTTTTGTTTGTTCACACCTTCTATTTTTATTACTTTTTTTATGTGTTCTATTAATAATGGACTATAATTCCAGAACTCTGAGAGGCTGAGGCAGGAGGACCACAATTTCAAGCCCATCTTGAGCAACTTAATAAAACCGTGTCTCAAAATATAAAATTAATGGGGCCGGTGAGATGGCTCAGTGGCGTAAGCACCTGCCTGGCAAGCGCGAAGGCCTGAGTTCGACTCCCGGAACCCACATACGAAAAAAGGGCTGGTGATATCACTCAGCGGCACGGGCGCCTGCTGGCTTGTGAGGTCCTGAGGTCGACCCCCGGTACCCACACACACACAAAAAAAAAAAAATTAAAAAAGGGGCTGGAGATATAGCTTAGTGTGAAGGCCCTAGCTTCAATCCCCAGTACCACAAAAACAACAAAAACTGAGACTAATTAATTGTGAGTTTGACTGTTTTACACTTCCATCTTGTCAGTTTTTGCTTCATATGTTTTGAAGCTACGTTATTGTAGCTATATATGTGTGTGTATGTATGTGTATAGTTACGCACACATGTATCATTGCTACGTGTTCTCCATGAGCCGCCCTCTTTATAGAAGGTACCGCCTCTCCTTACCTGGTGGCATCCCCCATCCCGATGTCCACTGTGTCCGATGTTGTGAGGCCACTCCAGTTTTTTGTTTAGTGTTTGCCCAGCATGTTCTTTCTGCCCCTTTTCCTTTTCTCTTTCTGTGGCTTTTCTGGCTCCCTGGAGAGGGGTCTTTGTGGACAGCACTGAGCCACATCTGGCTTTATTCACCCACCCTCAAGAACCGTCCTTTGGTCGAGGTACAGAGATGACAGTATTAGTGTGGCTGGGGTTAAAATACAATCCTGCTATTTATTTTCTGTTTGTGTTCTTTGTCTTTTCACTATGTTTTTTCTCATATCTGATGCTTTTGGATTGATGCAGGAACTCACCTTTGGCTGGTCAGCGAAGCTCTTAATGTTTTACTCTGCTGTGGGGGTGGCGGCACTCATGTTCCGTGGCGGTGTCCTGGGTGGCCCACGTCACCTCGGGTGTGGCGGAAGAGCCTCGCAGCACCAGGCTCCTACTCCCTGCCCTCCTTTGTGCTGGTGCTCCCAAGAGCTCTAATTTTACTCAGACTACAAACTCCAAGGCACGATGCTACTGTTTTTGCTTCGAACAGTCAATTGTATTTTCAAGGGATGGAAAAGATTTAATTAAAAAGGCCTTTATATTTATTTGTATGTTTACCATTTAAAGTACAGCCATTGATTCATTTAGGTCTGAGTTTTCTGTATTATTTTCCTTCTTCCCAAAGAAATCCCACTAATTTTTTTTTTTTTTTTGTGGGTACTGGGGGTTGACCTCAGGACCTGGCACTTGCCAGCAAGCGCTTGTGCCGCTGAGTGATATCACCCGCCCTTTTTTCATATGTGGGTACCGGGAGTCGAACTCAGGACCTTGCACTCACCAGGCAGGCGCTTATGCCGCTGAGCTATCTCTCTGGCCCTCCACTAATATTTTTGAAGTACAGAGCTGTTGGCATCTAATCTTCCAGGTTTTGGTTGCCTATGAACGTTTCAACTGTACCTTCATTTTGCAGGGTATTTCCCTAGTGAATAGGGGATTCTAGTGCATGTGTTCATTTTGTTTGCTTCGGCAGTTTTTTCCATCTTTGCCAATACTTGCTGTGGTTAGACTTTCTAACCTTAGGCATCCTAGTGCGCATGTAGTGGCATCTCATGGATTTGCACCCTGATTGGATTGTGGTGTCCAGCGTGTGCTCATGTGCTTGCCCACCGTCCATAGATCTTCAGGGCCTGGCCAAATCATTTTCTCATTTAAATATTTTTGTTTTTTATTAGCAGCTCCACAGAGTTTTTTACATATTCTAAATATAATTCTTTTATAATACGTGTGATTTGCAAGCATTTTTCCACCCCGTATGTTCCCACTCTCCTAACATGACTTTGCACTTTCTCTATTTTCTTTTTTCTTTCCTTCTTACTTCTTTTCTTCCCTCCCTCCCCTTCCTTCCTTACTTGAAAAATACTGATTTGAAAAATCTTAGAGTCATTTTGTCAGTTTCCACAGGAAAGTCCAACAGTTTTCATGGGGATTGTGTGCAATCTATACAGAAAGGCAAGGAGAAGTAACATTTTAACCACTGAGTGTTTTTATCACAAATGGGGCTCAGTGCTCAGTTCATCTGGATTTTCCTTAACGTTGCACAGTGTTTTATAGCTTTCCTTGTACAGATTCTGCACTTTTGTCAGGAATACCGTAAGTAATAGTTTTGGGCCACTGTAAGTGGTACTTTGAATTTGTTCAGCTCTTGTTTGTGTATTGCTAGCATATAGGCCACTGGGGTGTAGGGACTGAGAAAGCAAAGCCCCATATGGTATTCATCTTTGCAGGTTGGAGTAGATTCAGGAAATCCTGTGAAATCCTCTGCGTGCTCCTTTGCAGCCTTCCCCACCCGCGTCATCACCACACTGTTCCCTGCAGGCCCTTGCCTGGCCCTGCCAGGACCCTGGCCCGCTGCATGGCATGGGGACCTGCTGTTTGTGACCCTCCTCCTGTCCCATCCACCGCCTGCCCCCCCGCCCCTCCTGTCCCATCCCTAGGCCCCTTGGCAGTCATTGCTTGGGACACGTGCCTTCTCTGTGCCCCCCAGACTGGCTCAGGGCATCCAGGACCTGCAGTGCTGTCTCCGAGGAGAAAGAAGGTGGCCACCGCTGGAGAGTAGAAGTCAAGGATTTGGCTCCCCTCCTGCTTCACAGTGACATAACCAGCTCTCTGTCCTGAAGCTCTGCTGGGGGTGAGTGTTGGGGTGGATTTGTCCCCGCTAGCACCCAGCGCCTTGCTGTCAGCTGGAACTTCAGGGGAGGGAAAAGTCCCTGGCTGGGGGAATTGGGTGGGAGCCAGGGCACCCTCGGGTGGTGGAGGCTGGTCCTGCGACACCCACCAAGCTAGAGGTCTGCACCCTGCAGCACCCGTACCTGGCCAGCAGGTCTGTACTGCATCGCAGCATGCAGGGTGGGGTGGATGGCGCAGGCTGCACACCCCTCCTCCTCCACTCTGTCTTGCACACCCACCTGCACACACCCTGTCCACAGTGCGTGGACACCCACATGAGGGCCTGGGATACTTGCTCTCTGAAGCCGTCCTTGGTGCAGTGAAGCAACATGGCCACAGGGGGAGGCCTGTCTCACCAGTGGGGGCTTTGTCTAAACGAGCCTTGTGTAACGGAGCCTCGTGTACTGTCACATGGGAGGAGGGGACTCTTCTATGGCTAGAGTACCCCTGAGCCCAGGAGCCTGAGCTGCAGATGACACTGGCATGGGAGGAGGACTCCTGTGAGGGTGGAAGGGACTACCGCTGTGTCCCTCGCCAGGGTTC
Source organism: Erethizon dorsatum (assembly GCA_028451465.1). Lineage (NCBI taxonomy): Eukaryota > Metazoa > Chordata > Mammalia > Rodentia > Erethizontidae > Erethizon > Erethizon dorsatum. The sequence goes on from CM051833.1 coordinate 53,929,846, forward strand.
CAGGAGATACAGCACTGACCCAGAGAGGACCTGCGTGTCTCCACACTGAAAGGAGGTGTTTACTAACGCACCCGTGTGGCGCCCACCTCTGATGGAGCAGACGGGTTTTTGTTTTTGTTTGCTTTTGCTTCTGTTTTATTTTTATTTTGAAACAGGATCTCATTAAGTTGCTAAGTTGCCCAGTTTGATCTCGCACTTGCAATCCTCCTGCCTTGGCCTCCCTTCTGGGTAGCAGAGGTTACAGGTGAGTGCCAGGTAGCCAGCTAGCGAACAGTTTCGATGTAGCTGAATTGTTCTTTGAGACAAAGTTTTGCATGGGCGACGCTGTTTTCCTGCAGGTTTCTGCGGGTCCCTTTGCTCTTCAGACTTGAAGGATCATGGCAGATCCCTGTCTGCAGCTCAGGGAGACTCCGGTACTGGGACTGTCCTCTCTGTGGGTCATTATCTCAGGTGTTTGTTACGCTGACAGAAAGCCCCAACGTGATGCGTGGGTGTTAAACAAGGTATCACCTAGCTCATCAGAGAAGATACAGGTGGCCGGGGGCCAGAACATCCACAGGCACGTGCAGAGGGATTTATTTCCTCAGGGTCTCGCTCTGACTCAAAACGCAGACTGTCAGTAAAAGCTGTGACAAAAGAGACTCAAGTGTTTAGACTTACAACATCTTTGCAAATCTCTCTTCCTCCCCCTCCTCCTCCTCCTCCTGCTCCTCCTCCTCCTCCTCCTTCTCTTCTTTTGCCAGTCAAGCTGTGTGAATATTGCTTTTGCAATGCTGGGAATCAAACCCCAGCTTCAAGTCTGCTGAGCCAGGACCCACTCTGAGCCCTGTCGTAAGTTCTTTACATTCTGACGTGAGCTCTGCCATCCAGTTTCTAGCAGTGTGTGAGTCAGTGGACACAGACTCCGGGGAGGCGTGGTCATGTGACAGGCACCGCACATTCTTGTGTCGTGGACAGCTGGGCACCAGGCTTCTTGAGGGCCATACTGTCCTCTGATGTTTGACTCCGTGGCCCTGGACCATCAAGACCATTTCATTTGACACTGCTGGTGACCGCTGCGATTAGCACCAGGGAGTTTCTTTTCAGGCCCCAAGACTAGTCGGTTTTCTGCCCACAGAGTGTGCGGTCCCCTGAGGTGTGGCAGTGCTCAGGAGGGATGGGCTGTGGCTGTGCTGGCCTGGAGGGAACTAGGAGAAAGGAGGCCAAGCTGGGTGACAGAACCCACATCAGGCTGCTGCAGGGACAGGGCCAGCCCTCATGGAAGTCATGTCCAGGGTCACACAGGGTGAGGACGAGGCTGCTGCGGCTCCCAGGCCGTGGCCCCGCGAAACTGGCCGGCAGCCCGGCTCCGGAAGCACTCACAGCAGGCGTCTTTGAAGTGTTCCCCTTCATGAGCCATAAAATCCGTGATCTTCAAAGTGGATAGCAGCCCTCACTGCACCTTTTCCAGGTTAATCATTGACCTCACACTGGGGATTCGGAAGCACCCTCTCCTTGGGGAGCCCCCAGCTATGTCCGGGAAAAACGCCCTGCTGGGGCAGTCCCCAGTGGGTCTCAGGGTGGCCTCACGGGGCCGGCCCCATCCCCGGGCCTTCTGGAGCTGCCTGGGACACAGGAGTCTGTGGGGGGTGAGGGCTGCCTTTTCCTCCCTCCCAGAGTCCAGCGCCCACCTGCCACCTAGACACCCCATCCCCTAGGAGAAAGGCTCGAATGCCACGGCCTCTGCCACCCGTGTGGGGGCACCTGGGACCTAGCTGGGGCGGGTTAGGGACAGTGCCGCATGAGCCAGAGCAGGCCCTCGGCTAGGACCAGGCTGCTGGGCATTGCCCCAAGGGTGGGAACTTCAGGGACCCACGGGGCACCCTGGGAGAGCGTGGTGGGGCAAGGACAGCAGGTGAGAAAGGCCACAGGGACCCCGTCAGAGCGGCACCCATGGCCCCTTCCTCCTTGTTTGCTGCCCATTTCCCCTTATTCCCACAAATGTGCAGTGTCACACCCATGTGGCATTTGTACCTGTTCCCTGCTTTTCTTCCCAGAATCTGCATGAGTGGCGTGACACTAGACCCTGTGAAACCTGGACTGGTGTGAGAGCATCACGGTGGGCACCGCCTACCCCCCCAACTGTTTCTGTGCTTTACCAACTGCGTCACTGAGGGGAGGGGTTGCGGGACGTGACTGCAGAGGGACCCCAACAGCTCCTCAGGGCTGGCAGGTCAAGGCTTTGCTGGAACCTCCCTGCCTCAGCCACAGATGCAGGGCTGCTGAGGGACCAGGCTAAACTCAGAGCTGGCAACTGTGGGGGGCCAGAGTAACCTTTCAGGAGGAGGCTGGACACAGCAGAGGGGCCAGGACGGCCACTGCTGCTGGCTCAGGCTGGCAGGACAGTGGCTCCTCTTGGTACTGCAAGTGCCAGGGTTGAGTGTGGGGACCAGGGACATGGTCAGCCCTGAGGGCTCCCACAGATGTGTGGCCCTGACCGTGGCCCATGGGATGGAAGCCCATGACACCCCTCACTTCCAGAGTCACTGAGACACAACACACACCCTCGCTGGAGCACGGCACCTCAGTCTTTCTGGGCACTGCTTCTGCTGCAGGCTCCTGGCCACGTGCCCACAATCCTGCATTTGCGGGTGGAGGCAGGGGACATGGCACTGCGGGGCAGTGTGCTCACCAGCCTCCAGGCCAGCTGCCCTCAGGGACCCTCCTCGCCAGTCCCTGCCACGTCTTCCCAGGGCTCCAGCCTCCTCTCAGGCTCAGAGGTCCTGTGTGGCCCTGCCCTGTCCTGGCACAGGCCTGTGCCCGTGACACTCTGGGATCAGCATGTGAGTACCGCGGGTGAGGGGTCTGGTGGCAGTAGAGGAGGGCAGCAGGCACAGAGCCTGGACACCCAAGTTTGAGTCACACAGAGACCCCCATCCCGGCATTGAGAGAAGCCAGACACGCATTCAAAAGCAGTCAGGGCAGTGGCAGCACCCATGTATCCTAGAAAGGGAAGGTGGCCACAGTGCCACATGGGCATGCGGGGTGGCCTCCCCTCCTGCCTTGATGGCCATCTCAGGGTGTGTGAGTGGAGGTTCCAGCCTCAGCAGGTGCGGAGTCCTCCCAGGAAGTGGCCCCACTGGCTGAGGAGGTTGCACGGTGGGATGGGACCGGGCCCTCGGGGGCCACCCTGTATCCTACCTCTCCTCTCTGGATGGGAACGGTGCCTTTCCCTTGCAGCCATGTGGCCCCAGGCCAGACTCTCGCTGGGCTCCAAGCCCTGCTCTGTCCAGGGGGCAGAGAGGGCTGCTTAGTGGGCCATTTGTCCTCAAGCACCCTGGTGCCTGGTCCCAGCACTTGGGCCCTTCCTTCCACCCCTGTTGGAATCCCATCCTTCCGCCCAGTGTTCCCTGTCCTGTCCACCCTGTCTACAAGGCGGGCCACCTGGCCCTGGGGACTTAGGGTGGGCCTTGGGCTCAGCTGATCCGCGGTTCCTTACGAGGTTGGGGTCTTCTGGGGTCTCCAGACAATGGCCTGGGGTAGACTGGGGGTCAAGAGGCTGAGGAGGTTTGCAAGCATTCAACTGTAGACTCATTCAGGTATGGCACTTTATTTGACAATGGAACTGTTTATATTTTAATTTCATTTTTTCAATTTTATTTTATATTTGTTGCAAAAGTGTCTTCCTAATAAAAGCCTTTTTAGTACTGCCGGCATTTACGGTGGCTGAGCCCTCAGCACCTTGCTGCGTTGGGGACGTCAATGCCTCAGTGACAGGTGGGCAGCCTCTCCAGGCTTGCAGTGTCAGCGCAGGCTAACTTCAGACGGACACCAGCCACAGGCAGCTCACAGTGCAGTGCAGCTGTGAGGAGTGGGTTTGTCTCAATTATTCCACTGAACTGTGTTAAGCAGAGAGAGGAGTTGGCCAGGCCTAGGCTTCTGATATTTGCATTTAAAACCCAAACGCCATCCCTGGCAGGCAACTGGCAGCTGGCACGGGAGGATGTGACCATTCGGAAAAGCGGGCCTCATTCACCGCGGGTGAGCCGTGAACGACCGCCCCACTTTCCCGCCACGGCCGGCCTGGGACGCTGGCGCAGCCCCACACACAGACCCTTCTGTCCCTGGCTGGACACCGGCCAGGCGTGCTGGCCCACGCGATGAGGTCCCTCAGCGGGTGCACCAGCTCAGCCTGAAAGCCCAGTGCCACAAAAGCACAATGTGACAGGCTGGCTGTCTCTGGACAGCAGGGCCCCTGCCCCACAGCCTACAGGTGACAACAGACTCACAGGCAGTGCCCGAGTGGGAGGAGTCCTCCAAATCAGGTCACCTGCCCACCTGCCTCTAGCTCTGTGGAAGAGGCCCCTGCTCCTGGGGGCAGGAAGCCCCTCGTGAGTGGCTGGCTGGCACAGTGCCCACCCTTCCCCTCACTTCCTGAAGCACGGGAGGCTGGTTCTGGTTTCCAGGCCAGGACGGGGAGCTGGCCCAAGGCCCACTCCTGCCACCCAGCCTGGAGTTCATGCTGTGCGGGCCGTGGACATCTGCACAGGCCCGGCCCTCCCTCCTTTGGCTTTGAACCAAGCCATCCAGCTGGCTTCCTGGCAGGAGACCCAAGGGGACACCGCTGGGTTCCCTGAGGGCCGTGTCCAGCTGCTCCCGAGGCCTGGAAGCCCAGCCTGTGGGACTCAGGGCTGTTTGACCACTGCCTCTTCTCCCCATTGGTAGCGGGGCCCGGACCTCCAGTGCAAGGCCCTGGGGACGGGAGAGGCAGACCACTGTGATGTAACTTGACTGTCACCCATGTAGGCGAGCCACAGGGTGGGGCTTCAGAGGGTAGGTGATGGGAGAGTAGGTGACCCTGGCTCCTGAGGGGAGTGTGACAAGCTTCTGTGTGCTGCTGGGGGCCTGGGAACCAGCTTGTCCATGGGTGGGGAACAGAATGGGATCCCCTCCCTGGGGACAGAGCTATGAGTTCAGGGTCTGGCTGGGCACTGAGATGCCACGGGCTCATCCGGGGGGCAGCGCTGGCTGTGGGTCTGGGTCTGGGCATCCAGCCCAGGGGTGCATGCTTCCCAACGCCTACCCCCCTGCAGGGCCTCTGCACTGAGCTGCATCCCTGGCCCCCTTTTAAAGTTTTTATTTTATTTATTTATTTATTTATTTATTTTTTATTTTTTAAAGAGAAGAAAAAAAAACAAAACAAATCAAAAGAAGAACAAATTTTCAAACCAACATAATAGGAGGGTAACAATGGTTAATACATTACGTATTACTATCTTTAAGTTAGTTATTCAGGACACCAGACATTAGCATTCAATTGTCCAAACATTATTGGCACAAACCTTACTCTTCAATGAACTAAGTAAAAATGGTAGTGTATCTATCTTAACCATCTTATATATATATATATATACAATTGTTTTTTTCCCTTTCCCTTCTTTCTTTTCCCTATTCCAGTCTCTCTTTCCTTTTGACCAGTTTCTTTTTGATTCACCATATCTATTGTACATTTTGGATCTTATTTACTCTTTCAGTTTCTCATACTAGAGAGATAATACGATGCTTACACATGTGCTTCTGGTTTATTTCACTTATGAGTATTTTCTCGAGTTGCATCCATTTACCTATAAAAGTCACCAGTTTATCCTTCTTTATGGCTGAATAGTACTCCATTGTATAAAAATACCACATCTTTCTTATCCATTCCTCAGTTGATGGGCATTTGGGTTGTTTCCAAGATCTGGCTATTACAAATTGTGCTGCTATAAACATGGGTGCACATATATCGCTGTGGTACGATGTTTTTAATTCTTCTGGGAAGATGCCCAGAAGGGGAATAGCTGGGTCAAATGGGACCTCCAACCCTAGTTTTCTGAGGAGTCTCCACACTGACTTCCACAGTGGCTGTACCAGTCGACACTCCCACCAACAGTGAAGAAGGGTTCCTTTTTCCCCACAGCCCCTCCAGCATTTGTTATTAGTTGATTTCTTAATAGTAGCCATTCTTTCTGGGGTGAGATGGTATCTCAGTGTTGTTTTAATTTGCATCTCTCGAATGACTAGTGATGTTGCACATTTTTTTGTATATTTATTTGCCATTAGTATTTCTTCATCTGAGAAATGTGTATTCATCTCAGATGCCCATTTTTGGAGTGGGTCTTTAAATTTGGGAGGTCTGATTTTTTTGAGTTCTTTATATGTTCTCGATAGTAATCCTTTGTCTGAGGAACAGCTGGCAAACATTTTTTCCCACATTGTGGGTTGTCTCTTCACTCTGTTGGTGGTTTCTCTTGCTGTGCAAAAGCTTTTTAATAAGATGAGATCCCAGTTATTGATTCTTTGGGATAGTTCCCGTGCGGTTGAGTTTTTATTCATAAAGTCTTTGCCTACACCAATGTCTCCAAGGGTTTTACCTATCCTACCTTCCAGCAGATTTAATGTTTCTGTTTTAATATTTAGATCTCTGATCCATTTTGAATTTAGTTTAGTGCATGGTGAAAGATATGGATCTAGTTTTAATCTTCGGCATGTGTAGAGCCAGTTTTTCCAGCACCATTTATTAAAGAGGCTATCTTTCTTCCAGCGAATGTGTTTGGCACCTTTGTCAAAGATAAGGTGGCTTAGTATGTCTGGGGTTGTTTCAGCATCTTCTAATCTGTTCCATTGATCTTCAGGTCTGTTTTTTTGCCAGTACCACACTGTTTTTATCACAGTAGCTTTATAGTATAATTTCAAGTCGGGGATTGTGATGCCCCCTGCCTTGCCTTTGTTGCCCAGAATTGCCTTTGCTATTCTAGGTCTCTTCTGATTCCAAATGAATTTTAGGATTGTTTTCTCTAATTCTGTGAGATATGCTGTTGGAATTTTGATTGGAATTGCATTAAATCTGTATAACAATTTTGGAAGTATGGCCATTTTCACTATATTGGTTCTTCCTATCCAGGAGCAAGGGATATCTTTCCATTTTCTGATATCCTCTTCAATCTCCTTTTTCATAGTACTGTAGTTTTCAGTATAGAGGTCTTTTACATCCTTTGTGAGGTTGATTCCTAGGTATTTCATTTTTTTGGATGTTATTGTGAAAGGTATTGTTTCCCTAATTTCTCTTTCAGTAAGTTTGTTATTTGTGTACAGGAAGGCTATTGACTTTTGAGTATTGACTTTGTATCCAGCTACACTACTGAATTTGCTTATTAAATCTAGCAGTTTTTTAGTGGAGTTTTTGGGATCTTCTGTGTAGAGTATCATGTCATCTGCAAATAATGATAATTTAACTTCTTCCTTTCCAATCATTATTCCTTTTATTTCTTTCTCTTGTCTAATCGCTCTGGCTAAAGTTTCCAGAACTATGTTGAATAAGAGTGGGGACAGTGGACATCCTTGTCTTGTTCCTGATTTTAGAGGGAAGGCTTTCAGTTTTTGGCCATTTAGTATAATATTGGCTGTTGGTTTGTCATAGATAGCTTTTACCAGATTGAGATAAAGACCCTCTATTCCAATTTTCTGTAGGGTTTTTATCATGAAAAGGTGCTGGACTTTGTCAAAAGCTTTTTCTGCATCTATTGAGATGATCATGTGATTTTTGTCTTTGGTTCTGTTAATATGCTGTATTACATTTATTGATTTACGTATGTTGAACCATCCCTGCATCCCAGGGATGAATCCAACTTGGTCATGGTGTATAATCTTCTTGATGATTTGTTGGATTCTGTTTGCCAGTATCTTATTAAGGATTTTTGCATCTATGTTCATTAGGGAGATTGGCCTGTAGTTCTCTTTCTTAGTTGGGTCCTTCTCTGGTTTTGGTATCAGGGTAATGCTTGCTTCCAGGAATGAATTTGGGAGTATTGCTTCCCTTTCAATTTCATTGAAAAGTTTGAGAAGTAGGGGCGTTAGGTCTTCTCTAAATTTCTTGTAGAATTCGGCAGTGAATCCATCAGGGCCTGGACTTTTCTTTGTTGGGAGGTTTTTAATTACATCTTCAATTTCATTGGTTGATATTGGTTTATTTAGGATTTTTAAATCTTCTTGATTTAGCTTTGGTAATTCATACGAATCTAGGAATCTGTCCATTTCTTCTGCATTTTCCATCTTAGTAGAATATAAATTTTCAAAATAGTTATAGATGATCTTCTGGATTTCTGCAGGGTCCGTCGTGATATCACCCTTTTCATTTTCAATTGCATGGATTTGAGTCTTTTCTTTTCTTTTTTTAATAAGGTTGGATAAGGGTTTGTCAATCTTATTTATTCTTTCAAAGAAACAACTTTTTGCTTCATTGATTCTTTGTATTGTTTTTTTATTCTCCAATACGTTAATTTCTGCTCTGATCTTTATAATTTCCTCCCTTGTACGGGCTTTTGGCTTAACCTGCTCTTCTTTTTCTAGAAGCTCGAGGTTCACCCTTAAGTTGTTTATTTGCGCTTGCTCTATTTTCCTGATATAAGTATTTAATGCTATAAATTTCCCTCTTAGGACTGCTTTCATTGTATCCCATAAGTTCCGGTATGTTGTACTGTCATTGTCATTCAGTTGTAGAAAGTGACTAATTTCTTCTTTAATTTCATCTGTGACCCATTGGTTGTTCAGGAGGATGCTGTTTAATTTCCATGTGTTGGGCCGGTGAGATGGCTCAGCGGCATAAGCGCCTGCCTTGCAAGTGCGAGGGCCCGAGTTCGACTCCCGGATCCCACATACGAAAAAGGGGCCGGTGATATCGCTCAGCGGCACGGGTGCCTGTTGGCGCGCGAGGTCCTGAGGTCGTCCCCCCCGGTACCCACAAAAAAAAAAAAAAAAAATAAATAATTTCCATGTGTTTAGGGAGTTTTTGTGGGATCTTTTGCCATTGATTTCCAATTTCATTGCACTATGGTCTGATAATATGCATGGGATAATTTCAATTCCTTTGCATTTACTTAAACAGGTTTTATGAGCTAGTATGTGGTCTATTTTGGAGAACGTCCCATGTGCAGCTGAGAAAAATGTGTATTCTGATGTTGTGGGATGGAACACTCTGTAGACATCTACTAAGTCCATTTGTTCAAAAGTTTGGTTCAGTTCTACTATTTCATTATTGATTTTCTGTCCAGTTGATCTATCTTTTTGTGACAGTGGAGTATTGAGATCTCCCAATATAATTGTATTAGTGCTTATTTGATTTTTCATGTCCTTTAGTACTTGTTTTATATAGCTGGGTGCATTGGTATTTGACGCATATATATTTATGATCGTTATCTCTTCCTCTTGGATTGTTCCCTTTACAAGGATGTAATGACCGTCTTTATCTCTCTGAATCCTTCTTGGCTTGAAGTTCACTTTGTCTGCAAAAAGAATAGCTACCCCTGCTTTTTTCTGGGTTCCTGTGGCATGGAGTATTGTTTTCCATCCTTTGACTTTCAGTCTATGAATTTCTTTCTGAATTAAATGTGTTTCTTGTATACAGCATATTGTTGGATCTTGCTTGTTGATCCATTTCGCCAGTCTGTGCCTTTTGATTGGTGAATTGAGACCGTTAACATTGATGGTTAAAACTGATATGTATTGACTTGTCATGATATTTTCCTGTTGTTGGTTCCCACTCTTTGTTTTTCTGCTTTCTGGCTATTTAATTATTTGCCCTGCCTGGTGGATTCCTTCTGTTGGGGTTCCTATCTCTTTCTAGAATGTCCTTCAGAACGTTTTGGAGTGCTGGTTTGGTGGTCATAAATTTTCTCAGATGTTCTTTGTCATGAAAGTATTTTATTTCTCCATCAATTTTGAAAGATAGTTTTGCAGGGTACATCAATCTGGGCTGAAAATTATTTTCCTTTAGAGCTTGCAATACATCATTCCAAGCTCTTCTTGAATTGAGGGTTTGTGCTGAAAAGTCAGCTGTGATTCTGATGGGTTTTCCTTCATAAGTGATTTGTCTCTTCTCCCTAACAGCTTTTAAGATTCTGCCCTAAAGTTTTTATTTTGAGACAGGGTCTCACTTAATCAATAAGTTGCTCAGGCTGGGCTCAAACTTTCCATCCTCCTGCCTCATCCTCCCAGAGTGCTGGGATGACAGGTGTGAGCCATGGGGCTGGCTCAGTGTCTTGCTGAGGGACAGTGCCAGGTATGGTGTGGGGCAGCTGCTCGGCATCACTTTTGGAAATCAGCCAAGGGGGACAGGGTGGGGCAGCAGCTTCCCTCTCTCTGCTGCACGACCTCCTCCCGGGGACTCCAGACCCCACTTTGGAGCCCTGCTGGAGCTGATGCCGGCCCTGCCTCCTCTCACCAGAGCTCCTAGGACTGTGTTCTGGCTCCATTCCTGGGTGTGTGGCCCAGGAGGAGCCGGCAGAGCATGGCTGCGGGGACCCCATACAGACCCCGCTCTCATCTCTGTCTCTGGATGAGAAAGGACAAGGTGCTGAAGGCCAGTGCCAGTGTGGGCGCGTGGGGGGTGGTGTTGGGGGAGGTGGCCGTCCGTCCAAGGGCAGCAGGGAGGGCAGGGCGACATCGTGGCCCGATCTCATTCTGCACAGCCCGATGCAGCGTGGCTCCGAGTGGCGTCAGATGTCCTGGGTGTGGCCCTGTCTAGGAGGGTGCCGGGCAGCGGGCCATGTGGGGACCCGGTCACTCGAGGCAGGAGGTGATCCAGTCAGGTGTGCCAGCTGTGCCTGACCAGCACCAGGGCAGGTGAGGCCAGAGCCATCCTGGTCCTTGTCACCGTGGCCTTATGAAGGGGTCCGGATCTCTGCAGGGTGACTGAATCACAGCGGCTGTTCAGGAGGCGATGGTGAAGGCCGCATCCCAGCCTCACTGCAGGCAGCTGCCGAGAGCGCCAGAGCGAGCCCTGCGCTGGAGGACCGCGCTGGAGGGTGACACGGCCGCTGGTTGACTTTGAGGGCGCACCCACACTGCGCATGACATTTCCGTTCCCAAGGATTTCTCATTTTGAGACAGACTAATCTGCAAACTGATTTTTGTTTTAAATGAGGTTGATTCTCTGGGCCCTGTGAAGCATGCCTATAATCCCAGCTACACGGGGCTGAGACAGGAAGATTGTAGGTTCAAGGCCAGCTGGGCAACATACAAGACCCTGTCTCAAAGGAAAATAAAAAAGGTCTGGGATGTAGCTGGGGGTAGTGCACCCCTGGGAGCAAACCCCAGCACCAAAACCAACAGACAAATAAATGAACAGGAAGACTCAATCTTGCAGAAATGAGCCCATAAAATTTTGCATTTTGGGGATGCGGCAGGCACTACCCTGAGCCTTCTCCCCGAACAGGCGGGGTCCCAGGTCCCCCAGCAGGTGAGGCCCCAACATGCTGCTCGGCTCCTTGAAGCAGCGTGGCCTCCGCTGTCCTGGGCACAGCCAGTCGTGCCCCAGCTAGGCCTGGCTGCGTCCTGGGCGCTGCCTTGGCCGCGTGCCCTATCACTCCAATGAGGGCAGGCCTGAGTCAGGGCCCTCGTCTCGGCAGCTGCCCTTAGGCCCTGCTTGGCTGACGTTTGCTCGGTCCTCCAGCCAGGCTCCTTCCGTAAGGACTCGGTGCTCAGGACGAGTGTCGTCCCGTGGCCCTCTCCTGTCTCCACGCCTCCCTCTGTCAACACCAAGTTCCGACCCCGCTGCTCTTGTGCTCTCCTCACCCCAAGCTGCTCTCGGGCTTGGCTCCTCCTGCCTCCGCCCACTCGTGGCTCAGCGTGTCTGAGGGCTGCCCTTCATCTTCCTTGTCAGTGAGGACACTGCCAAGACACTCGGGTGACTGCACCTTACGACAATGCACGGGCCGGACCCCCTCCCACCGGGCCAAACCCGGGACTGCAGAGCATTGAACTCGGGGCTCAGAGTCCCGCGGCCCAGACCACGCGGCTCCCAGCTCCAGAGTGCGGCGTACCCCGCTCCCCTGAGCGCACTCCCGGCCCGAGCACCCACAAAGCTCTCTGCGGGGGAGTCCGTGAACCTCCAAGCGCCTTATGTTTAGGGCGGGTTAAGGTCCTCGTCTCCGCTTTGGGAACTCTGAGACCCAGGCTGGTGGCAGCCAGGAGTTTGGTGCTCAGGGCGAGGGGTGGCCAGCAGGGTGGCAGCAGCCCCTCCTATGGATGGGTGGTGGCTGTCCCCGCATCCCCAAGGGGTCCAGGACAGGGGCTTGCAGAGGGGGTGGAACTGAGCTGGAGACCAGGACACCTCAAAGCTGGCGAGGGACGTAGGTGTGACCTGCCGATGACGGAATCCCAGGAAGCAGGTGCCAACCATTCCCAAGGCCTGCTTGTGGCCAGAGCCCGCGGGGGGTATGGCAGCCTCCGTGGGGGTCTCTGCCCCAGCCAAGGATGGGCAGACGGGGAGCCTGTGGCGTCCTCCACACCGTGTCTGCCAAGAGTGGACTATGGACCTGCTCTGCCCGGCCTGTCCTGATGTCGTCAAGTAGTACTGGGCAGGGGCCAGGTCCAGGGCACCTGCTCCTCAACCCCATGAAGCCCTGGAAGGACCCTGAGATGCAAGCGTGGTGACAGCGGTGCGGGGCCCGTGAGTGACAGTGGTCTGGAGCTGGGGAGACTCAGGCACCAGACAGCATGCAACGCAGCAGGCAGGGGGCCTATGGGGGTGCGTGGGTGGGGAGACAGTCACAAATGGGGGACAGAGACAGAGATGGGGACAGAGTCAGAGAGGGGACAGAGGCAGAAACGGGGATGGAGACAGAGGGGGGGATGGAGGCAGGGGCGGGGACAGAGCCGTGTTGTCTCCTCCTCTGTCTCACTTCCAGAAGTGGCCTCGGGAGCCCCGTCCTGGTGCCTGGCCGCGGTCTCCTCCTTGTGGCGTCCTCAGTGGACCAGGTGGGATAGAAGAAATAGGAGTGAGGTGGAAAGGGGGAAGGAGATCGAGATTTTGTTTGGTTTTTCGCAGCACTGAGGATCGAATCCAAAGTTTCACCTGCGCTAAATGAACGCTCTACTGCTGAGCTACATTGCCCGGCCCCAAATCAAGATTTTTTAAATTGTACATTCATTTATTTATTTCTCTATTTATTTATTGGGTTTTTGAGATAGCATCTCACTATGTAGCCCAGGCTGGCCTCAAGCTCACAGCGATCCTCCTGCCTCAGCCTCCCAAGTGCTGGAAATACAGGTGTGTGCCATCATGTCCAGCATTAAAAAAAAATTATTTTTTCAAGACAGGGTGTCTCTATGTAGCTCAGGCTAGCCTTGAACACACCATGATTCTCCTGCCTCAGCCTCCCTAGTGCTGGGATTACAGGGGTGCACACCACACCCAGCTAAAAATTGTATTTTTTAAGAAGAACTGCAGCTTCAGGACACAAGCCCAGTTTATTTGTTTGGGTTCGCCCCTTCCCTTTTTACTTGCAAGTGGTCCTCTGTTGCTGGTGAGTAGGTCACTTTTTAGGGAATGGACTGTTACCTCACTGCAGGTGGGCCACCCTCCGCCCCCACCACACTCGACTGGGACTCTCACAGATTTCCACCTCCCGACACGCAATAATCCCATCCCCAGCTGCACCGGGCCTCACCTCGCTGAGCTTCCATGCTCTGCTCTTGAGGGCGTCCTCTACTCTGTCTAGTAAACCCTGCTCTTGCCTCTTCCTGACACGTTCTGAGAATGCTTTTTCTGTGATGAGGCAGGTGTGATGGGCAATGCCTGTAATCCTGGCACTCAGGAGGCTAAGGCAGGAGGATCGCCACGAGTTCGAGGCCAGCCCAAGCAACATAGTGAGATCCTGTCTCAAAAAAAAAAAAAAAAAAAAAGGAAAAGAAATATTATTTTTCTGCAATGAGTCAGCAAACCCACAAACTTATTCTACAAAAAGGGCGGGTTGAGTTCTTTATTTCAGCCGCGGGGGCCCCCAGACCCGGCCTGGTGACAGCACCAGCCTTGTCCGGGACACGGCCCAGAGCCCCCAGGAATGGGCCGCCTCTGGATGCTGAGTGCGGCCACTGCAGGCGCGTCCTGGGGGAGGTGACCACAGCCCCTTCAAAGGCGGGCGGCGGGGAGGGTGTGCTGTGGCCACCAGGACCCTGGGCAGTGATGGCCTGGCCTGGCCTGGCCTGGGGGCATGGCTGGGTCAGTGAGGGCGGGGCCTGCCCACTGGACAAGGTGGGGGGCCTGGGGCCTGGGCCAGGAGAGCCCCAGTCCCCTCCCCATGGGGCCCAGGGGTCCCAGAGGCCAGCCCAAGGCAGGGTGAGGACACAGGGGCCCCGACGCCACACCGAAGTGGGGAGTGGGGTGCCTTTCCCTGCAGTGAGCTCTGGTCCCGGGAACGGACGCGGACACACAGGAGCCGGGTGGGAGCCGCCTCTCTGAGCACCAGGTCGCTGCCATCCACAGTGACCCTGACAACCCTCACATGCGTCTGAGGACCCTGGACGACAGGGATTCAGGTGGGACAGCCCCCCAGCTGTCTTGGGCAGCCACCTGCCGCTGTCCCTGTGGTTTACCCAGGAGGTGGCCTGACTCAGCCTGGCCTCGGCCCCGCCCTCCCCAGTCCCAGGTGGTGTCCAGGCCTTCCTGTCCCTTCCTAGCCTGTCCCCCAGGAGGGCTGCGTTCCCCGCCAGAGATCCAGCAATGGTAAACCCGCGAGCTGCGCCAGGGTCGGATTTCCCTGGCTTGCACAAGCCTGTCTGGTGTCAGGGCACACACGCAGTGTCCACTATCACACACACACCACACTGTGTGGGGTGTGTGGGGAAGGGGGTGAGTGGGGAAGGGGGTGAATGTGGGGAAGGGGGTGAGTAGGGAAGGGTGTGTGTAGGGAAGCTAGTGAGTATGGGGAAGGGGATGTGTAGGGAAGGGAGTGAGTATGGGGAAGGGGATGTGTGGGGAAGGGGGTGCGTGGGAAGGGGGTGAGTGGGGAAGTGGTGTGTGGGGAAGGGGTGTGTGTGGGGGTGAGTTTGGGGGAGGGATGTGTGGGGAAGGTGTGTGTTGGGAGGGGGTGAGTGTGGGGAAGTTGGGGGTGGGGGTGGGTGAGGGGGTGCGGGGTTTAAGCCCTCATGTGTGGGAAGCAGCTGCCCTTTAAAGTCATTGGCCGAATGCAGAGGCTGGCGCTGTGTGGCGGTGGCGAGTTTGTGCACTGCGAGGCGGGGACCTGAAGGGGTGCTGAGGGGAAGAGGGGGGACACAGTCTCCCCACACTCACCTCTGGCTATTGATCAGCTACCTTTGTCTGGAGTTCTGCCCCCAGAATTTAAACTGAGCAGGTGTTCCCCGCAATCTTGGCGTGTTCCGGAGGGGTTGCCTAGGGCGGACGAGAGTCCGAGATGGAGGTGCTGCTGTCTGTATCCTTTGGTAGAAAACCCAGGACCGCAGTTTCTCACACCATTTTCTCCAGTACACAAACCCACCAGAGTTCCTCAAAAGTCCACCGCTGAGGCCCCTCGTCCTCCTGTCCGGCCAGCATTGTGCCGCAGCCTGGGCTGTATGTGGAATCAGCGGGGCTGGCAGAGCACCAACCTTGTCCGGTCACCGTGGCCCCGAGCCACACTGTGGAGTGGTGGACAAGCATGCAAGCCATGCCGCCCACTCGGTCTCCACTGCAGACTCGGGGGCTGCAAACCCAGGACGCCCGCACGAGTCCTGTCCTGTGTGACGAGAACACAGGACCCCGGCAGGGGGCCTGGGGCTGGGAGCAGCTGGGCAGAGGGGTGGCCATGCTCAGAGCTTTGCCGCGGAGGAAGGGTGACCCTTTGATGCCCTTGCTTGGAGCGGGCAAAGGGATGGAACCTCGGGACAGTTTGCTCAGGAAGGGTCTGCGCTTAGCCCCTGGTGCTCTGGTTGTGCCCAGGAAGACTCCGGGAGTGGAGGAGAGAGAACGCGAGGGCTGGCGTGGGCCCAAGGCCTGACTTCGGGTGTAAGGTTCGGGAAAGTGTGTGTCGTAGCATCTGGCACCAGTCCTTGGGGCTGCTTCCCAAACACAGGACGCTGTGTGTCTTGAGCCTTCCGGTCTTTCCTGCCTCGCATCTCGGCCGCTTCTCATGACTCACTGCTCATGCCCAGCCCCTGGACCTCGTCATACCTGTGCATCCAGCTGCCACCTGGGGCCGGGGTCCCAAAGCCATGGGACCTGTCACACTGGTGGATCCCTCTGTCCAGTCGGAACAGAGGCCCCAGCCCTGACCCTCAGCACTTCAGCCCCCAAGGCTCACTGATGCTTAATACCTGAGCCGGGCCCGGGCTGCGCGGTGCTTGTCCATGGGAGAAACACAGGAAGCAGGCTTTCCTTTTCCCCAGCAAAGTCCCAGAGGAGTTTCTGACAGTGTTGGAGGGTTTCAGACCCAGGGCCTGGCTCGCATTATCGGTGAGCCTACGCCTGGCTGCTCTGAGAGTTGGTGGCTTCCGGTACCAGAAGCTGCTTGGCCACCAAGGTTCAGGATTACAGCTGGGTCGGGGTGCTGCTTTAGTTCTGCGGGACAAGGCCCTTGTGGAAAGATCAGGGCCAGGCCTGGTGCAGGCCTGCAGAGAACAACGGCCCCAGCGAGGGTGCTGGGCATCAGGGCTGCTCCCTGAGGACACCTCAGCCAGGCCAGGCCAGGTCCTGGAGAGGAGCTCTGTCACGATCCAGCAGTGTGTCGGTCATTCGCCCTGTGTGGAAAAGCCAGCTCGCACCATGAGCAACTGGGTCACCCAGGAGGAAGTGTGAAGTGACCCTGAGCTGTCCCTTTCTGCGGCACACTGTGGCGCTTTCTTGGCTCTGGTTTGATGGCGCTCCTGACTGCCTGGCCAGAAATGACCCCTTCATTGGTGAAATATATCTTGTCACTTTGGGAGCTTATTTTATGTGAGTTGCAGAAGCCCTATTCTGATGGCATTTCCACTGACCACAGAGAACTATTGAATGACCGTGTGACCAGGTGGACTCTTTCCACGAACAGCTACGGCGTTCTCCCAGTTGCTTAAGTGTCCCAGGCTTTGGAACTTGTGTTTTTGTTGGTTCATGAGCTGTGGAGGTTAGGATGGAAGTCAGCTTGATTGGCTTTGGGATCTGCTGGGAATTAGTAGCGCACACTCTGAATGTGTCTGGGGGGTCATGGAGGAGTGGCCTTGGGGTCTACATCTGATCCCTCGCCCCTTGCTCTCTGGTGCTGTCCCTTGCTCTGCTTCCCGGCCAACATGGATAGAGGAGCTTTGTGTCTCCATGCCCTTCTACCACAATTCTCCTGCCTTGGAGCAGCACGCCATGGACCAATCCCCTGAAGTCCTGAGCCAGCCTAAGCCCTTCCTCCTTTCAGGTGTGTGTGTTGGTGTTGTGTCCTAGCGATGGCAGCACTGACTGCTGCACTAACACACAGGAAAGGACCATGCCCTGTTCCACCCACCAAGGTCCTTGTCCCCATGTCTCCATGGTGACTCCTCAGAGTCTGTGCACATCTGGTGGCTCCAGGGAAAGCCTGTGTCTGCAAAATGTTGGAAGACAGATACAGAACAGTGTGCAACGTGAGGACCGCAGGAGACAGCGTGTGTTTAGGTCCCCACTGTCACTGTGGCCCCTTGATGGGGGCTGGCATGGGCTGTGACATCACACAGGACAAATCTCACCATTTTGCTCAGGGCGAGGACATGGGTAAGGATGGGGACATGGCTGAGGGTGGGGACCTGGCTTGGGTGTCCCACCATTGCCAGCTCCCACCTGGACCTCCTGGCAGCCCCGGCCTGTCCCTGCAGGGCTATGTGAGCCCCACATCCTGAGACACAAGGTGTGGGACCAACTGGGCCAGCAGGCACAGCAGGACATCCCCAAGACCTCTGCCCCAGCAAGCAACGGGCTCCTGGGCTTTGCCCACACACAGCGGGCCCTGGTGCCGAGGAATTACTGGGCCTTCCTTCCCGTTGGCTTTGTCCATGTGTCCTGTGGCATGGCAGCACAGCCGCGAGTCATCCTGGGCTCCATAGGAAGGACAGGAAGGCCCACCCGGAGCTGTGCCAGGGGCTCCTGCGAGGGCTGCGCTAGGGGCATCGGGCCCAGGGCCACCAGATTCCAAGGTGTATTCCAGGGCCAGCAGCCAGGCCGTGGGGTCCTGGGGTTTGGTGGCTGTGGGGACTCCTGGCTGGGCTGCTCTTGGGGGCAGGAGCCCTGTCCCTCAGCTTTCCTGTGATCCAGCCCAGTGTCCTCCATGGGGGCCAGCACTGCACGCGCTGGGCAGAGCCCATCCTTCTGCTCACAGCCAGAACGGACCACGTATTCCCGTGGCCCTGAGACCCCGCACCCTCCTGTGGTGTGCTACTGATGCCAGCTGTGATGTGTCCATGTCCCGACCCCGGGACCTGAGGAGGTGACCTCTCTCTGGCTGGGGACCTGGCCAGAGGTCTGGAGATAAGGAGATTATAGTGGAGGACAGGTTGGCCCCAAATGCCTCGCTTCCTGAGAGAGGCGGGCAGAGATTGGACAGTGAGACCCAGAGGAACCCTGTGGGGACAGAGGCAGAGGCTGGTGCAGTGAGACCACCAGCTCAGGGACCAAGAGGCTAAAAGAGCAGGAAGGCGTCCTGGGGTGTAGGAGGAAGCGGCCCTGCCACCCTCTTGACTTGGGACTCGGGGTCTGTGGTCTTCACCTCCCTGTCTGCCGCCCGCGCCCGGCCCCCTCGGGGCTGCCGCACCCTCCCAGTGGCCCAGCCGGCCGGTGAGCCGAGCCCACAGCCCTGAGCAGAAACTGCACCTGCCCGGACACCTGTGGACGAGGACAGCTGCGCGCCAGTGCCCCTTCTCTGGGAGCAGCTGTTGCTGCCCGGGTCTCTGTGTGGTCTCCCTGGGCACCATCGCTGTGGGGGTTGCTGGAACCTAGCCTGGCACCCCGTCTCTGCACAGGCGGGCAGACCCCACTCTCACCAATGCCTGCCAGCCTGGCACTGGGTCTCCTAGGACACCAGCCCTGTGATGTGTGTCGCAGGTGTTTAACTGAAGGCTAATTAACATTTCAGCGAAGGTCACCTGCCAAAGAGCCAAATGAGCGCTTAGATACACCCACACCCGAGTCAGCAGCACTGCCCACGATGCCAGGCATCTCCAGCCCCAGAGAGCCGGCTGTGGCCCCCTCAGTGGAAACGACTTACCCCAGAGTGGTGCTGCGGTCCACTCTGTCACCATGGGCTGTGCTGGCCCCAAGCCCGCAGTGAGGAACCTTGAACCATGTGCTGCAGCAGCTGGCCGGAGAGGGCGGCAGGGGTCCCCACTGACCACTGACACCTGTGTGCCATCAGAGCCTAGGTCACCCACCTAGGCTCCCACCACAACGCTGGCAGAAGGCGGGCCTGGCTGACATCTCTGTGACAGCCTGGAGAGCCACTGTCTGGGCCCTTCAGGGATCCGGCCAGGAGCAGCTGTGACAGGACAGAGGTTGGGGTACTTGGCTGCATAGCCTGAGGAATGGGTGCAGCGCTTAGCACGGTGTCCCAACCCACCTGCACAGCAGCTGGTGGTGAGGACGAGCCAGGCTGCTCAGCCCATGCTGCTCGCAGCCACCGCGCCTTTTCCAGGCTGCGCTGCCAGGTGGTGAGCGCTGCTGTCCGTGTCTGCAGGACCTGAGTTCCTCCTCCATGAATCGCTGCCACAGCGTTGTCTTATTCCTGGAGCAGTGCTGTGGGGCCAGGTAGGTGGCAGCTCTCGGGGTGGGGCCGGGCCAGGAGATCTATGGCCGTGGAAGTCTGCTCCATGGAGCCCAAGCGTGGCTTGCCGCGGTTGGCAGAGCCCAGGAAGGCACTGTCGGGTCAGCGCCCTGGGGTGTGGGGCTGGAGTGGAGGACCCAGCTGATGAGCTGGGCACCAGAAGCGAGGTGGGCACTCTCATTCCAGGTGCCCCTGGGGAATTCAGGTGACACGGACATCACCCATGTTGGGCCTCCTCAGGTGCTGGGCAAAGGCAGCTGTAGGCAGGACGGGATTTTGTCCCAAGGGCTTCTCAATGAGACGCCTGTGACCTGGTTGTGCTCCACCTGGGCACTGCCTGTGGGACCCTAGGGGGTTGGTGGTGCCGGAGGGGCTGAGCGGGAGCAACTCCCAACATCACACTGAGCACCAACAGCTGATCGGGGACAGAATTGTCCAAAAGGAGTGAGGAAAGAAGTCACTACCTAAGTCACTGAGTTGCTCAGGCTGGGATCAAACTTTGCCATCCTCCTGCGTCAGCCTCCCAGAGTGCTAGGATTATAGCACTGCTAGGATTATGCACTGTCACACCCCACTAGGAAAGGCCTCTTTTAAACCACAGGGCCAGTTTATTGATTCCTTGTATTCACTTACTTGTTACCATCTGTGCAAACAAAATAGTTGTACATAAAATTGTTTATGGTGCATTGGAAAGGGCCGTGTAGTTTAATAAGCACTAAGGACAGCTGCGAGTATTTCACTGTGGCCTTCAACCCTAATGGTGCAGTCGGCACTTGGCCTCGTATTTGTCACAGTAAATCAGATTACTCCAGTGAATTCTGCAACGAGCGTCTTGCGGTGTAAAATTTCAGCTCTCCCTGTCTCGCAGTTTTCATGGTCAGATCCCACAGGCAGAGCTGCCGGTCCCTGCAGAGCAGTGGGTGAGGTGGCCATGGTCTGGGGAAGCAGAGGAGGCCACGGGGGTCTGTTGGGCAGAGGGCTAGTGTCGCCTGGTTTGTCCTGAGATGGGTACTGGTCCCCTTCCCAGGAGCCTGGGGACTCTGTCCTCCTGCAGGCCCACCCAGCACCCCAAGTCGCACCTTCCATGTCCTTCCCACAGGCCTGGGCCCTGCTCCTGCAGGTGTGCACACAACCTGGAGGGGCAGGGCCCCAGCCAGGCCCTCGGAGGATGGGGGCGACCTCTCAGCGGGAGGGTCTGGAAAGGGTGTCAGATGTCCTGGGCTTGGCTCCTTTCTTGCCCCATAGCCGTTGTGAGCTCACAGCTCACTCTGGTGCACTGTGACCGTGATGGGTGGGGCAGGTCCTCACCCAAGGCGTCCCCTCAGGGAGCTTTCTGGGCCTGTGGCTCGGCCCCGCCCAGCACTCAGATCAGGAGATGCAGATTCTACTCCCAGCAGACGTGGACAGCACCCACGGGCCTCTCCCTTGAGCTCAGGGACATGCTTGGCAGGAGCAATGGGAGCCAGGGTCACCCAGGGACACTCAGCTTCCTGAACACTCAACCCCGTGCTCCCCCCAAAGACCCGCCTAGGGACCCCCGCGGCTCAGGTCCCCAGGGGTCGGCCTCCCCCGCCCTGTGAGAGTCGGGACACAGTGCTGTTGATGTTATGTGCGCGCACACACACACACACACACACACACACACACACAGAGGTGCAGGCAGGAAGGAGTGCAGCATCCGCGTCGCCCCCAGCCACTCTGTGGTTCGGAAGTGGAGTCGTTAAATGGGCCGCACCGCCACTGCTGTCCAGTACCCGTCCATTTCAGCCTTCAGCCGTGCGGCCTGTCCTCACAGGGCTCCACGATGGGGCCCTGCGGTGCAAAGCAGGGGAGTAACCGGCCTCACTGGCCCTCGCTCTTCTGTCTTTTACTTCTTCTTTTTCGTGGAGTTTAACAAGTGCAGGTTTGAGCTTGAAATCGTCTGAGAAGAAAGGCGGGCTGGTGCCGCACACCTGTGATCCCAGCACTCTGGGAGGCTGAGCCCGTAGGATCACAAGTTCGAGCTGAGCCTGAGAAGCTTAGCGATTTGGGCCTTGTCTCAAAATAAAAAATTTGAGAAGGACTGGGGATGTAGCTCAGTGTGAAGGCCCTGGGTTCAACCTCCAGTCGTGGAAACAAATCTGGGAATTAACCTTGAAGTCTTGGGAAACCCAGCCCACAGTGCCACCTCGTGGCACGCAGGGTCAGGGTGGGGGCAGCAGCCAGTTCCTGCTCAGCTGGAAGTGGCCTCCTGTGTCCTCAGAACCTCTGCATACAACCGGCCAGCAGCTGTCCCCGTCCTGCAGCACCAGGGGGCCACGTTATCTAGGCCTGCATTTCACACCAGGTTGCCAAGGGTCCGGCCCTCATGCCCATGCTCTCACAGTCTCTGCTTCACCCTCCGGTCTGCGACTCCCTTTGGCTGGGCTGGGGGACTCAGCCTGTGCTGGGTGAGGAGCAAAGCCACCTCAGGAACTCGTGGAAGGAGGGTGGGATCTTGGGTGTGTGCACACAGGAGATTCCAAGGAGCTCTCAGGAAACAGCCAGGAGTCGCCCATGGCCACATGCCAACCTCAACGAGCGAGGCCAGAGATGGGGACAGGAGCACGGCGGGCAGTAGAGCCGGGCTTGGGATGTGGCCCCGCAAGGCCTGGCTCTCATCCACCCTCACTGTTGCCCAAGTTGCAGGGGTCGGGAGTGTTTTGGGCAGGAAGGGCTCCCGACACATGGCTCATCCAGCCGGGCACCCTCAGGCTGCCCCCACCATCCCTGCTCTGCCCAGCAGCCTCTACCCAGCTCCCCTGATCCTGACCCCAGCTTTCCTGAGGCCTCCAGAGGGGACAGGGCTGGGCCTGCATGGCCCGCTTCTGGGTGGCGGGTTAGACGCGGTGCCGAAGGGCAGGGTGAAGCACAGCCCTGTGGCGGAAGAGCAGGAAGCCCTCTGCTGTGACTGCAACTCTGGCTCTGCGGAACGGGAAGTTCCTGTTCTCTGGGCGCCTGGGGAGCCCAGGCCCTTCTTCCTCCTGGCCTGCCCAGCCCACCCCAAAGTGCCCACTTGAGGTCCTGTGGCTGGACTTGAAACAAGGAAAGAGACAAGAAGATGAAACGGTTAGATCTGATTACAAGGACACAATGCCTTTAGAACCATAGGAAAACCCCACAACCCTGGGACTGCTCTGTTCAGGCCTCCCAGAAACAGGAAATGTGGCCCAGAGCTCAACCAAGGGTGGAGGCGAAACCACCACGGTCACAGAAGCCCAGCAGCGTGAGCTGGCTGAGCCTGTGACAGCGGAGGCCATTTACCAACTGTGGTAGCGAGGGGCCACAGCTGTGCTGTGCTCTCACCCTCTGCACTGACTCCCTCCAGGGCCTTGCCCTGACTGCCTAGAATGTAACCTAGATGTCTGTCATAGTGGCGAATGCCCTCAGGCCTGCAGATCCCAGACCTTGGGGAAAAGCAGCAGGGATCTCCCCTGCTCCTCTCTGCAGAAAAAAAAAAAAAAAAATACATATGTATATATTTTTTTTGAGACAGGGTCTCGCTATGTAGTTCAGGCTGGCCTCAAACTCATGACAATCCTCCTGCCTCAGCCTCCTGAATGCTGGGATTATAGATGTGTACCACCATGCCCAACTAGAAATTTTATTATTAGCAAAGATAAAATAAAGAAAGCACTTGAATGCCTGTCTTTCAAACATCAGGCAAATCCAAATCTGGTCATATTTGACAACCATTAAAATGTAGCATTTTTGAAGAACTTCCAGTAAGTTGGGAAAACACCCCCTATACAATGAATGCTAAGTGAAAAAGTCACTGAGTTGTAGACAGCTGTCATCATCCAGTTTCATTTTGAAGGTTGTATACATGGAGCAGGCTGGAGGACAGTCCTTTAAGGTACAGCTCTGTAGCGTCCCCACAGCCCCTGCCTAGAGGCCACACCGAGCAACACCTGTGCTGGGGCTGCCAGGGAGCCGGGCAGACCCCGTGGAGGGGCTCAGGGAAGAGTTGAAGGGCACTGGGGGTGGCTGGCAGGGGCCGACGCACCCCACAGATGGGCAGCCCTGGGTTGTCCTGGGCTGGGCACACAGCACTGCCTGGCCCAGTGCTGCCCCTCAGCGGCTGGATGGCTCTTTCTTCTAAGACCTTAACGGTAAACCGTGCTACTCTTTTCTCTTTTCCTAATTATAAAATTATTAGACGTACTCCATCGGACTTCAGATACATGTAAAGTGGATGCAGCAAAGAGGGCGGGTAGGATCACATTGGGATTATGACAGTTTTACACTGCCGATTTCCAAGTCAGCAACCTGCCGAGCCAGCGAGTACGGCTGTGATTATTTCTTGTAAGGGAGTGAGGTTAAACCAGTCCACTTCGAGTCCAAGTGCAACTTGGCCCATCGAGCCTTAGAAGTTCCTGGCATCCAGTGAGAAGTGTATTTTAACACAATCCAGGATCACCTTCACTGCCATATTGAAGATCAGTGTGCAACTGGAGCTATGATATTGATGTGAATATTGATGAAATAAGTTGAACGAAACGGTTGCAGACCAAACCCGGGCTTTGTGGGAAGACTGCGCCAGGGTTCCTGGGGTGGCCAGTCCCTACTCTGTCTGCTGCAGAGCTGGGTGGGCCCTGGGCTTCCTCCCTCCGCCCTGCCCCCCGCCCCCAGCACACCCCGTGGCCGTGTTCAAACCCCTGTGCAGCCTGCTGTGGGCGCTGGGCAGGGAGAGATGCAGGGCGTCAGATGTCACCATCATTGGCACAGCTCTGGAGGAGGAGGCAGGAGAGACACGGCCCAATGGCCACGCCTCAGGAAGCTTTTCCCTGAGCGCTGCTCTGACACGCTCCGTGGGTGCTGACCTGTCTGTGTTGCCTCTTCAGGTTTTTCATTAGTGTGTGTTCGTGATGCACAATAAACACATCCACCGTGAGGGATTGGTACAGATACCCATGGAAACGGGATCCTTTCCACTCCCCTTCTGCTCCTTCCTCCCATCTCCCCCATCTCCGGGGCACCTTCCCATCTCCACAAAGTCTCTTTGAGATATAATGCGCTGAGTTTTGCAAACAGGTGTGGCGATCAGTGAGCTTATCTTTCTCTCTCCTTCTGTCCTTTCTGCATGGTGACAATGTAAACCCGGCATTAATCCTCAACCCCACTTGGATGTGAGCATGTGTGCGGCCCCTGCTTGTGTGTGCACACGTGCAAATGCCTGCTTGCATCGTGCTGACGCATGGCCATGTCTGCAGGCAGACGAGTGTGCACCCAGCGTGTGCGTGACCCTGTCACCAGTGGGCGGAGGGGGCTTGCAGTCACGGAGCCTCTGGGCCCCCGGCGGTGAGCTTTGCTGCTCCTCTCCCCATTTGGTCCTCCTCCTGGGACTCCCGCCCAGCCTTCTGTGGACAGGACCCTCAGAGGCCAGCCTGGCTGTGGGAGAGCCAGGCAGGGTGCCAGCAAAAGGCCACGAAGATTTGGAGCAGGGAGAGTGAAAACAGGCTTTGTCCTCAGTTGGGGTCTAGAGGAAACCACCTGGGGGTTCTCAGAGCACAGGTCAGGGCAGCCAGGGGGCGTGCCTAGCCCAGAGCTGCCTTGGGGACAGCACATACACGAGTGCGACCCCCTTCCTGCAGCCTCCCGGTCTCCAGCAGCCGCCCATCGCTGTGCCGACAGCGCCCCCTGGTGCCGTGTGGCCTCTTGCAGAGCTGGGGAAGGGGAACAGCTGCCCTTCGGGAGGAGGGCAAGGGACATGCAGGGAGGGCGGGGCAGGGTCCCTCTGGTGTGGGGCCTGGTCTGTGTGGTGGCTGAGGACGGGGTCTGTCGGACTTCCTGGCACGGGTCTGCTGGTGACCGCTGGGCGGAGTGTGCACAATGACAAGGGGACTGGACAGCGGTGTGGGAGGTCTGCTCCAACCTCTTTCCTGGAGTCTGCCTGCGTCCTCTGCTCGTGTTTCTGTCCTTCGTGACCTCCTGGATGAACCCCCATGTTTATACTCTCCTGGAAAGTCTTCTGAACTGGGCGTTTCAGGTCTACCACTTCCTAGGAAGTAACCATCCTGTGAAGCCGTCTTCCGTACAACGATACAGCGATGCTAAGGAGAAAGCAAATCCTCCACAGGATTCCTGCTGCGATTTGGGTTTAAAACCCACAGACTCTGGCCTGCAGGGGCGCTCAGGCCCCTTCGCTGCCGGGCGCTGCCTCACACCCCTCCGCGCCGTGACGCGGTCGGTCACCTTTCCTTTGCCTAAGCACCCAGCCCCTCCTGAGCTGCCCCGCTGGGCACCAGGCGCGGAGCTGGGGCCCCCGGTACTCTCAGGTCCCGAAAAGGCTCTCGGTGAGAAGAGAAACGTGAGTGTTAAGGTTTAGGTCAGAGTCGTGCTCGCTGTGCAGGGTCGGTGTGCCCTCTGTGCGGATGCAGGCGTGGGCGAAGCGGATGGCAGAAGCCCCAGGACCTCTCCTCATGGCTCCTCTCCCGTGCTGCACCCTGGCTTCTCCTCAGTCTCAGTCGTGGGCGGGGTCCTGGCAGAGGCTTTCCCAAGTCCCCAAACCTAAGTGGAGTCTACCAGAGTCTGGCAGCTGATGTAACAAACTACAGCAGACAGGGCGGCTGGACAGCAGGGTTTGCGCTCGCTCTCGCAGTCCTGGCGTCCAGAAGCCCAGGCTGCAGGCATCGGCAGCCAGCGCCGCCTGGAGGCGTAGGGACAGCTGTGCTGTGCACGGGACATCCCTGTCCTCAAGCTGGCGGTTGAGTCCAGATCGAGCGCGCTGGCACTGGGTGATTGGGGTCACACGAGGTTGTAAGCCTGGATCCAGAGGAAGGGGAGAGCCCGGAGGCCTCTCTACCTGAGGCCTCGGCCAGAAGCAGGGCGTTCCCTCCTCCTAGAACCTTGGGATTGAGTACAGCGCAAGTCCCCGGTGGCCCAGACAGACCCTCCTCACGTGTCCAGGTGTTTTTAGGGATCCTCATACAGCACCCCATCTCTGCCTCTGTGGCCGTCTTCTGGTCTTTGCTCATTGTCCCTCCCTGGGTGTCTTTGTGCCTCTGTTTTCTTACGAAGCCCCGGTGAGCTCTCTGTGGCGACCGACCGTAATAGAGCGCTGTGGACTGGGAGGTTTAAACACAGGGAGCCGTGGCCTGCTGTCCCGGAGGCTGAAACCTGGCTCGCTTGTGGGCTGGCCACGCTCCCTGCAGGCCCCAGGGGGTGTCCTTCTGCCTTTCCCGGCTTCTGGGGTGCCGACCACCTCTGTGTTCCTTGGCGTGCGGATTCATCACCCCAGGCTCTGCTCTGTCCCCACCTGGCATTCAGTAAGGAGGCAGTCCCTGGCCCAGGGCGACCTCACGCGACCTGATGGGATCTGCAGTTTCCGACAAGGTCACTTCCGAGGCTCTGGCAGGTGTGGGTTTGGGGTGCCTTTTGCCCTTGTCACTGCAGGTCTTCCCCACAGCCCTGGCTGGGCCTGGGACACCGGAGGAGTGCTTGTTTCGGGGCTGCCGGCTTGGGGTGCCCAGTTGGCCGCCCCTCAGCTGCATGGTGGCCTCTGAGCTGAGATGCGTCCCCTCTATGCCATAATCACCAGTCTTGGGGATGCTTGTTTCACATGCTGTTTGCATAGTGAGCACATCTGTTAATGTCGGTTACTCGTGTACACGCACAAAGGCTTAAATGGTTAAACATCCAAAACAAACACACCCCCGAATTGAAATCAAACGTTATTTTCTTTTAATTTCAGAGTTGTCTGTGGCAAGCTGACTTGAAAGACGTTGAAATTGGATAGGTAATTAATTCACATGCATCTACAAGAAAGGGGACAGAACGCACAAATTATTTGTAACATTTCATAAGCACTGAAATTAATGTAGTGTGAATTTGTCATTTCTACCCAAAGTTACAGATTTTCTATATTATAATTTAATCTTTTTAATGTAAAAAGAATAGGAATTTTGCCCTTTCTGGCCTCCTGGGAAGCAAGAACTAGTGTATCTAATTACCTGAACACATAAGAACATAAAGGAATAGCAAGTAGTGAAATTATAAATCGGCCGGAACAACCCCATGTTTTCTGATTAAAGTCTCTTTCTGGGGCCCTTAGCAATCATGTTGCCCCTATGTTCATAGTAATTGCATGTGTCAAAGCTGAGGCTTTGTGTAAATGGGACCGAGCGAGTTACAATTTTAATTTAGAAGGAGATAATGGCGTGCACTTGCAGGCCGGCCAGCAGGTGGGAGCCAGGACGGAGTGGAAGGCCCGGGCCCCAGGGTGGCAGGTTAATGGCAGGCCCGATCTAATCAGGCCACATCACAACAGTGGAATTTTTTAAGAAGAGAAATGCAATTTTCCAACACAAAACCAACCACCTGCTCTCTTTCTGCATTATCCATGTAAAGAGGGCATCTAATTTTTTTCATAGCTGAAGGGCAATGAATTTTAACAATGGATACTGTGTTGATCATCAGATGGGCAGCCTGCTCCAAATGAGACCTTCCTGACTTCCTGGGCTCTTATAAACAAAGCCGCCTTCTGCTCTTAACTTCTGAATGCTCTTGGGAGCCAAGAGTCGCCACTTTGCTTCCCCCAAGGGTCTCAACTTTCTTGTTGTTTTCAGGCGCGCTGGTGACTTGGTCTCGCTTGCACCGAAGGGTGGATTTGACCGCTAGCAGGCGGGGAGCGCTGACTCTGCTGTTAACGGAAAAATCTGACGAGAGGTCCTTGCCATAGCTTGGGTGAGAGGACCCACTGCAGGGACCCACCTGAGGCAGTGACTGTCGCCAGCAGCTGTGGCAGAGGCCCGAGAAGGGCCTAGGATCTCTTCTGGGCTGCCTGCCTGGACCATGACACCCTGCTCCTCCTCTGGGCTCCAAACGTGGCTTCCAGTGGGCCCGAGAGGGTCCTGCGGCCTGCGGTGCTGGGATCTCCACCATCTCGTTCAGCTCTGCTCTTGCTGGCCCCTCACTCCTGCTCTGATGGGGACAGAGCACGGGCAGTGCTCCAGGGCCCTGGACGTGTGGCACAGAGGGCTTGGTCCTGTTGGCGGCCGCTGCCTTCTGCCTGTGCCCTCCCTTGTGGGGAAGGATGCGGGCTTTCTGGCTGCTGCTCTTAGGGACACTAATCCCAGAATGGGGCCCCATTGCTTCCTGAGGGCTGCCCCTGTACCATCCCTCAGGTACTCAGGTGGAGAAGGAGTAATTCGGCCCCGAGCAGCCCCATTACTGGCTCTGTGAATGCCCCAGGTGCCTTTGCCACCCCCAGGTCCTGCCTGGGCCCTGCATCTTCATACAGCACAGGCCAGAGGAGGCCACTTGCCGCCTGATCCCTTTCTTTGTCCCCAACAGCCCTGTGGATGGAAGTACAGCTGCAGTGCAGCCCGGCCCAGTCTGGACGCCACGGCTGGAAATGCCCTGGAACCAGGGGATGCATGCCAGCGACCCTCTGTCCCCTTCCCCAGGCGGAGAAGAGCTGACCGCAGAGAAGGCTGGGATGCAGGATGTGGTCCTGGGCTGTGCTCTCTCTCCCTCCCGCTCTGGCTCCTCCCACAGGAGGGACCCGCATAGGGGCAGCCTCTGCCTGGGCCCTGTGCGCTCCTGGGCCGTGCACAGGTGACATCGGTGCATCAGCACCCGTGAGGGACAGAGGATGCTCAGGGCCCCCGTGTGGCAGTGGGCCTTCCCTGCCCCCTGACGGGCCCTGGATGGAAAGCCCCAGCTGCTGCTAGCAGCTGCATCACCTTGTCACTGAGCTGTCTGTCCCAGAACCCAAGGCAGCCACACTTCCTCAATGATTCATCCATGGTGTTGTCCCCAGGGCGACTTTGCAAGAGCATTTAGAGCATTTTTCTAAAAGCACAGAAATATAACCAATAGAGAAGCATGGAGGCTTCAGGCCGTGCTGTGCGGTCCCCTCCTCCCCTCGGGAGGACCTCCTGTACTGCGCCGTGACTCTGGGTGTCTACCCCGCCCAGCTTTCATAGCACAGGGCGCGCGGCGGAAATGGCTCCTGCTCACAGCCACAGAGTGGACAGAACTGTGAGAGGGACAACTCGAGGACGAAGGCCAGCAGAGTACACCACAGGTGTACTTCTGGAGGAAGTTAGCTCGCCAAACACGGGGCCGAAACTTAATCATCAATTCAGTTCATTGCTAATTTACTGTATTAGCAAAATCATTCATGTTAGGTATCAGCTATAGGCACCACAATCTCGAGTGTTGGACAGGAGCGCTCTGAGCCGTGGACACCTGCACCCTGGGACCACAGGTGTCACAGGAGTGGTCCAGGCTTCTGGACCTGGACTGGGGGACCACAGGTGTGCACAGCAGTGCCCTGAGCCTTCCACAGCGGGACCCTGGGACCCACATGTGCACAGTGTCTGATTCTTCCACAGTGGACCGGGACGAAGTTGCGTGAAGGAACACTGAGCCCTCCATGCTGGGACTCCAGGACCACAGGTGGACCGGAGAGCGAGAGCTCAGCTGTGCCTTCCACAAGGCTGAGTGCCCTGGACTCCAGCTGGTGTTTCCCACGGCTCTTTCATGTGGTGCAGGCTCTGGATCATCAGGTCGGGCAGCACCATTCCAGCCCACACCCCTTCTTGCTTGGGCTGCAGCTGCAGCCACAGCCAAAGTGGCGCTCTGCATGGCTGTTGAGTGGCGGGGCTCCCGAATCAAAGCTTCTGTCTTCAGTTCCCCGGCCCTGGAGCCCTAGGGACGCAGACCCTGGCTCAGAGCTTGCGCCTTCTCCTCCCTCCCTCCCCTTCACTCTCCTGGCCTCACTCGGGGCTCCAACTCTTAGGATTGTCCCGGCCCCAGCCCAATGTCACATGTGCAAATCATCATATGATGACCCTTTAAGTAAGCCTGCGGGCTCGGGGCCACAAGTGACAGGTGGGTCCGGGTGGCTTCTGCCCCGTCCCCAGCGTGTATTGTGTTGTGCCCACGCGGCCAGGGCCTGGAAGGTGCCCTCATGGCCCTACCCACTGCTTCGCTGCTTCTCCTGGCCTCTTACCTGGCGCTGTCCTGGATGGTTGCCTGGCACCCACACTGACCTCTGTAGAAGGTGACCTGGCCATTCACCAGAGGCCCTGGAGCCCGGGCAATGGCTTCAGAGGCACAAAAGTGGCCAGGATGTCCCTGTAGGGCCCATGCTGGACTCTGGAGCCTGCAGTGTCTACCTTGGTAGCCTCATAGGAGGGTCTGGATTACAGAAAACACGACAAGAAGGCTGTCCACTGAAGGCTCAGGGCCACCTCGGGACAGGCCAGTCCTCTGTTCACGTGCAATGGAGTTTACCGGTGGCTCCTCCTGGAGCCAGGGGATGGCGAATCACACAGGCTGGCATGCATAGCATGTGGCCAGGGTCACACAGTTCAGGTCAGGTGGTGGGCCAGGTCCTGTGCGAGGAGCTCAGCTGTATCCACACAGGGCCTAAGGACAAGGCACGGAGCCGGGAATGCAGAAGAGGACAGAACATTCCACAGGTGGGCGTTGCTTGAGCAGGTCCTGGGGGCAGGCCCGGCCTGCCATCCTGGGCACTGGGGGCCCCCAAGCTGGGTGGACTGAGGGCAGCCAGCGCCTCAGAGAAAGCAAGGCACGTGCCCACCCGTAGCGTAGGAAGGTGTGAGCAAGCCTGCGTACACACGGGTCTCTGTCATTAGTACCGGCTCGGGGCTGGGAAATCCTGGTGGGTGGGGCCCTCGGCTCTGGGCAGTCAGGATGGGGGCGGGGTGTGCTGTGCTTGGTCCCCCAGCTGAAGGCAGCTTGGCAAACAACCTGACTTCACCAGGACTTCCTGGTTTCCAGATGAAAGGTTCATGTCCAGGGAACCCTGCAGTCCCAAGATCATGTCCAGTTCATCGCCCGAGACATCCTTGCCCCCACTCCATCTCTGTTCCTGCCCCGGCCCCCACCCTGTCTCTGCCACTGCCTCTGCCTCTGTCCCTCCGCCCCAGCCCTCACACACAAGCACTGTGATCGAGATGCTGCTGATCTCCGTGGGGATCAGAGACATCGCCCGCGGTTTATCTCAGCTCTGTTCTAAGTGCCTCTGGCCTCTTATTCCCTTTGACTCTTTGTGAGATGGTGACGTCATTGTGAGGCAGTGGCCGCCATCTCCCTTTCATGGATGAAGGAACTGCAGCTCGGAGAGACCAGCAAATGGCCAAGATCACAGCAGGACATGGACCTAGGCCACGAGCCCCAGACTTTGGGACCCAGTAGGCATAGCACATGGTGGCCCTGGGCAGCACCTTGAATTCTGGTCACTGTGTGTGGCGAACTGGGTGCCCTTGTCCTTTTCTCACACAATGGCAGAGCCCCTGCCTGCCATCTCCTCTACTGCTGCCTCGACGCCAGTCTGAGGGTGGGTGGGGTCTGGGCAGGGCCCTACATGAGGTCAGCCTCCCTCTGGCCGCTGTCCCCTCATCCCCATGTGGAGGGCTTGGCAGGAAGCTGCCCCCTCACCTGCCAGCCCAGGCCACGGTAAGAATGTAATTTGTGACGGCGATGCTGACGCACGGTCACATCCTGATTCCTGTCTTGCGCCTTCAATTTATGAAGTTCCAGCCTGATGTGGACTCCGGGCCATGCTGTGTGTTCCACACTGATCTGGACTCACTTGGCTGATTCATGGTTTGTGTCAGTGAAATATAAATCATGGCCTTAATTTATAGATCATGCGATTCCCCTCTGCTGACAGTTTTATTTTTATTGTCTGATTTTATTTATGTGTGAAACAGGAACTCTCCGACAGGAGACATGACGTCCTCAGTCCTGGGTTCTTGGGACCCATGTTGCAGAGGCTGAGGGTGTCCACCAGGGGGCGTCAGGTTTGGTCCAGTGGGTGTGTTCTGTTGGCTTCATGGTGCCCATCACTGAGTTCTGAGGGGCACAACCCGGAGAGTGGCAGCCGAAGGTAGCATTCTGCCTAAGGGAAGGAGCTGGGTTCCTCTGCTCAGCAGGAGCTAGTGGAGACGGATGTCAGGCCATGCTTCTGCCCTGCTGCGTTGGGTCTGCTTGGACACAGGGCCACGTGTCCGGGTCGGGGCAGTCTGTGGACTGCGCAAGTCCCCGGGTGTGCCGAGGGCAATGGTAGTGATTAGCAGCAGACTTCTGGGAGTCAGCCCTGGTCCATATGTCAGCCCCGGTCCACATGTCAGCCCCTGGGTTCAGCGCTCAGGTGGCCTGGGACGCTCTCGAGTGTCTATGAGATCCACCCTGCGCTCTTCAGAGGAGAGTGGGTGTTTTGGGGTTGCCCTGGGGTGGGAACAGCGTGTGCATAACACCTGGGTGGGCGACTGTGGTCGTGGGAGTGTGTGTAGGTGGGACTTTGAGCAGTTGCTGAACCCAGCTGTGGGAACCTCCATGGTTGATGTCTGAGACAAACCACTCCGCATGTGATGGTAGTGTCAGGGCTCCCGCCTGCGCCGTGGGAAGGATGGGAGCAGCGGTGGCCGCTTGGGGTCTCAGGCTACTGAGGCATCGCACCTAGAACTTCAGGGACTGGGAACTGGACGGGAGGAGGCCGTGGGGGCAGGACGATGTCAGGAGCGACTCCTGTGAGGTAAGGCGCATCCCTGAGCAGAGAGCAGAGCCGCTTCCTGCTCCCCTCCGCCCCTCACCTCCAGGAATTGCCGGTGCTCACGGCCAGAGCCATTGGAGGGTGGAGCCCGAAGAAGGGCAAGGATGGGAACAGGGGAGGCCGGCCTTGGAACATGGCTGGGAACCTGGCCGTTCTCCTCCCTGGAAGGCAAAGCTGTCTCCGAAGGCCGGCATTGGCAGACGTCCTGGTTACGTGGGCTCCGCAGGGCAGAACTTAACCCAGACAGAAAACCCACGAGGTGCATTTGCACTCGACGACAGGAGTTCATCAACAGGTTCCTGAAAGATGCGGGCTGCCACAGCCCACTGCGGAGGATGTGGTAACACGTGGTGCTTTACTTTGTGAAGAGAGAACTTGCAGTGTAAGATCTTACTGTGGGAAAGAGGTCCAGATAGATGGCTTTGTGGGTGGATTGTACTAAACACTCGGGGGACTTCCTGGTTTCTGGAAGAAAGTTTTCCTGGTTTCCAGGAAAGAATGCTCCAAGTTAACCCCCAAATCACCAGCACGGACCTGATACTTAAGGCGGAGCCCTTAAGTGCAAAGAAAACTGGAGCAAAAAGTTCCTCAAGAATATAGATTTAACAAAGGAATGGAATTTATTTTATTTTATTTATTTTATTTATTATTTATTTTATTATTTTTTGTCTTTTTGAGACAGGGTCTCACTATGCAGTTCAGTTTGGCCTTAAACTCACTTTGTAGCCCAGGCTGGCCTCAAACTTACGGTGTTTCTCCTGCTTCAGCCTCCCAAGTGCTGGGATTATGGGCGTGCGCCACCACACCCGGCAAGGAGTCCATCGATGTTTAAAAAGAATAGCACACCTTGATCTGCAAGTGAAGAGAATCACTATTAGTGCTGGTAAAATTCTCAGTAGACTGCTCTTGGAAGGGACCTTCTCCAGCTGACGACTTCCATCCAAGATGGGTTCCAGCTGGCCAGGGCTCCAAGGAGAGGGCAGCACTGGCCAAAAAGCTGGGACTGGGAGGACGCCTGCTGCGCCCTCTGCCGGGAGCCTGTGGCCCCCTCAGCCATGGATTCTCTGCGGTCCGCACTCCCTGCCAACGCAGCAAGGAAAGGGGAAGAAACAGACGGTGCACCTCCTGGGAAGGGAGAGGTGGACCGGCCGAGTCCTCAGGTGACATTGCTGTCTACGTAGAAAACCCCGAAGGAGCTGTAACAGGAGGGAGGAGAGCTAGCCAGTCAGCAAGTGCCCGGAGTCCGCTTCACAGTGGTAGCCCTGCTTCTTCCGACTCAAGGGCCACTTCTAGGGTGGGGGTGGCTGGTGGCTGTGTGGGTGGTGGCCATTCTGCTGGGTGACTCAGCTGAGCCCCTTGCTTTGCTCCTGACCCTGGAGCAGGGGCAATGGTCAGAGGCAGGGAGGACAGAGTGTGGAGCCGTGGCTGCTCAGGGAGGTGTGGGCTGCAGCCCTCCGACCCAGGCTTCACCCCAGAACTCAGGCAGAATCGGCAGGAGACAGGGACAGGAGCGAGGCTGCCCGAAGGAGGTGCCCGCAGTGGCTGTGCACCTGGGCCCTCCCCACATAGGGGTCCGTGCGAGTTGACAGCTGTGACCTGGTCATCGGGGCCATGTCCTTGTGCAGGGTGGGGGCTTCGGCTGTCTCAGGGAAGGGGAGGTCGGGGGCTGTGGGACACAGAGGGTGGGTGGCTCTGACGCCCCCCCTGTGCACAGCCTATGGGGTCCCCTTGCTGTGACCCAGGCCACTGACCCCCAGCTGCAAGTGCGGCTGAGAAGCAGGTAGTGGCTGGCAGGTGTCCCCTGTGTCTGCTGCATGCTGTGCTTCAGTTGAGTGCCTCCCGCATGCTGCACATGCTCCTTGTGGTCCCCTGCTGTTCCCTCTGTGTGCCACGCAGGGACTGCGTCTGTACCTGCAGGCCCACAGCCACTAGCGTGGCCTCTGCCCTGGGCCTTTACCTCTCCTGCCTGCCTTCCTTGGGGCAAGAGGAGGAGACCCAGTCACCCGGTGACGTCCTGACTGGCCTGGACGGTCCACCTGCTGCTGCCTGGGCTCAGAGGCACAGAAGCCTCGCTGACGCTGCCTCCTGGGTGCGGCCTTCTTCCTCCTCCTCAGCTCCTTCCCTTTGGCCTTCTCACAGTGTCTCCGTGTGCTGAGCGCAGTACACCAGCGGCTGAGTGTGTGACGTGGGTGACACGTCACACAGAAGCGTCATGGCCGTGGATCTGCTAGCCTTCATTTCAGGGCCACACAGCTACCCGGCACACGCTCGCCGCATCTCCTCCCCTGCTCCTCAGTGCTGGATGCCTGCCTGTCCCCAGGTCTTGGCCAGGGTGGACAAGCAGAGCAGGTGACCCCGAGGTCCATTTTCCTTGTTTTTTTTAAATTAAATTTTATTTTTTTTATGTGGGTACCGGGAGTAGACCTCGTGACCTCGTGCTTGCCAGCAAGCGCTTGTGCCGCTGAACGATATCACCGGCCCTTTTTTTCCTTTATGTGGGTTCTGGGAGTCGAACTCAGGACCTCGTGCTTGCCAGGCAGGCGCTTATGCCGCTGAGCTATCTCACTGGCCCAGTTTCTTTTTTTGAGAGAGGGTCTCTCGCCATGTAGCCTAGG
The DNA here is from genome assembly GCA_028451465.1 of Erethizon dorsatum. Lineage (NCBI taxonomy): Eukaryota > Metazoa > Chordata > Mammalia > Rodentia > Erethizontidae > Erethizon > Erethizon dorsatum. Next base: position 53,965,557 of record CM051833.1, read on the forward strand.
CTGGCGTCCAACTTGTGGTGACTTTCCTGCCTCAGCCTCTTGAGTGCTGGGATTACGGGTGTGTGCCACTGTTACTGGCTGCTTAGGCTAACATTCTCAGGTTTATCTGCTTGCCACTGACTGAATCAAAAGAGGAATCAAAAGAGTATATTTGAGGAAAAAGGAAAAAAGATTTAGTCAGAGCTGGCTTGAGGAGACAAAAAGGCTGGTTTGCCTCAAATTACCTTTTCCCCATTTACAGGTGGGCAGGGGTCCCACGTGTCCCCAGGTCACGGGAGGTGTTGGATGGAGCCCTGAACACTGTCCCCTCTGGTCAGGCTTGTCCTCCCCATCCCCCTACTCCCCGAGCAGGCACCAGCGCTGTCCCGACCCCAGTGCGCACAGACCAGAGAGGGCAGTGTGGCTGACACCCATGTCCCCGCTCGGCTCTCACAGAGCTGAGTGACCCCCAGCTTTGGCTGCATCGGGCCATTTGCCTGGTCTCAGGCAGGAGGGAGGCCCTCACAGGTCCCTCACTTGTCCCTTGCCAATCGTCAAGGGTGCCGTGAGGGGGCTCTCGAGCAGGGCTTCCAGGGTTCCTCTCACCTCTCTCCCTGGTGCGTCTCCTGGTGCACCCCCATCCCTAGCTTGCTCGCTGTGGTTCCCGACATCTCCCCAGTGGGGGCCGTGCGGCAGGGCCAGGTGTGGACAAAGAGAATAGGGCTATGCCCAGTGTTGGCCTCCCAAGACCCACTGAGGTCTCAGAGGCCAGCAGGACAAACCCCACTGTGGGCCTGTGTGGGGCAGCTGTGTCCTGTGTCCCCCCGGCCAGGGCACTTGCGAACCCCCCAGCAGTCCTGTCCTCGTTGGCCTCCCCAATGGCCGGGCCTCTGGGCCTCTCCAACGGCCGTGCTGAGCCACGCTGTGGGGCTGGGCTGTCCACACCCACGGCAGCTGCTCGTGGAGCCTCTGCTGCTCTGCCCTCACTTTCTGGGCGAAAAGGAGAGGAAACGGTGGAAACAAAACAGCCAGGAAACAGCTCGCGACTTGAGACGGGCTCACAGTCCTCGAGGCCGGGGCCCAGGGCGGCGACCACAGCCAGGGTTGGGGTGGGGGCTGCGTCACTCTGGCCGTGGAGGCAGCGGGCTTGGCCCTCCCAGGGGTCCTCTCTTGGCCTCCTCTGTCTCCTGCCCCTCCTCTGAGGACCCACGAGGAAAAGCCAGGCGACACAGAGGGCTCAGTTCTGTGGTGTCCAGAGTCCCCTCTTGCTGTGGTGGGTGAGATCTGCAGCATCTGGGGCTACAGCCTGGGGGTCCCGTGGGCCATTTTCCAGCCACCCCAGTCACCGCCCTCCCAGGTTCATGAGTGTCCCCTGGGGAAACGCTGGGATTCCCCAGATGGCCCCCACATCACCCATCACCGTCGGAGTTACTCCTGGGCTCACAGCCCCGCAGAAGTGGGGAAGAGCCACTATGTCGCAGCCTAGGATCTGACCTGCAACCCTGCCAACACCATGGCCCACTGCCCGTGTCCATCTATTTGTACTGCCGTTTGTTCCATAGGTTACCTGTTTCTCTGTGTGTGTGTGTGTGCGCGCGCGTGCGCACATGTGCAAGAGAGTGTGTGTGACACTGGGGATTGAACCTGGGCCTTTGCACTTAGCTGCATCCTCAGCCTTCTTATTCTTTTCATTTTGACACAGGTTCTCACTAAGTCTAAGTTGCCCAGGCTGTGCTCAAACTCGTGATCCTCCTGCTTCAGCCTCCCAGAGTGCTGGGATTACCGGTGAGTGCCACCACACCCAGTATTGCCCTTAACTACACTTCCTGTAGTTTTTGTGGTACACAAAAGGGTATCAGGAGAATAAAATTTAAAACAAAACAAGAGGACAGAGAAACTGCGGGAGGCCCTGGGGTGAGGTGTGTCTTTGGCCGGACTCCAGGCTGCGCTTCTGGCTTTGGCCAACAGGGGGCTCAGGGGCTGCAGGACCCCAGGTCTGGACCCTGGACTGAGAGCGGAGCGTGGGCTGCTGGGAGAAGCCTGTAACTACGGAGCTGGAGCTGCGGGTGGGCACTGGGTGCTGGGGCTACGAGCCCTTGTGTGAAGAGGAGACGCCGCACAGCCAGGGAGGACAGAGCCCCGAGCCCAGGAAGGTGGCCCGTGCTGCAGACCCGGCCGTGCTGCAGAGCCCTTGCATTCACAGCCAGGCCTCACCAGCTGCAGGGCTTGGTTGCCCAGACGCACCTGTTACAAACCCGGAAATGTCCACCATGACCTGGTCATCAGCCTGGCCTCCTGCTCACCCTGCCTCTCCACCCTGGACCCTCGACTGACCCGGTTCTGCCTGTGTCACCTGACACCTTCCAGCCTGTGTCACCTTCTGCCAGGAGTGAAAACCCTTTGCCTACTGCTTCTTCCCTTGTGGAGGAAGACGTCTGGTTGTCCCATCTCGAAAGGAGGGGCTGAGGAACCCCAGGGCAGAGTGGCAGCAGAGGAGAATTGATGATTGCAGATGGTGTCTTTGTTATGGACTTGCACCCTCTCACATGGGCCTCCCCCTTCTCACCTGGGCGTCCACCTTCTCACCTGGGCCACCCCTTCTCACCTGGGCGTCCACCTTCTCACCTGGGCCACCCCTTCTCACCTGGGCGTCCACCTTCTCACCTGGGCCACCCCTTCTCACCTGGGCGTCCACCTTCTCACCCGGGGCTCCCTCTCTCACCTGGGCCTCCCCCTGCTCACCTGAGCCTCCTCTTTCTCACCTGGGCCTCCGCCTTCTCACCTGGGTCTCCTCTTTCTCACCTTGGCCTCCACCCTCTCACCTGGGGCTCCACCCTGTCACCTGGGCCTCAATGGCAGTGAGCTCCCAGGGATCCGTCTCGAGGGGTCCTGGCACAGCAGTCTTTGGACGCCACGCCTGGTGTCCCCCAGGGTCTGGCCCCTCTTCCCTTGCTGTCAGGGGCCTGGCCGGTTTGTTCTGGGCCTGGAAGACAAGGCCTGGCTCTTCTCTGCCAGAGGCTATCAGTAGTTCCAGTGCTGCCTGGGGATCTGGAGCCAGGTGTGCAGCCAGTGAATCTGGAGTCTGTGTCCAGCCCACCTGGCTCCCCAGTGTGGGCAAGGCTGGACGGAGCCTGCGCTGTCAGGTGGGGGTGTCCCGTGCTGTGCGGGAAAGTGAAGGCAGGTGAGAGAGAGTGAAGGTGGGGTACACAGCACAGGGGTGTCATGCTGCAGGGTGGGGCAGAGGACAGCTTGCCAAGGAGCCAGGGCCATGGAGGGTCTGGCAAGCAAAGGTTCTGTGGTGTCCCTGGACTTGGGGGTCAGAAGGTCACAGGTGTCCCTGGAGGCTACAGGAGAGGGCGTCTGGCAGAGGTGGATGTAAAGCTGTGACCTGTGGACCAGGCGGCCTGCAGGGGTGACCACTGGGAGGGTTCAGCACCAGGAGTCACTGAGCAGCACTGCCTGCATGCCTGGGGGGCAGCGGGTCCTGACCCCATGGTCCTGCCACCCTTCCCAGCGACTGTCATCTGGGACGGCTGTGTCTAGGATGGGCCCTGAGTCTCAGTCCTGTCCAGCTGTTCCTGGGGACCTGTGGCTGCCTGAGACAGGGGGACAGATGGCCCTCCTAGTGAGAGGTGGCTGAGGGTCTGGGGACAACACCCTAAGACTTCAGCTAACAGGAAGCGTGGGACACAGGGGGCTGCGTGGCCTGAGTGATGAGGGAGACCTGGAGTCCTGACCACTGGAAAGGACATCTGCAGAACGGCAACCAAGGGCTGCGACTGCCCTGGCCCTTCCCTTGCCCTCCCAGAGGCCCATGGTGCCCAGACCTGGACACAGGATGTAGCATGGACCACTGTCCCTCAGGTCAGGCTTTGGTCATCTTGGCTGTCTGAGGCTTGGGGCTGAGGATTAGAAGGAGGATGAGTCCTGGGAGCTTAGCCTAGAGGGCACAGGTGGTGGGACCCTGGAACAGGAGTCTTAGGGTGGCAAGTTCAAAGCAAAAGTGGAATCACTTGGAGGGATAAGGAAAATTTAAAAATGGCACAGGCAATTATAAAATAATTAAATAGAACTCCCAGAAATAAAATATTTAAAAACTGAAAAAAACCACAATATATGGGTTTAACAGAAAATTAACACAGTTGAGAAAAGGATTGGTGAATTGTAAAAGAGACAAAAAAATTTCCCCAAGGGAAAGCATTGTAAAAAGGAAATTATAAAGAGGTGGCGAGTTTCCCGGGAGGACGTGGAGAATCCCAGGTTTGTTCATCTGTCTCATAGGAGGAGCAGAGCAATGTGTGAGGGAACGCTGGGTGGGGTTTTCCAGCCCACAGTGGAGATGCCAAGGAGAGCCATGGGTCAGGTTCTAGCTGACCTCGGATGACAAGTCCACAGGAACCCGCACCCAGAGCTCCCCAAGGATGCGTGAGAGACCAGGGTCAAGGAGACCCTGGAAGCGGGGAGGGGCTGCAGACTGGTGTTGCTGTTTCCTGGGAGTCCCTGGACAGTGCCTGTCTGCTGATTCGCGCGGGGCTGGCTCTGGTCTGGTGCTGGGTGAGTGTCAGGTCCACTTGCGCACCGGAGCAGGAAGCTGGAGACAGGTGATTTGCAGAGAGCAGAGATTCACCCCCCAAACTCCCGCAGGCCGGAAGAGCAAAGTGTGGGAGGCTTGGTGTCTGGGAAGATTCTGTCAGCTCCCAGGACAGCCTGGAGGCTGTGTCCCCAGCAGGGACGCCACCATCGGGCGGAAGGCAATGGGGCCATGCTCTGTATGGAGCCCATTCTCATGGGCACCTGAGCCCTCCAGGGCTGCCAGCCCTGGCACTGCTGCTTTGGGGATCAGGCTCTAACACGATCTGCGGAGAGGACAAAGACATTCGAACTGTGACATCCTCCCAGAGCTCCAGATCCATTCCTTCTTACGTTCATCCACCCGAAGCCCCAGAGTCTTGGCCCATCCTGACACCAGCACAGAAGCCTGAGGTTGGCACTCTCCAGCTGAGGAGTCGAGGCGCCCATGCACTCTGCCCGTCTGGCCGGGCTGGGCTTCCTCTGCGTTCTTACATGTGCGCCTGCATCGCTCTTTGTTATGCTTTCAGCCTTCATATCTTTTCTTTTGCCTCCTGTTACTGTAAGCAACTCAGGGAGGCCATGCAAGTCCTGGACATTATTCTGCTTGGAGCCGTTTTCTCCAAATATCCTGCTTCAAGGTGATGGCTCTTAAGGTCCACTCTCCAAGTCCTAGGAAGTGGCTATAATTTGCAATTCAGATTTCTTATAAATAAGTTCAAGGAGTTAAGGAAAACTGCACCCAGCGAATAGAAGAATAAAAATTATAAGAAGAACCAGGTTAATGGTGCAGAGCAGCAAAACCAGAATACATGAAGTCAGCTCGCGTGGTGGCCAGGAGTGAGTGTCTGAACTGAAGCGGGGAAGGGAGAACCATCGGGACCAGGAGCAGCTCCCTTCCCCTGGGGCTGCTGTCAGCTGGAGGAGCAGAGGAGGAAGGCACAGGGATGTGTGGGAAGGAATTGAGGTGATGTTTCTCTAGGCCTGGTGAGAAGTGTAAACCCATAGGTGAACCCAAAGCAAAGAAAGTCACAGCGACGCACACTTAGTCATATTACTAATGAATGGTGAAGAGCCAAGTCTTGAGAGTATCCCAGGGTGGGGACACACAGGGGACCAGGACAGAATAATGTGACTGAACACCAGAAACAGTGTGTCAGAGACCGTGGGGTTCTGCCTCTGCAGTGCTGATTCTTCCACAAAGCCAGTCTCAAATGCTGAGCCAAGATGCTCAAATCACCTTAGAGAAGTGAGGCAAAGCCAGGCCTCTACACCAGTAAAACTGGAGATTAGAAATTCATTAAGCTGAAAAAAAAAATGAAATGCAATCTACATGAAGAAATGAAGACAGCCGGGCTTGGTGGCTCATGCCTGTAATGCCAGCACTTGGGAGGGTGAGGCAGGAGGATTGCTACAAGTTCGAGGCCAGCCTGGGCAAGAGACACTCCTGAACACACAAACAGGACAGGAAGCAGAGTACTTCTCAAATACTGGTTGTCATCAAGCCAGGGTACTGTTATTAATACCAGGACAAAGAGAGCGTTTCCGTAAAAAGATGTGACTGTCCTAAATACGTACCTCAGTGACTGAGTCTCCAAACACACAGTGTGCAAATAGGTGGGAACACAAGGGGTGGAGACACAGGCATAGTCAGGTGCCACAACCTGTGTGGGGACAGGGTCCTGAGGGGGCGACGGGAGACTAAGAAGGGACAAGACCCATAAAAGGAAAGCTGAGACCAGGTGGGAGCTGACCTCTCTGATGGAAAGGCAGTGACAATACCCCAACTCCAGCATCTTCATTTATACAAAGTAAAAAAAGGGGAAAAGCATGCAATTGGGTTGAGAGTGCAAGGTCTCAGTGTTTTGCTGAGAACACTGAAAGCCAAAACACTCTCCGAGCGATCTGTGCTGTAGTTAACAAGGAAGAACACCGAGGCCGACACCTGCTGATACGCAACTGAGCTTGAGGTCAACTTGTTTACATGGTCTGCCTTTGGCATTCCATGTCCTCGGGACTGCTTTGCTCTAGTCTCAAGGAATTTGCTGACCTCCAGCTCAACCACAGCTCAACTGCTTCCCACATCTCCCCCTTTTTTATTTTTTAGTCACAAGCAATGCGTAGTCTGTTGGAGTTGGAGGAGCTGTGTTTGGAGGACTCTGCAGAAGACCTTCTTTTCTGTGGAAGGCTTTTTTTCCCCCCTCTCTTCCCCAGGCATTTGTGGTGAAGTTTTTTTTTCTGTGAAGGCTTTTTTTTTTTGTCCCGAACACTTTTTACTCTGAGTGGACTTATTCATTTAGGCTAAAATTTCCCAGTCCAAGGATTTTAGGGCCCTGTGTTTAGCAACTTAACCCTATATAGCCTGTTAACCCGTAACAGTAGTCTGTTATTAGTGTAGCTGGATATTGTCAGAATGTGTCAGTGATTTGAGTTTCTTTTTATAGCTAGCTTATTACTATGGCATTGTTTTATACATCTTGTGGTTATACTTTTCTGTTGGATGTTTAAGACCAAGTTAAAGAGAGACCCGTATTAATTAAAATTAGTCTTTTGCTATCTATCAAGGTCAGTCAAGTCTCCTCAGGAATTACCTTGGAACTAAATACAGTGCCCCTCAGTTCTTTTGTCAGTATCAGCCATCTGGATGAGTCATGACCATTACTTGACCAAGTTGCTTTTTGTGAAAGCTTGGAAGATTTTTCTCTCCTGGTGACTCCCTTAGGCACACCATACACCATAGATCTCCTTTCTCTGTGGGCCAACGATCTCCTTGGTCAGGAGGTTGTATAACTGACTGTATAATTTATAACTCACCAGATGTGTAGGATGTCACTGAAGAGGTTTCCTCATGTTCTGGGTCCTTGTTGACCTTGGAAGGCCGGGGCCAAAATATTGGCTGTCCTCTTAACCCATCTATCTTTTAGTTTTTGGTCTTTAAACCTCAGTTGTTGAACATCCAAAAGAGAAGGTTAATGACATTGCATTGTAATGGGAGCAGTAAACTTAACTATTATAATTTTATCTGAATATCAGGCACCTTGAAACATAAAGTATAGCCAGAGAACTGTTATTTTTTTAAATCAACCATGGATGTTCTGGTAGTCGAATCTCTATAGAATGTTAACAGACAACAGTTATATAGTTTTATACAGAAAAATTGAGATTAAAAGCCATACATAATATTGTAGCATGACAATCATGATGACATTTTCGTAACATGCTTAAATTTCCATCTTGGTATAGAATAGCCTTTTTAGTCAATTATCTCTATCTAACACATAAGAAACTCTCACCTAATTTGTTGTCCTTTAATGGGGTAAGTGTAGTGGTACATACAGCATACATGTCACATAAGATTTTGTTAAAAATGTTATTGAGTGGTGACCTCATGTTGGCTTGGCATGAACCTCCTATCACAAGTATCTGGGGCACAAGAGAAAGGCAGATGTCCAAATCTGAAAGAAAATGTCTATCACCATAAACAATCCCAGTTTTACATTTTAGAAGACCTGTATATCTGGAAGGCATGAATACATTTAATACACCATGAGATTAGCAATAATGAATCATCATAACCATATGAAAACCTAATTTTCTTAGTTTAGTTTTGTACCAGAACATCTTTTTTTTTTTTTTTTTTTTTTTAACATGGGTACTGGGAGTCGACCTGAGGACCTCGTGCTTGCCAGCAAGTACTAGTACCACTGAGCAATATCACTGGCCCTTTTTTTTTTCCTTTATGTGGGTTCCAGGAGTCTAACTCAGGACCTTGCGCTTGCCGGGCAGGCACTTGTGCAGCTGAGCCATCTCACTGGCCCCCAGAGCATCTTTAAATCAAAAAACCTTATTGTCTTATTTTTAGAAAACTTAACCTTTTGACGATGACCAATGTAAACACATCACAATAATATATTTTGAACATTTTTGGGGTGTCTCCCAAAAGGCTGTGGAGATCACTGGGGCCTCCTGTTAATGAACAAGAACTGGATAATTATTATTCCAGGCAGCTGCTTTCTTGTCTATCAGTTGGAGTCCTGTCCAATAATTTGTCCCCATTCTAAGAGATTTTTAATTATCTTAACAATTTTTTGATGACTTATGAAAACCAGATCATATCACTTATTATTTTTGAACAAAGAGAAACTCTCAAGTCATAATACATAAACAACAATATGCATTACATTTATAAAACCAATTTTAACATTATTTTGGCCAGTTGGCAACTTCGGTGGAGGCATATCAGACAAATGCTTCAAAAATCCAAAAATATAAAAAAGAAGAAAAACTTGTTGAGCTCAAATAAAACAGCTGTTTACAGATTGGACCCAGAGACAAATGAACAAATATGCATAAGACAAAACTGTTTGTAAAATCAGAGTGCACTCAAATATATTTGTGACCAAATTGAATTACAATTACTCTTTTACAATTTTAGAAGTTTGTAATTATAAATAACCTAGTCAGAATTATTTGTAGGTCAATTAGCAGAGATCTCTTATAAGAAGAATTTGGAAAGAATAAAATCTTTTATCTATAAATAATATGTATATATTTTGTATTTTATTCTGTCTTAAGAATACTGGCAACTTTTGTGTGTTTTTTAATGTAGTTTCAGCTCAGTTATTGCCACACACTCTGTCACATACTTAGAACTTTTTTCTTTTAACAGCATTCTCTGTAAGACTTAATTTAATTTAGGTTAAGATTATCACTTATGTAGACTCCCTTTGCTGGTGCCTTTGATTTATCTTTTGCCAGGGCAGTGCCCTGCCCCCTTGCTCCTGGGTTGCTATGACTACACCCAGTTTCCTACCAGCTGCGGATGCTGCAGCCATTTAATGTAAGAGAAAGGGTGGGTGCTGGTGTTCCACGCTGACTGAGGCTCTGAAAAGGCAAGCCGTGGCTGTCCAATCGGCTCTGGGACAAAGGTGCAGTTGCCACTGGGTGCCCTGAGCCGGGGCGCACAGCCCGTACTCCCCGCTGTGGCTGACACAACATAAAACAGGCATTTGGGTTCCTCCCACCTCCCTTGTCTGGGCCAGGCTCAGCGATGCAACTCTTCGGTTTTTGCCTCTTATTGCTGGCTTGCGCAAATTGGCCTTGTTTCTTCCCCCACCTGGGGGACTGTGAGAAATGGCAAGAGAAGTGGAAAACAGTGGTTTCTCCCTACAAAATAATCCTTTAAAAGTCCGTAGATAGATTTGCACTGATTTGCTATAGAAAAGGGGGAGATGTTCCAAAATATAAGGTGTAAAGTAGCTAGTGTTTCCCTCTGGATCTTCCCACCTCAGGAGCCTAGCACTTTTGAAAGGGCAATCTACTTGACCTACTCTCTGTAGGTCCACACCGGCAATATCAACAGGCCAGGCAGAAAGCCAGTGATTCTTAGAAATGACTCAGACATCAGCTCTGGTGTCCAAAATGCCTTTGAAATTTTTTCTATCTACCTTTAGCATAAGCTCGGGCCTCTCCTGTTTGATAGATTTAACACAATATGCTTTGGAAGACCCAAAACCTGCATCACCTCAAGGCTTATTTTATAGAGTGCATCTCACCTTTACAGATGGGACCAACACTAACTGAGCAATTCTATTTTCTGGTAACCCTTGAGTAACTGTATTAGAGGTCTGGACCATAACTTTTAATTCTCCAGTATAACCTGAATCTATAACTCCTGGGATAGCATAGAGCCATTTCAAACTAGCACTGCTGCATCCCAAGAGCAATCCCACAGTCCCAGAGGGCAGGGGACCATAGATTCCCAGAGGAATCACCCGAGGTCCCATCTCCGGAGTTAATACAATGCGGGAGGCGGGACAGAGGTCCAATCCTGCACTGCCTGGTGTTGCCCTCTAGAAGTAGCAGACCCAGCACCTTTCTGTATTGGCAGAAAAGGCTAGGGACTCACCATGGAAAGTGCCCCCACTGTTTGTCAACTGGGGCTGGCCCCATGAGGCATTTCCCAGCATAGGATTGCCATCACTGTCAGTTTTGGATCAGCACTCATTAGCCCAGTGGCATCCCCGACGACAACAAGGACAAAGGCCAGGGGGTTTTTTAGCTTCTACTGTCTGTTTTTGGTTATTACCTGGCAAGAACGGCTTTGCAAGAATCTCTTGCAAAGTGTCCTTTTTTCCCACATGCAAAACATACCTTTTGATTTATTACCATTTCCTTTAAAAACCCGTTGCATAGCAGCCACTAAGGTGACACCCTGCTCATAGGCTGGGCCAATTTCTGCACAAATCCTGACCATCTCTTGTAGGGAGGCTTTTTTCCTATGAGGTCTTGATGCCTATTTGCAATATTTATTAGCATTTTTAAGTGCCATTTGCTTCACAAGAATTTGCCCTGCAGTTGAATCATTTACTGTTCTCCCCATGGCTTGTAACAGCCAGGCTACAAACTTTTTAAAACGTTCTCAGGCCCCTGTCTAATACTAAAAAGATCAAGAGATTTCTCACCCTTGGTGGGCAGCTCCCTCCATGCTCAGGTTCTGGCGATACTAATCTGTTGGTAACGCTGGATGGTAAAAGTTAATTGGTTCGCTGCCCCCTCAAATTGTCCCATCCCTGTTAACATTTCTAAAGTAATCAGGACATTATGTTGCCTGTTTTTAGCTGCCTGTCCGGCCCACATTAAATAGTAGTCTGGCGTTAGGCAGGCTTTCGCTATGGTCTGCCAACCGCCTGGAACCAAAATACCCTGAGTGACTATCTCAGGAAACCTCGTGGTACATGGAGCTGCAGGGCCATGCATAGATACAGCTGGCTTTAGTCTTCTGAGAGTTTTAAAGAGAATAACCCAATGTTCTTGAACAAACTGTCCCAGGTTCTGAGGGTCAGGTCTTTCAAGAACCGAGTAAGCCCCAGTATGAAAACCAGAGAAATCTTCACGGGCCCTTTTAGCCTCTTGTAACACCTGCTGAGCTGGGGAGAGGAGGGGAGCTGTCGGTCTCATGCGGTGACCTACTTCTACTTTTGATTTCACTGCAGCTGCTTCAGCTAAAGTATGAGCAGCCATTTGCGGCACAGCAGACCCTTCTCCCTCATCATCTTCAAACTCTGAGCCAGAAGTTTCATGTTCCTCCTGAGTGTACTCAGGGAGCCCCGGGTCAGGCAGTCCTGAGCTTCAGGTGGGGGTGCAGAGGGCTCAGGTGATTTTAGTGACTCGCACCCCTCACTGTGTGGCGTAAATGTCCATGATTCCTGGACCTGCAGGAGCAGCTGCTTTTTCATTGTCTGGGCGTGGATCTAAACACTCTCTCGCAGGAGTCCATATAGAAAAAGTAAGGAGGGGGATCTTATCTGGCCCCTCGGCAGAGGGCCTTGCTCTTAGCTGTTTTCCCACTTTCTCCCAAGTATATAAATTTACAGTTCCCTCTTCTGAGAACTATGGACAAGTCTCTCCAACAAACTCAAAAATTTAGCAAGCTGTGCAGTCTTAATACACATCCCTCTAACCTTAAACCAAGCTGTAAGCATTTCAATGTACAGAGAATGATCTTTGGATCCCGAATTCCCCATAGTTTTACGCCCAGTGATTTCTCAAAGCACTCCGTAACTTAATCTTACTTGCGCGCATCCCTGAGTGTCTCCTTGTCTCGGCTTGCTGAGTTCCTGTGCTCAGGCCCCATGATGGGTGCCAACTGCTGCGACCTGTGCTGGGACGGGGTCCTGAGAAGGGGTGGCTGGAGATTAAGAAGGAGCAAGACACATAAAAGGAAAGCTGGGACGGGGTGGGACCTGACCTCTCTGATGGAGAGGCAGCGACAACACCCCAACCCCAGTGTCTTCATTTATACAAAGTAAAAAAAAGGGGAAAAGCATGCAATTGGGTTGAGAGTGCAAGATCCCAGTGTTTTGCTGAGAACACTGAAAGCCAAAACACTCTCCGAGCGATCTGTGCTGCAGTTAACGAGGAAGAACACCAAGGCCAGACACCTGCTGATACGCAACTGAGCTCGAGGTCAACTTGTTGGCACAGTCTGCCTCTGGCATTCCGCGTCCTCGGGACTGCTTTGCTCTAGTCTCAAGGAGTTTTCTGACCGGCTCAGTCGCGGCCCAACTGCTCCCCACAGTCGGGACTTCAGGCTGTGCTCTGGGCAATCGATAGATCAGGTGGACTGAAGCTCGGAAAGGACACGGAGGACTGGAGCGTTGCATGATTCCACACACTTGACATCAATGGACATCACTCCTGAAAAGAGCAGAATTTGTGTTTTTCAAGGCCACGTGGAACAGTCAGCAAAACAGGCTATAAGCTGAGCTGGGAAACAGGTTTTGAGTGGACTGAAATTATATAGTGTACACTGTCTGGCCACAGGAGAATTAAATTAGAAATTGGCCACAAGTTGTTGGGAAATCCGCAAATATTTGAAAATTTTAAAAAATGGGTTGGAGGGTGCCAGTAAGATAGCTCAGCAGCATAAATGCCTGCCCGGCAAGCGCGAGGTCCTGAGTTTGACTCCCGGAGCCCACATAAAGGAAAAAAAGGGCTCAGCGGCACAAGGGAGGACGGGAGGAGCAGAACCGTCCCCACCTCGGTGCCGATGTTAAATGACAGCACCTGCAACTTGCAAAGCCACACCTTCGATTTGTAGCGCAGTTGGCAGTTTCTTATAACTTCGAACAATTATTTAAAATTTAAGGGCCGGTGAGATGGCTCAGCGGCTTAAGCGCCTGCCCGGCAAGCGCGAGGGCCCGAGTTCGACTCCCGGAACCCACATACGAAAAAGGGGCCGGTGATATCGCTCAGCGGCACGGGCGCCTGCTGGCGCGCGAGGTCCTGAGGTCGACCCCCCGGTACGCACAAAAAAAAAAAAATAAAAAAAAAATAAAATTTAAGTAGCACTTTTCTAAATAATCATTATTTCAAAGAAGAAATCATAAGGGAAATTGAAAAATATTCTAAACAGTGGTAAAAAGAAATCAACATATCAAAATTTGTGATTGCAACAAAACTGGTTACAGAAAAACTTATGATGTTAAACCGTTCAGTTAGAAGAAAAGAAGGCACCTTGGGATCAGCCATCTGAGCCTTCTGAAGAATGAGGAAAAGTCTGCCTAGCTGAAAGCAAATGGAAGGAAGGAAACAGGGTAAAATAAAACCGTTAACAGGAGACAGAATCACTGGGAATAGCCCTGGAAATAGAAGTTGGTTCTTTGAAAAGGTCAATGCCATGATAAACATCTGGTTGAACCAATCAGGAAAAAAAGGGAGAAAAGATTGATTACCAACCTGGGAATGGTGGAGGGAAACCGCCCCAGACCTTACAGAGGTGAGCTGATAGGAAGCGCGGAAAGTCCAGCAGGTTTGATGAAGCGGACAGGTTCATCGCAGTCACATGTTACCAAAACCGACATGGTGAGAGGGAAATCTGAATACCCTGATAGCTACGATGACGAAGAAATAAAGAAGCAAATATCCATGTGCAACTTATACGGTGTTTCACTGTTACCTATAATTCTTATTTCTAGGCTACATCTCGCTGTGGGATTGACCATCTTCACACGATTTTTTGGCGTATGCTTAAAATCACACCCAAACTGTCTTAATCAGATTTTCCTATTTGTCTGAATCTTTTCTTATATTGATGCCCAGCGCATTAGCTCTGTCATGACACCCAGTGAAAATTCACTCTGCCCTGGCAGACTGAGGCTTCCCCATTAACATTAAACAAAAGTGTCATTTTCTCTTCCTAGTGTCTAATGCCAGAAATGTTAAAATTAACTCTCAGCAATATTCAGGAAAATAACCACGACTAGCCTTGCTGTAGCCCGAGAGCATTTTCTCCACCTGAACAGACGGGAAAGGAGCCGGGCTCCGGTGGAGCCCAAGTCTCCCTGGCATCCATTTATCACCGTCTCTCAGCCCAGTGCAGGCCAGGGAGCAGGGCCAGCACGGCGGGCAAGGGAGCGAGGTGCGAATGCAGGAAAGAGTCCTCAGGGGTCCTGGGAGAGTGGCCTCTCTCTCATGCACTGCTCAAGTGCCAAGTGAGTGCTGGGGGACTGGCCTCTCTGTCCTTGGATTTTACTTTACTCTTCTGGAGATCTTGCAAAAGTGTTTTCGGCTGACTTTGTGACTCTTTAGAGCAGGGTTCCCGGGCAGCAGCCCACTCGAGGACGCCGGCTGTGTGCGAGGCTCCTCCCGGGATGCCCTGGCCCTTCTGCAGGATGGAGCTGTCAGCCCCCATTAGCGCTGCCCCTTTGAGCTCCGAGTGCTGCCAGCGCCACATGATCAGCTGGTTGCTGGTCACTTCGCATCCTGTTCTCCTGAAGCTCTGCACACAAACGACGAGGACTTGGGGACCGTCCAATGGGAAGAAGGTGGGCTGCTGTAAATAGGATGTGAGGGGAATACTCAGTGCTTTCAGCCTCGGAGCGTGTGCAAGTGGTTTGCGTGTGGTGTGAGTGTGCATCTGTCTCAGTGCACAACTAGAACTGAGCAAATTCAGCAAATTAGTTCTCCGTCAGAGACAGTCATGGGTATCGAGGCGCAGGGCGGCGACGGACAGATCCTATAACAACACTGCCACTGTTACTCAGTCTTCACTGCCCCTGCCGCCGAGCTTCCAGACACTGGTGGGGACGACAGGGTGCTCTGTGGGAAGAGCTGTCCATCCTTGTCCACACAGTGTCACTTCACACAGCAGCCTGGAGCACGCCTTGCTTCCGAAGGCCACCCGTCACCACTGCCCAGGACTGCACGCAGGGCGTCTGCTGCCGTGTGCGCCGAGACGGGACAAATGCTGCCTGCACCTGGGAGGCCACAGGTCGAGGGCTCACCTGGCCAGCAGGTGCCTCGGCCCCTCTCTGGCCCTGCTGAGGGAGTCTCAGCCCGCGAGGGAGAGGGTCTTGTGGCTCCCGGGCTTGCGCAGAGTGGCAGAGCATGGCCACTCTGAAGGTGTGAGAAGCCATGTCGCTGCTCAGCGTGAAGAGTGAGGACAGCTGCCTCCAGGATGAGAACCGCCAGGAGGGGGCTCCACCCAGCCCTGTTCTGCCTGGACAGGTGGGGGCTGAGTTGGCCCCCATGAGGCTCAGAGGGCTGTGGCTCCCAGGGCTCTGCCCGACTCACACTCTGTTGCGTTGGGGGGGCCGTGGCCACACTCTTCCCTCTCCCCAGGACCTGAGCACTCTAACCAGTCAATACGCAGGGAGGGAGGGCTGCGTGGCTGGTGAGGGACACAGGACAGCGTGAGCCATTTCCAGGCTGCCCTGCCCTCTGGGAGCTCGAGCGTGGCCAGGTCCTCCAGACAGGTGATGTGGAGCGGCTCCTTATAAATAATCCACCAGTGCTCTTCTGCTCCAGTGCCCCGGCTGTCAGGAGGGAGTGGAGCTGTGACAATGCCGGAGCAGGCTCCTGGCTGCCCTGGACTGGGTGTCTGGGGTCTGCAGGTGAGGCTCTCTGGCCACCGCTGCAGTGCCGCACGCAGCTCGTGCTGGGTGGAGCAAGTTCCCCTCCTCCACACAGCCAGTGGCTAGCACTGTCCCTTGTCTCATCCCTCTGGGGACCAGGGCAGCTCTTGGTGTGACCCAGGTCCCTGCTGGCCCCTTCTGACCACACCCATGGCTACCCGGCCCTGCTTGTCCCCTGGGTGCCTCTCAAGGATGCTGAGGCCTCAGGGAAGATGCAGCTCTGGTGGTTGTCCCTGTCCCCTGCGGTTCTCTTCTCCCACTGACTTGACCATGGCGCAGACCGCGTCACAGAGGACAGTCTTCAGCAGTGTGAAGGACCCCAGTGTGCAGGCGACACACTGAGTGGAAATGTTAGCCTCAGTGGTTCTGATGTCCAAGGAGGCCTCAGCACTCAGCTCACATGTCTTCCTCAGGGTCTTCCTAAGGGTGCAGAGCCCCCAGTCGCCCTCACCCGATGCCGCCTGGGTGTACTCTGAGTGTGTGGACCATGGCGAGGGAGCCTTGTTGCTCTACCAGAAGGTGGGTTCACTGTGAAGCTAATCAGGTGCAGGCTCTGGGAGTCTTCAGCTCCCTGGAAGAGCTATCACTGACTTCTGTCCACTGAGTGGTCACTTTATGGGTGGGCAGACCATAAGCCCACCAAGATATGGTGGTAAGGGGAGCACAGGTGGTGACGGAAGGAAGTAGGGATGTTCCAAGGTGCTGGAGCCAGGGCTCAGGCGAAGTCACTGCAGTGTGTGGTGTGCACGGGACAGCAGGAGGACACTGCCAGCGGCTCTGCTTGAGAATGCCCACACTGCTCTGCGGGCTGTTCACCCCTTCCAGCCCATTGCCCTCCAGAAGGGCCGTGCAGCCTGTGTGAGTCCCACTCCAGGCGCTGTAGCTCCCCAGCCCAGCCCATCTTCCTGGGGCTCTGTACCCCACCTATGCTAGAAGCAGCATGTCAACTTCCCCAAGGTGACCACGATGTCATTAAATCCATAGAGGAATTCAGAGGGAAATTAACACCCCAACTCTTTAGTTTTCCAATCCGCAAATGTGTCACATTGCTTTATTCAATAGATCTCTAATATCCCTCAGTGATGTTTGTTATTTGAAATGTGTGGGCTTTGCACATATGTCATATATTATGATGTGATTGGTTTTGTTTTTAATTTTATTTTCCAATTACTTCGTTGGTTGCATATAGACATATTAATTGAATATCATACATTGGCCTTGTAAACATATTAATTCCAAAATTTTACAGGCTACTAAAATTTTACAGACTATTTTAGATTCTATGTACGTAAACAAATCATACAAGAATAATGGAAGTTTTGCTTCTTTCTTTTCAACTCCACTTTCATACGACTTTCTTGTTTATGTCTTCTTCGGCCGCACTGTTCTGGGCCGGGCCCGCAGAGCCGTCTTAATGGAAGTGGAGAGGGCGGACGTCCTTGTCGTGCTCCGACCCAGGGGGATGTGTTCAATATTCCCCATTAAGTCTGATGGCAGTTGCTGTCCCATCCGTTCCTAGTTGCTGGGGCTTTTAAACAGGAACTAGCATTGAACTGTGGTTTTTTTGCATTTGACATGATTATATGGTTTTCCACCTTTACTTTGGTCACGTGGGCAACTTTGGTGTACATTCCCAACACCCCACTGTGAGCGACTTCAAGCATAAAGATGTGGGAGAACCGTCCTCTGGCTGTCGCTGCAGGCTTACCTTTCGGGACTTGGTTCGTTCCACACTGCCCTCTCCGTCGCCCTTTTGTGTGCTTTGTTTCTCAGTGTGTGTCGCAGACAGTGGCGCCAGTTCCCTTGAACACGTCAGCCTGAGTCTCACTGGCTGGAGTTGAAGCTGAGGCACACCCCTTTTGCTCCGCGGCAAACATGCAAAATTTTGGCAAATGCGTTCACCTGTACCACTCGCCTGTCGGGGAGGACGGCTCCCCGCAGATGGCCGCGCCCCTCCCACACCCCTCCCAGGCCACGGTTCGCTTTGTTTTCCCCACTGAGAGCCCGGCCTGCTTCTAGCCTCACACGAAGAGCATCGCCAGCTCGTACTCGTGTCCGACTGTTCTCTCCTGACATAATGTTTTTGAAAGTTATCTTGTAGTTTTGTTTATTACTAATTTATTCCTTTTGTTGCTGAGTTGTTTTCATTGTCTGAATATATTGACTTCTTAGTCGATGCACCAGGGTTTCTAATTTTTTGCCGTCTTGTGTATGTTGTCTGTCTTGGTCACTTTCTTGTTGCTAGGACAAAATACCCAACATCTGCAACTTAAAGGAGGAAAGGTTTATTTTAGCTTGCTTGCTTATTTATTTATTTATGTGTTTGTTTATTTATTTAAGGCAGGGTCTCACTATGTAGTGTAGGCTGGCCTTGAACGTGCAGCAATTCTCCTGCCTCATGCCTGGGTCTGGCTGGTATTTTATTTTATTTTATTTTACTTTATTTATTTTATTATTTTGTTTGGCTGGTATTTTAAAAGTTTCAGTTTGTGCATGGCCGATCCTCTCCAGGCAGAGGTGCCATGGTGGAAGGGCCCAGGTGGAGGAGAGCTGCTCACCTCATGGGGGACGGGAAGCAGAGGGAGTCAAGGGAGGAGACGGGAGGGCAGAGAAACCCTTCAGGCCACACCTCCAGCAGCTGCCTCTTCTGCCCAGACCCCACCTCCTAACAGCAAGACAGCTATCGCCCCCGATCCAGTCTCCCTCCAGGCACAAGAGGCTTCGGAGTCCAGTTAGATGAAACCCCACCTCTGCCACTGCTGTTCCGTGACTGTGCAGTAGAGGTGGTTGTGTGCTCAATTCCACATGACCGCTCAGTCCTCACTACATGAGCAGCTCAGCCTCGGGCAGAGGACAGCCTTACGTGGTGATCAGGGGACCACAGCAGATGCGGTGTGGCCAGGCAGGTGCTGCGAAGGGCGATGCCTGAGCTGACCTTGCTGTGCCTCAGGCTGACCTTGGAAATGGCCCCACGTTAAACACAAATGAACTGAAACTAAAGGGACCAACCAGAGAGTTCCGTTGTTTCCCATTGCTAGGAAGAGCCTTTGGGGTTTGAATTCAGCAAATTAGCTGCCTCTAAAATAGATAAGATAGAATAATCTTCAGAAGAACGAAAGTCTTTACGATTTTTAATGGCAATACATGATGTACTCCCTAAAAGACCCTAGTTTCTTATCATCTCTCCTTTATTTCATTCATTCATTCATTCATTCATTCATATTTTATGTTCTTCATATAAGAGAAAATGTGATATCTAACTTTTTGCGTCTGACTTATTTTGCTTAGCATGATGGTCTTGAGTTCCATCCATTTTCCTGCAAATGTCATGATTTTGTTCTTCCTTCTGGCTGAGTGATACCCATTGTATAAGTGCAACACACTGTCTCTATCCTTTCTTCTGCTGATGGGCATCCAGGCTATTTCCAGATATAGCCTATTAAACGTGGGTATGAGTGTATCCCTGTAGTGCGCTGTCATTCATTCTTTTTAGGAAGACACCCAGAAGAGGCATAGCTGGGTCAAATGGTATACCCAGACTTAGTGTTTCGAAGAATCTCCATACTGATTTCCATAGTGGTCGTACTAGTTTACATTTCCACCAACAATGTAGGAGTGTTCCTTTCTTCTTACAACATCACTAGCATTTGTGTGTGTGTGCGCATGTGCTTAATGATAACCATGCTGACTGGGGTAGGGTGGAATCTCAAAGTTGTTTTGATTTACACTTTCCTAACGGCTAAAGATGTGGAACATCTTTTCATATACTTATGGACCACTTGTACTTCTTTTGAGAAGTGTTTATTCGAGTTATTTCTCCATTTTTTATTTGATTAGTCATTTGGGGGGGTTGGTTTTTGAATTCTTTATTTATTCTAGATATTAGTCCCCTATCAGAAAAGTAGTTAGCGAACATTTTCTCATGTCCTGTAGGTTGACTCCTCACCGGGCAATCATTCCTTTTACTTTTGATTTGATGTAGTCCCATTTGTTGGTTCTTGATACTATTTCCTGTGCTATTGCAGGCATATTCAGGATTCCTTCACCTGTGCTTGTGGCACCAAGTGTTTCCCCTGTGCTATCTTCCAGCAGTTTCAAAGTTTCTATCTTTATGCCCAGGTCTTTGATCCATTTGGTTTGATTTCAGTTCAGGATGAGAGACAGGGATCTAGTCTCAGTCTTCTCTAAGCGGATGTACGGTTTTCCTGGCGCCATTTGTAAAAGAGGCTGTCTTTTCTTCAGTGTATGTTTCTGGCCCCTTTGTCAGAAACCAAGTGGCTGGGGCCAGTGAGATGGCTCAGCGGCGTAAGTGCCTGCCTGGCAAGTGTGAGGGCCTGAGTTTGACTCCCGGAACTCACATATGAAAAAAGGGCCGGTGATATTGCTCAGCAGCATGGGTGCCTGCTGGCGTGCGAGGTCCTGAGGTCGACCTCTGGTACCGACAAAAAAACAAAAACAAAAACAAAAAAACCCAAGTGACTGTAGGGGCGTGGGGCTGTCTCTGCGTCCTCTGTTCTAGTCCCTTGGTCTATAGCTCTGTTTTTGCGCCAGTACTGCTCTTGTTTTTGTTGCTACAGTTTTGTAGTATAACTTGAAATTAGGTATTTTGATGCCTCCCACTTTGCTCCTTTTGCTCTGGATCGCTTTAGCTATTCTGGGTCTTTTCTGATTCCATATGAATTTTAGGATTTTTCTTTCTGGTTCTGTGAAGAATGTTGTTGGTGTTTTAATAGGCATGGTGTTAAATCTTGAGATTACTTTTGATAATACTGTCATTTTCACAATATTAGTTATCCTGATCTGAGATTGAGGGAGGGCTTTTCCTTTTCTTTTTCCAGTACTTTTCAGAGTCCTGTAATTTTTCTCTGCGAAGGTCTTTCATCTCCTTGAACAGGTTGATTCTTCTGTATTTAATTTTCTGGAAGTTATTGTGAATAGAATTGTGTTTCCGATTTCTTCCTTGGCAGCTTCATTATTATACAAAATGCTGTTGATTCTTGTGTATGGTTTTTGTATCCTGCACTTTTGCTTTCTTAATGCCATATTGTCATTTATTTTATTTCTGCCTTTGTTAGAAATACCACAAGGTCACTTTAAACAAGCAGCTTCTCAGACTTGTCCTGAGCTTATCTTTCATGATGATCTTCTCTTCTCCATGTCTTCTCACCCTGCCCTCTGTACTAATTTTCCACAGCTGAGATGTTTTGCTTTAATTGTCCTTGTAATGCAAGTCTGAGATGGAATTTCTCAACTTTTTGTTTTATGATTAAGAACATTTTTATTATGCCTCCATTATTTAAAAAGTGTCTTGTGGGTGTGGAATTCTAGGTTGGCGGTTTCCCCTTTTCTTCCAGCCTTTGGAGGTGGCATTCCATTGTCCTATGACTCCCATAGTTTCTGCTGAAAGTCATCCATTAGCCCTGCTTGTGGGAGTAGCATGTTGGCTTTGGAACATGCTTTGGAAGTAACATGTAGGCTTTCTCTGGGTAATTTTAAAATATTCTCTTTGTATTTATTCTATTTGTGTTTCTTGAATTTCTTGAATATGTGGGTTGATGTCTTTGAGGCTTTAAAAAAGCCCAGCTGTTCTTTCTTTAAACTTAGTTGCCTTCTGTCCCTTTCTCCTGGTGCGATGGGATGACTTGATCTTTACCCTTTTGAACATACTCCTCACGTCCTTCACTCCATTCTGTTTTCCTCACTCTTTGTTCTTTCTGAGATTACTTTTTATTGACCTTTCAGTTAAGTCATTTCAAACTATATTCACTTTATTAGTGAATGTACCCAGTGGATTATTAAATTCAAATATTATATTTTTATTTGCAGAATGCCTATAGGTTCTTTGTTTGTTTGTTTTTTGAAACAGGGTCTGACCATGTAGTCCAGGCTGTCCTCAAACTCACGGTGATTCTCCTGCCTCAGCCTCCCAAGTATTGGGATTACTGACATGCACCACCATGCCTGGCCTAGTTTCTTTTGTATAAATTCATATTTTCTATTGAAATTTTCTATATTTAACCCATTTCATCTTCCTTTTTTATTATATTTAAAGTAATACTTACAAAGTTCTCATTTGACAATTCCCAAATCCAAATCATCTGAATCTGTTTCTATTTTCTATTATTTGAATTTCCATTTGTCAAGTTTTCCTGACTCTTTGCATGTCTCCGGTATTGTATTATATGCTAGATCTATCGCTGGTCCTGTGCCAGCCCTCTTCCCTCCTGTTGGGCTGATGGGTCACATCGTCCCAGGCAGCAGTCGAGCTGGCCTGGGGTGGGTCACCATCACACCTGTTTGTGGAGTTGCTAGTATTCTTTGGACACAGTCTCCTTGGTTCTCGAGAACCTGAGAACCATCCATACAGTTTACATGGTGCAAGCAGCTTCATGTGGAGTTGTTGAGTTTGGTGCAGGATCCTCATTTTAGGGGACTTTCCTTGTAAATCCTGTGAGGCCACAGGAAATTTCACTGTCTCTTGGCCCAGGACTGAAGTCTTCATTTGTCTGGTTTGTATTGCTTTTACTGCTCTCTAAAGCTCTTAAAACTATGATTATTTTTAGGAAATTTATTCTATTTTTTTCTCCTGAATTTTCAGTGAAATGTACTCTACTGATATCTGAAGCATTTTACTTGAAAGTAAAAATTACACTGATTTTTTAAAAACATACTTTTTGGACTATTAGACTTCACTGGGTGAGTGAAGTTCCTCAAAGCTGGGTGGAAGAACTGAACTCAGGGCTTGGCCCCCATCCACTTTGGGATGCCTCAGGAGACAGGGATGTGACACTCGCTTGTGCAGCAGAGTCCCCTGCAGCTGGGCAGGGTGGAGGGGCTGCGCCTGGTGCCGAGGAGGGCATCTGGGAAAAACAAAGGAAGCCGCGGGGCTGAGGCATCTGTCGCCATGAACTTGACAGAGACACAGAGCAGCGTTTCCTTGTTATCGTCAGCTGGGCAGAGCCACTCAGAGGACGGAGGCGCCGGCCATCAATCTCCCCGCCATGCGTGTCTCTGTTTAATAGCTGATAGACGGTCTCCAAAGGGCTTTCTCTGCTCTTTGTTTAAAATGACGTGTAATGGACCTGGACTTATCAGTGTCTCTAAATGCATATTCTGTGCTCTGTCCCCACCGGGGGACTTAGTCCCTTCTAATGAATATGTGCAGGATTGATTCTGAACTTGGTATAATTTAATCCATCAATTTAAAATTCGATGAATATGCAAAGGGCCTGTCTGGGTGGATGGAGGTGGAAGGGGACATTCTTATTAATTTGAGACAGACTTGAGAAGTGGAATAACCTGTACTCTTCATATCTGCCATGGGGTCCAGTGCTTGGGTGTCCAGCAGGCTGTGTGAGACCTGAACCACTGAACCGCTCTGTAGTGGCCGTTCAGAGACCCCAAGGATCCGGTGCCTCCAGCTCCCAGAGGATGGAGGAGCGAGGTCGTCCAGACACAGCTGCTGAGCTGGAGCTGCCTCGGCCCACACAAGTTGGTGCTGACCTCTGAGGTCTGAGGCCCAGGGCGCCATCCATCCCTGAAGGTCACCCCGTGCCCAGGGTCAGACAGTAGGTGCTCTGACTCCAGATCTCTCTGGTGCTGGCCCTTCAGGGCCTTCGGGGGGCCATTTAACAAGGCTGCGGGGAGACAGAGGACCTTGAGAGGCCTTGAGGCAGCTGGGTAAAGCAAGGAGTCCTTCCACTTCCCCTTGTGTACCCTAGAGGCCAGGGACGTCAGCAGGGGTGTGAGGGCTGTGTCCCTCTGCTGTGCTGTGTCCAAGGGTCCTGGGATCTTTTCCAGTCCTGCAAGGCTGGTTGTTCCCCCACTCTCCTCTCTGTGGGGCATAGGGGACCCCTTTCTGCAGCTGCTCACCCTTCACTCACTTGTCCCCGCTGCTTCCTGTCCTCTGTTCTTGGTTTGTGAGCCCAGCCTGGGGTGTGTGTCCTTTGGAACTTGCCACTGCCCAGGCTGTGAGCTTTCACAGTAGCAGAGCCTGTCCCAGGTCTCACTGGGGCCTGAGCCCACTGTGGAAACCAAGCCTCGTCCAGTGCCTTAGTCAGTGAGTGCACGTGACCTCGACTGGACCGTGCAGTGTCGTCAGGCTGGACAGAGGCAGCGCCCTTTCTGCCTGACTGGGGAAGCTAGGGCAGCCTTCAGATGTGAGGCAGCAGTGGACCACCTGGCTGGGGTGGACTTTCCTGTGGTTTAGTCGGCCACAGACGTGAGAGCTGGATATTGTGACAGTGACCTTGGGGATATATTTCCATCATTTTGTGTTTCTCACTAATTGTGGAATTAGCTAGATTTTCAGTCTCAGCTTTGATAACCCTGAAGCTGTTATCTTTGGCAAGGTGATGGGGACCTCAGGGCTCAGGTATAGTGTAAGCAGGAATGCGCCATCCCCATCCTGTGTTGCACCAGCCTGCAAAAGGAAGGCGGGAAGATACCACCCTGCCTCTGCAGTGAGAGCCAGAGGGCGAGGAGGGGTGTCTCTGAGCTGAGCCAGGAGAGGCTTCTAGGTCAAGAGGGAGGGAAACAGAACCAACCCACTCTTGCCACAGAGTCCCGGGAGGCCTGGAGCTGGCAGTGTCCCTGGATGTGGGGTGAAGGTGCTGACATCTGGGGCAAGGCTGGACGCCACTCGCTGTTGTGACCACAACTCACCCAGGATGCACAGTGGGAGTGGGTGGCAGAAGCCCCGTGTCTTAGCCACTTTCCTGTCACTGGGACGAAACACCCAACACCTCCAGTTTAAAAGAGCAGAGGTTTATATTGGCTAGTGGTTTCATTCCATGGTTGGCTGGCTCCAAGGCTGAGAGAGGATGGCAGAGGGACACAGTGAGAAGAGCTATTCATCCCATGGCAGCCAGGAAGCAGAGAGAGGAGAAACCCGAGGGGAGGTGCGCCCAGTCCAGGTCACTCCCCAGCGACCACCTCTTCCTGCCAGCCCCACCTCCTGGCAACACACTCATCAGTAGTCAATCCCCTGGTGAGGATGGCACCCCCATGACCTGACCCCCTTCCCAAAGCCCCAGCTCTAACATGCGAGACTTTTAAGGACCCTCTAGATCTAAACCATAACATTCTGTCCCTGGCCCTCAAAGTGCTCATGTCCATCTCATTATGCAAATGCGTTTGGCCCATCTCTAAGAGTTGCCAAAGTCTCAACAGTTCCAACATTGCTGAAAGGTCCAAGCCAACAGTCTTCTCTGAGACTCAGGAAAATTCTTAGCTATGAGACCCTACAAAAAACAAAAAGGGAGTTAAATATTCCCAATGTACAATGGCACAGAGTAAACCAAAAGGGGGAAACGGGGTTAGAAAGGAATTGGATCAAAGCAAGATTGAAACCCAGCAGGGCAAACATTTAATCCTGCAGCTGTGTCCAGCACCTGGGGCAGGCTGTGGTGAGATGTGAGCACCAAAACGCTTGGGCAGCCTACATGGCCTCTCTCTTGGGCTGGCTCTGCTCACTGCCTGTGGCTTTCCTCAGAAGACGCTGCACATTCCTGGGGTCTCCACGGCACTTTGGCTTCACTTTCACAGCTTCCTGCACTGCCTTCTCAGGGTCATACTGCCTGCCTCTTGGGTCTTCTAAGATCTGTGCAGAAGCCCCCATGACCTCCTAACTCTTGCATTTGCGTGTCCTGTAAAACTGGTACCGTGTGGTTGACACCAAGTCTTCCACCAGCAGGATCAATGGCTACAGAGACCTCTGATTGCCGAGCTTACTGAGCACTATGACAAGAGTCCTGGGGAACCAATTTTCTATGTGACCTTCTTGGGCAGAGGTCCCAGAGACTCTCTTCTCAAGTGAAGGATTTGTACTTTTGCACCTCTGAGCCTATGATCAGTAGGGTCTTGCTGATTCCTGAAATGCCTTCCAGCCATCTTTCCTATTATCTTGATGCAAAGCGTTTGGCTTCTTTTTAATGCTAATATTTTCAGCAACCATGTTCTCCATGGCTTCAACTTTGCAGGCTCTTCCTTTCTGATTAAACTGCAGACTTTTTACATGTGCTTTGTACTTCTGATTTTCACTGTAGATCTGGCTAAAAGCAGCCAGAAGTACTTATATCACAGCTTAAGCATTGGGCAAATTTGAAATTTCCTCCACCAGATTTATTAGCCCACTAGTCTTAATCTCCCTCTCCTAAAAGACTCAGGACATGGGCAGAATGAAGACAGGTTTTCTGCTGGGGTGTAATACACATGGTCTCTGGTCCAACTGTCAATAGAGTTTTTGTTCCCCACTGAAACCTGGGCCTGGCCATTACAGTCTGTTTTTCTGCCCACCTTCTGCTTCTCTGAGCTCTGACCTGAATTCCCCATCAAGATCTGTTTATAGCACTAGGGCTTCTCTAACTGGCATCTCCAAACCTTTCTAAACTTTCATAAACCAGTTCCAAAGGCTCCATGATCAGGTACAGTTACAGCAACAACCCCACTTCTGGTACCAGTATATGTTTTAGTCACTTTCCTGCAGCTGGGACAAAATACTCACACCCACACCTTAAATGAGGAGAGGCTTATTTGGCTCATGGGTTCAGTCTGTGGTTGGCTGGCTCCAAGGCAGAAACAGCATGGTGAACAGGCATAGTGGAGAAGAACTGTTTATCACATGGCAACCAGGAAACAGAGAAAGATGGGAGGAGCTGGAGAGGGGGACACTCCCATCCTGGGTCACGCCCACAGTGACTGCTTCTTCTACCAGGCCCACCTCCCAACAATACATTCAGCCATGAGTTCATCAGTGGCATCCCATGATCCAGTCACCTTCCCAAAACCCCACCTCTGAACACATGAGACTTCTGAGGGACATTCTAGACCTAAACCATAGCAACCTGTTTGGAGTGTGCCAGCTGGTTGGAGAGTGGCTCAGGGCTGTGGAGCACCCATCTGGGGGACCTCATTAGTGTTTTTCTGCTGCAGGAGCAAATACCGTGAATTGAAGAGCTTCCAAGAGCAGAAACAGACCCTTTCACTCATCTGGGCCAGAAGAATGACATCAAGGTGCAGCAGCCACACTCTTTCTGGTGGCTCCAGCAGGGAATCTGCTCTGGGCTTCTTCCAGGTTCCTGGGGCCCTGGCATTCCTTGGCTTGTGGCCACACCTTTGCTCTGTCCCTGCACAATCTTCTGCCCTGCTCTGTCAAGGATGCTGCAATGGGATTGGGTCCTATCTGACCAGCCCAGGATCAGGGCTTCATTTTGAGGTCCATAGGTCAATTCCTTCTAAAAGGGTCTTTTCAAATAAGGTGGCAACACCACCGTGGGGCTGGGGTGTGGAGCTGTCTTTTGAGGGCCTTCCTGGTTGAAGCATGCGTGAGTGTTCACATGTGTGGTCCTCAGTGTGGCTAGGGTGTGGTTGTGTGTGAGACGTGTTGCTGTGTCTGCATGCTACGTGTGTGGAGTGCGTGGTGTCTACGTGGGATGCATTTGTGCGTTACATGCCCATGTCCTGTGTCTTAAGGTGGGTGTGTGGCTTGTGTGCTGTGTGTGTCTGTTTCTCGTGTCCACAGCTGTGTGTGTGCCTTATGTCCACTGTGTTTGTGTGTGTGGCTGGGAGGAGAGGCAGAGTCAGGTGAACCTCGCTGCTCTCAATCATGAGCGATAGGCAGAGCTCGTAGGCACCTGGAGAAGATAGCCCATCAATGCCTGGTCTGCGCACCCGGCACAACGAGAGTGGCGCGTGATTGATGAGACGGGCCAGCATTTCTGCTGAGTGCATCGGGCATAAATTTCAAACTCAGCAAATACTCAGCTCCCCTGCACCCCCTCCCGCATCCTGCCTGGTCACTTGTCCCATTGTCAGGAGAGCCATGCTTGTCCATCACCAAGGGCTAGAGGAAGGGGTTACTGAGCCAGTTGGAACAGCTGGCTCCCATCTCACTCCTCCGAGCCCATCCGGGGCACTGTGAC
Organism: Erethizon dorsatum; assembly: GCA_028451465.1. Classification (NCBI taxonomy): domain Eukaryota; kingdom Metazoa; phylum Chordata; class Mammalia; order Rodentia; family Erethizontidae; genus Erethizon; species Erethizon dorsatum. The sequence continues at coordinate 53,993,443 of CM051833.1, forward strand.
TTGGACAAGCAGAGGGATGAGGGCTCTCCAGCTGGCCAGGCAGTGGGGCCTCCCTGCGCCCCACCCCCTGCAGTGTCCCCACGTCACAGTCTGCTCTCTGGCAAGCACTGAGGGACCACAGAGGAGGGAACGGCCTCCTGTGCCCAGCACACTCCTCATTCTTGGCAACGGCACAGACCTGGTCGCTGCCACTTCCAGGACATCACCCTTGAAAGCTCACTGTGGTAGACTGACAACTGGTGGTCAACTTGTAACACCCAGCTGAACTGAATCAGTGTGGTGCTGGGTGTGGAGGGCCCACCTGAGGATTGTTGCCAAAAACATAAAAGGAGAACTGGAGAGGAAGAGGGGGTGCTGTTGGTTCTCCTTGAGGAGCTCGTCGTGCTGGCTTTCCTGATAGGAACTCAGCTGTTCTCATCATTGGAGGAGCTCGGGACCTTGTTGTCGCTGAGGATGGCTGTGGTACTTTTCGGGGGAGCTCTGGTCCTTACTTTGAGCATTGCTTCCTGGCTCTGGTGCAGATCCCTCAGCCTGCTGGCACAGATCCTTCATCCTGCTGGCACAGACTTTCTAGTTTCCACCCCTGAGCTTTGGGCCTTCCCGGCGCAGATCCATGAAACAGACTTGCATGAGACATTGTTGTGGGCTCTGGGCTGCTCCCCAGCTGCTCCACTAGGGCACTGTCTGTCACTGTGAGGGGCGGAACCAAGTACACATTGTTACCAAGGGCGAGGGAAACCAGCACAGAGCACAGCCTGTCTGAAGCAGGTGTGTGACTCACAGCTGCAGTTGAGAGAAACAGAAGTCTGGGGTTCACGAGGCTGGGGGGAGGGCGCCTGTGCACCCATGCACACCCATCGCTTGGGCACTGTGGGAGGAGCCAACCCAGTTACAGGTCACAGGTGCGCTGGGCTGAAGGACCCTGCTTCTGGGGAGAGCAGGAGCAGAGCCCAGCTGTCCCGCCCTGTCCCTGCCCGTCGCAGGATGCTGTGTCCCCAGCACGTCCTGCAGTCATCCTGAGAATGACAGCCGAAGAAGGGCCCCCAGCTGGTCCAAGGGCACAGGAGAGCTCCTGGAATGGCTGGGTGGTTTCCACAGCAAGGTTCGGGGGGGGGTCCCTGAGAAGTGAGGGACTCCGGGTGGATTAGAAGTCTCATGTCATTAAAAGCCAGCTGTTCTCTGTCCTTTTGAGTGGCTGGGCAAATTTATAACATTATTTTTACAGTCAACTTCTCTGCAATACGCAAGGTCTTGAAATGATGCTGGAAAGTGTTGCCGGCCTCAACCACGGAGGTCGTGGTAGGTGGTCACGAGTCACTGTGGCTGCGGGTGCCAGCAGCATAACTGAGCGGCCATGGAATCACTGTGGCTCCTTTCCTGGGAAAAGCCAGGGACTGGATCTTGTTGGGTTGCTTGCCTGCCTGTGGAGAAGAAGCAGGGGCTGTGCAGACCTGCGGTGCCCAGGGCAGGTGGGCCCGGCCACCTGTGCACATAGGTAGCAGCATCTGGAAGGTGAGGTGAGTCTGTGCCCGCCTGCCTTACAATGAACTCATAAACGACCTGCTAGCCGGGCTGGTGAGAGAACAGGGAAGCTGCTCTGAGGCCAGGCAGACTTGGTCCCTGCAGGGCAGCTGGTCCCCGCAGTCCCTGCATGTGGGCCTCCACTCTGATGACCGCCGGCTGCCACCTCAATGCGCTTGGTGGCCCACACAGCAGCCTGTGACAGACGAGCCCTGCGGGAGCTGGCACCACAAGGGCTGCATCCCACGACGCAGTGTTGCTCGCGAGTCCGAGGCCTGGGCTCTGGCGTCGTGTGCTCGCTCTAAGGCTGGGAGTGAGAACCCAGGCGTGGCCGGAGACGCTGGGGCGACATGGGCACTGCTCTCTGGAAGGCTGCAGGTGCCCTCCCGTCTCAGAGCTGCGCCCCGGCAGAATCCTACCCATCAGAGGCCATGGGAAAATGCAGGCAAACGTGGCACCTCGGTGAGAAGGTGGGTCTAGCACGAGCCTACAAACACCGGAGGTTTCCACACAGAAAATGTGACCAGCAATCATAAAAGTGATTTTTAAGCAACTGGGTCACTACTGCCAGTTCTGGCCAAAATGGAGTAATGGGCACAGGATGTGGCCCTGCCCAAAGCCACCAGGAACCCATGGGAGGAAGAGTCCCAGATGCTGGGCAACAGGCAAGCTGCGGCCTGGCTGCCTGCCTTGTGCCCTGGAGGTGCTCCAGGGCGTGGTGCAGAGATGGGCACAGGCTCCGCCCAGTGAGCAGGCAGATCAGCGGGACTCGGGGCCAGGGCTCCTGAGACCCACGGGAGGCAGGGATCGGAGTCTCACGGAGCTCGAGTCCACGCGTGCACACACGTGGGAAAAGCTGCATGAGAACTGGATGTAAACACGGGCCCTCCACCGGCCAGGACACTGCCTGCCTCTCCTCACGAGCAGACTCATGGACCCAAGACTGAGGGGGCCCCATGGAGTGTGCCAGAGAAGAGGGTGCAGGAGCGGTCGCGGGTCCCTCATCCAGCGCCACGCAGGTCCCGCCTAAAGAGCCAGGCCCCAAAGAGTCGGCCTTGTTTCGGAGACACTCAACTCTGTCCTTGAACAAAGCTCAAAAGTAGGTGTAGAAGTACAAAAATATCCATCGCTAAGCAGTAAAAATCTCGACACTTGGCGTCCCGTTAATGACTGGATGACCTTTGCTGCCCAAATCCCTATGCGGGAGTCAAGCGGTTTCTCTTCTTTGCTAACGTGGTGAATTACGCTGCTGGGTTTTAATGTTAAACTGATGCTGCAATATCGGTGTGCGCTTGGTCATGACTGTCACTCTCCACACACACACACGCACACACACACATGTGCACACACACACATACACAAACATACACACGTGTGCACACACGGTTGGGTTTCACTTGCCAAAATTTTGTTTGGAATTTTTATCCATGTAAATGAGAGATGTGTTTCTGTCATTTTCTTTTCTTGCAAGATTTTCTTCTAAGGCTTTGCTGTCAGGGTAGCGCTGACCTTATGAAGTGAGGTGGGAACTATGTCCTCAGTTCATGGGTGTCTGTGTGGAGATAGCACTCTCTTCCTGAATGGTGATGGGGAACTCACCAGTGAGCTGCTCTGCAAGAAGGCGCAGCAGTTAATTTAGAAGTGAAGCACACACTTACCATGTGACCCAGTCACGCCACTCCTGGCACTCAGGAAAAACGAGAGCAGACACCAGCATAAAGCCTCGTTCTTCAAGGTTCCCGGCAATGTTATTTGTGATGGCCCCGAACTGGAGACAAATGAGACGTCCATCAGTATGTGTATAAATGGAGGACACATTCTTTATTGTATTGTCATTGTTTTGAGACAGAGAATCACTACGCTGCTAAAGGAATCACTACAGGCTGGTCTTGAACTTGTGATCTTCCTTCCTCAGCCTCCCAGAGCACTGGGATCACAGGTGTGTGTCACCAGCCCAAGTGACATGTTTATTGTCTCGATTGTTATGGTTTTGTGGTGGTATACATCCGTCAAGATGTGTCAAACTGCACATTTACCTATTCGAAGTTTATGGCTTGTCATCTATACCTCAAGAACTCTGCTAAAGATAAAACACCGTAGCGGCACAAGTGCCTGCCTGGCAAGCACAAGGTCCTGAGTTCAATTCCTGGTACAAAAAAACAAAACAAAACAAAACAAAACTCTGTAATGTTAAATTTATTTTAAAAGACAAAAATGGAAACTACTGTATTGGAAACAAAGTAGTCATACTGACTCCTATAAATGTAATAATATAATGGTAGAAAACAACCCTCAGCAGATGAGTGAAAAGAAGAGAAGAAGCAGGCAAAGAAGGAGTAAGGACAGCAAGGGGAACTGAGAATGTGCCCAGAACGTGAGCCAGAGTCTGAGGGACAGGAAATGTGAGACAAGGTAAAGATATTCCCCAAGGACCGAGCAGGGCCCAAAGGTTCCTAACTGCAGTCCACAAGGGGACAAGGAGAGGATGGAGACATGGCAAGAGTTAGTCACCATGACTTATCTAAACTTTGTCAAAACACGAATTCTTAAATTCAGAAACACAAGTTCAAATAAGGTACAGTGGTACCTTGGTTCACAAACTCAATTCTCTCCATGAATTTGGTTCCAACTGAACTGGATGAGAACCGAATTAAATTTCCCCAGAAGGTCAACACTGAACCTGACTGTTGCATTTGATTTGGTTCTAGTCTGTCTTACTTTTCTCATTGCTGAGACAAAATACCCAACACCCAAAGTTAAAGGAGAAAAGGTTTATTTAGCTCACAGTTTGTAGAGGTTTCAGTTCATAGTCAGCTGGATCCAAGATGGGGTGGCATTACAGGGGAGAAACAGTTCATGGCAGGAAGAAGACAGCAAAGCAGCGAAGTAGGAAAGAAGCAGCAAGGGACGGCAGCAGTTTTCTTTTTGTCTCTTACATTCTTGTCCAGACTACACACGCTCAGGGGAGGTGGCACTCACACCCAGTGTGGGCCTTACTGTTACCCACATCCAGATCCACGCCAAACCAATCAGCGGACTCATTCAGTCATCACACACCCTTGATCCCAGCATCACACACTCTAGATCCAGCCGCCTCTGAAAAGCCCCACCTATGACTACAGAAGGCTTCAGACACAAGCCATAACATTGTCCAGCTTGATTTGCAACCAGAATCGTGGAAAGAATCAAGTTCGTGAGCCAAGGTACTACTGTGTACAGAATGAAATCTGTACCTAAGCGTAATACAGTAAAATTTAAAGAGAAATAGAAGATGCTAAGAGCATCTGGGGAAAAGGCAGATTGTATAATTGATTAAAGAGTAATTGCAGATTAAAGTTATTTGATTAAAAAATCAAAGAAACACAATTCGGCTGACAGCTGACCTCTGCTCTGTGAACGTGGGAGCCGGAGGCTGCTGGGAAGCAGTGCCCAGACCGCGTGATCATTGCCCTTGTGGACGCTGAGAAATTGCCTTCAAGAGGCTCCCATTTCACCTGAAAGGAGACACAGATGTCAGTCACGTGGAAGTCATGGGACAACGGCAAGGCCAACTCCGTGGTGCCGGCTCCCCTCACAGCACCACACAGCTGTGTGTCCGTCAGCCCTCCCCTCCCTCCTAACACGCCGAGTCCTGGAGTTACTGCGATTCCGACCCGGCAGAGCTGCTCGCCGGCACCCGTGGGTAAGAACAGAGAGAGATCGCGGGTTTGTGGATGTGCTGAGCCCGCATGCTCTTCCCTTCCCGGCCCCCCACTCCATGGGCGCCGAGGCTATGGGTGGGGACGCCTTTGTCCCCCTGTGCTGGCTGCCCGCACTGCTTCCCACTGCTGCACCTCCTCTGCTCTTTCCTCCGGGCTGTGCTGGCCAGGTTTCCGTCGCTGGCACAAAAATCCCAGGAACCATGACCTAAGGGAGGAAGGGTTGCTTTGGGTTCAGAGATTTCGGTCCTGGTCAGCTGGGTCCAAGGCAGAAACATTGTGGAGGAAGAGTGTTGCAGAGGAAGCTGCTCGACCCCTAGTGGCAGAAGTGGAGCCCAGGGAAGAGACCAGAGAGGAGGGGGCCGGGCTCAGCCCCAAAGCTGCACCTCCACGCCCGCCGGCCACAATGGAAGCTCTCCAGACATCTCCGTCCAGCCATGCTGACACTCACACTGAACCGTCACACAGTCCATGTGTTCAGGCGGCACCCTGTCCCTTCCTCTGTCCCTGGGTCTCCAGCCTTTCCACTCCTCCCTCTGCTGGCGAGGCGCCCTGCTTGTGTTTCTGGAACCGAGCCCACAGCTGGGGGCCGTTTTCTTGTCAAGGCTTTGGGGACAGCTCTCCCTGCCCATGGCCTTGCCCTGGGGCTCCGCCCCTGCACAGACTTGGTCCTGGCTGGCCAGTCTTCCCTGCTTGTGTGTTTTCCTTTCTCCATGTCCCTTTGTCCCCCAGGGGATTCCTTTGGGCAAGAGCACCCGCTTCCTGCAGTTGGTGCTTGCAGCGCGCTGACACGGATCCCTGCCTTGCGGATTCTCGGGGAGCGGGGTCTTTACCCGCTGTCACATCTCAGCAGCTGGCAAAGGCTGGGGCGGCCAGCGAGCGGCTCAGACGCAGAGCCCTTCACCTGGGGGCCCCGCCTCAGCGGGAGTCTCACCTGGACTGGTCAGTGCGTGTCATGGCGGAGCAGATGGCTGCCAGTGACAGGACCAGCGGTGCTACCAAGTCTTCTCTCCCAACCTGTCCCCTTCGGTCAGTGTGTCTTTGGGACACACCAGCTTTCCATCACTCCAGGCCTTCACTCCGTGGGGTCACCTGCTCCTGTCCCCTCAGGCCCCCTGTGCCCCAGCTGTCTGGCCAGTCCCGCCTCTCTCCCTCCGCAGCAAGCCTTCTTGAGGTAACCCTGATTTCCAAGTTGCAATGTCCAAATTGAACACGTGATCTTTGGGTTGTTTAGCTTGGAGAAGACTTGAATCTGTCACCAAATGGAAGGGGAGATTTATGAAGTTTTTTACCAGCAAGGACAGGCTGCCACTGTCCCCGTGTGCTGGAAAGGGGGACTGTCTACCTCCCAAAGCTTGTCCTACCACCGAGATTCTGACATCCTGCCGGCTTCAGCAATTGGCCTTGTAGATGAATGGATCACAGTAAGTCGATCAACAGCCCCTTCTGTGTGTTCTAGAGCATTCTTGCTAAGATGACCTTAGGCTACATCTTCTTCACTGCCCTTTCCCCACCCTGTGCCCCTGTGGTCCTCCACTGGACCTGAAGTTGCTGAAGGAGGAGACCTGTCCTATTCATCTTTCCTTGTCCCCTGCTGCCTCGGGCACACAATACAGATGCTTGATAAGCCCTGAGGAGGTGTGGGAGAGGCTGGAGGTGGCGAGGAGGGAGATGCAGGGCCCAGTGTGGCAGGAAGAGCTGCAGCTCTGGGTCCTGAGCCCACGCTTTTTGGAGGGACAGCGTCGGGGACAGTTCTCGGAGACTCGCTTCCCTCTGCTCCACCCTCCTGCCATTCCTAATAAGCTATACCTTAATCTAAAATGGCAATTTACAGTGCAGTTCATTTACGACAACACAATCCATTGTGATCACAATGCCAAAAATTTGTGTTTTAAGTAATTTTTAATGCTTGTAGCAGCTGGGTCTCTGGAGTGTGGAAATAGCTAGCATTTTTCAAATTGTGCAGCCGAGAGGGAAGAAAAAACTCCTGCCCTTTAATTATATAACCACCAAAGACAGCACTTGGGGAGCAGAGCAGTTATAATCATAAAGTAGGAGATGATTCGCCTACGAATGGCCAAATGTTTGACTGTAAACATGGAAATGCCAGTGCCCCGCAGGTGAGGCCGGAGATCATGAGCTGACGAGATGCTGAGTCAGACTGACTCGAAAGGAAGCGTTATTAGGAGTGGAGCTATGGAAAGAGTGGAAATAGTTCCTTTTATCAGAGAGAGCTGTGTTCCGGGGTGTAGAAGGCTGATTTCCGTCTGCAGATGTGCAGATGCCAGACGTCCTGGGCCGGCCTTGTGCCGTGTCCAGCTGTGGGGACCAAGGATGGCAGCAGCAGAGGACCCCGTGCCCGCCAGCTCCAAACACGGACCCTTCCTCCTCGGACTCAGCTGCTCTGAGGCTAAGTCACCTGTGCCCCTGGCAGCCAGGTGCTCGGTGCCCGACGGCGCTGGCCTGGCTGGAGCGTGGAGGCAGGTGAGTTGTCAGATGCCTCTGAGTGTGGACATGTGCTCCCAGGGGCTCAGGGCTCTGAGGCCACCTGCACACCCTACTCTGAGATGGGCCTAGCTGTCCCCTCCCCACCTGCATGGGTGGCAGTCCTGACCCCAGGAGCTGAGCATGCCTGGGTTTGGAGTGGGGTCTTCAGCGAGGCCATGGGTTCGAGGTGCTGGTTAAAGTGGGCTCAGATTCAGGGTGACTAGGTCCTGCTGGGGGAGGAGATGAGGACAGGGACATGGGCAGGGAGAGGACGCCTCGGGATGGAGCAGCTGCCCCTGGGCTTCAGATGCAGCCTCCGGGTGTGTGCGGCCTTCTGTGTGCCTTATGCTGCCCACACAGTGGCACCTGGGCTGGTAGCCTGGGCAGAGCCACAGGCCGTGGTTGGCAGGAGTCAGAGCAAGGAAGCCCAGGGTGTCCCGGCACCTGGGTCGGAGGGCGCCGTTTCTGACATGTGCACCAAATGCGCCTTTACAATCACTGCTGGGAGACTTGGGCCAGGTGAGGGCCACCTAGCTCATCTCTCCTGGTTTCCCACATGCCCTGTGTCCTGGGAAAGAGAGGCCAGCACGTGCCGCACTGGCCTTCCTGTCCCAGGGTCTGGATCAAGCCCCCTGCACCCAGGGCCTCCTTGGGATCTCACAGAGGTGCGCAGAGGTCAGATTCACGGGCCTAGTGGTTGTGGACGGGGCCAGTGCTCAGGCACGGGCCAGCTCGAAGAGCAGCGAGGCCCTGACGCCTGTGCTAGGTCTTGGGAACAAAGTCTTTCCATGTCAGGGGCTGTCACAGCATCGGGGGTGTCCAGGGTGCAGACTGGATTTCTGTGTGGAAAACTCACCCATGGGGCTGGGGCTGCTGCATAGCGGGGAAGCGCGTGCCTCACCTGCTGAGGCCCTGGGTTCCATGCCCAGAACCTCAAAGAAAGAAGTTCCCAACGAGGTTGAAAAAGACAAGCCCTGCCCTTGGGAATGCTTTGTGACATCTGGTCATTTATTGGTGTGACTGCCGCTGGGCACCCATTGATCCTGTGGGCTGAGCTCCCTGCACACCAGCAGCCCAGATTAGAAGCCAGAGGAGCCGCCCACATGGGCTTGGGAATGGCACCAGGGCTCAGCATAGCCTGGGTTCCACTTGGGGGGCGCAAGGATGGGGATGTGACCCAGGTTGTCTTCCTGTCATAGCTCCTTGTGGTGCCAGGGCTGTGCTAAGACTCAGCCGTCGTCCTACTTGCCCGTGAGGAGAGAGGGTCCCCACTGCCCCTGTGTGTCTCCCCTGGAGGGAACCTCCCTGCAGCTTCTCCCCAAAACCTGTCCCTGCTGGGCCTTGCTCCCGGCCTCCTGCCTGGAATTGAGAATGGGCGAGGGGAGCATCTCTCTATAGCTGTGTCTGGCAGGCTGTTTTCCGTGTTCCGATTTCCCACGATGGATCTGTCCATGAATGCGTCCCCAGCAGGGCCTTCGTGTGCCTACTGCAGGTCAGCGGCAGGGGCCCCCCATACCCAGGAGCCTGGCTGTCCCTGCAGAGGGCAACAACTCTGACACTGAGACGGCTGAGCCTCTGCTGGTCCTCCCTAGCCTTGCCTGGTTCGTGCAAATCCCGCCTGAGCCATGAGGCTGCCATCAAGCGCTGTTGGTGCACGAAGTGGCCACTCACGGGTCTGTCCCGCACAGCCGCCACCTTACTGGAAGTGGACAGATTTGTGATCCACTTAAAGCAGCCTTGCTTTTCATAAAAGAACTCTGACTGTTGCACCGCGGGAAGGCAGACCGCGGCCTGGGTGTGTTACTGCCGCCTGCTTCGGGCCTTCCGTTTGGCATTGATATATGCGGCGTGAAAATAAAGAGCGTATACATAACACAGAGGCCAGGGAAATATGCATTAAGGAGACGCAGCTGCGTGGACCTCCTTATCTGCATCCGCAGGTCGCCAGATCCATCAACACGGGTGCCGCCCAGCTCCGGGCTCCCTGGACGGGAGGCTAGGAGGGAGGGTGGAGGGGCCACGGATTTTGTAGTAAAATGCAGCCTCGATCCATTTAGAAATTTCCATTAGGGGCAGGGGGAAAGTATCTATAATAATTTTAAGGACATTTCCCAAATGTTTATTTAGATAAAAGATGGATAACGGTAAAACTCCCCAACCTGCAGCCCGATAACTAGGTTTTATTAATGACCTGCCATATGCCAGGGCCAGATAATTAAGGATTCCCCCCCAAAGGAAGAGAGTGGACAAATTTATTTGATGCTTTGATAACCAGGGACACTGGTTGAAAACTATTGATATAATCGGAGCTCATTCGATTTGCTTGCGACAGCCGCTGCTATCAGCTAATTTCACCTGTGAATAGTTAATTATCCTCGGGGTGCATATGGGGGAGCCATTAATAAAATTTGACTATGTCATAGTTTCTGTGTCACCCACAGGAGCCTTTTATCCCCAGATCTCCTTCTTAGTGCTTTTTCCTTCCTTTTTTTCTTTTTTTGTTCATTCCTTCCCGTTTTTTCTTAAAAAAATAATGTTAGAGGAGACAGGTGTGGGCTGTGGGTTCTCCCCGTTGTTCGGGGTTCGTTGTGCGGGGCGCCGGGGCCTGGCTGCAGACCGGGGTCCACTCTGTTGCTTCTGGAGTGTGGGGGACCATGGGGCAGGAGGGGAGATGGTCGGGGGGGGCCTCGGAGAAGCTGCACTTAGGGGGCGCTGTCGGGAGGGGCTGCTGTCTTCAGGGCGTCGGGACAAACCCATGGTCCTCACTGCGCCCTGACCCCAGCCTCCTGACCTCTGTCCCTCCTGTCCCCACTGTGTGCACAGCGCCCCTTGGCAGCCTCAGGGCCTTTGCTTGTCACCATCATGTTCCCCCTGCCGCCCCCCCCCCTTGGCTGATGTCTGCCTCGCACTCTGCAGGGTACCAGTCCTGGTCACTCACCCTCCACCACATGGCGGCTTCCTGTGGGTCTTCACCCGTCTATGCCCAGGGGACTGAGGTCACCACAGTGTGTAGGAGCTTGGTGCCCTGCTCAGCGCTGTGCCCTGCAGAGCAGGTATCTGTGGCACCCTCCAATGCGCCCTGAGCTGGGACCTGGGGTGGAGTGTGCACTGCCCATACCCAGGCGACAATGTCCAAGAGGTCCGGCTCCCCTCCCACTGTGCCATGAAGGTGATGGGATAGAGTGTCCTGGCCGCCCAGTGTCCCACAGGAGAGCAAGTTTTGGGGTGATCACATATCTGGGAGAGGAGGAGGATGGGGTGGGGAGGGGAGTGGGAAGGGGGGAGGGGGATGCGGAGGGGGCTGGGGCCCCCGGGGAGGCTATAGGCAAGGCCTAATGCTGCTTGAGGGACAGGAGGCCCGTGATGAGCCAGGACAGTCCCTCTGGGGTGGGCAAGCATCTCTGGAATATCACTGTCCTCAGAGTCCACAGGTGGCGGGACCCCTGTCTGAGGAGATCCCTCTAGATTGGCTCTGCCCCAGGTTGGCTGGGTGCCTGGTCCCCACCCAAAGGGGTCAGTCTTCCAGGCAGGAACCAGGGCTGCGCTTTGGGGTTCTGGTGGGGCTGGGGGCGGGCCCGGCACTTAGGGTCCCACACATTGTCTGCAGTGAGTGTCCACGGGCCTTTGGCCGGGGACCGTGCCTCAGGGGTAGCAGGGTCCGAGGCTGCAGCATACCATGCACTCAGTGGGGCTCAGTGGGTGCAGCCGGGGCCAGCGGAGTCCATGACGCTGAGGCAAAAGCAGAGGCACTCGTAGAGGGGCCACACCCACACTTCGAGCACATTGCTCAGTGGAGACAGGGACCCTCTTGCTCTGAAGCCCTTCCCACCACAGCGGTGCCCCTCCCCAGCACAGGCTGGATGTGGCTGTGGGCTTTCTCTGCTCTCTGGGGTCCCTCGTGAAGCAGCTGCTGCTGTACCCCAAGGACACCAAGCAGGCTGGGGTGTCCACATAGCAAGAGCTGAACCCTGGCCACAAGCAGCATGGGCTACCCTGGCATGGGGGCCCCTGGGAGGGGCTGCGGGTGGGGTGCAGGCCCCGCCTTGTCTACTGCTCCTGGGGGACCCGGCGATCCAACCCACAGAGAGGATGCTAGATGGCTGCGTCGGTCTGGGGCGACGGATTCCACGGCAAAGATCTTAGATGCACTCCAAACAGCCGTGCGCAATGCAGCGCGTCCGCTTCCCCTGAACTGCTCTTCTAAACTGAGGGAAAATATTTAGTAAGCTCCGTTCTGGGACACTGAGGATCAAAGAATTGAGGCCCTTTTGCACCCTGGCATCGCCCCTGAGTGTGACCCTGGGCAGGTGCACTTTCACGTGCACCGCACCTTGCTGCCACCTGTCCTGCAGGGCACGGAGGAGACCGGGCAGGCGAGGGTCCCTGTTTCTGTGCCCTCCGTGCTCACGGTCGGCAGTCACCCCTCCACATTTGGGGCTGTGGGTCACAGCTGTCCTAGGAAGAGGCGCTGAGCCCAGGCGTGGCCATGAGCAGAGCCACAGTGACAGACGACAGAGGACAGCAGGTGAGCTCGTTTCTGTTACAGGACAATGATCGTTTGTTGGTATAAGTGAGTACAGGTGACATCTGGGGAAACTTAAACTGCAAAGTTCTTTGTTGTTTGTCTGAATTTCAGTTTGTCCGGTCTCTGTGGTTCCCTCCACCTGCCTGCCGCCCAAGTCAGGTCTGGGGACAAAGGCTCCGTGCCTTCCATGCGCCCAGCTCTGCACTCAGAGATACCATCTGCCAGAGCCAGGCAGTGGGGTGCAGCGGGGTGCAGCAGGGTGCAGCGGGGGGCCCCAACTCATGCCCCACTGTCCTGGCATTGGAACAGTGAGGCAAGTGCTGAGGCCTCCCTGGGGCACCCACTCTGCCTCGGGGTCCCTGGGTGTTCACTGACTCGACCCTCCTGGCTTCTGAGTCACCAGAAAAGGGAGAAGTCAAAGGGGATGGTGGCTGACACCCTGTTATCCTACGATCTCAGGAAACTGATTTCCCCCGGAAGCGCTCTCCGGCTGGATGGGAGGATCCGCGGAAGGGGCCGCAGCATCACTTCCGCCTCACTGTGCTCCACCCGCGGGTCCACAGGGCTCTGGAGTCTGCATCTGCCAAGGACAGCAGCCCTCCCGCTCTGCGCCATGCACCTCCACTCTGCTCAGCGCGCACGAGGCGCGCCTGGGCACCGTCCCCAATCGGGCTTCTCCTGTCCTCAGCGAGAACATCCACTGGCGCCACAGCTCTGAGTCATTCCCGGGTCAGCAGCAGCTCCTGCGACAGGCAGGTGTCCTCCCTCCTCCTCACTGTCCTGTGGCATATGCTGGACAGGCAGCTCCAAGGGTGGTGGTTTGCAGCTGTGGTGAGCCCCGGGGGTACCACAAGGTACCCCGAGTCCAGGCTGGATGCCCCGAGGTGCAGGAGCCGGCTCGCTGCTCCTTGGGTTTTGGGGCCACTCCTAGCAGAAGCGGTGGCCATGCCCACCCCCTGCTCCAAACTGCATTGTGATCGGGGGTTGCACAGATGTGCACACCTGACTTCGGCCCCGGTGACTTGATGGTCAGACCCAAGATGCTGCACCTACAGGTCATTTGGTCAACCTCATGTTGGTGGTGAGTGCTGGCCAGCACCTTCTCTCCCTGGAACACTCCACAGCAGGTAGCCTTTGGGGGCCAATAGCAAGGACCCCAGCTCTGCACCTGGCATAAGCCCCATGCAAGGTGTGCTGCTGGGCCTGCATTCTCTCCCTGGGCCTCTATGGGGGCAGCAGTGAGCACTGGGCTCCGAGGGCAGTGTCCCACTTCATAGCACTGGTCCCCTGCCCCACACTGTCTGTCCCTCCTGCTCCTGATGTGGGGACATGGTGCTCATCCTGTCTGGGGTCTGGTGTCCACCTGTCCCTCCTATCCTGATCCTGGGTGGCTGGGGAGGCTTCTGTCCTCAAGAGGCCCCGGGGCCCTGAGCTCCCTTTGATTTCCATCCTGGTTAGGCCCTAGGCCCTCGCTTTGCTTCTCGTGCACACACGAGCAGCTTGCTTTGGAAACCAAGATGTCCATTGTTTTCAGAAAACTTAGAAAGCAGTATACTACCTAAGCTTCTTATTTTAGTTAATAAACTGTGGTGCTGTGCATTCTGTGGGTTTGCACACGTGCGTGACAACGCGTGCCCAGTGTGCACTGTAAGAGGACTTCGCTGCCCCTCCTCCCTCTCCTGGCTCCCGGCAACCTCAAGTCTTCCATCTCTCTCGCCTTCTTCAAGCGTCATGGACTTGGAGTCCTGCAGTGTGCAGCTGTGCAGCCTGGCTTTCTCTCCGCTTACTGAGGCACATTTACGTTCCATCCCTGTCTTTTTGTGGCTTGACAGCTCATTTCCTTCTGATTTCCTCTGAATAGCTCCAAGGTGGCTCCTCCTCTATTCAGCCATGCTGAAAAAACCCTCATTTCTTTTTGGTGCCGAACAGTTTTCCATTGTCTGGGTGCACCACACTTTATTCATCCACTCACCTACTGAAAGACATTTTGGTTGCTTCCAAGTTTTGACAATTATGAGTCAAACTACTATAAACATTTGCATGCAGATTTTTTCACGGACATAAGTTTTCAAGTCCTCTGGCTAAGTACCTGTTACGGTTTGCGTCTAGATGTCCCCCCAGTTCCTCATGCAGTCATGGGGCAGGCTTCTAGAGTTTGTGATTGATTCATTGTCTAATGCTGGGATTATGGGCGTGAGTGCTACACCCACCCTGGGGCGGGTAGCCTGCATACAATTTAAGGGAGGGAAAGAGGCTTGCTCTCTAGCGCTCTCCTCCCTTTTTGCTCTTGTTGCTTTTTCTGTCTTCAGCCACCATGAACTGCTGCCCTCTGCCATGTGCCACTCTGCCCTGGAGCCAGCCGAGTATGGACTGAAACCTCCACAAACTGTGAGCTAAATAAACCTTTCCTTGCCTAATTTTGGGTGCCGGGTATTTTGTCTCAGCAACAAGAAAAAGTAACCAAGACAGCACCAAAGAATGCACACGCTGAGAATATGCTCATTAACACGGAACCACCAGACCGCATGCGCAAAAGCCGCGCGCTCTGCATCCCGGTGGCAGGGGGGCTCCGCATCTCCACAAACTCCTGTGCGCACCGGGCTCTGAGCTCTGTGTTCCAGGGCATGGAAGCATCACACTGTTGCCTCGGTTTGGTTTCCTCGGTGACACATATCATGGAGGACCTCGCACACTCTTGTTTGCAACCTGTGTACCTTCTTCAGTGAGGATCTCTTCACGTCTTTTACTCAGTTTTGTAATCCACTGCTCCCTCTTTACAGGTTGCGTTGAAGAGTTGTTGCCTGTTCTGAACCACAGTCCTCTCTCAGAGGTGTCCTTGCAAATACTTTCAGTCGTGTCTGGCTCCTCATTTCTTGACAATGTCTTTTGCAGAGCGGAAGTTTCTGATTTTAATAAAGTCCAGCTCATCAAGTGTGTCTCATGGATCGTGCCCTTGGTGTTGTACCTAACAAGTTTCTGCCACTCCCAAGGCACCCAGATTCTCCTGTGTTAGCTTTTCAGAGTTTATACTGCCGCAGTTTTGGGCCCAGGACTCACCTTGAGTCGGTCACATCTGTGTCCAGCTTCACGTCTGCCATAATGCGGAAAGGCTCCTTCCTCTCTGAGCTGCCTTTGCTCCGTAGACCAGGTTTACGTGGATCATTTCTGCCCTCTGCCCTGCTCCTCATCTAGTTGTGCCAGCTGCGCTGCCAGCTCCGCGCTGTCCGTCCCGGCAGCTCTACAGCAAGTCTCGATGCGGGTAGCGCCCGACTTCAACACTGAGTTGTTTAATCTGTGTCTCTTGCCTCCCTCTACAACTTTAGTTGTTGATATCCACGAGATAATTTGCTGAGACTTTGAAAGGATTGCGGTGAATTTGTAGATCCAGTTGGGAAGAACCAACACAATAACCATATTGAACCTTCCTGTTCACAAACATGGGCTCTCTCTTCATCTATTTAGTTATTTGGTATCTTTCAGTAGTATTTTTTTCTTCTCTTTATATAGATCTTGTACATATTTTTGTTAAATTTATACCTAAGTATTTCATTCTTGGGGGTGCTAATGTAAATAATAATGTACTTTAAGCTTCAAATTCCACTTGGTCGTTGTTGGTATACGGAAAACAATCGCTTTTTGTTCATTATCCCTACATTCTTCAGACTCACAGTGATTGTCTATTAGTTCTGCTTGGTTTTCTTTGTCAATATTTTTTGATTTTCTACATAGATAATCATGTTATCTACAAACAAAGATAGTTTCATTTCTTCCTTCTCAGTCAGTGGGCCTTTTTTTCCCTTTCCTTTTCTTGTCTTATTACACTAGCTAGGTTTTCCAGTGTGGAAGGATACCCTTGCTGTGTTTCTGATTTCAATAGGAAAGCTTTGAATTCCTCAACATTAAGTATAGTGTAAGAAGTAGGCTTTTGGTAAATATTCTTTATCATGTTGAGAAAGTTTCCTTCTATTCCTAGTTTACTGAGGTATTTTTTGTCATAAATGAGGGCTGAATTTTGTCAAATCTAACACAAAATCCAAAAGATTTTGTACCTGTGATATGGTTTTGTGATTGACCTGTTTATGTGATTGATTACATTGGTTGAATTTCCAATGTTGAACTCGAGATATACCTGGGATAAATCCTGTGTGTGGTATGTAATTCTTTTTATCCATTATTAGATATGATTTGAGAATTTTTTTGAGGATTTTTGCATCTGTGCTTATGAGAGATACTGGCCTTCAATTTCTTTTCTTGTAATGTATTTGTCTGGTTTTGGTTTTGGGGTGATTGTGGCCTCACAAAATGAGTTAACGTTTGCTTTGTGTCTATTTTCTGGCAGATATCATAGAGAACTGTAAAATTTCTTCCTTAAATATTTGGTAGAATTCACCAATGAAATCATGCAGGCCTGGTCTATTTATCAAATTGTTAATTATTGGTTCAATCTTTAATAGCTAAAGAGCTGGTCACATCGTCTGCTTTTTGTGTGAGTTTCAGCAGCCTGTGTGTCTGTCAGGGGATTGGCTCGTTTCCCCAGATTAGCAAACGTCGAGGGCGTCAGGCTGCGTCGCTGTCCACGGGGTCTGCAGTGATGTCTTCTCTTTCATTTCTGATATTAGTAATTTTCACTCTCTCTCCTTCTTTTCAAAGAACCAGGTTTGGTTTTCCTGATTTTCTGTTTTCTGTCTCATTGATTTTGTTCTTTTTTATTATTTATTTTCTTCTGCTTACTTTATATTTAGTTGTTCTTCTTTTTCTAGTTCCCCAAGGTGAATGGTTAAGTGATTGATATTAAAACTTTCTTCTTTTCTAAAATACACGTTTGATATTATAATTTCTCTCTGAGCCTTGCATCTCATAAATTTGATGGCTCATTTTCAAAACAGGAATAAAATGCCCCATCAAAGAAACATCATAATCTTCCCATGTTCTCAATTTAAATTTATCTTAATTTTAACAAAAGACAATGCATAAAAGAGATAAGGCCTAAGCAGTTGACAAAGACAAGGCATACAATTCAAGGATGACAATTTTGATTACCTAAGTGAGTCACAATCCAGAATCCAGTCAAAATATTTTAGGGGTGCCATGAAACAAAAGCAAACTCTTACCTCCTTCCAAGTATCTTGGTGGGACCTCCAAGATGATGTAGGGGAAATGCTAGATGTCAAATCTGATGAGTTCATGTCCCCCAAATTTGACTAAGGAACAATGGAGGTTAAGAGTAAGAAATTTATTGGAGGGCCAGTGAGATGGCTCAGCGGCGCAAGCGCCTGCCTGGCAAGTGCGAGGGCCCGAGTTTGACTCCTGGATCCCACATACGAAAAAAGGGGCTGGTGATATCGCTCAGTGGCACAGGCGCCTGCTGGCGCGCGAGGTCCTGAGGTCGACCCCCCGGTTCCCACAAAAAAAAAAAAAAAAGAAATTTATTGGAGAAAAGGAATGGGGAATAGGAATGGGGAATAAGATAGCTCCTGAGAGACAGGAGGGGTCCTAAATGGGTTGCCCAATAATTCATTTTATTATTTCAAAATTTTTAAAAATTCTCTTGCCATTTCTTCTTTGACTTGTGTGTTCTTTACTATTGTATGGTTAGTCTCCAAGCATTTTGGGATTTTTCCAGATAGATTTCTGGTTTTGATTCCTAGTTTAAGTCCAGTAGCCTGAGAGAAGGTCTTGAGTGATTTCTCCTAAGCCCCTGTGGGTGCAGTCCATGGACCAGAGCGTGTCTGGGCTGGCGGATGTCCATGTACTTGCGAGGACCACACTCTGCTGCGTGGAGAAGCCATCACGGACGCCGCTGGGGCAGCTGGCCGGGTCCCGTTGAGCCCAGCCATGTACCTCTCTGGACTTCGCCTCCCACATCTCGGCGCTGCAGTTAGGTGTGCACATGCCGAGGATTGCTAGGTGTGATTGGTGTGCTGACGTCTTCGCTGTGAACTTCACGTCCTCTTCATCCCTGACAGCTCTCCTTGCTCTGAAGTCTGCTGTCTGCAATTAATGCCACCTCTCCTGGCTTCTTCTGGTTAGTGTGAGCTCAGGATCTCCCCATCCTCCTCTCAGCCTGCAAGTCTGTGTGTAAAGTGGGGTTCTTGTCAATGATGGCCAGTTGGCTCTGGTTTTGTGAATCGCTTCGCAGATCTCCATCTTTTAAGATATGTATCCAGATCATGATGTCTAAGGTCACTGCGGCTGTAGTTGTCACCGTGCTGTTACTGTTTCCGTCAGTGCCTTGTTCTTTGTTGCTATTTTGTCTTTCATGTTTTTTCTGCCTTCGGTGGTGTGAATTGCACATCTTCTGTTTTTCTGTTTTGTCTCTTTTCTTAGCATATTTATTCTACTTCTAGAATTTCCAGTACCCAGTTGTAGCTCCTCCAGGTCCACTTTCTAACGCCACTGTGCCCTTCACGGGCAGAGCAAGACCCCAGGGGACGCGTCCCCCCCTCTGCTCCCCCACTGCTGCGGTCACTCCAGTCTCAGGCACATGGATGGTTCTGTGTATCATCGACTACATCATTGCTTTATTTTAAACAAACTGTTTTCTCTTAGATCATTTAAGAATAAGAAAAGTTAGTTTTTGTTTAATCTCCACTTATTTCTTCTTCAGTGTTCTCCTTTCTCTGTGATGGTCCAAATATGTGATGTGTAGCATTTTCCTTCACTCTAAAGAACTTTTAACACTTCTTGCAAGGCAGCTCTATGAACACAAATTCCCCCAATTTGGCTTTGTCTGAGAAAGTCATTATTCCTCCCTTGCTTTCGAGGGTAAGTGTACAGGGTACAGAATTCTTGGTTGGTGATTTCCCCCCTCAATATTTTAAATATTTCACTGCACTATTTTCTTGCTTTCCTGGTTTTTGAGAAGAATTCAGATGAAGTTCTGAGCTCCTCAATCAGTAAGGTACCTTGTAATCTGGCTTCTTTCAAAGCTTGTTCTATGCCTTTGATTTTTGGAAGTTTGAACGAGTGATGCCCCCGTGTCTCCTGTCAGCATTTATACTGCTTGGTCCTCTGTGGCGCTGGGGTCTGTACTTCGGTGTCTGGCATTTGGTAGGGAGGGATTCTCCATCATTATTTCTCCAAACCTTACTTCTGGCAGTTTTTTCCAGTTTTTTTTGAGACAGGGTCTCACTATGTAGCTCAAGCTGGCCTTAAACTTGCAGCAATCCTCCTGCCTCAGCCTCCTCCCGAGTGTTGGGATTACAGGTGTTGGGATTACAGGTGTGCCACACCATCCTTGGCCAAACCATACTTCTGTTTCTTTCTTTCTTCTCCTCCAGACATTTCTACTGGCCGTGTATTACACCATTTAGTCATCCTATGGCACTTGGATAAGCTGCTTTTTAGAAATCTTTCCCACTGTGCTTTTCTGTTCTGTAAATTTGGGTCCTTAATTCAGAGACTTTTTCTTCGTTGCTACTCAGTCCGCCGACGAGCCCATCCAAGGGTTCTTGCAAGCCTGGCACCGTGTTTTTTTTTTTTTTTTTTTTTTTTGTGGGTACCGGGGGGTCGACCTCAGGACCTCGCGCGCCAGCAGGCGCCCGGGCCGCTGAGCGATATCACCGGCCCCTTTTTTTGTATGTGGGTTCCGGGAGTCGAACTCGGGCCCTCGCGCTTGCCGGGCAGGCGCTTAAGCCGCTGAGCCATCTCACCGGCCCCTGGCACCGTGTTTTTGATCTCCAGCATGTCCTCTGTTAGATGCAGTCTATCTGCTGATGTTACGCATCTGTTCTCACATGTCTAAGAAAGTCATTATTTACATCACGGTTATTTAAATTCCTGCCCGGTAATCCCAACAGCCCCGCCGTCTCGGACTCTGATTCTGACGCTCGTTCAGTCTCTTCAAGCTGAGTGTTTGCCTCTTGCTGTGCCGGGTAGGTTTTGGTTGAAGGTGGACACAATGTTTTCTCTGAAAGGAAATGGAACTAGAGTGATGTGGCGGCGAGGCGCAGGGACAGGGGACGTTCCTAATCGTATCTGTGTGAGGGCCTGTGAGCTGTGCCCCGACTCTGCCCTGCGTGAGTGTCTGTGAGGGACAGAGTGGCTCCAGGGCTGGCTGTGCACATGTCCTTGCTATGGGTGGGTGAGGTGCTAGGACGCCCAGAGCGTGGGCACTGGTGGATCCTCTGGGGGGTCTTGTGAGGAAGAGGGGACTTGGCTGTGTCGAGAGGAGAGCGTGCCTCTCCCTTCCTACACACAGAGGGAGCACATGTGAGTGCCATCTGATATCCAAGGTGAGGGCCGGGGCTCTCACGGTAAGATTCCCCCAAGTGTGCCCTGCCTTGACCCCAGCTCCCTGAGTTTGTGCCTCTTGACTATCCACGCCGAGCTCCCCATCATCATGTGCAGGGCCGGTCCCTGGCCCAGCACTGGCTCCAGGGAGAGCTCTGCTTGGGCACCTTGTGACTTTGCATCCACTCAGCTCTTGCTCCAGTTTGGGGACAGCCATTTCCCCTGTGACCTCACTTGTCTGATGCATCTAAGAAGTGTTGTTGATTTTTTTCAGTTTTCTCAGCTTTTTCCTAGTTTAGCAGGAACCAGAGGTGACTTCTGAGTTCTTTCCATGAGGGGCCTCATAATCCTCCTTTTCACACATTCCTGGGTCTGTGTAGTTGGGATCGTGCTCTGAATCACTGAAGCAAGATCCAGCAAAGCCACTCCTCACTGAGCTACCGACTGGCTGTGTCATTCACCAGATACTTACTGAGTGTGGAGGGGGCTGGTCCTGCAGGCACCCGTGAGGGCCAGGGACAAGTGAAGCCACTGAGGTGACTGCTGCCAAAAGCAAATGACCTGGAGGGTCTCCACGGTCCCAGGGCCCAGCAGACAGTGACAGAGGACTCAGTGCAGCCACCCAGTGACCCCAGCCAGAAGACAGTTCTCAGCGCCCAGGGGTCCCCCATGTGCTGGTGGACACTGAAGCGTAGCAGAAACAGGGTTAAAATGAACACTGTCCAAGCACTGGCCATGGCCTTCAAGGGTTACCAAGGTCTGCTGCCTGGTGGCCACATGGTGTCCCCCAGAGCTGTGCATGTGGGGGCTCGAGCTCCAGCATGCAGACGGTGACCTGACGCGGAGCCAGGGGCTCTGCAGGTGCGACTCACTGAGAGGAAGCCACCCTGCTATGGTGTGGGTCCAGGCCCTGCGTGACACTGTCCTTAGACACAGGCACATACAGGAGGACCAGGTGACAGTGGAGGCAGACATTGGAGTGTCACTACCACACTGATGCTGCAGGATGGGCAGGGACTGTCCTCCCTCAGGGCCACACAGGGTCAGATGAGCCTCTAGGCTGCATGGTGGCAGCGTCCTGTTGCTGCAACCCCAGGCTGTGGTCCAGGAGCTGCAGCCCCTGAGTCTGCGGGAATAGGAGCTACTGAATGTGACGAGGCTCTCCCGGGGCACTGGGGCATTGGATGTGAAGTTCGAAGGTCTGTGCCTGGAGCCCTGGGCAGCTGGTTTCCTTTGCCCCTGCTTTGGGAACACCCGATAGAGGAGACGAGAGTCTCCGGAACCCCAGCCCGGCTTCCTGGATCCAGCTCTGGGCTCCGAGAGCCGAGCACTGCACTCCAAGCTCTCCACGCAGCGTCTGCTAGCTGTCATTGGCAAAGCCCTGAGGTCAAAGTCCCTGGAACTGGGGTGGAAGTTGGCCGACCCCACACCTGGCATTAGTGGGCACTCAGGTGGCTGCTGCCGCTGGCCTCCAGCCCTGCAGACCCCGGTCACCTGGGTCCCCAGCGCCCTCCATACCAGGAGAGCAGGCGACATCAGCCTTCACCACCCTTGGGGTGTGGGAGGCAGATGTGGAAGGAGGCCCCAGGCCCCACAGCAATGACAATGTAATGGCAGTGCTAATGAAGAGTTGAGTGCCCCAGCTCCTTCCGGGCCTAGGCCTCGCGACCCTTTGCTCCTGGGGCTGGGGATGGCGGAAGACGGATATGAGTGATCGTGCTGCCCTGATTAGCATCTCCGCTTCTGCACAAGACGCATGGCCCGGGCGGTTCCTGTATTGCCACCATCCTTCTTCCCGCCCATTAACGGGGATCCGTCACAGCGCTATCTCCCGGGGACTGGAGCATCCATCCTGGCCTGTGGCACTCGCTTTTCCATGTAGCACGATCCATCCCACGTTCCCGAAGACAGCAGCAGTCAGGACAGACGGCTTGCGAGACGCATTGCTGTGGATCAGGATGTTCGCTCCGTCGATGGTGCTGTCTCCCCCAGTCTTGACCCGACTGCAGGCTCATCCAGGACCGTGGGCTGGGCAGGGCCTGCTCTCAGGGGTCACGGAGCCATCTGCTTGCTACTGGGCTCTGAGCAGGGGTGATGGGGTCTGGGACTTTGAAGCCTGGTGATCAGAGAGGAAGCGAGGCTGGGAGGGAGCTGCGGGCAGGGAGTGCACGGCGCTTTCTCTCCACGGTCAAACACAAGTCAGCATCCAGGCGCCGGAGCTCGGACGCACTGGTCAGCTTGACTGGGTCACCAGACTGTCGGAGACCTGCCTGACCCCGGCAGAGATCTTAACCTGCAGGTGCTGGGTGCTCCCTGCAAACCTCCCTGGGCATCAGACCCCTCAGCCACTGCAGCTGCTGTGGGGGACGGGGGGCACTTGCAGAATACAGAGGGTTGGGGGAGCTCGCAGATTACCAGGCAAGGTAGGGAGGGGCTGAGTGCACCTGGGCGCTGGTGCCTTGTGCTTCTTAGAAATGTGTGGCATTTCTGGGCACTGCCATCTGCCCCTGCACATCCCACTCACTCCTGTGCCTGCTGTGTGACCCATGCCAGCCAGGTCCTTCCCTGCCCAGACCGCGAGGGCCTGGAGTCCAGAGCACGGGTTGGGGGAGGTGCACCGCTCTGCGTGTACATCAGCTAGCAGCACCTATGACCCAGGGACTCCTGCTCTGTCCTTTCTTGTGGGCCTGTGCTGACATGAGGTCCAGGGGCAAAGTGACCAGAGTGGTCTTGGGCTCCACTGCCCAGCACCCTCCAGGCTTTAGGAGAGCAGAAGAGGCAGGGTGAGGAGGATGGAGACAGAGGACGGCACGAGAGAAGAAACGGAATCTGGCTCTGCCCTGCAGTTCCCCAGCCACATCCCTGTCAACTCCACCTCTAAGGGATGTTGGTTCTCAGCCAGCGTGCCCAGCAGGTTTCCTGGCACCCCACAGGACCCTGTTTTGCTAACCCCAGCCCTCCAGGGCCCATGAAAACAATAGTGGTTCTTGTGCTGCAAATCAGCTCCCTCAGTGTGGAGGAAGGGTGCACGCTGAGTTCTGATTTGTCCCTGCAGTGTGGCCCCGAGTCAGGAGGTCACTTGTAGGAAAACCCTTCCCAAATCTGGAAAAACTCGAGTTCAAGGCCACCTTAGCTGAGGGAGAGAGGAGGAGCTGCCGCAGACCCCCGGGACTTTGGCCCCCGTCGAAGTGGCTCTGCCGGTGGCCTGGGACTGGCAGAATGTGCCAGCGGCCACGTCTGTGAGTGACTTCGTGTCAGGAAAACTGGCAGGGTGAAGGCTGTTCCACTTCCCACATGGCAGCAGGTGCGGTTTCCAAAGCACCCGCTGGCCAGGCCGGAAGCATCGCTGCCCTCTGAGTGGAAGCATTTCTGGGCTCCACTTCACGGTGCTGAAGGACAGTGTGCTGGTGACCTGGGATGCCATGGGCGAGTTGTGCTGGCCCTGCTCTGGCTGTGTGGCTGCCTGCGGTGGATGCCGCCCCTCAGCTGCTCCCTGTGACCACTTGGTCTCACTAGGTGTGAATGGAGACCCCAACCCCACTGTCCGTGGGCTGGGAGGAGATGGAGACGTCTTGCTTGTCTGCCACGAGGAGGGGGAGGCCGGGTCAGGGGCCACCCCTGCCAGGCCCACAGACCCAAGCAGCCACGAAGACCACCGTCCCCTCCTGCCCTGCTAGACCTGCCGCTGGGCTCCATCCAGGCCCCATCCCTGGACATCTCACAAAACCGGTCTGGTTGTGCCCCGTACACATTCCAGGCTGTGTGGGAATGCGGCGTTGTCCTGGTCCCTCCCTTCTCCTGGTCATTCTGAACCAGGTGGTGCACATGTGTCCCACATGCACCACACGTGCACACCCATGAATGGACACACTTCATACCAGTGATGCACACATGTGCATACCCATGCGCACACATGCATGGACATGCCTCACACCACCTGTGATGCACACACGTGCACGCACCTCTCCCTGCCATCCCCTCCAGCTGTTTAGTGAGTGCAGATGGAGCCCTGCCTTGGCTCCCACCCCTGGAATCTGCATAGGAACCAGCTGGGGGCCCTGGGAGACATCTGTGGGACCCCAGCTATGGCCAGGTGAGGGGTAGCCTGTCCTGAGCAGGCTGGGGGAGAGGGAGATGCTGTCCCTGACCCCTGGCCTCCCAGCCTCCCAACAGGCTCTGCCCAGTACCCTCCTCCTGCCCCTGGAGCCGCAGCCTCTGCACAGCCCGCTTGCTCTGCCTCGATGCCTCAGATGTCCCCTCCTGCCGTCCCCAGCTCCTTCCTGTCCTCACCTAGGCACAGACTGGCACCCAGCAAGCATTGGGCCATGTGAGCAGTGAGCGCCTTCCCTGCTTTGGCTGCCTGGGCCTCCATCCTAGGAGGTGCTGTGCTGCTATCCTGGCCACCCTGGCCCCTGGTTACCTGGCAGGTGGGACCCACAGCCAGGGCCTGCAGGGGACACAAGGAGGCAGCTATGACAGCCAGGTGGATCTCAGCTTCCTGGGGACCCAGCCCACCCACCTCGTTTGTGCACAGAAGGCCGAGGCAGGACTGGCTGGTGGCCTCCAGGCCCCTGTGGATGTTCGGATGTAAAACATCAGGGTCCAGTGTGCCTGACAGACCCTTGTGTCTCCGCGTCAGTGCCCAGGGGTCCAGGTGCTGCTCTTGGGGCTGAGCTGGGCCCTGGCACAGCCCCACTGGTCTCCTGCAGCCCCCAGCGCCCCTCCTCCAGGCCTGGCTGCTGTCCTCTCAGGACCCCTCCCTCCTGGCTCGGCTTCTCTGTGTGAGGACATCGCCACACTCCACTGGACGGGCAGCCTCACTCTGCGTTCAATAAAAGATAGCAGGAGAGATCATCAGAGTAACTGTGTCAGATTAAATGTGTTTCCTGGCAGAGTGCGAGCCCCTTCGGAGCACCTGCAATTTGCTTTGTCTTGCTGAAAACAATATTTCCCCAAGAGACCACTGCGCGAGGGCCATTACAAAACATAATTCATATTGCATAAGATCGGAGATGTTCAGCCCAAATGACAATTGGAGGCTTTAGTGCAGTATTTATGCTCTGTGGGAACACGGCATCCGTAAGTCATGGGTGTCCCGGGGCAACCTGCCCAGGGCTCGGCCCGCCATGCCCAGCTCTGCTGCTGGCACCCAGAGGCCTCGGCTCCTTGGGGCAGCAGCACAGGCTTTGCTTGGCCTCCCCAGCCCTGCGCCATGCTAGGGCTCGTCCAGCAAAGCGAGTCCAGGAGTGGGAGGAAGCATTTGGCACAGAAACGGAGCCGAGGGCTGGTGCTTAGAACACACCGGGGAAGAGAGGATCCAACGGAAGACACACGGCAGCTCAGATGCGAGGCCCGGACAGTCTGAGTGCACCCTGCATAGACAGCAGCCAGGAGGGCAGCCAGCGCCCTTGAGACGTCCACTGCACACCGCGGGAAGGAGGTCACTGTCTGTGTGCAGCCCTGGAGATGTAGTGCTTGAGAACTCCTCACCGCCATGGAGACCAGGCTGTCGGGACACAGCGGGCTCCCGCCTGGGCCCACCCCTCCTGCGGACCAGTGCCTGTGGTGAGAAGGTCACATGGATGGTCTGGGAGGGGCCGTGATGGCCATCAGCTGTCCAGGGGCTGAATCCTGCTGAATCACACCCAGGGATGAATCCTGCTGTGACCACACCCGCCAGCTGTGCTGCAGGCCATGGCGTAGAAGGGTCCCGCACCAGAGTGCCTGCCCCGCAAGAGAACCAGCCGCTTCGAAGCAGTAGAGCGTCCAGCATGTTCCATAAGAGGGAAAATGAGATGACACCCTCGGCCAGCAATCTCAATTTTTTTGTAGTACTGGGAATGAACCCAGGGCCTTCATACTAAGCTACATCCCCAGCTCTTTTGTATTTTGACACAGGGTCTCAGTGAGTCACTAAGTTGCCCAGGCTGGGCTCCAAGTTGTGATCCTCCTGTCCCAGCCTCCCAGAGCGCTGAGATTCATGGTATTATAGGTACGCATCACACCTGGCTCCATTGTTAAAAATCTGTTTGAAAATATGCTGGGAAAGCAGAGTGATTGGTGACCACTTCTGAAAGCTTGTGCTGCCACAGAAAGGGGCAGGGAGGACGCACCTGTCAGAAGTTCAGATTGTACGGTGTGGAGAAAGAGAAGAGCTGGGTGCAGTGGAAGTTTTACAGCACCCCTCACCCACGTGAAGACGGGGTGCACAACGTTTTCCAGGAGGCCACATGGAGCCACCCACTCTGCACACTCTTCCCATGACTGGGACTGTCCTCTTGTCCCCAGGGGACCATGCCACTGCCCCTCCCAGTTGGACCAGTTTGGGTCTGAAGGAAGCGGCTTCTGAACCTGGGCCCCCAAAGGCAGTCAGTGGCCACCTGACTCTCCTGGGCCAGTTGTCACCAAGCCACCGAGCTGCCCCGAGGCCAGTGCCACATGGAAAGACCTGAGTCCCAGCTGCCAGCCAGGGCCCCCGCTGAGCCCCTGCGAGACACCTCTGCTGTCCCTGGGTGCAGCACACACCTGTGCAGACTGAGACGCGTGAGCAGGGCTGGGTGTTATCGCTCAGGGCCGCTGCGTTCCAGGCAAGGCAGCCAGAGTTAGGAGTGTGCACACATTGCACACACGTACAATGTGTCTGCTCGCGTCTGCCGGAGGCACTCGCGAGGTCGGAGCTGTTAGTGAAGGTCACAGAGGGGCGGGGTTGGGCTGGCATGAAGAAGCCGCTCCTGCAGAGGCTACTTCGCAATCATTTACGTTCCATGCAAACAAAGAATAAAATTAAAGCCAAGAAAAGAAAACGCAAACTTGGAAATTGAAAACAAGCAAAAACAAAAGAATCTAATTATGTATCAAGCTGGTGACAAAACCCGGGAGAAAACATCATTTCCAGCAACTTGACAGCAAGTGTCTGACGGCTCATCCTCTGTGTAAATGCCGTCAGGACACAGCAGCTCGAGAAGCTGAGACTTCACACGTGTCTACAGCCAAAACCCAGTCCCATCCACCCAGTGTCCACTGCTTTCCCCTGAGATCCGCCTGGCCTCAGACTGCCGAAAACCGTCTGCACTGAACACACAGTGACTGTCCTTTGTCATCATGCCCCAAACTGAGCAACATGATGAGCATTTACTTACCCACATTCCGTTAGGGCTGGAAACTCACCTAGAGAGGGTTAAAGTGTAGGGAGGATTGTGCGAGTTTGCCAGGCCCCACCGGGCAGAGCCTTGCCCACTAACCAGTTACCTCCCATGGAGGGCAGCCAGGGTTCTCGGTCCTGGATGGCCCTGCCCTCCACACTGCCCCTGTGGCTCCTGCAACTCAAAGGCCCCCAGGCGTAAGGGGCTGCTCCGTCCTCCTGCCCCCAGGGTCTCACCATCTGCAGCACAGCTATGGACTCTTGGGTCACCCCATCAGCAGCCCGTCTCCCACCACTGCTCCTAGTCACGTCTGCACGCTGCCACCTGCTGGCTGCCAGCAAGGGCTCGGTCCATGGCAGCCACATCCAGGCCAGGAGCCCCCAGCACGCATCCCGCAGCTCAGCCACCTCCATGCTTGGCCCCTCCAGGCCCACGTTCACCAACCGTTGGGAAGCCAGGCTACAGATGGGGCAGGGTGCGGAAGGCAGTGAATTCTTGCAGCAGCCCTGGGAGCCTCGCTGACCCCAGCCCTGCTGCCTCCTCTGTGTCAGCCGCCTGGGGTGGTCCTTGGCCAGCGTCCTTACCCAGGGCTGTGGAACCACAGGGGCTTCTGCAGCGTGAGCCGGTGCAGCTGCACCGTCCCCGCTGTCCCCACCCCCTGGGACTGGGCTGGGCTGGTGGGCAAGGGTGGGACCAAGGTCATTCCCAACCACCCTCGAGGGGACTGGAGCCTGGACGCACCTGGATGTGTCTCTCCTGGGCTGCATGGGACAGGCCCGGCCTCTACAGGGTCCCCAGCCTCTCCTGCCCTGTGCTGGGGACCAGGAAGGCGGGGGTGGCCCCCACCTGGATGGG
Source organism: Erethizon dorsatum (assembly GCA_028451465.1). Lineage (NCBI taxonomy): Eukaryota > Metazoa > Chordata > Mammalia > Rodentia > Erethizontidae > Erethizon > Erethizon dorsatum. The sequence continues at coordinate 54,021,903 of CM051833.1, forward strand.
AGGAAGCCACACAGGGCCGAGCCTCCTGGAGGGAACCCACCTTGCTCACTCCAGGTCACAGTGTCACCAACCCTTAGGGCTGCTGTTGCCAGCGCCCTTCAGGAGAGGCGCTCTTCTGAAAGCTCCTTCCCTTCAGCGGTGCCACTGATACAAAGCACCCTTTGCTCCTCTGTGGGAACAAAGCTCGCAGTTCCTAGTGAGGCTGCGTAAAGACCCGGCTTTCACATTTAGCAGCGTGACCTGAGTGTCTAGCTTCTACCACTGCGAGAATAAGAGGGGAGAAGACCCCGCCTCAGCCCAACGTGGTGGCGCACAGCTACGATCCCAGCCCTCTGGGAGTCAGTAGGATCACGAATTCAAGCGAAGCCTGGGCAACTTAGTGAAAGTGTGACCCTGCTTATCACTTGCCTTGTCACTAGGGCACAATACCTGACACCAACAAATTAAGACAGGACACATTCGTTTTGGCTCCTCTGTTGCAGAGGTTTCCGTCCACAGCTGCCGGCTCGCGGGCAGAAGCGGCACGGGGGAGGGCGTGGGTGGAGGAGAGCTGCTCACCACAGGCGTCCAGGAAGCAGAGTGAGAGAAGCAGCGGGAAGCTGGACCCTGCCGGCTACGCCCCCACGCCCCCGCCTCCGGCCAGACCCCACCTCTGGCCCAGCAAGTCCGCTGTAACCCAGCCCTCCCAGGAGCCCGCCCAGGGGCCTCCGACACAAACACAGCAGGCCCTAGAAAAGCGGGGCGGGGTGCTGGGACTCAGTGTGAGGCCCTGGGTTCAAACCTCAGTACCGAAAAAACGAAGGCTCTTCCTGTTTTCCTATCTTCTGTCGCTCTATGGAGTCCCCTCGTCCATTTGAATGACACACCTGAGAGGCCAGGGCCTTTCCGGGTCTCCTCCGCCACGTGCCATCCATCTTGCCGCAGACAGCGGCCTCCCTGACTTCTGCCAGCTGCTCCTGTCAAGGTGCAGCTCCGCCAGGGGCCGACGAGACCGGCCACGACACCATGACCAGCTCCCCAAAGCCTCCGGGCCAGGGCCCGGGGGCCGGAAGGACAGCGGAGGGTGGTGTCATGCTAGTCAGGGTCACATTGGAAGCCAGCCTGAGGCTGTGTCATTTCTGGGTGAGGCTGTCCCCGCTGAGGGCATGGGCTTCTGAGGGAGCCTCAGAGCAGCTTCCTCCGCCCCCAGCCCTGGCTGACTCTGTGGGCCACAGGCACCAAGCAGGGTTAGGCTGGGCCCAGGGAAGAGACCAGCGAGGCCCGGCCCCGCGGAGACACGAGGCCGGCTTGCGGCTCCAGCACTGGTTCTTCCTCCTGTGCTCTACGCCCACGTGGGGGGCGCCTGCTGGAAGGTGAGGATCTGCAGACCCGGCTCTGGTGTTCCCTTCCCGTCCCAGAAAGAAGCTTGAATTTGAGCTGCAGAGGGAGCGCCCAGCGTCTCGGCCTCCTGGATCGCGTGCTGCGGATGCCCTCGCGGAGCATTGCCAAGGGTGCCAGCGGCTGCACCTTCCTCCAGCGTCCTCACACCTCCCACCGTGGGGTCTTCTCCACGTGCGGTGGCTGCATGCGGCATGCGCGAGGCGAAAAGCCTCTGCTGCTGTCCCCGGGAGCCCTGGATCCCAGCGCGCTCTGTGAGCCCGAAGTCTCCGTGGGGTCAGGGGGAGCAGGGCCCTGTTAGGCCGGGCAGAGAGGCCACATCTGTGCGTCCAGCTCTGACCACAGAGGCTGGGGGACAAGAGAGGACGTCGCCCGTCCAGCCACAGGCCAGCCGCGTAGGCAGCGGCATTTATTTCTCTCGGTTCACGTGCAGCCACCTGTGTCACTGGAGGAAGAGGCAGCAGCCAGGCAGGACAGGAGCCCTGTGTCCATAGAGGGCAGTCTAGGTTCACCGAACGGACGCTGTGGCCGGAGCCACGCTGCTCTGGTTGGGAGGAAGATGTGCTATGAATTTGCCATCACGACAGAACCGGTGCCCCTCTCATGGAAAGCGGCACACAGCCAGCTACTGTGTTTGTGTCCCAGCCGGGCGGGCCGAGGTACTGCTCCTTGCTGCAGAAGGAGCACACACCGATTTGCTAGAAAGTGGAGAGCATGGCCCGGGCAGGGGGCTCAGAGGGTGCAGTTGTGAACAAGAGTGCCTGACCATGGCGGCGTCATCGCCTCTTTCCTGACCACTCCCTAGGGACACGCATGGACTCTGCCCAGGTGCCAGTGTCAGACGGCTGAACCTGTCATCCACACCCCTCCCCCCATGACATCCTCCGTGGAGCCTCCGGGGGCAGAAACTCAATCCCAACTCCTCCACATCACTGGGGGACCCCCAGCTGAAGACAGTTGGGAAGATAGCTCTACCTGAAATGTCACCCTGAAGGAAGGGTGGGTCTATTCTGCGGTTTTAGTGGGTGTCACCCCTTTGTCCAGACTCACCAAGTGCACGTAATTTGTTAAGAGGACTGGATATGCAAGGAAAAAGACAGACCCTTGCTTTCTGTCTCAGTCTTCCCCTCATCCTTCAGTCTTTGTAGCTACAAAGTGGCTGCTGGAGCTCCAGATGTGGGCCACATCTCCCTTTTATCAGAGTTCTTATAATGGGGATTTTGTGTGTCAGCTTGGTGAGACTGCAGAGCCCCACCGTTGAACCTGACACTAGTCTAGATGTGCTGTGAAGGCATTTTTAGATGAGATTAATGTTTACATCGCCAGACTGTGAGTCCAAAAGGTAGCCCTCCACCATGAGGGTGGGCCTCACCCCATCAGTGAAAGGTGTGAAGAGCACGGACAGCTTCCCCTCCCGGCCGAGCTGTACATTTCCTGCTGAGTTCCTCACCTGCAGACTTCAGACTCAAGATACGACACCAGCTCTTACTGGGCTCCAGCCGGCTGCTGCCCATAAGGTTTTATTTTCCAGCCTCGACGCTGCCAGAGCCAAGTGCCCCAGAGAAGTCTGAGCGCTAGAGCCGGCTGTGCGACTGGCCTTGGTGGGCCAGAATTGTCAGGGCCCCTCCCAGCTGCGTGACAGGTGGAGAAATCAGGGGTTTTACTCGCCCCCTCCCACGCCTCCACTAAATGAGATTAGGGACATGTAAGGGCCGACGGGGAGGAGTGGGTGGAGCGTAGGCCAGGTCCCCCACCAGCGCCTGCAAGCCCAATGGGGGGGATCCACCAGGCCCCACGACTGTCCCGGACTCAGTCTCCTGAGGTGCCCCCTACAGGAGCTCTCAGAAGCAAACGCCTGATGCACTGCGCCTCCCAGCCTTGAAGCTGTTTATCAGCAAGGTGCTCGGTTAAGGAAGGGAAGCCAGGTGTCCAGCACTCGCCAGTCCCGAGATGCCGCTGCTGTCCTGCTTGCGACCTCACAGAAGTGAGGCGGAAGCGGTGCTGAGACCTGCTCACCCAGTCACCCCTCTTCTCGTGGGCAGGTCAGGGGAGCAACAGAGCCATTGTAAAGAGAAAGACGATTCTCAGGAGCTGGGGGCCAATTCTTAATTAAACCTGTTAAGCTGCTAGATTCATAAGTGATTTATCCATGCGAAGGCAGTAGAACATGAGTAGTGTGTACGACTACTTCAGGGTGACGCTCGCGTGCTGGTGAGCAAGGATGCGGTCCGTTCCACAGCGGGCTCGCGTCCTGTGCAGAACTCGCTGTGTCGATCAAAATGCTGGGAGGCCGGGTGCTGACTGCATGGCTCCTTTCGGAAGCAGAAAAGCTGGCATCTCAGCTTGGGCAAGATGTGATTTTGGTTGGGAGCAAAAGAAAGCCATGAAAATCTCCTTATTAGAAAGTAGAAGGGGCCAGTGAGATGGCTCAGCGGCTTAAGCGCCTGCCCGGCAAGCGCGAGGGCCCGAGTTCGACTCCCGGAACCCACATATGAAAAAGGGGCCGGTGATATCGCTCAGTGGCACGGGCGCCTGCTGGCGCACGAGGTCCTGAGGTCGACCCCCGGTACCCACAAAAAAAAAAAAAAAAAAGTAGCAAAATGGTCTACGGTCATACCTCCTGGATGTGCCCTGTTTCAACAGATCTGGAAGCTAAGCAGGGTCGGGCCTGGTTAGTGCCTGGATGGGAGAAAGTGCGTGGTGCACAGCTGCACCGTCTGCGTGGGACGAGGGGTGCGACCTGGGATGTGGTGCGTGACCTGCCCTCCCACACGGTGGCCTGAGCGGGAGAGAGAAGCGGAGGATGGCGTGGTAAAAGGTTCCTTTTACATGGAGCAACCGGAACAGGCACTGGCTGAGGCAGGAGGCAGGCCGGCGGTCGCCTGCGCCGGGAGAGGGGAAGCGAGGGACACCGTGGTTGCAGAGTCCCCTTGGGGTGGTGACAGTGTTCTGAAGCACAGGTGAGTGCACTAAAGGCCACTGAGTTGCTCACTGTAAGGTGGTTGACTTTGACTCATGTGAATTTTGCTTCCATTAAGAGAAGAAAACGCCTTCCGAGTCCCCAGGCCCCCAGACCACCCACGGGGTCTGCCCCAACCCGGCCCTCCCCGTCCTCCTCCCCGATGCTCTGAGTTCATCGTAGTTTATTTTGCAGGAAAGTCCTTGGTGATTATGTGTGCACCCAGCAACTGGGATACTTCTTGCTCATTTCATTTTTCTGTGATATTGAGGTGTTTTGATTTTCCTAGCGAGCCCAAGAAGGGTTGGAACTCTGAACTCGACCCCTGCAGGTTCTGCTGGCCGGGGCTGGGGGCAGAGGGGGTCCCTTCCCCCGGCACGGTGTGGTTCCCAAGAAGTGGGTAGAGACTCTACAAGTGAACCTATGCACTGAATGAGGGGCCCTCCCCGTCAGTCCGTGCTCGTTAGAGAAATGGGTTTACTGTAAGATGCATGAATATACAGGCAAACCCTGGATTTCAAGTAACTTGTTCTGCGAATGTTCTGCAGACAGCAAAGATTTCTAATCAATTTTTACTTGATAAACGAGTAATGTCTTGTGGGTTTGGTAGTGCGTGATGCCGAAGTTCACATGATCACAGCCGAGCCGATGGTCCTCCTCTCTCTTCCGATGCGGGATTGTGGGTGGCTGAACAGCATGGGCTGTGGAGATCTTGTCTGCAGAGGAGGAGGAGGAAAAGGCAGAGGAATCCCTCACTTCACATGATTAGGGACATGTAAAATGTGGGAAACAGTACAGAATTTTATAGAAAATCACCATCAAAATAAGACTGCAGCAATGTGAGCAATGAATCTGTTAATGACAATGCAATGTCACATTTCCATGAAATCTTTAAAAAGAGGCAAAAGCAAGTGTCATTGGATAGGCTCCGTTTTAAAGTTGCATGAAACGAAAAAGATTCCATCGAGCCGACAGACAGCAACGATTCCGCTAGTGACCGTGAAAGTCATCCTGCACAGCAACCCTCTTCCTGCATCTCCCTCATACCACCCAGGAAAGTTTTCAAAGATAAGTGCAAGTGAATTTGTTCATTTTTCTTTTTTCTTTCTTTTTCTTTTTTGGGAGACAGGGTCTTGCCATGTAGTTTAGGCTGGCCTTGGACTCACTGCATAGCCCAGGCTGGCCTAAAACTTAAGGCGATCCTGCCTCGGCCTCCCGAGTGCTGGGATTTTAGGTGTGCACCACCACACCCAGCTCATTTTTCTTCATATTTTGTATTTTCTTTATTATTTTGTATTATATTACAGTATTGCAATTATTTTTATAGTGAAAAATTTTACGTTGTGGAACAAATCATCTGAGTTTCCGTTATTTCCTTTGGAGAAATTTGCTCTGATATACAAGTGCTTTGAATTACAAGCATGTTTCTGGAATGAATTATGCTCACAAACCAAGGTTTTACTGTGTAATGATTTACAAGATAGCTTACAGTGGCCGCCTGCCTCATCAGTTGTAGAAGAGTGCAAAAGGGCTGCCTGCACTGGAGATCCAAAGGAGCCAATCAAAGGTCAAAGGCCTGGAGCTCACTGTAGTGACCCTGAGAGTCTGTATCAGGAGGCTGAAGGGTCTGCGCCCGAAGCCAGGAGGTGACCTCCAAGGTGAAGGTGAAGACTGAGCTCCTGGGAAGTGAGCCTTCCTTCTTGTTTCCTTTTCAGCCCATCCAGGCTACAAGCCTACTGATTGGTGCCACCCACACCCAGGGTGGGGCTTCTGTTATTCACACCCAAACTATGCTAAACCAATCAGTGTACTGATTTAGTTATCACCTCTCAATCCATATTCGCACTCCCTAGATCCAGCCACCTCCCAAAAGCCCCACCTCTGACCACACAGGCTTTGAGGGGACATCTAGATACAAACCACAACACCCTCGTGCTTAATGTCACTCACTTCTTGTGCAAAAGAAGGACTTTGGAGTAAATCACCACCCGAGGCGTCTGCCCTGTGGTTGGAGGACCTTGACCCTGGGCTTGGGTGATGTCCACTCACTTGTTTGTAAAGCAGGGGTGGTCAGTTCCGCCCAGCAGTGTCTGGCAGAGGACAGGAGAGCATGGGGTGATGGGCACGTTGGTGTTTTTGTGATCATCCCACCTCACAAGGACGAGCCCATCAGACTCGACCGAGGGACTCCAGGCTCTTCTCACACCGTGGAACAACAGTGGTGAAGTGTCACTTGTGGGTGCTGCTGTCATGAACTGTGACACTTGGCTGTGGTGGGAGACAGAAGCAGCCCCCGAGGCATGGTCTGCAGGTTGGGAGCCAGCCGCTCTGTCAGCAAAATGGGGCTTGGCCACAGGCCTGGCTTGGGATCAGAACGGGGATGTCCCTGGCCGGGACCCCTCACTGGGCCATAGGGCCGTGCTGTGTGCACTGGCGATGACCTCCTGCTCAGTCATGCTGTGTCCAAAGCGTGAGTCCACAGCAAGTGTTCCGGACCAGGGCTGGGGCCGTGGGAGCTGGCAAGAAGGAGCTCAAGAGGCCAGGAGGGAGCTTGCAGCCTTCCAGGTGAGCAGGGACAGATGACTGCACCTTGGAAGAGGCAGGGCTCAGAGACCCCTTGTGGAAGAGGGGAGCTAGGATGTCAGCTCTTGAGCCTCAGCATCCCCAAAGAAGCCAGAGAAGCCCCTGAGGTGCCACTGACGGAAGACACTGAGCTCAGTGCAGCAAGGAGGCAGGCATGTGCTTTCCAGCTGGACACAGAGCACCCACACAGCCCTACCCACCTCCCCTACACGCCATTGGCCCGGTGCCAAGTGATCACAAACAGAAAGCTCTGTCCGTCCACGCGGGAGCACAGACATTTCAGCAGAAGAAGTCCCCCCAAAACCCTCAAAGCACGTGAAAGTGTGCCACAGGTTCTAACACAGCTTAATGTGACTGTGAGTCAGGCGAGTGTAGACGAGGAAGAGCACTGTAGACCAGAGGCTCAGAACTGAGACGGTGAGTGGGCAAAGGCATGAAGTGTAAATGACTGCTCATGAGAGAGGCAGGCAGGAAGCCAAAGAAAAGGAGAAAAGTCCTGATGGAAAGCAAAAGGTGCCCGGCAACGTCTGCACCCAAGAGTAGCTCAAGGGCATGCAGCAGGAGCAGGAAGATGCAAGCGAGAATTAATGTGGAAGGAAAGGAGGCCAAACAGAGAAAAGAGGCGTGATTAATACGGAAAACTTGCACTGAGAGTGGGGTCGTGGCTGCAGCTGTGCCTGACCGTGCGGCTCAGAAGCGGTTGGAAGGGGTCTGCAGGGGGAGTCTGGGGATGGCAGAGAAGCCATGCAACCCTGCAAGCAGTGCCTGATGGGCGACTGTGGTCAGCGCTCAGAAGACCAGAATGCTGACAGATGGAAGGACGGTGCTCGTGAGGTTTCGGATGGAAAGGAGGACCATCCTGGGAACCGGCCCAGAGGCCACTTGTGGTATGGATTGGCAGAGAACTTGTCTCCAATTTGCCGGGCCCTAAGACCCAGTGGGAGGCTGAGTTTAGAGGCAGTGGAACAGTTTATCTGGTGGAGGGAATTGCAAGACAGCACAGCATTCAGGTGGTGGTGTGAGTACTGCTGCCTGCATTTAGCTGTATCAACAGTGAAAATAAGGAGCAAAAAGTAGAGGCAAAGATTTGAGAAGCTTGACGTTTGGCCAGAAAAGCACTGCATGTAGATCGGGGCCAAAGAAGTTGTGGTTGCTGAAGAGATTAGCACCGTTAAGGAGAAGCCAAGTACTTTGCACTGAGAGACAGAAAGGAAACCTGGGAGCATCTCAGGAACTGGTCAGCCCCACCCACCACAGGCTCAGGGTGTGGAAATGTGAAGTCTGTGAAAGATTTTCCTTTGAGAAGAGAGCATCAAGGGGGTACACCAAGGGGTTCTGCTCCCAGCGCCTCCTGGGGGATTGCTTCCCCAGAATTCATCTCCCTGAGGTCAGCCTTCCAGGCACCCAAAGGCTGCTGCAACCGCAGGCCAAGGGGGCCAACTACTGCTTGAGCTGGGAGCACATTTGGGCATTATCCTTGTGATACTGGTTTTGTAGGGACACAGAATGCAAATGTTACAGGGTCATAGGCTTTCACTGAGATTTCAAATGAAGGCTTGGGAGACGAGGCTATGTGTCACAGAGTTGGAATTCCTGCCAGGAGCTCCTGAGAGCTCAATGCAAAAAGCTCTGGGAGTGAGGCCAAAGGTGCAGTGGAGACCCGTGGAAGTTAGAGATTTCAGGAATGTGGAACATCTGCCGAGCATAGGTGCCGGCAGTGAATGGAGCCCCAGGCCAGGCGAGAGGCGATGTGGACCATAACCAGCAAGGCCATTGGGGCAGGGCCAACCAACCCCTTTGGAGCTCACATCTCAGCACCATGAACCCCCTGGGTGCTGGAAATAGGACTACAGGAGTTAATGTTTGCCTTGCTGGTTTTTGGTATCGCTTGGGTCTAGTTCCTTTCTATTCCCCAGTTCCTCCTTTTTGGAATACCTTTTGTTTACCGTGTGCCATGGTACACTGGGAACATGCAACTTGCTTTTTGAGTTTTACAGGGGCTTACAGCTAAGAGTTTGTCTTGTGTTAGAACCAAGACTCTGAAGAAGGAAATAATACATTATAGGTTGTACACAGGATAATTTCATCATCTTAGGTAGAATTATGAAGTTGTTATTGTCTTTATTTACAGATTAAGTATGGTTTAAGGAGACAGGCTTGGGTGTCAACTTGACAAGGGACGGACTATAAAATGATGATTTATCTTGATTGTCAACTTTATTGGCTTGAGAAATGCTGAGAAGATTAGTAAGGCACACTTCTGGGTGTGTCTGGGTGGGCACTGTATCTGGTCCCTGTCTCTTTGTCTGGGGTTGTTTCCTTGCCTCTCTGCTTCTTGGCCACCACGAGGTGTTTCCTCCACCATCATCCTTCCACTACAATGTTTCTGACTAGAACAAGTCAACCATGGACTGAACCCTCTGAAACCATGAGACAAAATAAACCTCTCCTCCTTTAAGCTGTGGTCATCAGGTATTTTATCTCAGAATGGAATGGTGACTAAAATGACCTTGGACTCCAGCCTCTAGCATTATGTGACACAGATGTCTATTATTTAAGCCACCCAGGCTGTGGGGCTCTGTCATGGCAGCTGGAACAGACTAAAGACAAAGGACCTAACACTGCAGGGTGTGGGTCTTGAAGGCAGCTGTGGAAGTCTTCTCTCTGGGCTGGGTGGCACGAGGTGCCGACCGAAGTCTGGTTGCCTGTTTTGTGGTCTAAATCGTGGGCAGTAGAGGATCTGACCCTCCCCTCCTCTCGTCACCAGAAAGTAAGAGCTGTGAAGTGTGGTGCTGATGTGGGGGCCTGGGCTCTGCTCTCGCAGCTACCTATATCCCCTCCTTGCTGGCAGTGTTGGCAAAGACAAGGCCTGCATGCCAATGAGCTGGAAGACAGGCCCTCCAGGCTGTGTTTTCCTGAGCAGCGTCCCTGGCGGGAAAGCTGACTGCCACTGGGTGACCACAGCTGCAGTGACCATGGGTACCAGTCATACAAAGCAGCTGTGCTGAAGACCAACATCTGTCCATCATGTGTCTGTCCTCAGCGAGCCTTTGTCCCTGAGAGGGCTGTGTGTGTGTGCATGCATGTCTGTGCTGTGTGTGCGCACGTGTGGCCTGTGTGTATCCTCCCAGAGGGAAGTGACGTTTGGCCCCAGCCAGGGGCCGGCCATGGGGTGGGGGTCAACTCCCTCCTGAGAGCCCAGGGTGGCTGGAATAACTAAGTCCCTGCATTTATTTGTTTCTCCTGAAAGAAGGCTTCTTTTTAGTTCTAATGAGTAGCTTTTCCTAAAGAGAAACAATAATAGCAGCAGAAATGTAAGTAGATTCTGTAAACTTGTAATCACATGTGTCAAACACAGTGTGGTATTTTCCCCTGTAAAATAGAAATGGCGGGAAGTCATCTACACTGCATGCAGAAAATTGTGTTTCTCTGACAGAAGTTAATTCTAAACTAAGTATTCCCTGAAAGAAAGGCAGGGAAACATTTTTACATGTCTACCATTCGTCCTTAGAGGACTCAAAACAAATATGTTTCTCAGCATTTGACACTGGCATCATTCTGGTGGCCTCGGGCTATGTGCTGTTTTCCAGTTGGTGGAGTCAGAGGATGAGAAAACAGCGCTGCATTAAGAGGAACACATTGTACAGGTTAATCAGAGCCAGGGCGCTGCCGCCTTCAAAGGCCTAGAGCGGCAGGCAGGAGGCAGAGGCAGTGGACTCCCCGGGGTGGAAACAGGGTGTGCCCTGTAGACTGGTGCCGGGGAGTTTACCTCCAGCTCCTGCATGGACCCCCCCAAAGCCACTAGGAAGAAAGCTGCTCGGGAAGCAGGTGATACTCCCGATGCCCACTTCCCAGGGAGACCCCCAGATTCCAAGCAGTGGGGCTTCCTCGGAGCAGGTGCCCAGGACCGTCTGGGTTGCAGACCTCGGGAAAGCATGGTGGAAATGCTGGCTGGAGGAGAGGCATGAGGAGTCAGGGTGACAGAACCCCGTGAGTGTTACGCGAAGGCTGCAGAAGGGGCTTCTGTGATGGGTGCTGCTCTCACCTGGACTCCGAAGGCCTGTCTGCTGGCCGTCCTCAGAGTGCAACGGGGCCTCCAGCCCCGCTGGGCCGGCTCTTTGCTGGGCCAGCGCCTCGAGATTTCCTGACCCAGGCACTTTCAGGAGGTGGGGGTACCGCTCCCAGGGAGGGGTCTAAGCCACAATGTCACATCACACTGTGTAGGGTGGCACAGGCTCACCTGGAGCTCTCAGTGACCCTCCCACCTCAGCCTCTCAAGTGCTTGGGTTACAGGTGGGCACCACCACCCTGGGCTCTTCTAATTGGGTTTTAGCTCTGATCCTTAGGACTGTGTCTTCCCGCACTGAGTATCGGAATGTCAGGAACCCAAAGCCCACCCAACAAAATCAAACCACAGCTGGGGCAGGGGGTTCCAAAACAGGGATGTCCTTTCCTACCTGGGTCTAGCACCTGTGTGCCCCATGGCCCTGACTCTTCTCTTGCCACCCCTGCCACCCTTCCTACCGTGCACTCCATCAGCCTTCCTCCATCTCAGCCTGGTCTGGAAGGTCGCACGGCCAGGCCTGCCCTGCAGTGCTGGATGCTGGGCCATGGTACCTTCCTGACCCCTATGGGGAGCCCCCAAGCAGCCGTTGGCTGAGGGTCCCCCACCTCCTGCTGAGGGCCTGCAAGGGCCTGCAAGGATGGAGGCCCAGCCCAGGAGCTTCTCAGGGGAACTTCCTGGCTCTGCCCTCTGCCCCCTTCTTCTTTCCCATCCAGGGCCTCTCCTTTCCCCCAATCACCAGGACCAGCCCCCGTTGCATCCCTGTCCTCACCCCGAATGACGATTTGACCCTGCCAGGCATCCCTAATCCTAACCCTAATCCTACCCTGTCCAGCTACCACTAGCCTGGGGACAGAGCAGGGCGACCCCACAATGCAGACAGGGACAGGCAGCTCCTTGGAGTCTGCACTTGCCCAGCAGCACCTGAGGTCACAGCTGCCGCTATGGCTGTGGGGAGACTCGGCTGGGTGGACAGGAAGCTCAGAGCCTGCGCTCTGCAGCCACACAGAAAGCACCCCAGGCCTGCAGCTGCGCCACAGTCCCTTTCCTGTGTGTGACGCCAGTGCCTGCACCTCGGGACCAAGGCAGTGAGTGAGGCACAGCACAGATTCAGGCGGGCGCCCTCCCTACACCCTCCATGCCGTTGCCTCTACCTGGTCCTCTCCAGCCAGGTTAGGAAATGGAACCTGTCCCCGACAGCCCTGGGGATGCCCCTCCCAAGCATCAGCAGGTTCTCCCCAGAGGCAAAGACACCTCAGCTGCCTTGCCGGCCACACGATGACTACGGTCCCTGACCCATCCTGCTGTGGCTGCTGCCCTGGACCCCGGGCCCTCATTCTCCTGGAGTGACATTGTGGTCTTGAGAAACTCCTACCCACCGTCACGGCCCACCCTATTCAGAACAGAGCGAGGCCCCTGTGCTGAGTGGCCAGGCCTCTTCCACACGTCTGGGTCCCTAAGCATGCGGCATCTGCCAGCGCATGTGCGTGCATGCACACCACTGCTGAGCACATGTGTGTGAGCACACCACACGTGCATACACAAACACACAGATGTGAACATTCACTGCATGTGTGCAGCACACAGCTGCACGACCCACTTGTGGCTGCACATGAACACACTGGATACATGTGCATGCGTGAGTGCTTACACACAACATGCCCGCACATGCACACGTGCCTGCACGTATCATACGAACGCTCACACATACTCCTCCAGACCTGTGCACACTCACAGCTGCACGTGCAACACAAACACAATAGTGCTATCTGTGTGTGTGTGCCCACCACACCCACACACGTGCACACACGCTCTGCCTTCTGCACCAGACCCTGGGGACCCTGCCAACTCTACCTCAGGATGTGCCCTGCTCCCAGGGTCCCGAAGGGGCATTTTGAGCTGGTAACTGGCTCTGGACTCAGCAGCCTGAAGGCCCTGCACTTTGGAGAGGCCTAAGGGACCCTCCCCAGAGCTGCTGGAGCGGGCGGTGCGTGGTTTGGTTCTGAGACAAAGACCTGATCCTGCGGGCTGCTGCCCCCGACCAGAGTGGCTGCCGCTATCCCGAGCAGGGCGAGAACCGATCTGTGGGGCTGGCTCACTTATCACAGCGCCGTCTGGGCCTCGGGATGTGGCCTCTGAGTGTGGAGGCTCCGCGCTTGGCACCCGCTCCATGCTGACGCGCTCACCTATAAATAATGGCGGTGACAGGTCGCCTGTCAGCACCCGCTGATGGACGGCGCCTGCTCCTGCCATTACAGCCTTGTGACTGTGGGAAAATTAATTTAAGTGGTAGTTAATTTCTAATGAATTCCACTCAGGCGGCTAATGTGGTCCCTCGGTGTTATGGTAACCTTCACGGATCATCACATTATGTAAATAAATTCTACTTTATGCTGGTTTATTAAAAAAGAGTGAAGATTGGGAAGTCTGTGAAATCTCTGCAGTGCCCATGGCTGGCCATGGTGGGGGATGCTTTAAGGAGGGAAACCAAACCACCAGGAGTTTTCCGGGGAAGCCGACTTCTCCAGACTGGCTAACCTGCCTGCTTTTAGGGCTCTGGTCACATTCAGCTCCCCACTTCTGTGCAGTTGTTGCTCTATCCCAAGGAGAAAGGGGTATTTCTCCCATATATCCCAGGAATGTGGCGATGTGCCGTAGGGGGCATCTTGCTCTGAAAGCTGGGAGTGAGGGTGAGCTGGCAGAGCCTTGTCCTGGAGACTGGAGGGGTACAAGGGGGGGTGAGGGGACAGAATGGGACGGGGTAGGGGGGATGGAGGTGGAGACAGGGATCTAGCTCTCCAGCGGGAGACAGCCCTGGGTGTCCCATGTGCTTGGGGGCAAGTGTGGGTGTGTGAGCCCCCTGGGGGAGGCACAGGGCTTCTTCTCTCATCCAGGTGGGAGTGCTAAGGCCACCAGGTCACAGCGGAGGCCGAGCCAGGGCAGCGCCCACAGCTCATACCAAGTGGGCATTAAATCCGCTCAGGTCAACCCGGGTTGCCTGCTGTGCATGGGGGCCTCTCCAGGCTGGGACTCTCCTCAGACCCTGCAAGCTCACCTCTGATCATGCTGGAAGCCCTCGCACTCACCTTCCACTCTCTGAACCCCTCCTAGCCCTGCGGGAGCCGCCCACCTCTCACCACCCGAGCCCTGGGCTCTTTCCTGTCCTGGCACCCGGGCCTCCTCGGCTGCTCCTCCTGCGTTCTGTGTGGTGCAATCCTGGAGCCCCGGGCTCTGTCCTCATGTGTTCTGGTCATCGGCGCAGGCACTTACAATAGCGACAGCCTCTGTGTTCTCCTGGGTTGGGGTGACGGGGCTCAGGGTCCCCACACAGCGGCCATCAGCCGACGGCTGTGGCTGGGTCCTCCCAAAGTGTGGTGCTCTCACTCCCAGTGCCTGGCCGGGAAGTCATCCCTGGGCTCCCAGTGCCATCGGAAAGGCATCTCCCCGGCACCCAGGGATTACTGGGCCCCTGATGCAGCCGTGGAGGTCCCTGCGCCAGAGCAGAAGCTGTGGGGTCTCAACACTCTGCCCAATCCCGTTCACAGAGAGGTCACAAAAGCCACCCAGGCTGAAGGTGGGGGACGCAGACCTCACCCATGAACGGAAGAGGCTGCAGAATGCTGAGGCAGTCTTCGAGGTGGCTTGGTGTCTATGGTCACCATCCCCGGCCGGCTCCAGGTCATGTCAGCCCCTCTTCCAGCCACGCGGCAGGTGTGGGTTGGAACAATGGCCTTGGCTGACTTGCCATGGCTGTGCTGAGCAGGTGACCATCCCAGGGCCCTGGTGCCCCCAGGCCTCATGGTTACCAGATTCTTCTTCTAACACAGGGAGGCCGGCCTTGTGAGGATTGGGGAGGTGCTCAGCTCCACGAGTTCCTAAGTGGACCACTTAGCTCTGGCAGGAGATAGCTTAGCTGCCCCTGCCAGGGAATGGGACCGGGGATGTGGCCCCATGTCCTCTGGGGTCTGTGAGGCCTGATTCCTGTGGCTGGGTGGGCACGAGCTCAGTGATCCCCAAAAGGACATTATGTAGGGGTCACACCAGGCTGTCAGGGCCTGAGCTTGGCCTAAACATTCTGGACTTTTTTGGGAAACCTGGAGAAGCAGGAGGTGGTGGGTGGGGCAGCCCCTCCCTTCAAGAAGTCACCAGCTGGGGGACTCACAGGTGGGGTACAGGTGACCTGGGGAGACCTGGCTCTCAGGGCCAGGAGGTGGGTGAGTGCCCAGCACCCTGGCTGTGGGGGTGGAGTCTGACACAGTCCTCTCTGCTCCCAGTAGTGGCCCTGACCAAGTGGCCTCTGCTGGTGGCCCCGACTCACCTGTCATTCCCTCTAGGCCACTTCCACCCTGTCCCTGCACTGAGACCTGGGCCTTCAGGTCTTCTATGTCCACCTGCCCTCTGGCTTAAGCACAGCCGTGCAGCAATGTCCCTGAACACCTTGCCAGACTTCCCAGGCCTGGTCCCAGTGGCCACCTGGCCTTGCCACCTCTGGTGGATGCCCAGGGTAGGCAGAGCACTGTTGGTGGCTGTCCCTCACCTGAGCTCTGACTGGGTCTCTCAGCCCTCAGCTCTGGGGCTGGGGAGAGGAGCCACCAGAGCCCTGCGTGTTGGGCTGTACTCTCCTGGGGGCCTCAGGGCTGCAGGGACCCAGATGCTGCAGGCCCAGACAGGCGGCACCAGCGACCTTCACCCGGCCAAACCTTCTTCCCTATGACCACATCCCTGGCACCCGCTGTCTAGAGCTGTGGCCTGTTAGTCCTCGGTCTCTCTCTCTGACTCTTGCTCTTTCTTTCTTTCTCTGTGTCAGGCCAAGGTCCCATCACAGCTGCTCTCCTGTGCGTCCTCTTTGGTGTCCAACGTCCTATTTGAAAGGTGGCCATGCATCGTGGCTCAACGATTGGACTTGAATTCCAACCCTGCCCCTTGCCAGCAGTGTGACCTGGGGTCCTGTGTGCCTCCGTTTCCTAGTCTGTAAAGTGGAAAAGCTAGCATGTCAGAAGGGAGTCAGAAGAACATGCCACAGAGCACCCATGCAACATTTTACCCATTACCGCATTTCTGCTTGCCTGTCGTCAGTCATGCAAATACATTCCATCCATGTGCTTCTTAGGTTTCCCAATAAAATCATTTCTTAATAAAAATAAGCCTTCAGAATAGCTTAATCACACACCTTCCTGACCACAGCTGCTGGTGTCAACGGGCCACGCCAGTGCACCCTGGTGGCCTGGAATCAGGCAGTAAACTGCCAGCGGAACCTCAGGTTCCCTGGGTTTGCAAGATTTAATAACCTGGGGTTCACAGCAGGTGGCCAAGCAAGTCCCTCAGACCCTCCTTCCAAGGAGCACAGATCCCCTGCTGGCTTTTCAACGCTGACAAACGCAGTTTCCTCAAATGCTGGGACCACAGTGCTTTCCCCAGATACTGTAGATTCCTCGGTGAAGCCACTAGCGCGTTTTTTTGTTTGTCATTTTTCTCTGAGTGGACAACTGACTAGGACTTTCTGACAGCACCAACTTGCTGGCCTAAGGCATGTCACCACTCCAGGACGAGGACAGATGTGCTTGATTGCTAACAAAATGTATTTATTCATAAACAAATTAAGTTTCCTTTGAGTTACAGACTGCCGTGAATATCCCTCACCCTTGTCCTCAGACAGGACTGCAGTGACAAGGAATTCACATCCACATCAGGTACAGGAAGGGCCTGCGGACTCAGCTCCTTCTGGAGGCCGGGGGTGAAACCAGCTTTGCCTTTAACATATTTTGCATCCTCCGGCCCAGCACAAAGGGGGCGTGCACGGGGAAGAGCAAGCTCCTTCCCATCCGGCTCTGGCCTGTCCTGTCTATACTTGGGTTGGTAAAAAGAACAGAAAGGAAGGCCCGGAGCTGATTCAACAGAGTCCCACGACCAAAAGGTGTGAGACTACAGAGCCCTGAAGTCGCACTTTTCTTGATAAGGCTCTCCAGGGCGCCGTGTAGCTCAGGCGCAGGCTACAGCATCTGCCGCTGCTTGTGCTTGGGGTTGGTTTTGCAGAGCACGTACCAGCGCCCGTGCCTCTTCACCATGTAGCAGTCCCGGCACCGCTTGCGGAGCACGGCTTTGGTCTTGAAGCCCAGCGAGGGCGGCAGCGGCGGCGGGAGCCTGCGGGGGGGCAGCGGGGAGCGGAGCCCGGCGAGCGCGGGGACGGCAACTCCGGG
Source organism: Erethizon dorsatum (assembly GCA_028451465.1). Taxonomy (NCBI): domain Eukaryota; kingdom Metazoa; phylum Chordata; class Mammalia; order Rodentia; family Erethizontidae; genus Erethizon; species Erethizon dorsatum. The sequence continues at coordinate 54,039,082 of CM051833.1, forward strand.
GGGCCCCGCCAGCACCGAGAGGGCGCGGGGAGGCCCCGTGCAGACGCGCAGATGTCGCAGGGGGTGAGCGACGGAAGCCAGCACGGCCCTGATCAGCGGGGCGGCCATGGCGCGAGGACCTGCGGGGAGAGAATGCGGTGGCGGCGGCCCCGCCCGTCCCCTGCCCCTTAAGGCCGCTCCCCGGTCCCCGCCGCTTGGGGTGAGGGCTGCAGGGCTGCAGTGCCGGGCCCAGTCTCAGGGCCACCTTCAGGTCACCGCGCCTCGGGTCCCGCGTCCCACGTGTCGCCTCCCGTCGGGAGGATCGTGTCGGCAAGGGACCACCACCCGCCCCGGAGACCCGCCGTCCCCCACTACCCGGTCCTCCGGACACCCGAACTCTGACCTGACAAGAGGACGCCGGGCCACGAGATGCTGTCGGCGCCTGCGCCTTCGCTAACAAGAGCGCCCGCGCCTGCGTAATAGGCGACAAGGACGCCGCTGCCAGGAAGAAGGATGGCGGATAGTCACTGGGGAGGAGGGCGCAGAAACCGAGGCGCATGCGCGCTGGGACCGCCACGCCTCTCCCAACACAACCCGCTTGGGTTCCTACCCTACCAAGGAGAAAATGCACAAATAGGATCGAAAATTCATATCCAGAATGAGAAATTGCTGCCAATTAGACATAAGAAAAACTGACAAACACCAACGTCTAAACAAAAAGTGGAAAGATCACGTTTCCATGCAGTGCCATCCTGGCAGACGTGTGAAGTCTGGTGGAAACAGCCAGCGCCCCTAACTGGTCACAGCTAAACTGCCTTTCCCCCACGTGAAGAAGAGCTCCAGACGTGCAGAGAAATGGAACGAGGTGGGCAGTGGACACCCGCTAGGCCGCCGCCCAGGCTCTGCGCTGCCAGGTCTGCCCCCGAGCCCATCCCGCTGTTTAGTACGAGTGGCAGTGTGGGTAGCTCAGCCCATGCTCGCACCTGGCCAGGCAAGCGCCAGGGCCCTGGAGCCGCGTCAGCTCCAAGGTGACTCTGTCTCCCACCAGCGCAGTCCTGGGACGCCTTTCCCTTTTCGGGAGGTTTTAAAATGTGCCCTGCACCACCTCCCAGGCCTGCGGGCCATCGCCGGGCCTTCGTTCCCGGAGTCGCCTGGTTCTCAGGCTCTGGCTGCGGGAGAGAAGGGGACACCGGGGGTCCACCCCGACCCAGGCCGTGGGCGCGCTGCATCCCACGCACGTGTCTCTGACTCCTGGGGTCAGCGCCGCCCCCGCCTGCTGAGTCCAGGGTCCGCGCTGACCACCTCGCTCCCTAGGGGCGGGCCGCCGCGTGACTGTCTCCCCGGAAGGCTCTGTGAAAAGTTCCTGCACAGCCAGTCAGAGGACAGGGCCAGGGCCGAGGCCGAGGGAGAAGCGGCGGCCGGGTTTGTGGCTGAAATGTGTACCATGGTCGGCTCTACATAAAATGGGCCTCTCTCCAGGTGTGTCTACTTGCTGGGTGGAAATCAACTCTGGTTTACTGGTAGCTTTATTAAAGCTCTGTTGCAGAAATCCCGGAATGCTGAATATCTGCGACGGGAATGCACTTCCAGTTTCTTCTGCTATGAATCGATTTCTTCACCCAATAAAAACATTTGATATTTAAACTTCTCAGGATTATCGACTGCCATGAGAATACCACGCACCTTCACTTTTCAACTTCCCTTGCCTCACCGCCCAAACAGCAAGAGCCCGGAAGCTACTAGGTGCTGACGACTGCGCACTTCTGTTATTTGCGCCTAGGTGGAGTCCCACCAGAGGCTGCACCCGCCTGTCAGACCGCGTGGCGCCTGCTCACCCTCCACTCCGCCCCCGCGCGCTCCTCCTCAGGGCGAAATAAATCCCGGGAGCAGGTCCCCGGCGGAAGCCGTGCGCATGCGTCGGCGATCAGAGTGACGCCCGCCAGGTCAGGGGTCACTGGCAAGATGGCGGCAGCAATGACCTTCCGCCGGTTGCTGGTACTGCCCCGGTCCGTGCGGGCCTTCGGGGTGCGAGTGTCGCCGGCTGGGGAGAAGATCACGCATACCGGCCAGGTAACTGCGGCACCCGACGCCCGCGGCTGAGGCCCGGGACTGGACAGTGACCAGGGCTCGCGCAGAGTGGGCGGCCGGATAGTGCCGGCGGGGTCCTCGCCCTGAGGCTCCGGGGACTGCGATTTGGGATTGCGCCGCTGTCACTCGCTCACTCCCGTTCGGGGTCCCACACGTACAAGTCCACTCGCCTGCGGGCGACGCCTGACCTTCCAGTGCTGCCCAGTGGGCTGCGGAGGCCGCTGCAGAGAGCGTTCCATGGGGAGTCTAATCACCGGTCCTTTGGATCGGAGTCTGATGCTTGTGTCGTATTAAATCATAAAGTCTAATGACTTGAGGATCTGCTGAGCGGAGAGATGGAAAAGAACGGACTAGAACGTCACCCAGTATATTTAGGGGGTAAATAAAGCTATGAGGGCTTATGTGAAAGGAGGGTGGGCTTTCTTCCTGTCAGGATCTGCTCTGGACTCCACCTTCCTGGGTCACTCAGGCTGGCTACCCGCCTGACATCATCAAGATAGATCATCCTTATTGGGAGTCTTGCTGACAAATGTGACTGCATGCACAAGTACACTTTGTCCTTTTTGTTGCTGGCTCATTGTCAATGGCCTAAAATGTCAAGAAAAACACTTTTCTGTAATACTTAGCTTGATGCTAAGTGACCACTTTCAAAATTAGGTAGTAAAAATCACAGATGGTCTTTTTTCCTTCAGGTGTATGACGATAAAGACTACAGGAAAATTCGGTTTGTAGGTCGTCAGAAAGAGGTGAGTAGAAGATCTAGTAAAAGAGTGGTAAGCATTCATAAAACTTACACAGGTTGAGCATCCCCACTCCAAACACCTGAAATGCTCCAAAATCCAAAACTTTCTGAACATGCACATAGTGCTTGCTACTAGTGGAGAATTCTGCACTTGACCTCATGAGATGGGTTTTAGTCAAAACACAGGCATATTAAAATTTTTGTATGTGGTTATTTTCAGGTTGTGTGTAAGATGTAAAGAAACATAAATGAATTTTGTGTTTAGACTTCGGTTCCATCCCCAAGATGTCTTGTTGTGTATATGCAAATATTTCAAAATACAAAGCACTTCTAGTCCCAAGCTTTGGAACAGGGGTGTTCAACCTCTGTCACCAACAAGAAATAAAAATGAATACATAAGACTTTAGATAAATCCTCCCCATATGTCAAGCACCCTAGAGGAGCTTGAATTCTGAATGTTAATCGTATTTGTTTTTTCTCTCCAAAATATTTAACATAACGTCTATAACCATGGCACCCTATAACCATTTATACATGAGAATGATCTTTTATTCATTTCTGTGTCTCAGATTATTCTTTTAATCACTCCTTTGGGTATGCTTTTCACTAAATAAATTAGGCTGTTTTCTCACAGGCACACTGAAGCTGAAATGACTCTTCTCTGAGTGGGTCTCATTCCTCCACACATTGCACGGGAAGATGGGTTAGTTCCCACACCTGCGATGGTGCTGCTGCAGAAAGAACGTTGAGAATGGGGTCTTCTGCTGAGATAAGCCTGTTTCCTGTCTGACTCCCTCTCTTGCCCATGTCCCTAGCCCCTGTTTCTCCCTCCTGTAAGTTCAGGCAGGGCTCCAGCTTCCCTGAGTGGTTTTTGTTTTTCACGTTCACCTTAAGTCGTTCTTCTTTTTATCTCAGGGGTCTCCTAATCAGTGCTTCCCCTTTCCCTCTGATTGCGGCTGCATTGTTCCTTCTTAGTGCCTGGTGTTTCCACTATGACTTCTGTGCTGGAGCTGCAGGGTGTTCTGGAGAAGCTCCCACGTTGGCCACTGGCCGTAACAATTCATGTTCTCTGATTTCAGCCGGTTGGCTGCTCTGTTACTGATGGATGGCAACAGAGAAGTTTGTGTTTTTCCTGTTGGCTGTTTGCAGTGCTGCTTGAGTGCTGGCTTGGGAAGGAGCAGGAGGCCCCTCCGGGTTCTGAGAGTGGTGCGAAGCGTCTGATGTCTGTCAGGTGTGGTGGTGGAGAGGTGTGGGTGGCAAGTCCACCTCTGGTGGGTAGTAGCTATGTGCATTTGCAGGCTACCAGGCTTCACGTTGACTCGCGGTGCAGGTTAGTGCCTCTGAAATTTCCTTGTATGTAAATTGGAAACCTTGTGCAAATTTTTCGTAGTATTTTCATAGTTACTATAGGCATCTGTGGGATAATGCAGATTGCCTTGCACACTCTGGGTGTGACTGGGCTTCCTCCCTGTCCTCAGAAGCCTTCTTGGTTCATTTCTTAGCCGTTAATGTATCCCTGGTTTCACTCCTGCTCATATGCTGCTGCTCTGGTCCTGAGGCACTGTGTTTTGCACCAAGGAGCGCATGGCATTGGGAATGGGGCGTCTTTTCTTTCACATGGTCAGGACAGTTAGGCTTTCCAGCTAGATGTGGGAACGTGACGTTTGGAAATTGGTACTGTGGTGTTGAGAGGAGGAGCAGACTTGCATTTTCCCTCTGGCAGGGGGGTCATGGAGGTAGGGAGGTTGTCTCAGTGAGGGTGCCAGGTGTCCTGGCACTGACAGGTAGCTGCTGAGGCTGGACTCCACATCCTCACTTGGTGGATGTCATGTTGGGCTGGCAGGGCCGTGGGCTGAGCAGCCAGGAAGCAGGTGGGCCCCGTAGCCTGCCCTGGCCCTGGCTCCTTTTCTCAGTGCTGGTAGTGGGTTCAGCAAGGGTGCACAGGTCCCTGTCACAAATGCCTCTGCTGGAAATTCTTTGTGTGGTTTCCAGTGGGCAAAGCAAAGGGTAACCGAGAGCCCCCTACAGATGAGCAAACAAAGGCAGTTATGAGAATAGCGGGGCGAGTGGAGGAGCCACGGGACAGCAAGCCCGCCTGGCCCTGCCAGTGCCCCAGCACTGGTAAATGGGGGACACATCTTATGCCCTCCAGGTAAACAGCGTCTTGCCTGGGAGGTGGCATCCTGCTTAGGCTTTACTTCCTTCAAAAAAAGGTGCTCTTTAATTGTATTTTAATTTAAAAAATGTTTAAAAATTGTTTTGGTGGGGGATTGTGCTGGGAACCAAACCCAGGGCCTTGCTCATGCCAGGCAAGTACTTTACCGCTAGGCTACACCCCCAGCCCCTAAGCGATTGTCTTTTTAGAACATTTTCAGGTTTGCAGAAAAGCTGTGACAAAAGTGCAGCATTCCCACAGACCCCTCCTCGCTGATGGCCTCCCATGGACATGGTGGGCAACTCGCACCCGCTACCACGAAGGATTTGTGCTGATGTTGTGTGCGCTCTGGGTCTGCGCAGAAGCAGCCTGGCCTGTACCTGCTGTTGCCATGGCACCCAGAGGTGCTCACTGCCCCACACATCTGTGCTCTGCCTGTTCATCCTCCTTGCGCCACCCTCTGGCCACCTTGGATCTGTCCCTAGTTCCACTAATATTTAGCTGAATGGGAACCTCACCTTAGGGCCCTGGTGTCGAGCTGGCTCTGCAGAGAGTCTGGGCAGCTTCCCTGTGAGGTTCCTGCCAGTCCTGACCATTCATAGCAGTAGCCCTGGGAGGAGACTGCTGCTGGGCTGGAGGATGCCCCCCAACAAGGGCGGGCCCAGAAGTCGGCTGGGTGGTCCTGGGCCACCCTAGGGGTATAGGCTGCCCTGTCTTGGAAGTGACTGGTCCCCTCTGCTCTCGTTCCTCTGCAGTCAACACCTGCTGCTGGAAGCAGGCGCTTCTGTCCTCCAGAGCTGATGCAGCAGGATTGGAAGTGTGACGACCACAACTCCATGGGCGGTGGGGCCTTGCCACTGTCACTGGGTGTGTTTGGTTCCCGGTTGGGCGGCCTGGCTTGTGTGTTGGGTCCCCACACTGGCCAGCTTTCTGATCATAGCAGAGCCTCTGTGCCGAACCTCGTGCAGTGCATGGGTGCTGGCGAGTGGAGCAGGCCGGCGCTCAGGCCACGCCTGCCCTGGATGAGCCATGGGAATGAGCGCTGGGGTACTGTGCCTGGTGGCCCTGAGGGCGGACTTCATTTTTGGCTCTTGGAAGACGAGCAGGAGGCTGGGGTCTGTCGTCTGTGACCCCTGCACAGGGGCCCTCCTGGTGAGCTCGTGTGACCCTGGGACCTCACTGCCTGTCTGTTCTTTGGTAGCAACTTGGAGGTGAATCCACCAAAAGTTTTAGGGGAGCAGACGAGTAGAGCGAGGTGCTTCCACAGTAAGATGCTGCTGAGTCGCAGCAAGGAAGGGAATTCTGAGAGCGTGTGGGTGACCTCGAGGGCACTGTGCTCAGTGACGTACAGTGAGGACTGCGATTTCCCTCAAGTGCGGTCCCAGGAGGTGGTGCGCTCACAGGCAGAGTGGGACGGGGAGTGTGGAGTGGGTGGGGGTGTCTATCGGGAGTGGGGTACTGTTTGGAAGTTCTGGAGGTACATGGTGGTGATGGTTGCACAGCATGGTGACCCTACGAAATGTACTCATTTGTACACTTGGAAGTGTTGAGATGCTAATTTTTTGTGTGTATTTTGCCACAATTTAAAGATTGGGGAGGTAGTTGCAATGGGCTGCACCTATAACCCCAGCTCCTAGGGAGGCTAAGACAGGAGGCTGGGGGAGAGGACAAGCATCTTTATACCACATTGGCCACTTATGCTAGCACGCCAGCAGGTCCCCAACCAAGTCACGTAGGCTCTGAGGCGTGCACAGGTGTGGCGCAGAGGTCCACAGGAGAGCTGGGTGACCCTGGTGTGCTGCCGAGGAAGCAGTCACTACCCAGGACCAGGGGCAGGGCAAGGTGGGATACTGAGGAGTGGCTGGAAGGGGCCCTGTGGGGCACTGTGCTCTGGGCGGAGATGGTGGGCTGGGCTTGGTTGTGCAGGGGTGTCTGGGCTGTGCTGTGTGCCGAGGGAAGGCTTGCCGCGGGGCCCTCGCCTGTATGCCCTGCCTTCTGGTTGGTGATTCAGGTTTTTTTTTTTTTTTTTTTTTGAGGCAGGTTCTTTCTATGTAGTTCAGGCTGGCCTTGAGCTCACTATGTAGCCCAGGTGGGCCTTGAACTCAGGGCGATCCTCCTGCCTCAGCCTCCCCAGTGCTGGGATTATAGGCATGTGCCACCACTCCCGGCTGATCTAGGGGTTGTGACGCAGGCCTAGGCTCACCTTGGAAGGTGCAGGGGGGATGTCTGCCTGCGCTGTCTGTGCGTGGCGCCCTGCAGGGGCTGGAGAGCCAGGTCCTCCTTGTCCACTGCAGTGCCTCTCTGTCAAGGTCCCCCCAGCCCCAGAGCGTTTTCTGCTGTTACTTAGCTTTAAAATTAGTTTGAAGGAAAACTTCAGCTGTTCCTGTGATCTGAAGCTTACATGTGTGTGTAGGCGTGTGTCTGTGCGAGCGAAGTGTGAGTGTGTGTTTACTAGTACCTGTGTGTGGTGCACAGTGTCACGTTCCTCCTGTGGCAGAGCAGGTCTTTCTCACCCCTTTCCCTGCCTCCGTCCCCCCTCCGTCTCTTGGTCCCCTTCCTATTTGGGAAGGCTCTAGCTCCCTGTTTCCTGTTATCTTTTATGTTGTTCTTTATTTGTAACTCGGGTTCCTTGTATAAGAGGAAGCGTGTGCTATTTAAGCTTGGGTGTCTGATCTGTTTCACTTACCATTATGGTCTCAAGGTGCAACTAGTTTCCTACAGACGACTCAGGTTTATCCTTCTTTATGGCAGAGTAGTGCTCCGTGGTGTGTAAACACCACGTTTTAGTTCATTCATCTGTTGGACATAGAGACTGCCGAGTGTGATCATTGGTATTAATGTTAAAGATATCTGATGCTTTTAATAATTTAAAACTTGAAAACTTCCATTAGTGGAATCAGTATTTCACAGATCATCGATGTTCACCTGGGTTATTTTCTTTTTGCATTGGTCTTGATATTGTTTCATAGAATCATGTATTTTATTTTTATCTTTTTTTTTTTTTGTGGGTACTGAGGGTCGACCTCAGGACCTCACGCACCAACAGGCGCCCGTGCCGCTGAGCGATATCACCGGCCCTTTTTTCGTATGTGGGATCCGGGAGTCAAACTCGGGCCCTCGCGCTTGCCAGGCAGGTGCTTATGCCGCTGAGCCATCTCACTGGCTCTTTATTTTTATCTTTAACAGGCTTTGCCTCAGTTTGACATAAAGGAGGGGACTTATTACAGGAAGGGTCACTATCCAAAACATGAGGTAAAGAAATAAAAACAGGCTACTTGGACAGTGAATTCAAGCCTGAATGTCTTTATGCCCAGACCAGTTGATCATCGAGAGGTAAATGGAACTGTGGTTTTGTGTCTGCACGTTAGCGATAGTTACAGGACTGATCGGGTGTTCAGGATGTGGCGGCGCACAGGACGGTTTCTCTCTTTTGATTCCTCCTACGACCACAGCACTTTTCGGCTCCTTCCCGGGGCAGCGTGGGGCAGATGGCTGGGCTGTGCCTGCTGCTGTCTCCCCTCTCTTCCTGGTGAACTGAGTGCCATGCTCAGCGGTCAGTAACTGGAGGTCAGGGTCGCCCTGGAGCTGCCTGCAAGGGCGGGAGTGCAGTGCAATGTCTGCCACGAGCATGGAGGGTCAGCCTTGTGCCCTTCACCTGAGAGACGCTGGTCCCTCTGCCTGCCTCGATGGGGCCTGGGAATTGTTAATGCGACCTTTGTGACCCATTGTCACTTTGGCAGACGCTGTGTTACTCACAGACGAGGCTTCATTTGTGTGGGTGCTGGCCGGGTGCACAGGTGAGCGGCGCTCCTGGTCCTGCTGCACGGTAGGATCTGGCGTGGGGCAGCTACAGCTCTCAAGAGGACTGTGGGGGGCTGTGTGCCGGGTGCCTTCTCCAGTGACTCCCGCCTCCCTCCCGAGAGGCGGCTCACAGGGAGGGCAGCACACACAGCAGAAGTGACCATCGCGCTCTTTGGAAATGTGCGGCCCTCCCGAGATGCAACTTGTGTGCACCCTGGAGTGTGGGCTTGGGCAGCGGTGCCTGTGTGTGACTGTGGTGGTGTCTCCTCCGCTCACGCCCAGCTCCCCCGCCACAGCTGATGGTTCCCTGGGCTTTGTCCACCATGACCTTGAGCAGACGGCCAGGTTCCTCCTGAGCCAGGCTCAGAGTGACTCCGGCCTGTGCCCTGCCCACCCCGTGTGTCCCTCTGTGTGGCAGTCCCAGGAGCCTCCGTCCACTTGCTGCGGTGGGTGGCACGTGTGCCGGGGAGCATGCTCCCCGAGCCGTGTCAGGCACAGACCTTGTCTGCCAAGGACGGGATGGGTCGGAGAGGGCTGGCTGCCCGTACTGCGGGGGAAAGGGCGCACACGGGGGGGGCGGGGTCGTGGGTTAGGACGCTGTGCGGGAAGGGGCACGCATGTGGACGCGGAGCTGGCTGCACCCGGGGACTGGAGCTGGGTTCTCCCCATCGCAGACGCAGATGCGGAAGCTCCCCTTCCGGGTCCTTGGCACCCACCTCGGCCGTCAGAGTGGTGGCTTTCACAGAGGCAGCTGGGGTCAAGTCCTGCCCCAGCCCCAGGTTCAGACAGGAAGCTGCCTGCCTGCCAGATGGAGCAGCTGTGGAACTGAAGGAGTCGCCGTGCGGGCTCCGGCCTCCGCCCCAGGCCACGCGGGGCAGATGTCTGACGTTGTCCAGGTCTCAGGTCGAACACGTGTGCCAGTGTACAGTGTGCACCTTCACAGGTGGCAGCGTGCACCAGGAGCACCGCACACTCGCACGGTCCCTTTCGCTGCCTGGCGGGGTCAGGCGCCTCCGCTGTGCTCCATTTGTTCGCTGGACGCAGGGTCCGGCCCAGCCCCATGTGCTGGCTGGCGTGAGAGGCGTCTGAAGCTTGAGTCACGAGCTCATGTTTGTCCGGCCCGGCCACCTCCTTGCTTCCTCCTGTCCTTTCCTCAGGACGGCGTCTGTGCCTGGTGTGCTGGGCACGCTCTCAGCTAGACACGCTCTCAGCTGGGCCGGTGTTGGTCTTGGTGCAGGGACACGGGGGTGATGTGTGTGTCCACGGCAGGGGACAGGACGTCCGCTGACTCATGAAGCCTGAGAGGAATGCACCTGCGCGGGTGCCCGCAGACTCTGAAAGTGCATGGTGGGGGAGCGTCTGTAGATAGAGGAGATGCTGGGCTCTGTCCCCGAGTTACGCCTTGAGTTGAGCTGGTCCCGGGTGGTACCTGCTGGGTGTGGACGTGTGTGTGCAGTGTGGGCCAAGGCGTGTGTGTGTGGGCAGAGACGGGCCAGGTCCTGGCGGCTGCCAGATCCAGGACGGGGATAGCGTGATGTTGAGCGGGGCTGCCTGCCTGAGCTAAACTGTGTGTAATGATGGGGATTTTGCACTGCCCTGTGTAAGTTTTCTTTTTCTCGTTCTAGGTGAATGAAAACTTTGCCATTGACCTGATAGCAGAGCAGCCCGTGAGCCAGGTGGGCCACCGGGTAATTGCCTGCGACGGCGGCGGGGGCGCTCTGGGCCACCCCAAGGTGTACATAAACCTGGTACGGAACGATTCTCGCTGTCACTGCCTGCTCCTCTGTGCCCTCCGTGGCTCCTGTGGCCCCATGGTGGGCCCAGGCAGCTACCACAGACACACTGGCGATGGATCAGTGTGCTCGGCCCTGCGTCTTCCTTCCCCTCCTCAGACTGCAGGCCTCTGTCTCCCCTGGCCTGTCCTTGCCGGTCCCTGTCTAGTCCGCTGGCCGCCGCACACAGTGCCACAGCCTGGGGTCCCCAGGCGCTCCTCCTTGGCCCTGGAGCTGGGAGCCTCCAACCGTGTCCTCACGGGGCTGTCCTGGTCTCTGCTGAGGCCACCGGTTGTTTGGGTTGGGACCCAGCCTGGTGGCCTCGTTTTACACTGAAGCCAGGCCTGCAGAGGGTTAGGGCTTCAACCTATGACCTTGAGAGGGGACACGGTCATGTCCTGGCAGTCCCTCTGTAGTCTCGTATCACACACGTCGTAGAGAAGAGGATGTAGAGCAGGGAAGATGTGCGATGAGTTCCGGCAGGGCCGGTTAGCTCAGTGGTTGGCACTTACCTGGCATGCAAGGCCCTGGGCTCCATGCCCAGTGCCACAAAGAAACGAGAAAGGGAAGAAGGGGCATGTGGCCTGTGCCGGACAGAGGGAGAGGGCTCCGCCTTGCAAGGGCGCAGTGTCTCCCTGTTCTCGTCCTCCCATCATTGAGGTGCCAGCGTGGGCTTCATTGCTGGATGCCGTCATGGAGTTGTCATCGAAGGGGGATGGCATAACAGGAGTAGACTGTCGAGCAGCCCAGAGCACGGCCTGTCGTCCGTGTGTCTGGGATGTCCCTGGGTGACCTGCAGTGTCCTTGTCCCCTGAGGCTCAGCGAGCAGCAGGGGCGCAGTCATGTGCCTGAAGTGGCCGTGTGGGGACTGTGGTATGCTCAGGCGACCCTCTGGGGTGACTGTGAGTTCCCCAGCTCCAGCCCTCAGGTTGACACCAGGTTCGTGCTTCAGTCCAGGAACCCTGTTCCGATGGGATTTCTAGGTAACCAGGGGTTTCCGGCAGGAGCCCCATTTTCTCAGGGCTTGGCGTCTGACCATGGATTTGAGGGAGAAATGGAAATGTGAAAGCTTTCCTTTTTGATTTTTTCAGGACAAAGAAACAAAGACAGGAACCTGCGGCTACTGTGGCTTGCAGTTCAAGCAGCACCATCACTAGACGGCTGTGGGGACGCCGGAGTGAGTGTGGGACGCCTGGGCCTCGGACGGGCTCCTGGAGCTGAATAAAGGGTGCGCGTCCAGCATGTGGGTGCGGGTGTGTTTCCTTTCTGGCTCGAGTGTTCACTGGGCCATGCGTCCCCTGAACCTCCCCTCCCCGGGGCTGTCACCCGCGGAGCCTGTGTGGTGGCGCTAGCACAGCTGTCTACTTGTCTTGCTGCAGGGCGCGGCTTTGTCCCCCCATCAGCCTCAGCCGGAGCTGGGGCTTTGGTGGTCGTGGCTCTGCCCATTTAAAAGGGGACCTCAGACAGGTCCCTGGCTGGGGCTGTGTGGCGTCAAGCGGCTGCCTCCTGCAGTGTGATCAACAAATATTGAGAACATTAAATTTTTTTAAAAAGTATTACAGTAAAAGAAACAGTGTCATGAATGCTATCAGCATCCTCCGTCACTTCAAATACCCCTCCCATCGTCTGTGGCACTTTCCGCAGCAGCCCTGGAGTCCCTTTCCTGAGTGTCTTTAGTTACGCTGTCACAGCTGCCTTGATCTCAAAATGTCGACCTTTCAAGGTCATTTTGACTGGGGAAGAGCCAGAGGTCGCACCAGTCGGACCCGATGAATGAGGTAGATGAGGGCACACTGCCATGTTTTTACGAGCCTCCCTTGCCATTGTGTGGCATTTGGCAGCAGTATTCACTGATTTTTTTGTTTGTTTTTGTTTTTGTTTTTGAGACAGGGTCTCATAATGCAGTTCAGGCTGGCCTTGAATTCACTGTGTAGCACAGGCTGACCTTGAACTCGGTGATCCTCCTGCCTCAGCCTCCCGAGTACTGGGATTACAGGCATGCACCACCACACCTGGCTTCACTGTGTTTTTGATCACACCTTGTAAAGACGCTGCAGGTGGCTGGGCCCAGCAGAGCTTGGGCCAAGGTACTCATGGATGTCACAGGAGCCCTGACTTCTTGGGGCCCCAGGATTGCTCCCAGAGTCTGGGGCAGGGTCACGGCCTGTCCTTCCACCCAGCCTGGGGAGCCTGGCAGGCAGTGCAGCAGCCCGGTGATTGGACACCGCCAGCAGCCCAGCTCCACTCTCTTCCTATGGCCACAGCCCCTGCAGCGCTGCCTGCCTTCCAGAGTCTCCAGTCCCCGGTCCCCTGAATGTCGGGCTCTGCTTACAGCTGTGTGGCCTGGTGGCTGTGGGAAGCCAGGCTCAGGCGCTCCCGGAAGGAGGCAGCATGTCCCTAGGTTGCAGCATGATTCTAAGTCCTGTCCTTAGGCTCCCTAGGTCCAGAGCCACAAGGTATCCTCTGCTCCGTCCTCAGCTCCACCTCAGTTGGTTCCTCCTGGGAGGGGTGGTGACAGCCTGTGGGGACTTTGGGGCACGTGAACCTCAGGAGGGCTCGTAGCAGCCCTTGGGGAGGCGGCAAAGCTGCAGAACCGTCTGCACGCTGCAGCCACCTGCACGGAGTACTGCCGCGTCTGCGGGGTGCCTGCTGTTCCTGCCACCCACCTGGCCTCACCTGCCACTAGTTGCAGGCAGCTTGGGTCACGGTGCCCATGCTGTAGCCCAGAGCAGACATGCTGGCTTCTGCGGGACTGCTGACCCAGTGGCTACACAGCCCAGGCCCCCTTGGTCCTCACCGCGGGACTCGGGAGCTGCCCAGGCTAGGGAACCCCCAGGTGGTGCGCAGGAGCAAGGATGGGGTGGCGGTGTCCCAGAGTCACTGCAGTGACAGCCGCAGAGTCGGGGAGAGAGGAGGATGGAGAGGGACGCCAGAGGAGGACCGAGGTCCCGGGGTCTGGGCTGGGCGTGACGGCAGGTGCCCAGGGGTGATGTGGAGCTGGACCCCACCACGGCCCCACGCTCCCTCTGAAGTCCTCTCTGTGCCGCACTCAGAGGCGGGGACGCTGAGGAGAGCTGTGTGGAGGGACCTCCCCGCCAGATCCCTGGAGCAGCCTGCGCACTCACAGAGCTGCCAGCCCGGTCCTGGGTCTCCGCATTGCCAGCGCCCGCCTACCTGGATCCTGGGGTGTTTCGCTGGCAGCGGATTTCAGCTTTGTCCTGATAACTCAGGAGACCTGAATGCTGATGTATGGTTCTAGCGAGGAGGGAAAAGGCCTGAGAGCGTGTGCCTGTGGCCCCTTCCTGGCCAGGCACCAGGCCCAGCTCTTGGGTGGGTGCTGGGCTGCAGGGCTTAGGGCCAGTATGTCCCAGAAGGTTGTGCCAGGGGCTGTGGTGTAAAGTGGGACAGCAGGGAGACTGCCTCTTGCCCCAGGCAGGGCCCCTTCCCCAGGCCTGCAGGGACCCTGTACCTGGACCTCGTGATCCCCCTGCCCAGCAGGGGGCAGTGGTGCTCAGCGTGGCTGCCTTGTCCTAGTGCAGGGCCCACGTGGGCTGAGGCTGAGGTAGAGCCCCGGGTGCTGCTGACACTTGACAGACAGCTGTGTGTCCTAGGGAAGTGGACAGATGTTGGAGGGAGACATAGACCGGTGGCACTCCTACGCCCATGGATGGAGGTCCTCAGGCAGAATCCCTAGGGCCTACACCTGCACCTGGCTTTTGTCCCCTGTCGCCAGCGAGGGGCACGTCCCTCCCTGCAGCCGGTGCAGATGATAAGGACACCTGGCAACACCCCGCCACCCCTCCCTGTGGGAGTCCCTTGGCTTGGCCAGGACAGGGACCGTGCCAGGCAGGAGCCTGATGTGAGGGCGGCCCTTGCTGCCCTGGAGGTGGCAGCGGGGCTCAGCCTGGCGACTGTCAGCAGGTCCTGTGGCATCGCAGGGCACCACTTCCGGCCCAGGATGGCCTTGCCATTCATTGGTCTGTTCCTTGGCGGGTGAGGTTACGGAACTAATCTGCCAGACACAGGGAGATTGTGAGATTCATTTTGTGCATTTGTTTAAAGCTTAAAATGTCTAACCCAATTAGACCTTGCTGATCATTCCCTCAGGGCACAAGCGTCTCATAAAATATGAATGTGGTACCCTCAGGGCTCTACCCTCAGTTACCCGGGATGCCCTGCCCTGGGGTTGTCTCCAAGTCAAAATTAGGAGATGAAGCTACAGACCGGACATGTACCAGACACTGAGCTCATTTGGTGTTCCAGGACCAGATTTCATGTGCATTAAATTTCTTCTTATGGTATGTAGCAATTTTCTGTGTGTGTGTGTGTGTGTGTGTGTGTGTGTGTGAGAGAGAGAGAAAGAGTGGGGGTTGAACCCAAGGCTTCACACCAAGCTGCATCCCAAGCCCTTTTTAAAATTTTGAGATGGGGCCTCACTAACCTGCCCAGGCTGGGCTCAAATTTATGACCCTGCTGGCTCAGGCTCCCAGAGCCAGAGCGCTTGGATTATAGGCATACGCCACCACACCCAGATATGGTAATTATTTTCCTCTCTCTGGGTTTTCAGGCATTTTTGGAATGACGAGGCTGTGGTGGTGAGGGCCTGCTCACCCTTGCAAAGATGCCGGCTCGCCCTGGGAGCAGCCAGGCTGCCGTGGTCTGAGCATGCGTCTACCCAGACCTCAAGGTGGGGTTGGAGGTGGGCCACACCTGGCCCTTGCAGGGGGGCTGAGCTGCCCCTTCCTGTGGGTGTCCACAAGGCCTGCGATGGGGACGGCCATAGGGATGCAGGGAGGCTCAGCTCAGGAGCACTGGTGGCCCTGGCCGTGGCTGCCTGGGAGGTGGGGGTTTCCTAGGCAGTGAAGTGCAGTCTCGAATTCAGCCTGGTGCAGGCTTTGGACCAGGAGGAAGCGAAACGAATCCAGCCATGGGGCAGCGGTGTCCCTGAGACCACTCCCATCGAGTCATCCTGCTGTGAGAATTACAAAGGAAGGGAAGCAGCTGAGCCCCGAGTCCTCCCCGCTGCCCACACTGGGCCTCACCCGGCTGCCCCGGGCCTCCC
Source organism: Erethizon dorsatum (assembly GCA_028451465.1). Classification (NCBI taxonomy): domain Eukaryota; kingdom Metazoa; phylum Chordata; class Mammalia; order Rodentia; family Erethizontidae; genus Erethizon; species Erethizon dorsatum. The sequence continues at coordinate 54,054,681 of CM051833.1, forward strand.
CTGGGTCTGCCCGCTGGGCCCACAGGTTGGCGACACCCCAGGGCAAGCAGATGGGGGCTCAGTCCATTTGGCCTCCCCCACATGTCCCCTAAAGGTCAGGAGTGGCCTAGAGTGGAGCTCAGGGCTTGAGCAGTGTCCACACCGAGGCCGGGAAGGAAACAGGACCAGCTATGTGGTGGTGGGAGGTGAGGACCCAGGCCTGTTCCTCCCACACCCCCACTCCTCAGGAGTTGGGAGTGGCCAACACTGCCATCCACTGTTACCGTGCACCACTGCTCACCACCATCTTAGCCTCTTTCCTATTCCAGGGTGAAATCCTGGACGTCTGTATTGTGGCTCATGGTTTTACACCAGGGCCTGGTGGCTAGAGAGCAGGAGCAGGATGGCAGAGGGGCCGGGTGGAGGAAAGGTGCTCAGGCCATGGCGACCAGGAAGCAGCCGGTGGAGACACCTTCCAGGTCACACTCCAGGGACCACCTCCGCCAGTTCCCACCTCCTGACAGCCCATCGGCCCGAGCTCACCCGTGATGAATCCACGGTGAGCACAGTGCTCCTTGATCCGACCACTTTCTGCGCGGGGACCTCGGGGCATTCTGGTTGTAAACCATAGCACACCTACCGCTGTCCCCGCCCAGCTCCCTGCCCAGTGGCCTCTTTGCCGCCTCAGCTCCCCTTGCACCTGGACACCACCCACCGTCTGCGGCAGGCTGCAGGCTGCTGCCCCGCCACCCCTGTCCTGGGATTGGGCTCCTGGGTGTGGCTCGGCTCCCTCCATGAGCTCCTGAGCCCTCGAGGGGCAGGAACCTGTCCTCCAGCTTCAGGGCCACACCCCCTTCCATCTCCTGAGGGCTCTTCCTCAGCAGGCCATCCCTGAGCCCCTGGCCCATGTCCCCTGGGCTCAGAGCATCTGAGACCTTCCTGCGTGTGCCCCACGTGGCAGGGCTGTGTCCACCTGTCCACATGCTCCTGGGTGTGCTCAGCGTGCACGTGCGTGTGGAGGGCATCTCCTTGGCAGGGTGGTTGTGAGGAGGTGGCTGGGCGCCCTTCAGCATGTGGGGTCAGGAGGCCAGGCAGGTGGGGGACAGCCCCACCCTGTGCCCCTGTGTAGTGACTCCACAGAGCTGACGGGGACAGGGTGGATGCAGGGCAGAGCAAGAGAGCCTGGTCCCTGGTCCGTCTCCTGGGCCAGCCTTGCTCTGCCTGTGCCGTCTGCGCCTGGACCCCAGAGGCTGCCTGCTCCCCCCAACTTCCTTGTGTGACCTGCACTTGGGAAACAACTGAGCGTCCTCCTCCTCTCCCGCCAGCTCGAGTTGACTGCCTGTGCCTGGGGCCCTGGTGGGCGGCAGTGACTGCATCTCCATCACTCTTGGCCTCTCCCCCGGCCCCAGGCGCGGAGGGTGGCCCTATATTGTGTCGTTGCCCCCATGCTTCTGTGAATTTAATCTCATTATGTACCTCTGAGCCCCTTCCTTTATGCTCACATTTGCATCCTCTCAGTGAGTTATGGCAGCCTTGGTAATGGAGGGAGCTTGTTCCCTGCGGGCAGTGGCTGCCTTGCGCCTGGGGGCAGCCCGGCTGGGAGGGGCTGGCTCCAAACTTGTTTGCTGGTGTCAGTAGTTTGCTCTGTGTTGGCAGCGGGAGGCCTTCTTGGGCAGGAGAGCCGCAGCGGCGCTGTTCCAGCTGCCCATGTGCACCTGGTCCGGGGTGAAATTCACCCAGGCTGAGGGTTGCTCCATCGGGGGTGAACCTGGTGGCGGTGGTGGGCAGGGCCTGGAGTCAGCCACGTGGAGGCAGGGCAGGAGCAGGTGGCTCTGGGGTGGCGCAGACCTGCTCTCCGGCCTCTCCAGGCCTCTCCTGTGGTCCCAGCTCCACCATCGCCCACCATGCTCCTTTCCCTCAGCGTAGCCACAGGCCATGCTCTGGAAATCCCTCAGTCCCTGTGTGTCTGTTGGAAACATGAGGGCATCTTGGTCTCCCCCAAATGCTCCTGTGTCAGTGATTCCCAGGGACAGAGGGTGGGGTCTGCTTGGGGCAGGCAGCTGCAGCGTTGCATCCCCAGCGGGCCCATGTCCCTGCTGTGCCGGGGACAGGCCCTACAGGCTTCTCGGCCAGGGAGACAGCTGGGAGTCCATGCGTGGGGACAGGGCCGTCCTGGAGAGCTGCGCTCCTGGGGTGATGGGGCCAGAGCGGAGCCCATGGTGCAGCCAGAGGCCAGAGTGCTGCCAGCATAACCTTGTGGCCTGGACTCCAGGGACCGGGCCGCATCAGGAGGGAAGGGAAGCAGGTGGGGTCTTTTCCCCACACCCTTGAGAAGGCCCATGTCCTCGTGAGCAGCTGGCGGTCGCTGTGGTGCTGGGACCTGACACCCCAGGAAGACACTGTGTCACTGTCCCTTCCTCTCCCTGAAAGCTCCTCTGCTGGCAGAGGCCTCTGTCTGTACCACGAAGGCTGCTTTGTGGCCAAATCGAATTACAAGAGCTACAGAATCAGTTCTTCTGCCAAAAGAAAACACTGTCTTCAAAAGCCGTGGATTTACAAGTTTGGAATGAGCCCTATGAAGAAATCCCACCAAAGCAAACTGTCAGGTCCCAAGCTTGCAGCCAGCAGGAGGAGCCCAGTCCACGGCCTGGGCAAGCTTCTCACTGTCGCATCTGTGGGATGACAGCCAGGCCTGAGGATCCCAGGGCACAGACAACGTTGCTGACAGTGGAGGACTGACCCGCAGGCTGGTGGCAGTGTGGCCTGAGTGCTCACGGCAGACCCACACAGCAGGTGGCAGGTGCTCAGGGTTGGGGATGTGTCCCAGGGGCCCCTAAGAAGGGGGCAACCCGGGGAGGGCAAGACCCCCATCGCAAGGCCCATGTGGGGGGCCGAACAGACCAGATGTGGAAAAATGCCTGCACTCTCCACTTAATGGAGGGGGGTCGCAACTGGAGGACCCAGCACAGCCCCTAGCCTAAACTGGAACACCCCTTCTTGCCATTTCTCGGGGCTGCACCTACTGCGCTGGGGCCCTGGCTGTGGCAGGAAAGGTCGGGTCAGGAAGTGGTCCTCACAGCTGTGAGAGTCAGAAAGGCCTCCCTGAATTCTACAGCCCCATGGTGTCACGTCCTCACAGAGCTGCGGCGAGGCCTATGCCACCTGGTGGCCCTTGTCCTCTCACTGTGCATGCAGTGAGGGACCTGGGATCTTCGCTGTCCTCCCAGCTCTGTGTGGAAGCTCTGAACCTGGACCCGGGGCTGTGACTGGGGCAGGAGTTGCGGGTTTGGGCAGGCAGGTGAAGTGGGGTGATGGGGGGGTCCGCATGGGACATGGGTCTCCGTACTAGGAGAGGCCTGGGGAGGTGCCAGCCCTGCCACACTTGATCTGGCCCCAGCCTCAGGATGGTGGGCCTTGCGCTCCTGTGGTCCAAGGGGCCTGGTCCAAGGACCACATGGCTCTGCCCTGGCTGTGGCCCTGCGTGTGCTCTGGGACAGGCGGGGATGGGTCCCACTGCACTGGACGTGCCTGGCACTCGCCTTTATCTCACCACCAGCAGGGCCCAGTCTTGTCAGGTAGGGTGGCCGCTGGCCCTGGGAGCTGCCACCTCCCTGCCCTGCTCCTCTGCCCCTCCTTGGCCAGCCGTGTCATTCACACCCCGCCCACGGCCTCCATGTCAGCTGTGGTGGGTGTCTCGGAGGAAATACAGCGATGAGGCCTCTCCATGGCACCCGGGCCCCTGGCGACATTCCCAGGGGGGCATGTCGGGGGTTTCGCAGAGGCCTCTGCAGCATCCCTGACTGGGTTGGTCTGTGGATTGTGACCCGGGGACTCGGGTCCATGCACTGGGGCTCCTACTGGCACCTTGGGAAGGAGATCTCGCCACCTAAAGGGGCCACCCTGGACATCCAGTGACACAAGCACCAAATATTTCCCACACCTGTGATCCCAGCCTTGTGGGAGGCAGAGGCAAGAGAATGGCAAGTTTGAGTTCAGTGTGGCAATTTAGTGACTTAGCCAGACCCTGTCTCAAGAAAATTAACAAAGAGAAAACAAAAGGGGTGGGATGTAGCTCAGTGAGGATGCCCTGTCTTCAATCCCCAGTGCAAAGAGAAGGGAAGGAAAGAGGAAGAAAGGAATGAAGGAGAAATGAAGGAAGGAAAGAAAGAAAGAAAAAGAGAAAGAAAAGAGGGAGGAAGGGAGGAGGAAGAAGGAAGGAAGCCCTGCATCTGATCTCGGCCCACCCTGCCGCCCTGGCTGGCTGCGTCTTTGCCATGGCTGAGATCCTGGATGCTGGCAGAACGACGTTTGCTTCCCCTCTGTGGCTTGGGAGCCCCTCTGCTCCTATCTCTGCATGGGTCTCCCTCGCCTCTGCTGTCCCGTGCACTGCGTTCCAGGCCCCGCCTGTCCTCTGCCATCCGAGGGTCACAGTGAACAGCAGTCATGACGGGCCACCTCTCTCTGCAGGAGGCTCGCAATCAAAGCCCAACAAAAGGTCACATTTGCAATAAGTAGGAGGGAAATGCGGTAACAGTGGCCGATAAGACCTCTGCAGTGGGAGCTCTTTGGGGCTGGTGGCTTTGTCCACGTAATTAAGGGTACAATTTCACAACATCATTAAAAGAGATGTTTTCTGGGATCCCAGGATCCTGCTGTCAAAGAGGAGAAGACACCCTGTTAGCATCAGGCTGTGTTTTTCGTAAGTGGGGCACAGCCTGGTGGGTGGGGAAGGAATGTGGCAGGGCTGGGGAGCCATGTGAGCCGTGTGGATCCAGGAGGGGAGTGGTGGCTGTGATGGATGAGCTGCCTCTTCCTCTGTGAGGCTCCCTGTGGCCGCGGAAGGGACAGGTGGCGGGAGAAAGAAAGACGGATCCCCGCCCCAGCCCGCTAACCCGTCCTTCAATTGGCCATGCAGTGCTGCGTCCTCCGAGTGGAGGAGCACAGGACGGCCGCGGGCCAGTGTGGGGACAGGGTGGCTGCCACTGACAGCCCCAACGATGACATCACGTGCGCTCCATCTGCGAGACAGACGCCAGCCTTTGTGTAGTATAACGGGGGCAAAATGTCACATCGGAACAGAAAATACGACAGCGTATCCACATCATTTTTTATGCTTCTCCCCCTCAGTGCCAACTTCTGAGATAGCGCAGGGCCACAGGGCGGGAGATAGGCGGAATTTCCGATGTGTGTCTGCATGCGCAAGACTTGAGGATAACAGTCAGCTGCTGGCTGGGGCTGTGTGTGACCACAGGTTCTGGGGACACTTTGGTGGCCCCTTGGTGCTGTGACCGCCTCTTTCCAGCTGTGAATGCTGGGGGGCTGATGCTGGGGTCATTGCAGATGGGACAGGTCACGGTCATCTGAGGCCCACGCCCCACTATGTCATCCACACGAGGCGTCCCTTTTGTAGTTTAAAAGCATAAACATCACGCTAGTCCAGAGCTTTCTTTTTTGAGGCATATTTTCTTGGTAAATATAATCCCTTACAAGGTTCATTTAGTTTGTAAGTACAACAATTAATTTCTTGCTGGCTTTCAGGATTAAGAAAGAAAGAAAGAATAGAGATGCTATTGGCTCCATCAAAAATACTTAGCAACTACCTGGAAATTTATATGAAAATCAAATGCCGGGCTAGGTGTGGGGGTGAGGGTTGGAGCAGGTCCCCATGGGTAAGGAGAGAGCCCAGGCCAAAGACCCCTGAAGGGCAGCTCTGCAAGCAGCTGGGTCAGGGACAGTGCTTGCCAGGTGTAGGAGGAGGCTGCTAAGTTGCTATTTATTTGCTGTTTTTCATGAAAGCACTACATGCACATGGTTAAAAAGTCAAATGGGATAACAAATGTATAAGATGAATGATAAAATTCTGTACTTTAAAACCTGCTGTACTCGAGAAATCATGGCATATTTCCCTACGTGTTTCCTATATATTTCTCCTCATTATTTTGATATCTAGCCGGTTTTTAACTGAAGAGAAAGAAATGCTGTGTGTACAGTTTCCTCCTTTTATTTGTAAGCCACTTTCTTCGACCTATGAGTGAAATTAGCTGCGAAGTTTGAGAAGACAGAAAACTCTGCAGAGATGAGATTTTGTCGTTAAACTAAGAACCACACCAGTGGATCCCAGTTTCCTGTGTCCTGTTGCTCTGAGTCCGGCTTTGAGCTAATAATACCGGTGCGTCCACCTCCTTTGATAAACGTGTTGACACTGCTGTGGAGAGGGGCAGTGTCCGATAAACCACTTTCGCTCCCCAAAGACAAGCCCTCCACAGCCCCACATTTCCTATCTTGGGTTCACATTCCTTCCTGGGGGCAGGAGGTGACAGATGACAATCTAAAGGCCTCGGCGGCAGTGGCTCTGGCTGTGTGGGCACTGCTGCTCGGTGACCTTTGCGAAGCCCCCCCCGTTTGCACAGGGCCCCGGTGTCTGTGCACTGGCCTGCCTTCTCAGGGGTGTCCTGGGGACACTGTGTGTGGGCTGCCCTCACCCTGAGGCCATGCCTTGCCAGCCCCCTTGTCACTGCCAACTTGAGCCTGGAGCGGCCCTGAGGGAGAGGCACGCTGTTAGCAGACGGACCGCAAGAGCCAGCCTCGGGCCACATGCCCAGTTCTGGGGACACTTTCTGTCCCCATGCTCCTGCTTCTCCTGGGACTTCTGGGTGACCCTCGGGAGCAGGAGGCTCAGGATCCAGGCAGCCTGGGTCCTCTTGTTCCTGTCGCTCCTGTGCAGGACCCTCACGCCTCTTTCTGGCCTAGGCTGACCGCGACCCTAACCTGACCCCCAGCTCCTGCTTCTGTCCCCTTTGCTCCCTGGACCTCGGTCAGTGGGCTCACTCCCGCTGTCAGCACATGGTGCATGGCACATGGTGCAGGACGGGCCATTGCACAAGGGTTCGGTCACCGGCCTGCTTCCCCCAAACCAAGACATTCAACCCATGAATCAGGGATTTCCTTTTTTTTTTTTTTTTTAATGTGGGTACCGGGAGTCGAACTCAGGACCTCGCGCTTGCCAGCAGGCGCTTGTACCACTGAGCGATATCACTGGCCCTTTTTTTTCCTTTATGTGGGTTCTGGGAGTCGAACTCAGGACCTTGCGCTTGCCAGGCAGGCGCTTATGCCGCTGAGCTATCTCACCGGCCCTAGGGATTTCCTTTTAACCTAGTTTTGAATTTTGAAATGTAAATGAAAAGGAAGATAACTTTTAATTAACAGCCACACCAACTTTGCAAGTTATGCCATGCATACATAGTTTAAAATTTTATTTAAGATTAATAATTTTGGGAGCACTGTTAGATATTAAGCACAACCAAATGAGCAGACTACAGCATTCTAGAAACTACCTTCTTTAAAGTGTTATATTTTTCATTCTAAATGGGAGATGGCCTTTGTGTTAATAAGACTAGGATTTTCCTAGGTGGGGACCAGCTGCCTTCCCAACCCTGATGAAGGCCCACGCTTGCGGAGCCCTTGCCGTCTGCAGGAGGCCTGTGTTATGGTTTGTGCTGATTAGTGAGTCAGGTTCCTATAACAGGGAGTTTCTAGATGAGGTCAGTTGTTGTCACTCAAAGATTTAAAGAAAACCCATACCTTTTTTAGTATCAAGATAATTATTTTTATTTTACTGTGGACTAAAAGTCCTTGTTAAAATGAGTTCTGAATTCGCTTTGGTCGCCATGCTCGGGACCAGGATCCCTAGGGCCGTGCGTCTTATGGGGCAGGACTGGCTCCTGGGCTGCGGGTGGGACTGTCGGGGTCCTGTACACCCCCGGCCCCAGCCCCACAAGGAGAAACAAAACCTCCACCTCCACCCGTCTGAGTCTAGAACCAGCTCTGCTCTGTCCGCTTGAGCTCTGCCCACCGCAGGACAGTGATGCCCGTTCACGCTCCCGGGGGACTGGGCGACGCGCCGAGCACACAGTACGCACCTCGTCTGGCCATCTAAGCACCTGGGGTCTGCCCGGCCTGCGCGACCTTGAAGACGGCCCCTCCTGGGTTTTCCTGCCCAGCTCGAGAGAGACTGTTCGGACAGTGAGCTGCCTGGCTTCTCACGGGCCCAGGTGGGCCCCGACAGCCGTGATGAGCGAAGCGAAGAGCCACCGGACCTCTGTTCCCTCAGTGTGGCTGTCACGCGTGGGCCGCGGTGTGGGATGCGGGCCGTGCAGAGCTGGTGGTAACTTCTAGGAGGGCCAGCCCTCACTCCATCCTCTTGGCACCGCTTCGGGGACAGTGAAGCCACTTTTATTTTATTTTATTTTTTTATGTGGGTACCGGGAGTCAAACTCAGGACCTCGTGCTTGCCAGGCAGGCGCTTATGCTGCTGAGCCATCTCACCGGCCTGAAGCCACTTTTAAATGGGTGATTTACTTTTAAAGGCGAGCAGTTCTCTGGTGTCTAATTAGCAGAGCCTCATTCTTCCTACTTTCAAAAGAAATAGATTTTGAGGAAGATTCTAGCCCACATGGGGGTTTGTATCAGAAAAATTCTGTGGCTTATAAAGTCATTTGTTATTTTGCCATGATTTCATACACAATGGAAGGGTGAGGAAAAGGTCAGCGATAACTCTGCTGCTGCATTTTAGCTTGGAAAAATGTAATATTGATCGATAAGAAAATGGAAAAAGCACAACTATTAGCGCCTTACTTGATCTTCTGCGACCTTTATCCACCACGTCAATTTTATTCTTAAATGTTATGTCTCCTGCTCAAAGGTTTGTCCTGTTTAGTCCCTCATTTAATTAATACATGATCTTCTTCACTCTCTCTAATGTTGGAACAAGACATTTTCCTTGATATCCTTGTTGATCCATTGTCCTCGTACCATATTTTCTCTGCTACCAAACAAGGTTGCTGCTTAGGCACAGGTGGGCTGGGCCGTGTCTACTCTTTTGCCTGGGATGGAAGGGTACAGAGCTGCTCCTCTGTGGGGCCCCTGGCGCGTGCAGGGATGGAGTCACATGCTGGCCTGCGGGGCTGTGGATGCCACCGCCAACCTGGCTTCCCGGGGCATGCAGCATGCCCAAGGGACCCTGAGAGGCTCCTGGGCTGGGAGCCCATCCCTAGGCACTGACAAGGGTGGGGTGTGACTTGGTCCCCCTCTGCATGTGACCCAGCCCACGAGCTAAGGTGCTAACATGCACTGCAGCCCTGCCTTGGCCTTTGAGGGGAGGTCGTGCCAAAGGTGGGGTGCAGAGATGAGGGCCCCACGACCTGACTGTGGGCTGAGATGAGGGTGTCAGGGGCTACTGGGGAGGGCACAAGTTTGCCGAGCCCGCACAGGTTTGAATAGTGTTCTCCAGGTTCATGTTCCCGGGAACTGGAGAGTGTCACCTTACTTGCAAGTGGGGCTGTTGCAGATTCAGTCAAGTTGGGGTGGGGCCCTGCTGGATGAGGTTCTGCCTGATTGCACGTGGCTGGGGTCCTTGGAGGGGGCTGGACATGGACACCAGAAAGAGCACCTGGGGAGTCAGGGGTGCTGTGTCTGCAGCCCGGAGCTGGGGAAGAGGTGGGCCCAGTCCTCCCTGGACCCCGGGAGGAGCCCACCCTGCCCGCAGCCAGGTCCCAGATCCCGCAGCCCCGGGTGAGGGCAGAGAGTGCTGTGGTTCAAGCCGCCCAGCCCGTGGGGCTGTGAAGGATGGAGACTTGGTCCTGCAGGGAAGGAGGCCAGGCTGCCTTGGGGGGATGAGGGGAAGTGGGGCAGTGATGAGAGGAAAGACCCTCGGGGCCAGCTCCGCAGTGACCATGCCCAGTCCTGCCAGCTGCCACAGGCCGTGCCGGGAGCTGAGGTCGGGAGCATTGCCCAGAAGCCTGGTGCCTGGCTGGGCACACACTCCAGTTCCGGTGGGCAGGGCCTAGTGCTGCCTGCTGTCCTGGGCCATCCCTTAGTGGGGAAGCTGTGTCTACCTCGGCCACTTCCAGGCCATCCGCTGGGCCACGGGGACACAGGTCGGGGATGCCTGCCCGGCGCCTCCTCTCTGTCAGGGAGAGCGTTGCTTGCAGCACTGAGGCCCCGAAGGAGCCTGCCATCTCTGGAAGAGCACCACCACCAGCCTTGTCACCTGCGAGGTGAGGCCTGCATGGGGTAAGGGGGAAGTGGCTAGGCTGTTCGGAGGGTGCTGGGCCATGGACATGTGACGGAGCTCTGCGCAGCCTGCCCTGCCTCCTCGCCGGCCGCCTCAGCTCCATGGAGGCCCCTCTGTGTTCTGTCCCTTCTCAGGGACAGGAGGAGGAAGGAGGCAGATAAGGCCTCTCTCAGGTTATCTGCCCGACCTTTGGAGAGGCTGCAAGGGGAGTGTTGTCACCCATGGGAGATAGACGGTCACCGGGCAGGGGGTGGCCCAGGCGCCCGAGCGGTCAGCCGCAGGGCCCCGTGAAGACAGCAGGGCCGGGCTGGGCTGCCTGTCAGCGGTCAGACACTCGGCTGGCCTGGGGCGTGCACGAGCACCCGCATGCATTTGCTTCTGAAAGGAGACCCTGTGCATCCATCTGCACGGGCGTGGCCACATGAAGGCAAGATGAGAGGAGGCTGCTTAGGAGAAGCGTGAAATCACGTCCGGGCGGTGGCTGGGCGGCTCCGTGTGGGGTTCGGGGAATCTGTGCTATTTCACTTCCAGGAACACCAGGAATATCAGAAGGAAAGAATTGAAATAGAAATTTAAATTTTCCATGGGTTCCACACTCACCTGTGAAGAAGCAGCCTCCTGCATACAAAAGACTTTAAAATAATCTCGGTCTGTCTACACACAGCAGTTGTCCCCGAGCCCTGGGGCATAGCATCACCTGTCCCGTGATAGGTAGCCAACTATCGGAAAGCCCAACTTTCCCAGGTGGTCACGGCTTTCTATTTCCCTGTGACTGGTTTGATGGTGGAGAGGATGATCATAGAGCCTTGATTCTGAAAGGGACCTGGCACACACGTGTGAGAATCCCGAGGTAGTGCTCACGATGACAGCGTTTCGGGTCAGAAAGGTCTTTCCTGATCCAGAATCTGAGGAGGTTTGAAGGACCCTAAAACACAGGTGCTTCATTAAGTGACCAGCCTTGCGCGGCGTAACTCCTTCCTGAATCCCACTCCACGATGAAAATGACCCATGTCGTGGTGGAACCGTGACTGGGTTTACGTCATGGTGAGCCCTCCTCAACAGTATTCATAAGGCTCATTGTATTACACCTGCATCCGTGTTGCCAAAGTGAAAATAATTTTTCAAGGTAGAGAAGGCAAGATTTATAATCCTTTAAAGACATACTTTCTAGACTATAAATTCCATTCTAGTTTAAAAACATCAAAATAATTTAGGAACACAGTATCTTGATATATAACAAAGGGGTGGATTTTTAACCAATATAAATCTCTAACTTACATCCTATAATCTACACTCAAAGAAAAAAAGACTGCATTCCAAGAAATGCGTTTGCTCTTTGCACACCGGATAGGGGTTGAGTGGACACCTGTGACGGCGTGGAAAGCTGTGAAAACACGAAGCTGCTATGGGGCAGCGAGGAGCCGTAACACCGGGGCGGCATCTGTTCTCATGAGGGGCTCAAGGGGCCGGGCGGGGGCGCGGCACGCACAGAATGTGCCGATGTGTGCAGTGCAAATCTAAGGACTTTATTTCTCTCTGTGGTTTACACATGGTATTTGCTGCCGTGTACTTTTTTTTTTTTTTTTTTTTTTTTTTTTTTGAGACAGGGTATCACTGTGTAGTTCAGGCTGGTCCTGAACTCACTATGTAGCCCAGGCTGGTCTCGAACTCACAGTGATCCTCCTGCCTCAGCCTCCCAAGTGCTGGGATTTCAGGCATGTGCCACCATGCCTGGCTGTGTACTCTTAAAATGGTATTTTGATTTTGCCCCCTTTTCTCAGAGTCCTTTCTTTTAAAATTATTTCTTGATGGAAAGAAAAGACCTTTGGGAGTGGAATGAGACGCTCTCACTTTTGGGAGCTCTCTAGCCCTGCCCAGTCACGCCCTCCAGGAGCTGGGCCTCTGGGTCCCCCAGGGTCTTGCTGTAGCCTTCGCTGTGCTTGTGTGAGTGGGAGCAGGGCTTCTCCACCATTGCAGGGCAGCATTTACACAGCAGCACGGTCACGGCCTGCCTTCAGGGGGCCCGAGCTCGCAGAGGTGGCTGAGAAGGTCACAATATGAACAAGAATCATTGCAGGCAGCATGATTAATTAACGTGGCTTTGCAGTGGCAGGTGTTGCTTCACAGATGTTCCAGCACCTGGTGCTGGACCACGCACAGGGCCTAGCAGTCCCCCAGCCCACGGCCGCATCCTGCATCCCCCAGCGCTGCACATGGACATCCCTCTGCGTCCGGGCGCTCTGCCCAGCTCCGGAAGTGAGGAGCAGCGGCCTTCCCCAGCACCCCTGCATCCCTTGCTCAATGTCGGCGCTCCCCAGAAAGACGAGGGCCACAGCCGCAGGTCCCTCAGCAGGACAGGTCCCGGCTCCTGTTCATTAGTCATCACCGTGCTGCCTCTCGGGCACCGGCCCCTCCTGTGTTTGTGCGCGTGCTGCACTCTGTGTGCATCTGAGCCACGCCGGCCCTGTGTCTCTCTCATCTCTCTCCTCCATCTCCCCCACCGCTGCTTCCTGCCCAGCTGCATGGTGCCCGGTGTCCTCCAGCTGCCCAGCTTCCGCTCAGAGTGTGGAAGCCAGCATGGTGGGCGAAGGGGAGGCTTTAGGTCATAGACTGGACATCACCCCCATCTTAAAATTCAGGAAAGTTGGGGCTGGGGGTGGCCCAGTGACAAGGTATGTGCCGAGTGTGCGTGAGCTTGGGGTTCGAGCCCCAGCACCGCCAGGATGAAGAGTGAAGGAACGGTCGGCTGGGAGCTTTTCTCTTCTGGACAGCGCTCGTGCAAACAGGTTAGGTCTTCAGAAGATGCCAGTCCTGGCTCTCCAGCAGCCCTGTGCCCCCAGGTCCTTTGCTGTCTTGTCCCTGTGTTGGGCCTATGGGCGTGAGGCTTTGCAGGGTAGGCTGGGGCCAGTGGCCACTCCCTGTCCCTCTGGGACCCAAGGTCACTTGGGAGGGGAGGGCAGAGCTGGTCACACCCCTGGAGAGCTGCCCTTGGCCCCACAGGGTCGCCTTCAGCTCTGGGCCTGGCGCTGCATGGCTACGTGAGCTCCCATCCAAGGAACCCCCCCAGGCCTTCCCGTGATAAAGCCTTGCATGACACACGCTCACACACACATGGGCGCACATGCTCACACGCACATGGGCACACAGACCTGCAGGTGGCAGCCCGTCCTCAGGGGGTCCACACTTGTGGAGGTATGCATGTATATACATGTGTGTGCCTGTCTCAGGCCACACTGCACATACCTGATGATGTGATTCAGTGCCACGTGTGCATTGCCTGGCTTCCTTGGGCCAAGGTGACCTGGTCTCCACTGCAGCAGGTCCAACTCTGTCCAACCCCTCCACATCTGGGCTTCCACAGACCCATCGCCTGGTCTTCGGAAGCCGCTTGACCTCGCCGAGCCCCAGGGGTTCTGGGGCCAGCCCACTCTGTGTGGCTGTGAGCCCCTCCCATCCAGGATTTGCCTCTCCCTTGGGCAGGCACCTGCACTCCCCAAGGAGTGGGGCCCAGGGTGGTGCCTCTTGCTCATGGTCAACCCAGGGCCCTCTGACCTCGCTCCAGGGTGTTGCCTGAAGCCGCTTCAACACAGGAGGACCCAACTGGGAGATGGTGCCACACAGGGCCCGGGGTCAGCACCGGGTCCCGGAGTGCTCTCCAGACAGCATGGGTTTGGGGACAGCAAACCATGGCCACCAAGTCCCGGGCTAGGGGCAGGTGCAGCTGAGGGTCAGGGGACAAAGGAGCCCTCGAGGCACAGCTAGGACAAGGGGCTCTGGCATTCATGAGAAACCTGCATCATCATGCGCAGTTATGTGGGATGGTGACCAAGTGTGATGACACACGCGGCTGCAGTGGAGAGCTGCACATGTATGACCACATGCATGTAATTCCCCAAGCAGGGCTGCTCTGTGGAGTTATGCATGGATGCTTGCATATAACACGCCTGCTCATTGTACACACCTGCTTACATGCACATGACTGCATGCGTTTCATCACAGCACACACTTCACGAACAGTCACGTGCATGTGATCCCATGCTTTGTTCCTGGACTCCACATCGAGGGAGGAGCCTTGTGGCCGGGCTCGTGGCCACATGGGAGGAGCTGGGTGCTGTGACACCACATGGCTGGGTGGAAGCCGCCCTGGCGGAACCTCAGCCAAGACAGCTGCCGGTGGGTGCTGGACGGGATCCCAGGGACGCTGGGCAGGGAGGACTCTGCCGCCCGACTCCCGACCCCCCTCCGCCCATGGACAAAGCGGCTTGCAGCAGCGCTGTCACACAGGACCGGGAGACTCCGCAGTGCTGACGGCAGGGACCCTGGGGCCTTTGCAGCCATCTGGCCCAAGAAGAGTTCAGGGTGAGGTGGGCTTTTCCTGGGACCCGGGTGGGCTGTGGCAGAGGTCAGCGAAGACTGTCTTTGCCCACTCACGTCCTCCACCCAGTGAAGGTGACGTCGTGAGCACAGTGACCCCATGTACACGGGTTCTCTGCCAGCGGAGTCACCCGTGTGTGCTGAGGATGCGAGGCTCTCGCGTGCTCACTCCACGGAGTCGAGTTCCACCTCGTCCTCCCCCAGGAGTGCAAGGCCGCCTGAGATCCTGGCTTTACCCTGCACTGGTGCAGCTGCATGTGACTTCAGCCTGGGCCGCAGGGGTGGCTGTGGTGGTTCTGCTGGAATAAAGGAGGGAAATGTGCCACCCTGCCTCTCCTGCCTGAGGCCTCGCGGCCCTGGGGGCGGAGAGTGAAGACCTTCGTCCTCACCAGCTCCTAGGGGGCCTTGGACCCCGACACACCTACGAGGCCAGCGCTTCCTGCAGGTGGAGGCCCTATCAGCCAACCCCAGGCCTGGACCGATGAGCAGAGGTCAGGAGGATGGATTGAGGGACACACATTCACACTCCCAGAGCTGCAAGGTCAGCGTCCCCGCAAAGTGCAGTCCTCAGGTGTCAGCTTGCGCTCAGGACTCAGGAGGACAGCGGGGTCCCACAGGACAACCGCCCCCACAAAGTGCCACCCCCCAGCCATTGCCTGAGCCCCAGCCCGGCCAGTCTCATCCACACCTCTGTGTCCCCCTCCCTCTGCCTGCCCCCACCTGGGCATTTCCTTCTCAAGCAATGCCCCTGTGCCTGGGTCTGAGGTCACTGTGTCTGTGATGTTTGCTGCTGTCCTCCAAGGGAGCAGCAGGTGTGTGACTCCCCGGGGGCGCCGGCTCTGCACTGGGCCTGTCTGCTGGGCTGGGAGCTTCTTGGGTCAGGCTGGGGAGAACTTCCACAGACTGAAGGACATGCGGGTGGCCCGGGTATGTGCGAGTGACCCAGCACCTCCCTCGGAGCCCTGGACCATGGGCCCAGGAGCTCATGAAGAATCTGTGGTGGGGTCAGCAGTAGCCCAGGAGGAACTGAGCAGGGAAGGTCACAGCACCAAGGCCCAGGCCACGGCCTCACCCGTCCTGCGTGCTGACCACACCCGTACAGAGGAGGGGTTTTGACCACAAGAGTGATGACCTCGTTTCCAGATCACACAGTGGACACCATGTGACTTCCCCGACGCCCATCAGGGTGGGGTGGGCTTCCTTCACAAAGTGTTGCGGTTGTTTTGGAATCGCCAAACCCAGCCTTGCTCTGTCCTTTGCCAATCAGATGGGGTTTATAATGTTAGCTAATGGTGTAGGGCAAGCGCCAGGTGTAAGAAAACACCAGGTGAACGTCCTGTGGCTGAAAACAGATACGGGCTTCCGTCCAGCCTCTGGTGTCCTCCTTTCTGCCATGAAGCTTTGGCAGTTTTTCAGTGTGGCACATCTGGTTTCCATGCCGGGAATTTCTTGCCGACGCATCCCGGTGTGCCCTCTGTCCTTGGAAGACAGAGCCTCAGGGACACAGAGGGACTGTCCACACTCCACTGGCACAGGAGGGCACAGGGCTGCTGGCTGGGCTGCCATGTTGCCCAAGGGGAGCAGGCAGCCGGGACAACCGCCCAGGATGGATCCGCTCCTCCCTCCACAGGACCTTCAGGGTGGTGGCCATTCCCAAGAGGCCATGACTGTGCCCTCCCCAGAGCCACAGAGCTGGGTGCCCTCTGTCCTCAGGTTTGATCCCAGACATCCTCTCACATGTGCACACTTGCACGCACTCACACACCACACACAGCACCACCGACTCCAGGGAGCCTTGTCTGAGGAATGTGGCACACGTGACCAGGAGGGCAGCTTCCAACCAGCTCCAGGAGGTGGCGCTCGAGAGCGCATGGCTGGTCACAGACCAGGGGCCACCAGCTCTGGGCAGCGTGCAGATGGGTGGTGAGTGTGGGTTGCGCTGCGCTGTGCGGTAGGCGTGGGCCGGCAACCCCTCCCCACGCTGGGTCACTGTCCTCTCCCCATGAGCCGAGCTCTGCACGACTGTGGATGTGTGGGCAACACGTGCATGTGTCTGCTAGTGCACAGGTATGGTGCATGTGTTTGTGTGCACAAGTTGGTGCATGGACGCAAGTGAGTGTGTACACAGAGGTGCATGTGTGTGTGTGCCTGATTGTGAGCTGTATATGTGCACACATGAGTGTGTTCTATCCCTGGTCCACTTAGAGGCTGTCTGTGGCCTTGGGCTGAGTGGCCAGCCAGGTTAGAAATGCAGCCCTGTGGGCACAGGAGAGTGTCCTGTGGCCAGCTGCCTCCGCCTGGCCTGGTCTGGGCTTCTCGAGCCCTGGCTCCTCTCCCCCTGTAGATGCTGGGAAGCCAGGAGGATCGGGCGCTGGATGGGCAGCTGAGCCCACTGCTCTGGCTGATGGCCGTGCGCTCTCCTCCGGGAGGAAGCAGATCAGGCTTTCAGCCTGTCTGTCCACTGGCAGGGCTGGCGGAGACCCAGGGGTACAGCCTCCCTGCCCCACTTCCTCCTGGGCTCCTCAGGCACCCTGTGTCCCCACTGAGTCCCCTGCGGCCTCCTCCTGTGCACCGGCCTCTGCAGGCCCAGGGCTGTCGGAGGAGGTCGGGAAGAAAGAGACGGCCCTGCAGCTGCACAGCCCGCCTCTCCACCCACTCCTGCGTGTTTGCCTTCCTCTGCCCCTTCTGTCCTGTGGGACTCAGAACCTGGGGACAGCCGAGCAGTGTGGCTGGGCACAGCACAGTCACCTGGCCACGCAGCCTAGGTGCGGGGCCCTGGTGTTGGGAGCAGTCCCCTTCTCGAGCGTGCACTGCAGTCTTCCAGGTGTGGCAGGGGAGGCACTGTGTCTGCTGGCGAGTGGCCAAGGGGACTTGGGCCCCAAGGGCCTGGCCTTGGGCCTGGGAGTCCTCTGTGACACAGGAAGCACTCATCCTTTATCATCGCATTACACAGTCAGATCTACCAGGGGCCCTGGCTGCCCGGTGACTGTGCAATGTCTTACTGCAAGCTTATGAAAGGGAGGGGCTGTGCAGAGGTCGTCCACACTGTGAGCTGAGCCATGAGTCTCCAGAGGGCCTGAGAGCAGCTTTCCTTCACACCCACGTGGGCAGCATGTGGCACACACGCACACGCGTACACATGCACACGTGCTCCTGGCCCAGTAGCACACGCATGCACACATGGCCCATGTGGGTGGCCAGGGTTCTCGGCACAGAATTCCTGTGGCGCTTTCTGGGCAGTAAGGAGGGCGCCCCATGATCTCCGCACTCTGAGCTGCCGGGGAGCCTGTCCCCTTGGGCCTGTGTTGCTTCCTGCTTCCCAGCCTCTGACGCTATGGTGATAGCTGGGCGCTGGGATGTGCCAGAGCCATAACCTCTCCTCGAATCCCTGTCACAGCCGCATCTCTGCCACCGTGGTATTTGGAAGCCGCTGCTGCAGGACGAAAGCCAGTGGCTGCCAGGTGACGGCCATCAGAGGCCTGAGCAGGCGCCTGACATGGCAGGCGTGGTGGGGGGAGGGTGGCACTGGGCAGCTGCCTGGCACATTCCAGAGGCACTGGCAGGAGTGACGGTGCCTCCTCACCCACCTGGAGCGTCCTTGCTAGGGCTGGGACCCAAGCCACACAGGCCGCGTCCCCATGCTCGGAAGAGCCCCCTTGACCAGCGGCCCCCAGCACCCGTGTGTGTGGGGCGTGGCTCTCCCCACTGCTGGCCACTGGCCTCTCCCTGCTTTACACCTAGCTTGGGGGCCTCCCTGAGATCAGGGACCCCTCAGGCCAAGGGGGTACATGCCACCGAACCCAGTGTGTGAGCCCGAGGACACCGGACGTGCTTTAGCCCCTGCTGCGTGGTGGGCACTGGTGGCCAGCCCAGGACCCCAGTGGATGGGGAGCAGGGGTCAGCATGCTGTGGTCCTGGGTCCCAGCTCTTTGGTTCTCTGCAGCGAGCAGCTCCCTTCACGGGGTTGCAGGACAGATGCAAGACAACATTAAGGCAGCTTCACTCTTAGGGACGGGAGAACGCGTCTCCTCACAGCATGGGTCTCTTCCCACCTCCCTTCCATGGCCTTAGCTTAGTGGACTTTATTTTAGAGCAGTTTTAGGTTTAAAGGAAGACTGAACCCTAAGCACAGAGCCCCCCAGCTCTCCCTTGTTGACATGTGGTGGCAGAGTGGACACTGGTTGTGTGGTGTCCACACCAGTGCACTACTTTAGCCCTCACCCACAGTGACCAACATCCCACAGCAGTGGACCATGCATGGTGGCCTGTGCCCCTCTGGTATCACCCAGGACAGCCCCTTGCCCTGAACTCCTCCATGCTCGGTGCCCTTCTTTTCTGCAGACGTGGCTTCAGCCGGGGTGCGCGCCTATGGTCCTCCCAGCCTTCAGCTTCCTATCTCCTGGCCTTGTGGGGTGCTCTTGGGTGGCAACGGCCCCACCTCGGGCCTTTACCCAGCTGTGCTCCCTTCTGTGGTGGCTGCACCCATGTGGCTTCCTTTCTTCTCCTGGGCTCGGCACAGCCGCTCAGCTGCCTGAGCCTCAGTGTTCTCCTGGGCCGAGACCGGGTTCTGTTTCTACTCACAGCCCCAGGCTCTGGCACCGGCCAGGCGCATGGAAGTGTCACCTCCAGCTGAGTCCAGTGAGCCCCACGAGGCCGCGTGCTCCTCACAGAGGCCGATGTCCAGAACCATCACCCATGCATGTGTGCACACGCAGGTGCACACACAATCACACATATGTGCACAAATGTGCACCCCCCCAGCAGCCTCCAGGGGTAAGAACTGGGGTGCTGGGAGGGGTAAGTGGGGATTTTCTGCATGCCCCCCCATCTCCTGAACACCAGTGGGAGCCCCACCACGACACAACACTGCGTGCTCCAGGACCCGGGGCCTCCGTGCCACCTCCTCCCCTCTGCCTGTGGACCCTCTGTCCTGGCCGATTCTCGCCCACACAGACATCTTCTGGAGCTCATCCTCTTCTAGCCTCTCTGCTCCAGCCCCACCGCTCAGGGGCAGTATGGATGCTGACTGGTGGGGGTAATGCCCCTGCTGTCCTGGGGTGCCTCGGTGCCACGTGGCTAGGCCTTCAAGGAGCTTGCACCCTCCCGGCCCACCAGGGCTCAGAAACACCTGACTGGGCTGGAGAGTCAGATCCAGCCTGGACGCCTCAGTTTAGCCCGGGGGCTGGCTCGGCCCTGTGCACCTGAGGGAGAGGCGGGCGCAGAGGCTGGGGATCCCCTGCAAGCTGCGTGGGGTACTCACAGGAGCTGCTGGGCAGCCGGCTCAGAGCCAGCCACTGGGACCTGGGTTATGGGGTGCACGGGCAGCTTGAGAGGTGGAACCTAGGCCAGCCCTGGGAGGCCCTGCCTTTGCCTCCCCAAGGGCTGAGCCCACTGCCTGGCTGGGGCAGGCTGCGAGCCCCTGCTGTCCAGTGGAGACCCTGGACTCCAGACCCTGTGCGCGTGACAGGAGGCAGGGAGAGGACCTGGCCCTCCTTGCTGGGTCAGCAGGGAGGGGAGTGGCGGAGTGTGGCAGTGTAGGGAGGGGGACAGACACAAGTGGTGGGGGCCCAGAAGAGTGGGAGCCTGGGGAACACAGAGGCCGGAGGCTGTGGTAGGCACCTCTGTCTCGTTCTCAGCTACCCTGGCTCCGCCGAGGACAGTCGGGCATGGCACGTCATGCACTGACGTGGTGCAGCCCGTGCTGGGATGTGATGGTCAGTGCCTGGCACACAGACCCGTGTGTGCAGGTTGGTTTTACAGTCCTCGAGCTGTGCGTGGGTCGGCTCTGGGCCCTAGCCACCTGGGGACAGTGTGGCTCTGTTTGTTCTCTGTCTGCAGGAGGGTCATGGGTCCCTCCTGGGACCACTGTCCCTGAGCGGGACTCTCCTGTCTCCTGTGACCTTCCCCTCCCACATCCCTCCGCCTCACAGTCGACCACCCCAGTGGTGACCGCTGGAGGAGGCTACGCTTGGTGAGAGCCCTGGCTGGGGACCAAGGCTGTCCAGGGGTAGAATCCCAGATGGGCTGAGGGTGCTGGTATGTGGTTCCCTCTGGGGTCCTTGGGACTGGGAGGTAGGGATGGAGGCCTCTGTGAGCTGCGTGTAGCTGCTGCTCCTCCCTAGGGCTCTGTGATCATCCTGACCACTGCCTGAGCTGAGGACGAGCCTAGTCTGCAGGGCTGGAGGCCAGGGTGTGCCACTTCCCTGTGCCCTGTGCCCCGTGGACAGCAGGACATCGGCCAGACAGCACAGGGGGCAGCAAATGTCTGCTCACTGGGCCCGTGTGCCCGGGTCCTGGGAGGCTCTGTCCTGCATGAGCTGCAGATCTCCGCAGGCAGGCAGGCGGGTGAGGACGCCCTTGCCAGGAGCTCACAGCTGCCACGGAGCCAAATGGCGTGAGCGAATGGGCAGCTACTGCCCCTGCGATCACAGGTAATTGCACTTGGACCATATCACCTCCAGGCTTAACTGGGGTGTAGGCTGTGAGGCCGGAATGACTGCCCCTGTAATTTATTTATGCAATAAAATTTACCATTAACAGAGAGGAAAAATAAAGAGAAAAATAGTGGGTTTCACACCCTAGTCACATAATAAACTTTGGATTAGAGAGTCGCTTGGCCCATGACCTTGGTGTGGTCTGAGGAAGACTGCAAAGCACCGCTGTCCTTTCAGGCCCCTTGTGGCTCTGTAGGTGCTTCTGAGGCTGGAGTCCCCTGGATGGACGGGTCGGCTTGGAGGGGGCTGTTGACAACCAAATTGCTTTGCCATGGGTGAAGCCAGACCAGGCGAAGTGACAGAGGGGAAGACAGATGAGCTGGGTGTGGTGGCGCACACCTGACATCCCCGCACTCTGGGAGGCTGAGGCAGGAAGATCACAACTTTGAGGCCAGCTTGGCAACTCAGTAACTTAGTGAAACCCTGCCTCAAAATTTAAAAAATGAAAAAGGGTTAAAGATGTAGCTCTGTGTGAAGGCTCTGTGTTCTATCCCTAGTACTGCCAAAAACAAAACCCAAAAAACTAAACAACGACGTGGATAAAAAAAAAGGTAATTTTCTTCTCTATAAAAATGGACCATGGGAGCAGCTCGCTGCACGCCCAGCTGCTCACTCAGAGCAGACACGTTTCCGTGCTCATGCTTCCCTGGGAAGAAGATCTGGGCTGCAGTGCTGTGGCCCAAACTCATTTCCCAACACTAAAGCCAAGCGCAAAGTGTCCACCCTACCGCGCGTGTGACGTGGTGCCGTCCCTGGTGCTGGACGTGTCGCTCTGTGCAGAGTGTCTGGCGCCTCCGTGGGGCCATCTGAGCGTCCAGGCAGCCAGGGCCCCACGGGCCCAGGACAAGTGCTGTGGGAGCCACCTGTTCACGAAGGGCCTGGCCCCTCCGAAGGATGCCCGGGGGCCTCGGGAAGCCAGCGCTGCCACCCACAGAGTGTAACATCGACCACGTCAGCAGGGTGGCCAGTGTCCCAGCCAGGAGCACCGACTGGGAGGAAAAATGACTACTAGCTCTGGGTCCAGTGAGAATCCTTGGCTGGTGATGAGGGCATCCACGCAGGACGTCCCCGGGCCTCACACGGCCTGCAGTGGGCGGAGCCCTGGCTGGCACCCGCCCACAGGCCTGCTCTGCCAGCTCCACCAGGAGCAGCGGGCCTCCACAGCACAGGAGGGGCTGAGACGGCAGTGGCCGAGTCAGGGGAGCCCCTGAGTGGGGCAGGGACCCCAAGACCCCTGCTGAGGATGAGCCCTCGCCCCCACCCGGGTGTCTTCCACAGCATCTGCCGACAGCATCTGGCCAGAGGCATTGATTCTGCCCACTGTGCGGTCCTCTCTTGGCTAGCACCACAGCCCTGACTTGCCCCACAGTCTGACCGCAGAGAGGACTGCTTCGTACGGATCCTCTGTGTGCTCACAACTCAGAGAAGCAGGTCCAGTGTGGGGCAGCGCCCCAGGCAGGCGGGGGAGCGGCACAGAGGACCTGCTGCCCGCAGCTGCCTGTGTCCTGCTACCCTGTAGGGTTATGCGGGAACCTGCGGTGTCCCTGAAGACAGGAGGACCGTGGCAGGTGAATGGTGCCATATCCTCCATGCGTTTGGTGTGTATATGTTGTCTGGGTTGTGTGTGCGCATGCGTGTGCATGCAGGTGTGTACAAGTATATACATATACAGAGGCTGCCAAAAAAGTATACACACTTCAGGAAAAGAAAAACTTGTATAAATATTTTAATACTAAATTTACTGAGACATCATGAAAATCCTAACATTCATATGGACAAAGCAGTCAGTTTCCTGGGAGTCAATTTCTGGTGTGTATTAAAATATTTATACAAGTTTTTCTTTTCCTGAAGCATATATACATTTTTTGGGCAGGCTCTGTATATGTGTGTACATGTGTATAGTATGTATGGTTGCATGTTATCTGTGTATGTGGGAGTAACATGCATGTGTATGTGTGCATATATGCATGTGTGTCACACGTATGCATTTGTGTGCTCTCTCTGTGTGGATATGTGTGCATGTGTGGGTAGCATGCAGAGGTGTTGGTGTATGTGTATGTGTGCCTGTATGTGTGTGTTTTGTGTATATGTGTGCTTATGTTCAATGTGTGTATGTTTGTATGTGGGTAGTATGCACACATGTGGTACATCACATATATGTATATAGTGTGTCTGTCTGCAGCGGGCATGCATGTTTCCATGTATATGTGCATGTGTATAGTATGTATGTGTTTGTATTTGTATATGTATGTCTCATGTGCATGTGGGTGTGAGTTCATGCATGTATATGGCAGACACATGTATACGTGTGTAGTGGGCATGCTTTCTGTGTGCGTGCATGTTTGTGTGTGTGTGCCTGTCGTGCGAGGGTCTGGTGATGTTCCCTGGCATGTGGGTTTGGGCACACACGTGTTGACCGCTGTCTGGGACAGGTGCATGTTCTCCAGCTTGCCCTCGAGCCTCGAGCCTCTGCCTGCCCTTCCTCCCTCCCTCCCGAGGTGGAGCCCAGGCTGGCGGCTTCCACGATGCACTCCTGGCCCCGTCCTGAGGCTGGAGGCTGAAGTGGGCTGGGCAGGCTGTTCCTCCTGAGGCCTCTGTGGTCACCAACACCACCTCCCCATGTCCGCACGTGGTTGTCCTTGGTGTGTGTCCACGTCCAAATCTTCTCCTAAGTACACTGGTCAGGTTGGGTCACCCCACCATGGCCCCCTTCACCTGAATTTCCTCTTTGCTTACTTGCATGGAGCCACCCCTTCTCCCCAGTTGCTGGAATGTTCCTCCAGCATGGAACACCCAGCTTGAGGATCCCAGAGACCCTGCATTCCAGGAGTTCTTCCTGCCTTTCTCCTGGAAGCCCAGGAAGCTGGCCGCCTGGGGATTCCTGGGGCACAGCGGGTCTCTAGGGTGCAGCGTGGGACCCAGCCTCTCCCTGGAGCTCTGGGCTGGGGTGGACAGAGAAACCCCTATGTCCGACATCCGTCAGAGGCAAGATGGTGACATCCTGTCGGAATAACTGTTGTACCTTTTCTTACACAGATCAAGTGGGAGTTGAGCCGCTGTGCGTCTCTCCGAGTCATTAGCTGCCATCATGATTTCTGTGAGCCAAGCCTGGGCCTGAGACCCACTCTGTCTCCTACCCCGTGCCCAGCCCTCCCCAGGGTCTGGCTATCCCAGAGCCCTCCTCTGGGGACCCTGGGCGATGCTGCTGGCTGCATCCTTCAGGGTCTGCACAGGGACGGATGGCAGGAGCTGTACTTGGAGGCTCCCTGCCACCCTTGGGGATCGGCACTTGAGGGCATGGAGGGGAGCAGGCGGAGGCACCCAGGGCATGTGGGTGAGGAGTGCATCCCTGGCACAGCCCTGTCCCTGGGCTGTGGGCTCCTGTCCTGCAGGAATTTGGCTCCACCCACACCCCAAACCCTGGATCCGTCAATCAGGTACCATGTCCTTAAATCTGGCCTAAACCCCGCCCCCGCCGTGTGTCCACCCGGCTAATCACCCTGAGGGTGAGCTGCTGTGCCTGTTTCCTAATAAA
This sequence comes from Erethizon dorsatum, assembly GCA_028451465.1. Taxonomy (NCBI): domain Eukaryota; kingdom Metazoa; phylum Chordata; class Mammalia; order Rodentia; family Erethizontidae; genus Erethizon; species Erethizon dorsatum. The sequence continues at coordinate 54,079,135 of CM051833.1, forward strand.
GGCAGGACATCCCTGCAGATCTTCCCGGGTGTGTCCCTCCTCCTGGGCAGTTTGGCTTTGAGCCCTGGAGTTCAGGCTGGCCAGAGCTTCTAGAGGGTGAGGGGGAAACCAGTTCTTCCTGTGGGCAGGGTGGGGCGTGGAGACAGTGGTAAGAACGCCCTGAGGAGAGGAGACCACACTCAGCCCTTGGCCAGGCCTGTAGCTTTGCCTCCCAGAAACTGTACCTTCTGGGTCCCAAGATAAGGGGCTCCTGGGCGGGGACAGGTGGGAGCCAGGAGGGGCAGTTCGAGCCTGGGCCACCTGCACCCAGGCCTGCACCTGCCCTGCTGCCTTGTGCAGGAGGCAGCTGTGCGTATGAACAGGTTCCAGGCTTGGGGCCACAGGTGACAGCAGAGGTTGTCTAGTGACCATGCGGTGTGCCGATGGCCGCACAGATGGGTCTTTCATGAAATGGCCCGGGAAGCCTGGCTGGGCCACAGCCGGAGGTTCTGCCCCCGGAACTGTACCTGGCCCTCAGAGCTTGCTGGGTCACAGACACTGAGCCAGTGCTGTCACTGCAAAGAGGATGGGGCACGCGTGATCCATGTGAGGGAGGCGGGGAGGGGCTGGGGAAGGCGCAGTCCTTGGTCGCTGGAGGTCAGCGTGCCGCTGCAGGTGGGGGTGCTGGGTCTGCAGCCCCAGGACCTGGATTTGCAGCCTGAGTCCCACTAGCCCTGGGAACCAAGTCCTCCCTCATTCCGCTGGGCCTGCCCAGTGACTGCAGGTGCCCTGACAGAGCTGGGGTGATCTCCGTGGACCCCAGGGCCTTGGTTCTGATTTTCCTTAAGATTTAGCAGCCAACCCTCGGGTGCAGACACTCTAGCTGTAGTTTGGTGAAGCACTGCTCTGAGAGAGCCCACATGGGCCCCGGAGCTGTGATGCAGCACACCAGGCCTCTTTCTCTGTCCCCTGACACCTTGGAGAGGGTGGCCACTCAGCTGTGCACCGGAAGCTTTGAAGTCCTCAAAGATGCCCACTCCCTTCCTGTAAGAGTTTGAATCCTTAAGCACAAAGATGCCCGGAGCAGTCCCATGGAGCCTGCAGACTACGGTGTCACTCAGGGTGAGGTGTTAACATGCCTTTGGGAGCACAGGTGGAGCAGTGGGGCTGGCAGCTCCTGTCCCCAGCTGTCAGGGCCACCGCCCACCCGGCGCAGTGCACACACTCCAGGATGGAGGACAGCCCGCCACTGTCTCTGGCTTGGCGGAGGGTGTGGTAGCTCACAGGTGTGTGCGGACAAGCAGAAACACAGCCCTGACTACCTGAATGCCAAAGAGCAAGTCCAGATAGTTCTGAAATAATTATCTAGCAGACACCTGCAGCACTAGTCCCCCTCCGCCTGTGTCCCCGTGTCTGTTTAAATGGTGCCCAGCTTTTATTTTTCAGTGTCTGTTAATTACTTTGTATCTCATAGTTTCCACCAAGAAATGCGATCCAGTCCTCTGATTCTAGGGCCCAGCTGCCAGGGTTGGGGCTCGGACAGGCCAGGGCCTCTATGGGCAGTGGCACTTGTCACACGGTGGGCAGCCCTGTGTGAAGAAATGCAGACACCCCATCTGGATGGTCCTGTGAGTGGGTCTGATAAACCAGAGTCTATTTTAAACACAAGGACGGGCTTTGCGAGTATTTGCTGGGAAGGCAGAGTCTGCCCGTTTCACAGCCTGGTTCCTGTGCTATGACACCGGGGCTGCCCCAGCACGGCGAGGCCCCAGCTCAGGAGCGAGTTCCGTTCTGGGAGAACGTGGAAGTCGGATTCGTTCGTGAGTCTCGCGAAGTGAGTCTTAGGTGAAAGGCGCACCCCGATCACCCCGTTTTTTCTTCAAGTTTTTAACTTTTCCTCGAATGAGCGATATGCTGAGCGGGACTGGACGCTGAGGCTGGCCCTGCATCCGCACGCTGAGAGGCGTCCCCGGCTCCTCTGTCCCGGGCCTCGCCTTTTGGATATCATTGTTGACTTCGCTGGCACAGCAGACTTCACAGGTCCCTCGATCCTGTCCTTGTTCTTTAGAACTGTGCCAGCGGCTGAGCGGTTCACGTTATAAGAATGAGCGACGTCTGCCATCTCCTCACCCCGTCCAGTCTCTCCGTTATTTTCGCTTCTGTTTCCACGTCCGGCAGACACGCCAGCTCCTTCCGGGATTCATTCGAATCCATGAATACTCGTAACTCGAGGTCCAGGTCCGTTCGTATCTGGGAAAGTTCGTGACTTCAATGTTCGTGAGTCAGGGACTTTCTAATATGTGTGTGTAAAAGATATTCAGCTGGGGTGTTCCTTGAAAGAAGGGAAGAGCTTTCAATGATAATCATTTATGTTGTACTTGAAACCAGAAGAATACAATAAAACGCATTTGAACTAAAACGAAACCCCAGCATACTTGGTTAGCCTGGGAAAGGCGTGCTTGCAAGTGGGCCCTCAAGTCTGTTCCAGGGCTCAGGGCGCCTGTGTTGCGGCTTCTAACGCGGGTAGCTAAGGTGACACAGAGGCCCCATGGGTGCACACACCTGTGCTGACGGCTTCGCCACCCGCACTGCTCCACACACCTGGGACCGTCCCATGCCGGGGCCGATCACCACCCACCAAGTGGCACGGAGCCTACCTACTTCTCTGACATAAATTACACTCTTGCCCCAGGCGCCTGCTGCTCAGCAAAGCTGGGTTTTGTGTTCACCCTGATTATCTTGAACTTGGCTAATGTTCCATGAAAAGAGACGATTATCAAATTCATTAATTAAGGTCCCATTTGCAGCCCGACTGTGCATGTGAACCACCTGTGTGCTGGGATAGGCCGGCTCTGTGCTGGAGAGATGGCTGTGTGGCCCCGTGGAGGGGAGGGGGCGGGAATCAGGAAAGAGGAGGAGCCCAGGACCAGGTGGGTGACTGTCCTGCCTCATGGACATAGGCCGAGGCGGGGGTGCTGGGGGTGGGGTCCTGATGCAGACTGAGCTGGTGGGGCGGCACCTTACTCCCAGGGAGGCCAGCGGCCTCTGTGGCAGATCGAGCAGGGCCCACGGGTGTGGGCACAGCAAGGCCGAGCTGCTGGGTGTAGACCTGGCCACCTCCCCACTGTCCTTCCAGAACAAAACATGGCTCGGTCACCTGCCCAGCCCAGGAGCGAAGTCCTCCCAGGCAGCAGGTGTCAGCAACAGTGCCCTGGACCCAGCGAGGTCTCCCCTGGCCCCTCACAAAACCAAAGGGCAGGCACAGTGTGAAGGTTCCTTCCAGGCCAGCTTTGCACCTGCAAGAGGCCACTGCTGGCCCTGTGTCTTCCCCACCTCGGTCCTGCTGCCAAGTGAGCCCTGCCTAGGGTCACCACAGTCCTGGGACTCTGCAGCCCTATGTGTGTGTGTGTGTATACACACGTGTGCTTGTGTGTGCACTGGAGTGTGTGGTTGTGAGAGAGAGGGAGGGAGACAAAGAAAGAATAGAAAGGAGAGGGGCACGTGCACTGTAGTCACAGGCGAGGGTGTGTATGAGTGTATGCACGTGTGTGTGCATATTTGGATGTACATGTGTGTGCCTGTGTGTGTGTACAAGCAATACGAGTTCACCCATCCACCACAGCCCTGGAGGTTCAGGGCCATCTCACCTTCCTGGCCACCCCGTCCTGTGCTGCCCAGGGCGAAGCTGGGAGAACCTGTAGCCTGCAGGCCCGCAGTAGGCAGCCCTGTTGTGCTCAAGCCTCTGGGCTCAGATGTGGCAGGGATGTGGGGTGGGGTCCCCTGCTGAGCGGAGGATGGGGAGCTCCCCTCAGCTCCTTGTGTGGCCGCACACCCTGGCCCCATGCTCTGTCCCCTGACACCCCCACATTTGTTGCTCTGCTCTGAGGCTTCCTGGCTGAAGCTCAGAGAAGATCCCTGCAGCCGGTCGGTTAGGTGGTCCAAGTGTGAACTCACACAGAGCCGCCTCCGCTCAGGTGGGCGCTGCACCTTCTCTGCAGGGCCCTGGGCACCCTGCCTGGCTGACTCCACCACCACTACCAGCCTCCTCCTTCCTTCCCTTGTGACAACAGTCTGTCCCCAAACAAAAAAGCTTGTGTCCCCCCACCCCCATGTGACCCTGCAGCCCAGCTTGGGTCCCTGGGCTCACACAAGGTGGCTGGTGGCCATTGGCCTTCCCAGTGGCCTGGTCCCGGGGTCTGGGCATCTTCCTCAGCTGTCACGATCCTGACTGCCCACTGACACCCAGCTGGGGCCATACTGTCCTGCTGCCCACAGCCAGGGTCACCCTTCAGAGAGCTGTGCTGCTCAGGGGCCTGGTGTATTCACTACTGGGGGACCGCGCCAGCCCAGGTTGGGGAGCTCAGCACCCCATGGTGCTTGATCACAGGGTCCTGTGGCTAGTGGGGTGTCTGTCCCCCAAGTATGGCACACAGAGCTACACAATAAAGATGTGTTTTGTAGGAATGCAGCACCATTCGGTCACGATTCCTCATTGATTCCTCCATGAAGTGACCGCGTGGCCACTGCTCCTGTGTTCTGTGTAATCTGCTCCAGAGTGGTGTGGAAGTCACAGGGCCCCTGGCAGGGCCATGCTGGCCACGGGAACGGAGCAGGCCAGGACCCCGCTTGCACCTCTGGACTCGCTGACCCCAGCACCCCCTCCTGTCTGCGTCTCTCCGTCCAGGCCGGCGAGACTCCAAGGCTGGGCGTCCGCTTCCTGAATCCCCTTTGGGTTTCACATCCTGAAGAGAAGCAGTGGCCACTGAGGCCCTGAGGCCACATCTGGGGATCCTGGTGGTGGGATGGGCTCACCCTTGAAGCTTAAGGTGGGAGCAGCACCTCCTGGGGTCCTGGGGGGGAGCAGGGGGGGGGAGCTGCTGGGGATAGAGCAGGCCTGTGGGCCACCTCCCCGCTGCTCCCCAGTGCTTCTGCAGGTACCCAGCTGGGAGCCCTCTGCTCCCCACTCCCACCCCTGCCCCAAGGCCTCTGCTCCCGTCCTATGTCCCTATGTCCTCCCCTCCTCCCCCTGCCCTATTGTTCTGGGTCCCCTCCTGGGGCCTTGGCCGGTCACAGTGAAGGGTCATCAGGACTTATGCCTTCCCAGAGGTGCCCTGGGCTGCGAGGCTCCAATGAGAACAAACTGGCAGGAGAAGCCCAGATCTTCTGGGGCTTGAAAGACCAAGAGAAGGTAGCAGCGCTGGGCAGGGAAGAGTAGGGTGAGCAGGACTTCCCTGCCTCAGCGCACAGGAGGAAGTCTCTGTTTGAGGTCCCTTGTCCCCACTAGCAAGGCTGGAACCTGTGAGAGGTCACCCTGGGGTGTGCGCCTTCCTGAGGGAGGGGTGGCCTGAGGGTCCTTGCCCAGAAGAAAGAGCTGGGGGAGGGAGACAGAGAGAGAGAGAGAGAGAGAGAGAGAGAGACAGAGACAGAGACAGAGACAGAGACAGAGAGACAGAGAGACCGACCACTGCGCTGCCTCATCAGCCCAGCCCAGGCCCGAGTGCCAGAGAAGTAGATGGCATAAATCGCGTGCGTAATCTCAGGAGACCACCACTTTAAATCTTAATTGGTTGCCTTTTAAATATCATTGAAGGGCCGGCTTCCTGCTCTCTAGTTAAGAAGGTGTCCTGTCAGACTCTATTACCTTGCTGGATGTCTCTCCTTACGTTAAAGAAAAAAAACAGAAAAAAAAAAAAAAAAAAGGGAAAAAAGAAAAAAAAAATGGAACCATCAGCCAGGGTTTGAGGGGTCGATAAAGCTTTTAGATTTGGAGACGTTTTCCGGAGCCCATTTCCTGCGGCTACGGGTTGTTAATGGAGCTTAAGGAATTATCTCAGCCCAGGCCGGCCGGGAGCCGTATATTTCCTGCGCCTGTTCCCTGGCCGGGCCTGAATATGCTGCTGTCAGACTCGCTTAATGAAAAGCAACGCGCCGCTGATTACAGTTTTGTTTGGCTCTATGTAAAGAGCGCCGTTAATTTAGCCGCTCCTCTGCGTGTTTGCATTCGCCACGCCTGAGTGGTGAGTGCCGTCCCTGCGCCGCTGCTCTCGAGCCCCTGCCCCTTCCTGACACCCTCTCAGGAGAGGCGGGAGACACTGCCCCTCGGTGTCCTGTCCGCCCGCCCGGGGCCATGGCCTCTCCCCGGGTCCTCACCGGGCAGGCGCCCCGCCCCAGTGGGATCATCCTGCTGAGACCTGCACCCCCGAAGTTCCCCTGGGAGAGCAAACCTTGAAGTCTGCTCCCCAAGTGAGGGGTGGGGTCACGGTGAGCGGCTCTGCTCCAGCGTCCTTTGCTGCATGGCCCCTGGAATGTGCTGAGCTGCCTCCCCCTTGATATCTTTATTTCTCAGTCTTTTAAATAAGCCACTTTAGCCCACTATTCCTACCAGGACGGGGCTCCTGGGACGTGGAGTTCCCAGCCCTGCCAGAGGTCCCCGAGGTGCCACGTTTGGGGCTGCAGGAGCCCCGAGGGCCCCAGCACCCAGGGGAGGGGTCTGGAACCCGGACCCACCCGCCCTTGCCACCCTGTGCCCCGGGGCTCTGCCCTGGGCAGGGCTGTCTGGGGCGCCAAGCCGGGCCCTTAGACCCGATTCCGCCTCCCCAGCCCTCGCCTGCTGCCCGGGGGGAAGCCTCCTTTTCTCGGGAAGGCCTGGCTTTGTCTAGGCCGGGGTGGGGGCGCTGGGCTGCCCTCCGCAGCCGCATTAAAATTCCTGCCGCCCCAGCCTCGGGCCACAACGAGTCTCCCCCGAGACCGCACTTTTGCTATTACTGTCAAGTACCCTTGACTCTTTATTTTTGCCCTTTTATCTATTACAACTAATTCGAGTTCTTTTGCCCTTTTCAGTCTAAGACGTGGGCTTTCTGCAAAGCCTCCCCTGCCAGCAAGCTCTCGGAGTGCGCAGCCTTTAGAAATTGAGGGGTTTACTGTCAAAATGAAAATTTCACTTCAAATTATCTTGGCTGATGCTTGCTCGCCAGGCCGGGGCTCCCACCGCGGGCTTTTGACAGGCACATCAGCAGCGAGCTTCCGAGTCTCGATAATATCATCCACGGGAGCGAAAGTCAACGCGGTGACAGCGCCAGGCTGGGTACAATCCAATTACCGCGCGGCCGGCCTGGATCGGGGGTGGCCGGGGTCCACACTCGGGGCCCGGGGGCCCAGTCCACCATCTGGGGCCAGGGTGGGTCCCACTTGTGGTATCAAGAGAGCCCCAGAAGTGCCAGTGCTGTCAGACCACGGTTTCTCTCTGGAGGAGCTGAGACTCACCCCAGTACAAGCCCTCTGACCTGTCAGGCCTGCTTTCCCCAGAGCCCTGCAGTCCAGGGCCATTTCCGGAGCTTAGGACTCTGTGGGGCCCAGTCCCTCCCCAGGCCCATCTCCTGCTGGTAGTGGCCATCTCCCTCCTTATGGTGTCTGCCTTTCCTTGGCGTGTGCCCCTGGCTCTCCACGTGCCCCAAAGCCCTCCTCTCTGGGCCCTCTGGTGCCTCCTGAATGGACTGGTTGTGTGAGGAAGGTCCAGCAGGGAACCTTGTGTCGGAGAGAACGTGGTCCCGACAGCCACCGAGGTCCTGGTGGGAGCCTAGGGACCGCTTTCCAGGCTGGGCAGGTGCACAGGTGCGGACAGAGCTTGCTTCTGGGAGCTGGGGTGGCAGGAGATGGGCCTGGGGAGCCCAGTATCTGCCCAGCTGCATCTTCCCAGTTTGGGAACCGCGGGAAGGCCCAGGCCAGGCTCTGCCCTCACTCTCCGCCCCCAGGGCTCCCACTCCGTGGTCCCAGCCCTGCCTCCGGGCTACTGCAGGCTTCTCCTCCGCAGCCAGCTCTCGCTTCTTTCACTTTCAGAGCAGCAGAAGCTAAGGGCCGTCTGAAGGGAGGGCAGGTGGGGTTGGGGTGGTGGACGCTGCCCGAGGCTGCCAGCTTGGTGAAGGCTGTGCCAAGGGAGAGGCAGGGAGCTGAGACAGCCAGGGGCAGCCACGCCCCAGCCCAGGACAGAGCCTCTGGGAATTCAGAAAGTTTTAATTCTAACCCAGTCAAAGTAACCCCTCCCAGAAGTGTGGCAAAGAGGAAGAATTTAAGTTTCATGTCCCATGTACCCCCTGTAACTTCAGAGCGATGTCCTCTACAGAGGGCTGCGCTCTGTCTTGGGTTGGCAGGGACTTTTGTGGGGTGGACTCTGGTGCAGACGCACCTGCCCACCCTCTGCCTCCTCTGCCCGAGTTTCAAGTCCCTGAGTTCCAAATGTGTTCTTTTCTGCAACGCAAACACTGCCACAAGATTTTATTGGTTTTGTTATATCAGCCTCTTTCTGAAGCAGGCAATTATTGGTGTGCACATAACATTTAAAAAAGCGTAACTGTTTCAGGTCAAGAGTGTGCAGCAGTGTGAAGTCGGTGGAGGTGCTGCTGTGAGCGCCGTGGGCAGGATGGAGTCAGAGAAGTGGGCTGCGCTACGCAGCCACCACACGCGCCTGGAGCCCAACGCCTTCCCCGTGTAAACTTTGGATGTAAACTTTATGCCTGGGGCTCCCGCACTCTGAGCGCTTTCAGGCAGGTTCGGAGTTCGGGAAGGCTCAGCAGAGCTGACTCAGGACCAGGTGGGGCCGGGGAGCGGGTGGGACTGCAGGCAGGGCTCCGCCCAAAGCCCTGGGAGACCAAGTCCGGCTCCTCCCTCTGCGCGGCAGGGGCCTTGCCTTCCTTTGGAATCTCAGTAGAGCCCCGCCCTCCCTGCTGGGCCCACAGCTCAGGTGCAGAAGGGCTTGCCGCCCACCTTGGGCAGCGCCAGCAGCTCCCTAGTGGCGCCAGCAGCTGGGGTGTCCTGGGGTGCAGTGGGTGGGAAGGCGCGGGCCAAGGGCGCCGTCAGCACATTCGCGCCCGCCCCCAGTGAGCGTCCCAGTGGCCCCGGGTCTAGGAGGGCACCCTTGGCGGTGGCCCAAGCCTGGTTCAAAGTGCTGTGCCTGAGGATGGGGTCGTGGAAGACCCCATCCACCCAGTTTCTGAGGCTGGTCACCGGGGAGTCCTGGTGCCTGTCCAGGGCCACTGCGGGGGCTGGGACTGCGGGTGAGGATGCGGCCGGCGTCGAGGACACACCTGCGGGGGCGGCGGGACCTTGGCACTTGAGCATGCACGAGGGAAACTCAGTCTGGCTCAGGGCGGTGGCCGCGGCAGCAGTGGCGGTGTGGGCCAGTGACCAAATGCGTGGCTTGGTCTCCAGACCTGCTGACGCCCTGGCGGGTGCAAAGCCCAGCTTGGCCTCACAGGCCCGCGGGCCGCCCTTTGTACCAGACTGCGGCTCTGGCCCAGCCACTGAGCTCCGGAGGCAGATCCGGGCCCTCTCCAGGTCCTCGTCTGGGGTGGTGCCCCCTCCAGTGGCAGCCAGGGGCATCCTGAGGGCGCCCGTGGCCTCCTTGCCTGGGACTCCTGGGAGAGGGGCGGGGCCCTCTGGCTGGGCGGGGACACCATCCAGGGCGCTGCTGTCCAGGGCTGAGAAGGACGCCTTCAGCTCACACTCCTGGGGCTCGGCCTCGAGAGGGTCGAAGTCATCCAGGTCACTGAGTTCTAACTCCTTGTCCTCTTTGCCCGCAGGCTCAGTCACTGCAAGGAACGTGGTACGGTCAGTCAGGCCCCTCCTCTGCTTACACCCAGCTGGAGGCCCCGCCCTGAGATGGGAAAGCGCCAGTCTCCCTTGGGGGTCCTGGCCTTGAACAACCAATACGAAAGACTGGGAGGGATTCAAGTAGAAACTACTGTTCGCGCCACATTGTGAAAAGGGACTTTGGGTTCCCGTGGCACCCCAGGGACCCCTAGAACGCAGGGTCCCCAAACCTGCTCACCCACTTCGCTGCCTCTGGAGGTCTTACCACCTCCGGGGAGGGTGCCAGGGGATGGGTCCCCACGGCCAACCTCCCACCCACCTTCACTCTTGGTGCTTTTGATCGGCTCCTCCCTGGTCTCCTCCTCCTCGCCCGCCTCCTCGCCCTCCGCGTAGGGCCGCTTCTCATCTGCGCACTTGTTCCTGGGTGGCCATGTCATCTTGTTCTCCTTCTTGAGGCGCCGGCGCGCGTTGGCGAACCAGGTGGAGACCTGCGTGAGGGTCATCTTGGTGATGATGGCCAGCATGATCTTCTCGCCCTTGGTGGGGTAGGGGTTCTTGCGGTGCTCCTGCAGCCAGGCCTTCAGCGTGCTGGTCGTCTCCCGCGTGGCGTTCTTGCGCCGCGTGCCGCTGTCCATGGTCCCGTACCTGCAGACAGGGGTCACGGGGTGGGGGCGGCGGGCACAACGTAGGCTTTGCCTCCCGGGAAGGTTTGCATTTATTATGGTTGGTAGACTGGGGTTAGCCCGGGCCCCAGCCTGGGGTGGGCGCCGCCCCGCCTTTTATGGCCCAGGGGAAGATAATGTTATTAAAATGACAGGGAGCTGGCTCCTTCCCAAGCCCAGGGGTCACGGCCTCTGTCACTCTACAGAGATATTTTCCTGAGCTACTTTATAGGGCTCTGCTCCTATGCCTTTGATCCCCAAGCCGTAAACACATACCGCAGACACAAGAGCCTGCACCCTACGTGTCAGGCGCTGGGCGGAAGGGATCTCCCACCAGGTGGAGGAGCCAATGGGGACTCGGGGGTGCGCTGAATTGGAGCCGGTCGCCCAGGAATCTGGGGCGCCTGGGCCTGGGTCTGGGTGTGGGGTTTACGTCTCAGGTTCCCCTGCAGGGGAGGGGGCTGCACCTCCTGGGGTGCAGGACGGCGCCCAAGGCCCCGTTTGGCCCGGCCTCCTGGGCCTTCCAGACCGACTTCCTAGAAAACCGCAGCGTGGGGAGCATCCTAGCAGTCCCCAAAGAAGAGGTGTGGGAAGGACGGCCACGGCCAGGCGCAGGGGTGGCGTGAAGAGCAGGACCTCCCTCTCCCCGACGGGCAGGGACGTGGTGGTGGCCCGACGACCCTCACCTGTCATAGGGGTACTGGCCCAGGGCCGGCTCGTAGGGGTAGTAGGCGGCTGCGGCTGGTGCGAGCCCCGCGTGGGCAGATCCTGACCCATCCTTAGAGTCAAAGCTGTTCTGTAGGAACCAGGGCGCAGTCTGGGGACACAGCTCAGAGACGCACCCCAGTTTGGCACCCCCGCCCCCACACTCCCTCGAGCTGCCCCTCGGGAGAGTCCAGTCCTGGCGGCAGCAGGAGGTTCCCCAGGGTGGCTCGGGAGGAAGAGTCGGGGTGTCAGGGAACTGGGATGGAGAGAAGGAAAAACATGGGGTGGGAAGAGAGGAGGGAAAAGGGGGGCTGGAGGAGGGGGGGAATGCCGGCCGAGGGAGGGGTGAAGGAGGAGGGAACAGAGCCGGCCTGGCCCAGGAGACCCCGGTGCGCGCTCCGACTGAGCCAGTGATTGATTAGAAGGAAAACAATACGCACGCTGAACACCGCCCCCAGGTTCCCCACCCAGCCGGAGCGCGGCCGACCGCCCGGGCCGCCCTCCCACCCCCGCAGCTGGGACCCGGGACCCACACAACGGGGACGGGGACGTCGGGGGCCTCACCAGCGAGTAGAAGGCCGACGCCTCGGAGCCGTAGGCGGCGTAGTTGCCGTAACCCTGCGCGCCGGCGTAGGGGCCCCCGTAGACGCCGAGCGCCGCCGAGCCGAGCTCGTGGCGCGCCGTGGCCAGCAGCCGGCCCTCGTAGACCGGGCAGTAGACGGGCGCCTGCGCCGGCGCGGCGGGGCCGGACTCGGCCAGCGCGCGGCCGCCCGGCTCGCAGCACGCACCCAGGGAGTTGGCGGCCATGAGGAACTGTGGGGAGAGGGGCGAGGAAGGGCGCGCGCCGGGTCCGGCCCCGGGGACCGCACGCGCCCGCCCGGGACCCCCGCGCCCCTGCGCGCCCGGCCTCCTCTGGCCACCTGGGGCCCCCAGGGGTCCTCGGATCGCGGGACGCAGCTCCGCAGCCCGCGGGGACGCAGGCAGGGTCAGCGCGTGATCTCATCCGTCGCCCAGCCGGTGGGGAGGACTCGGGGCGCAGCCGCGGGCCCCCTTACCTGCGGGGCGGAGGAGTAGGGGTATCCGAACTGCGGGTAGGACATGGCGGGCGCGGCCCGGGGCACGCGCGCGGGGCTGGCTCCGGGGCTGCGGGCTCCTAGGCGCTGGGAGGGCGAAGCGCGAGAGCGGGTTACTGCGCCCCGCGGCCAACTTTCCCAGCCGGGCCGGAAAGTGCGCGGTGGCGGCCTCCGCTTCCACACCCGGAGCCTCGAGGGGGCTCTGGGACCGACCGGCCTCGCAGCGGCGACAGAAATACATATTTTGCAAAATATGGGAAAAAATGAGTCGCGCGAACCGTCAAGTCAGACGTGCGCCGTTTTCTCGGCGGGTTCTGACGTCAGCCCACGCCGGCCGCGGACGCGCGGGTCACTCGGCCCGGGCCGGGCGGGGCGGGGCGGGGACACTGGCGCCGGGCGCGGGGCGGTAACTAATAGGCTCCAGCCCGTGAGTCGATGTCGCCCCGGCGAAGCGTGTTCTTCCTTAGTCACCAGCACGGAAGGCACTTTTAATTAGAAATTAATTAATGAGCAGCTGCTTCTCGCCCCCCCCCGTAATCATTAGTCTCAATTACAAATGAGACCTAGAGGGGACACGCGGTTGAGTCTCGGGTGAAGATGTAATCAACGCACAAGATGTGCCGCGCCCGGGTGGAGGGGCTGCGCCCCACGCACCATTGTTCACCGCGGCGCGTCCAGGTGCCCCCAGCCCTGCACCGCGCGCATGCTGGGGCCATCTGCAAAGCCCACGCCGTCCCTGAGCCCAGCACGCCGCGACGCGTGGGCAGGGGCTGCGGAGCCTCTCTAGACCCGCTTCCGGGGCGGCGGTGCCACCCGGGACCTTCTGGTGACCCCGGCGGAGGCCCCTCCCCCTCCTGGGTCACCAAAGTTCCGCTCAGCCCGCCGCCGCCTTCCCGCCCCTTCCTCTCCTTTCCGCCCCCGGGCCGCCCTCCTGGCCGCCCCCTGCCCCTCCTCGTCGAGCCCAGGACTGCCGGCCGCCCCTGCGCACTCGCCCTGAGAGCAGGTTCCCAAGTCGGCAGGGCCCCTCGCAGACTCTCTGCGCCCGGGCCGGGCCAGGCACTGGGGAGAGAGGTGTTGGGCACCTGCCCGAGAAGCCCCAGTCTCGCACTGCTTTCTCGTGCCACTTTCTGCCTGGGCCGCACGGGAACCCGGGGAGGGTCCGAGTGCCCTCCCCGGGACCCCCAGCCAGCCTGCTGGGACCTTGACCGAGTTCTGAGCTGAGCCTGGCGTGCTGGAGGCGAGGGGGAGCCAGGCTCCCCGGAACTCGCGCGGGCCTGGGGCTCCGCGGTCCTCGGGGCCCAGCTCGCCCTGCTGCTTGGCCAGGCCGGAGTGGAACCCCGCGCGGCGGCTCTGTGCAGACTTGCTCGGGAAGATTCCTGGGTTCAGACCTGCGAATAGCCCCAGGGTCACCCTCTAATTAATGATGACGTTTTCGCCCTCTCCCCAGCTGTAAGGCTGCCTCCCAGAAACGAAATCGGCGGCCTTTGACAGCTCTGTTGAAAGTGATTGATGACTATCTGGAGACGGCAGCACACATCATATAATATCTGCTGCGTAATTGCTTTAATTTACAGATGAAAATACGAGTTCTCCGCTCGCGTTGGACCGCAGCCGGCCATGTCCGAGAGGCTGGCAAAGGGAAACCATCAGAAATAATGAATAGCCGCCCATGCAAATTATTCAGACAGTTTAGCGTGGTAGCCGGGAGAGATATATAAAGAACAAGAGTCAAATGACATTAATAATTGTTTTTGAATTCTGTATTGATTTCGTGGCAGGCCCTGTTTCTTTCTTTCTCACCTGAATTGCTAATACCACCTTCCTGTAAACAATCAGAAAGTAGCCACGGGGCTTCTCGGGTGGAAATGAATCTCGGTCTGGCTCTTCCTCCCCTGTCCTCCCTTCCCCATCCCCCCTCCCAGCCCCGGCAGCCCAGTGTCCTCCTACTTTCCATTATTTACTGTTTACAAACAACTAGCTCTCTCCTGGTAACGAGATCCAGGTGAGGCAGGGCCTCAGGGAGAAGGGGGCCGGTGCTCCGCTGTCACTGGCCCCTTTGATGTCCCCTTCCCTGGCCCAGGCCCAGCCCACTGTTCAGGTGGAGCTGGGTCTCAGTGGCCTGTGCCATGGGTCTTCACCCAGGCTGCACCCTTTCCTTCCCTGGAGACCAGGTCCAGCTCTTGAGAAGCTGCCCCCGAACAAGTTTCGCTCATCTTCTGAGCATCATGCCCAGCCTGGAGCTGGGCAGGAGCGTGGAGTCCGTGGGGGACTTTGGGGAGGGGTTATGGGCTTCCAAGGCCCCTCCAGCATCCTGGGTTTGCTTTTCAGCCTGCAGGCCTACAGAGCCTTCTAGTCCCCAGCAGCCCCTAGTTCTCCGGAGTGACCCTTTCCCACACCCAGAAATCTGGCTCACTGGACCCCACCTCCTGGCTGCTGTACACCCACTTCCACCTCTTGGGGGGCCCAGGCCTGAGTGGCCTTGAGGCCTCACCCAGCCACGCAGGGACCTCGCCACCTTGCCTGGCCCACTCAGGCTCCCATCTCCAATCCTGGACACCAGGTCAGTCTGCTGGCCTCTGGCCCACACACTGGACAGCCTGCCGGTGACCTGCACTCTGGCCCTGGCCCCTGCCCACGGCAAGGACGCTCTAGGCCACCTGTGTCCCAGGAGTACTAGGGCAACTGTCCAGTGACCTTTGTAAAAGCCCAAGCCTTGAGCTGAGGCATCGATTCAGCAAGAGGGGACAGAGCAGGACTCTCAGACCCCCAGGAGTCCGCTAGGTGAGCCGCCTGGAGCAGCGCGAGCGGTGCCCCTAGCCTGCAGGCCCGGTATAAATACACCCAGCAGCTCTGAGGACGAGGAAGGGCAGCCCAGCTTCAGTGAAAGCTCTGAAACAGTGCAGGGAGTGCCCGAGCAGGCCGCAGGGGCTCAGGGCCTCAGTTCCAAACGCCAGGAGCCCACGGGCCACCTGTTTTCCTGTGACTGGTGTCTGCCCTCTGAGAGGGGAGGCCTCAGGGGAGACAGACCCGGCCCAACATTCTTTCGACCAGCCCTGCCGGGGCTCTCAGACCAAACCCCGGGCCACCCTGCAGGGAGCACTTTCCAGCCAAGCAAAGTTGACCCCCGGCCAAGATACAGGCGGGAGTGCGGGTGCCCAGCAAGGGTCTCTCTCCTGAGGCCCTGGGCCAAGCCGGGCGCCTACTCTGCTCACTGTCTGCGGACGCCTAGGCCTGGAGCCGTTCGCTCCAGGCGTCGCGTGCAGCGTGGGCGAACCCTGGGCCGCCCGGACCCCGCAGGGTGCCCGCCGAGTCCCGGTCCCCAAACGCCCCCTTCGGCCCCGTCCCTCCGTTCGCCCGCGGCGCCCCCTCCCCCTGCTCTCGAGGCGCTGTCCGGAGCGGCGAGAGCGCGGTCGTGGCGCCCGGGGCGCAGGCCAAATTCCCCTGCGCCGCCTGCGCCCCGCGCCCGGAGCCTAGCGTCCCTCCCCATGCCGCGTCCTGAAACTTGCAGTCTGCGTGGCGCCCTCCGGAGACCCCAGCGGCGAGCAGAAAACTTTGTCCCCTCCAGCGCCTGAGCGACCCTCGCAAAGTTTGCGTGGCCGAACCCGAGCCTACCTGCGCCGGGAGCGCCCGCCCGCGCCGGTGGCGCCCGGGCCGCGGAGCAGCGCGCAGCCCAGGACGCACCGAGTCGCCGCGCCACCGCCGCCCGCGCCCCTCGGAGCCGCGCGAGCCTCCGCCCCCCGCGCAGGGGGAGGGGTCTCGGAGCCCGGGGCGGGGGCGGCGCGGGACGGGGAGCGGGACTGGGACCAGGATTCGCCTACCTGCGGGTGCGCCGGGCAGCTCTCGGCCGCCCGAGAGGGCTCTGCACGGCCGCTCGGCGCGCGCGCTCCGGAGGGGAGCGGGCGACAACTAATGGAGACATTTCCAGGCGGAGCACCTGGCGAGCTGAGCGCGCCGGCGTCCCCAGGCGCCGCGGCCGTCAGCCGAGCCCGCACCGGCGTGACGTGGGCGAGCGAGAGCGCGGCTCCCACCCGGCCGCCCATGAACGCTTCCCCCGCGGCGCCGCGCTCCTGCCAACTTTCCCTCCGCCCGGCCGCCGCGCGGGGTGCGGGGTGCCGGGTGCGGGGTGCGTGCGGGATGCCGGCCTGAGCGACAGCCCGCCCTCTGCGGGACTGCGGGAAGGCGCGCGCCCCAATTTGGCCCCACACCTGCCCGCTGTGGCCCTTGCGCCCCTCTCCATGCCTGCTGCCCTTGCCCTGCAAATGGCCACTCTCCTTTGGGCTGAAGCACTCTGGTCGCGGGGCCCTGCCTCTGGGACTAACGCTGGGCACAAGCTGGGGCTCTTAGATCGTCCCTTGGTCCCCTGCCCCTTCGCACACCCACTCTCCATTGCAAGCGGGCCCATCCCTAGTTCTCTTCTTTCCTTGGTGTCCAGTGGTCTCTGCCCACCTGGGCGCTGGGCAGCAGGCCTGGGTCAAGGTGACAAAACCTGCTGGGGCCTCGGCCTGCGACCTGCCCAAGTCTTCGACCTACAAGCCAGGGAGGGAGCTCGCCTGAACTGTCCGGAGGGCCCCCCATCTTCTCTGTCTGCAGGAGCCCCTGATGAGGCCCCCTGAGGACCCTCATGGTAGAGTGGAGCCCTGTAGAGGTCACTCGGGCACAGAGGGAATGGGCCAGGGGTGCGGGACCTGGTGGCCTGGGTCACTCTGCTGGGGGCTGGCACTGTGCGGCCAGGGTGATGGCCCCTTCTGCTCTTTATCCACCACCTCATCATTTTCTCTTCAAGAACCACAGTCTTGCTTCCCAGCAACCCTGCAGTGACAGCTGAGAGTCCTTCAGAGAGACTCTGAAGCAGTTGTTTGCGGGTTTCTTCTTTCTGTGTTTCCTTTCGGAGTTCTCTGCAGCTACTGGACAGGTACAGCGACTGCGTGTCACAGAGGGCACTGGGGACAGTCTGCCTGCAGGCCAGCCCACCCCTCCCTGCCCTGGGAGGGATGGTGCACGGTGTCCCGGGGACAGCTGTGGGCAGGACCTGCAGGACTCCTGCTTTGGGGACAGTGGGGTAGCCAGGCCTCTGCACATCAGACAGGCTCAGGGGCACGGTAGTTGCAGGGCCACTCTGTGAGCCGGGGTGGCCTGTGCTTGCTTCAGAGCTGCTGGGGAAGTGGACTGGCGGGGGCCTTCATGGGGCAGGGGAAGGTGTGGATGGAAGGGAGGAAGAGCGTGGCTGCCTGCGCCTGCCCTGTGGTCTCCCACGCCATGGGAGAGGCCCCGGACACAGTGCTCAGGACAGCAGAGGTGGCACCTTGACCCTCCCCGCGTGCGCATGTGGGCCTCAGACTGTTTCTTTTCTTTGGAGATAGGGTCTGGCTGAGGAGTCCAGGGTCTCACTGTGTAGTGAGGATTGAACTCGCTGGCTAGCCCAGCTTGCCCTTGCGATCCTCCTGTCTCAGCCTCTTGAGTGCTGGGACTCAGACTTTTAAAAGCTGAATGGAAGCAGGGTATCTGTGTATGTGACCCTGGTTTGCGGTGAGCTCAGCGTACATTCACTAAGTCTCTTTCATGATCCCAGCAAGAGCAGAGCGGCACTGGAGTCATGGATAAGGCCACTGGAGGCCGGAGGCTTGTATTTGGGCTTCCTCATGACCCAGCCAAGCCCAGCTCCTCGGACCCGGTGCTGCAGCAGTTGCTGATATATACCTGGCCTAACCTGGCCCCAGTTTCATAACTGAGGTGACCACAAGTCCTAGTGGCTGCTTCCGCCCGCCGCCCTTGATCTTGGCTGTGTGGGGACAGGCTGGAAAGTCCCTCCCTGGCTGCAGGGTGGGTGGCCAAGCCAGGAGGCCTTGAGTCTGCAGTCTGGGCCCTCTGCAGAAGAGTGGTCCTGGGGTCCTGGGGCAACAGGCAGGCAGGCCTGCCGCATGCCCGGGCAGCCGACGAGGCCCACGCGGCCCACCGCCAGGCCCCCAGATCCTGTCTCAATCCTTCTTTGTCTTTGCACTGGCACGGCTGCTGAGCGCGACTGGAATGAATGCCTCTGCCCCGAGGGCTTGGCCATGCCGCCGCCGCCTCCTCACCTGGACGCTGCTGCGACACGCACAGGCATCTGCATCCGGCCTGATGCTGCCCTGGGGGCCCTGGTGTCACTGGGGTCCACGGCCTTGGCCTCCTGCTTGGTCCCACTGGGGACCCAAGAGGCCACAGAGAGCCACTGTGCAAGGTGGGGGCAGCTGGAAGGGTCTCCAGTCTCGTCTGTCCTTGGAGGACCTGACTCAGCAGGCGCTGTGGCGTCAGGAGACTGGGTCAGAGGTGCGTGGTGGCTGCAAGTGACTGCGAGGGGCGCGGCTCGTCCTCCTCCTGCTGCCCCTGCCTTGTGCTGTGGATGCCAGGCCAGGCCAGGGAGCAGAAGCTGGGACGCTGTCTCTTCCTGCAGTCTGGAGGTGCACTGGCGAATCTGAAGGAGGCTTCAGTGGTTACGGAGGAAGCGCTCTTAATTCAAGCCACACCTGCGTCTGCACACTGAATGCCAGATGCTCACCCAGCACAGCCAAATCAGGAGAGCCGAGGCTGGAAACGACGGCCACGCGAGGCTGCTTCCGAATCACGCTGTGAGGGAGCAGGGTGCCGCCTGGCCTGGAGTGTGAGGACCGTGGTGAGGTCTGTGATGTATTAGAGAGGAAATGCAGAAAAGTGTCTTGTGTGGGTGAGCTCGTGTGTGGAAGGTGCCGAAAAGACACAAAACCACGGACAGAGGAAGGGCTGGAAAACAAGGACCGCCCGTTGCTCACTGGGGTCTGCAGAGAACAGGATGTGTTTAGTGGGGAAAATAGGAGCTGCGCCCCTGCTCCAGGGGCCCTTAGTGCAGCACCGTCCACAGCATCGCATGCAAATGTGGCTTCATGGGTGGAAGGTGACAGGTGCCAAATGGTGACCCCACAGGCCAGGACAGAGGAAGGAAAGGAGGCTGAACAGGAGGCACGGGAGGTCAGCCTCGCCTGACCCAGCCCCATCCCACCGGGCACCGTGACCTGGCCCTGACTCCTCCATCAGGTTCCCAGAGGTCTGCGTGAACATGGCAGTGATGGCCCCAGAAGAAGCCCATGAACTGGGAAACATTTTCAAGTTACCTGTACTTGCTTGCTGCTGTCCTGTGACCACTGGCGTGTCCCCTTCGAAGGATCATTTAGGAGCACATGTCAGCGACCCCAAGCTATCCCTAAACATGAAAGAGCCCTTTCCGGTCTCACAGCCATCCAGGGATCATCACGGATCCCAGGTTAAACCCGAGAGTGGCAGTGACCGCAGTGTCACCCGCTTTTAATTACTGCGGCAGCGGATCACACAGGAATGTCCTCCAGGAGCATGCCAGCTTTTCTATAAAAAAAGGAGTATTATTTTGAAATTCAATTAATTGAAGGCCCCAGATAAAAGGAGCACATTCTTAATGGCTATAAAATAACCTGAGGGGGGAAACGGAGCTGCGGAGTGCAACTTCAAAGCGAACAGAGACAGAGACGCTTGCTGTCTCGCTTTAGAGCACCGGGCTGAGCGGGCAATGGCGCGCAGTCAGCAACCTTGACGTTTTCTGTTTGGAAGCGAGAGGAAGACACTTCTGGTGCACACGCAGAGCTCCAGGGAGGACGCTGTGCTGGCCACGCTGGCCTGGGCCGCACAGGTCCCAGACTTGAGGCAGAGCTCAGGGACAGTGGCCAGGTGACACAGCCAGGTGACACAGCCGGTACCTCTGCTGCTGCCTGGGGGTGGTGGGACGTTGCCACCTCGCAGCCTTGGGTGGAGAGCGAGCTCAGGGAGCTGGCGCTGCACCCTCCGCAAGTCCGTGCCCGGCTGCTCTGCCCAGAGTGGCTGGCGAGCTGTGGGGCCCCTGTTGTCATTGCCCGTGGCCTTCCTGTGTGTGCCAGTGTCCTGTTTTCCTAAGGATGGTGGTCACACTACTGTGCCATCCGTCATCTTAGCTGGTGAGCCAGAGCCACTTACTGTCAGCTTCCTGCTTCAAGTGTCCAGGGGACAGGCCTTTCCACGGCCTCGAGGACCCCAGCTTCCTGAGGGCCCCCACAGCTCTGGGGAGTGACCTCCACCTGCGCCCTCTCTATTTGGATGACCCCGGCGCCCTGTGGGGGGCTGTTTCTCTGGTGCTGTCCTTTCTCCGCCTGGCCGGGACGGGTGCTCCGTGGGCCAGGGCTTTTCCTGCCTCCTTGTCCTTGTTTCTCCTGGGACCCGTGGGGCGGCATCTGAGTGGTGGACACATGGGGCACTTCATGCTGGTGGATGAAGAGGGCACGCAGTTGGCACCTCCTTAGAAGGGCTGTCTGCAGCTTCCTGGATGGGCCTGGCATGTTCTCCGCTTACCCAGTGTCCCCATTCCACGGGCTCAGGCTGCACAGTGAACACAGGCAGGGACAGTGCCCGCCGGGGACCCCTGGCTGTGGGAGATGGCACAGGCATCCACTCACCAAGTGACCACGGGAGCAGAGCCTGGCCAGTGAGTGAAGGCGACGCATGGGCCCTGGCGCCCTGCTCACACAGACGTTCTGAACAGAACCATGTTCTGGGGCCAGTGAGATGGCTCAGCAGCATAAGTGCCTGCCTGGCAAGTGCGAGGTCCTGAGTTCGACTCCTGGTACCCACATACGAAAAAAGGGCCAGTGATATCGCTCAGTGGCACAAGTGCTTGCTGGCAAGTGTGAGGTCCTGAGGTCGACTCCCGGTACCCACAAAAAAAAAAAAAAAAAAAAAAGGACCATGTTCTGTTGGTTGCCACAGGTCTTAGAGTGGAGACCATGCCCCCGAGCCTGTCCCTCTGCCCACAGGAAGAACAGGAGACGCAGGAGATGCCCAGGCAGGGGCGTTTCTGGGCAGCAACCCCACAGCTGGTACGGCTGGGCATCCGTGGTCATTGCTTCTCCTGAGCTCCCATCCTAGATTTTTCCCTGTTGCTGTCCCCCAGGAAATGGGGACTTGGCAGAAAGCTGTGCCCAGCCTCAGTGCCCCTTGCAGTGCCCGGACTTCTCTTCCTGAGACCATTAGCCAGCAGGACAAGTGGGGTGATAGGTGTCACTCCCACAAGCCTTGCCAAGTGGAAGACCGTTCTTCCCACCCTCTGCTGCCAGTGGCAACAGGAAGCAGAGCCCTGCTGGCCTGGGATCAACTGGAAGTAGAGCTCAATCAGCCAGCCCGGAGGTATGGGATGTTTGTTACGCACCATAGTCTCCTGTCTGACTGATACAACTGCTATGTTGCAAATCAGATTGATACTGTTATAAGTGTAGTCTACCTGTGATGCTCTAATAGAATTGTAAATTATGTAGCTATGTGTTATAACACAATTGTATGTTATGTGATTTTATGTTATGGTGTCATTTTCAACACAGACAAAGCAACCAGGCAGAAACGTTACCTTAGAGGGGAACATGAGGTAAAGGCAGAATGCCAGTTAAAGATGGACCACACAGTCAGCACTTGCACCCCGTCATTCCCACGAGGTCCTGGAAGCTGAGCGTTTTCAGGGTGGTGGGTGGATCGGAGTCCTCAGAACCCCGTGGCAGTAGGCTGGAGAGCCAGAGGTCTGGCACAGGCGCAGGGTAGGAGATGAGCTGGCTCCACCCTTGCCAGCCAGCAGCGGAGCTTCAGAGCCTGTGTATCCTCCCCTCCACTGCAGCTGCCTTGACCTCGATCGCCCTTGAGTGTCCTCCGCGTGGTGGCCATTGTGTGATACCCGCCATGCACGCTGGTAGAGGGCACCTCAACCCTCCTGGGCATGGGAGGGTCTGCACAGGGTCCCACACCCAGGCACCCCACGTGGCCAGCCAGGCTTGGAGTTGGGTATGGCCACTGGGTAGGGCCCGGGGCTTGTGCACCCCAGGTTCTGGGACCCTCGTGGCACAGTGAGCACATCCTGTCAGCTCAGAAGGGGGTCCTCATGGCCTGCTGTGGAGGCCAGCAGCTTCCGCTCCAGGGTCAGATACCCTGGTGACCAGGACACTGATGCTGTCACAGGGTGGCCTCTGCTTAGACTCCGCCATGTCCTGGGCCCCCATGTGCCCAGGGAGCTGGCCAGCTGGTCTCGGGCCCATGGTCCCCTTGTTGCCCAAGGTAAGGAAGCTCCCTGGGGCTTCCCCTGTAGCACTCTGGGCTGAGAAGAGGGTTAGTGACGGATGCGAGATGCTCGCCTGGACAGCTGAGGCTGCGTGACGGCTGTGGGTCCCTGAATCTGGAGGCCGGGTCACATCCTGGAGCTGGAGCTGTAGGTGCAGACAGAGCTGGTGTCCTGGGCCAGCGCTCAGGCTGTGTGCCTGGGAGAAGCCTGCGGGCTCTGTCTGTGGCTCCTGCATGCGTCCATGGATGACCCACATGTGTCCCCAGCCCCCCACCCTCTTTGTGGTGACCCTGACTCTGGGGCCCTGGGGACCCCTCTGCGTGCCTGTGGGGGAGGTGATGTCACTGCGATTCTGCTCAGGATGGGAGCCCGGAGCCCCAGGACCCGACAGTTGGCCGAGGACAGTCTTGGTTTGGGGGCCCCTGATTTGGGAGGAGGCTCGCTGTCTTTACCTCTCAGCGGTGCTTTGGGACCTGGGTGGGTCATCGGGCACCCCGAGACACCCTCCGGGGCCTGAAGGTTTGGCAAAGCCCTGAACGGGTGGTTTGGAGACCTGGGTTTTGCCTGAAGGCTCAGTGGGCGGTGGAGGGGGCACCTTCATCTCCAGCCAGTGCTGGGACAGCGGCAGGTGAATTACAGGGAAACCCAGAGGCAGGAGGTTTGCACTCAGTCCAATCAGTTTTGAGCGTTCCCTGTAAACCGAGGCGGCGTGGTTCAGTATCCTGAGCCCTGGACGGTGTGGGGCGGCGTTACTGTCACGTAGCAAGTGAGATCTTTTTATTGGCTGCAGATCCCTGAAGCCAGTGCCCAGCAGGAAATCAATGCCCATCTTGCTGGCCTCACTGCCTCTGCGGGGGCTTCTCCACTGTGTCTGGCTCTGATTTGTCTTTTTGGTCTGACATTGCTGTTTTACAGTTGGCTTCTGACTGTGGACTGCAGCTCTGGAGGGTGCCCCCGGATCACAGGTGTCCTTGGGTTGGCTGGGCACTTGCGGTGGAGCAAGCTTGGGGGCCCCTGGCTGCTCCGATGCTGCCCCATGGCTCAAGCCCATGACCAGGCCGCAGTGGGCAGGAAACGTCTTGCTGCTCACCCATGATCAAGTTTTGCTGGACACCCGTCCTTGCAGTGAGCCTCCTTGCAGGCCTGTGCTGCTCCATGGGCAGGCGGGGGGCCCTGGGACTCCAGCGTCCTGCAGAAACACCAGGGCTGGCCGCACCAGTGCGCTGAGCTGTCCTCGGAAAACGGGTTGCTTGGTGGATGCTGCCGTCTCTTAGTCCCTAATCTGAGCTTAAAGTTTTTAGGGAGGGTTCCCGAGCAGGTGGAACATGGCACCCACGCTGCCCTCTGTTCACAGGGGAGCTTGCTCTCCCGCTGTCCCCGAATGTGTGCCCTGAGGCTAATTCAGGACACTGTGTTTGTGAACGAGCATGTGACAAACCTAGCACGACCGTGCTTCCTAAAAAGTCAGTGATTTTCCAGGATCTTCAAATATGAAATGTTCCCGTTTCTTTGCCCTCGTTCCAGTTTATTTATTCATTTTTAGTTTTTCAGTTTAGAACACAGCTGCATTGAGATATAACATGCGCGGTCATTGTCTGTAAAGTGCGGGAGTCCGCCGTGGGCTTCAGTCACTGGCAAACCTGCAGCTGTGACCGTGTCTGCCGGGGTGTTTCCTCCACCCTACAAAGAAGCCGTGCACCCTCGGCAGCCCCTGCCTGTCCCGCTGCTGGCCCCAGGCCATGCCACACAGACCCGGCCGCGGGTGCTGGTGGCTTTGGGGACCCTCTGTGAGCAGCACAGCTTGTCCTCATCCTCCGGTTCTCCTCCACCTTTAACATATTGCTACCCTTCCGCCTCTGCCGGTGGGGAATTGTGGTTCTCACGGGCTGGCTTGTGCTTGCTGCTTCTGTTCCCAGGTGCCATCAGCCTGCCCTCTGCTCAGGTGATCCGTGTGCTGGCAGGTGGACACAGATGCCCCCTCCCATGCTGGGTGTTGGCCAGACTGCTTCAGACACGGGTGAGTTCCTGTCTCTCTCCCCTCGGAGGGGCTAGATGTGCTCCTGCGATAGTCACGCATTGTTTCCTGCAGGAGAGAAGGCATTCCATGGGCTGGCTTCCCAGAATCCTCCAGGGACGAGGGTCAGAGCTGTTGGTGAGCGTCAGCCTCTCCCTGTGACGGAATGGGGTTCGTGGCTTGGGATCTCTGTAGTGTGACCCTTGTGGGGGCTTGTGAGGGCCCACTCTGGCCACCGGGAGCCACATCAAATTGTCCCCCGCCCTCTGTGTGGTCCTGGGAGTCCTTGGTGGCTTCTACTTTCTAGGACAGGAAGATGCTCCGGAATGCTTTCTGCCTCAGATCCGGGTCACCCTCTTCTCTCACAGGTCCTGGTCCCTTCTACGGCAAAGGTGCTCATAGTTCATGTCTGGATAGGCACAGCCACACCTGGGGGGGCGCGGCCAGTCCTGCTCCATGCCTGGTTCTCCTCTTCCTCTTACTTTCCTGGGGGTGCAGCCTCACCCAGCCGGACTGGGTCCTGAGACGCTGCTGTCTCCGTGACGGAGGCTGCGCTGCCCTTTCCCACCCGTGTCTCCTTTCCCATATTGTGTTCCGGAAGTCATTTTCTGGTCAGTGAAGGGAAACACCATGTTATACGATTAGGTAGCACTTTGTGGCTGCTATTGGGAAAACACATTCATTTTTCTGAAAATGAATTTGTTGCTGCCCCACGAGAGAGGCCAGGTGACCTTTGTTCTTGCGGTTGCTTCACGAGGGCAGTGCGATCTTCATTCAGAGGACACAGGACCCTGCAAGCAGCACCCGACTGGGACTGGATTTGAGGGGAGCATTTTGGGAACCAGGACCTGGAGAAGCACGTGCTGCCCGGGGAGGGGGGGGCACCCAGAGGCCACGCCCTCCACGCTCTGCACTGCTTGTTCCAGGCGGGCACCTGTCACCCAGGAAGCCACCCGGAGGGGCCTGAGCCCTGGGTCTGCACCGGAGGTGGGAAGGCAGAGGGGAGGCTGGCATGGCCACTGCAGCTATGATTCCATCGCCACTGCCATCCTCACTGTCTCCTGCCCTTGAGGGTCCCGATTCTCCAGGGATCTCAGGATGAGGGGCACATTTTCCACGGGCGAAGCCATGAGCTGGAAGGGTGAAGGGGAGGGTGGCAGGCTGGCAGAAGCAGGAAGCAGCGGAAGGGGAAAGTAGCTCTGCTGCTGAGCTCTGGACATTTCCACAGACCGAGGACCGTGACCACTCATCAGGGCGAGTCGCTGTAACAGTAGTGGGCATGCCTGGAGGAAGTGGGCACACGCTGGGCGTGTCTGGGGGTGATGGATACAGAGGCTGGCAAACCGAGAAGGGAAGCCTGTGGTCGGGCGGGGTGGGAGTGCCTGTGTGGGGGAGCGCGGTCTTCACCGTGGCCTTCCGATGACGGCCGCCAGCTTCCTCAGCTCTTGGCGCAGACTCACGGTGACTCTCCAGGGGGCTTCGGGCCTTGGTCTTGGGCTGGGGCTACAGCCCTGGCCCCTCTTGTTCTGCGGCTTCAGCTCCTGGCTGGGCAGCTCCTGGGTCCTCCTCTCTGTCCAGCTGCTGACAGTGTGGACGCTCCACCCCGGTCCCATGAGCCGGCCTGATAACCCCCTGTGTAATTAAACCCACATCCTCTGTGACTCTGTTCCCCCGAAGAATCTGCCCAAGGTGGGCCACTCCCATCGGCGCCAGCCTGGTGTGTTTGTCACCATGAGTGGAGGCCCTGGAGGCAGAGCTCCTGGGCCAGCCAGGGACAGCGTGTGGGTGACCTGGGCTGAGCTGGCCACACTGGCTGTCTTTTCCTCCTGTCGCTCATATCCAGTGAGGCTCTTTATTTAGAATTTCAATCAAAGTTCCCTGGAACAAGCAGGGAACTTGTCCCTTGGACAAACACAATCGATTTTATGGTCCTCGGAGCCATTTCTCATCAGCACCTCACTGGAAAAATATTCTTGGGCAGCGCCAGCCGCTCTCCCCTGGCTTCTCCATGGTTTAATCCGCGCTGGCTTTGGGGCTGCAGGAAGAACAGCCAGCAGCCAGGTCCCAGGGCACCATGGAGAGCGGAGTTCCCGGCCTGCCTGTGCTGCCATCGCCCGGGCCCCTGCTTGCCCTTCCTTGGGACAGGACACAGGAGGGACGAGGGCTCAGGACCAAGAGTGGGAGGCGGGTCCTGTTCTGGCGGGTGTGGCTGAGCCGGGAAGGAGTGAGTTCCCTGACCCATGCTCCCTCCCGCCCCAGCCCCTGCCCTGCCTCTGCCAGTGACTGTGATTTTCCCTGCTGGGGGCCACACTCCTGATGCCCCATTCCTTCACTGTGGTAACTGGAGCATGAGAGTTAGGGACCTGGTGCCACCAGGGAGCGCCCTGGGCCTGGGCAGCCCAAAGACGCCCTGAGTGCGGTGCCTGTAGGTCCGGGCAGGGCGCGGAGCTCCTCTCTGCTCCTGCATCTCCCGAGGCTGCAGTGGCTGCAGGGCTGAGGCCTCGTCCACTTGAAGGTTCCCAGGATGGCTCTGGCTGGGTTTGGGGGCTCAGAGCTGGGAGTCTGCGCCTGGCCCAGAGCCTGGGACCTGCTGATTGGCAGGGGGAGGAGGCCCAGCCTCGGCCGCCAGAGTCGCCTGTCCTAGGCCTGGCTCTGCATGTGGCCTGGAGACTGGGCAGGGATGGTCCTTGCCGCCTGCCTTTGAGGTGCTGGCTCTGTGAAACGCCTGGTGCCTGCTTGGCATGGCGGGCTGCGGCTCTGTCCTGCAGGCTGAACCCTCCTGTCTCCGGCGTGGGGGTGGTAACCCTGCACATCCCTCCCCTCGGGCATGTTGTCACCCTCCTTGGGGTGGGTGTGGCCCCATGGTTCCTCCTCAGTGGTGCTTCAGCTGGGCCCACCCCTGCCCTGGCATCCCTTTCTGGCTGCGGGGGCTTGTCCCCCACCAAGGCCCCTGGCAGATGCCCAGGCTGCCCACGAGAGGCTCAGCCCAAAGCCTGCAACATCCCAGCTCTGAGCAGACACTGCCCTGGGCACCTGGGTTCCCCGAGAGCCTGCCAGGCTGCACAGCTGTGGAGTCACAAGAAACCAGCACATCACATTTGTTACATGGCAGCTGGCTGACTGATACATTATGCATGAAGGTGATTAAAAGCAGGGATGGAGCCCGGGGATTCTAAGTCCCTGTTGAACTGAAGTGTGTGGGAGGTGGGTGTTGTGCCTGCTAGTAAAGAAACACTAAATAAATAAGTACAATGCAATTAATGTGCTTGTGCCCACCAGCAGAAGTCATGTTCTAACTGCTCAGAGGACAGGATTGGAACACCCTGACTGACTAAGAATTATGTTCAGATGCCTGGAACAACAAAACTGAGTTAAAATGGCTTACCCACATTTCATTGGCAAGGTTCCCTCATGGTCCAAGATGGCTGCTGGAGTGCCAGCCATTACATTCACATTCCAGGCAGTGGGAGGGTGAGGGAAGACCACAGGAAACTCTTCCCAGCTGTGCTGCCTTCTTCTTATGAGCGCCTCATATTTACATTACTATGAACTTTTGCTCTTTATTTCCTATCATGCAGCCCCATTTATTTTCTACAGGTACCTGCTAATTACTGTTCTTCTGCGCTTCCTTTCGATACCGCTTTTTGCCCTGGTGTTGCTTTGTGTCACTTTGCACCATCCGAAACTTAGGTTGCAGCCCACGTAGCCTTGGGCACCGAGTTCCAAGACGTGATGCCATTGTCGCCGAGAGCAGACTCCATGGAGGCCGCAGCCGTGGAAGAGCTGCGGGCTGACCTTCGGGTGGGGGCGGGCGCGGCCTGTGTGGCAGCTGCCACCTCCTGGCACAGCAAGCTGGTGAGCATCCAGTCCCCTGTCTCCCTCATCCTCGCCCTTGCTGAGCCTCGTGCTCTGCCTGGTGGCTGCTGGCCCCCTGCGCTGCAGCCTCAGTTTCCATCCCGGGTCCAGGGATGCAGGGCGGATGCCGCGGTGCTCTAGGCAGGTTGGGGCACCGCCCCTGCATGCGGCCCCTCCTGGGGACACATCCCGTGGGGGCAGTGACGTGTGGCACTCCGGCTGGGAGGGGAGGCCGTGCCTTCCTTTACCCACCCTCCCTTTCATTCATTAATCTATTTGTTTATACTCGCCCGCGCTGAGCGGCTCGGGACGTGTTACTGAGTTGGCAGTCTCCTCCCAGGAAGCGGCTTCTGTTCTCCTGGGCGGGGAGGTCAGGGTTCCAGGACTCCGCTTTGCTCTTTGGATAAAGAGCGACTTCCATCGTCTTTACCTGCACCGTGGGGCTGGCATAGGGACAAGCACGTGGCGCTGTCCCGGCCACCGTGGGCCTTGGAGCTGGACATGCAGGTTCCCACCGTGACCATCAAGGCCCTGGTGCGTGGCAACCATGCGCATGAATGGCTCAGTGCTCCACCACTGACGGCAGAGCTCACTTTGCAGAAGGGAAACCAGATGAGCCAGCTCCTTCCTAGCCCCTTCCAGGACGATTTCCAGCACTTCTTATTCTCCTCCGTTCCTTCAAAGGTGATGAGAAGCGATTTTGAAGGTACAGCAGAAAATTAATTTGTAATAAAAAAAAACTATGGCCCAGCCCAGTGCGCCCGCGGTGTGCCCTTCACCCGCCAGGCTCACCTGGGAAGGACTGGGCTGCACCCGGATGTGCGGACAGGGCCCGTCCCTCTGTCCCCAGCTGGCGCCTCTCTGCCGGTTGTGGGAAGCCCCGGCATGGGCACGGTGACCTGGCAGGGGATGTGGGGCTCACAGCAGGCCACGTTTTGATGTTTGCAGAGGCCACATGAGGCGCAGGGACCGTGGCTGAGATAGCCTGTGGAGCTGGCAGCAAGGGGCCCTGGCCCGGCTGTGCAGCTTGCTTGAACCTTGTGACTCCGGCCTTGGGGACTCACAGGTGGCTTCTGCTGCACCCGCTGAAGGCGGCAACCATGCAGAGTCCTGGGGGAGGGGCGTAGTGGCCACGTGGGGAGGACATGGTGGGTGGCTGGGGCTGCAGCTGCAGACACCGAAACAGCCACCACTGTGTGCTTCCCAGCCGGTCTCTGCTGCCCTGTCCCTGCCATGGGGCAGGGATTCCCTGCTCAATTCCTGCATGTGCGGCATCGAGATGGCCCCTGCCAGCCGCCCAGTCCCCAGCATGCAGCAGGACCCAAATGCCACGTGGCTGCCACCCTTCCCTGCCGCCCTGGTGGATGCACCCGCTTCTGGTTGGGGCCTGAGTGTTTGTCCCCTCCAAGCCCAAGTGGACATTTGGTTGCTGTGGGAACATGGCCAAGAGCCTGGGCCTGGAAAAGGGGATCTGGTCAGAGGGCTTTGCCTCGTGGGTGGCTTCCTGATTTCAAACAGGAGATGTGGAGAGAGGGAGGGAGGGAGAGAACAGACATCTCCCCTCTGTCCTCCGTGTCCCTCGGGGTGGCGAGGCCCCTGCCCCTCCTCCATCTTGGGCTCCGGAAGTCTCAGCCAGTGTGACTGCGTTCTGCATGCTGATCCACCCAGGGAGAAGACAAGGCCGCCAGCACTGGCCTAACTCCCTCAGGGGTTCGGTCCACAATGGAGGTCCCCTCCACCCCACCACGCTCAAGGGCGGGCACCAGGGACCCTTCGAAGGCAGGATTGGGGGGGGGACACTGAGGCAGACATATTTGACTCAGTCCTCTTGAGTACTCCATTGTATTAAAAAACCCACATCTTCTTTACCCATTCCTTGGTTGATGGGCGTTTGGGTTGTTTCCATGCTTTTAGCTATTACAAATTGTGCTGCTATAAACATGGGTGCATATATGTCGCTGTGGTACGATATTTTTAATTTTTCCGGGAAGATACCCAGAAGGGGAATAGCTGGTGGAATGGGACCTCTAATCCTAGTTTTTTGAGGAATCTCCACACTGATTTCCACAGTGGTTGCACCAGTCTACATTCCCACCGACAGTGGAGAAGGGTTCCTTTTTCCCCACAGCCCCTCCAGCATTTGTTATTGGTTGATTTTTTGATAGTAGCCATTCTTTCTGGGGTGAGATGGAATCTCAGTGTTGTTTTAATTTGCATCTCTCAAATGACCAGTGATGTTGAACATTTTTTCATATACTTATTTACTGTTTCTACTTCTTCATCTGAGAGGTGTCTATTCATTTCAGATGCCCATTTTTGGATTGGGTCTTTAAGTGTGGGGGGGGTCTGATTTTTTTGAGTTCTTTATATATTCTAGATATTAATCCTTTGTCTGAGAAACAGCTGGCAAAAATTTTTTTCCCACACTGTGGGTTGTTTCTTCACTCTATTGGTGGTTTCTTTTGCTGTTCAAAAGAAATGTTCTTTTTAATAAGATGAGATCCCCCTTGTTGATTCTTTTTGATAGCTCCTGTGTGGAAAATGGAGAATATTAAAGAAACAATTAGAAGCTGTTCACTGTCGCACCACTCAGAGCAAAGCGTGGAGAGGTCTTTGGGTCCTTCTCTGCCTTTCAAGCTTAGGTCTGCCCTGGGCAGCCATGTGACAGCGCAGTGCCGCTGCCTGTGCCCACGTGCTGTGCCCGTGGAGCCCCTCCCCCTCCTGAACGGCGACTTCCAGGGACACCAGGTGCTCCCATAGCCACCGGTCCACGTTCCTGTCCATGAGAGCCATGTGTAGTGTGGAAGGCCCCGGGCCATGCGTGGGCAGATGCGCAAAGCTGCGCCCTTAGAACTTTATTTACAAAACCAGGAGGCGTACACTCCTGGGATCTTCGAGGAGGAGACGCTGTCTCTAACTGACAGCCCTGGGATTTCCCCTGTCTGTCAGACACACACCGCCCTAAGGGACCTCCCCGTTGCACCAAGCGTTCCTCCCTGTGCCTAGTTCAGCAGAGCACCGCTGGCCGCCGCTGTCCCCGGCTGCGCTGGCTGCCCGGGCTTCGGTGCAGCCTCCTGGGGTGCAGAGGTCTCCTCTTCGAGGTGAACAACTTCAGAGCTGACTTACCGGGCAGCCCCGTGAATGCCCGCCACGGGCCGCTATGAGAGCTGAGGAGGCCCGGTGCCTGCCGCAGGCTGTGGGGAGCCCTGTCCCAAGTGCCGCTGGCCAGGGCAGAGCAGGCAGCGAGGGGGAGCAGCATGTGGATGAGGAGGAGGGAGGGTTAGCATCTTAGGGCTGCTGTGACGACATGCGGAGGCTCAGACGACAGGACTTACCCCTGCCTCTCCAGCCCGGGCCCCTGATGTCCTGGCCCGTGACCGCTGTGCTCCAGCCCCTGCCTCCGTCTCCACGGCGCTCCCGGCGTCCCTCCCAGCTCTCAGCCTCAGTCCCCTTCGGACCTCTGTGCTGGGGCTTCGAGCCCTCATCCCGAGAGCCTCACCGACAGTTACGGTTTGTGTCTACATGTCCCCCCAAAGCCTCATGCAGTCATGGAAGCGGGATTCTAGAGTTTATGACTGATTCATGGTCTAATGCTGGGACTATGGGTGTGAGTGCTACACCCATCCTGGGGCGGGTAGCCTGCATGTAATACAAGGGAGGGAAAGAGGCTTGCTCTCTCTCTTGCGCTCGCTCCTCCCTTTTTGCTCTTGCTGCTTTTGCTGTCTTCCGCGGCCATGAACTGTTGCCCTCTGCCATGTGCCACTCTGCCTTGGAGCCAGCTGATTATGGACTGAAACCTCCACAAGCTGTGAGCTAAATAAACCTTTCCTTCCTTAATTTTGGGAATCAGGTATTTTGTCTCAGCAATGAGAGAAAAGTAACCAAGACACCGACATTCACACGTCCTGGGGTTGGGGTGGGATGGTCCACTGGGGGCTCCCACAGGGCAGGCCGCAGTCTGGATGGGGTGGCTGGGATGGGGTTGGGGTGCAGGGCAGGCAGTGCATTTTCCTCTTCCTAGTGCCCCCGGAAGCCCCCAGCACAGCCACAGCGCCGAGGCCCAGCCAGAACCCACGCGGTGCCCTTCGCTCCAGGTTCAGAGCTGTTCTGGGAGGTGGACACGGCTCAGACCTTGGCGTCGAGGATGGGGCAGGACGGTGGAGGGTCACGGAAAAGGCATCTGCTGGTCCAGTTTGCAAACTCCTTCAGAGGATGGGGACCTGCCAGGAAGGGGCTGCTGCGTGGGGTAGGGGATTCCAGGCCTGGGTGTCTCGCAGGTAAATCCCTGTGGAAGAAACAGCCTTGGCTTTGGAGCATCCAGGGGAGAAGCTGGGTGGTCACCAGGCATGGAGGGGAGGGTGGACGACACCCACAGAGCTCGGGAGGATGGGGTTTGCTTGTTTGTGAAAGACACTGGGGATGACAGTGGCTTAAGTAGAGCGACACATCGAGGAATCGGGAGGAGGTTTTGCAGAGCTTCATGGGCTCCAACCTCGCAGGTGTTGGGGCTCCTTCAATCCTTAGTTTTGCTTAGTCATCTCAGTGTGGCTGTTGATGCTGCAGCTATCACATCTGCATTACAGGCAAGAGGCAGGAAAAGTGGAACAAAGGCCTTTCCTGAGAGCCTCACCCAATAGCCTGTTAACGGTCTGCTTTCTTTACAGCGGGCCAATTCTGGAAGACAACCAGTTTTGAGTTAGTTTCCATTCAATGACAGCAAAACGATGCAAATGAGAAAAAACCAAAACAGAGCAAAACCCAAAAACTGAGTTAATTTTTATTTCTGCTCACTCAATTTCTAATTCTTCCACATTTTTTGGTACAAAATATCCTTTTCCTTTTTAAATTGATAGAGAAAGTTGATTGTACTAATTTTGTTTGATGCCCTTGCTCTTCAAAAATATTTCTTTACTTGAAAAAATAAAACAAACATAAAAAGTCAAACAGCACAGAAGGTCATGCAGTTCTGCCCGACCCCAGGGCTCACATGCTGCTCTGTGACACAGCTGTCCCCAAGTCTGGCGCTCACCTCGGACCGTCTCTGTGGTTTCTGTAGACTTTGTCCTGCAAGCATGGAGCTCTCCGGCTCCTCTGTCACTTGTTCTGGCTGCAGGTTTTCTTACTGCTAGGCCAAGCAATACACTGTGGTTATTTTTTTGTTATATGACTTTTCATTTTTCCTGGAGTTAATGTTTGCATGGCTGTTTCTGTTGCTTCATTTTCCAAGAAGTCAGCCCCTGGTCTCGTATGTACTCTTTTCTGTCTGTTAAACAGGAGCAGAGTTTCCAAACACCCAAGTGCATCAGTCAGCTGCTGTGTGCTCAGGACCCCTCTCGCCCTTGGGTGCTGGCAGCTGTTCCCAGTGCTCAGGCAAGACTGAGCTGCCCCATGGTGGCTTCCTTCTTTGCTGGGTTGCGTACGGTGACAGTTCATCTTGACTGTCAATTCGACTGGCTTGAGGGACACCTAGGAGGTTAGCAAAGCCCACTTCTGGGTGTGTCTGGGTAGGTTGCAGGGTGGGGTGACCCTGGAGACTGTGTCTGGTCCCTAGAACCTTCCTCTTCGGCCCTCCACAGTCTTCTCTGCTTCCTCTTCTCCATGAACTGAGCAGCTTTGCTACGCTAAGCCCTCTTGCCATGATGTCCTGCCTTGGGGCCAGCAACCATGGGCTGAACCCTCTGAAACTGTGAGCCAGAATAAACCCTTCCTCTTTTAAGGTTGTGGGCAGCAGGGACTCTGTCCCAGCAATGGGAAAGTGAATTAATATGCATACCTTCTTTTTTCCGTATTTTTATTTCTTTCTTGCTTGCTTTGCTAAAGCAGGTCTCAGGAGCCACCTAAGAGTGGGTGTCAGGAGGCATTGCTTTAGGACCCCAGGTGTCTGGGATGACCTCGTGTTCCTGCTTGATCGACAGCTTGGCTGGGTGTGGAATTTGTACGTAAACTGTTGCTCCTTGGAACTGTTTTAAGAGTTTAGTGAGGTATAATTTGTGTGCCTGTGTTGCAAGGTTTCAGTTTGGTAAGTTTTAATAAACCTACACTTTTTTCAAGTGTCACCTCACCCCGTTTTAAATGCACCCAGCCTCTCCCTCCTCCCAGATTCCCCAGGGGCCTCTTGCTCTTCCCACCCCTACCCGCAGGGCCAGGGGCTTCTGTAGCTGGTTTGCATCATTGTCCCACTCTGGGAGCGTGATGTAAGTGGAATGAAGGCAAACTCCACGGAGCTCACTGCTTCCACTGAGAGTTTCGATGCTGTGGCCCACGCCGGGCAGCTGGCGTACTGGTTGGATCCTTTGTTTCACCACACGGATGTGTTGCTTCCTTTGCTGCTGCGGGCAGAGGACATTTGCATTGTTTCCAGCATGGTTATGTGTGAAAATGTGTGGACACGCATGTGGGGGGTCTTAGGGGGACACGGCAGGGTGCATGTTTCCATTTTACGAAATCTCAAAATTTGCAAGGAAAAGATGGATCCTCACAGAAGTGGCTTCCAAGCCCCTCTTCACTGTGTTTCTGAGTATTTGTTTTGTGGGTGTCTGGGGGTCCATGGGACTCAAGTGAGTTGTCCTGAGTGTCCCGTCCTGGGGTGGGATGTCAGTGTAGATGACAGTGCACAGTGTACAAAACCAGCCAGGAAGATCCGCTGAGCTCTGCACTTTTTAGAACTTGCGTTGCATCCAAAGGGGAACCCTTGCCTGAGGAAGTGGTAGGAGGGAGGGAGCTAGGGGGTCCCCTGTAGCACACAGGCCATCGTGGACATCAGCTGCAGGTGATGAGACCTGCTGCCTTCTCCCTTGCTGGAGGCTGTGGCAGCCCTGGGAGCCGGTGCTGGTCCTGGCCTGGGGCGTCCTGGACGGTAGAGGCCGGTGACTGCTGTGGGGAGAGGATTGGAAGCTGCGGAGGCTGTGACATCACCCGGCTCAGCCCCGCTTCTTATGTGGACGGTGTCCACAGCCCCCTGTGCCAGTCACTTGATGGCATGGCCCAGCAAGGGCCCCGTGTCCCTCAGTCAGCTGTGCCATCAACACCAAATGGCCCCGTTTCTGTGCAGTGTGAAATCAATTGCAAGAGAGAAAAGAAAAATTTCTCTAAATGCTTCAAATCTCCTGGGCTGTGTTGTACAACGAAATGAATATATGAGCTGCCCAGCAAATATGTCTTTCAATTTCTGAAGATCGTTGTTTAGTAAGAATAAGGCTCCAATCAGCTGGGATTTTAGAACTTCATCCATTCAAGTGAGTTGAAACTTTAGGTTTTCAGATCTTGCAAGTATGAGCCAAAGAAACTCAAAGTTTGCCACATTATTTTCAAAATAGTTTTACTGTCATGGATTCCAAAAAATATATGTGTAGCATAACTCATAGGAGAAATATTGCTTTATTCCAAAATTTTGTGTTTTTCAACAAATACATCTGTCTTCATGTGTTTGCTGTCCTGGTACCTGACAAATTAAGGAACAGAGTGGCCACTTCTAGGATGAGCAGAATTTGCACATAATTTTCCGTCAGCATGAAAAGTGTCAAATAATTAATTTTGGGTCCGTGACCTCCTCTTCCGTGTTTAAGAGTGGTATTGAAACGACTACTGGAACCTGTGTTCTCACGCCGGTGCCTCGCAGTCCTTGCCCGTTGGTGTTGTGGAAATCTCAGCCTGGGCTCCAAGAGTAAGACCCTGGGACAGCGAGGTGGCCACTGTCAGTCCCCTAAGACCTGGGTCTGGAACTCACAGTGCCGTCCCCTAGACGCGGAGTGGGCGGACTCCAGGGAGGGGGCACAGACCCCACCGTGACATCCAGGAAAGGGTGCACGAGCGAGGGTGTGCTCCCGTTTGTGACGCGGAATGTCCAGAAGGTTTCCAAGTAGGGACACAGTTACCTGATGGTGATGACCGCAGACACGGAACTGAGGACATCGTTAGTGCCCCAGGCCGTGAGGGGGTGGTAGGGGTCTCAGTTACTTCCTTGTTGCTGGGACAAATACCTGACAGTCACAACTTAAAGGAAGATGGGTTTATTTTGGCTCACAGTTTCAGAAATTTCAGTCTATGTTTGGTTTAAATACACAAGCAGCACGGTGGAGGGGCCTGGCGGAGCTGAGCTGCATACATCATGGCTATCAGGAAGCAGCGAGAGAAGGGAGGAGCCAGTGAGGAAGATGAACCCTCCCAGGCCACACTCCCAGAGACCTGCCGCTTCCCAGGCCACACCCCCGGGACCTGCCTCGCCCACCAGGCCACACCCCAGAGACAGCCCCCGCAGGCCACGCCCTAGAGGCCCCCTCCCCCACCAGGCCATGCCCAGAGACCCACCTCCCCACCAGGCCACGCCCAGAGACCCACCTCCCCCACCATGCCACACCCAGAGAGCCGTCCTAACAGTAAGTCAGCTATGGCACCCAAGGGTCCTGTCCTCTTCCGCAAGCCCTGCCTATGAGCGCATGAGCCTTTGGAGACCTCTAGACAAACACAGCAGTGTGTACAGCTCCAGGAGCTTCAGGCACGAAGTGGAGAGTGTCGGCCAGTGAGCGGAGTGGGCACTTTCACGCTGCTCCTTCAAGCTGATTGACATCAGCGGCCTGCTGGTTGTGTGCGGTGGTCCCCTTCTCCCTGGTTCTGAGAGGAGCGTTCTGTTGCGTGGCTTCCTGCGCCGTAGCCACCGACTGGCCAGTGCGGCGTGGTCTCTGGCCAGGAGAATCCCCGGCTGCACCACCTGCACTTCGTTTGATTTTCCTTGTGGAAACCCTCCGGCGCTGGTCTTCTGGCTGGACTGACCTCTCTGACACCGGGAATCTGCTTGTCCGTGGGGCCGACGTGGTACGGAAGTGGTATGATGCGATCGAAGGCCCAGGTGACTCGGGTTTCCCCTCTTAGCCTTCGTGGTTCCCTCAAGAGGGTGGGGGCCTCCGCAGAGCTCACATCTTCCCACTGTGTCCCACAGGTGACTATGATGGTGTCCAGCGGGTGAGAAGGCCGAGGTAGGGAGCTCGGCATGGCGCGCTTGAAAATGGGCTTGGCTTTAGCTGCACCCTGGCCCTATTAAGCCTGCAGATTTCCCTGCAGGCCCCAGCAGGCTGCTGGACACTGCCTGGTCCGCTTCTCGGTCATACAGGCTGCCCGGGGACAAGCCCTGAAGGCCTTCTGACCGACGAAATTCGGTATTCAGCAGCCCAGTGTGTGCACAGCAACAGGAACCAGAGCTGGAGCTGTCACCGAGTTCTCGGGGAGACAGGACGGGGAGCCACAGTGGCTGGGAGAGGAGCCCGAGGCCTGGCACAGCCGCCGGGCCCAGCACCAGGGGGCCAGGTTCCCCTCCAGCTGCAGGACAAGGTCTGGGCGTGTCCCACCCCTCAAGGGCCAGCGCCTGGCTCGCCTCATTTTCTCATTGGCCAGATCTGGAGTCAGCTGATCGCGACTGAGCTCGGCCTGGGAGGAGGAACACGTTGATAAGCGGAACACGGTGGTCATGGGGCTCCTGCAAGTGTCACCATGGGCATGTGACAAGGAGCCCTCAGATATGAAGATGGGGGCGGTCCTGAGCCTCAGTGGCTGGGCAGTGTGGGTCATGTCGTGGGACAGCAGACATGCTCCTCCTACTGTCACAGGTGGGCGCCTCAGGCCTGAAGACTTCATAACCAAACCTGTCCCTCCTGCACCCTTTCAAAGCCAGCCTCTGAGTGAGGTGTGCAGAGGTCTCCCTGGAGCTCCAGGGTCCCAGGCCTCGCACACATCCACCTGTCCCATCCCAGTGCCAGCTGGGGACCCTCTGCCAGGCAGCTGCAGGCAGCACAGGTGGGTGAGCTGGCAGGCAGGGACTTTCCGGGCGGCTCCGTCCCAGGCTGCCTCTGCATGCCTGCCTCATTCCTCACCAGCACCTGGTGCCGCCCGAGGCAGGGGGATCGCAGGCCTGGGCTCCCGCTGCTCATCTGTCATCGCCCTTCCAGCCGCCCTCGTCCACCATGCCTGCACCTCGCTGCTCCCTGTTCAGAGGGCCGCACGTGCCCCGCCCGCCTCGCCCCCGTCCCTCTCACCCCTCTGGCCTCCCAAGCCAGTGCCCAGGGCTCTGCAGATCCAGGCGGCTCCCAGCACACTTAATTGTCCCCAGGAGAAGTAAAAAAGGAGCTAGGGATTTCTTCATGAGCTCCTCCCCTCTCCCGATGGCCCTGGCACCTAACCCAGTGAAAACCCCATTCCCACCGGGTGACATGGTTTCTTTCAACCCGGGGCAGTGACCAAGATCTTGGGGCAGAGTGGCTCCCGCCATGGCTCTTGAAGGATTGCGAGTTGCAGCTGTAGTTCTGTAACCCAGCTATGAGGAGGATTGCTCCTCTGCAGCAGAATAGGACATCTCCATGGTGGCCTTGAGAAAATGGCACAGTGACCTTGAGAAGACAGCATAGTGACTGATCTCCAAAGAGCAGCTACCCAAGCCCATGGGAGCTCTGGTTCCAGCTTCGGTTACACAGCGTGTCATAACACAGCTTTGATTTGCTGGAAACTTGAGGCTCAAAGAGCCCTTACTTTGCTGCACGCAGTTTGTGTTGCAATGTTGACTCTTTTTTGGTTTTGTTTTGTGTAAGATTTGACCCGAGCCAGGCCTGGTGGCGCACACCTGTAATCTAAGCTACTCAGATGGCTGAGGCAGGAGGATCACAGGTTTGAGGTTAGCCTGGGCAACTTTGTGAGATGTTGTCTTAAAATAAAAAATAAACTAGAAGAGCTGAGGCTGTGACTGGTGGTAAGCTGGCTAGCACGTGCAAGGCCCTGGGTTCAATGCCCAGTACTTAAAAAAAAGAAAAAGATCTGACCTGGGTCCTCACATGATTACTATCTGCAGAAGTCCACTCTCCCCAACCGGGACCTCCCCTCTGGGTCCCTCCCGGGGCCTCCTCAACCTCAGGGAAAGTCATCTGGGGGGTGGAGCACACTTGGAGCGGAAGCCTGGTGAATAGGAGCCCCCCACTTCAGTGTTGGTGAGCAACCCTGCAACTCCATCCCTGTCCCGAGGGTGGACAGCGGTCCTGGGTAAGTCCTCCTCGTCCCCACCTTGGGTGGGCACTGTCTTTCGGAGTGGTGGGCAGGCCCTGCCTTTCCCTCAGTGAGCAGCAGGTGTTTCAGTCTGATAAGAAAAGCCAGCACGCGGTCAGGAGCAGCTATTCTAGCACCAGCCGTGTTAAGATTTTCGTGGGTTCGGTAGGAAGCAGAACGCAGGAAGTTGTTAGGGGAAGGAAGAAGCTGAAAGAGGGCCGGGCCTCAACAGAATGAGCTGCCGGTGCGGGGTTTGAAGGCCTGGGCTACTTCCTCATCCTTGGTCCGCGGCTGCAGAACTAGCTGTGGCCTGAGTTCATCTCGAGTTGGAGCCTGTGGACATTGCCTTTGCCATTCTGTCCGGAGGGCCACTGCGACACTCGACCACCGGCCTGCTCATGGGTAACTCTGCCAGGAAACGCTGCCGCACTCCCTGGTTGGAGAGGAAACTGGGTGCGTGAGCCTGGAACAAGCTGAGTGCATCTGCTGTCAGCGAAGGCGCTGATTAAAATCACAGATTCACAGGTGAGCTTGGTGAGCCCACAGGGTACATTGTTGAAATGTCCCCAGCAGCCAAAATGGACCCCAAGGGACACCTGTCACTGAGCAAGTGACACACAGGCTATGGTTTAGAACAGGGTGACCCCGACTCTCAGTCGCAGGACTCTCAGAGGCGGGACTGTGGAGGGTGATGGGTCCTGGGGGTGCTGCAGCTGGCTTGCTTCAGAAGACGCGGTCACTTGGGCGTGACCTGGAGGGTGTATGTGCCTCCCTAGCTCCTCCCTTCTCTCTCTGTTTCCTGGCTGCCATGACCTGAGCAGCTCTCCTCTGCCAGACCCTCCCACTATGCTGTCCTGCCTTGGAGCCGCTGACCAGGGACTGAAAACGTGAGCCCAAATAAGCCTCTCCTCCTTTAAGTTTTGGGTGTTGGGTGTTGTGTCTCAGCCATGAGAAAGTAACCAGGACAATGATATCCCCAGAAAGCCAAGATGCCCACCACCCCGATGCCCTGCAGAAAGCACCATGTGTGTATTCCCAGCTGTGGGACGTGGGAGCCACATTCCTGGGTTTTGCCAAGCGGGACAAGACAGCAGGTGGTGGAAGGAACAGAACGAGGGTGCTTCTCCAAGGCCACAGCCGGGTGACCGTGCACAGGCTGCACCTTGCTGTAGTCCCAGCCTTCTTTCCCCTTCGCCGTGCCCTGCAGGTTGTGAGTCTCCCGTGAGACCGCATTTTCTCAGTCGCTGGCACAGATGCTGGCAGCCGAGTGCTCGGTGAAGCTGGCTGCATCTCTCGAGCATCTCCTCTCCTGAGTTCGGGACCTTTTCTGTGTTTCTAGGCTGATTTCCAAGCGCACGGCTTGGTATGGTGAGGCTCTGAAAGGCGGGTGTGCTTTAGATGGTGCTGAGTGTTCTGATGGACAAAGGGCTCCACACGCTCAGTGTCCCAGGGCCTGGCGCCCAACAGCTGTGTCAGAGTGCTAGCCTCCCTCGGGCACACCAGCTACCTGAGCTTCAGTGCCTTCCTCTGTGCGTGGGGCTGACAGCCCACAGTCAGGAGGCGAGTCCCCA
Organism: Erethizon dorsatum; assembly: GCA_028451465.1. NCBI lineage: Eukaryota > Metazoa > Chordata > Mammalia > Rodentia > Erethizontidae > Erethizon > Erethizon dorsatum. Next base: position 54,119,712 of record CM051833.1, read on the forward strand.
GGAAGGGGCTGCCGGCGCGTGGGCCTGGGTCGCCTTGAGCTAGGGAGCCTCATGTCTGTGCTTGGCAGCACACAGCCGTGAATGAAGAAGAGAATGTGTCAGACGCCTTCCGACGCGATTGATTTGAGCCAGGGTGGCCTCTGTGTTCTGTTCTGGTGTCTCCAGCATGTAATACCTGGAAAACATTACTTAAACTGAGCTGTTAGCCTGCTTAGCATAATGCCTGGAAAAGAGTGGTGATTGAATTGAATGATTTTTATTGATTTTATATAGTGTGTCCTTGGAAACATATTATGAGAGTCCGGGTTAAAGTTTTCAAAATGGTGGGCTCCTTGCCACTTCCTGTGGGAGGGAAATCACTTCCTGTTTCCCTATTTTCACAGGAAAGTAGATTCTCAAGGTCTCTTCAGTGAAGCAATAAAAAACTATGGAGTAAACATACTGTACAGATCTCGTGTTTGTCCATTTTTTAAGGATAATACTCAGGTTTTCCTACACACTGAAGACTTTACCAATAAGTTTTTGAAGTGCAGGGGACTAGGAAAGCTCCCTGCGGCACAGTGCCTGTGCAGGATATGTTTTTACCATCCGTCAAACACAAGCTCCTTCCACCAACAAGCTTTTCTCAGGAACTGGCTGAGCGCTGGGGTATTTGTGAGAAGGTAAGTGTGCACACCCTGGAGGCCATCGATAACAGGCTGACCAGGGACCAGATGGGCTCGCATTGCAGGGGGGAGGATGGGGTCCAGCCCAGCAGGTCCTAGTGTGGAGGATGCCCAGCCCCAGAGCATGCCAGGCCTGGCCCTGATGGTGGCTCCACTGGGCATGATAAGGGTGGCATTCAGAAAGCAGAGGTTCTTCCTTCTCCACACCCGAGTCTCCAGGACTTCAAAAGAGGCCAACGTGTTTTAGGTTCTGCTCCCTCCATCTGTGCCCCAACCTCTGTGGCCCTACAGTGGGTCTGAGTCATTCTGCTCAGACTGGCACAGGGCCATCTGCTTGCTTATTTAATATGCCATTAGCAGCGTATTTTCCATGGTGCTTCCTCTGCCAGGTGTCCTGTGGCCAGTGCAGGGTCGATTCCTTGAGATGTGTCCTCCCCTCTGCCTGGGATACTCCCTGTCGCTGCTCCTTATGCCATCCAAGTGGGACATGAGCTGACCCTGCCCGTCCTGGCCCCGATGGCACAAGGCCCCCGTGTGCCCGAACCACCTCCAGGTGTGGCTCAACCCACCGCCCAATGCACACGGCTTTGATAACAGCACATGGTTCTCATGGCACCTTCAACACACGCGGGCACAGAGGTGGCTGCTTCCTCTCCACAGCCACACTCAGAGATTTCTGTGCATCCAAATGTCTTCTCCCTCCAAGGATTCTGGATTCTTCCACCACCAACTTCCTTCTTTCCTTGTGCCCCTGCCTCGTGCATGTCCTTGGCCTCCTGGTGTGGCCCCACGCCAAGTCCACACGAGTGATGGGGTGAGCGATTGCGCATGAGGCTCGAACCCAAAAGGACCCCTCACTCCATATTGGAGTTGGCTTCCTTGCTCCAGGCAACAGGCAGCCTAGCTTTCATCTGTTTCTTCACCCCGAAGCAGAGGGATGTAACTTTGCTTCCCTAACTTCCCGATACCCTCAGGGACGCTGGGGCCACTGGAGAGGGAGTGCAGTTGTTGCCAAGCCAGGATGGGCTATATTAGAAGCAAGGGCCGCTGGGGGCCTGGTCACGGTGGGACAGTGCAGGGTGGAGCCCTCCTAGGGACTTTACAAATACCAAGAAGTAGCCTAGTTCCTCTGTCCTTTTTACTATTGTTTTGTCCCTGCAATACCAAGCTGCTGCGGAAATGTCAGGAGCACCGCCCCTTCTGCTTTGCATCTCCTGATGGCCGCTGGCAGCCAGGCTCATCCGGGTGGATTAAAGGGGCATCGTGGATGATCGCTTCATGATTCTTAAGCGCGGGCTGTCCGCGGAGATCTCAGGAACATGCCAGGGATGCCGAGCCATGCATACCAATGTCCCCTGTGAGTGACAACCCACAGCGTGGTGATTCCATGGGGAGAAGACAGCTTTCCTTGGGATGCCCCGTCCTTCCAGGAGGGACGCAGAGCTCAGGTTTGGAGTTGGAGTGAGCTGATTAAGATCCGTTTCAGGGACCTTCCCTGGCTCAGTCCACACACATCTGTGCACCTGAGGAGTCCCAGGATGGCTGCATGGGGGTCTCTGATGGAGCTGGGAAGGAGCCAGGACCCCCACAGTGCCCCCCAGGCCACCTGGCCTGCAGGAGCACAGAGCCAGTGATGTCGGAAGTGGCAGTGACTCCTGCTAGGAACCTTGGGGCACAAGCAGGATCGGTAGTAATCGCACTCGTTGCCTCCTGATGTCTGAAAAGCACTGTCGAGGCCAGGCTGGGGCATGCGCCAGGTGGCTGCACCTCTGCACCGCTCGGCCAGCATCTGGCCCTGGGCCCTGGCCTGTGTGACCGAGGCGGGGGTGAAATTAATGCGATGCCCGCCCCAGTGTGTTTTCAGCAAAGCAAGGGAGTTGGGAGAGAAATGCAAGCCCGAGCCTGTGTCGAGGGAACTCCGGGGAAAAGCTGGTGAGGTGAGGCGGGAAATGTCTGGCCCCTGAGAATGCCGCTGCAATGCCCTTGAACTCTGGAAAGCCCCACCCCCATGCAGATACCCGGTAGGAGACCGCACTGCAGGATAGCCACGTTGCCTGTAAACGAGTCTCACCTCTGACATCATTCTGACGCTCGCTCATGGTGGGATTAGTGCTCCCACTCCGTCCATCTGTGGCTCTGTCTTGCACCCTCTGTTTGGGTCATCGAACACTGTCACCTGTACCCTGAGCACCTGCGGCTCAGCTTCCTGTCTTGTGCACAGGATTCCTCTTCCTGGCATTTCCTGACCCATCTCCATCTGCCACCTGCCCATTGCTATCCTCTTGTCTGTCTTTATTATCATTTATCTATCATCTATCTGTTATCTATCTATCATCTATCTATCTATTTACCTCTTGTCTATTTCTCTCTATCCAGCATCCATCATCTACTATTCATTATCTATATATTATCTATCTAGCTACCTATCATTGTTTATTATCTGTGTATTATTTATCATCTACTGATTGCCATTATTATCCATCCACCCACCATCATCTATCTGTTGTTTGTTATCTGTGTACATCGTCTCTCTACCCACCTGTGCATCAGTCAGGGCTCACTAGAGAAATAGATTTAATGTAAGATGTATAAATATGTGAGGACTTACAAGGTGGCTTACAGTGGCTGCCCAGAGTCAGGTGTGGAAGAATGCAAAGGTCTGCCGTTGCGCTGCAGCACCGAGGGATCCAGTTGATGGCCGGGAGCTCCGTGTAGCATCCCGTGTGAGTCGTATGAGGAGGCTGAAGGGTCTGTGCTGGACACCAGGAGATGTCTGAGGCGCAGGCAAAGACTGGACTCCTCCGTAGAAACGGCAGAAGCCTTTCTTCTTCCTTGCCTTTTACACCACTCGGGTGACACCAGGGTGGGTCTTCTGCCTTCAGTGAACACCCAGCCTACCCAGAGCTGCGCTGATCCAGTTTAGCTGGGTGTTTCTTACTCAAGTTGGTGTCAGCTAACCCTCACAGCCCACCATCTATCTACTGTCTGCTATCCACCCGTCCATCCATCCATCCGTCCACCCGTCCATCCATCCATCCACCCACCATCCATCCGTCCATTCATCCATCCATCCATCCACCCACCATCCACCCGTCCATTCATCCATCCGTCCACCCGTCCATCCATCCATCCATCCATCCACCATTCATCCATCCATTCATCCATCCGTCCACCCGTCCATCCATCCATCCGTCCACCCATCCATCCATCCATCCACCCATCATCCACCCATCCATCCATCCATCCGTCCACCCGTCCATCCATCCATCCACCCACCATCCATCCACCATCCATCCGTCCACCATCCATCCATCCATCCATCCATACATCCACCATCCATCCGTCCTTTCATCCATCCATCCACCCGTCCATCCATCCATCCATCCACCCGTCCATCCATCCATCCACCATCCATCCGTCCACCATCCATCTGTCCATCCATCCACCATCCATCCGTCCACCATCCACCATCCATGCACCATCCATCCATCCATCCACCATCCATCCACCATCCATCCACCATCCATGCACCATCCATCCATCCATCCACCATCCATCCACCATCCATCCACCATCCACCATCCATGCACCATCCATCCATCCATCCACCATCCATCCATCCACCATCCATCCATCCATCCACCATCCATCCATCCATCCACCATCCATCCACCATCCATCCATCCACCATCCATCCATCCATCCACCATCCATCCATCCATCCACCATCCATCCACCATCCATCCACCATCCATCCATCCACCATCCATCCATCCACCATCCATCCGTCCATCCACCATCCATCCATCCATCCATCCACCATCCATCCATCCATCCATCCACCATCCATCCACCGTCCATCCACCATCCATCCATCCACCATCCATCCATCCACCATCCATCCATCCACCCATCCGTCCACTGTGGATCTGTTATTAGCTACACGAATCTGTCTCTATCCACCCACCATCTGTCTCCCATCTGTCATCTCCCTCTGCCCGCCCATCCAGCCCTGTCTGTCTGTCTGTCTACCCACCGTCTGTCTAGCCTCTGGGGTCCACGTGACCTGATCCCTGGTCCTGCGTGGGACACCCCCCCTCCCCCGGCCCAGGCTGCTCCTTCCGTGTTCTGTGCTCCCACAGCACTCAGTGTTTTGTGACTCATTTAGGGTCATTGTTCACCCGCTGGATTTAAGCAGACTACTGTTAAAGTACAACTTGCATTTGAGAAGTGAGAAGCCACCCCGCACCCAGTTTCCCTTGGCCAGCACCCTGGCCTAGCCTGGCCCCCGCAGCTGCCCCGTGTCTGGGGGCACCCGCCCGGCTGGGCCGACCCTGAGTTTCCTGTAGGGGGGTGGGCACCATGCGGACCCACCCTGCTTCAGTGCAGTGACTCTGCATCCTGTGGTGCCCAGCTCCAGATGCGCTATAGTCACTTTCCCTTCTGCAGGAGGGACTTGGGACGCTTCCGGTTTGGGGACAGGATGGACATGCCTCTTTGAGCTTTTTGGTTTTTTTTTCAATATAGGGGATCAAACCCAGGGCCTTCACACACATCCTAGTCCTTTTCAAATTTAAAATTTTTACTTTTATTTTTGTTTTTTTGAGACAGGGTCTCACTATGTAATGCAGGCTGGTCTTGAACTTGCTTATGTAGTCCAAGCTGGCTTTGAACTCACAGCAATCCTCCTGCCTCGGCATCCCAAGTGCTGGGATTACAGGCGTGCACCACCTCGCCCTGCTAAATTTTTCATATTGAGGCACAGTCTAATTAAGTCACTCCATTGCCCAGGCTGGGCTCCAATTTGTGATCCTCCTGCCTCAGCCTCCCCGAGTGCCGGGATTACAGGTGTGCACCACCACTCAGCTTAGAACTGCTTTTCGCTGGATTTGAGATGAACCTCTGTGTCCCTGTGGATGTCCCCATGGATGTCAAAAGTGCGCAGCCCTGGTTATAAAGCTGCTACGGGCACCCCCAGACTGTTTGTGCAGTGAGTCTGTGTGTGTGTGAGCTGGGCTCCGGTCAGGCTGCTTGGCTCCCGTCGTCTCCATTGCGCCCCTTCACCCGAATTCCCAGCATCCAGGGGTCTAACTCTGTGCTTCCTGCTCAAGTTTGTGGTGGCTGTTTGCTGCCCTGTACATTTCTGCAGAAAAGCAAGTCACTGTCCATGTGCACACAAGTCCCTAGAGTTACGTAGAGGACCGTGCTTCGTCTACGGTGTGTTAGGAGAGTGGGGTAAGGCGGGGGACAAGGGTTCCCAGCAGCAGTCTGCAGACTCAGGGCAGAGGACCTGCGCACTGTGCCCACACTGGGCTGCTTTCCAGCTGAGTCCGTGGGTTCTGCTGTGCGTGGGAAGGGTGAGTTAGGGGTCACAGTGGACGACGTTCGCATCCCCTGGAAACCCATAGTTGAGCTCATGCCCCCAGAGGTGATGGCTAGGAGGCACGCTCAGGTTGGAGCCCCAGCTGCCTCCTGCCAGCTGGGTTCTGCGCCCAGGGTCCACCCTGCTGCCCGGGCCATGCACAGGAGGGGGGCAGCAGGCATAGCCCACTGTGCTGGGCAGGGCTCCCAGGAGGACTGGAATCGGGGAACGGGTATATGCCTATATAACTACACAGGGGGTTACCAGGCCGGCTCACGGGACTGGGGCGGAGTGTCCACACTGGCCGTCTGCAGCTGGCCAGCTAGGAGGACCCAGCAGCTGCCCAGCCATGAAGCTGAAGCCACAGAACAAGAGGGGCCAGGGCTGCAGCCCTAGACTGAGACCGGGGCCCGAAGCCCCCTGGAGAGTCACTGGCGCAAGGCCACGTGGACAGCTGAGGACGCTGGAGTCTGACGCCCACGGGCAATGGCAGCTGCAGTGGCAAATCTGTTCAAGCTGTGGGAGCTCCCCAAACACGCTGGCTTCCTCCTCCTTCCCTCTCTGTCCACCTGGGCTGCGAGCCTCTCAGATGGGGCCGCCTACAATTGCTGTGCTGGGCTGAAAGCCAGCGGACTCTGAAAACGCCCACAGACACGCTGGGGTGGGCTGTACTGGTCCGCCAGGCATCTCTTAATCCAGCCCAGGTGACAGTCACGACTAACCGCCTCTCCCCTGCAGCAGCCCAGCGAGGGGGAGGCGGCCAGGTCTGTGCCTGTCCCAGGCCCTTCACTGGGTGGAGGGTGGTGGCCTGACCCCAGGCAGGGGCCAGGCTCCCAAACTCAGGCTGTCCCCACCCCAGGCTTCAATGGACGGCCCTCATCTGACCCTGGATCCTCACCCAGCTCTCTGGTCTTCACCGCAGGCAGCGCGGCCCACCCAGCAGCGTCTGTCTGAGTGCTGGGCCAGTTCTTGTCGGAGTCGCTCTAGACCAAGCTCCAAGAGCAAGACCTAGGGCCGGGCTGGCCGCCCACAGCCTGGAACCTGAAGGTGGTTTTTACACTTTTAAATGGTGAAAAAAAAAGCAAGCAACCATGTACGGTAGAGACATACAATTTACTCTAATTATTTTTAAAAGAATTGATCACTTCATTTTTTCTCAGTTTTAATCTTAATAGCAGAAAGTGTAGATAAACCCCAGCACCAAGTGTGACAGGGCTTCGAGAACTGTGGCTCCTGCTCAGTCCCCTGCAGTAGAGTCCCTGCTGACCTCGGGCCCAGCCCTGTCCCGTGTGGTGTCGCGGTGCGCGTTTCCTCAGTGCTTGCTCAGCATCCTGGTCCGGGAAGCCTGGGCTCTGCCCTGAGCAGTGGGCGGGGCTGAGGGCTGCTGCCGCTGTCGCCCCCCCCCCCCCAGGCAGTGGGAAAGCAGCCATTGTCTGCATCTCCATTTTACAAGATTGGGGCTTGCTGTCACTCACATCAGGATGATGCAATTAGCAAACATATCATTAAGTTTCTCTTAAGTGCTGCTGGCAAACTCAGAGCTGTGTGCCTGCCCTCGGGCCAGCGGGCCAGCAGTATCCCAGTCCTGCTTCCCCACGGTGTGGACCTGGGAGTCGTGAACCACACACGCTGAGTCCTGGCTCCTGGGCATCATTTCTGACTCTTGTCCTTGTCCCCGTGCCCACTCCCTGACCCTTGGCAGAGCTCAGGGAACACCCAGGGCCTCAGGGGCCCTAGGCCTGCATCCCTCCAGAGCAACACACGGTCCTGGAAGCCTTGGTTCTGCTGAGCCTGTGGCGTCAGAGCCCCACCGCCTGCCCCGGGTCCCTGCTGAGGCTGCGGTGGCTCCCGGGGTTTGTGGACACCTTGTGTCCTCTCACACTTGTTTGTGTGGCGGCTGCACATGCACAGTGTCCTTCAGCTTTGGACAGTTAATTCACGACGCTGGCTCCAGCTGCACCTTCCCTGTCTGGTGCTGAGCTCAGCCATGGAGAAAGTTCTTGGCCGGGCCAAGCAGCTTCGTCTGCGTCATGCTGTGAGCTGTTTCTGAGGTCCCATGTGCGTGGCCTCCCTGACGGAGAGCTGGTGGGGTGAGGCTGGCGCAAGCCTGCCCAGGGCCCCTCTGCGAGCGGAGCATCCGACCCCGTGCACACACACACCAGCTTCCAGAGGCCTCGGCCCGACATCACACGCCTGCACACGCAGTCACGTTTCTCCCTGCAGACGCACGGCCAGCCTGCTCCTGGGCCCACCCTGTGGCCTGTGCACACTCTGCCTCGTGGAGGGTCCTGGGGTGAGCCCACCGCAGCAGCAACGCCTGGACCCTGCTGGCAATGCAGAAACTCTCGGCCCTGGAGCCATGGGTCAGGGACTGCGGGCACCTGTAGCAGCGGCGCCAAGCCAGCCTGGCTTGAGACCTGGGCGGGCTCCACACTGTGTGGATCCCCTCTGTTCCTTAAAAATTCAACAAAGTCAAATGAAAACCTAGAAGGAAGTAAATCCATTAATTGGGGAATTTTCCAGATAAATATTGCTTTCATATTTAAAATAAGGTCACACAAAGGCATTTCACTCTAGTGTCCCTGCTGTGGGCGGAGGGGGACAGCTGTCACCTGTGCACGGGTATCAGGGACTAGGTGCAGAAGAATGTGGGCGTCTCAGTAGTATTTAGTGTTGATTATGTGGTGGAACATGAGCTCTTGGCTACGCTGGGTTAAATTAATATGTTATTAAAGTTGCTCTCACCTGTTTTATTTTAAGAGCAGCCATGGAAAATGTAACAGTGCATAAGTGGCTGGACTGGGTTTTTTGGACGGCACCAGCTACAGGGCACAGAGGAGCACGGGTCGGCCAGGAAGGACTAGGCAAACACAGCCGAGGAGCCCCAGCCAACTCGACGGCTCGGCTCTGCACCAGGGCACCAGGGTCTGGACGGCTGGTCCCAGGTTGCTGGCTGTTGTCTGCCTTCCCTGGCCCGTGTGATGCTGGATCCTGCTGTGAGCAGAGAACACGGGTTCACAAGCCAGGGTGATGTCAGGGTCACAGGAAGCACATCTGTTCTGGAACAGCACTGCCTGCAGTGTTGGGAACGAAGGAGGCCTTTGCAGGGGACATTCCCCAGGCCCTCCAGGGCAGCTGCTGTCATGCTCCAAGGCCTCCATTGGCAGGAAACTTGGATCCACACGTTCCCCTGAAACAGCTTTCTCTGCATCCTTCCAGAACACAGGAGACAGCTGGGCTCCGCGCTCAGGGTGAAGTCCTGGGAAACGGAACATAAATTTTATTCCTTCCATTTCTCCTCCATGGGAGAGAGGACCTCAGTTCCTTGAATAAAGACAACTGTGATTTTTTTCTTATGAAAACAAAACAGTCTGGTAAGGGCCCAAATGAATAATTTAGTCAAGTCGTGTGATTTGGATACCAAAGGGAATTGAAACCATGATATAATAAGATTGTGCTGTTTATACATATAGAAACTCTGTGGAGCATCTGGGATGAGCTCTCCGTGGTTTCTGTTCATTTACCGTAAGGTACTGTTTGTAGTGGTTCGAATGAAATGGAGGGTGCTCAGGGCTGTTGAGTGGAGTCCTCGGGCCTCTGCGCTGGCTTCTCGCAGGCCTTGCAGGCTGTGGCTGGGTGGGTGCTCTCCTAGTCCAGCTAGCAGGGCCTCCAGGGCCTGCGGGAGCCGCGGCCGGCCCAGAGCAGCACTGCTGAGAGGCGCACACTGGGGATGCTCGTGGGCCATCTGTGAGGCATCTGCCTGGTACAGGGCCGGCCATGGAGCTGCTGAGAACCAGTGGAAAATAAAACTGGGCCACTCCTTGTCTCCGAATGGCTGAGAATTTCAAGATGGCAACAGCAGAGCATTAAACCAGGTGTGAGACCTTTCCTTGTGTGACTGTACAGGTCGCTGAGCTAGCCTGGCCTTACAGCACAATACTATTGGCACAGCTCTTAGGTTCTCCTCTAGGGCCACGATGACACTGACTTCCAGGGAGCAGGACAGGGTGATCATGACCTTGGGATGATCTGGGAAGGAGGGCAGTGGTTGATGGGAAAGAGGAGTAGTGGCTGCTGGAAAGAGGGGCAGTGACTGATGGGAAGAAAGAGTAATGGCTGATGGGAAGGAGGGGCAGTGGCTGATGGGAAGAAGGAGCAATGGCTGATGGGAGGGAAGAAGGGGCAGTGGCTGAGATATGGGACCTCAAATACCCTCCAAGATGCTGCACTTAAAATTTCTCTGTTGGCTTTCTGACCAGGGAAAAATAGTTCTTATTGTAGAGAGGATAAAATATGTCCAGGGAAGCAAGGATTTTTGGCCTCTTTTATTCCCCCTTTCTCTCTCCCTTTCTCCTTCCCTCTTTCCCTCCTCCCTCCCCTTCCTTTCTCTTTATGTTATCATATGGATTGCTGTGGAGGCATTGAGGATCAGTATCCTCAAGCCAACTGGAGTCACCTACTTTAGCTTCACTGCAACAACAAATATTAAGAATGCAATTGCACTGTCTTCTGACAGCTGGCCCCGGAGCTCACTTCTCCAGGTGGGTGTATGGTGCTGGGCTCTGGTCTTGGCCAGTTCTGCCCTCTTCCACCTGCTGTGTTTCTACCACGAGCTGCTCAGAGCAGGCCAGGGCCTGCTGTCAGAGGAGACCAGGCTGTGGCTCAAGAGCACTGTGAATGGGCTCTGAGCACCCGCGTCAGCTCCCTGGACCGCTCTGGTCTGCTCCTTGTCTCAGGAGCGCAGCTCCCAAGCGCGGCTGCTGTGCGAGCCCTGAGCCGCTGCGAGGAGTAGGCTTCGTGGTGTGTGTGGACAGTGTGCTGCCCGCTGCTCTCATCCTGTCTTTTGGGGGCGATCTGTTTCCTTTGTGTCTGCCCTGTTTCTGGAAGCAACAATGAGTGATTATCTGCACAGCACCTCTGGGCCCAGGTGTGGGTGACTCATCGGCCTCTGAGGACCAATTCGTTAATCGAGCTTCGTTTGGGACTTGCCAGGGTAGAGGAGCATTTCAGAAATGGCTTGGCAGAGGCAGAACAATTAAACCACTGGGACGGAGTGCAGAGGAGGTGGGGAGGAAGGCCCGGCTGGGTTGTGACTTGCACGCTGTCTGCTCAGCCAAAGGAGGCCGGTCCACACTCGCGCTGTGCCAAGGGGAGGGTGCAACGCCTGCTCATGTAATTTTCAAAATTGGGTTTGTAATTAACTTTACAATATTTTCGGGGAATTCTGGAAAAGAGGAAGGAAATGCCAAGACCTCTGTCCCGAGAGACGTTGCGGAGGGCCTCCACGGGGTCTCGGATACGAGGAGGGGTCTCTGGCAGGAAGTTAGAACTGCTTTTGTGCCCTCCTGGTGCAGGCTGGGTGGTGAGGCGCTGTCACCGTCCGTCCTAGTGCCTTTCCTCAAGCTTTGAGTCTGGCTTTTCTCCCAGGATGGTCTTTTCCAGAAACATCCTGCTCACGAACTTTTCAGTCCATGCAGTTTTTAGGAAAATTTAAAGTATTTTGTGAAAGCCATTTGAAAGTCAATAAATATTGCTATTTTCCTTATACTCATTTTGCTGAGACTTTCTTCTTTATATTATGTCCTCATGTTTTCACAAAATTGCCATAAAAATGACAAACTTAAAAGGGAAACACAGTCCCAGGTCAAATGTCCTGGTCTGGACTAAGAACGTAACCACATCCAAGCTTGCCTGTTTGCATCGCCGAGAATAACAGGGCAAATTGTGTGTGAATGAACAATGGGAGCTCTGACGACTGACCGATTTCTCAGCCCCTCAAACATATTGAGCTGGGCAGGGGCAGATGGATGAGACCTGACACATCCACCTAGGAGCAGAGCCGCAGAGCCACTTAATGGGCTCTGGTGTCGCCCTGGGAGCAGACGCTGTCCCCGCCCATTAAATATTCACAGGGTCGGGCACTGGGAGGCCAGCATGAGGGCTGCCTGCTTTCTGGCCGCTTCCAGTCGGGGGCCTTCAGGAGAGGACATCCAAGGGTCCCGTGGATGGGGGACCTGGAATGACCTTGTGGAAGCATAGTTCTTAAAGGGCTCTGGGCAGCTGCAACTTCAGGTGCCTGCACTGGGAATGCACCTGTGGCCAGTGCTTTGCAGGTGGGATCGGAAGATTGTCCGGGGTCACAGGGAGCGAGCTCTGCAGCACTGGAGAGGATAGGGAGGGCTCCCTTGAGAAGCACCCTGTGGAGCGAGCAGCTGGGAGCCCCCACTCGGGCCTGCCTGTCTCCTTCAGCTTCCACTTGGAGGAAGGAGGGGTGGAGCCGGGCCGGTGGTAAGGCAGTTTCTACACTTTTTACCATCTTTATGGGCAACTGGGCGAGCCCAGTTTGGGATGGTGTCACCTCCAGCGAGGTGGGGGGCTGCCACCTCAGCTCTAACGTGACCCGCCCACGCCCGCTGAGGCTCAGTCCGTGTTCTCGGGACACAGGTAAATGAAGCTAAGATGAGGAGTCCTTGCACCTGTCCACGCTCTGACTAATGGCAGGCAGTGAGAGAGATGGATGCTTCTCTTCGCCTGGGAGAATCGGCCCCTTGGCCCCTTCCCTCTGCTGTGGATGACCACAGTGCTGCAGACCCTGGGTCCTGGCCACCCATGTGGAGTGGAGAGGCTCACCCTCCATCGCATTGCCTGGGGCAGGTGAGAGGAGGAAGCCTGCGGACATTAACCTCCTCTTACCCAGGGGAGGGGGGCGTGGCGTGGGCAGAAATCAACATACACCATGCACTTAGAATACTCGTTGGAAGTATTAGGCAAATGCCCTGAGCATGTTTATCAGGCCACCAGCCCTACAGAGACTGAGGGACCAAGGTTCCAGGTCAAGTCCTCAGAGCCACACGTGCTCCTGGTAGGCAGGCGAGTTCATCTCCGGAGGGTCTCATTCTAACTCTGTGCCTCGCCACCTGGCTTCTGGCCCACAGGTGTCTGCCTATTCTATTTCTCTGGCAGTAGGGGGTGCTCTGGGAATATGCTCTCCAAATTAATTTCTGCCTGTAGTTATGATCCTTTAGGAACCCCAAAGAAAGAGAAGAAGAACATCAAGTTGTCAGTCCATGAACAGATGCCTACTAGCTTTGAAAAGACAGATTACCTCAGCCCCAGACCTGGCAGGAATTATAGTGGCACTAAAATAAATTCCACGGTTGAAATGCAACCGATAAAAGACACAGGAAACACAAGTCTTACTCATAGTCCCCACCCTGGTCCTCGGGCTGGCGATCAACTGCTGTCCCTGTGAGAAAGCGGGAAGAGCTGGTGTGATTTGTGGCTTCATTTTCTGTTCTGGGCAGAACAGGGCTATTCTCTCTCCTCCGCTCTCTGCGTGATGGAGTGTCAAGGCGGCTGGGTGACTTCTGCCTGGACCTTGCTATGCTCTGTTCTTGTCGCTGTGGTGGCCACATTTGGAACATGAGCTCAGCCCAAGGGCTCTGTGTGCATGAAGCTGCGGTTGGGGGCGAGGATGTCGCTGCATGCTGGCTGAGTCCTGCCGCCCTCTGACTTCCGGCTTCTCATCTACAGGAGGCGATGCCCCTGCGCATGCAGCGCTGTGCTCCGGTGCTGCGAGGAGGCGGCCGCTGCCACGGGGTGGTGACGTCTCACAGCTCTCCTTCACGCACCCCCGTCCTCGCCTGCTGTGTCCTGCGCACTTGGCCTCCGGCTCTTCTTCCAGACCATTCCCCTGACTTTCCGGAAGCCAGTGCCCACACCTCCTCCGCGGTGCTCTGCACGGCCTCTCCACACTATGCCGCGCCCGTCTGTCTGTCCCCGTGCCCGGCTGGCTCGTGGCAGGGGAGGTGCCCAGTCTTCCCTGTTGGCTGAGGAGTGGGTGAGCGTGCACTGTGGCTCTTCCTCTGGGACCTGACGGTGTTCCCGAACCGTTGCTGCTGTCCCTGTGACATCTCACGGCACTCCAGGCTCCTGCATGCTGGCCCTAGGCTCCTTGTGAGTGTGCGCGTGTGAGTGTGAGAGTGTGTGAGTGCATTGAGTGTGAGTGCACGTGTGAGGGTGAGTGCGTGCGAGTGTGAGTGCACGAGTGTGTGGGTGTGTGCAAATGTGAGTGTGTGTGAGTGCGTGCATATGTGAGTGTGTGCAAATGTGAGTGCGTGTGTGAGTGCATGTGAGTGTGAGTGTGTGCACGTGTGTGAGTGCGTGTGAGTGTGAATGCGTGCGAGTGCGAGCATGTGAGTGCGTGTGAGTGTGTGTGAGTGTGAGTGGCTGTGGATTCTTTGAACCCCGAGTGCTGAAGATAGTGCTCAGGGCTGGACCGGTGTGGGCTGAAGGCAGGGGAAGCGGGCATCGGTGAGGGGTCTGTGGGCAGACAGGATGGGCTGGCGACTCCCGCACCCACAGCGGCCCTGACTCCCGGGGCTCCAGGAGGGTGCTTGGCTGAGGGCGTGTGTGCAACGCTTCCTTCCTGCCTTCTGCACCGTGGCCAGCACACGCCGTGCGACTCCTGGCACCGCGTCGTCGCCGACGTCGTGTGAGACGGTTTGGTCCAGCTGGAGGCTGATGTGAGGTTTCAGAGCACGGGAGGGTAGGCGGGCCTCGGCCTGAGTCCAGCAGGGCAGATGTGCGAGACGCAGTTTCCAGTAGGGTATTTTCAACTTATGATGGGTCTCCTGGGGCGCAGGGCCGTGGTAAGTCAGGAGCGCCTGTCTTTGTTTCCTAGAGCAACCTTTCTGGAGTGAGCAGTGGGTGTTCCTTGGCTCCTGGGACGACCTCTCTCTCCTCGGCGCCACGTTTGCCTGGGAGGCGCTCTGGAAGGTGAAGGTGGGAGTGTAGAGGGCAGGGCAGCTGGCCCCAGGCAGGGGATGTTTCGGGCCTGTGTGATAAATGTGTTTCTCTAAAGCTAGCACAGGATCCCCGTGCCCACACTTACTGTTCTACTGGCAATTTTTAAAAATTCTGCTTTTCTAACAGCTTAGACAAACTTGACCTAAAATCGAGGTAACATTTTCTCCATCACTGCCTCCACACGCATGACGAGCTCACAGTGGAAATTACCCTCAGCAGTGGAAACCTGAAAATGTCCTCCTGAGGTCAGCAACAAGACTAGGAAGGACGTCTCTTCACAGTGTGCAGCAGGGCCACCAGGGTGATGAGACAAGAAAGGAGGGAGAGGCACACAGAGTGAAAAGCAAGAAATAAAACCACTTCTACTAACATATTATTACATCACTGTATATAGAAACTCCTAGAGAATCTGCAAAAACAAAACAAAACAACAAAAAATCTTAAAGCTAGTAAATGAGTTTGGCGAACTGCAGGCTGTAAGATCCACATACAGAAGTTGGTTGTATTTCTACTCATTAGCGAGCTTTTGGGAGGGTTTGCGGGGCACGCGGCTCCGCCTAGACTCTTCGCTGGGGAAGTGGCCTACTCTGTCGGGTCGGTGGCCCTCTTTGACCGAGCACACTCTACTCATTAGAAATCATGAACAATCCACCCAGGAAATCATGAAAAGTTCTATTTACAACAGGATCAAGAAATAAAAAACACATTTATTCCTAAGAATAAATCCAACCAAAGAGGTGCAGAATGTATTCACTGAACACTATAAGATTTTGTGGAAAGAGATTAAAACAAACCTAAGTAAGTGGGCAGACAGCCTATGTCACTGAAGATTATAGAGATGATGGGCAGCATTCCCCACAGTGATCAACCGACCCCTGTTAAAATCCCAAAGAGCTTTGAGTTTTTTCAAAAATGGAAAAGATAATCTTAGTGTAGAAGTTTGAGGACTCTTGAACAAATGAAATGATCTTAAGAAGAAAATGGGAAGACTCATACTGCCTAAGTTCAAAACTTTCTATAAAGCAACAGAAATTGGGAGCCTGCTACTGATGCAAGAGAGAAATCCAGAACACGAAAAGAGAACTGAGGTTGCAGAAACCAACCTTACATCTGTGGCCAGCTAACTTCTGTTGGGAGCCAAGGATGCACAGTTGTCTTAACAGATGGTGCTGGACCCCAGGTGCCACATGCAGAGGCACCCCGACCTCTGCCCCACGCCACGTGAGAAATCAACTCAGAACAGAGCTAAGAATTACATGCAAGAGCTAGAAGGGCAAAACTGTTGGAAGGAGATATGGGTGCATATTTTCATAACCTTGGAGTAGCTGATAGTTTCTTAAATGTAACATTGAAAACACAAGACAACAACAACCAAAACAGATAGACAACTCAGGCTTCATCAGAATGAAAACTTGTGCATACGAAAGCAGACTGTTAAGAGGGTGAAAACACAGACTCCTGAGTGGGAGGAAATATTTGCAAACAAAGTATTGATGAGAGTGTTGGCATCTGGAATACATACAAAACACAACTCAACAACGAAGTCTCACTGAAAAATGGACAATGGACTTGAGTCGATATTTCTCTGGAGGAGAAATGTTAGTAGACAGATACACAAAAACATGCTCAAGACCATTAGTCATGAGGGAAATGAAATCACACCCACCACGAGACGCCACCACACATGCTAGGACGACTATGATAACAGTGATGACAAGAACACGAAAAGCACTCACCCTGCACCCTCAGACACTGCGGTTGGAAATAAAAGCTGTGTGGCCACTGTGGAGAACAGTCAGGCAGCTCCTCCAGAAGTTAAACATAGAATTATTTACCACACGATCCAGTAATTCCACATCTAGGAATACACACAGAGGAATTGAAAACAGGTGTTCAAACACACTGCAGGTGTTCACAATAGGCAAAAGTGCAAACACCCCAAATGCACATGGTGCACAGAGAGTGGAATATTAATCAGCCATAAAAATGCAGGGAGTACTGACCGCTTGCTGCAACACAATGCATCTCGAAAATGTCACACTAACTGAAAGGGTACGGATGCAGAGACCACATGCTGTATAACTGCACCTCTGGAAATGCCCAGAAAGGTGAATCTGTGTGGGCAGAAAGCAGATTATTGGTCTTCAGGGGAGGGGGAGTGGAGGAGTGACTGCTACTGGATATGGGCTCCTTTATAAGGCGATGCAAATGTCCCAGAATTAATGGTGCTGATTGTGTCACACTGTGAACACATGAAAGCCACTGCTTGTCTGCTTCAATACAGATTAAATAGTGAATTTTATCTCAATAAGAAAGAAGCAAAAACACCAACACAACTGTTATGGCTTATCTAGACGTCCCCCCAAAGCCTTGTGCGGTCATGGGTGGGGCTTTTCAGAGGTGGCTGGATTTAGAGTGTGTGATGCTGGGACTGATTCATGGTGCGATGCTAGGAGGAAGGCTGCCCCACCCTGGGTGTGAGTGCTGCCCGAGGCTAGGTAGCCTGGATAAGATATAAGAGACAGAAAGAGGGCTGCAGTTGTTGCTTGCTGCTTTTGCTGCCTGCTGCCTGCCATGAGCTATTTCTCCTCTGCACTGCCTCTCTGCTGTGCCACCCTGCCTTGGAGCCAGCTGATGATGGCCTGAAACCTTTACAAATTGTGAGCCAAATAAGCCTTCCCTCTAACTTTGGGTGTTAGGTATTTTGTCTCAGCAATGAGAAAAGTAAGTAAGACAACAACAAATTCCACAAATACCAGGATCTCAGCAGAGATGTCATTTATTATAACAGTAAATAATTAGAAACAAGCTACATGCCCGACAATGACATGTGGCTAAGAATTGTGGGACACGCTCCATGCACGTGGTATGGCTGTCCTGAAGATCACTGTGAATCTTGCAGTAAGATATAAGGGCTACATCAAGGAAAATGAGGCAGGGTGCAGAGCTGCACACAGCGACAGCACCTCCTTCATAGCACCTCTGCGACATGAGCAGAGACAGAAAAGGGATAAAGGCAAAATACAAAATAGCTGTGTGGTTGTGGGTGATTTTTGAAATTTTATTTCAGATTTTTCTTTTATGATAGGAAAAAGTTTTTGGCATTCATTCAAAAAATACTTATTAAATGCTGACTTATGCCTACAAAGTTAAGAATCTAAGTATAAAAATAAAAAACCCACACAATACTAAGGGATAAAGCAGTCAGTGCACACCTTTAATTGTTGCTAAACACGTGGTAATACTTGGACTTCTATGAGATGAATAGTTACAGCAGATTTAGACATCTTCCCTTTTATTGATGGAAAGGAACTCATTGTTTTGATTTATCTTGAAAACCTCTAAGATCACCAACATGAATATAATAGGATGTTTTAAAACACCAATATTTTCTTTCACTCATTTTTGCTCATTCCTAAAATATTTATTTATCACCAACAATATATTAAACACTGTGGGAAGTAAAGGAAAGCAAGATGCAAATATTTTGCTCGTGAACTTTTTATCTAATAAAGGAAAAGGAGTGCACAAAGGACTAGGTCATTGAAAGACAATTTCATTTCAGTTTGAACACTAAATCTGAGTACACTTATTCCCTGTAAACACATTATAGAAAACAGAATCATTTTCATGTTTTTTCCTAGTTCAGCGCACTCAGGCTTTGTCCTTAGCCGAGATTCCGCCACTCCTTGTCTTCGTAAGGGTCACCTGGTAACGGTGTGGTGGCACCGCCTCGTTCCAGGAAAGACGCCATGTGGTACTCATTAAGAAACATGCTTCAAACAGTGACTTGATCTGATCTTTGCTGATACGGGAGGGGGCACCTATACTGTGAGTTAAACGTGAGACTGACCGTGTGCACACCCCTGGGAGGGGCCCTGATGAGGTCACCATTCCATGTCGATGTCACCTGTGTGTCCTGGCAGGGGTCATGAGATGACTCTTCCATCTCTTTTCCCTGACTGTGCGTATTCAAACCTGCATTTCCAGGCCCTGCTCTTAGATTCAGTTTTTGCACAGAGGGTGCAACACAGAGCCAAACCCTGACGACACCATTTGCTTTGGAGGGGACCAGGTGTTGGATGCATTGCAAACCCCAGGGGTTTGTCACCCACCAAACACCAAGGTCATTGTCCAGTGCTGGGACTCGAGACCATGTGTGACCTTGGCTGCTACAAGATGACACCACGTGTTTCCTGGAGAGGTGAAGCCTATGGCAGAAAAGCACCTGTGCTCACACTGGAAAGAGACAAATAGGGTATAAAAATTGGCAGGGAATAAAATCTCTGCTGCTTTTATTATTTATTTATTTATTTATTTTGTGGGTAGCGGGGGTTGACCTCAGGACCTCAAGCTTGCCAGGCAGGCGCTTATGCCGCTGAGCGATATCACTGGCCTTTTTTTCGTATGTGGGTACCAGGAGTTGAACTCAGGACCTCGCACTTGCCAGGCAGGCGCTTATGCCTCTGCGCCATCTCACTGGCCCTCTGCTGCTTTTAAATTGTAAGGTTCCTTGGCAATTTCAGATCCTCTGTTAGTTTATAAAACAGAACACTGTGGGAGATATTTGGTGTATTTCTTAATGGGATTTTGTTTGGCAGCTTAAAGAAAATATATATTCTGTATTCTAGTAACAATTGAAAATTAAAGGGTGGAATTTCAATGTAGAACTTAAGATACCATAAGGTACTGAACTTTAGCTGTTTACCAGTATTTTAGAACATCGTAGGAAATTAATTACAGAAATATTGCAGAAAAACAAAGGAAATTGGTTTTCTGGACTTCATGCTCTTTAATACAATGAAATAGATGTAGGAATTTCTCAAGGTAGAAAATAAATGGGGGCAGTGAGAAGACACAGCAGACGCCCTCGATGTGCAAACCACATCGACGTCTTCTAATCAGTTCCGTTTTCTGTGTGATCTGCATTTGCTCCTCCTCAGAGCTCATTTTAAGGCTCGGTCACCCCAGATGGGAAGGGTTTTCCGCCTCGTGGATCTTGCGTTGAGCTGGAGAAGTCAGTGGATCGATGTGGACCCTTCCTTGTGGCTCCGACGAGCTCCTGCCCTTGGAGCCAGATGCAGGGTGGCCGCGGGGAGGGAGATGTCGGCAGAGCGCTGTCCTGGCAGCTTGGACACACGGTGGCAGCTGCGGAGTCCACGGTGTGTGATGAGACAGAACGGTTTTTACCCTCTGAACACTGGCTTTGAAATACAATGAACTTCCTTAAGTATTTCCCATATAATTTTACTCTAAACCACAGACATCACTTTGAAAATGAAAACCTTCCCATCCAGTTGATTCTTTCCTTCTCTTCGTAATTCTCAATTTTATTCCACTGGGAAACCTTTCTGATTCTCCCTCTTCTTCTCAGGCCTGAGCCTCTGATCGAACAAGGCATCTGCCTCTTGCTTCTGGTCACTGCTGACCAACTTTTGATGGCATCCTCTTCAGTGCCGAGTCCCCTGGGCCCAGCAGCTGTGAGCCTGACGTGCTAAAGGACTTCTGCGGAAAAGATAATTGTTGATGAAGAAATACAAACAGCAAACAAATACACAAAGAAATGTTCGATATCGCTGGCCATTCGAGAATTGCAAATTAAAACAACACAGATTCCATCTCACCCGGGAAAGAATGGCTATTATCAAGAAATCAACCAATAACAAATGCTGGAGGGGCTGTGGGGAAAAGGAACCCTTCTCCACTGTTGGTGGGAGTGCAGACTGGTGCAACCACTGTGGAAATCAGTGTGGAGATTCCTCACAAAACTAGGATTGGAGGTCCCATATGACCCAGCAATTCTTCTTCTAGGTATCATCCTGGAAGAATTAAAAACATCGTACCACAGCTACATATGTGCACCCATGTTTCTAGCAGCACAATTTGTAATAGCTAAATCTTGGAAACAGCCCAAATGCCCATCAACCGAGGAATGGATAGAAAAGATATATTTTTTATACAATGGAGTATTATTCAGCCATAAAAACTGGAGACTTTTATAGGTAAATGGATGCAACTTATAAGTGAAATAAATCAGACTCATGTGCAAGTGTCGTGTGCAAGTCTCCCTAGTGTGAGAAGCTGGAAGAGTAAAGAAGATATTATAAATGTATATTAATTCTGGAAATGATGTCATATTAGTCTTCCAAAGGCCACAGATGGAGTTGTTATTTCTGCGCCTGTTTGCTCTCTGGTTTCAAGAATCATTTTATTTTGTTTTTTTGCATACTGAACTCTCCTGTCAAACACATGGAGCTTGACTCATAGTAGAGCGAGGACCACCCGGAGGACCTGTGGTCCAGGCCACGCCTCTGTGAGGGCCCGAGGGGAGGAGACCAGGGCCCGGGCTCTCCTGTCCTCCCTGCCCGTGGCAGCTGCTGGGTCCCGGACCCAGAACTGTGCTTGTTCTCTGCTTCGTGGGTCCGGTTTGTTCTCATGACAGGTGAAGGTCTTGACGGGGACGTAGCTGTGTGAACAAATCTTCCATCAGATCGACGGAGGAAAGGCTGTGGAAGGGGACTTTCCATGCATCCAGGATACAGTAACTCGAGCTTTTGTTATTGCAGATTAAAGTCTTAAAATGCATAGATGTAGACTTTTTTATAGCGGTTGACAAGCACAACTGCCACTGATTTTTGGAGTGGCTGCGACCGTGTCAGTGTTTTGCTATGAGGTTGTCCTGGAGCAGAGTGGATGCGTTTGTGGGATTCATATTTCCATTTCTGCCCTTACGATTTCATAAAGTCAGGGAGGCTGAGCAAGAGGAGGTGACGCTCCTAGTGGTGGTGCCTTCTCCTGTGACTGTGCCCATGCGTGGTGGCCCTGCGCTCTCTCTGTGCTGCTTGTTGGATGAATGGTGAGCTGCTGTGGAGCGGCAGCTGGGAGGGTGGCGGAGGCGCAGGCGGTGCCCTTCCCCTGTCTTTGTGGGGTGACTCTGCACCTTCGAGGGGACAGCATCTGGTCCTCAGCTGCTCTGCCCAGCTGGCTGCTGCCGTCTGCATGCAGAGCCAGCTCCTGTGCCAACTGTCAGCGCCACACCGAGCTCCCCTTGGAGGGCGCATCCTCCCGCTATTTGTGTGATCGGAGCGCCGGCCAGTCTGGACGTGGTAACGGAAGTAACAGTTTCGCTAACCGGATGCATTCATGGACACTGTTGTCCAGGACGGGGCTTTGACAGCGAAGCTGCATCTCACTGGCAGAAAGTGCGCCCATCTGTGCTGTCCCGGAGTAGTGATCTGGCTCAGCATGGCCACTTTGTGCCCGCGCCACATCTGCCTCACTGGGGAGCAGTTACTGTTTTGAGTTCTGCACAACTGGTGCTGCGACTTACTTAACAGCTGTTCAGTGCAGTTTTACTACTTATACTTTAATAAAATATTTACATCCCATGCGAAGATGAGCTGGGAGAGGTTCCGGTGATAGTGCTGGCCGTGACTCCTGTTTCTCCCCGAGCAGGGACTCCTGGTTCTGAGTCATCAGGCCCTGCTTGGAGATGGTCCCTGTCACCCACACTGTGGCTCCATGTCCCTGCACCCTGCAGTGGGCTGGACTATGAAAGAGAGCGCATAGAGACTGCATGCAGAGAAATGGACTCAAGCCCATCCTGTTTTTCTAGTGGCTCCTGCAATTGCTGTTTGTATTTAAAATCAAAAAAGAGGAGAGCACAAGCTGCGAGGTGTAATGTTCTGTTTGGTGAGTGCAAACTTTTGTTCATATACAAAATCTTTTTCTAAACTTGTGTATGGTCTTTAAAATTGAAGTATCTTTAAATTTTTTAAATTGTTAGAAGCAAGACTCAGCAAAGCAGCTTCCAAGTCAACCACCCACATCCCAGGACACAGTTCAGGAATATTTAGGGAATGAAAAATACCCCGCACGCACGTAGAAGCAACCAGCACCCATGTAGAAGGCGAGAGTGATGATGTGTGTATTTAGTCACAGGAACAGCAGGTGGTGAAGGGGGAATGCTCCAAATTTCCAAATTTTATGAAAACTACCAGATCACAGATCTAAGAATTTTAACAAACAGCATGAATAAGAAACATGAAGAAGTATACAATAATGTATATCATAATCAAATTGTGCAAAGCTAGTGGTAAAGAGAAAATCCTAAAAGCAGCTGTAGGAAAAAACACAATGTCCAGAAGACAAAGATAAGGACGAAAGCACCTTTCTTGTCAAGGGCGATGGAAGTCGGAAAGCTGCTGAGTTATGTACTGGAAATACTGCAGGAAACCACACAAAATTGTGAACCGAGATTTCCCTACACACTGAAAATATTTTTCAAAACTGAGGGCAGAACAGAGATGATTTTAGACATACAAAGGCTGAAAGAATTTGCCATGGACAAGCTTGTACAATAAAAATTATTAGAGGAGTACCTTCAGGCAGTCAAAATCTGTTACCAGATGGAAACCTGGATCTTCACAAAGGAAAAAATGCCCACCAATGTCAACTAGAAGGGTGAAAATGTAAATGATGCTTCTATCGTTAAATTTCTTTAAAGATAATTGTGTCAAGCTGTGTAAAATAGCAGCTACCACACACGATCTGGGGCTCTATGGTAGGCGGAAGTCAAATGTATCCCTGCAGCCGCACACAAGCTGGAAAGGGAGAACTGACGGAGTGCCCTTTTGCGATGTGTGGACAGGTGTCGCGTGTGCATGGTGCATACACTGTGTGTACACTGTGCATGCTACTGTCGGACAGCACTGAGGGACAACAGTAAGACAACACGGAGCTGAAGCACAATCCTGAAGTGCGCTCACCCCGAAAGAAGACAGAGACGGGACAAAGCAAATGATGAATAAGTGGGGAAAGCTGAAAGCAAATAGAAAGCGGTCGACTTAAAACCAACCGCAGTGACAGTTACACTAAATGTAAATGGTCAGAAACCCCGACTGAGGACAGAGACTGCCTCATTGCACGAAAAGGACCCAGTTTGTTTATTTATTTATTTTTTATGTGGGTACCGGGAGTCGACCTCAGGGCCTCACGCTTGCCGGCAAGCGCTTGTGCAGCTGAGTGATATCACCGGCCCCTGAAGGACCCAGTTTTGCTAAACTCAGAAAACTCACTTTAAATATAAAGACAAAGACTTTTTTAAAAAATATAAAGACAAGCCTGGGCAGTGTGGCCTCCATCCCGGGGTGGTGGAGACCCTCCCTGGCCGTCCACTCCCATGGCCCCTGGGCAGCCTGCTGAGGGGCCTTGGAAAAGTGGCCTGCTGGCACCTTCCTTTCTGCAAGCGTGCTGGACACTGGCTGGTCCAGCTGGACATGGGGTCACGCGCCCGTTGCAACTTGTGTTCCTCAGGAAATAAATCAGACCAGAGCAGGGCACACAGCTGCTGTCCTGGGGAGGGGACGCTCCTCCCGCCTCATCCTGCTGTCCCGATGTCCTCAGGCCTTGAGGGAAGGAAGGACGCAGCCTTCCTCCAGCCCTGTGCAGTGGCAGCTGCTCCCACTGAGCCACCGCCCCGTGACCTGACCATCCGTCTTCCCACGAGGCCGTCTGAACAGGACACGGCTGGGGACGCACCAAAGGGCCGCGTGTCCCCTAAGTTCCTGGCCTCAGAAGGACATGAAGACTCAGCCACGGCCATGAGAAGGGAACAAAGGGAAGTGTGATTTTTAGAGGAAAAATTTCCACTGGGGAAAAGGTAGGGACTTACGTAGTCGACAATATCAGTTCTAAAAATGCAATTTCCGGATTAATAACAAAGACCCTGTTCTAGCTGGCCGGCTCCTCCAGGACGTGTGCTTTTGACCTGTGAACATATTGAGCCCCGTGGCTCTCAGCTGAACGGTGACTTAACAATCCTCCCTTTTTAATGCGCTATGTCTATTAAAACGAGGTGCGACGCCACATGTTCCAGGCCCCTCCTTCACAGGCCGGCCGCGGTTAAATATTAAAGCTTGTAACTTCAATATTTGTGCTCTGTCTATTGCATCAAGGTAAAGAAAGATCCACGAAGTACTGTTTCTTATATGAAACTCCAATATCCTGGCAGTTTTGACCTCTTTTGTTGTCTTTAGGCAGATAAGGACACATCTAGACAAAAACGAAACAAGACTTATCTGTCACAGACACAGGGATGTATATGTTATCAGCATATCTGTGTGTACACACTCATATGTGTGTGCACACATATTTCTAAGACACTTGAGGGTACTTATTAATATGGTAAAATCAGGTATGATTTTAGAGTTTCTTTCAATATTTGTACCTTTTTTTGAGATAGGGTCTCACTATGTGGTTGAAGCTGGCCTTGAACTCAGTATGTAGCCTTGAACTCATACTGTCAGCAATTCTCCTGCCTCAGCCTTCCAAGTGCTGGGATTACAGGTGTGCACCACAGGTCAAGAAGCCAGACTTCCTCTTCAAGTAGTTGCCCTCTGCATGGCATCTGGCCAGAGGGCACCACCGGAGGAGGGAGGCCTGTGGAGAGCTCCAGAGGCCTGCTCTCCTGCTCCGCCCCCTGCCCCTGCGGGTGGGGCAAGCATTGGCAGCCACACTGGGTAAGTGAGAAGATTCAGGGAGACAGGGCCCGGCCACAGGACAGTGAGCCCAGCAGCAGCGTCGGGAGGAGTATGGCTGGGTCGCCGACGTGTTCAAGTGTGCATTGGGCCCCCAAAACCTGAATCTCTACTTTAAAAAAAGGCAGAGTACATGCAAGTACTCATCCTGATCGCTGTTAGCTACAGCAGTCTTTGAATGGAGGGTCTCATGTTTCCATGTAGTTTTTGGCCAGGTATTGCTCACAGATCAATAAATAGCATTTCATGGGAACCTCATATACTGTGAACTAACCCGGCTCTCCGTAGGGAAGACGTTTGGGGGTGGGGCTTGTGGTGAGCAGGGCGAGTCTTCCGGGCCCTGCACCCTGGCTCTGTCCCCGTGAGGCGCTGTGGGTGGGGAACGCACACTTGGCCTGGCCAGGTGTCTTCTGCAGGAGGCGGTAGGTGGCTGTCCAGGGGCTGTTGGGATGGTGGGTGAGTGACAGTCAGCTTCGCTGCCCAGGCCATGGTGGCCTCTGTCCTCCACTCTCAGGTGAAGCGTCGCATCCATTTCTTTCCAAGAATGGTGTCACCCTCTGTCCTCGTCTCTCCTGCTGTCAGCGCAGGACGCTCAGCTCCACCACTATACCTCCACAGCACAGTCTGTGACCATGGGGACAGTCTCAGTGCGGAGTCACCAGGGAAGGTCATGGTGAAGGTCAGGAGCAATGGTTTTTGGTGATGGTCATGGAGGAAAGTCAGGCATGATAGATGATGCTGGGCAGTGGCTCTCGGCTGTGGCTGGATGAAGTCATGGACACCTGTCCTGGGGAGGTAGGTGATGGTCATCTGTGAGAGTCACAGACAAAGATCACAGGCAGAGGTCACGAGGATGTGGTGTTGGGGACAGAGAGTACAGTCATCAGGTCTCACAGACCTTTGGCTCCCAGGTGTGGGGTGGCCGTGCAAGTCAGCCAGGGGCCAGTTTGCAGGGGGAGCCGTGAGTGTCAGAGGGAAGGGGTGAGCGTAGGCAGAAGGATAAAGAGGACCAGACGCGGGTTAAATGCAGGACCAGATATTGAACGTAGGTCTGGAAGTTCGTTATTTCTCCTGTAATTTCTGTGCTGAACTTGAAGGAGCGGGACCGGCGGCGTCTTTGGTGGGAACATAGGGGCACACAATACTGACGCCGTTGTGGTAGAAACAGGCACGTATCCAAATGTCCACACTGGAGCCTTGGGAAGCGAAGGGCAACATGGGGAGGGTCCCTCCAGCAGCCGGAAAAGGCAGACGTGTCTCCGCAGCCCTGGAGCATGGTGAAGTAGTCAAGGCCTGCATGCACAGCCCTCTCCCCAGGGAGGTTGTCTGTGTAAGCAGGAGTCCCAGCAATCATCAGTAACTTCCTGATGCCACCTGCCGCATGGGGACAGAGGTCCTTGCACTCACATCCCCTCCTGTGAGGACCTCGGAGGATCATGCTTGCCACCGGTCCTCGGGGACAGGACAGTGGGAACCTTATTCTTGCTCCTGTTTCTGGGAGACACTCGGTAAAGGATTGACTCGAGGACGAGCACATTTCTGTGGTTTCTAAGACTTATTTCATCTGCATTTTCCTGTGCTACCTGAATGCAAGGCTCTTTTGAGCCATCCCTGTGCGAACATTTCCTTCAACCCCCTACCCCTGGCTCTCCTGTTCTGTCTTGCGCACCAGTAAACAGGTTGAGTGATTTTGCTGAAATGTCCCCAAAAAACTGCGCTTTGTGTTGACAATGGGAAGTTTTTGATCTCCAGCAGGTTTTTGGGGAAGGTGGCAAGAGTGCAGTCAGGCCCCTGCGTCTGTCCGGCTTCCATGCCACGAGCTGTGCGTGTGGCTAATTTCACAGCCCGAGTGCTTTCTGCTATCTGGAGCCGGGGCGCGATGACCCAGTAAAAAGGGCACTGTAGAGAGCTGAGCAGGATTTTGACGAAGGATGCTCGTGGATTGATGGATGGGATCTGCCCGGACAGAACAGGACACGGTCCGTGGGATTCTGAGACTAAGTGATAAGCGGCAGCGCCGGCGTTCCTTCGAAACCGTGTGTAAATCACACAGTTCGCGGGGTGGGGCTGCTTCCTTCATTTTCTGCAGAGCTGCTATGCGCCCAGGCGCCAGGCTGAGGGCAGAGTCCGTGGCGGCTCTAGGCTGTGCCCTCACACATTCGAGGCTTGCGTCTGCTGATACGGATGGGCAACTTGCTAACGTTGGCCTCTTGTAAGTAAACAACAACAACACCACCAACAGGGCGGCCTCAGTCTGACTGGGTGACAACCCTGAGTCACAGGGGCTGCGACCAGTCTCGGGCGGCCCTGCCAGCTGCCTTCCCTGTCCCGTGTCCCGTCTGGGGCCCCAATGGCCAGGGCCACACCACGGTCTGAGTCCACCCGCCGTGGGCGGAGACAGCAGGCCTGGAGAGAGACCTCCTTGATTCAGCCTCCTGAGACTGGCTTTGTCCCACCCCTACCACATTCATGCCACACGAAGGGGTTGGCCATAGCCACCCCCGGTCCTGTCCACACTAGAAGCCCCATGTCACGCAGGTAACTGTCCTGGTACTGGATAGGGTCACAGGAAAGCCGTTTCCGGTCCTGAACAAAGAACTGAGCAGGACACTCAGAAGGAGCAGCAAGGGCAAGATTTATTGAAAGTGACAGAAGCGAAGGTCCATGCCTCGGGGACAGAGCCTCCAGGAGAAGAGGTCACGGCCCAACAGGGACAGGTACTGGGTCTCTTAAGGTCCTGCGGTTTTGGGGTACTGGGGACTGACAGTCACAGCCCAACGTGGTGCGTGACTCGGCCCACCTGTCTGGAAGGGCTTTTCACCGCCCCAGGTTTGGGGAGGAAATGTCACAGTGTCCAAAGCCAATGGGGTGGGTGTGTGTGAAAACTACCACCAAATGAAGTTGGACGCAGACCGGGGTCCTGCACTTGTGGTTTTGTGCATGGGGGCTGGGGGCACAGGGTGACCATTACCTGTCGGTGTCCGGGTGTTTTGACACAGTCGTCCTTGCCGTCTGGTTGCTCCATTCTTGTCCACTGCTTCTTGCTCTTCATCCATCCTTCCTCCGCCTCCCGCCCTGCCTGTTCCTGAGCTCATCTCCAGCCCCGACTTGGCGGCGCTGAGCAGCAGCGCCTCCCCTGGGATGATGGGCAGAGCGCAGGGGCGACCAGCGAGGTGGGGCGCTGGGGAGCAGGCGCTGTGGTCTTCGGCGCTTTCCTGTCACGGAGACAACACATTGGACACTGGCACCTTGAAGGAGGGAGGTTTACTTGGCTCTCAGTTTCAGCCAGGGTCAGGGCTCTGAGGCAGAAGTGCGTGGCGGGGGCATCCTCAGGCACACCTTGCCTGGTCACAGCTGGGGTCGTAAGAGGGATGGGACCTGTTCTTCAAGCTGACTGACCTGGAGGACAAGATGGTAAGGCACAGACAGGGGCGGGCTCCCTGAGGCCTGAAACCCTGAGGGTCCCCCTACACATGCGGGGGACCTTGGGAAGAGGCCCCTGCCCTGAGGGGACCCAGGTGTCAGTTGCAGAGAGGATGTAAGGAAAATGTTGTCATAGACTTTATTGTAAGCAGACTTTGTCAGCTGTACTTTATGTGCGATAAAACACACCCTCCCCCCGGGCTGCAGCTGGATGAGTGTGAGGCAAATCATCACTGTGTGTGTGCCACTGCAGGGATCCGGACCTCTGTCCCCGGCTCCTGCTTCAGCCCTGCCCAGGCAACCCTGCTGCCTCTGCCTCCTCACTGCAGACTGGGGCCATGGAAACCCCACCTGAAAAACAGGACTGAGTCCTTTTCCATTTTCTTTGATCTGAACATCTCTATTTTAATGTAAATCATCTCTTTTTGTTGCAAAGATCTTTAAGGCAATGATGTAAAGAAAGAGCCTGTGTTTAGCATTTTATGGCCAAAGTAATCATAACAAAACGTTGGTGTCTGCAGCAAGAGGACATCGGAGCAATTAGGGCGTGGTGTGAGTATCCACCATGATGCAGAGCGGTTCCCAAACAGCGGACTCCTCTTCAGAAAGAGGGCGTGCACGGGGCACTTTGATCCTGAAGGTTGACTCCAACCAAGAAGTGGGAACAGGGAGTTGGTGTGGCTGACTGGCACCTACCAAGTCAGCGTGTGTCAGCGTGTGTGTGCATGCATGCGGGCGTGTGTGAGTGAATCTGCCCCGCTTGGTCTCCGCTCTTCTGGGTGGCTCCTGGCCTTTCCCTGGGCACCATGCCAACCGCTTGCTGCAGGGAGGGTCCAGCTCGCTGCCCACGGCCTGCACCTCACTGTGGGATGTGAGGGTGCCCCATTCCCCCGTCCCTGCAGGGCCCAGCCCATGGGGTGACGGGGCAGTTAGGGTTCTCTGAAGCTCTGCCTGGAAGGTACAGGAAGGCGGAGTGTGATGCCTGTGGCTGGGTGGGGTGGGAAGATGAGTCCCCAAGGCTGGGTCCCTGAGGGTGTGTTGTCACATTCAGTCCTCAAGAGCTGGACTGGGAGCCACAGCCTTCGCAGCCAGGGCCAGGCAGGTCTCCCGGCAGCAACCTGGCATGGCCAGCTTGCAGCTGGCTGATTCTCGACATTGCGGGCCATTGCTCTGTGGCTCCGATTGTCCGGCAGGCGTTGGGTGGTGTCCCCTATGCCAACCCAACAGTGGCTCAGCCCTGACCCAGTGGTTTCCTCTCCAAGCTTGCACGCAGTGTCACCTCTGGGTTTTGGGTTTTGGTTGGAACAGGGATGATGGTGTCTGCCAGAGAACTGTCCCGAGATGCTGTGATGTGAGGGTCCTGCTTGCGGGGCTGTGAGTCCCCACCCCAACCAGAGCAGCTCCCGTACAGCCTGGACCCCACAGGACAGTGAGACATGCCTCTCTGTGATCTCAGGAACATGCCAGGCCACTGTGCTGAGCCCTTGGTGTAAGTGGCCTTGGGAGGACAGATCATCCCCAGATGCTGGCCAGAACACAGTACGGGGACCCGAGGGCAGGAGGTGGCCGAGTGTGGCTGGGCCATGTCACCTGCTTCATCCAAGGAGGAATCTGCTTGCTAGTGACCTCAGCTGCTCACGACCAAAGGGCCCTGCGGTATACCATCTGCACCCGGAGGGAGAGAGATTGGCAGGCGTTGCAGGGCCCTCGAGGCTTGGAAAATCACTGGAAGGAGCTGTGGGACCTGGGGTGACCAGGAGCAGTGCCAGGCTCATGGGGCCTGTAGCATTGAGAAGGTGGGGACCCCAGTGGGGGGACGGACACCAGGGTAGGGCAGCCTTCTGAGATGCGGGAGAGGAGGAGGTGTCTATACTTGAAGCGAATGTGGGACTCGTTCCAGCAGCACCCACCCATCCAGCGAGTGTGGGTGTGCACACACCTCTCAGAGAGTTGCTCTGGGATGTGTCCTGGCTGGGATGGAGCTGGGTGCCCTGTGTGGCCCATGTCCAGATCCTTGAGTTTTGCCAGGGCAGCTGCGTGCGCTGTCCTAGCCCGCAGGACCAGCTGCACCTGTCCTGGTCCTCGCTGCACCTCCATGGGCTCCTCCTCTTTGGAGCTCCCACTTGCCAGTGCGTGGGGACACCGAGGACTTCCAGGACAGAAGAGGAAAGGGTCTTTCTGCAGGGATGGTTCTGAACCCTCAACACCCAGCAGAATCACACCAAATAGCCATGTGAGGGACACAGCGGCTGAGGACGGCTGAGTCCTTTGGGTCCCTTTACAACAGAAAAGGGTGTTTTTACATCTGGACACTCTCCAACGCTCAGCTACATCGAGACAGAATTAGCGAGGCCCGTGAAGACATTCCATCCAGGGTGGGTAACAACACAGCCTTAAACAGATCTGTCCCAGCGTCTCCTGGAATTGACGGCCCGCAGTGACCTGGAATTGCACAACTGCTTTGCCAGCCACTCCAAGAACTAATTCCACGCGGACACACAGCTAATTCATTATTTATGTAGCACATTATCTGCCTCCACAGCAAGCGGAGAACTTGCCAGATAGGCCTCCGCTGCATCTTCCTGCTCTCTTTTCTTTCTTAGGAAGGTCGTCTAGAGGCCGAGCCCGCAGGAGGACAATGGGGTATCTGCTTCGGGCCTCTGTGCTGTCCTGGGGCTGGTGGCTCCTTGTGGATGCGTCCCTGGGCTCACACTGTGTGGCCTGGGCCGGTGACTGCAGGGTTGGTGTCCCAGGGAACCTCCTTGAGCCCTGGTCATGGGAGGCACTGACCGCCTGGCAAGTGTCCTCATGAGTCATATGAGCCCCAGGATTCGTGGGGCTTCAGGACCCTGCGGGTTTGTCAGTGCAGGACAATGTGGATTTAACTCTGTCACTGAGCACCAAAGAATGGCAGAAGTACGCCAAGCTGGGCCCAAGGGAGCTGCTTTCCAGAGCTGTCTCCAAGGCTGTGAGCTTTGAGGGTCCCACCCCTGGCGTGGACCCTGTGAGCCAGGGGACCCTGAACCTCGCAGGCTGGGTGGTCTTCATCCAACGACCAAAGGACTGGGTGGGCAAAGACCAGCACTCTGAGCAGGAAGGGACCCCAGACACAAGCACACGCAGCCCGACCTGCCCTTGCTCAGGGCTCCGGGCTGCACAAGACCTGGGACTTGCCAGCCCCCACAACTGCCATGCCTGGTGCGAACCCACCCGAAAGGCTGGAGCCGCTGGAGTCTGACACACCTGCCCGTGTGCTCGGAGCTTCTCAGATGCAGGCTGACCTCTTCCTCCCTTTTCCTTCCCTTTTCTTCCAGGCAGGCTGCGAGCCTACTGGACGGGGCCGCTCACAGTCAGGGCAATCCCCCTCTCGGTTTGCTGGCCTGCATGTCAATCATCTCTGGAATGCCCTGTAGGCATGGCCAGAGTGGGCTTTCCTCGTCTACCAGGCGCCTCAATCCAGCCAAGGTGACAATCTGGTTGACAGTCGCACGTGCCATCCCAGAGCGCTGTCAGGCCGGGCTGCCGTCTCTGCTCCCACTTCACAGAGGAGGAGACAAAGGCACAGAAATTAGGTTTCTGCCAAGGCCGACAGGAGTGAGAGGAGGAGCCGGATTCAGGACCCTGATATCTGCTGAGGACCACCTGCTGGGCCTGTCGCGTGGGGTCACCTCGGCTTACCACTCGCCTCTGCCTGGAGAGACACGGGGCGTATTGTGGATCTGAGATGCTGCTGACCTCAGGGAGTCGTGATGTGGTCCACTGATTGTTGTGCCTTTCCAGGCATATTTGTGTCACCCGTACAGAAAGCACGCATGGGCTCTGCGGTTGTCTGTTACCTGTGTAGTCCTTGTAGGTAAAGGTGCTACCAAGTTGGTCACGGGCAGGGCAGGCTAACTGGGAATGACAGTGGCCGATGCAGGGGAGCTGCATGGATGGGATGGTGGGAAGGTGAGTGTGGCATTCATAGTACGCGTGCACACACACACACACACACACATGTCTCACTTCGGACGAGTCCTGCACACCATGGTCTGTGCCGGCTCCGCGTGGCAGTTTAAGGAAAGGCTCCCCAGTAAGCCACAGTCAGAGGTGGAGATGAGAGAGACCCCGCGGCCTGGGACGTGAGGCAGGACATTCTGGACTCTGCGGCGTGTCGCTCTCGTACTTGACCGGTGCACATGACTTGTCTCTTCCCGGGCGCTGGAGGGTGGGCGATCAGGGTGGGCCAAGTGGCCACGTGTGGGAGAGCCTGCTCCGGGCCCCTCTCCTAGGTTCTGGTGGTCTGGGGATCCCCTGGTTTCTGATGTCACCTACTGTGTCTTCCGATCGTGTTTCCTCTGCTCACGCTGTCTTTTCCTCCAAGTTTCCTCTCTCCCGAGGACGCAGGTTTCTGTTGGGTGAGGGCTCATCCTGCTACCTCATCTTCACTAGTGACGCCTGCAGGACTGTTTCAGATGAGGTCACGTTCCCGGGTCTGGGCTAGGACTTCAACATCTTTTGGGGGACACAGATCAGCCCATGACCTCCAGGAGTGCTGGCTGCCAGGCGGTGCCCACCACTCTTGGTCTGGGTGGCAGGTTGCTCCCAGAGGGTGGTCGAGTCTGGATCGGGAGCTGCTCCCCAGGAACATGCGAGGCCTCGGGGTCTCCTTCTCAAATCTGTGTCCACAGAGCTGCTGCCTCCTCTCCACCTGTGTCCTCTACAGGGACTTGCCCCTTGGAGCCTCAGAGAAGCTGGAATTATGGCTGTGTATTGGGGGTGAGCACCCCTGACCAGGAATCCAAATCTAGCACGGTGACACATCGTGAGACTTTGCTTCATGCACAAAATTCTGAACATTGTTGTACAAACTTACCTTCGGACGCCAGGTACACAGGAAACATGAGCGAGTTTCGTGTCTGCTCTCGATTCCCTTCCCAAGATCCCTTTTGCTGGATGTGCACACATTTCCAAGTCCAAACCCCCAATCTGAAATGCTTCTGGGCCCAAGCATTTTGGATAAGGGATCCTTAGCCTGTCCAAGGGGCCCCTGGGCCCTGGTGCCTGCCTCAGAGGAGGACTTGGAGGGGTCAGGACCCCTGCCTTCCCCGTCCCTGTCACAGGGTGGACCATGTGGCTGGGAGAAAACATCGGTGTCCCCTCTCCTGCCCTCCTGGGGTCAGAGTCCCTGGTCTGGCAGCAGCTGCAGCTCCACAACTGGACTTGGTCACACCTTCATCCATGATGTTCAGCGAGGCCTGCTTTAGACTCTCCAGGACAGTGGTCAGCACTGGGGGACCCCTAGAAATGGCTGAGGTCTGGCAGGGGAGAGGCAGTTTGTCCTGGGTGAGGTCCGTAGGGACCTGACGTTTGCCACACACAGACACACATCCCAGTTTGGGTGTCTGGGCCACTGGATCACAGCCCCCTTTAACGCATGGCTTGTCTGGTTAGTTATTTTCCAAGAACTCAAGGTGATACTTTTCCTGAAACACGCTTGTGCCGCCTAGGGAGTCCCGGAGCCCAGGAGCAGTGGGTCCTGGGCTGGGAGGGGCTGTCAGCAGGCCCCTCGGAGCACTTGTGAGACGCTGCTTCTCAGGCTGCTTCCCTGCCGAGGCCTGACCTGGACCCCCTGCGAGATCTCTGAGAACGTCCGAGGGGCCCGGGCCGAGCCAGTCTTCAGAGCAGACGATGTGCCAGGGCCCCTGGGCCTCAGGGTAGAAACCCCCGAGGACAGTGGGGCATGCGAGGGGCCTATGCAGTGAGGTTTCCCCTCCTCTGCCACCCGGGCTATCGGCGTCTGTGCCTGTGCCTGCTGGGTGCCGGCTCAGGGCGGCCTCCGCCAGCCTCTCCCCCAGCGACACTGAGGCCAGGGGACAAAGTGGACAGCACACTTCTTGTCCCAACCTCTCCGTAAGGACGCAGGACACGGCATACACTGTCTGTTATGGGGAGAGGACCCTGAGAGAGGGGCCGCAGAGGGACACTGGATCAGCGACCACAGCACTGACCAAAGGAGACACAGGAGCAGCGTCAGTGTGAAACAAGGGGCCAGGCGGGAGGAACGGCGTGGGCGCACAGGAAGTCCCGGCCCAGCCGCAGAGGGCCCCGCTGGAAACAAGGCCTCTGCAGATGCAATTAGGCGGGAGGAGGTCACAGGGCTGGGGGCCAGAGCCACTGAGACAGGCATCGGTCCAGGGCAAGGACAGCACAACCAGAGGCACATAGTGGCGGGTCACCGGATGTGGACGAGGCAGAGGCCGAGGCACCACAGGGCCGGACACCAGCGGGGCTCAGCCACCAGGCCCGGAGGAGAATGGCAGGATCTCTCCAACAGCATCGAGCAGGCTCCATGGAGGCTGAGGTCAGATCCAACCCCTAGAGCTGCCAGGGAGCAAGCCTGCTGCGGAAGCCTCTGGGGCTGCGCTCAGCCGGCGTGTGGCACTGCCACCATCGGCTGTGTGTGTCCATTAAGAAGCCGTGTCCCGCAAGAGGGTGGGTGACAGAGAAGAGTGTCTGCTGCCACTGAATGAAAAATCAAACTGCATATAGCATAGGCCGAATGATTCCATGTCTGAGAAAAAAACATGCCCTTGGATTCACAGGAAAAAGTGACTAGAAAAATAAACGTAAATATTAACTGATGTTCCCACTTGTAGTTAAGAGTGTGGGTGATTTCCATTTTCTTTTGGCTTATCTGAGTTCTTCATATTTTTATATTGTACATATATTGCTTTGAAAGCAAGAAAGATGCTAGATTCCCTCCCTTCTCCCTCCCGTGCTGGGCAAGTGCTCTATCTCTGAGCTATGCATCAGCCTTCCAGATATTTTTCAACAAAGACAAATGAAAGATGCAGAAATATGTCTAACTAACATGGAGGACAAAGTTTTAAAGTCCTGAGGGTATGTGAGGCAAGAGGCAGGAGCTCTGAACTGCCAAGTAGCCTTCCTCACCCACGGGTGAGGAGAGAGCCGGCTGAGGTCCAAGGACGCAACTGCTTCACCCATGCGATGCAGCGACTCCCTTCCCAAGCATGAAGCCCGCTGCACGGAACCCTTTTCTGCAAGCAGTGACCTGCAAGCTGCACAACGCCCCAGGGAGCTGTGGCCTTGGGTCTGCTGCCCGCTCAGCCTGCCCAGCGTCCTTCTGGAGAAATAACTCCATCCACATGGAGGTCCCAGTGCGAGGCTCCCTTGGGGAACCTGGGTCCTCTGAGCAGCGGTGGAGGAAGTGGGGCCAGCCCTGGAGCTTGCAGGTGAGACAGGCTGTGTCGGGCGTGGCTAAGGAGCACTGAGCTCCACATAGGTGGACATGATGGTCCCAGGAATGGCAAACTGCTGGGTGCTTGCTCCTGCTCATGCCCTTGTGCCAAGTGACAGGCACAGGTGTGGTGTGTGTGTGTGTGTGTGTGTGTGTGTGCAGGTCCTGGGGAAGACCCAGATCTTGCTGAAACCAAGAGCCATTCCCTCAAATGTGGGCCAGGACCTGAAATTCTGAGTTTCCAAACACTAGCGTTTCAGGATACACATGTATGGCACCACCTATCCCAAGTCACAGACCTGCAGGCTCCCAGAGGGGCCCACAGGCACCCACCCCAGGAGAGAGGACTTGACCTGGGGTCTTGTTATGTGCCTGCAGCTTGCCACTGCATGGGATGTTCCTCCTCCAGGCCACCAAGTCCTCCCAGGGCAGGTGTCGGGGCTCACGCTTGGCTGCTGGGCATACTGCCTACCATGGGAGGGGCACTGGTGGCCCTCCAGGAAAGCAGGCAGCTGTCCCCGTTGTGCCAGTGGCCAGAGCCATGGGACACAGGTGGAGGAGATGCTTTGGGGCAGCAGAGGTGGTGGTAGGACACAGGGGGTTTGGAAGACACTGTGAGGCTGAAGCCAAGGCGAGATGGCCTGACAGGTCACCCTTTAGAACTGTGCGGGGAAGTGGGAACTCTGTTCACCCCAGCTTCGACCATGTCCCCAGGGGTTGGTGGGGTGAGGCGAGGGGCTCTGGGCTGCACTGATTGCCTGGAGCAGTGCTGAGATCAGAACCACGGTGTGGCCCTCTCTGGTCTTGATCCCAGCCCCAAGAGGGGCCGCAGAGGCCCTGGAGATTTCAGGGCCACTCCGGTGGGCGTCACTTCATGGGGCTGGATTCCATGCCCACTCGTGATTTCCTTTATGGTCGGTCTTTCCCAGAGCCCTGCAAGCCAAGCTGTGGGTAACAAGGAGGCTCTCTCCACCCTCACAGGCTCCAGCCCACCCCCAGGTCCCTCTGCAGGGACTCAGGACCACCACTGTCCCTCCCCTAACATACCCTGAGCACATGGGTTGAAGTCACATGGGCCAGCTGAAGCTCGGCCTGGCTGCATCCCGGCAGCATCTCCAGCATAAGCATCCTCCAGCATAAGCACCAATGGGTGCTAATGGGAACTATGGGGAACAGGCAGCCCCTGGCTGGGGGTCGCTGCCAGCCTGGCTCTGGGGGAGGAAGGAAAAGAGAAGGGGAGGCGGGGGTGACAGTACAGGAGGAGCGGGGGGGTTGGGGTGACAGTGCTGGAGGAGCAGGGGCAGAATAGCGAGGCTTGTATGCAGTGATGGTTTGCTGCAGTCACATGGCGATTAGACACCTGCCCAGTGACAATCCGCCTGGCCCTTCCATCCTGTGTCCCCGACGGCTTGTGTTTTCCATCAGAACGATCCAGTCTCTCCGGGTCTCCTTCTGGGAGAGTCATGCCTATGCTCCTGGCACATATCGTGGAACGACGTCAAGGCTTACACCGGTACCCAGCCACGAGCCTGAAGGCGTGTCCGACGCGCAGTGGTCAGGGAAGACCCAGAGCACAAGCGTGAGGTTGCCTGGACCTGGGGCTCGAGTCCATTCCCAGCTCTGATCTAGGTGTGGGCCGGTCACTGGGGAGCCTGCTTCTTTCTGACACAAGAAAGTAAGAAAAATTTCCCAACTTAAGCAAGTATAGAAACAATCCTTCAGAATTTCAGGTTTGTGAAAGCGTGTGGGTTTACAAAGAAGAAAAGTAGGGCCGGTGATATAGCTCAGCGGCACAAGCGCCTGCCTGGCAAGCATGAGGTCCTGAGTTCGGTTTCCGGTACCCACATAAAAAAAAAAAAAAGAAAAGTACTTTTTCATGAACCACTTGGCAAGCAGGAATGTTGGGCTGACCCTGAGTCTGGTTGGTGGTCAGGGTGGGGGACAAAAGCAAAAGCAGAATTAAAACTCAAAAGAAAGGCTGTGGGTGGCTGTGGGCACCACGGGGCTGAGGTGCTGGGGCACGGGGCGCTGGTCCCCACCCTTGTCGGTCTGAGCAGTGGCCCTGGCTCCCTGCTGGCTGTGAGCGCTCACCCTGGTGAGCCCTGGGGAACTGAGCTCTCCTGACTCTAAGAGGAGGCGGACACATTCATTCAAGGCCACCTTCCACACGCAGAGAGGCGGGGCGGATGGCGTGCTCAGCCCTGCTGTCCCTGCCTCGGGTGTGCGGTGACATTTGCTAACTGTCTTTGCAGTCTTTCTGTCTATGAAGATGGAGCAGACACAGAGGTGGACATGGTGCTCTCTGTGCGCACCCTGTTATGTTTTAACAAATCGAGGCACGCGGCACACACTCCCACACCCTCTCCTCTGCCCTTTCCCACCCTCACTCCCCCATCTGTGATGCTCCCCTGTCCCCCAGGCCCTGGCCACCCTGTCAGGGGTCTGCGCTAAACGGGCCACTGCCCTCCATCTCTGATCATGGTCTTGGGTCAGAGCAGGAGGGACAGAGTGAAGATGGTGCCTCAGAAAGAGGGGGAACATGAATCTGGGCAGTGGAGAGGAGGAGATGGGCAGTGCTGCCTGCTTGGAACACGAGCCTGGACCCAGGGATTCTGGGCAGAACACCTGCCCTGGACCTGCTGGGAGTGAAGGAGGGCCACCTGGTGCTGGGCCAACCCTGACAGTGTCTTGCTGGGAACACGGGCCTGGGTCCAGGGCTCAGGGTGGCAACACCCAGGACACTGGCAGAGGGGTAGAGCCACCAAGCACTGGAGCAGCCCCAGGGTGGACACGGCAGAGATGGACAGGGCAGAATCAGAGCCCTGGGACCTTGTTCTGGTAATTTCCACAGGAACTCCTGTAAACACATAGCATTTAAAAGTGGGATTGGGGTAACACCTGGAAAGGAGCCTGCTCTAGGACTTAAATTTTGGTTTTTTCTTTTCTTTTTTTTTTGTGGGTACCAGGGGTTGACCTCAGGACCTCGTGCACCAGCAGGCGCCCGTGCCACTGAGCGATATCACTGGCCCTTTTTTCATATGTGGGTACCGGCAGTCCAACTGCGGACCTTGCGCTTGCCAGGCAGGTGCTTATGCCGCTGAGCTATCTCACCAGCCCTCTCTTTTCTTGTATGCATTTATGCTGCAACATGAAATTAAAGTGTACTGATGTGGTCACTATTATTTACATTAAGTCAAGCAGAGACAATGTCTTTCAGGGTGTTATCGTTTACTTTCCAAAATGATTATTCCTCAATAAAGTTTCATAGGGGCCGGTGAGATGGCTCAGCGGCTTAAGCGCCTGCCTGGCAAGTGCGAGGGCCCGAGTTCGACTCCCGGATCCCACATACGAAAAAGGGGCCAGTGATATCGCTCAGCGGCACGGGCGCCTGCTGGCGCACGAGGTCCTGAGGTCGACCCCCTGGTACCCAAAAAAAAAAAAAAAAAAAAAAAAAAAAAAAAGTTTCATAATACCTGCCTTTAACTAGGCAGGTAGTGCTCCTAACTCCTGGACTTTCAGTAACGTAATATTACATGTGCAATGGGGGAACCACGCACGCCGTTCAGAGCTGTGAGCTGTGTAAATCAGGTAACATTCAGAAGGTTGTTATAGGTGGTTTCATGAGAAACAGGAATTCGAAAAAATGATACAAAGTGAAAACGTAGTGTTAGCACTACCACTGCTGGGGAAGGTGCACTGCTGGGGTGCTATGGTTGACTGTGACCTTGGGAAGTGTACGCCGTGACCATGGGGAGCGGCACTACTGGAGCTGGGCAGGCAATGCCCAGGTGCTGCAGAGGGAGCCAGGGCTGAGGAGAAGGCCGCTCACCCAGGAGAGGTCAGGACGGGCGAGCGGGAGCTGGGTGGATGGGCCAGGTGGGGATGGAGCGGCCATGGGGCAAGAAGGCAGTCACCACAGGGCGCTTTGACCCGGCTCTAATCCTGTGTTTCCCGTAGGTTTCTCTCACTTCCTGTTGGGAGTTTAGGTGTTAGGAATACCTCCAGAATGGCCTGTCTAGAGACTCGGCTCCTTCCGGGATGCCAGTCCTTCTCCGGGAAAGGTGGGGGGGTGGCCCGTGGACCCTGGGAAATGCAGTTCTCACGGCAATGCCACCTCTGTGGACGTGTGTCCCGTGCCAGCAGAGTGACTCACTGGGGCCCAGGCCTGGACGGGTGTGTCTGGGTGGTGGTGCCAGCGTGTACTCGTAAGGATGGGACCATGCTCAGTCGCAGGGTCCTAGATGGCGACGCCAGCACCGTCCGGCCGTGCACTCTGGGGCAGTGCTGTGGAGTGGCTCATGGGCTTGTGTCCCTTGTCCTTATTCTCTCCTTGCTTCCTGGCGCTGGTCACTCAGAGGCCAGCCTTCACCTGCTGAAAAGAGAGGGCCACCGCCCAAGTCACATCATCCATGCACCTCAAAATGCTGAAGTGGATCCACCAAAGGCAGTGTGGGCGCGGGAGCACAGCTGTCACTGCCAGGGGATAAACCCTCCCAAGTCACATCCCAGCGACCTGGCCCTCCCAGCCAGACCCATTTGGCCACAGTCACCTTCCAAACACATGGGGCTGTGGGGCCATTTTAGAACCAAACCCTGACAGTGCGGCTAGCACTGAGGCATCGTCCACTCCTCCCCTCGGTTCTGTCAGTTCTGCCTCACGTGTTTTGAAGCCCTGTTGTTAAGTGTGTGTGTGTGCATGTGTGTGTGCGCGTGTGCACATGTGCGTGTGTGGTACACCTTTTTGGCTAATCACCCTTCAAATCATCATGAAAATCCTCTGTTTTAGTCACACGTTTTCAAGTTCATGTTGCTGACGTCAGCAGGCGACTCTTGTCCACTTCTGTTTGTGTGGTTTGTTTCCTCATCAGTTGCTTTCACAGTGTTGGTGTCTTGGAAGCTGTCTTGGTTACTTTTCTCTCGTTGCTGAGACAAAATA
This sequence comes from Erethizon dorsatum, assembly GCA_028451465.1. Lineage (NCBI taxonomy): Eukaryota > Metazoa > Chordata > Mammalia > Rodentia > Erethizontidae > Erethizon > Erethizon dorsatum. Next base: position 54,160,684 of record CM051833.1, read on the forward strand.
CCTAATGCCCAAAATTAAGGAAGAAAAGGTTTATTTAGCTCACGGTTTGTGGAGGTTTCAGTCCATAATCATCTGGCTCCAAGGCAGGGTGGCATGGCAGAGGGCAACAGTTCATGGCGGCAGAAGACAGCAAAAGCAGCAAGAGCAAAAAGCGGGGAGAGCAAGCCTCTTTTTCTCTCATACTGTAAGCAGGCTCGGGTGGGTGTAGCACTCACACTGTCTCCATGCCCTCCTCTTGCACACTTAGGCTTCTAAACTTCTCAAGTTGACACAATGAACAACATTCTAGAGCAGTAAGGGCGTGTCCTCTACACCCTAGGATTAGAACTGCTGAGTTACTTAGTTAAGCTTCTACACTTCTTAAACTGACACAATGTATCAGCCATCACAGAAGCTAAAGTGTGTTCCTCATACAGAGCAGACTCCCGGCCACGTTTCCCTTGTTTTGTTTTTAATCCATCAGAGCAATAGCTGATTCCGAGTGCGCTTGCGTGGGCAGTCACGTGATTGGATTTGCTTCTGCCATCTTGCTGTTTTCTTCATGCTCATGTATTTTGTTGGTTTTCTCTATTTTTTCCTTTTATACCTTCTTGTGTTAAACAGAAGTTTTCTAATGTGCTACTTTCCCCCATTTTAATGTTTTTGCCCTCGGAAAACAATGCCATGGGGATTAAGCTGTTTGTACTTGTTTTGACAGTCTGCGTTAACTCCAACTGAGTTCTGGCAGGATACAGGCACTTGACTCTAGTACAGCTTTGCCCCCTCTGCCTTCACGTTGCTATTGTTGTACACGATGTGTAATTATGTTGTAAGCTCGACAATACAGTTTTCTATCACTGTGTTGTCTTTGTTTAAAATAAATTCAGAGACTAGAGAAATGCACTTGTATTTTCACATTTGCCTACCCGAGAGCCTCACGCTGCCCATTATTGCTTCCTGTGCATTGAGTTAGCACCTGGTGCTGCTCCCCTTCAGCCTGAAGGATTTCCTTCCCTATTTCTTGGAATATCGGGGCCCTGGCCTAGGACCACTGACCTCCTGCTCAGCGGTATGAGGACAGAATAAAACACAGACAGGATATCTATTTTAGTTACAAAGGGCACCAGGACGGTCAAAGCCCGATAAGCACTAAGACCATGAGGCATGGTGTCCCTGCCTTTATTAGGCGCACAGCTTGATGGGAGGGTTGCTGGTGGGCTGCAGGAAGTGGTGGGGGTGAACTGCTGATGCAGTCAAGGTCCAAGGATTGAGGAACAATGCATTTTTGGAAAAGCACACGGGAGCAGATCGTGGTTAACTAGTAACCTGATTATCTGCTCACTGAGACTACTGAGCTAGAAGGACTTTGGATGGGTGGAAGTCCTCAGCTATCTCACCTTGCTGTTTGCTAGCCTCAGCTCTGGCTGCTGGCTTAAAGATTAACCTGTCTTGGGGCTGGTGAGATGGCTCAGCGGCGTAAGCACCTGCCTTGCAAGTGCGAGGGCCCGAGTTCGACTCCCGGAACCCACATACGAAAAAGGGGCCGGTGATATCGCTCAGTGACACGGGTGCCTGTTGGCGCACGAGGTCCTCAGGTCGACCCCCCGGTACTCACACAAAAAAAAAAAAAAAAAGATTAACCTGTCTGCAAGCCAGCCGGGGGCCTCGGCACACCTCAGGTAGGCCCAGGAGAGACTCCCGATTTATTCTTGTGCCAATTTATAAATATCAATTATTGCCCACTCTGCACCACGTCAAGCTGGCCCTCAGCTTGAATTTGCTGTGCTAGCAGCAAATTCTCTCAACAATTATTCATCTGGCGAAATCTTTATTTTGCTTTCATCTGCGAAGGGTGTTTTGTTGACTGCAGGATTCTTGGTTGAGAGCTTTTTCTCCTTTGGAACTTTGAAGATGTCACCCTGTGACTTTCTCCGAGCATGTTTTCTCATGAGACGTCAGCATTAATCTCACTGTGGTCCCTCATGTGTGGTGAATGTTTTTCTCCTTTCTCTTGTGCTTGCAAAATTTTCTTTGTCTTTGTTTTCCAACAACTTGACTATGACAGGTTTATGTGTGGATCTCTTGGTGCTTATCTTGTCTTAAATTTGTTAAGCTTCTTGGCCTGCTGATTCCTCATTAGTTTGGTAAGTTTTCGTCTATGATTTCATCAAGTATTTTTCTGCCACTTTCTCTGTCCCCTTCAGGGGCTCCTGCTGAATGTGTTTTGGTTCTCCTGGTGGTATCTGCATCTCTTAGAGGTGCTGCTTATTTTTTTCATTCTTTTGTACATTTGCTCTTCAGATTGAAAATTCTCTTCGGATCTATGTTCAGTTTTCTGATTCTTTAGTCTGCCAGTCCAAATCTTCAGTTAAGAGGATTTTTTTTTTCATTTTGGGTATTGTGCTTTTCAAACTCATAATTTCCATTTGATTTCTTTGCACAATTTCCACCTCTGTTGATATTCTTTTCTGATGGAGTCATTACCATAACCTTTTCCTTTAACTTTTTAGATGTGGTTTTCCCTTTTCTTTGGACATCTTC